>CM046877.1:46954726-48381978 GCA_025667525.1 Glebionis coronaria
AAAGTAATATTTGAAAGTTTGGGGTGTCCAATATGCATCCTTTATGAATAACATATGAGTTTGGCAGGAACAATCCATATATTCAAAGAATATAGCCAACACTGGCATTTGTATTAATGTAACAATATTCCCATATTGCTATCCGGTAATGGACATATTTAGAATAAACATATATTCAAGGATTAAACATATAATTATAGGACAATACTTATTATATGAATGTAAACAAACATCAAGATCTTTGTTTATCATAAAATAAAACTGTCTTACAATCCAAATTATTCAAATACTATCATAACACAGATTTACATGAGACTACTAACTGGAAGCAATCAAATGTTTGTAGAAAGCGTTGAATGCTTTTTAATGTCTAAAGCATTCGTAAAGGGGTCGTCTACTTGTCATATGTGTAAACTTTATCCAGTGTAATATCGCCCAATTCAATCACTTCTATAAGGTAGTGAACTTTGGTGCGATAATGCTTAGCACCTTTAGTGATTCCTGATTCATTAGCTATAGTAATGGCCCCGATATTGTCACAATACATCTTCATAGGTTATTCATTTGTGGGAACACCGAGCCCATAAATAAATTTCCTAATCCAAATACTTTTTTCGTAGCATCCGAAGCAGCTATATACTCGGCCTCTGTAAATGACATGACATGAATAGTTTGCTTTGCGCTTTTCCAGCTAACAACACCTTCATTCAAAATGAAAACATATCCAGTTTTAGACTTCGAGTCATCAAGATTTGTTAGATATCTAGCATTATTGTAGCAAGCAACGTTAACCTCCTTTTTCATAGATCATCTATAAACAAGAAACATGTCCTTTGTATTCCTTAGATACTTCTGAATGTTCTTAATAGCAATACAGTGTTGATCACTAGGATTCTGCTAAAATTGGCTAGTCATGTTATGTGAGAACGCGACATCTGTTCTAGTGCATCTTACAACATACATGATTGATCCTACAACCGAGGCATAAGGAACTCTCTGCATGTGTTTCACCTCAGAGGTGTTGAAGCACCTTGTGACTTACATAATTTTGGTTTAGATTACATGGGGATGATTTCACGTTTCAAATTCTCCAAGATGTACTTCTTCAAATATTTTTTATGTAAGCAATTTGACATAATCCAGTTAACCATCTTGATCTATCCTTATAGATCTTGATTCCAAGAATATATGCAGCATCTCCTAGATCTTTTATAATAAAACATTTACTAGTGTAAGCTGTAGAAACTAGAAGGGGGGGGGGGGGGGTTGAATAGTTTCTCTTCGATTGGCAACCAAATTAAAATTACTTTCAATTTGGTTTGTATCAAAACTATCTTTTGCTTGAAGCTAAGTTGCATAATGATTAGGTTCAATTCAAATGCACTAGCAAAGATAATAGGTAAGTGTAATGATAATGAAATAAGTAAAGAGTAAGGAAGGAGACAACCTAGTGGGAAGACACCAAGATTTATAGTGGTTCGACAACGAGGCTCTATCCTCGTTTCTACTCCACTCCTCGAGTACACCTACTCGAGATTTCCACTATATCCACAAGCTCCCTTCTTGGCGGAGAAAACCTTACATCGTCGCTTACATTATTTTCCGACACTAAGCTAAATGTCAAGACCTAATCTTTAGATAGGACCAATCTACACAACGTTGCCTACTTCACAATTTAACGACACAAGGCTAGATGTCGAGTTCTAATATTAAGGTAGAACCAATCTTCACGACGTTGCCTACTTCACCATTTTACGACACAAGGCTAGATGTCGAGTTCTAATCCAAAGCTAGAACCAATCTTCACGACTCTTCACTTTGAAGCTAAGTGAGAACTTCACACAACACAACTACTAATCACTTTCAAGTTTAGTGAGAACTCACAAGACATAACCACATCACTTTATAGTTTAGTGAGAACTACTAATCAAATCTATTACAACTCAACTAGACTTATCCAAGTACACACATGTAGCTTGGATTTACACAACACAAATCCAAGCAAACACATATGCAATGGATGTACACAACAAATCTAATTATCCACAAATAACTTGGATGAACACAACTAGTCCAAGTATTCATAAATATAATGGATTGACCTAAAACAAAAAGGGTATCATGATGAATATGACTAGCTCATAGATTCATCTTTATCACAACACTAGTGAGTGAGTGATCTTCTCATTGGACAAGGTAAAGGAGGGGATCAAGAGGATATTCATATGTAAACATCTTTAACACTTTAAGTGATCATTTACTAATGATTATGCTATAGAAAATAGAAAGGGGGCTGAGAAAAACGTCCAAGAGACTTGTTGGAAAATGAGATTTGATCCACTATTTAAAGGAGACAAAGTATAACGGATATATAACGGCTATCTGGGCGCGGTACCTTATCTAGCCCTGCGGTTCCATATCGCTAAGGAACCGCGTAGCTACTTAAGGTACCACCACTAGAGTACGCTTCGTTTTTTGTCTTTTAGTGGGGTAGGAATATCTGAGGTATTTTAAGCCTTCAAAGGATATTTTAACAGCATTTGGAATATGCCATTTTCAAATTTTTATTTTCCATTTTCTAAAAAAGAAAGTTTATTAAAAAGTCTTTTGTCATATTAACAAAAGTGAGTTTTAAGGATAATCATTTTGATGATCACTAAGTATGATTAAGAAAGGTTAGTGATATGATTATTACCTTGATAATAGTGTTAGTTAAATAATTCGTTTTGTGTTTTATACTAAATGTGTTGTATAGTTTGTTGTGATCAAAACTAAGAAAGATTAGTTAACACTAATAATGTTTTTAGGCATCACTTGCATTAACAATCTCCCCCTTTTTGATTACGACAAACGATAAACTCATTTACATAGATACACAAAATATCGAATTATTAACTAGTTTATCACTATCATTTCTCCCCCTTTGTCGTAGCAAAAAGGTTAACACAAGTCTTTGAAGAACATCGAACTTTGCTAGTAGCTCCCCCTTGGTGGTTGCTCCCCCTTGCTTGGGGCACCAAGTATATGAGCTAAGGTGACATGCTGTACAAAGGTTAGTAGAAAGGAAAGAAACACCAATGTATATATGATCACTACCTACTAAGTAACTTGAGAGGGAGAGAGAGAAGAAATCTCAAATTAGAAGCAAGTATTTTGCTAAGTTTGTCCAAAAAGGTAATTGACAAAATCAAACTTCAATCCAATGAAGATGATAAGCTTGTCAAGGGGTTAAAGTTTAGAATTGATGGAATCACCCATAAGCAATTGTAAAAATTAACCATGATCAACTCAAAATAGAACTAAAGAGATAACACACAAAGGTTACATAATAGAAAAGACACAACAAAGTAGATAGTCATACACACAATATGAGTATCTAAAGCAAAAGATATGGAAAATAAACCAATAAGCATAAGCTAGTCTAATAGTGATAATTTTCCAAGATTGCTAAAAAAATAAAAGACTCTAAAACAACTAAAGTAATAAGGACTTTAGTTGGAAAAATAAGACGACGATGCATCATTCAAAGTTTTGTCCACTGGGACGAAAACTTGGATAGGAGGTCGAGTGAGGAGGAATTCAAGGAAATTTAACTTCTCATATACATGAGCAAGTTCAATTTGTTGAAATCGACAACAAGCACACGAGGATCCATGATGCAACACAAAATCGTTTGATGGGGGTATGGCATCAAACTTAGGGTTTGGTGGTGGTGAGGTAATGGGGTAGGAAATGTTTTCACAATGCATTGTGAGGTTTGGGAAGGTTGAGAGGTCATTGAGTTGAGGGGTGTTGAAGGATTAAGGTGGTGGGGGAACATTTTCTTTTGCTCCGGTGATGGGGTTAATGGTATAAGTTTCATTCCAATACTTGATTGGAGAGAAGGTAGGGTTTTGGGGTGGTTTGGAGGAAGATGGTTCATTCTTCTTAACCCAAATAGGTCGAACCGAGATTTTCGGTTTCTTTGAAAGCTTGGATGAGGAAGCTTTGGGTGAGTGGGGTTGTGACAAAGAAATGTCAAGGTTAGGAATGGAGGAGTTAGGCATTGTGAGAGTGTGAGAATGAAATCTCAAGGTTGTGTGAGAATGAATTCTCAAGGTTGGGAAGGTGTGAGAATGAAATCTCAAGGTTGGGGTATAAGTAAAATGTAATCAAGGTAATAATTTGAATACAAAATAAGGAGTGTCAAGGAATGTTTAGTCAATTTGAGTAAACAAGGAATCTTGACAGGGTATAGGGTTTTAAAAGTTTTGACCAAAAAATCGTCAAAAATTGACTTCTGTCTGCGGTACCTTAAAGGGACCGGCAGTTCCTTAACACATAAGGAACCGCGGGACTTAAGGATCCGCGTCCAGTGAACTTGAAACCATGTTTTTCCAGGGTTTTGGGAGAAACTAAGACTTTTTCAAAAAGTTGCAAATCTTGGAATTTTACCTCTATTAGCACCAAATTATGATAGGGTTGCATAAAGCAACACATTCACAAAGAAAGTCTTGACAAAGGGTGACAAAATAATTTAGATATCATTTTGAACCAATTTTAGTCAAGTTTTTAGAGGTTGTGATAGATTTAGGTTTAATTTTAATTTCAAATTAAAGTTGATTAATGTGCACATAAGAATAGGAACACATAAAGCTAAATCCATAGAACAACTCCATGAAACACTCATGAAGGAAGCAAGTACAATGACAAATGAAAACTAACTAGTACATAGCTAGCTTAACATTAAATCTAGATGAGTAGTCTTCTTTGGCTTGGTTTTATTGAAAAAACTTATTAAGAAAACTCATCATTCATCTCCTAGGAGGAGGCATGGAGAACAAGGCAAGCAAGAACTCTTGAAACCTCCTATGTAGTCCAAACATATCCATCCTAAGGTTATCGATGATGTAGTAGTTGTAAAGACAACATGGACAACTAGGACCATGTGTTTGTTGAAACCCATAGTATGGATCACCCAAAAGGAGGGAAAGCGGAACACCTAAAATTGGAATGTTTGAGTTGGGTGGAGGTGGAGGAGGCATGTTCTCCAAGGGTTATGTGGGTGAGAGTGGAGGCATGTTCCCTAAAGGGGAAATAGGTGAGTGTGGAGGTATGTTCTCCAAGGTTGGTGAAATGGGTGAGTTAGGAGGGGTAAATGGTGAAGTCACCAAGGTGTCATCAAAGTCATTCACAAAAGGAATGCTTTGGATTGGTTGGGGTTGTGTGGTCACATCCAAGGGTGCACTTGGAGTGAAGGGTGAAGAGAGCTCATTCATTCTTGAGTTGAATGAAGAGGAGGTAGAACCAATGGAGTGGTTAGTACCATGGGTGGATGTTGTCTTGCATGGTGCAAGGGGTGGTGAAGGTGATGAAGAAATGAGGATAGGAACCATCTCATTATTAGGTGTGTGGAAGGGTGAGGAGTTAGGCTTGGCTACCTTAATCCTTATTTTGAGTGTTTTCATTGGGGTGGAGGTCTTGGAAGTGTTTGAGGTTTTGGTATAAACCATGGTTGTTTAAGGATGGTTTAAGGGTTAGGGAAGGATGTTTTGATGTGTGAAGAACATGAATAACAAGGTGGGTTTAAATGGGTGAGGGGATGATCCAAACTAGTAATGAGTTAAAATCATTTTAGGTGAATAATGAATTTAGGTAAGCTAGTTTAGGAAATGTGCAGTTTATTACAGAAAATCATGCAGTGTTTACACAGAATTAAGAAAATAGTGTAAAGCAAAATATGCTGTCGGGCACAGTAGCCGGCGGTTCCTTATCTAGGACCGGCGGTTCCTTATCGATAAGGATCCGCGGGTCGATATGGAACCGCGACCAGAGGTCTTTCAAAAATTTCACATCTCAGTTTTTGATAAACCTAGATTTTTACCAAAAGATTCACAAGCCAAAGTTAACTACTGATCAAAATCTAAGAAGCTAACTATCATAAGGCATGCACAAAGCTATGTAAATCACAAACATGATGGCATAAATAATATTTAGGATAAAAATAAATAACAATCCAAACATGTAGCATAAGTTAATACACATCCAAGATAAAGAAAAATTATTCAACATTACATGTTTACCAACATGTATTCTTTGAAATACTTCAAAGCTTTCACCTTCTCTTCTTGCCCAATCCCTTGATCATATTCCCCAAATACTTGAATCCCTTTCTTGATTCAACCCGGTGTTCGTGCAATTCCCCTCGAGTTCTAAGATTTTTACGGTAGAGATGCTCCATATTGAGATCTTCCGGTACTTCACTAGAATGATGAGGCAGAGGAGCTAAGTCTTCAAATTCATCCTCGAATGGGCTTGAGGATGGATGGGAATTACTCGAAGAGTTGAAATGAGAACTAGTACCGACGCCATCACCATCACTTGTTGGCATTCGGGTGTCCTCATCATCCATTTCTTGATGATCAGATTTTCGTGAACCTCGATCACTTCTAGGCTTTCGTTCATATACCTCTTGAATAGGTAACATAACCCATTGAACCGGGTGAAAGCGAGAAAGATCGAGATGAGTAAAATCTTCACCAACCCTTCTAAAAAGGCGAGTAAGAAGCATAACATAGGGAAGGTTTGTTTTGGGTTTGGAAAGAGCATAATTTATACGTCGAGCGATGTAGAATTCTAAATTGTACTCGGTTGATGTAAAGATGCTAAACAACATATGCACCATACAAGCCGGGATATGATCTCGATTTCCACCAAGACAAAACACATTCTCCCTAAGGATGTTAGCCCATTGGACCATGAAACCCTTAAGGTCGCTTGAGAGCACTTCATAGCGATTCACATTTTGCACATTAGTATGAAGGCTTCTCACAACGTTTCCATCACGCTCTTTCGAGATGATATCAAGGATGAAATTTAGATCAACTTCGGTGATGTCATTTAAAGGTTTATCGCTGGACTCCACGAGAGCATCAAGTCTCCATTTGTCCGTAAAACGACAAGTGCCTCTATATGGCACACCAAGAATATCACCAAAATCATCGAGGGAATATTGAATGATTTGATCATTCAACATGAAACGAATAAAGATTTGGCCATTGATTTCAAACATGGAGTAAGTGCTAAAGAATTCAAGAAGAAACAAGGAATAAATTTCTTCGTCTATGAAGAGCAAGCAATCAAATCCAATATGCTCAAACATAGAGTTGATATATCTATACCCCGTTATTCTTGTATCAACAACTCTACCCTCATGGAAATTTCGAGTGGAAAGGGATGGGAAAGAATTTTGAAGTTGGAGGGAAGCATAGGTTTGGGAAAGGTTTGGCATGTATTGTCTAGTGTATTGATGATCCTTTTGATATTGAGAAGGCATGATTAGTACCTAAATAAACATAAGACAATATTTTTCCAATCACTCATATGAAAAGTAAAAAAAAACAAAAATATGAGAATGTGTTATATCAATTTCTTGACAAACAAAGGATTGAATCCATATCATTCTCATGTTCACAATGTAGCTGTTCCATTATTTACCAAGAACATATGAACTATGTTGGATCAACAATGGACTAGAACATTGGTTTTTCAAAACAAGGTTTTTAGGTAAGCATTAACAATGTCATTACCTACTTGTTCATGGGTTCATCTCAAATCCATCTTTTAACCAAAATCATTTAGCCAAAATTCGGATTTGTTCTACAAGTGGGTTTTAGTGAAATCTTAATGAATATGAACCTAAGGAATCATAGTAAAATAACCATGTCAACCCACATTCCTATTAAGGTTTTAATTCAATTTCAATTTTAAAAATCCCCAATTATGAAAGGATGAACCCTAGAACAAAATAGATGAAATTGAAAGAAAATACTTATAATTAATTGATGTTAGATGAAGGATGAGTGAAACCCACAACTTGGAATCAATTAATTTGAGTGATTGAAGGTTTTGGAAGCTTCAACAATGGTGGAAAAGATGAAACCCGTCGGTTGTATGTTTTTGGGAGAGAGAGATAGTGGTTTGAAAAAGAGTAAAATAATCATACTGGCGCTCTGACAACCTTTACTGCACGCGGTACCTTATCGATAAGGAACTGCGGGTTTGAGCCGCCGAGATAAAGAACCGCCTACAGAGGCAGGTTTTTATCAATGAAAAACGCCAAATTTTAAAAATCAAGTTTTTCTAAGACACTTAAAAATATATCATGAACCTTTTAGAATAACATTGGATCATCAAAAACACTAGGCAATATGTTTTAAAGAAGGATTACGAGTTGAATCAAGATCGAAAAGAACCGAAACGCACGATCACTCGTAGCAAAACGGCAAAGTGGAGAGAAGTCAATGGAAGTGAATCAAGACTAGGACCAATGCTCAAGGGATTAATGACAATCTTCAAATAGTGGTAACGAAGAGATTGTGTCATATATAGTGGTTTAAGACGTGCCTTTCCGGCGAAACGTTAAACGGCTTTGGTAATGAATAAACACAAAGCAGTTATTCAAGTATAGACTAAGATCACTTTCAATAATAGTCTTAGTCTAAACTAAAATATGAGCAAGGTATTAATCCACTTTCTCTCCCACAAAGGGCCTACTAACCGTATGGGTGCAAACCATGGAAATCATGCTTGATACTTTAAGCTACTACTAACTCACTCTACATCACCATAGTGAGTCAAGTATCCAAGCAATGAAGGTTTGAGAGGATAAAAGAAAAGAATCACAAACCACAAACAAATGTCAAGGCAAGGATGCCAAGAACAAGCACATAGTCAAGTAATGATCAAAAGAATGATCAAAGGGCGTGTGGAAGAACGAAAGCGTACCTTGGCCACAAAGAGCAATCCATCAAGGAATCAATGCTATGCCCAACAATGACTATTATGAGTACTAAGTCTTCAAGGACTAGTATCATTTCCAATCATCTTGGTATCATCATTCAAAGATGTTAAAGATCAATGAAGATGAGTCTTCTACAAGTGCAAGTAACTCAATCCACAACCAATTAAGTGATTGATCTTCAGGAGTACCTACACAAAGCAAGATGCAAACTAGTAGATACATATCAAGAGTAGATCTAAAATGCATAAAGGCTACTAATCTTAAGTGGGATGTAATATTACCAATTAAAAAGACCTATTTTCAAAGAAAACATAGTTTTGACCAAAGAGAAACTTTAGTACAACTTGACCTTGTAATTTGAGGAGACAATGGATCGATCCAAGTTTCAAAGTACAATATACTTCAAAGATCTTGAGTGACCATCGCTCTGATACCAATTGTAGAAACTAGAAGGGGGGGGGGGGGGGGGGTTGAATAGTTTCTCTTCGATTGGCAACCAAATTAAAATTACTTTCAATTTGGTTTGTATCAAAACTATCTTTTGCTTGAAGCTAAGTTGCATAATGATTAGGTTCAATTCAAATGCACTAGCAAAGATAATAGGTAAGTGTAATGATAATGAAATAAGTAAAGAGTAAGGAAGGAGACAACCTAGTGGGAAGACACCAAGATTTATAGTGGTTCGACAATGAGGCTCTATCCTCGTTTCTACTCCACTCCTCGAGTACACCTACTCGAGATTTCCACTATATCCACAAGCTCCCTTCTTGGCGGAGAAAACCTTACATCGTCGCTTACATTATTTTCTAACACTAAGCTAAATGTCGAGACCTAATCTTTAGATAGGACCAATCTACACAACGTTGCCTACTTCACAATTTAACGACACAAGGCTAGATGTCGAGTTCTAATATTAAGGTAGAACCAATCTTCACGACGTTGCCTACTTCACCATTTTACGACACAAGGCTAGATGTCGAGTTCTAATCCAAAGCTAGAACCAATCTTCACGACTCTTCACTTTGAAGCTAAGTGAGAACTTCACACAACACAACTACTAATCACTTTCAAGTTTAGTGAGAACTCACAAGACACAACCACATCACTTTATAGTTTAGTGAGAACTACTAATCAAATCTATTACAACTCAACTAGACTTATCCAAGTACACACATGTAGCTTGGATTTACACAACACAAATCCAAGCAAACACATATGCAATGGATGTACACAACGAATCCAAGTATCCACAAATAACTTGGATGAACACAACTAGTCCAAGTATTCATAAATACAATGGATTGAACTAAAACAAAAAGGGTATCATGATGAATATGACTAGCTCATAGATTCATCTTTATCACAACACTAGTGAGTGAGTGATCTTCTTATTGGACAAGGTAAAGGAGGGGATCAAGAGGATAATCATATGTAAACATCCTTAACACTTTAAGTGATCATTTACTAATGATTATGCTATAGAAAATAGAAAGAGGGCTGAGAAAAACGTCCAAGAGGCTTGTTAGAAAATGAGATTTGACCCACTATTTAAAGGAGACAAAGTATAACGGATATATAACGGCTATCTGGGCGCGGTACCTTATCTAGCCCGGCGGTTCCATATCGCTAAGGAACCGCGTAGCTACTTAAGGTACCGCCACTAGAGTACGCTCCGTTTTTTGTCTTTTAGTGGGGTAGGAATATCTGAGGTATTTTAAGCCTTCAAAGGATATTCTAACAGCATTTGGAATATGCCATTTTCAAATTTTCATTTTCCATTTTAATAAAACATTTTCTAAAAAAGAAAGTTTATTAAAAAGTCTTTTGTCATATTAACAAAAGTGAGTTTTAAGGATAATCATTTTGATGATCACTAAGTATGATTAAGAAAGGTTAGTGATATGATTATTACCTTGATGATAGTGTTAGTTAAATAATTCGTTTTGTGTTTTATACTAAATGTGTTGTATAGTTTGTTGTGATCAAAACTAAGAAAGATTAGTTAACACTAATAATGTTTTTAGGCATCACTTGCATTAACATAAGCTTTTACACTTTCCAAGGTTAGAATGTCTTTCTCCATGAGCAATATGTAATTGGCATACACGATTAGGAAAACTACATTATTCCCACTAGCTTTTATATATACACTTGGCTCATCATGATTCTAAATGAAGCCAAATTTCTTAATTTCATCATTAAATCACTTATTCCCTAATCTAGATGCTTGCTTGAGCCCATAAATGGACCTTTGAGGCTTATAGACTTGGTTTAGATATTTAGGATTGACAAAACCTTCAGGTTGCTTCATATGTACCTCTTCGTAAAGGTGTCAATTGAGGAAAGAGGTTTTTACATCCATTTTCTAAATCTCATAGTCATAGAATGCAATTATGGCTAAGAGAATCCTGATAACTTTGATATTTGCAACAAGAGAGAATGTTTCTTTATAATCCACCCCGTAGGTTTGAGTGAAGCCCCTCGTTACATATCGAGTTTTATAGGTGTGTACATTGCCATCCATGTCGGTCTTCTTTTTGTAGAGCCACTTGCCACTAACAGTTTTAGCGTTAGGAGGAAGATCAAGTAAGATCCAGATATCATTGTCTTTCATGGATTTCATCTCCATATTCATAACATCTAGCCGTTTTTCATATTTAGGATATGCTAATGCAACTTTATAGTTAGTAGGTTCACCATGATCCCTTAACTCATGCTCCTCAGCATCAATGTATAAACACATCCGTTGTAGGACACGATTAGTCCTTGTGGACTTACGAATGGGAGCTATATCACTTTGAGGTTCATCAATTTCTTGATCATGCTCTTCATGATCGCTAGTTGATACGAGATCGACCCACGTCAATATAGATCGAGGAGGTTCTTTCTCATACCAAATTTTAGGGGGTTCATCGAGAGAATAGGGGAAAACATGAGCTTAATTGCATCACTATAAACGTCTCTAAATTTGCAAGTGGCCGTAAGTCGAGAAAAATTTCGAATATGATCATGAGGATTATCATTATCATAACCATTAAACTTTGTCGCTTGAATCAAAGAAAGCATTCCCAATTTGATTTCAAAGTTATCCGATCAGATATCGGGAATCACGATCGCCTCTCCATAACCCTCGGTGGGTGCTTGGAGCAACTCCATCATCGTACGATTTTCCGCCAATGGTTCTTGGGTTCAACAACAATAGGAATCTCGGGTCCTACTTTTTCTTGTTGTCTCATTCGAGCTTGATTACGGCGATTCATCACGTTGATTAAATTTGGAGATGGGTAATTAGACGAACGAGTGTGTAATAAGTGTGAAAACACTAATCCTTTTACCACTTATTTCCAAGAATAACAAGACCAAAACGTGTATTTTATGTCGTAAAAGTCAGAATTATGCGTGGTTTATGTTTTTATTGTGTTTTAGGACCAAAATATGAAAAAGGAAGAAAACACGGGCTTTCACGGGCTTTTATCGAATAAAAAGACAAAAGACGGAGTCAAAAGATCAAGAGTGCAAAAAGAACGGAAGTCCAAGACCTATTCTGAAGATTTATTGAAGAAAAAGTCTAAAGACGGAAGTTTAATGAAGTCGAAGAACCAAGTCTAATTAAAGAATAAAATTATAAGACGAGTTCAATTTGTATCGATAAATCCTGAGACGACGTCGAGAAAGACAAAGAAATTTAAATCGAGTCGAGACAAGAAGAAAGAATGAAGAAATCATCAACATTTTACTCCTCCTATAAAATACCCTCCTAATGTGTCATTAGGAGGTGGTTAGTCAATTTAGGAGTAGATTAGTTTAGGATTAGGAGTAGCTTAATACTTTCTCTCTCTAGCTTTTCTTAATGTTTTTCAAGCTTTTTCATTAATCTTGTAATTTGAATCTTTAATCATCTTAATTTCAAGCTTTTCAATTAATCATTCTCATTCTACTTTTCTTTATTTTTAATCTTGTTTTGATTTTGATAATCATGTAGTCTAATTAATCATGTTCTTGTTTGATTGATGTTTTTGATTGATTGTGCTTATTGGTTTTTATGTGTTTTATTTTGATAGCTTATTGTGTTTGATGCTATTTGTTTGATTTTGCTTATTTTTAATTAAGTGTTTTAATTAGTTTATTTTATAAAAAGTTGATTTTTAATTTTTAGTTTTATTAGTATTTTTCAAGTTTTTAATTTGTGGTTTGATTAGTTTTTCTTAAAAGTATTTTAGATTAAGTTTTAGTTAATTGCTTATTTGATTTGTGCTTTTTTGGCTTATTTTCTGATTTTTAGTATTACTGTATCTTTTTTTTCATATCTTCGGATTAGGGTTTATTATTCCGAAGAATCACTTTTTCCTGAAAAGTGAGTTTTTCTTGAAAAGTGAGTTTTTCATGAAAAGTGAGTTTTTCCTGAAAATTGAGTTTTTTCTGAAAAGTGAGTTTTTCATGAAAAGTGATTTTTTCATGAAAAGTGAGTTTTTCATGAAAAGTGAGTTTTTCATGAAAAGTGAGTTTTTCATGAAAAGTGAGTTTTTCCCGAAAAGTGAGTTTTTCATGAAAAGTGAGTTTTTCCTAAAAAGTGAGTTTTTCCGAAAATTTTGATTTATCCGAATTTAGCTCTTTATTCCGAAAATTTCTCTTTTTTCCGAAAAAGTTTATTTTTAGCTTTATTTTATTTTGTTTTATTTTCAGTTTTATTTTTATTAAAGCTTTAGATTTTAATTATTTACTTAATTGCCTTTAAAACCTTATTTTTATTTTAATCTTTTCGAACTTTTATTTTTATTTAGTTTAAGTCTTTTATTTAAGTGTTAATTAGTTTATCATTTTTATTATTTTGTCATTTACGTTAAAGTTTGCGTTTTTATTTTACTCAACGAAAAAACCATTTCTTTTATCCACCAAAGACGACTGAGTCGTACTTTTAACCGGTAATCAATTCGAATTGAATCGAGACGAACAAATTTTCATACTTGGCCAAAAACCTTGTAGTAAATGGCGCCGCTGCCGGCTCTTTTTGTGAAGATTAACGGTTTTTTGTGAGAGATGCGTTGGATTTTGGGATTCGTTCACTCGTAAACGTTATTTTTCGTGTCAAAATTATTTTTTTTTCAAAAATCCTAAAAAATAATATTTGTTTTTTCAAAAATACAAAAAACAATTAAAAAATCATAAAAAGCATTTCTTTTTCGTGAGTTTTGCACCAAAAATATTCTTCTTGCTTATCTATTGTGTTTAATGGATTCGTTTGTTGACTGTGTAGGGTGTGGAAGACCATCTTCTGGTAGTCAATCCTGTCAATGGTGTTCATGCGAACGGTGTGGAATGGAAATCCCTAATTGCGAATATGGCCGTTGTCAATCGTGCAATTCGATCAATTCATACTTTAATTCATTCTTCTCTTCTAATGACACTATTTCACCCACTCCCATATATGACAATCCATATCAACAAAATGCACCGGGTTTCTCTCAATACCCGTGTTGCAACAATTGTGGGGGCCCTCACGATACTTCTTATTGTCAACCGATGAATCACTTTGAACCAAATCCGTGCTATGATTCCGGTTTTTATAATTTCGAGCCCCCACATTACTCCCTCGATCATCAACCTTCTGTTGGAATGAGTGAAGAAGAACGAGCCATTTTTTGAATACACTTCAATACGTTCAACAAGAATTAGCTAGCATGCGCGAAGCAAGGGAGGAGGAAAAGCGACAGCAACAATAGCAAGTATCTAATCTTAGTGATTATACTCCTCCTCTTGTGCGTCCATACTACTTTTATGATGATGACGAGGATGATATCTATGATCTCAACCTATCTTCTGAGATTGCTACTCCTACTCTTGATATCCCAAATGCGTCTAAGGATTGTGATTCATCGAGTGAGGTTAGTGAATTTGGTCTCGACAACTTATTTGAGGAGGTTTGTGATGTCCCTACTTTTGCTGAGCTTACGGACGAGGTCGCTCGTAATGATGATGATTTTTCTCCATGCTATGAGAATTTCACCTTTGAAATTTCTCAATCTCCTCCGGGCGATAAGGGTGATGTTGATTTATTCTCTCCGACTTACGAGAAGTTCACCACTGAACTTCGTCTTGTAGATGAGGTGGAAGACGTTATTCTTTGCGACAAATTACTGAAAGTTCATCTTCTTATTGCTAAAATTGAAGCGTTGAATTCTGCTCCTATTTCTGAGTCTTTACCTCCGTCTATTACTTCAGTTGAGAATAATGATACAGCTATGGAGGAAATCGGCATTCTCTCAATACCTCCGGGTATTGATGATGATGACACGGAGTGGGATATTCTTTTTGATAATTTGCTGCATGAAGATATTGTCCCAAGTCCCCCTCACGAGCACCTTTCATCCACTCCTTTAGACACCATTACGGACGATGAGTTCTTTGACCCGGGAGGTGACATTGACCATTCCATGATTGACATCTTTACGGCTTTGCCGCTCAGTGATCATCCATTGTCTTTGGGGGATGACAATGTGCTTCCTTTACCCACCCCACCTCCCGTGGATCACAACCTCACATACTTTTCGTATGTTGAGAGGAATTTTCTATCCTTTTAAGACTTATCCTCCGGCCTCTCCTTTATTAATGTCCTCCGGGAACGAGGACAAGGTCTTTGATCCCTGTATTACATTCGAGGCTTCCCCATGGACCATTTAATTCGGGGATGAGTCAGGCTCGTGACTCGGTTAACAAAAACAAGCGCTTCTCGGGAGGCAACCCGATTATCTATCCTTTTATTCTGTTTTTCTAATAAGTGTAGGGGAGACCCTAGTATGTGTTTGTTGTTTTCTTTCTTATCATGTGCAGGGGTTTGAGCTTTCAAAGATACATTCTTGATGACTTTTACGATCCGTGATTCCGTGTACCCATCTTCCCGGTTTTATCCTAAACTCTTTTGATTCTCTATTTTATATTTTTCAATATTAAAATAGGAATCACTTTAGTTGTCTCTTCCTTAGCAAGATTTAAACAACGTGCACAATGTCCTAAGTGTAGAGGAGTTTACTCCCACATGCTTAAACATTGAGGACAATGTTTATATTAAGTGTAGGGGGGACTTCTATCGAAGTTAAGTGGGCTTTTCCTTGTATTTGTCCTCATTTTAATCGGAAAATTTGATTTTTGGAGATTTTTCAAAATTTTTAATCTATTTTGGCCTAGTTGTATAGTAGTATTTTCCCTTGTTATAGTTATTTTCTTTCTTTGCTAGAACAAATTTTAATAAAGTGGTTTTAATTTTTCAACGTTGTGAATCTTTTGACTCAACCCGAGTTTACTTATCTAAGTTTACTCTAGCTAGTATCCTTAACGTGTTTAAGTCAAGTTTTGCTAGGCTTTTATATAGGGAACTTTAAAACGCGAAAGTCTTAACTCCCACGGGTTAAGAACAAGAACTTTCGCAAGTTCCTATAATTGATCCTAGAAAGTCGTTTATCAAAGGAACTTTAAAATGCAAATTCAAAACTTGAAAGAGTCTAAGAAGATGCAAGATCCTATATACGACTTGAAAACCCAAAACTTTGATTTAATTGGCTAAGCATCCACGAGTCTCATTCCTTGAGATTTTAAATTATGGAGAACGAGAGATGATAGAGTCAATTATAAGTTTGGTATTCTTTCATGAATTTATGTGAGTTGATTATGAGCTTTTTCTCCCATCGCTTGTTAATAAATTTAATTGCAATAAATAAGGTTGTACGATTTGAAAAGTTACTTAGCTTCTAGCCCAAGATCGTATAAAAGTTGCTCGGTATTAATTAGAGTTCATAGCCAAGGCATAACTTATTGAAGCGGGATGCGAAGATTGGCGAGTCCAAAAAGGTCCTAACAAGACATGAGGGCTACATTTTGTTGCTAAAGATCCAAAGTGATGTGAAGAATCATTTATCAAAAATCAATACGAAGGATCGAGACACACGACGAAAAGCAAATACTCCCCTTAAGATCATGGAGAAGTCTATCCAAAAAGGCCCTAACAAGGTATGAGGATAAATAGATCCAAGTCCTAAAAGGAGGCGGATCGTTGTATATCAAAGTCCAAAATAAAGATTGGAGAAAAATGAAAAAGTCGTGGTCCAAGTATGAAGAATCTCTAAAAAACTTCAAGTGAAGAAATTCCTATTATGAAGACAAGACCATTATTTCAAGAACGTCTTTTTAATAAAGGCCAATGTGGGTTATTTATGATGAAAAATGTAAACCGTGCTTTGAAATTAATGCATTGCATTAGGGCATTGCAATGGTCAAGTGTAGGGGATTTAATAAGTGTGAAAAACACTTATCCTTTTACCACTTATTTCCAATAATAACAAGACCAAAACGTGTATTTTATGTCGTAAAAGTCGGAATTATGCGTGATGTGTGTTTTATTGTGTTTTAGGACCAAAATATGAAAAAGGAAGAAAACACGGGCTTTCACGGGCTTTTATCGAATAAAAAGACAAAAGACGGAGTCAAAAGATCAAGAGTGCAAAAAGAACGGAAGTCCAAGACCTATTCTGAAGATTTATCGAAGAAAAAGTCTAAAGACAGAAGTTTAATGAAGTCGAAGAACCAAGTCTAATTAAAGAAGAAAATTATAAGACGAGTTCAATTTATATCGACAAATCCTGAGAGGACGTCGAGAAAGACAAAGAATTTAAATCGATTCGAGACAAGAAGAAAGAATAAAGAAAGCATCAACATTTTACTCCTCCTATAAATACCCTCCTAATGTGTCATTAGGAGGTGGTTAGTCAATTTAGGAGTAGATTAGTTTAGGATTAGGAGTAGCTTAATACTTTCTCTCTAGCTTTTCTTAATGTTTTTCAAGCCTTTTCATTAATCTTGTAAGTTGAATCTTTAATCATCTTAATTTTAAGCTTTTCAATAAATCATTCACATTCTACTTTTCTTTATTTTTAATCTTGTATTGATTTTGATAATCATGTAGTCTAATTAATCATGTTCTTGTTTGATTGATGTTTTTGATTGATTGTGCTTATTGGTTTTTATGTGTTTTATTTTGATAGCTTATTGTGTTTGATGTTATTTGTTTGATTTTGCTTATTTTTAATTAAGTATTTTAATTAGTTTATTTTATAGAAAGTTGATTTTTAATTTTTAGTTTTATTAGTGTTTTTCAAGTTTCTAATTTATGGTTTAATTAGTTTTTCTTAAAAGTGTTTTAGATTAAGTTTTAGTTAATTGCTTATTTGATTTGTGCTTATTTTTGGCTTATTTTCTGATTTTTAGTATTACTGTATCTTTTTTTCATATCTTCGGATTAGGGTTTATTATTCCGAAGAATCACTTTTTCCTGAAAAGTGAGTTTTTCTTGAAAAGTGAGTTTTTCCTGAAAAGTGAGTTTTTCATGAAAAGTGAGCTTTTCATGAAAAGTGAGCTTTTCATGAAAAGTGAGCTTTTCCTGAAAAGTGAGTTTTTCCTGAAAAGTGAGTTTTTCCTGAAAAGTGAGTTTTTCATGAAAAGTGAGTTTTTCCTAAAAAGTGAGTTTTTCCAAAAATTTTGATTTATCCGAATTTAGCTCTTTATTCCGAAAATTTCTCTTTTTTCTGAAAAAGTTTATTTTTAGCTTTATTTTATTTTGTTTTATTTTCAGTTTTATTTTTATTAACTCTTTAGATTTTAATCATTTACTTAATTGCCTTTAAAATCTTATTTTTATTTTAAATTTTTCGAACTTTTAACTTTATTTCGTTTAAGTCTTTCATTTAAGTGTTAATTAGTTTATCATTTTTATTATTTTGTCATTTACGTTAAAGTTTGCGTTTTTATTTTACTCAACGACAAAACCATTTCTTTTATCCACCAAAGACGACTGAGTCGCACTTTTAACCGGTAATCAATTCGAATTGAATCGAGACGAACAAATTTTCATACTTGGCCAAAAACCTTGTATTAGTGCGCATGCACTAAAAGAAATTAAAAGGGTTGAGAAGAGAAATTAGAAAGAGATTAGCAAAGAATATTTTTCTTTGTTTTTGATTTTTTAATTTTTTTTGGTATTTTGGTGTATGAGAAAACAAATCACAAACTCTCCCTTATTCAAAGTCTCGTTTAAAGAATCCAAACGAATGAAAGTAAGCACACATAGTGAAAAACTTTCTTTCGACTTTGTAGTGTATGGTTACCACTACGAGGGTTCAATAATTAATGAAAAGCAAATATTTAATAATAATTTGGGTTGACAAACCCTTAACTAGCTCTTTCTTAATAAGTGTGGTGTATTGCAAGCAATACTTTTGGAGATATTGTTTGTTAATTGTTCTACATAATACAATATATATTAACAAAGAAAAACAAAAACGATTTGGTGTTATTTCAGTTCAAATAAGACGATTATTTTTATGGCTACTAATATTAAGAAAATATATTCACAAATGCACACTTCCAAAAATGGAAGGGCCAAAATGAAACTACTCAACAAAAACATTTTTAGTATGACACAATCACCTCCCCGGCAGCGGCGCCATTTGATAGTTGTTTATCTTGGTAAGTATATATAAGTTTAGGATTAATTAAAAACGTAAAAATATAAAAACCATTAGGGATCATTGTAAGTCGAGGAGAATTGTTTGCACAATAAAAGACGTTTTTAGATTAGAATCAAGATTAGCAAGAGAAAGGTTTAAATTGAAAGACGATTTTACACTACGACGATAGAAAACTATGACGAATTACGCAATCACACAAATCGAGAAAATAAAATAAAATAATAATAAAAATTCAAAATTTTTAAAAATTTCAATACTAATTCTAATTAACTTAGTAAAAACAAAAATGAAATTAAAAATAAATAAAATATTTATTGAGCCTCATAACAGCTTAATGGGCTTTTTGTCCCAATAAAAGTTACAAAACAAAAATGCAAAAGTTCTACTTAACTCAAAATTTAATTATGAACAACTTTAATTACTCTTAAAATGGCTGATTCAGCTTCTATAAGCTTCAAATAAGCTATAAGCTAGCTTAATGGGCCTTAAAAGTCCAATAAGCTCTTTAATGAGCTTATTATAAAGCTTATGGTCCTGAGCTCCTTTTTAACAAGCAAAAGCTAATTCAAGAAAGAAAAATAGAAAAAGTCAAATGGGCTCATCAGAAATAAGCTATAAGCTAATGTGAAAAACCTAACAAAGATTTAAACTACTTAAGACAGAAATACAACAAGATCTACATTATACTAACACCAAGAAATATTTGCAATAGATTATCAATCCTAACCCTAGGTTTTCTAAGCCTAAAGTAGATAATACAAACACCCTTTTAAGACATAAATCAAAATTTTAGCAAAGAAGAATTTACAATTAAAGCAAGAGCAAGCATGATACAAGAATAAACATGAATTAAAACATCAAAGAAGTAAAATTAATCAAATAAGAACAAAACAAGTAAGCTGAAAAGCACAAAGCAAACAAGAAATATATAAGCAAAAAGGGTAAAAAGGAATTCATATCATTTACATTGAGTCTAAGCGAATCACTCAGCCTAATCTTACTATAGGTGCTCTTCAAAGCCTTTTGGAGCTTATCTTCTTAACCATCAGCTTATAATCAGCTTAAAACCTACAATAATCTACCACATAGTAAAAAGGTTTTGGAACAAATGATCTACCTTCTTCTTTATGAACCTGAAACCAGTAAGCAAACAACAAAAAAGGAGTAAGAACGAGTGGCTTATTGGGCTTATTTTTCAAATAAGCTCAATAAGCCAACTTATACCCTTAATATAAGCAGAAAAGTAAAGGGTTTAATTAATAACCTTGGAAGATAAAAATCTTTGCAATAAAAAGAAAATTTGGACACAAATTTAACACTCCTTAATAAGAAGTGCTTATAACTTAGGTGTCAACTAGGCAATAAGCAAGCTTATTCAGAATTGGTTCTCAAAACTAAACCAAGAAAAATGATTTATTTTTTACAAGACTTAAATTAAAATTTTGCAAAGAATTAAAGTTGGACTGAAATATAAATTGCACAAAAGTAAAGAACAAGGAGTTAAATAGAACTCAATGATTCTTTTTCATTAAAATTGTATTTGTTACAAAGTAATGAAAAATCAAAAATTGGAACAAAGGACTTCTGGTAAAATATGTCTTATATATACAATGTGAGAAGATGAATACAACCCTAAACCCTAAATGACGAATATCCAGAAATGCTCCAAGGATCAAGATAGAATATGCCATTTTTTTCAATTCTCCTTCTAGATGAATCTTTGGTGCCCATGTGATATGTAGGGGCGTAGAAGCGATCCTAGTTGTTCATTTGTTGTGGTAAGCAAGTTATCTCATCTAGGCCATTGATTGGTCTTCATACTTGGTAAAAAGAGAAGAACTCGTGACTATCTTGAGCTGTGGTGAGGCCATTAGTGAGTTGACATCTGATTTGTGCACATGGATATGTTCTTAGTTGAGTGAATAAACTTTTACCCAAACCAATTGTGGTTTACCCTTTGATATGATCTTGATCGAGACTAGAGTGGTTTGTTAGGGTTTATGAGTTGAACATTTTGGTTTAATCGAGATTATGGGATAATACTTGTTTACCCTGTTTTTAGGCATTTAAACTTTGCAAAATTGCATAATTCGTCCCTCTCTTTTGTAAAAACAATCTCAGCCAATCTCCCTTTATAAATAACTTTCCAAATTGACATCTTCAACCATTGTTGTTGTAATGAACTATGGAATGGACTATTTTTGCAATATCTCCAAACTTTAGGGACCTTTGATGTACTTTATGAATTCTTAAGGGTAGAAAGTGAATATTAGGACAAGTTGAGGGGTAAAATAGTAATTTCTTTAATTCTTCAAGTGTATTTTGGTAATTTGATCATTTAGGGTTTCAAAACCCATAAAATGACATTCGGATTCAATTTTCTTGTACGTCTTCGTTCCTCGTGTCCGTTTTATCTTGTTTTTGGTCTTTTCTTGTGATTTCTCGATATCCATGCATGCACGTACACAAAAAAAGAAAACAAGCATATATGTGTGCACGTTTGACGATATTTTACTTGTTTTAAACCATTTTTTGGGTATGAAAAGATGTGTAATTAGAGTCACATCACTAGTGTTTTCTGAAGGATGTGTATCTTCATCTTGAATTACTTCAAGATCTTATAAACTCCCACTTGCTTCTTGATTCATAAGATTGCTCTCTAGGAATTCAACATTTCGAGCATGAATAACTTTGTTCTCGGGTGGGTAATAGAAGGAGTAACCCATCGTTTCCTTTGGGTATCCTGTAAAGATACACTTAACAAATTCAGGCTTAAGCTTGTTAGGTTTATTAAGTGTATAACGATTAACAATAGCCTTAAATCCTCAGACCTTTAAGTAAGAAAATTTAAGGGCTTGCCCATGCCATACTTCGTATGGAGACTTTTCAATCTTCTTAATTGGAAACATATTTAGAATGCGTGCATCAGACTCAAGAGCATAATCCCAAAAGGAATTTGGAATAGTTGTTCGAGCCATCATTGAGCGAACCATATCAAGTAGGGTTCTATTTCTCATCTCAGACACACCATTATGTTGTGGTGTATATGGAGGAGTTTTATGGGCAATAATCTCATGCTCCTTAAAATGATCCATAAAATCTAGACTCATAAATTCACCTCTATTATTAGAACGTAGTGCTTTTATGGCCTTATCGAGTTGATTTTTTACTTCCTTTTGAAACACCTTAAATGTTTCAAACACTTCGTGTTTATGCTTCAACAAGTAAACATAACCATAACGACTAAAGTTAATAGTGAAAGTGACGAATTAGCTTGCACCTTGTCTTGACATGGTTCTGAATGGGCCACATTCATCGGTGTGTATAAGTCCATGCATATCTTTAGCCCTCTCTACTTGATGTGAATAAGGTTTACGTGTCATATTTCCTGATAGACAAGAAACACACTTGTCAAATAATTCATCACCACTTGACTTGAGCATTCCACCTTGTTGCAACTGCTTAATGCGCTTCTTGTTTATGTGGCCAAGGTAACAATGCCATATGAGTGTAGAGTCCAAGTTAGACTTGACCATTTTGTTACTTATAGCATAAATAAAACTATCATTTGTATTAGAATCAGAAATATCAATTTCATAAATTCCATCATGTGGAATAACACAAAACTAAAACATATTATCTTTAGAAACTAAAATTATTTCATTATTCTCAAAATGGTTAATAAAACAATCGTCATACAAACAAAAAATTGAAACAATCCCTCTAGAAATAGAAGATGCATAATGACTATTATTCCAAACAATCACTAATCCACTTGGGAGACATAAATGAAAAACACAAATAGCTTCAATAATTGTACGTTACAGATTCAAAGCTTCTGGCTTTAGCTTCTTATTTCCCCTTAGCCCTTAGTAGTATTACAAATGTGAGTACCACAACCAATGTCATAAACCCAATATTTATTAAGAAAAATATAGAGTTTTATAGTAAGGATACCTGGAGTGCTAGATTCTTTTTCTTCCACAACTCAGCGAGATACTCGAGAAAATTCATTCTCCAATGGTATGTATCATTGCACTGGTGACAGATGGTATCCTTAGCGGGATTCTATTTTTTAATGGAGGGGTAATCTTGGTTCTATGAATAAAGTTTTTTACTTTCTTTCCTTTGCCATGATTGTTAACCTTCGCAGCATTAAGCGGTTTAGCCTTTTTAGGCTTTTGGATCCGTCATGCTTTAATTACATGAAGAGCATGTGAAGCCCCTTTCTTAGGTAACGTCTTCTCATGTATGTTTAGCATGGCATGCAACTCATTTATTGTTTTCCCATGCCATACATATTGTAATTCTGGACGAACGAGTCAAAGTCCTTGTTAAGTGAGACTAAAATTACACTCACCGCAAGTTTAATTGAGATGGGATGACCAATATGTTCGATATTCTCTATGTAGCCCTTCGTCTTTAAGACGTAGGAACTCACAAATTGTCCATGTTCATGTTTACAGGAGTGAAAGTCTCGTGCAACATCAAGAAGTTCTTGATCTGCTTGTTGGCAAAACATAGTCTTTAGTTTTCCTAGGATAACACTAGTACCACGGCTTTCCAAGTTTTTTTTGGAGTTCAGGGGGCATAGTCATGAGCATAAGTCCACCAATTTCCTTTAATCGCCTGACCCAAGTTTTATGTTTTTCTTGGTCGAACGCTAGAACTTCTTGGCCTTCTTAGGAACAAAGAGTACATGAATAGGATTCTCAAGGAAAGGCAACAAATCATCGGTATCTAGCGAGATTAGAAGAGCGCGATACCACTTGACAAAGTTACCTTTAGTCAGTTTCATCTTCTCCAGGAAGGACTTACTATTTAAGAAAAAGGTAGAAGTATTCATATACAAATTAAAAGTTCAAATGATTAGTATTTCTGATAATTACATTCTCAAATAATTAACTACCCAATTATTTAATAATAAGACTAAATCTTACTTGTCCTCCCACTTATTATTAGGAAGTCTGACCAACTAATAATGAGTAGGTTGAAATGTAAGCGTCCATCGTTAATTGCATTACTAGTGAGACCCTTAGTGTTTATGCGACGATTCATGAAATTTATTGTTATAGAGTGTTTGAAGGGGATGTCCTCACAACTCCTGTGAGTGCCAATAAACATCTCAAACAAACTTGTTCTACAACTAATAAGATCATGAGTATGTTTCATCTCATCTTATGCATCGGGTTCAAGATCTGGCTAGAAACTCGATTTAAGTCTTACCAAGCTTGTATAAATTGACATAGATATGACCAATAGTGTAAGAACCCGTATCCCAGTATTATTTTATTCTTTTATTCGTGTTTCTGAATTTTCCAACGTATATCTTTTTCTTGTATTCTTATATGTAAAATCCTGAGATCTTGATATTTTAATAAATTATACTTTTTAAGTATTTTCTGATCATCGATAATACTTTATCTGGATTTATAAGATTTATTATTTTATTTTTCCATATTTATTTAAATCAAAGTTTTTGATTAAAAATCACCCGCGTGCATTTTACAACGAGTTTACTCAAAATCAATGAACAACGAAAATTCCTAGTGATCGCGGTACCGACGGATGCCCAAAATTTTACATTTCATTACCGATTGTTTTGATAATTAATATTTTCGACGATTCGTTTTAATTACGTATCAAGTCGTGTCAGGAAACCATAATATCATGTTTATGATGCATTGTAACTTTTGAAAAGTATTTTACGAAACCCGAGCCCCGTAAATATTTTCAATATTTACCAATAGTTATTTTCTTCCCTTTAAATTATCAAATTTCTTTTTAGTCCAAAGGTTTAAAACTTGCCAAGATTGGTCCCTCCACTACCTACCACTATATATATATAAATTTTTTTAATACTTCTTCCACTAAAAACACACACAACTTTGATAAAAAAAATCAACACCACCCTCCTTTCTCCTCTTGTTTTACCGCCACCATAAACAACCCAAAGCACCCCTCAAATTTGATTTTTAGCTTAAATCAATCAAAGTCCCATGTTTAAAATGTTCTTATAATTGTTTTGACACAAAAATCCTGCACATACATCAACTATCAAGATTTTTATGATTCCATGGTTGATTTGTGTTTTGATCATCATGCATGTGATGATCTTGGTAAGATTATCTTGTTTTGATCATAAAAAGTTTGATTTTTGATCTTTTATTTTGGTAAAAAAATACATACAAGTGTTTAGGAGTTTGTTTGGTTGATGGGAATGATAGTAGGGTGATTTTAGAGGTATGGGAATGATTAGAATTGGTTGGAAAATTGACTTGTTATGATTTCTAAAAGTGTATATTACATCAGTGGGTTAAGGGATGTTTTTCGTGGGTTTAAGATAGGTGATAGGCTGAGATTATTTTATTTTGTTGTAGAGTTTTCCGAGACGCTCGTTTTGGTGTAGGATAGAGCTTCTAACTAATTACGGATCAAAAGTTATGCTAGTTTTAGTATTCGTGTACCGGGAGAAGCAAATCGGCATAATCCGAAATTGTGGCTGATTTTAGGTCGACTCTCGAGGACTTTAGGCATGGTTAGATAAATGATACTACTGGTTTTTACAGTTTATAAACCTCATATTATGAGTCTAGTAGTGAGTTTAAAAGGCGGAATGTCAAAATAATACTTTTAAAGTGGTCTAAATGGTTTTATGAAACAAGTATACTCTGTCCCAAATTTTTAAGTTGAGTAAAGTGTCGAGCTGATGGGTTTTAAAGTATGAACTTTGGCTCAAATTTTGGAAAGGTCTTATATAGGTTATAAGTGACCTTGACATCAAGTTTCATCTAAAACGGACAAGTCTAGATCGGGTAGATCGGTGTGTACATTTGGAGTGTACATGCTGATTGGTATTTTGGACACATAGTTCAATGCTCGTGTGGCGTGAGTTTGAGTAATCACTATTGGACATGGTGACTTACTCAAAGTGTTTAGTCATTATATAAATGACTTAACTACTGGTCCGAGCAAGGTAAAGGGATAGTTTGACTTGCGTTGACTTGGCGTCGTATGACGGGTCAATTTCAAAGTGTATAAGTGTTTAAACGAGTAGCGTTAGACAAATGGGTTAGTATGGATTCACTTGGTTCATGTCACTAGTTTTAAAATATGAATACTTTGAAAACATTTGAGTCATATTATATTTGGTATATATCGATATTGAGTTCGAGTCTTAACGCGCGCCTTATTGTGATAGGTTGCGGTTTTCGTGTTTCCCGGGCATCCATATCGTCGGTGATCGTCTCACTACCATTGTTTCTACTCAGCTTCTGAGTATTGTGATTCACTTACCTCGTGTCTAAGGTGAGTTCATAGCCCCTTTTTACTTGTACATGGTTTCTAAACACGGGGTGAGATTTTACATGGTGGAACACAACCATTTAAAAACTGTATGCTATCCAGAACTTGTATGCTATCTAAAACGTGTATGCTTTCCAGACTTTCGATATTATTATTGCTTTTTAGTCTAAGCCTTAAGTTTCCTCTCCTGATCATGAACCGTTTAATTTTCCATAGTTTTAAGCGCGAATGTTGTGGGTGGATCCATCGGGATTGACTATCCCCGTCCCGATTACCTTGACGCACTAATATTTTTTTATACTTGAGTATTTAGGCTGAATACTCCCTAGCGGAACTTACATTGAGTTAAGCTTTGGTTCATGAACTGAACGGAAATAATAATAATAGTTTTGGACTATGGTTGACGTATATAACCATTTTCCCTACTACGTGTTTACAAATAAATGCTTGTGTTCCACACCTTTACTGCTAAACCTATGAATATCACTCAACTTTATGTTGACGATTTTACATGTTTAATCTCTAGTATTATACTTAGCTACGCTTGGATGGGAGCCCGCAGGATATTATCGCAACTTGGAGAATTCTGTGTATATTTCAACTTTGGTTTTATCTAAAAACCGTTAGAAGATTTTCTGTATTTTTGGTAATTAAGTGTTATAAATTATGATGAAATAATAAATCTTTCCGCATATAAAACTCTGGGACCTATGTTTAAAACTCTGATATTTTATGATGTAAGGTACATGTTTTTTTTATTACGTCAACTTTGTGTCAACAATAATTTATTGTTTCTTGTACCATAACGTGGACCCCCCTTGCTGCCTAGTTGTTCCATTGTCTGATTCTGGGGGTCTCACAGATTGGTATCAGAGCGATGGTTATAGGGAACTCAGTCGTTTTTCAAAAACTTAGTCTATAACCGAAAGTTCAAATATTTCATGTTTTTAAGTGTCATTCACATAATCTGCCAATGTTGTTCGATATCTGCGCGGGTAACTCTCTAGTCCTTATTATTTACTTTTAGTTATCGTTGTAGTATTTCATCTCTTGATTACATGTTGAAATATTACATTACCCTAATGAAGATAATTACTATGTCTGTTCAAAGCCTTTGTGCTTCATGAATTATCATTGGATATTACTTGATTACATATGATGTTACTACATTTCTTCAATTCTTGTTCTTGTGAACTGATTTTGTTACAATGATTTTATATTGTTATGACGGTACATACTTGTATTCAGAGCGCGTATGCTGGCGACTATTCATACTCACTTTTATGAAGTACTATTGCTATCTTGTTTATGCGTGATACGACTGACCTCATATACTCGTTCTTTTTGAACCGTCTATTTTTCTCGACTCATTCTGTTACATGTTGTGCATACTCTCGTGATACCATTGTTCGGGACTGAATAAGTGTTGTTTTCGATGAAACTTCTGATTTTTATTTTACTACCGTGCGTGTTGCTTTCATTATTAAACCTCTTTAAAATATCTATTTAGATATACCGATTTCTTTTCGATCATTTGTAATTGGATGTCTTGAAAAATAGTCTATTGACCATTGTGTAACTCGATGTGTCTCCGAAAGAGACTAAAGGACATCATGTGAGTCACACATCTCGAAGCATTCTTTAAATCAGTGTTGAATAATATCGTGGGTTTTCGTGACCTTGATTGACCTTTACGTCACCGTTTTACGCGACACTTGTATATCGACTAAATACTACTTCATTGATAATTTTATGTTTCGACTTCGAATTGCAACGTCCGTTTGTACCTTGAAACCATCATTGTCATCTTGAGATTCATCCCCTATTATGTGACGATTGTTTGGAACACGATTGTACTTCTATAAACTCGTACACCCCCCTTTCATTAAACCTCCTCGCCCAGGAGTGCAACCCGTTAATGTTTCAAATTCTTTCTCGGTATGTCTTGTGATTTTGGAAAATCACACTGCTAAGACACCTTCCTGCATTGCATCTTGAGATCGAAGACACGGATGTCATGCGTCGTTTTTGATCTCTCAGATTATCATTGGCATTCTTGAACCATTTATGTACTATGTTTTCTTTACATGATTAATTTTACAATTTATTCTTTTTCGTCTTTATGGAATTCATGAGTCTCGTGTGTACATTAATTCTGCGTTATTATGAAATTGGATTTAATTTCAAGGTGTGTCTAAAAATATACTTTGTGCAGAAGACTTGCAGATAATTTAACGATGTCGAGAAAATATTTTTATAACTTTAGACATAAAAATATATATTTCTACTTGTTGAAACGTCCGTTTAGGACATAAAATTGGCCAGCAAATCTTAAAAACGAGTAAGTTACGCTCATTTGAAATTGTAAAATTTAAGAACTCATTTTTGCGTATTTCTAAAATATCATTTTGTTGACAGATTTAATGCAATGACATTTTCGTCCATTTTTTATCCGTTTCAAGTCTCGAGTAAACCTAGAAAGTTGTTCAATACATCATTTTACATCGAAATGCATTAGACTTCGAGTCTTAAAAATATTATCTAGTGAGTCAACTGGTTTAGTCAAACCCAAAGGTCAAACTTAAAAGGTCAAAACTGATAGAATTTAAAAATATGATTTCAAGCTTTTTGAGTTCGTTTGAGCTCTTAAAACTCTAATGAATGAGATTTTACAACTATGAAACATTGATCGCTTTGAAAACGCTTAAAAATAGTAACTTTGCGACCGGTCATACATATATATATCTTTAACTTTTGTAACCGAGTAATTTGGTAAACCGATGATGAACTGTATGTTTCAAAAAATGTGTATATTTTTATGTGTTAAAATTCCTACTTTCTTGCAATAGGAACTTTTCAGAGTAATTGTACTAATTGTTAACTGATGCTCTACTTTCCTAAAAATATATTTATGTCAAATAAATTACGATGTAAACACATAGGGATTCCTTTATCCTTTCTTTTATATATGACTTATTGTCATTTAATTTTGTCTTTCTTCTACTTCTAACGTACCACTGATTTGGACCGAGGTTTGAAGTTATTGCTTTCATATCATCTGTTATCATTTTGACACGTGTCTCATGACGATTCCGGCTAAACCCTATGAAACTTTATCAACTTGTAACCATTTCATTGAATATCTTGAACTACTATTCATTACCCTCATGTAAACCACTCGCTATATTATAAGATATCATATAAACCCAAACTGGTATTGTTTGCGAATCATTTTACAAAATGTTCCACTTGGGCCTTATTAAATACTTGAACTTTATCTTATAAAATTAATTTATACTAATTTTACAATATATTTTCACAAATTGTTCAACAATTGGTCTTGTAAGAAATCTTGTAACATTAAAATTGTTGAATTAAATATCTAGCCAGTAACTTATCGGCGAAAAGTTTCATAAGTTATTTTGATTCTTGTTTTTACAAATGGCATTATATACATATTTTAAATAATATGACCTGTAATACTGGTTTGACGAAGCTGAGTATCGCATTGCTAGTCCTAAATTATGCATGGCCTGATCACCTATGCCTAATTTAGAAGGAGCCATGCAAGGCCGAATAGTAGTCATCTTAAATATTTGACCAATAATCAACTTTTAATTATGTTCCTTAAAAAGCTAGATAAAATAAAAGTTTTGAAAACTTTTACATCTTATGCGAGTAGCAACAGGTCGCGACATACACATATGAACCCTTATTTTTCTTGAACAAAGTACATGCCTCAAGCACATATTTCCTTACTCAACGACCTTTGTTTTACCTGTTACCTCATCATCCTTATGATATGATTCTCGTTACCACTTGTCTAATTTCTTACCATTGATACCAGATTTGAAAGTTTCAACGAGTTATGCTTCTATGATCGACATTATCTATCTATTTTGGTAGACCTTCAAAACGTCTCTGGACGCGATTAATGTTTTATGACTAGACGTGAATGATGATTTCGTGTAACTGTCATGATTACGTGTTAAAACTCTATTGTCTTGAAATTCATTCGTGTGAACCACGTATTGATTTCGCTCTCATAGCTAATGTTGTTCATTTTACTGGAATCACTCCCAAGTGACTTCTTAATAATTTTCTTTGATTTGAAAATTCGTTGTGTGGCTTTTCTCTTTAGATCGTGTATCGATCATCGAGAACTTAATAAGCCGTGTTGGTGACGCCAACCTCACTTGTGAATTAATCAATTGCTAAATCCTTATTTCTTATTGCCTTTATCATCGACGCATTTATTCTTTTATGTTCATTCAGAAATTAGTATGAATTTCGTTTTATTTCCTCATGTCATTGCTTATATATAATATGTTGATCTTTATTCGTTTCATACATGTTTACTGTCTTGTCACCATTGAAAAAACAAAAACATGTCACGTATTTATCATTTGATGCATTAAATGCCTATATGGATTTCTAAAAGAATTTTGTAAATTTTTTTAGAAACGTTTTATACATTTTATCAAATGTTTACATTACCAAAATAACTGTTTCAAGTTAAGTACCGAATCTATACATACTCTTTGGTAAATTTATAACTAGTATTTAAAAAGGATGTCAAGTTGTATCTTTTAGAGTATTGATTATATCGTACTTTACTTTCAACCTAATGAAATTATCAATTTAATTTATAATTTCTAACAATGATTCTAATTAACTTGGAAAATCTGATTTCTCTAATGGTAGCGATAAACTTGAAGCTTTTAACAGTAAATTCATACAGTCATCCAAAAGTTCTTTAGCCGATCAAGATAACTATTTTGAATTGTTCAACTTTTTACTTTGTAATCCTGATCAAGAAAAAGATTTAGCAACTGCTTAATCACTAAATATATAGAGTTTGATTTTAAATCACTAAGCCTTGTAATTCATATTTTCCTTCTATTTCTCTTGTAATTAGATTATTACATTTTCAGATAGTCATGTTTTAAAGTTTGCGCGATTTACAATTCCTTGTTGATTAACAATCTTGATTCACTTTGGCGCACTTTGTCCGTTTAAGCGATTCTTGCGTTCATTCTATCTCTTGATAATTCTCCGTATTGAAAGGTAATTATTTTGATCCAAATTTGAAAATCTTATTCGAATAAGAGTTAAGAAACTGAAGCATAGTGAATTCAAATTGTTAAGGTTCGCCGTGGTGCAGAAATTACCTGGGAAGCAATGAGTTTGTTGTATACTTTGTACCTCCTCTTGTTGTATCTCTACTGTTTCTAGAACTCTGAGGGACCAGAGTTCTTTTAGGGGGGAAGACTGTAAGAACCCGTACTTTCCCAGTATTATTTTATTCTTTTATTCGTGTTTCTGAATTTTCCAATGTATTTCGTTTTCTTGTATTCTTATATGTAAAATCCTGAGATCTTGATATTTTAATAAATTATACTTTTTTAGTATTTTCTGATCATCGATAATACTTTATCTGGAATTATAAGATTTATTATTTTATTTTTCCATATTTATGTAAATCAAAGTTTTTGATTAAAAATCAACCGCGTGCTTTTACAACGAGTTTACTCAAAATCAATTAACAACGAAAATTCCTAGTGATCGCGATACCGAGGGATGCCCAAAATTTTACATTTCATTATCGATTGTTTCGATAATTAATATTTCGACGATTCGTTTTAATTACGTATCAAGTCGTGTCGGGAAACCATAATATCATGTTTATGATGCATTGTAACTTTTGAAAAATATTTTTACGAAACCCGAGCCCCGCAAATATTTTCAATATTTACCAATAGTCATTTTCTACCCTTTAAATTATCAAATTTCTTTATAGTCCAAGGGTTTTAAACTTGGCAAGATTGGTTCCTCCACTACCTACCACTATATACATATATATATATATATATATATATATATATATATATATATATATATATATATATATATATATATATATATATATATATATATATATATATATATATATATATATATATATATATATATATATATATATATATATATATATATATATATATATAAATTTTTTGTTACTTCTGCCACTAAAACACACACACAACTTTGATAAAAAAAAATCAACACCACCCTTCTTTCTCCTCTTGTTTTGCCGCCACCCTAAACAACCCAAAACACCCCTCAAATTTGATTTTTAGCTTAAAAAAATTAAAGTCCTATGTTTAAAATGTTCTTGTGATTGTTTTGACACCAAAATCCTTCACATGCATCAACTTTCAAGATTTTTATGATTTCATGGTTGATTTGTGTTTTGATCATCATGCATGTGATGATCTTGGTAAGATTATCTTGTTTTGATCATAAAAGTTTAGTTTTTGATCTTTGATTTGGGTAAAAATTTACATATAAGTGTTTAAGAGTTTGTTTGGTTGATGGTTATCATAGTAGGGTGATTTTAGAGGTATGGGAATGATTAGAATTGGTTGGAAAATTAATTTGTTATGATTTCTAAAAGTGTATATTACATCAGTGGGTTAAGGGCTGTTTTTGTGGGTTTAAGATAGGAGATAGGCTGAGATTATTTGATTTTGTTGTATAGTTTTCTGAGACGCTTGTTTTGGTGTAAGATAGATTTTCTAACTCATTACGGATCAAAAGTTATGCTAGTTTTATTATTCGTGTACCGGGAGACGCAAATCGGCACAATCCGAAATTGTGGCTGATTTTGGGTCGACTCTCGGGGACTTTAGGCATGGTTAGATAAATGATACTACTGGTTTTTAAAGTTTATAAACCTTATATGATGAGTCTAGTAGTGAGTTCAAAAGGCGTAATGTCAAATCATACTTTTAAAGTGGTCTAAATGGTTTTATGAAACAAGTATACAATTCTGCCCCAAAATTTAGAGTTAAGTAAAGTGTCGAGCTGATGGGTTTTAAAGTATAAACTTTGGCTCAAATTTTGACAGGGTCTTACATAGGTTATAAGTGACCATGACACCAAGTTTCATCTAAAACGGACAAGTCTATATAGGGTAGATCGGTGTGTACATTTGGAGTGTACATGCTGATTGGTATTTTGGACACATAGTTCAATGCTCGTGTGGCTTGAGTTTGAGTAATCACAATTGGACATGGTGACTTACTCAAAGTGTTTAGTCATTATACAAATGACTTAACTACTAGTCCGAGCAAGGTAAAGGGATAGTTTGACTTGCGTTGACTTGGCATCGTATGACAGGTCAATTTCAAAGTGTACAAGTGTTTAAACGAGTAACGTTGGACAAATGGGTTAGTATGAATTCACTTGGTTCATGTCACTAATTTTAAAATATGAACACTTTGAAAAAATTTAAGTCATTTTATATTTGGTATATATCGATATCGAGTTCGAGTCTTATCGCGCGCCTTATTGTGATAGGTTGCGGTTTTCGTGTTTCCCGGGCATCCATATCGTCGGTGATCGTCTCACTACCATTGTTTCTACTTAGCTTCTGAGTACCGTGATTCACTTACCTCGTGACTAAAGTGATTTCATAGCCCCTTTTTACTTGTACATGGTTTCTAAACATGGGGTGAGATTTTACATGGTGGAACACAACCATTTAAAAACTGTATGCTATCCAGATCTTGTATGTTATCCATAACTTGTATGCTATCTAGAACGTGTATGCTTTCCAGACTTTCGATATTATTATTGCTTTTTAGTCTAAGCCTTAAGTTTCCTCTCCTGATCATGAACCGTTTAATTTTCCATAGTTCTTGGCGCGAATGTTGTGGGTGGATCCATCGGGATTGACTTTCCCCATCCCGATTATCTTGACGCACTAATATTCGTTTATACTTGAGTATTTAGGCTGAATACTCCCTAGAAGAACTTACATTGAGTTAAGCTTCGGTTCATGAACTGAACAACAATAATAATAATAGTTTCGGACTATGGTTGACGTATATAACCATTTTCCCTACTACGTGTTTACAAATGAATGCTTGTGTTCTACACCTTTACTGTCAAACCTATGAATATCACTCAACTTTATGTTGACGATTTTACATGTTTAATATCTGGTATTATACTTAGCTTCGCTTGGTTGGGAGTCCGCAAGATATTATCACAGCTTGGAGAATTCTGTGTATATTTCAACTTTGGTTTTATCTAAAAATCGTCAGAAGATTTTTTGTATTTTTGGTAATTAATTGTTATAATTTATGATCAAATAATAAATCTTTCCGCATATAAAACTCTGGGACCTATGTTTAAAACTCTGATATTTTATGATGTAATGTACATGTTTTTTTTTACATCAACTTTGTGTCAACAGTAATTCATTATTTCTTGTACCATGACGTGGAACCTCCTTGCTGCCTAGTTGTTCCTTTATCTGATTCTGGGGGTCTCACATATGGCAAAATTTACCTTGGGTTGTAATTCACCGTAGGTCTGACTAATTGATAAAACCATATGCAAATGCTAACACATTGGATGACATAGACTTAAAATTCGAATAAAGGTATCACATAAGTTTTGAAAACAATTGTCAAAAGCGTGTAAAAAGATGCATGCAATCTTTTTTATAGCACAATAAGAAAATCTTTTTGTCAACTTTAGTTTAGGTGTATTTTACCGTGAGAAAACGTTAAAGAATGATCAAACCCTATATCCTACTCTTCATGTGCCCGAAGGCACAAGTGCTTGTGATAATTATCACATAGACGTCAAAACATGTATGCTACACAAGAGAAGCTTACAGATCATTCAAACCCTAGATGGCTTGACTATGTACACAAGTATAGTAGCAAGATCCATCATTAGTAAATCATAAAAGGTGTTGTTTTTAAGTATTACAAGATAATTAAAATTTTCAAATAAATTCATTGAGAGGATGGTTTATAAGCCCTCTTTATGGTATTTAAGCCCAACTCGAGTGACAATATGATTTCACAAAATAATTAGCTTATAATAAAACCAAGTTTTATAATTCTTATGTCCATATTAATTTTTGTTCCAAAAACAATTTTTTATCAAATAACACATAACCGATTCACAAAAAAAAATGAGTGTAATTAATGAGATATGTTAAAGCTAGTTTCGATATAAGTATAGATCCGTTTTTATAATTACTATAATCTAGCATATTTATACTTTGCAAGTCATAATGGAAAACATATAAGCACATAAAAACATATAGAAAGAGGGAGAGAAGTGAAGACAGACTCTATATGAAAGCAATAACTCATACAAGATCCGAGATCTCAAATGAGTCTTCTCGAATTGGAGAACCAAAAGACTCCAACTTGATAACCAAGAGCAGCCACATGCATCAAATAACTTAATTGCGTACCAAAGGCCTCTTGGTCTAGCGGTATGTGAGTGACCCTCTAACCTTAAGGTTGTGGGTTCAAGTCTCGGTGGAGACATGTGAGATATAAATTGTGAAATAGTTGTGTGAGTTGTAAAAAATTGCCTTTCTAAAAAAATAACTTAATTGCGTAAGTCTTTTTGCGGATAAAAGCAATAACTATGTTTATTAACCAATTTAATAAACCTACCCAATTTTATTCGATCTAGATCAAGGTTAAAACTTGATGGAAAGAATGCATGTTATTGCCATAATAAATTAAATAAAGCGAGTACTCAAGCGGATATAACGTGTTTATCTATGTGTAACCCATAAATACCATACGAATGACTCGTGATGACATTGTTGGGATTTAAGAACTAGTTAAACCATTAACTACGAGTACGTAGCAGAATAAATCTAGTATAACATTCATGATTACAACACATAATAATAAACAATTAAATACTAATAATAACTAGATTTTACTTAGTTATAAAAGTTCGTTAATTACAGTCTTTTCGAATTGATTACTAGTTGAAAGTGCGACTTAGTCGTTCTTTGTGGAAAATAAAATGGTTTGATTATCTATTTGTAGAAATGTAAATCTTGCTTATGTTTTTAGAGAGAGAAAGAGATAGAGAGATGGTGAGAACACACACACTTAGAGAGAGAAAGTGAAAGAAAAACACTTTTTCACTATGTGTAAAAATGAGGAACACACACCCTCTCCATCTAAGGAGAGGGTTTATATACCCAAGCCTTGTGATGGGCTTGGGCTTACAATGTTGGGCCGGCCTACACATGTTGTAGGCTAGGCTTGACTTTGTTTGTTTAATAAAGATATCTAGACTACGAGCTACTACTTAATATATTGTCGGAGTGACCGAATCTTTCTAAATACGTAAAAACGTATTTCCAACAATCTCCCCCTAAGGGAGGTCACTCCAAACAAGGTCGTTACCCGAGTTACAATAATGAAATAAACCTAGCATACTATGCTTGTCTTGAGCTCGTAGTCTTCGTCTTTCTTTTCTTTTTCTTTTCAGGTGAACATGCTGATGTGATATTTGATATCAAATTTTAGCATTAATCTCTTGCCTCGATCTCGTGCATCAATCACTTGTGATCTACGCCTCTTCATGACCTCACGTCCCACATACTTATACCTTAGTAATTCTTGAAAGCTTCAGAGTTCGATACAGCGGAAGACTTAACTTTTAGGCTTTCTTGAATTAGATGAGGTATTAAGTGCATAAAGTATAAGCATGTGGGGACGACTTCTTCTTGGATTCCGCAACGCCACCGTCTTCAAATGCCGCAACATAAGTAGACACGAACGAAATGGCTTTGAACATTTCATTCTAAATCGGTAGCATTTTACCTCCGATCGGTGAAGACCGTTGGACGATATTAGATATCGTACCCGTGACGGATAGTTTCAATTAAGTAACTTCCTGACAGGATTTCGCGGGTAAACCCGTTCTCTTTATTCGACCGTCCAAAGCTGACTGCGAACATAAAGAGTGAATCATTTGGATAATAATATCCTCATGATTTGAAGCCGTCAATTCATGTTCCTGGAACAAGTTTGATTCATTAAAGAATCGCACCATCGATGCTTTCCAGTTGTCACGAGCTTGATTCATATTGAATCTTGCAAGTTACCTACCAAGTGCTGTTTGAGGTTAACACTAGAAGGATTTCCACTCATCACTGTGAACACTAAGGTATCACTCTGAGTGTTCTGGCAAGATCACTAAGATATTGCGTAGAGGCCTGGAACGTGTTTAAATTCATTTAAGAATTAAACCACTGTTGCTTTCCAGTTATCACAAGTTTGATTCATAGAGAATCGCACAAGTCACCTACCATGAGCTTTTTGATATTCGCTCAAGAAGGATTTCCATCTTCATTGTAAATACTTTCGTATTACTCGGATGTTCAGGCAAGATCATGAAGATTTTGCGTAGGACTCTTAAGATCTTTCTTACTTTTCACAGTGTGTGAGGAAGTAAGGAAATATGAAAGTGTGTCCTAATGAGATATATGATGATCTCAAATGGCTCTAGACTCAATCGTGCATTTTGGATTTTTAGCGATCGGAGGCTAGAGAGGAGTTCCACCATTTCAATACCAATTTATTCGGAGTGAATAAATCAATAGATAATGCGTTGTCTCCGTGTGATTAAAACAAATATCTTTTGAGAGATATCTGAGTTAGCTGGGATGGGTTGTGCATTGCACCACTGGGTCCATGATGTCTGTCTTCAATATCAAGAATCATTAAACAATGATCTTAATAGCATATGTATTGACCTGGTTTCTGCCTAAGTTGTAAGGAGGGCTTCTTTCTTTACACCCTTTATCATTACAATTCTTTTTCATTCTTCAACCCCTTCAATGCTTACCAATACGTCATAACTAGCACCTTGTTGTGATTGTTCCAGTGCTAACTTAAGTACTTGGTCGGCATTCAGCTACGTTCACAATCTTTCTCCATCTTTCCTAAGGACTACTATTTCTAGCTATGGAATGTCCTTGGGAAGATTCCTCCGGTTCTGGAAGAATCATAGGACTTAACCTATCCTACCATCCTTATGTCACCACAATCTTCATCGTCGTGAAATAAATGGGTTTAGGGTAAGTATAAATCACCATGAAATCCATTTTTGATATGCAAATCCATTTTGCTCCCCCTTAACATATGCCATGATATTCGAAAACATTTCGCATATGTCAGGATGAGCCAGCACATTAAGTCAAACCATTTGTGATAATATCCCATATTAAATCACATTTTCTCCCCCATATTAAAAATATTAACCCAATCGATGTTTTTAATATCAATTGATTTAATGAAGTTTTAACAAAGTTTTTGGGAAGAAAAATGCAAGTCCATTTTATCTTCATGATATCAAACGTATGAGATATGATACCGATTTGTAACATAATCACATATTCACCATATTAAAAAAGAATTAAAAAGGTTGGACCTGATAGATGAGAACATCATATGATAAGATCAAATGGTTCTTGTCAGCATATGTTGGTCTCCTCGTCACTTCTGAAGTCATCTCTTGACACCACGTGTACGATTGGTATTGTTGTCTTGACAATTGCTCCCCCTTAATTGTTGACCCGTGTTCTATCGAAAGAGCTGTAGTCGTCAGTTGAGTAGTCGCATCGTCGAGTATATAGATACCAATTGTAGATAGCATGGTTGTAGATATGATAACTTCATAAAAACAAGACTTCTCTTGTTTTAACAAATAAATGCACTGAAACGTACATATATTTGTGTTAGACCAAGTTATAAAGTAAACTTGATCCCTTACAAGGTTTTAAAGTAAACCTTGCCCGAGAAAATTAATTCCCGTTGTGAGCCAAAGCTTTCATAAGAAATACTTGACTTTAATATGAAAACCGGGTTGCAGTCTGAAATAACTACAAGCCATTTAGGCATGTTTTATGAAATATTTACAAATTTTGTACGAACTCTATTTATGGCACCGTGTCAATATTAATCAACATTTCTAAGGCCGTAAATATTATCGTACCAAAAGACATGCCTTTGAAAAATAAAGTAAAAATATTTTTGGATTTTTATGAAATTTTCAATTTTTATGGTTGTTATGTGGTTTTATATTTTTGTATTTTGTTTTTGTGGATAAAAATATAAACAATATATACAGATGATCACCAAGGATACGGAGAATAGTTTTACCACCACTATTCTTTCGCTTCATCTGCCAATTCCTTAAGAGTCTCAGGCGAGAAGGTTCTCATTCCAAGCTTGTCGGCCAAAAATTCAATTCGAGCGCGATCTAGAGCCTTCGTGAAAATATCAGCCAATTGATACTCAGATCGGACAAAGTAAAGCTCGATTACTCCATTTTCCACTTGCTCCATGATGAAGTGGTAGCGAATGTCAATATGCTTCGACCGGGAGAATTGAACATTGTTGCAGCATAAGGCAATTGCACTTTTGTTGTCGCAGTACATCGGAATCTTGTTGAAACCTAGACCATAGTCGGTTAATTGCGATCTCATCCAAAGAATTTGAGCACAACAACCGGACATAGCTATGTATTCTGCTTCCGTACTTGAAATTACAGCGCTTTTCTGCCTTTTCGATGCCCAACTGATTAGTCGATCTCCTAGTAGTTGCAAAGTTCCACTCGTGCTACGCCTTGTATCTTGACAACCCGCGTGATCCGCATCTGCATATGCCATAAGTGCAATTGAAGTGTCCTTCGAATACCAAAGGCCCTGATTAATGGTTCCTTTAAGATATCGAAAGATCCGTTTCACAGTGGCCAAGTGTAACTCAGTAGGTCGAGTTTGATATCGAGCACACATACATATAGCAAACTGAAGATCAGGTCGACTAGCTGTGATATACAGAAGAGTACCGATCATTCCCCGATAAAGTGTCGGATCAACGGCAACTCCGTGTGGATCTGCATCAAGCTTAGATTTTTCCACCATTGGAGTATCCACAGGGTCGCAAGATTCCATCTTATATTTCTTTAGTGATTCAAGGGCATACTTGGATTGATTGATAAAGATGCCTCTGGGACTCTGAGATATCTGAAGACCTAAGAAGAATGATACCTTGCCCATCATTGACATCTTAAACTTGGAAGACATGAGTGTCCCAAACTCGTCGGATAAGGTTTGGGTCGAGGCTGCAAATATAATATCATCAACATATATTTGTACCATAATCATATCTTTACCTCGTTTTTGAATGAACAGCGTGGGATCCACCTTGCCTTTAGCGAAACCTTGCATAATGAGGAATTGTGACAATAGATCATACCATGCGCGTGGAGCTTGCTTCAACCCATAGAGAGCCTTCTTAAGCTTGTACACATGATTAGGATATTTAGGATTCACAAAACCATCCGTCTGTTGAACATAGACCTCTTCCTTGATTTCTCCATTAAGAAATGCCGTCTTCACATCCATCTGATAGGCGATCATATCCACGAGCTACTAGTCGAGCTTTGTTCTTCAATATTCCGCCTAACTCATCGAGTTTCACCTTGTAAACCCATTTTAAAGTGAGTAACTGCACTTGATCCGGGCATGGGACAAGTTCCCATACTTCAAGACGTATAAATTCATTAAGTTCTTCTTGCATAGCTTATATCCAACATGATTGAGTAAAAGCTTGTTGCCATGTCTTAGGTTCAACTTCAGTGAGAAAAGCATCAAAGTGACAAAACATTGCACTTTCTTGTAACTGACTTCGTGTGGATACCGGACGATTAGGGTCACCAATAATAGAATCTATAGGATGATCCTTTGTCCACTTGCTGTCATGTTCACGAATCCGTGGATTGGAGTAAACAGTAGAAGGAGCTTCCTCTGAGGTGGACAACCTGACTTGATTAGGGTCGGGAATAGGTACACCAAAGAATGGAAGTTCACGCATTTGAGAGAATTCCAAATCGTGATCATCATCATCCTCTTTATCATCAATAGGCATGACATGGGTAGTTTAAACATGTGTTGGTTGAGAATTACTTGTTGAAGGTATATCTTGACCAATTGTAGGTGCAGATGTATCTAATTGTGCAATGGTTGCTGGAGCGAAAACTTCGGTTACCGGAGCTATTACTTCAGGTTCTGGAGCAACGATACTTGGAGGAGTAAAGAATTCATCAAAGAACGGTTGAAACAACGTATCCCATTCATTCCTAGTAGGTGGTATAAATGATGATGAAGTAGGGTTATTTGGGACAAGACCAGAACTAATATTACTGGGTCCCATTTCATGAAGTGCGGGTTCAGAGCTGCTTTGCTCAGAAGCCATTGCTATCAGCTCATCAAAATCAACATTCATAGTTTCGAGGATATTGCGAGAGTTACGGTTGTAGATTCGGTATGCCTTCTTTGCGGGTGCGTAACCAATGAAAATACCAATATCAGCCTTTGGTTGAAGTTTTCCCAAATTGTCACCATCATTATTTGGATAGCAAAGAGAACCAAATACATGAAGATATGATAAATTTGGTACTTTTACATGGAGAAGCTCATAAGGTGTTTTACCATGGCGTTTACGAATTAGTGACCGGTTTTGGGTGTACACTGCGGTAGATACTGCTTCTGCCCATAAAAACAATGGAGCCTTTGCGTAAATTAACATCGTTCGAGCAGCTTCCATAAGTGTGAGATTTCGCCTTTCAACGACACCGTTTTGTTGTGGAGTGCGTGCAACGGATGTTTCATGAGAAATGCCAACTTCTTCATAATAATCACGCAAAATTTGATTCACAAATTCGGTTCCATTATCTGTACGTATGCGTCGGACAGTAGTGTTGAGACACACTTGAATCATCTTGAGAAATCCGATGATGAATTTAGGTGCCTCATTTTTTGCTTTAAGAAATTTCACCCATGTAAACCGAGAGTAATCATCGACAATGACGAGGATGTACTTTTTGCCACTAAGACTTTCAACACGCATTGGCCCACAAAGATCCATATGCAACAGATAAAGTTTCTCTTGGTTGGTGTCTTCCGTCTTGGGTTTGTAAGATTTCTTAGTGCTTTTTCCCATTGTACACGCGGAACACAAATGATCCTTGTGAAATGAAAGTTTAGGAAGACCACGAACAAGTTCTTTTTTCGCCAAATGATTAATAGCGTCAAAGTTAAGATGAGATAACCGTCGATGCCATAACCATGACTTAGTCTTCGATGCTTTGGAGAGAAGACATACGGGAGAAGCGGCCATCATGTCTTGTAGAGACAAAGTGTACAAATTATTTCCTCGAGTACCTTTCAATAAATCAACCCCTTCCATATTGCGTATGAAGCAGGTATGCTCTCGAAAAGCAACTTCTAGGTTTGCATCACAAAATTGTCCCACAGAAAATAAGTTGTGACCGAGACCTTCCACATAATACACTCTTGAAATAGTAACATTCCCAATATGATATTCACCATAACCCATTATCTTTGCAATATGATCATTTCCAAATCGAACCGTACCAAGAAACTTGCTGACGAAATTTCTGAGCTGAGAGCGATCTCCGGTCATATGCTTGGAGCAACCAGAGTCTAAATACCAGAGAACAATTTGGACCACCTGTTTTCAACAACAACAGTAGATAATGCATTGGAAACTATTGGTTCCAGAGTGTTAGCAGATACAGATAGAATATTATCAGAATTGCTAACATTTTTGTGACCCTTAGATTTCCTGCGTTTTCTAATGTGAGTCTTAGCACTAACAGGTTTTACAGTTCCAACTTTCTTAGGTTTTGGATTATCCGAGGGCACTACAATGGGAGTAGACCTTGTTAAAGGTCACTTTGTTCCTACAGTAGTGTTGGTGTTCCTAGTTAAAGGACACGCTTGTGTTTTGGTAGCCTTGGTACTCCTAGTTAAAGGGCACGCTCTTCGCTTTAGTGGGAGTGATCCTAGTCAAAGGGCACATATTTCCTACTATAGTGAAAGTTCTACCAGTGGGGCGCCACATCCAACCAACTTGGGTTAACACTTTCCCAATCGGTTTCCATTCTAATCCATTTTTTCGGGCATGCATCTCATTCACATGGTCAATAAGGCAAGAATCATGACGACTAGAAAACATACATTCATTGCAATTCCAACATTTTAAATCAGAATTCACAGTAGGCTTAGAACGCTGCACAACCACAGAGCCTTTAGGTTTAGCTACATGATTCTTTTTATTCAAAACAGAAATAACATTCCTAGGATGGGCTTCTACTTTCTTCTTCACTTGACTACTAGATGGGGGCAAGATCCTATCATTCTTCTTGTTTCTTTTAAGCTTAGATCTTTGAGCCTTAGTAGTGGTGCTTACTCCTGTAGAAAGTAACACGGGAATATTAGAAGCTGGTTATGATTCCGCCTTATCTTTAGTGACCAAAGTTTGAGATGGTTTAGTCCTAGGGCCCTTGTTAAGTGGTGTGACGGCTATGAGGTTCCTTTTGATTGCACTAGAGGACGATGCTGAGACAGTGGCTGCGTTATCCATAACATTCTTACCTTTTAGAGTACGAAGTGTTTCCTTTAACTCAGCCAAGACCAGATTCTTATCATAAATTTGTTCCCTCAAATCAGATATTTCCACCGAATTTCGATTCAATTATTCAATCAATGATTGATTCTGTGCAGTGGTATTTCACAATAGAGTCATTATCAACACTTGTATTCACACAGACAGAAACTATATCATGAGACATCACTTGCTTCAGAAGCTGATCATTTTGGCGTGAAACCCGTTCTATTTCAAGTAAACTGTTTTCATAAGCATCTTCCATTTTACTGAAAACACGTCTAACTTCTTCTATTTCCGAAAACAAGTCTTGATTAAGATTACTAAGACAAGCTTTAACGTTGTCGACAAACGGAACAATTTCATCTCGAAACGCAGCTCTAGTGTGCTCAAAGTTCCATTCACCTTCCGTTATGGTCGTGGCCGTCGTACGTTCCAAAATGACCTTGTCAAAATCGGCTAAGTGTTGGTGAACCGCATTTAAGTTAACGGACGCCTTACTTACCGGTGGAATTAACTTCGTTAAATCCTTTTTGACAAGTGTAGGAGACGTACTAGGAAGGTTTTCATTTGACAAACTTTGGGGGACAAGAACTGTTAATTCTGCTAATTCCTTTTGTAAGCGAATGCGTGTCTTTTTCGAAAATTGATCTTTGTTATGTTGATCATAATCAATTGTATGGAATTTTGAAAGCATTTTAGAATGAGTTTCATCCGCAAGTGACTGTGTCTCCTCAGTACTACGAACAAAAGGTGCTTCTTTCGATTTGCCAATTATGGTCATATCATAAAGACCGGGAATATATTCCTAAGCTTGTTTCGCATAACCGGGATTAGGTGGTAAATCTTGAAGACGCTTAAGTTCAAGTTCTTTAAATGATTTAGTTAAAAGATGTACCTTTTCTGTGGAAGCGTATTGTTTTAAAAGCTGTTGTTCTTTGAATTTAAGAAGTTTGGTAGCATTAATTTCCGATTCAACCTTTTTAGACTCGAGAGTTTCGAAATCCATTTTAATTTTCTGAAAATCATTGGCAACCGACTCTTTTTCTTTTAATTCATTGGAAAGATTAGCTTATAATGATTCTATTTCTTTCAAGTGTTCAATCTTTTCAAAACGAAAGTGGTCAAATTCAGAACATGTTATTTTCTCTGCTTGAGGGACCATTTCAAAAGCTTTGACCTTTTCTTTATGCAACGCAAGCTCAGCAGTTAGGGTGGAATTCGTATCTACGGATTGTCTGAGGGCCATATGCATTTGATCAATAATATGTTTAGGCACCATGACCAAATCATGTTGAGCATAAGATTCCATACCCGTCGTAGCATTTGGTTGAGGTTCACTCAAATGTGTAGGATTTGGTACCACATCATTTGAGTTACTAGTTCCCGAATGCTGTTCGAGGTTGTCATTTTCATGCCCAACTTGATGTTGGTTATCATCAATATTATTAGATGTGGTTGGTACCTCACTGATGACATCAGAACCGTAGTGAGAGAGATTAGCAACGAGAGCAGCTTGGTCAGAGTGAATGTCATCACAATCCGAATCGTATGCATCAAGATCGTCTGCTTGATAAGCTGCATTAGAAGTAGAAACGACTGTAATGCCTTCAGTATCTGCTGCCCCTGGGTCTGCAAGAAATGCTAACTCCTCTGAATCCAAAATCTTCCCCTTAGACTGAGCATCAACCAAATACATCTTCTCACAAAACCATGCATCATCCCTTCTCCTTTTGGCTGAGTGCATTCCCTAGCCATATGACATTGTCCTCGGCAATTGTAGCAAGTCACAACCTTCTTAGGACCAATAGGACTCCCATTTCCACTAGCTTGAGAATTCACAGCTTGATTGTTCCCAGTCCTTGTAGGAGGTCCATATGAATTTTGCCTTCCCTGAATTGGTTGCACCGTCACTTGACCATCTTGAACAGTGGCTTGTTGTCGAGGATTTGATGAGGTACGGAGCTGATTGTTTGTTGGTGGAAATCCTCTAGTTGCAACAAGTTTTGACAAGTAGGCTGTGAGATGGTTTAGAACATCAGTTGGCGTATCATTTGGAGTAAAGACCGGTGCTTGGATTGGTGGAAGTTCATTAGAGTAGAAAGCTTGTGCTGGTTGTGCTTCTATTGGAAAATATCCTTGCTGAGGAGTATAGCCCATTGGAGAAGTGTTGGCGTGTGATGGTGATGTCTGATATGGTGGTTGCTGTGGAAAAGATTGTTGATGAACACCTTGTTGATATTCTTGGTGTGGCATCATTGGTGGTTGATAAGATGGTTGCTGATAGATGTGTGGTGGTGGCTGCTGCAAGTATGATGGTTGTTGATAAGTATAAGCCATGTTTTGTTGAGAAGCATACATAGCAAGTGGATCATGAACTTGAGGTGTAGACAACCGAGCCTCGATCACATGGCATTCGTGTTGTTGAAGAAAAGCTTGAAGTTGATCCACATTGGTGTTATGCAAGTCGTTAGCCAATTTAACATCCGTCACGTATTTTTTCCATTCTGGATGAAGAGTGTTCAAATACTTGGTGTTCAATTGAAAGGTAGGAATTGCCATGCCATAGATATTAAGCTCATTCAATAATAGGGTAAATCTCAGATAGTAGTCATTGAGAGTCTCCCCTGGCACATAGGCAAACTTATCAAAAGTATCATAAAGCTTACACTCTCGTTCTTGTTTGGTTAACGAGGTGCCTTGCATTAGAACACGAATTCTATCCCATAACTCTTTGGCAACTTTATGTTTGCTGACGAGTTTGTAGACATTTGGAGGAAGGGCTTGGAGAATGATGTTTGTAGCATACTTATCACATTTATCTTGAATCTTCATATCTCCAGTCAACTCACCCGTTGTGCGAGGACGAGTAGTCGTACCTTCCGTTACTGTACCATAATCTAATGGTCCATTGAGCACCGATGCCCAAATTAGATGTCCATTCTCCTTGTTCAACATATAAAGTTCCATTCGGGAAGCCCATTCCTCATACATAGTCTTCACCAACATTGGTGGACGATTATCCATACCCGAGAGGATGGACTTATCCGTAAGAGATGTGTACTCCATTTCAATAAGTGAAGATTTACAAAGTTGATCGATCAATGAAAGAAAGTAAATGTGTTTGCTGTTGTGTGTAGAAACCGAGAAATAATGTTAAAATCCCCTAAATTATGTTCTCGATAAACCAAAAATTCCAAGATGAAATCGCAATGTCAAATCGCAATGTCCAATCGCAATGTCCAATCGCAATGTCCAATCGCAATATCTAATCGCAATGTTCAATCGCAATGTCCAATCGCAATACCCCAGTCGCAATATCCCTGTCGCAATACCTGTCGCAATACCTGTCGCAATATCCTGTCGCAATATCACAAAAATGAACTCCAATCGCAATATGGATCGCAATACTAAAACCCTAGATATTGCGATGGGAGCTGTCGCAATAGTACAAACAGTGCACGATTTTTTCCACTTTTCTCGGACAAAACACACCAAATTCGTGATTTTAAGCCAAAAATTGATCCAAACACCCAAAAATTTTGTGTTTTTAACCAAAGTAACAATACCAAATCACTACCACAACTATGTAGATGATTTGTATCAAGATCAAACCATAAAAACACAAAAAAAAATTTGGTACTTTTGAAATCGGATCAAAATAGCCGTGTAAACCAAGAACACAAACACAAAAACTAAGCAATCATCCCATGGCTCTTGATACCATTTGTAGAAATGTAAATCTTGCTTATGTTTTTAGAGAGAGAAAGAGATAGAGAGATGGTGAGAACACACACACTTAGAGAGAGAAAGTGAAAGAAAAACACTTTTTTACTATGTGTAAAAATGAGGAACACACACCCACTCCATCTAAGGAGAGGGTTTATATACCCAAGCCTTGTGATGGGCTTGGGCTTACAATGTTGGGCCGGCCTACACATGTTGTAGGCTAGGCTTGACTTTGTTTGTTTAATAAAGATATCTAGACTACGACCTACTACTTAATATATTGTCGGAGTGACCGAATCTTCCTAAATACGTAAAAACGTATTTCCAACACTATTTTAAACTAAAAGCACATATGAAAATGACGTTGTGTAAAAACAAAGCTTTAAAAATTAAATTAAAAATTAATAGTTAAAAGTAAATGATTAAAAACTTAAAAAGTAAATTTAGAACTTAAAACTTAAAACTTAAAACTTTGCAAAACTAAAAACTTAACCCATCGGAATGTGTAAAAAGAAGTTCTGTCGGAATATTTTGTCTAAATGACCATCAGAATGTAACAAATTAAAGCTATCGGAATAAAGATTGAAGTATCGGAATAATAGTAAATTGATTCTATCGGAATACAGTTCTTTCTGAATGTCAAGTCTATCGGAATATAAGGAATTCTGTCAGAATATGGCTACTGAAATTTTGGCAGCGTTTCGTCTCAATATAGCCTTAAGACCCGTCGCAATGTACGATCACAATGAGCGATCGCAATCACGACCAGAATAAGGGGGGATACACTATCTGAATGTTGATCGCAAAGTAGCCGTCGGAATGTGTAATCCCTAGCTTTGCGATGGAGCACAAAGTAATCTGATAAAGTCAAATAAGCCAAAATCCCAATAAGCACTTCTAATAAGCACTTATCAAAAACTCAACAAGATCAATATTAGCGAGAATATAATAAACTACGAATGAAAAGCTTATCAAAACACCAAATAAGCAAACTTTATGAATCAAACTTTAAAAAGACTAACTTTTTAAGAAAACTAAAAATTAAATAAGCTAAACACAAAATAAGCCAATAAGCATGATAAGCTCAAAGCTTAATCCGTATAAAACTTAGATAGAAACCAAAAGATAAACTTTTTAATAAATCAAACATCAAGATTAAACAAAATCAAAGATAACTTTCGGATCAAATAAGTAAAAATCAAGAAAGGTAGAAAGAGATTGAATATGAAAAACTTAACTTGAACTTGTAGATAAATGATTCCAAAATACAAGATTGAATTAAAACTTAAACATGAAAGAAAGAAAAGATGAAGTTTTAGTGAGAGAAAGTTAAACACTTTCTCTCTCTAAAATGAAAACTTGAAAAATGAAAAAGTGACTAAAAAACTAACTAACGAACCCCCTCCTAACGACACATTAGGAGGGTATATATAGGAGGTGGGGAGTGCATGTGTTGCTTCCTTCTTTCTTTCTTCTAGTCTCGACTCGATTTAAATTCCTTGTCTTTCTCGACGTCGTCTCAGGATTTGTCGATATAAATTGAACTTGTCTTATAATTTTCTTCTATAATTAGACTTGGGTTCTTTGACTTCATTAAACTTCCGTCTTTATACTTTTTCTTCGATAAATCTTCAGAATAGGCCTTGGACTTCCGTTCTTTTTACACTCTCAATCTTTTGACTTCGTCTTTTCTCGTTTTCTTCGATAAAAGCCCGTGATAGCCCGTGTTTTCTCCATTTTTCATATTTTTATCCTGAAACACAATAAAAACACAAACCACGCATAATTCTGACTTTTACGACATAAAATACATGTTTTGGTCTTGTTATTATTGGAAATAAGTGGTAAAAGGATAAGTGTTTTCACAATTATTAAATCCCCTACACTTGACCATTGCAATGCCCTTATGCAATGCATTGATTTCAAATCACAGATTACATTTCTCATCATAAATAACCCACCTTAGCCTTTATTAAATACTAAACTTTAAGGAAAGTAAAAAGATAGAAATCAAAGACTTACATTAGGGTTTTGGATGTCATGAATGTTTATCATCCTCAAGTTTCACGTTTCCTATACCAAGCTTAAAAACGAGATCATTGTTATTATAAGTTAGCAAACTAACACGAACTCATGTGGCTCAATTATTTACTTAGACTCCCTTATTCCTAAGTGTATCTCTTATATTTTAATTTTGTCTTGAATGATCACGAGGATGCATTGTTTGACTTATTTTGATAGTTTATTTAGGCCGAAAATAAAGTGGGACGATTTAATCAATAGCTAGCTAAAGGACAAAATCTTTTAAAACTGCTTCTCGGGACCTCTTAAAGTTCATATCTTGGCATAACTCGCTTCACGATTTGAGACCTTTCTCGGACCAATATTTGGCAGCGACTTCATACTTCGAATCTTGAGAGACGTTCATGAAATTATGGTCTTCTCTTCATATTAGGATTTTCTTCACTTGAACTTTTTGAGAGATTCTTCATATTTGGACCACGACTTCTTCATTTTTCTCCAATCTTTATTTTGGACTTTGATATACAACGATCCGCCTCCTTTTGGGACTTGGATCTATTTATCCTCATACCTTGTTAGGGCCTTTTTGGATAGACTTCTCCATGATCTTTAGGGGAGTATTTGCTTTTCGTCATGTGTCTCGATCCTTCATATTGATTTTTGATAAATGATTCTTCACATCACTTGGGATCTTTAGCAACAAAATGTAGCCCTCATGCTTTGTTAGGGCCTTTTCGGACTCGCCAATCTTCGCATCCCGCTTCAATAAGTTATGTCTTGGCTATGTGTGACAATCTAACATTTTCAGGTAGTGAAATATTTTCTCGTATAATATTTTGAAACTTATTTTTGTGTTGGTTGACGAACTCACAATTTACGGATTTAAATTTGGGCTTACGTGCATAATTTGGCGTCTTTTACGACTAAACCGGAAACCTTAGGATTACGTATTTACGTTTTTGAACTCCGTTTTTGATGAGACAATTTTTATTGGATTCGTTTTGTGACGGTGATTCATAATTTATAAAAACGTTTTTCGTAAAACGACCCGAGGGCACGCAAATCGAGAAAACTAGAATCGAGAAATACCCGTAAACTAGTGAGATGGGACAAAACACTTTGCCCCATCCCACTAGCTTATATGGGACGGAAAAATGACACACCACACATAGGTGGCATCAAGCTAACAACAACTTACACAAGTGTAAGCTTGTGCTTACACTTTAAGCCAACACATTTTCCACTTCACATCAAAACTAGCAAATGGTTTCAGTCTAACCATTTTCTACATGCAATCCACTCTAAAACTCTCTCTACTTCTCCCTTTGTGCCGTCCCAAATCAAGCAACAAACACCCTCATTGATCTTTTCTAACTACAAACCACATGTTTACTAGTCCTATTAAGGTGTTTCCTTGAAGCCTTGATCATTTGGTGGCCATATAACCAACTTTGGAGGTGATTTGCTTGTGTCCTAGGGCTGATTTTCCAACATATGATCTTGATATTTGATGGTCTTGGAGATACTTGTTGTGTTCATCAAGTTCTTGCCTTCCTAAAACAAGAAATCCACTTGGATTGGTAAAGAAGATCATCCTCTACATTTTTCTCTTATTATTTTGTAAAGAACAAATGTATTTTCTTTCATTTTGTATATGTATATGATGTATATACGATGATAAAAATGTTGTGTGGGGATCAAGTGTTGATAAACATGCTTAAAAATGATGATAACCATAAGAAATGAAGCTAAAATCATGACTAATTAGTTGGCTGTATAAAAACAGTAGATAAATAAATGATGAACTGATAAAAATGCATGGTTTGATCTATTTACAGTAAGTAGATGATGTTATACACATGTGAGAGTTGGCCATGCAATGGAATCAAAATAATGAGTGAGATATGATCAAAACAAGTTAGGTGGTACAATCTGAATAAGCAGTTTTGTAGGGACTGTTAAGGCAACTTAGACTCAAAATGGGAAGTAGCTATAACTAAGTTATATGTAGCACATATTATGAAGAAGTTGTCATCCAAAAATGAGCTTCTAAGTCATTGTAGAACTCTAGATATGATAAAAATGGTGAATGTGAAGTTAAAAATCAGATTTTGGAAATAATGTTTATTATTATTATATAAGCACTCACTTTATAATGTATAAAATGTAAAAATATAAACCCACTAACTTATAAAACTTAATTATATAAATGTATAAAAGGTTAATTAAATGAGTAAATTATATAAATGGTGGTAAAATAATATTTATAAGTAATAAAAACTATAAACTTGATTTTTACGACTTTTTCGGCTATCGCCGTGAAATTAACGTTTTTCGCCAAATAAAACTTAGACGACCAAACCCGTCTAATGTAAAGTTTATAAAAGTTATATACTGATGTATAAGTAACTAAGACAAGTAAAAACCGATAAAACCCGAACTATAAGAATTACGGACATTTACGAGCTAAATAAACGTATTGGACTAATAATTGGACTTATAAGATAAAAACTTGTAAAAAGAATTATTTGGGCTTAACCCATTAGGGCCCAACATGAAAAGTATATATACTGATCATATAGGTATAAAATGGGTAAAAACAAGTTAAAGAACTTATAAAAGGCTTAATGGACTTAAAATGAATAAATAGTTAAAACTAGCTAACTAGTAAGACGATACTAAAACGTAAACGCTAAAATGAGCAAACAAGGATTTATAAACCCACTTGATCATCATCATATGTACAAAAATCATATATATGTATATTATTATTTTGATAAAAGTCATTGGACCGAGTCTAAGACCGATTATTATTTATATAGGTTTCCGTGACCGAAGCACGCCCGTAGCCGATAATCCGCCTTTCATTAACAACGTGAGTTCATAGCCTCGCACTCTTTTAAATGTTTTATAAAATGATTTGTAAACCCGCGAGGGAGATAACATGCTAGATTTTTATAAAAATAGAACACAAGTAGTCCCGATTGTATGCTAAATGATATGGACCCGAATGATGCTATGACCCTATATTCGAGACTAAAAGGATTATTAGTAGTTAGGTTATGTCACTTAAAGTCCCATTAGCATGAATTGTGAACTACCGGGATTTGGTAGACGCTTATGCATTTGATAGTACTATTTGGGGATGATCACCCCAGTTCGCGCCTTGACGGTTGATCCCCGTCGTACCACATTGATTGGTAAGCGAATTTATGTATGAGAAGATTCCATAGCGTGATTTTTGTGACGACACGCTAACTTAGATGGGCAAATTGTTTGTCGGGTTCGCGGCCCGCTGTTTTCACAGTAAGGTAACAATGTCATGCGGCTAATAATAATCCTACCTAATTCAATTAGAAATGTATCCTATATATGATAACGACGCTATTAACGATGAATATATTACCTATCATGGTAATACAGAGACTACGGTCTCATGGACGGTTTCAGATGTATGCTTGATTTATATATTGCCTGACTAGCAATATGTGGACTTACTTCCGATATTATACTTGTGTTCTGATTTTAAATGAATGTAAATGATTGTTTTATATAACGGTTTTCATTAAACTCTATGAATTCACTCGGCATTCGCTGATATGATTTTTGCATGTTTTCTATCTCAGGTGCTTGAAGGTAATCCGGATGGAGATCGACTCTGATGGCCCACACCTAATATTAAAAATGTTCATTCGATATGTGTTTTGTAAACTTAATGACCTGTATAATTTGGGACCTGTTGTACACTTTTAAACCTTTTTATCGAATGAATGTTTGTTAAACCTTGTACGACCATTTTTATGTGTTGTCTATGATTGGAGTTATTGTGCTATCCCGTAACACTCTGAAAGACCCTTCCGCTGTACCGATACGAAAAATGAGAGTGTTACATTTGGTACCAGAGCTCTCGTTGTAGAGAACAAAAGATTTTAAAAACCAAGGTTTTGAACAAAACTTTTCAAAATCTTTTGACAATGAACATTTGAGAAAATATTTGAAAAATCTTTTGACTATAACGGTGCCAGAGATCTCCGACGTTACCAACAAGCCCTATTGAGAAGATATATATTTTGATATATATAATTTAATTTATATATATGTATATATCGTGATTTCATTATGTAATTGTTTAACTAGTATGTTATCCTAATATGAGATAAATATATATAAATGCAGATTGTCATGGCTGACCCTAATATTCCTGTAGAAAACCATGCTATTCCCGAACCTAATATAGAAGATGATTCTTATTTAGACTTAGTAGATTTTGATATTGATGATGAGGAGGAACCATTTGAGGATCCCGAGCCCGAGTTAGGACTAGGAGATCAGATTGCCCCTCAGGTTGACTTAGTAGAGAATGAGATTGAGAATGTGGATATTGAGAATGTGGATATTGAGAATGAGGATGAGATTGGGTTAGATGAGTTAGATGATGAGATTGACGACGAGGATGTCGAGGAAGACGTAGGTATAGATGTTGAGGTTGATGACGATGAGGAAGCTGAGCTTATTTATCCGTATGATGTTCCAGAGGGCGAGCCTTTGCCCCTACCAGTTTGTTTGTCTGATTCTAAGGATGAGTTACATAGGGATGAAATGTCTGAATCGTCTGAATCTGATTCTGAATCAGAGGAGGATGAGGATGACGATGCACCTGACGGTACCGATGGTATTGCTACTCGTAGACGTGAGATAGGAGAGTCGTCTAGTACTCGAGAGGCTACTCATATTGATGGTCTTGCACCATGGGCCTTGAGACGTGATCTAGATGCTTCCCGTGTTAAGAGTTGTGTGACAGAGGTTGGATTAGGTGTTGTTCAGACTCAGGTTGCTTATTTGGAGTCGAAGACTAAGGTTGGTGAGAAAGAGCGAGAATTGCTTAGTTTGGATTTGAGTGATGTAGAACGTGGTTTGAATGAGGCTTTTAGGAGGTTATCGGTATTGGAAAGTGGTGAGTATGCTGCCATGAAGAGAAAGGTGAATTCTATGGAGATTCAGTTGAGTGTGGCTCGTGCGATGCGTGAGAAAGCCGAAAAGGAGTTGAATATATCTGTGGGTTGGAACAGTAGATTTTATGCTTATATGGTCGAAAGAGGAGTAATCCGTAAGCGCCCAGCTGAAGATGTGTCTAGTGATCGTCCGGCGAAGATCCAGAAGACGATGGATGATGGACCATCTGGCGGTTCTCAATAGACCAGTCTGTATTTAGTAGTGACCTTTATATCTTTTGTGCTTTTGTAGCTTTGACTGAACCGACTTGTTAGTAGTAGATTTGGCACGAATTTTGAGTGTATATAGTGTTAGAACTTTGATATGGATGTACTAAGACAATACTTTTGTTTCAGATCGAATGAAATATGTATCTTGTCTTGAATTCCATATTGTGCCTTATTTGTATCTTGATTATGAGTTCGATCCATATTATATGAATCCTTTGTTGGATGAATGCTTAATATTTTGAAATTGTGGAATTATAGAACTATGCCGCCCAAGAAGGCTGTGACTGAGGATGATGTACGTAGGATTATTACGGAGCAAGTTACCGCATCTATGACTGAATTTATGGCAAATGCTAGAAATGAAGCTGGCGGTAGTGGAGCTGGCGGTAATGAAGCTGGCGGTAGTGGAGCTGGCGGTAGTGGAGCTGGCGGTAGTGGAGCTGGCGGTAGTGGAGCTGGCGGTAGTGGAATTGGCGGTACTAATGTGAATGTGAATGCTAATAATGTGAATGCTAATGCTGGAGGAAATGTAGGAGGACTTGGAACGAATGCACCTGAAGTTGGTGGCTGTACTTATGTGACGTTCATGAAGTGTGAACCTCTACCTTTTAATGGAACTGAAGGTGCTGTAGGACTAAGCCAGTGGATCGAGAAGATTGAATCAGTGTTTAGGATTAGTAAGTGTAAGGAGGAAGATAAAGTGACTTTTGCTATGGCTACTCTTAAAGGTCGTGCGTTGACTTGGTGGAACGGGAGAATTGCTTTCATGGGTCTTGATGCTGCTAATGCTACTCCTTGGGCTGAAATCAAGAAGTGGATGACTTTGGAGTTTTGTCCTCGTAGTGTGATTATTAGGTTAGAGCAAGAGTTGATTCATCTGAGAATGAAAGGTGTGGACAATGATAGTTACACGAATCGATTCCATGAGTTGGCCTTGCTATGTCCTCGATTGGTTGAACCCGAAGAGATCCGAATTGAGCAATATGTGAAAGGGTTGACCAGGAATATCCGGGGGGACGTAACATCATCGAAACCACTGACCATTGATGATGCTGTTCGAATGGCTTACCAACTCATTGGACAGATAATTCAGGATAAGGAAGATGAAGCCCGTGTAGGTGAGAAAAGAAAGGGAGACGGTGAGCGTGTAGATAGAGGTGATAATAGGAAGAATTTCAATCGCCGTCAGAACCAGAGAAAGGGGAATGCAAATGCTCTTACCAACAATGCACCGCGCAACGATGGTAGATGTCCTAAGTGTGGCAACAAGAGGCATCCTGGCGATTGCTGGAAGTGCCGAAATTGCGGAAAGCTTGGACACAAGGTTGAAAGGTGTAAGAAGGGAACGATTTGCTTCAACTGTAATGAAGAAGGTCATAGGAAATCGAAATGCCCCAAGTTGAAAGCGATTGTACCTGGAAGAAACCCCCAGGGTGGTATCTACCAACTTGGAACAATTGAGGTGAAGAAAGAGGATCCGAATGTCGTTACCGGTACGTTTTTACTCAACAATCATTATGCTGTTGCTTTATTCGATTCGGGTGCTGATAGGAGCTTTGTATCCACTAAATTTAGTGCCCTTATTGATATTGAACCTGTTGAGATAAGTACCAGTTACGAGGTGGAATTGGCTGATGGTAAATTAGTGAAAACTAATAAGCTATTAGAAGGATGCTCTCTAAATCTCTTGAACCATTCCTTTCCGATTGATTTGATGTTGATAGAATTAGGTAGTTTTGATATTATTATTGGTATGGATTGGTTGTCGTTGAACAATGCTACTATTTTATGTGGAGAGAAGAAGGTTAAGATTCCTCTTAGGAATAGGACGTTAGTAATTGATGGTAGTCGAGGTGAATCCCGTTTGAAAATCGTTTCATGTATTAAAGTCCAAAAGTACATCAGGAACGGTTGTGAGTTATTCTTAGCTCAAGTGACCGGGAATGAGCCTAGGGAGAAACGATTGGAAGATGTACCTATTATTTGTGAATTTCCTGAGGTATTTCCTAAAGATTTACCAGGACTTCCACCGATAAGGCAAGTAGAGTTTCGAATCGATTTAATTCCTGGTGCTGCACCGGTGGCACGTGCGCCTTACCGATTAGCCCCTTCTGAATTAAAGGAGTTATCTGAGCAACTTAAGGAGTTGTCTGATAAAGGTTTTATTCGACCGAGCTCGTCGCCTTGGGGAGCTCCAGTCTTGTTCGTTAAGAAGAAGGATGGATCTTTTCGTATGTGCATTGATTATAGGGAACTGAATAAGTTGACAATTAAGAATCGATATCCTTTACCTAGGATTGATGATTTGTTTGATCAACTGCAAGGATCTAGTGTGTATTCTAAGATAGATTTGCGGTCAGGATATCACCAACTTCGCGTCCGTGAAGAAGATATTCCTATAACTGCATTTAGAACTCGTTATGGACAGTATGAATTTCAAGTAATGCCATTTGGGTTAACTAACGCACCTGCGGTTTTCATGGATTTAATGAATCGAGTGTGCAAGCCCTACTTGGATAAATTTGTGATTGTGTTTATTGACGATATTCTGATCTATTCTAAGAATGAAGATGAGCATAGAGAACATTTGAGGATTGTTTTGAACTTGTTGAAGGATGAAAGGTTATATGCTAAGTTTTCGAAGTGTGATTTCTGGTTGGATTCTGTGCAATTTCTTGGTCATGTGATTAACAGAGATGGAATTCATGTTGATCCTGCAAAGATTGAAGCTATTAAGAATTGGTCTGCACCGACAACGCCAACGGAAGTGTGACAGTTCTTAGGATTGGCTGGCTATTATAGGCGATTCATTAAAGAATTTTCTTTGATAGCTAAACCCTTGACTAAGCTTACTCAGAAGAATAAACCTTTCGTTTGGGGAAGTGATGAAGATGGAGCATTTCAGACATTGAAGCAAAAATTATGTAGTGCGCCGATCTTATCATTACCCGAAGGGAGTGAAGATTTTGTAGTGTATTGTGATGCATCTCTTAGAGGTTATGGAGCTGTTTTGATGCAGAGAGAGAAAGTGATAGCTTATGCTTCTAGGCAATTAAGGAAGAATGAGGAGAATTATACTACTCATGATCTTGAGTTAGGAGCTGTAGTCTTTGCTCTTAGGTTGTGGAGACATTATCTGTATGGCACCAAGTGTACGGTATTCACCGATCACAAAAGCCTACAGTATATTCTCGACCAGAAGGAATTAAACATGAGGCAACGAAGATGGATAGAGTTGTTGAGTGACTATGATTGTGATATAAAGTATCACCCAGGAAAAGCCAATGTTGTTGCTGATGCGTTGAGTAGGAAAGATAGAGAGCCTATCAGGGTGCGTTCTCTAGTCTTGACCATGCACAATAATTTGCCTGAGCAAATTAGAAATGCGCAAATAGAAGCTTGTAAGAAGGAGAATTTTGTTAATGAAGGGTTCCGAGGAGAAGGAGATCCTTTAGAAGTTAGAGCTGATGGAGTGAAATGTTTAAAAGGTCGTATGTGGATACCTAAGTTTGGAGGCTTAAGAGATTTGGTTATGTTAGAATCCCATAAATCTAAGTATTCCATTCATCCGGGATCTGATAAGATGTACCATGATTTGAAGAAGTTGTATTGGTGGCCGAATATGAAAGCTGACATAGCTATGTATGTTCTTCAATGCTTGACTTGTGCTAGAGTTAAAGCAGAACATCAAAAGCCATCAGGACTACTTCAACAACCAAAGATTCCTGAATGGAAGTGGGAGCGAATTACGATGGACTTTATCACCAAGCTTCCTAGAACATCATCTGGAAACAATTCGATTTGGGTTATTGTCGATAGACTGACCAAATCAGCACACTTCATTCCGGTTAAGGAGCAGTTCTCACTGGAGAAGCTGACTCGAATATACTTTGATAATGTTGTATGCAAGCATGGAGTGCCTGTATCGATCATTTCAGATCGAGATCCTAGATTCGCATCGAATTTTTGGAAATCTCTCCAAAGATCTTTGGGAACGAATCTCGATACGAGCACTGCTTATCACCCCCAGACTGATGGGCAGAGTGAAAGGACGATACAAACACTTGAAGATATGTTGAGAGCTTGTGTGTTAGACTTTGGTAAGAATTGGGATAAACATTTGTCGTTAGCAGAGTTTTCGTATAACAATAGTTACCATTCTAGTATTAAGGCTGCACCGTTTGAAGCTTTGTATGGTAGGAAGTGTAGATCTCCTGTATGTTGGAGTGAAGTTGGGGATACCCAGCTCACGGGACCGGAATTGATCCGGGAGACTACGGAGATGATAGTTCAGATTAAGAAGAGGTTGTTGACTGCCCGTAGTAGACAGAAAAGTTACGCGGATGTGCGGCGGAAGCCAATGGAGTTTGAAGTGGGTGACCGAGTAATGTTGAAAGTATCGCCATGGAAAGGCGTTATCAGATTTGGAAAGCGAGGAAAATTGAATCCCCGTTATATTGGACCCTTTAAGATTTTATCTAGAGTAGGTCTGGTGGCTTACAAACTAGAGTTACCCCCAGAACTTCATGGTGTTCACAACACATTCCATGTATCTAATCTGAAGAAATGTCTAGCAGTGAGTGATGAGAAAATTCCGTTAGGTAAGGTTCAAATAGATGGGAAGTTGCATTTTATCAAAGAGCCCGTAGAAGTTATGGACCGTGAGGTAAAGCAACTGAAACAAAGTCGGATACCTATTGTCAAGATCCGATGGAATTCAAAGCATGGACCGGAGTATACTTGGGAACGAGAGGATGAAATGTGGAAGAAATATCCGCACCTCTTCGATTTCAATAAGAAACGGACATCCAAATGAAATGGATCACGAGGACGTTGATCCCTTTTAGGAGGAAAAGCTGTGACAATCTAACATTTTCAGGTAGTGAAATATTTTCTCGTATAATATTTTGAAACTTATTTTTGTGTTGGTTGACGAACTCACAATTTACGGATTTAAATTTGGGCTTACGTGCATAATTTGGCGTCTTTTACGACTAAACCGGAAACCTTAGGATTACGTATTTACGTTTTTGAACTCCGTTTTTGATGAGACAATTTTTATTGGATTCGTTTTGTGACGGTGATTCATAATTTATAAAAACGTTTTTCGTAAAACGACCCGAGGGCACGCAAATCAAGAAAACTAGAATCGAGAAATACCCGTAAACTAGTGAGATGGGACAAAACACTTTGCCCCATCCCACTAGCTTATATGGGACGGCAAAATGACACACCACACATAGGTGGCATCAAGCTAACAACAACTTACACAAGTGTAAGCTTGTGCTTACACTTTAAGCCAATACATTTTCCACTTCACATCAAAACTAGCAAATGGTTTCATTCTAACCATTTTCTACATGCAATCCACTCTAAAACTCTCTCTACTTCTCCCTTTGTGCCGTCCCAAATCAAGCAACAAACACCCTCATTGATCTTTTCTAACTACAAACCACATGTTTACTAGTCCTATTAAGGTGTTTCCTTGAAGCCTTGATCATTTGGTGGCCATATAACCAACTTTGGAGGTGATTTGCTTGTGTCCTAGGGCTGATTTTCCAACATATGATCTTGATATTTGATGGTCTTGGAGATACTTGTTGTGTTCATCAAGTTCTTGCCTTCCTAAAACAAGAAATCCACTTGGATTGGTAAAGAAGATCATCCTCTACATTTTTCTCTTATTATTTTGTAAAGAACAATTGTATTTTCTTTCATTTTGTATATGTATATGATGTATATATGATGATAAAAATGTTGTGTGGGGATCAAGTGTTGATAAACATGCTTAAAAATGATGATAACCATAAGAAATGAAGCTAAAATCATGACTAATTAGTTGGCTGTATAAAAACAGTAGATAAATAAATGATGAACTGATAAAAATGCATGGTTTGATCTATTTACAGTAAGTATATGATGTTATACACATGTGAGAGTTGGCCATGCAATGGAATCAAAATAATGAGTGAGATATGATCAAAACAAGTTAGGGGGTACAATCTGAATAAGCAGTTTTGTAGGGACTGTTAAGGCAACTTAGACTCAAAATGGGCAGTAGCTATAGTTAAGTTATATGTATCACATATTATGAAGAAGTTGTCATCCAAAAATGAGCTTCTAAGTCATTGTAGAACTCTAGATATGATAAAAATGGTGAATGTGAAGTTAAAAATCAGATTTTGGAAATAATGTTTATTATTATTATATAAGCACTCACTTTATAATGTATAAAATGTAAAAATATAAACCCACTAACTTATAAAACTTAATTATATAAATGTATAAAAGGTTAATTAAATGAGTAAATTATATAAATGGTGGTAAAATAATATTTATAAGTAATAAAAACTATAAACTTGATTTTTACGACTTTTTCGGCTATCGCCGTGAAATTAACGTTTTTCGCCAAATAAAACTTAGACGACCAAACCCGTCTAATGTAAAGTTTATAAAAGTTATATACTGATGTATAAGTAACTAAGACAAGTAAAAACCGATAAAACCCGAACTATAAGAATTACGGACATTTACGAGCTAAATAAACGTATTGGACTAATAATTGGACTTATAAGATAAAAACTTGTAAAAAGAATTATTTGGGCTTAACCCATTAGGGCCCAACATGAAAAGTATATATACTGATCATATAGGTATAAAATGGGTAAAAACAAGTTAAAGAACTTATAAAAGGCTTAATGGACTTAAAATGAATAAATAGTTAAAACTAGCTAACTAGTAAGACGATACTAAAACGTAAACGCTAAAATGAGCAAACAAGGATTTATAAACCCACTTGATCATCATCATATGTACAAAAATCATATATATGTATATTATTATTTTGATAAAAGTCATTGGACCGAGTCTAAGACCGATTATTATTTATATAGGTTTCCGTGACCGAAGCACGCCCGTAGCCGATAATCCGCCTTTCATTAACAACGTGAGTTCATAGCCTCGCACTCTTTTAAATGTTTTATAAAATGATTTGTAAACCCGCGAGGGAGATAACATGCTAGATTTTTATAAAAATAGAACACAAGTAGTCCCGATTGTATGCTAAATGATATGGACCCGAATGATGCTATGACCCTATATTCGAGACTAAAAGGATTATTAGTAGTTAGGTTATGTCACTTAAAGTCCCATTAGCATGAATTGTGAACTACCGGGATTTGGTAGACGCTTATGCATTTGATAGTACTATTTGGGGATGATCACCCCAGTTCGCGCCTTGACGGTTGATCCCCGTCGTACCACATTGATTGGTAAGCGAATTTATGTATGAGAAGATTCCATAGCGTGATTTTTGTGACGACACGCTAACTTAGATGGGCAAATTGTTTGTCGGGTTCGCGGCCCGCTGTTTTCACAGTAAGGTAACAATGTCATGCGGCTAATAATAATCCTACCTAATTCAATTAGAAATGTATCCTATATATGATAACGACGCTATTAACGATGAATATATTACCTATCATGGTAATACAGAGACTACGGTCTCATGGACGGTTTCAGATGTATGCTTGATTTATATATTGCCTGACTAGCAATATGTGGACTTACTTCCGATATTATACTTGTGTTCTGATTTTAAATGAATGTAAATGATTGTTTTATATAACGGTTTTCATTAAACTCTATGAATTCACTCGGCATTCGCTGATATGATTTTTGCATGTTTTCTATCTCAGGTGCTTGAAGGTAATCCGGATGGAGATCGACTCTAATGGCCCACACCTAATATTAAAAATGTTCATTCGATCTGTGTTTTGTAAACTTAATGACCTGTATAATTTGGGACCTGTTGTACACTTTTAAACCTTTTTATCGAATGAATGTTTGTTAAACCTTGTACGACCATTTTTATGTGTTGTCTATGATTGGAGTTATTGTGCTATCCCGTAACACTCTGAAAGACCCTTCCGCTGTACCGATACGAAAAATGAGAGTGTTACACTATGAACTCTAATTAATACCGAGCAACTTTTAAACGATCTTGTGCTAGAAGCTAAGTAACTTTTTAAATCGTACAACCTTATTTATTGCAAATAAATTCATTAACAAGCGATGGGAGAAAAAGCTTATAATCAACTCACATAAATTCATTAAAGAATACCAAACTTATAATTGACTCTATCATTTCTCGTTCTCCACAATTTAAAATCTCAAGGAATGAGACTCGTGGATGCTTAGCCAATTAAATCAAAGTTTTGGGTTTTCAAGTCATCTATAGGATCTTGCAAGTTCTTTGACTTTTTCAAGTTTAGAATTCGCATTTTAAAGTTCCCTTGATAAACGACTTTCTAGGATCAATTATAGGAACTTGCGAAAAGTTCTTGTTCTTAACCCGTGAGAGTTAAGACTTTCTCGTTTTAAAGTTCCCTATATAAAAGCCTAGCAAAACTTGACTTAAACACGTTAAGGATACTAGCTAGAGTAGACTTAGATAAGCAAACTCGGGTTGAGTCAAAAGATTTACAACGTTGAAAAATTTAAAACCACTTTATTAAAAATTTTATTTTAGCAAGGAAAGTAAATAACGATAACAAAGGAAGATACTACTAGGCCAAAATAGATTAAAAATTTTGAAAAATGTCGAAAAATCAAATTTTCTGGTTAAAATGAGGACAAATTCATGGAAAAGCCTACTTACTTCGATAGAAGTCCCCCTACACTTGATATAAACATTGTCCTTAATGTTTAAGCATGGGGAAGTAAACTCCCCTACACTTAGGACATTGTGCACTTTGTTTAAATCTTGCTAAGGAAAGGACAACTATGGTGATTTCAATGTGAACATATAAGATATGAAATATTAAATCACGATAGTTTAGGATAGAACCAGGAAGACGGGTACACGGGATCACGGTTCGTCAAATGTCATCAAAAGTGCTCTTTGAAGCTTTTAATCCCTGCACATCATAAGAAACAAGACAACAAACACCTACGGGGCTCCCCTACACTTATTACGAAAACGGTAAAGGATAGATCAACGGGTTGCCTCCCGAGAAGCGCTTGTTTTTGTTAACCGAGTCACGAGCCTGACTCGACCCAGAACTAATTCAAAGGAAACGTGGTGAGGGATGGAATCATCTCATGAGAGATTTCCTCACCAAAGTACAGCTTCACACGCTGGCCATTCACTTTAAAATTCGGCACATTTGGTTGAGAAAGTTCAATGGTGCCGTAAGGGAAAACATTGGAGACGGTGAATGGACTAGACCAACGGCTCTTCAGCTTGCCCGAGAAGATCTTCAACCGAGAGTTAAAGAGTAAAACTTGATCACCAACGTGTAACTCTCGGTTCTTAATCCTTGAATCATGGATGATCTTGGTCTTCTCCTTGTAGATCAATGAATTCTCATAAGCTTCATTCCTCAGTTCATTTAGCTCGTTGAGTTGAATCTTCCGAAGATCACCGGCTTTATTGATATCAAAATTGGCCCACTTCAAGGCCCTATACGCCTTATGTTCTAGCTCAATAGGGAGGTGGTATGCCTTCTCGTACACAAGACGATATGGAGTACAACCAATAGGTGTCTTATATGCGGTACGGAAAACCCACAAAGCATCATCTAATTTATCGGCCCACGAGGCACGATGCTCTCCCACAGTACGCTCAAGAATTCGCTTCAATCCATGGTTAGATATATCGGCTTGACCATTTGTTTGGGGATGATAAGCGGTGGAAAGACGGTGATTGACACCATACTTAGACATGACTCGAGCAAATTGATCATTGAAAAAATGAGTCCCGCGGTCACTGATGATAGCACGAGGAACACCAAATCGAGCAAAAAGTTGCTTCAGAAAGTTCACAACCACCCTCGCATCATTCGTAGGGAGAACCTTGGCTTCAACCCATTTAGATACGTAGTCAACGGCTACGAGGATGTACTTGTTCCCTTTAGATGTTGGAAATGGCCCCATAAAGTCGATACCCCATACATGAAAAATTTCATATTCTTGTATGAAATTTTGAGGCATCTCGTCTTTATGTGTGATCTTGCCTTGTCTTTGGCAAGCATCATAATTTTTAACCATCTCGTGAGCGTCACGATAAATGGTGGGCCAATAGAATCCCGAGTCAAATACTTTTTTTGCGGTGTAGTTGGGACCAAAATGACCACCGGTGGGTCCTTTATGGCAAGCTTCGAGAATGTCTAAAGCTGCGGGTCCATCAACACACCGACGAATAATCAGATCAGCACATTGTTTAAAGAGATAAGGGTCATCCCAAAAGTAAGTCTTAACATCTTTAAAGAACTTCTTCTTTTGCTGGGATGTTAACCCTTCGATAAGAATACCACCCGCTAAGTAGTTTGCAATGTCCGCAAACCACGGGGTGTCATCAAGATTGGAATTGATAGACATTAAGGCCTCAAGGGGAAAAGAGTCATTGATCTCTTGATTCGGATGATCCCCTTGGTAAGGATCCTCAAGTCTACTTAGATGATCTGCGGCTAGGTTTTCGGATCCCTTCTTGTCACGAATTTCAATTTTAAATTCTTGAAGGAGTAAAACCCAACGAAGAAGTCTTGGCTTAGAATCTTGCTTTGTTAACAAGTACTTCAACGCGGAATGGTCGGTATAGACAATGGTGGTGGAAAGAACAAGATAGGGGCGGAACTTCTCAAAAGCATACACTACAGCTAAAAGCTCTTTTTCGGTAGTGGTATAATGCAATTGAGCCCCAGTCATTGTCTTGCTAGCATAATAGATTGGTTGGAAGTGTTTGTTCACTCTTTGGCCCAAAACCGCTCCAATAGCAAAGTCACTAGCATCACACATCAATTCAAAAGGTAGCTCCCAATTAGGGGTAACCAAGACCGGTGCCTTAGTTAGCTTATCCTTAAAAAGATTGAAAGATTCGAGACACTCTTTAGAAAAGATAAAGGGAGTATCTTTTTCCAAGAGGTGGGTCATCGGGCGAGCGATTTTTGAAAAATCTTGTATGAATCGACGATAGAAGCCCGCATGACCAAGGAAACTTCTCACACCCTTCACGGTTGAAGGTGGAGGTAATTTGGCTATGACATCAACTTTAGCACGGTCCACTTCAAGACCGACTTTTGAGATTTTATGTCCAAGCACAATGCCTTCTTTTACCATGAAATGGCATTTTTCCCAATTTAGAACAAGGCGAGTGTCTTCACACCGCTTAAGCATGCGTTCCAAATTAGCAAGGCAAGAAGAGAAAGAATCACCATAGACCGAGAAATCATCCATGAATACTTCCATAGTTTCTTCAACCATGTCATGGAAGATAGCCATCATACACCTTTGGAAAGTCCCAGGAGCATTGCATAAGCCGAAAGGCATTCTTTTGTAAGCAAATGTTCCATAAGGACAAATGAATGTGGTTTTCTCTTGGTATTTAAGATCGATGGGAATTTGAAAAGACCCGGAGAAACCGTCTAAGAAGCAATAATAGTCATTACCCGCTAGACGCTCGAGCATTTGATCCATGAAAGGAAGGGGAAAATGATCCTTTCTCGTAGCATCATTGAGTTTGCGATAGTCTATACAAACTCTCCACCCTGTAACGAGACGAGTAGGAATCAACTCGTTGTTTTCATTGGGCACAAAGGTGATTCCGCCTTTATTAGGCACACAATGGACCGGACTAACCCATGGTGAATCCGAGATAGGGTAGATCATTCCCGCATCAAGAAGTTTGATAACCTCTTTTTTGATAACGTCATGGATCTTGGGATTCACCCTTCTTTGGTTTTGAATAGTGGGTTTAAAGTCGTCCTCCATGACAATCTTATGTGTGCAAAAGTGAGGATCAATTCCACGAATATCGGAGATTTTCCAAGCAATCGCTTTCTTATGATTCTTTAGCACGGCGATAAGTCGAGATTTTTCGTCTTCTTTCAAATCCTTTGCGATGATGACGGGTAACTTCTTATTGTCTTCAAGGAACACGTATTCGAGATGAGACGATAGATCCTTAAGCTCTAAATCCGGAGGATTTTCGATGGAAGGCGTAGTCAAATTCGGATCATCGATAGAGATTTCCTTAGGAGATGGTGGAGAAATATGGTCCTCATTGAGAAGTTTCTCAATGGTACGAATATCTTCATCCCAATTGGAGGGAGAATCTTCATATTGTAAGTCCACATCTCCCAAAGTTGCTTCAAATTCTTTCAAAAGGAAATCACTTTCTCCAAAAAGAGTCAGTGAAGGAGCAATAGAGGAAACGGTCTCAAAAATGGGTAGAGAAGAAGATCTACTTTTGCAAGCGTCTTTGAAATGCTCTTCACAAGCCTCATCAAGAACGTCAATGAAATTAACACTCTCGTTTTCAAAAGGTTGCTTAGAAAGTTTACCCATGTTGAAGACGATTTTATCGTCACCAACTCTCATGATTAATTCGCCCGCGGCTACATCAATGAGAGTGCGACCGATCCTCAATAATGGTTGTCCAACGATTAATGGAACACGGGGATCCATCTCGTAGTCAACGACAACAAAATCCGTCGGAAAGGTGAATTTGTCGACACCGACGAAGACTTCTTCGGCTATCCCCACTGGATAAGCAACCGTACGGTTAGCTAATTCCAATGTCATTCGTGTGGGTACTAGCTCGGGTATAGATAATTGTTTCCAAACACTTAATGGCATTAAGTTGATACTAGCACCTAGATCGGCTAGGGCCATACAATTCTCTATCCTGGGGAAGTTGCAAGGAATGAGAAAACGACCCGGATCACCAAGTTTGGTGGGTAATTTCCTTAAGAGCATTGCGGAGCAATTCTAGTTAAGTTGGGTCTGAGCGATATTAAGAAGTTTCTCCTTATCACAGAGAAGATCTTTAAACATTTTAGCATATTTCGGCATGTGAGCGAGAGCCTAAGCAAAGGAGATGTTGAAATTCAGTTGTTTAAACATTTTAAGAAAGTTAGAAACCTGAATATCATCCTTGTTCTTCAACTTCTCTTTCCTCAACCTTGAGGGATAAGGTATATTGGGTTGAGATGAATGCTTTGGAATAGAATTCTCACTCACATCCTTGGGTGGTGGAGGGGTAGAAGTAGAAGGTGGAGGAATTGGTGAAATAGAAGGTGGAGGAACTGGAGAAGGGGACTCGTTTTCCTTTGTCACAATCACCGGTGTAGGTGTATGTAACAACTTGAATTTTTGCGTCTATTTTAATAAGACGTGCCCGTTCGTAAGACGTTTCACTTGTTAATGGTTTGTGCCGTTCACGAATGTTATTTAAGTTTTTGAGAATAACCGTATCCACTATTACTCAAGTCATTATTGAGTTCGTGTAAGTTGTCCAAGTCGTGTGACATGGCCTTATATGATGATTATGTGTCCGAGTTCGTTTAGTTCACGCGTCTAAAACACACTTACGAGTTGATCAAGTCCTTTCTGGGCCGAAAGTTAGTTTGAATAAATTCTTAATGGGCCGAGAACTATTAACTAAATGGACCAAGTGTTATTAACCTAGATGGGCCGGACTGTCCATTGAAACCCTGTTGGGCCGAATCTAATTAGAAAATACACTAACTGTGGAATTGAGAACAAATGTTATGGAACCCCCATTTAGTATAAACCTGGGAACAAATAACAGTCAAACCAAGTCAACTCACAACCTGCAAATCATAATTTAAAAACCCACTAACCACAAGTGTCCAACACACATGCCAAAATTTCCCAAAATGTGTATATCACAAGCATGTAAATTCCAGATTAGGTTTTACCCTATGCCATGTGTACCAAGTTAAATATACTGTCCTTAACACAATCCTTAAACACAAAATAATATTACAACACAAATATTTGAGTTGAGCAATCCACTGAGTTTCCAGCCGAGCCCCACCTTGTCCGAAATCCACCACAGCCGAAACACCAAAATCCCAAGTCTTTCCATTGTGAGTCCTCCTTACTTTTTCTTTGCATCCATGTTTATGTCATAGTGTGCTTGACCGAGACCTAGGCAAAACGAAAACAAACATGTTAGAAAACTCATATACCATTCAAAAATGTATAAGAGATAGCCGAATCATTCTTTACATATAATCACCATGATTTAAACTGAGAAACTAACCAATTTCGAGCAATTAATACTAAGAAAAACCCAAAAACCCATTCGGTCATATATTTTACCAATCGGCCAAAAACCCTAGATCCATAATCACCAATCAAAACATGAAGTTAATGCAATTCCTTTTTCAAAAACACCAATTAAACACTATATAAGCCGCGTGTATTCAAACCCCCAAATTATATAAACCATAATTTTTGAAACCTACTTTTAATTAGTAATTAATATCAATAGATGCCTAGAAACATTAGTTAATTATTACAAAACGTGAGATTAGAGAAACCCCCAAATTTATTTGAAACCCTAATTTTTATAAAATAATTTCGTTAAGAAATTGATACCGACTAGTGTTCCAAAACACTAATTAATTTCAATTAAACCCGAAATCAAGAAAACCCCCAATATTTTCGAAAACCATAGGTTAATAAAATTAATTCGAGAACCCCTCTTTGTTATATTTTAATGAATATGATTTCGAAACCAATGGATCTTTTTTTCAAATGAATAAACAAAAACTATTTAAACCATTTTCTTTTTTTTTGAATAGAGATTGAAAACTTATCTTTGTGAAGAACCACCATTGAATCTCCCTGGAAACACCTCGAAATCAAGTTAACTTTGACGTGGGGATGAAATCCCACATCCCACGCATGATAATCAATCTGGGATGCAAGCTTATGATGATGATAAATCGGATTTTATTATTTTTTTTGGCTAAATATGATGATAGATTGGTTTAGGTTAGAGAGAGAGAGAGTATGGGACGGTTGGGAGAATATAGGGGAGAGAGAAGTGTTGACTGTGTTTTTTTGGGGAAATGATAAACAGACTTTATGACCCCCTATCTTCTTGTTATTATCGACGGGTTGGGATCGGGCTGGGCAAAGAAAACCAATTGGGCCAAGCCTATGTCTATGTTTGTATGATGGGCCGATTGGTTTGAGTTGGTTTATATATAAGCCCATCCGAAATTGTTAATTTAAAATGTATATTATAGCCCAAAAACCTATTTATTAAATAACCAAGTATAAATGTCGCGTTTTTCCGTAAACAAAATATACCGTCAAGCACAACTAGGGTGACATGCATTTTATTGGTAAAATTATAAGTGTCGTAACACGGTCGATATACTTATTTAGGTTGTGGATAACGTGATCGTATTCTCGAGCTACTGTGTATTCTCATCACTTTGCTTCGTTACGAGGTGAGTTTATAGCCCCACCTTTTAACTGCTTTGACTACTTTTTGGGGTGAGACATTGCTTGATTTAACGTATGAACACAAGTGCATTAACTGATTTATATACTAGTCTAAGTCCCACTTATAATCCAGTTGCTTTGGCCCGTGAATCGTGAACCGTTAATTACTTTGTGTAAGCGCGAATGTTATGGATAGATCTATCGGGGTTGACGCCCCTGTCCCTCTTGGTCAAACAGGGGAAAAGCGGGCACAGTTTCATTTGAGTCTGAGATGGGATGTCGTGGGTTTAGGCATCCAGTTGGGCTACATTTATATGATTATACTGCCGGTGTTGTTAACGCTTCGGTGTCACGAGCTTAGACTGTAATAAATGCTTTTATGATGACTTTGTATTTGTTATATTGTCATCATGTTTGGGAAAAATCTTGTGGTTCATTAAACACTTCAAATTAACTAAACCTATGAACTCACCAACTTTATGTTGACGCTTTAGCAATGTTTTTCTCAGGTATTAAGAACGAAGATGCTATGTGAGGTCTCATGCACTGCCGTCATTTCTATTGAAAATAAAGATCATTTGTACTATTTGAAAACTGTGTTTTGATTCTGTGAGCGGTTTTATGCTTCCGCACTATGTTAGAACTCTTTATTTTATCAAATGCAAGTGATCAATTTTCCGAACGTCTCATTTAGAGGTCGTTCTTTGTGACTGTGTGTATGATAATCATGACGTCACCACTCCCTTGTTGCCATTATACTCTGATATTTTGGGAGTGTGACAGATTGGTATCAGAGACATGGTTATAGAGAACTAGGTTGCATTTAGTAACTCTATACTATAACTGTTGTGTGTTTAGTTGATTATCATTCGGATTGTAAGTATTAAGTATATATATATATACATGGATATATATATATATATATATATATATATATATATATATATATATATATATATATATATATATATATATATATATATTATATATATATATATATATATATATATATATATATATATATATATATATATGTAATGACCAATTATTAATGGAGTCGAGTGATTCAACATTATATAATATATGATAAATGGGATACATGTGATTTAACAACTACGAGATATAATTACATGGGGTACATGTGCAACAACAAAATCTTAGTTATGTTATATGGGATACATGTGGTTTGAACAATGATTGCTATATGTTATGTCGATGTCCCTTTCATGGACTAATTATATGAGATATTTACACACATCTATTCTGTTTATGTTACAGCGATGTCTTCTTCTGATGATTCAGCGTCTTCTGGGGCATACCACCACCGCAGTTCACAGTCGACTGTCAGTTCATCGATGGGATTACCTAGAGGATCACCATCAGGATATCCGTGGTACCGGATGACTTCAGATGATGAGACTGAGAGAGAGACTGATGAGGTTTACCATTCACCGATCCATATCCCTGATGCACCAGCGTATGACGTGCTTAGCCTAGAAGGCGGAGGAGAGGACAACCTAGCCGCTAATGTGGTGCAGTCACCAGGACAGGCATCGGTTACTAGGGGCGAATCAACGGAAGATCCTGAGGATGATGATACGGAGTTCACCGATGGAGAAGGTGAACCCATGGAGGTCACAGACACTAAGGACCCACTTGCTACGTATGCTTCTACTCCTGAGGCTTCCATCGCACTCATCTCCTCGTCTTTGTCTGAAGACGAAGGGGAAAGGGCAGACATCTCTACCCCAGCACCCGGCACTCTGCCTTTCTACTATGTTAGGCGTCATCTCCGAGGGAGAGCCGCCCGACCACCACCTTCACCTTACCGACCCCTCATACCTTTCTCTGCCACTGACAGGCGTGCAGTCCGCACATCTGCCAGTCCTGCCCCAAAGGTGTCACTACCACCACCACCACCGCTAGAGACTGTACCTGCTGTGTATCAGGAGATGCTTGCCGATGTTGGTATCTCTACTGGACCGAGAGCTGCGACCCCTATTCCTAGGAGAGCTACATCATTAGTTATGATGCTTGGAGCAGCGGATGGATGTGTGATGACCCGTTTGAATAGGTTGGAGGATGTTATGGAGACTTTGGGTGAGGAGTATGAAGAGATGCAGGATAAGCTGGAGGCATTGACAAAGAAGAGTCCAGTGGAGGATGAGACGACATTGACGGTTTGTGTGACCCGTCTTCGAGGACATATCCATAGTGTTCTCGACCAGATGGACACAATGCCGAATGCTCGCCTCAAGGAGATCGAGAGCCTGATGACCCGTTGGGGAGTGGAGCCGCAGGTTTAGGTGGGTGGACTAGAGGCACCTGTTGAGGACCCTATTGCTGACTTAGAGGGCAGGTTTAGGGCCGCTTGCCATGATACCGAGGTCAGAGTTAGGGATGCCCAGGCTCGTGAGGACTTGGTTGAGAGGAGGCTGGCAGAGATTGAGAGAGCACTTCACCAGCGTCGTGAGGGTACTAGTTAGATTTACCATGTACTGTTGACTCATTGTTGTACGACCACTAAGCTATGAGGTTTATCTCAGCTAGTTGGCATTTTGCATTTTTTTTCTATTATGTATGTTGGATTGTGATGTATTTCAAAACATTTCTATGGATGTTAGGTTATGACATTATCTTATTTGGGTTACAAAATTTGTGCGATCATCATATATTGTTTATTATACCGTTGAGCATTTCATAATTGTATTGTGCGTGCCATGAATGTTATGTCTGGCAAAACTCATTGTCTTGTTTACCTTTTAGATTATGGCACCAGTTAGAAGATCTGAGACACAGAATCCACCAGCTGCTACCGGTGGTATTGACCCAGTCATGCTCAGTCAAATAATCGCGGAACGAGTGGCTGAGGCACTCGCAGCAGCTGAAGCGATCCGTACAACGAGCACACAAGAAGAGACAAACCAAGGGGCCACTGTTGCCAATGCGCGGACCTGCACCTACAAGGAATTCCGTGCGGTTACACAAGTGAGTTTCCCTGGTACTGAAGGTGCAGTAGGTTTGACTAGATGGTTTGAGAAGTTGGAATCTCAATTTGGGATTAGCAATGTTGCTGAAGATGATAAGGTGAAGTTTGCATCAAGCACATTGGTGGATAGTGCTTTGACTTGGTGGAATGTCTATGCTCGTGCAGTGACCACTGATGTTGCCCAAGCAACACCTTGGAGTGAGTTCAAGGCTATGTTTGTTAGGAAGTATTGCCCACGAAATGAGGTCAAACAAATGAAGGTTGAGCTATGGAACTTGAAGGTCAAGGGTACCGCCCTTACTGCTTACAATCAGCGCTTTCAAGAGCTAATCTTGTTGTGTCCCGAAATGGTGCCCAACGATGACCGACTATTGGAGCGATACATTGAGGGCTTACCTTTGAACATCAAGGGGAATGTGACTTCATCAAAGCCAAATGACTTGCATGAGGCAATCGATATGGCTCAGAGTTTGATGTACCAAGTGGTGCAAGAGTTGGGGGAGAATACTGGAGACAAGAGGAAGTGGTCTGGTAATCACTACAACAACAATAACAACAACAACAACAACACTAATAACTACAGTCAAAACAAGCGTCAAGAGGTGGCTAGAGTGTTACTGCTGGGCAAAGTAATGCTGGAAACTATGTTGGAAGATTTCCTTTATGTGGAAAGTGTGGCCGACACCACGAGGGAGCATGTCCCCCTACATGCTACAACTGTGGAAAGGCTGGACATAAGGCAAAGGAGTGTCGAGCACCACCCCGACCTGCTAACCAAAGAGGTCCGGGAACTCAAGGTGGTCAAGGAGCGAATGTTACTTGTTTTGGGTGTGGAGAGAAAGGGCATTACAAGAATAAGTGTCCAAGCAGTGGGAACCAAGGTCGTGGTAATCAAATTCGAGGCAACCAAAACCACAACCAAGTGAACCAGAAGCAGAACCAGGGGAATCGGGGAGGAAATAACCGAGCCACAACCAGTGCTCCAAGTGGATTCACGGCACCTAGCAAGGTGTATCATTTGTGTGCTGAGGCTGCGGTGCAAGACAACAATGTTGTGACTGGTACGTTCCTAGTCCATAACAACTATGCTTCAGTACTATTTGATTCTGGTGCGGATAGGAGTTTTGTGTCATCTTCATTTAGTGAACGCATAAATATCACCCCTACTGCGTTAGATATTAAGTATAACGTAGAACTAGCCGATGGGAAGTCAGTGACCAACGATGCTATTTTGAAAGGATGTAGTCTAAGGTTACAAGATCGTTCGTTCAGTATTGACTTACTCCCCATAGAATTGGGAAGTTTTGATGTCATCATTGGAATGGATTGGATGTCGAAGCAGCACGCGGAAATTGTATGTCATGAGAAGTGCGTCCGTGTTCCTTATGGAAACGATGTACTAATCATACAAGGCGAAAGAAGTGGAGTGAAGAATAGATCGAGACTGGAAGTCTTCTCATGTATTAGAACCCAAAGATACATTGAGAAGGGATGTCCAGTGTTCTTGGTTCAAGTAACGCGAAAGGAGGAAGAAGAAGATCATGAGAAGAAGGTTGAAGATGTACCGATCGTTAGAGATTTTCCAGACGTATTTCCAGAAGACTTACCCGGATTACCACCAACACGACAAGTGGAGTTTCACATAGAGCTTACACCAGGAGCTGCACCTGTTGCTAGAGCCCCATATCGCTTAGCACCAGCAGAGATGAAAGAGCTAGCTGAACAACTAAAGGAACTTTATGGCAAAGGTTTCATTAGGCCGAGTTCCTCACCTTGGGGAGCACCGGTCCTATTCGTCAAAAAGAAAGATGGATCCTTTAGGATGTGTATTGATTATCGAGAATTGAATAAGCTGACGATAAAGAACCGCTACCCATTGCCAAGAATTGACGATCTTTTCGACCAACTGCAAGGATCTAGCATATACTCGAAGATTGATTTAAGGTCGGGATATCATCAGCTAAGGGTTAGAGAAGAAGACATTCATAAGACGGCTTTCAGAACCCGATACGGACACTACGAGTTCCAAGTTATGCCTTTTGGTTTGACAAACGCACCCGCGGTATTCATGGATCTCATGAACCGAGTTTGCAAACCATACTTGGACAAGTTTGTGATTGTATTCATCGATGATATTCTCATCTACTCTCGTAATGAAGAAGAACACAAAGAGCATTTGAAGACCATACTGGAGCTGTTGAGGAAGGAGAAGTTATATGCAAAGTTTTCCAAATGTGAGTTTTGGATAAACACAGTGCAATTCCTTGGGCATGTAATCGATAGCAGTGGTATTCGCGTTGATCCTGCTAAGATCGAGTCTGTGAAAGATTAGGCGACTCCTACAACACCCACGGAGATCCGCCAATTTTTAGGTCTTGCTGGTTACTATAGGAGATTCATTGAGGGTTTCTCCAAGATAGCTAAACCAATGACGGAGTTAACTCAAAAGGACAAGAAGTTTGAGTGGAAAGAAGATCAAGATTTGGCATTCCAAACATTGAAGCAGATGTTGTGTGAAGCACCTATACTAGCCCTACCCGAGGGTAATGAAGACTTTGTGGTATATTGTGATGCATCCATAAAAGGATTAGGTGCGGTGTTGATGCAAAGGACTAAGGTCATTTCTTATGCGTCAAGACAACTAAAAGTGCACGAGAAGAACTACACAACTCATGATCTAGAGTTAGGAGCAGTGGTGTTTGCCCTGAAGATTTGGAGACACTACCTTTATGGCACAAAGTGTGTTGTATTCACTGATCATAAAAGTTTACAACACGTCTTGAATAAAAAAGAACTCAACATGAGACAACGACGTTGGCTAGAGTTGCTCAGTGATTACGATTGTGAGATCCGTTATCACCCGGGCAAGGCAAATGTCGTAGCTGACGCTTTGAGTCGAAAGGAGAGGATTCTTAGAGTGAAAGCCTTGGTGATGACCATTGGCTTAGATCTTCCATCCTTAATTCTCAAGGCTCAGAAGGAGGCAGTCGAGGAGGAAATTCTCAAGACTGAAGATGTTGAAGGCATGATAAAGAAGTTAGAAGCTCGCTCAGATGGCACGTTATGCCTTGATAATAGGAGTTGGTTATCGTGCCATGGTGACCTACGACCTTTGATTATGCATGAGTCGCATAAGTCAAAATACTCCATACATCCGGGATCTGACAAGATGTATCACGACCTTAACATGTTGTATTGGTGGCCGAACATGAAGGCGGACATTGCTACATATGTTGGCAAGTGCTTGACTTGTGCCAAGGTCAAGGCCGAACACATGAAACCATCAGGATTATTGGTCCAACCCGAACTGCCAGAATGGAAGTGGGAAAGGATCACTATGGATTTCATTACAAAGCTACCTAAAACCTCAGCTGGATTTGACACTATTTGGGTCATCGTCGACCGACTCACCAAATCGGCTCACTTCATACCAATCAAGGAGACAGATGGAATGGATAAGTTAGCAAGAACATACTTGGAGGAAGTAGTCACGAGGCATGGTGTGCCTGTGTCTATAATCTCTGACCGAGATAGCCGATTTACTTCACAGTTTTGGAAGTCGCTGCAGAAAGCGTTGGGAACGCAGTTGGATATGAGCACTGCGTATCATCCCCAAACTGACGGTCAAAGTGAAAGGACCATTCAAGCCCTAGAAGATATGCTGAGAGCTTGTGTGATCGACTTTGGAAATAGATGGGATAGGCATCTGCCTCTGGTGGAGTTCTCATACAATAATAGTTATCACACTAGCATTAAGGCATCACCTTTCGAAGCATTGTATGGTAGAAAGTGTCGTTCACCCGTGTGTTGGGCAGAGGTTGATGATGCTCAACTCACTAGACCCGAGATCATACATGAGACTACTAAGAAGATCTTTAAGATCAAGAGCCGTATGCAAGCCGCAAGAGATCGACAAAAGAGTTATGCTGACATGAGACGCAAACCTCTTGAGTTTGAGGTTGGCAATAGAGTCATGCTGAAGGTCTCACCTTGGAAGGGTGTAATTCGCTTTGGAAAGCGTGGAAAATTGAATCCTCGTTACATTGGACCATTCAAGATTATAGAGAGGATTGGCCCCGTGGCCTATCGTTTGGAGTTACCTCAAGAACTTAGCCGAGTGCATAATGTGTTCCACATTTGTAATCTGAAGAAATGCTTATCCGACGAGACACTCGTTATTCCTTTAGAAGAGATCCAACTCGACGACAAACTCAACTTCGTAGAAGAACCGGTGGAGGTCATGGACCGTCAGGTCAAACAGCTCAAGCAAAGTCGTATACCTATCGTGAAAGTCCGTTGGAATGCACATAGAGGTCCAGAATACACGTGGGAACGTGAAGACCAATTCAAGAGCAAGTATCCTCATCTTTTCGCTAATCACCCTACTACAACGACGTCTTGATTTCGCGGCGAAATCTCTAAAACATGGGGATACTATGACATCCGTCAATTTTTCCATCTTTATTTTCCCATGTATTTATTTAATGTGAGCTTTGAACCTTGTGGAATTAACAAATTGAGAAGTTATCTCATATTTATGAAGTATCCTCATTTGTTTACTAATGTAGTGTCGACTTAAATTGTATTATTTGTTGTGCTTTGCGGACAAAGCCCTCTTTAGGGAGAGCGAATGTAACAACTTGAATTTTTGCGTCTATTTTAATAAGACGTGCCCGTTCGTAAGACGTTTCACTTGTTAATGGTTTGTGCCGTTCACGAATGTTATTTAAGTTTTTGAGAATAACCGTATAAACTATTACTCAAGTCATTATTGAGTTCGTGTAAGTTGTCCAAGTCCTGTGACATGGCCTTATATGATGATTATGTGTCCGAGTTCGTTTAGTTCACGCGTCTAAAACACACTTACGAGTTGATCAAGTCCTTTGTGGGCCGAAAGTTAGTTTGAATAAATTCTTAATGGGCCGAGAACTATTAACTAAATGGACCAAGTGTTATTAACCTAGATGGGCCGGACTGTCCACTGAGACCCTGTTGGGCCGAATCTAATTAGAAAAAAAACTAAATGTGGAATTGAGAACAAATGTTATGGAACCCCCATTTAGTATAAACCTGGGAACAAATAACAGTCAAACCAAGTCAACTCACAACCTGGAAATCATAATTTAAAAACCCACTAACCACAAGTGTCCAACACACATGCCAAAATTGCCCAAAATGTGTATATCACAAGCATGTTAATTCCAGATTAGGTTTTACCCTATGCCATGTGTACCAATTTAAATATACTGTCCTTAACACAATCCTTAAACACAAAATAATATTACAACACAAATAGTTTTGAGTTGAGCAATCCACTGAGTTTCTAGCCGAGCCCCACCTTGTCCGAAATCCACCACAGCCGAAACACCAAAATCCCAAGTCTTTCCATAGTGAGTCCTCCTTACTTTTTCTTTGCATCCATGTTTATGTCATAGTGTGCTTGACCGAGACCTAGGCAAAACGAAAACAAACATGTTAGAAAACTCATATACCATTCAAAAATGTATAAGAGATAGCCGAATCATTCTTTACATATAATCACCATGATTTAAACTGAGAAACTAACCAATTTCGACCAATTAATACTAAGAAAAACCCAAAAACCCATTCGGTCATATATTTTACCAATCGGCCAAAAACCCTAGATCCATAATCACCAATCAAAACATGAAGTTAATGCAATTCCTTTTTCAGAAACACCAATTAAACACTATATAAGCCGCGTGTATTCAAACCCCCAAATTATATAAACCATAATTTTTGAAACCTACTTTTAATTAGTAATTAATATCAATAGATGCCTAGAAACATTAGTTAATTATTACAAAACGTGAGATTAGAGAAACCCCCAAATTTATTTGAAACCCTAATTTTTATAAAATAATTTCATTAAGAAATTGATACCGACTAGTGTTCAAAAACACTAATTAATTTCAATTAAACCCGAAATCAAGAAAACCCCCAATATTTTCGAAAACCATAGGTTAATAAAATTAATTCGAGAACCCCTCTTTGTTATATTTTAATGAATATGATTTCGAAACCAATGGATCTTTTTTTCAAATGAATAAACAAAAACTATTTAAACCATTTTCTTTTTTTTTTGAATAGAGATTGAAAACTTATCTTTGTGAAGAACCACCATCGAATCTCCCTGGAAACACCTTGAAATCGAGTTAACTTTGACGTGGGGATGAAATCCCACATCCCACGCATGATAATCAATCTGGGATGCAAGCTTATGATGATGATAAATCGGATTTTATTATTTTTTTTGGCTAAATATGATGATAGATTGGTTTAGGTTAGAGAGAGAGAGAGTATGCGACGGTTGGGAGAATATAGGGGAGAGAGAAGTATTGACTGTGTTTTTTGGGGAAATGATAAACAGACTTTATGACCCCCCATCTTCTTGTTATTATCGACGGGTTGGGATCGGGATGGGCAAAGAAAACCAATTGGGCCAAGCCTATGTCTATGTTTGTATGATGGGCCGATTGGTTTGAGTTGGTTTATATATAAGCCCATCCAAAATTGTTAATTTAAAATGTATATTATAGCCCAAAAACCTATTTATTAAATAACCAAGTATAAATGTCGCGTTTTTCCGTAAACAAAATATACCGTCAGGCACAACTATGGTGACATGCATTTTATTGGTAAAATTATAAGTGTCGTAACACGGTCGATATACTTATTTAGGTTGTGTATAACGTGATCGTATTCTCGAGCTACTGTGTATTCTCATCACTTTGCTTAGTTACGAGGTGAGTTTATAGCCCCCTTTTAACTGCTTGTACTACTTTTTGGGGTGAGACATTGCTTGATTTAACGTATGAACACAAGTGCATTAACTGATTTATATACTAGTCTAAGTCCCACTTAAAACCCAGTTGGTTTGGCCCGTGAATCGTGAACCGTTAATTACTTTGTGTAAGCGCGAATGTTATGGATAGATCTATCGGGGTTGACGCCCCTGTCCGTCTTGGTCCAACAGGGGACAAGCGGGCACAGTTTCATTTGAGTCTGAGATGGGATGTCGTGGGTTTAGGCATCCAGTTGGGCTACATTTATATGATTATACTGCCGGTGTTGTTAACGCTTCGGTGTCACGAGCTTAGACTGTAATAAATGCTTTTATGATGACTTTGTATTTGTTATATTGTCATCATTTTTGGGAAAAATCTTGTGGTTCATTAAACACTTCAAATTAACTAAACCTATGAACTCACCAACTTTATGTTGACGCTTTAGCAATGTTTTTCTCAGGTATTAAGAATGAAGATGCTATGTGAGGTCTCATGCACTGCCGTCATTTCTATTGAAAATAAAGATCATTTGTACTATTTGAAAACTATGTTTTTGTATCTGTGACCAATATTTATGCTTCCGCACTATGTTAAAACACTATATTTTATCAAATGCAAGTGATCAATTTTTCGAAGGTCTCATTTAGAGGTCGTTCTTTGTGACTGTGTGTATGATAATCATGACGTCACCACTCCCTTGTTGCCATTATACTCTGATATTTTGGGAGTGTGACAGTGTAGGAAGCTCGGGTTCCTTTAAACCTTTTCCACTTCGAGTGGTGATTGCTTTCATCTCCCCTCTTAGATTAGCAACGGTGTTACTCGGAAGAGAACCCGAACCAGAGGCTTGATTACTTTGGAAGAAACTAGCCATCATATCCCTTAAGTCATTCGTTTGACTGCTCAAAGAGTTTCGCATATCGGCTCAAAGATCATTCCCTTGTTTCTCCATATCTCCTTTCAAGTTGATGATTTGTCGCTGAATATTCTGCACTATTGCGTCATTAGTCCTCATGTAAGTGTCAACCTCTTGATTAAATACGGTAGGTTGGGTGGGAGGAAGAGCATGGTAAGCAGGTGGTTGATAAGCGGGTGGTTGGTGAACTTGATTGTTTCCTTGAGGTGGATATGGGTTTCTTTGGGTTTGATATTAATTTGGAGCTCGAGGTTGGTTTTGATTGTTGCGATTGAGGTTGTTTTGGTTTTGAGGGGGAAAACCGGGTGGGGAAAGGAAATTGTTTGAACGATAACTGAGCAAATTGCGGTCACCTTGAGGACGTGCTTGATAGCCTCCCGTAGAAAAGTTACCGTTGGCGGCATACACATTTTCCGGATTGTCATGAGTCGAAGGACAATCGGTGTATGAATGAGAAACCCCGCATATTTCACATGACTGACTCATAGCATTAACTTGCGCATTGATGCTTTTGGTATTGTTAGCGGTTCCTAGAGCAAGTGTTTCAACAATCGAAATAAGCTTATCAATTCTCTTGTCGGCGTCACTAGTACTAGCACTAGCCACATTAGTTCGAACACTTTTAGTTTGCACTCTAGACTTATTCTCAATAATATCCCATGCGACATTAAAAGACTTAACTAAAATGTTACCCCCGAGGCACTATTTAGTGAATCTTGGTCATTCATGCTTAAACCATTGTAAAAAGTATTAATTTGATGTACTTTTGTGAAACCATGTTGTGGACATTTTCTTAACAGTTCCTTAAAACGGTCCCAAGATTCACTAAATGTCTCACCGTACTGTTGTTCAAAGTTAATGATTTCATTCCGCAAAGCGGTAGTACGTGAGGGTGGGAAAAAGTGGTTGATGAATTTGGTCTCTAAATCCGACCACGTAAGAATACTTTGTGGCGGTTCCTTATCAAGCCGATGGCGGGCCTGTCCCTCTAAGGAGAAAGGAAAGAGTTGCAAGCGAATCACCTCTTGTGAAACCCCATTATACTTAACCGTATTAGTGAGTTAAAGAAACCTTTTTATATGGTCATGAGTGTCACACTCCCAAAATATCAGAGTATAATGGCGACAAGGGAGTGGTGACGTCATGATTATCATACACACACAGTTACAAAGAACGACCTCTAAATGAGACGTTCGAAAAAATAGATCACTTGTAATTGATAAATTAAATAGTTTTAACATAGTGCGGAAGCATAAAACTGGTCACAGTTACAAAACATAGTTTTCCAAGTAGTACAAATGATCTTTGTTTCAAAGAAATGACGGCAGTGCATGAGACCTCACTTAGCATCTTCCTTCTTAATACCTGAGAAAAACATTGCTAAAGTGTCAACATAAAGTTGGTGAGTTCATAGGTTTAGTTAATTTGAAATGTTTAATGAACCACAAGATTTTCCCAAAAGTGATGACAATATAACAAATACAAAGTCATCCCAAAAGTATTTATTACAGTCTAAGCTCGTGACACCGAAGCATTAACAACACCGGTAGTATAATCATATAAATGTAGCCCAACTAGATGCCTAAACCCACGACATCCTATCTCAGACTCAAATGAAACTGTGCCCGCTTGTCCCCTTGTTGGACAAGACAGACAGGGACGTCAATCCCGATAGATCTATCCATAACATTCGCGCTTACACAAAGTAATTAACGGTTCACGATTCACGGGCCAAAGCAACTGGGTTTTTAGTGGGACTTAGACTAATATATAAATCAGTAAATGCACTTGTGTTCATACGTTAAAATCAAGCAATGTCTCACCCCAAAAAGCAGTAAAAATAGTTAAGTATGGGGCTATAAACTCACCTCGTAATTCAACAAAAAGGACGAAGGTAAAGGTAGCTCGAGAGTACGGTTACGCTAGCCGCGACCTATTTAATTATAAGGATCGCGTTACGACATGAAAATTTATACTAGTAAAAAGACACGACACCCTAGTTGTGCTTGACAATACCTTTCGTTTACGGAAAGACACGATACATAAAAGTCGGTTATTAAACGGTCGAGATTCACGGGCTAAATAATACCCTTAAGTTACAAATTTCGTTTTTGGGCTTTTAAATAAACCCATACACCAAACTGGCCCAACAAATATCCAATATACCCACCCATGATCCGGCCCAAGGGTTATTAAACCCGGCCCGGCCCACTGTCGATACAAACAAGGAAAGGGAGGGGTAAATACGTGTGTTATCACACACACAAATAAAAAACACAGAGTTATCTCTCTCTCTCTTCTCTCGAAACATACCCACCGCCCCATTCTCTCTCTCTTTCTAAAAATTGGATCGGATCATCACTCTCCCATGGCTAATCATGTTTTCAGTTTAATACATCAATCATTTGGGGTGGTTTGTGGTGAATAAATCGCGTGGGATGTCGGGTTTCATCCCCACATCAAACCGATTCGGTTTTTGATGGTGTTCTTCCCCAGGGTTAAAGTTGATCATCTCCAATCAAAGATAAGTTGTTTATCCCTCTTTTCTTAAAATGTTTAAATGATTTTTGTTTATAAAAGATCTTGTGGATTTAAATCACTTGTATAAACATGCTGAGAACCAAATGGCTCTCGAATTTGATGATGAACAAATTAGGGTTTCGAAAATATTTGGGGGTTTTTCTAAATCTCGTGTTTAAATACAATTAATTAATGTTTTCTTTTATAAAATCATGTTAATTTCAACATATAATGATTTTGTAAAAATTAGGGTTTCGGTCAAAATTGGGGGTTTTTGCATATCTTGTTTCCAGTCAAATTAATTATTAGATTCGGGTTTTGATTGGGTTTAATTAGGGTTTTAATTAATAAGATCAAATTAGGGTTTATATAAATTGGGGGTTTTTTCATTCGGTTGATTAATCAAAATTAAGTGGCGTTTTTGGAATATATGAAGTATTAATTTCATAATTAAAAAGGTTTTCAGTTTTTAGGGTTTCGATTTGAAAAGGGGTTTTATACCCGCGGCATATTTGGGGATTTTATGATGTTTCTGTAAAATGAAATTGTTAAGATTTTGGATTATGGTGACTTTGAATGATAAGGGTTTCGGCAGAAAAACAAGGACTTTGGTTGTCTTGGTTTGGTTCTCGGTTTGGCCTCGGTTTGGGTCTCGGTTTGAGTCTCGGTTTGGTCTTGGTCGGGGTCTCGGTTTGGTTGACAGAAATAATAGGGTCATGGTCGTGTTCTAGTAACAATTGTTATGGTTTATCTTTTCAGTTTTTAACCAAAATAGAACCGTGACAAAACTAACATATTCGTTTATCTTTCGCAGGTTTGGTCAATGACGAGCACAACTAAGATTTTATTCAGAAAATGAAGAGATGATTTAAAAGACTCACAAATGGGATGCTTAGGTTTCGGTTTGCAGGTGTGGACGAGAAGGATGGATCGGCTTGACACTTTCGGTTTGCAGGTGTGGACGAGAAGGATGAATCGGCTTGACACTACACTTCACTTCACCCAGGAATTGTGTTTGGAAACTTGTCCAGAAATTGTTACTGTAATATTGGGACTGTGAATACTTTGTGTTATGTTTGGACATTTGGTAAACTTTGGATTGTATTTAATCTTGTATTATTAGTTTAGGGTTAGACTCAAGCTGAATTTGGTAAGCTTGTGATATACCCAATTTGGGTAAACTTGGCATGTGTGCTGGATTGTAGTGCTTAGTGGATGAATAAACTATAGAATTAGGTTGTGACTGAAAATAGACACTTGCTAAACAAGCTTTTGAAATAAAAGTGAATAAGGGTTTATAACTTAAATGTTTGTACATGATGCACCAATATACTACTCGGCTCAGGTTTGTCGGGTGTTTAAGTTTAGACTCGAAAACTGAATATACACGACTCGATAACAACTCGATACACGATCCAAATCAAAGACAATTATGCGTGACCTCAAAGGATTTAGTAAGTACTTCAAATAGACATACGGCAAAACATAATATGTTTAACAACTTCGTGTATTGCATTCATAATTTAATAGACGCGAAAACTCGAGATGTTACATACGCTCTCCCTAAAAAGGGCTTTGTCCGCAAAGCAAAATAAATAACACATTCATGTCGACAACTCATTGGTAAATGATTAAAGTACTCCTACTATATGAATAATTTAAAATGAAAATTTGATGGATGTCACAGTATTCCCATGTTTTAGAGATTTCGTCACGAAATCAAGACGTTGTTGTAGTAGGATGATTAGCGAAAAGATGAGGATACTTGCTCTTGAATTGATCTTCACGTTCCCACGTGTATTCTGGACCTCTACGCGCATTCCAACGGATCTTTACAATAGGTATACGGCTTTGCTTGAGTTGTTTGACTTGACGGTCCATAACTTCTACCGGTTCTTCTACAAAGTTGAGTTTGTCGTCGAGTTGAATCTCTTCCAAAGGAATAACGAGTGTCTCGTCGGCTAAACATTTCTTCAAATTGCAAATGTGGAACACATTATGCACTCGGCTAAGTTCTTGGGGTAATTCCAAACGATAGGCTACGGGGCCAATCCTCTCTATAATCTTGAAGGGTCCAATGTAACGAGGATTCAACTTTCCACGCTTTCCAAAGCGAATCACACCCTTCCAAGGTGAGACCTTTAACATGACTCTATCACCAACCTCAAACTCAAGGGGTTTGCGTCTCATGTCAGCATAACTCTTTTGTCGATCTCTTGCGGCTTGCATACGGATCTTAATCTTAAAGATCTTCTCAGTAGTCTCGTGTATGATCTCGGGTCCAGTGAGTTGTGCTTCACCAACCTCTGCCCAACACACGGGTGAACGACACTTCCTACCATACAGTGCTTCGAACGGCGCTGCCTTAATGCTAGTGTGATAACTATTGTTGTATGAGAACTCCACCAGAGGTAGGTGTCTATCCCATCTATTTCCAAAGTCAATCACACAAGCTCTCAGCATATCTTCTAAGGTAAGAATGGTTCTTTCACTTTGATCGTCAGTTTGGGGATGGTACGCAGTGCTCATATCCAACTGCGTTCCCAATGCCTTCTGCAGTGACTTCCAGAACTGCGAAGTAAATCGGCTGTCTCGGTCGGAGATTATAGACACAGGCACACCATGCTTCGTGACTACTTCCTCCAAGTATGTTCTTGCTAACATATCCATTCCATCGGTCTCCTTGATGGGTAGGAAATGAGCCGATTTGGTGAGTCGGTCGACGATTACCCAAATCGTGTCAAATCCGGCTGAGGTTTTTGGTAGCTTGGTAATGAAATCCATAGTGATCCTTTCCCACTTCCATTCTGGCAGTTCGGGTTGGACCAACAATCCTGATGGTTTCATATGTTCGGCTTTGACCTTGGCACAAGTCAAGCACTTGCTAACGTATGTAGCAATATCCGCCTTCATGTTCGGCCACCAATACAACATCTTCAGATCATGATACATTTTGTCAGATCCCGGATGTATGGAGTATTTTGACTTATGCGACTCATGCATAATCAAAGATCGTAGGTCACCATGGCACGGTAACCAACTCCTATTATCAAGGCATAACGTTCCATCCGAGCGAGCTTCTAACTTCTTTATCATGCCTTCAACATCTTCAGTCTTGAGAATTTCTTCCTCGACTGCCTCTTTCTGAGCCTTGAGAATTAAGGATGGAAGGTCTAAGTCAATGGTCATCACCAAGGCCTTCACCCTAAGAACTCTCTCCTTTCGACTCAAAGCGTCGGCCACGACATTTGCCTTGCCCGGGTGATAACGGATCTCGCAATCGTAATCACTGAGCAACTCTAGCCAACGTCGTTGTCTCATGTTGAGTTCCTTTTGATTCAAAATGTGTTGTAGACTCTTATGATCAGTGAATACAACACACTTAGTACCATAAAGGTAGTGTCTCCAAATCTTCAAGGCAAACACCACTGCTCCCAACTCTAGGTCATGAGTTGTGTAGTTCTTCTCGTGCACTTTTAGTTTTCTTGATGCGTAAGCTATGACCTTAGTCCTTTGCATCAGTACCGCACCTAACCCTTTTATGGATGCATCACAATACACCACAAAGTCTTTATTACCCTCGGGTAGGGCTAGTATAGGTGCTTCACACAACATCTGCTTCAATGTCTGAAATGCCAAATCTTGATCCTCTTTCCACTCAAATTTCTTGTCCTTTTGAGTCAACTCCGTCATTGGTTTAGCTATCTTGGAGAAACCTTCAATGAATCTCCTATAGTAACCAGCAAGACCTAAAAATTGGCGGATCTCCGTGGGTGTTGTTGGAGTCGCCCAATCCTTCACGGCCTCGATCTTAGCAGGATCAACGTGAATACCACTGCTATCGATTACATGCCCAAGGAATTGCACCGTGTTTATCCAAAACTCACATTTGGAAAACTTTGCATATAACTTCTCCTTCCTTAGCAGCTCTAGTATGGTCTTCAAATGTTCCTTGTGTTCTTCTTCATTACGAGAATAGATGAGAATATCATCGATAAATACAATCACAAACTTGTCCAAGTATGGTTTACAAACTCGGTTCATGAGATCCATGAATACCGCAGGCGCGTTTGTCAAACCGAAAGGCATAACTTGGAACTCGTAGTGTCCGTACCGGGTTCTAAAAGCCGTCTTATGAACGTCTTCGTCTCTAACCCTTAGTTGATGATATCCTTACCTTAAATCGATCTTCGAGTATATGCTAGATCCTTGCAATTGGTCGAAAAGATCGTCAATTCTTGGCAATGGGTAACGGTTCTTTATCGTCAGCTTATTCAATTCTCGGTAATCGATACACATTCTAAAGGATCCATCTTTCTTTTTGACAAATAAGACCGGCGCTCCCCAAGGTGAGGAACTTGGTCTAATGAAACCTTTGTCAGAAAGTTCCTTTATCTGTTCAGCTAACTCTGTCATCTCGGCCGGTGCTAGGCGGTATGGGGCTCTAGCAACAGGCGCGGCTCCTGGTGTAAGCTCGATGTGAAACTCCACTTGCCGTGCTGGTGGTAGTCCTGGTAAGTCCTTTGGGAATACGTCCGGAAAGTCTCTAACGATCGGTACATCTTCCACCTTCTTCTCGTGATCTTCTTCTCCTTCCTTTTGTGTTATTTGAACCAAGAATACTAGACATCCCTTCTCAATGTATCTTTGGGTCCTAATACATGAGATGACTTCCAGTCTTGATCCATTCTTCACTCCACTTCTTTCGCCTTGTATGATTAGTACATCGTTTCCGTAAGGAACACGGACGCACTTCTCATGACATACAATTTCCGCGTGATGCTTCGACATCCAATCCATTCCAATGATGACGTCAAAACTTCCCAATTCTATGGGGAGTAAGTCGATACTGAACGAACGACCTTGTAACCTTACACTACATCCTTTCAGAATAACGTCGGTGGTTACTGACTTCCCATCGGCTAATTCTACATTATACTTAACGTCTAACGCAGTAGGAGTAACATTTAGGCGTTCACTAAATACAGATGACACAAAACTCCTATCCGCACCAGAATCAAATAGTACTGAAGCATAGTTGTTATTGACTAGAAACGTACCAGTCACAACGTTGTTGTCTTGCACTGCAGCTTCAGCACATAGATGATACACTTTGCTAGGTGCCGTGAATCCTCCAGGAGTACTAGTTGTGGCTCGGTTATTCCCTCCCCGGTTGCCCTGATTCTGCCTCTGGTTTCCTTGGTTGTGGTTTTGATTGCCTCGAATCTGGTTACCACGACCTTGGTTCCCACTGCTTGGACACTTGTTCTTGTAGTGACCTTTCTCTCCACATCCAAAGCATGTGACATTTGCTCCTTGGCCGCCTTGTGTTCCAAGTCCTCTTTGGTTAGTAGGACGAGGTGGTGCTCGACATTCCTTTGCCTTATGTCCGGCCTTCCCACAATTGTAGCACGTAGGGGGACATGCTCCTTCGTGGTGTCGGCCACACTTTCCGCAGAAAGGGAGTCTTCCAGCGTAGTTTCCAGTATTACCTTGTCCAGCAGTAAACACCCTTGCTACTTCTTGTCGCTTGTTATGGTTGTAGTTGTTTGTGTTGTTGCTGTTGTTGGTATTGTTGGTATTGTTGTTGTAGTGGTTGCCAGACCACTTCCTCTTATCCCCAGTATTTTCTCCCAACTCTTGTACCACTTGGTACATCAGACTCTGAGCCATGTCGATTGCCTCGTGCAAATCAGTTGGCTTGGATGAAGTCACATTCCCTTTGATGCTCAAAGGTAGTCCTTCAATGTATCGCTCCAACAATCGGTCGTCGTTGGGCACCATTTCAGGACATAACAAGATCAGCTCTTGAAGGCGCTGATTGTAAGCAGTAAGAGCAGTACCCTTGACCTTCAGGTTCCACAGCTCAACCTCCATCTGCTTGACTTCATTTCGTGGGCAATATTTCCTCACAAACATAGCTTTAAATTCACTCCAAGGCGTCGCTTGGGCAACGTCAATGGTCACTGCACGAGCATAGACGTTCCACCAAGTCAAAGCACCATCCACTAACGTGCTTGACGCAAACTTCACCTTATCAGCTTCAGCAACATTGCTAATCCCGAATTGGGATTCTAGCTTCTCAAACCATCTGGTTAATCCTACTGCTCCTTCAGTACCGCGGAAACTTACTTGCGTAACTGCACGAAATTCCTTGTAGGTACAAGTCTGTGCAATAGCATTAGTAGCTCCTTGGTTGGTCTCCTCCTGTGTGCTAGCTGTACGATTTGCTTCGGCTGTTGCGAGTGCCTCGGCCACTCGTTCGGCTATCATTTGACTTAGCATGACGGTGTCGATTCCTCCGGTAGTAGCTGGTGGATTCTGCGTTTCGGATCTTCTAACTGGCGCCATAATCTAAAAAGGTAATAGGACAATGAGTTTTGCCAGGCATAACATGCATGGCACGCACAATACAATTATGAAATGCTCCAGGGTATAATACACAATATATAATGATCTCACAATTTTTGTAACCCATAATATCATTCATAGAATTGTTTGGTAGTACATCATAGTTTGTTATACATAATATAATAAAAGGAAATAAAATGCCAACTAGCTAAGATAAACTTCAAAGCTTAGTGGTCATACAATGATAAGTCAATAGTACAAGATAAATCTAGCTAGTGCCCTCACGGCGCTGATGAAGCTCTCTCTCCAACTCTGCTAACCTTCTCTCAACCACGATCTCACGAGCCTAGGAATCTCTAAGTCTAACATCGGTATCATAACAAGCGGCTCTAAACCTCTTATCCAAGTCTGCAACAGGGTCCTCCACCGGTGCCTCTAGTCCGCCTGTCTCAACCAATGGCTCTACTCCCCAACGGGTCATCAGGCTCTCGATCTCCTCAAGACGAGCATTCGGCATGGATTCCATCTGATCAAGAACAGTATGAAGCTGTCCTCATAGACGGGTCACACAAACCGTCAACACTGTCTCATCCCTAACTGGACTCTTCTTTGCCAGTGCCTCCAGCTTATCCTGCACCTCATTATACTCTTCACCTAAAGCCTCTACAGCATCCTCCAACCTGTTTAATCGTGTCGTCACACATCCATCTGCTGCCCCAAGCATCACCACCGTCGATGTAGCTCTCCTAGGAAGAGGAGTCGTAGCTCTCGGCCCAGTAGAGATGCCAGCATCAGCAAGCATCTCCTGGTACACAGTAGGTACAGTCTCTGGTGGTGGTAGTAGTAGTGGTACCTATGGGACAGGACTGGCAGGTGTGCGGGCTGCATGCCTGTCAGTGGCAGTGAAGGGTATGAGGGGTCGGTAAGGTGAAAGTGGTGGTCGAGCAGCTCTCCCCCGAAGACGTCGTCTCACATAGTAGAAAGGTAGAGTACCAGGTGCTAGAGCAGGAATATCAGTCCTCTCCCCTTCGTCTTCAGATGAAGATGAGGAGATGTGTGCTAGGGAAACCTCAGGAGTAGCAGCATATGCAGTAGGAGGGTCTTCAGTGTCTGTGACCTCCATGGGCTCTCCTTCCCCATCTGTGAACTCCATATCATCATCCTCTGTCTCCTCTACCGTCTCATCCCTAGTAACTGATGTCTGACCTGGTGACTGCACCACATCAGCGTCTAAGTCATCCTCTCCTCCGCCTTCTAGGCTAAGTACGTCGTCAGCTGAGGCATCAGGAATACGGATCGGTGAACGATGAACCTCCTCAGTCTCTTTCTCAGTATCATCATCTGAAACCATCCAGTACCACGGATATCCTGATGGTGATCCTCTAGGTAGTCCTACTGATGAACTGATAGTCGACTGTGAACTACGGTTGTAGTACGCTCCTGTAGACGTGGAATCATCAGAAGAAGACATCGATGTAATCATAAACAAAATAAATGTGTGTAAATATCTTATAAAATTAGTCCGTAAAAAAGGGACATTAACATAACATAGCAATCATTGTTGAATCCACATGTATCCCATATAACGTAATTCAGATTTTGTTGTTGCACATGTAACCCATGTAAATATACTTCGTATTTGTTAAACCACATGTATCCCATTTATTACTTATCTATGTTCATGTATCTACATATACTTAATACTTACAATCCGTATGATAATCGATTAAACACATAGCAGTTATAGTCTAGAGTTACTAAATGCAACCTAGTTCTCTATAACCATGGCTCTGATACCAATCTGTCACACTCCCAAAATATCAGAGTATAATGGCGACAAGGGAGTGGTGACGTCATGATTATCATACACACACAGTTACAAAGAACGACCTCTAAATGAGACGTTCGGAAAAATAGATCACTTGTAATTGATAAATTAAATAGTTTTAACATAGTGCGGAAGTACAAAACTGGTCACAGTTACAAAACATAGTTTTCCAAGTAGTACAAATGATCTTTGTTTCAAAGAAATGACGGCAGTGCATGAGACCTCACTTAGCATCTTCCTTCTTAATACCTGAGAAAAACATTGCTAAAGTGTCAACATAAAGTTGGTGAGTTCATAGGTTTAGTTAATTTGAAATGTTTAATGAACCACAAGATTTTCCCAAAAGTGATGACAATATAACAAATACAAAGTCATCCCAAAAGTATTTATTACAGTCTAAGCTCGTGACACCGAAGCATTAACAACACCGGTAGTATAATCATATAAATGTAGCCCAACTAGATGCCTAAACCCACGACATCCTATCTCAGACTCAAATGAAACTGTGCCCGCTTGTCCCCTTGTTGGACAAGACAGACAGGGACGTCAATCCCAATATATCTATCCATAACATTCGCGCTTACACAAAGTAATTAACGGTTCACGATTCACGGGCCAAAGCAACTGGGTTTTTAGTGGGACTTAGACTAATATATAAATCAGTAAATGCACTTGTGTTCATACGTTAAAATCAAGCAATGTCTCACCCCAAAAAGCAGTAAAAATAGTTAAGTATGGGGCTATAAACTCACCTCGTAATTCAGCAAAAAGGACGAAGGTAAAGGTAGCTCGAGAGTACGGTTACGCTAGCCGCGACCTATTTAATTATAAGGATCGCGTTACGACATGAAAATTTATACTAGTAAAAAGACACGACACCCTAGTTGTGCTTGACAATACCTTTCGTTTACGGAAAGACACGATACATAAAAGTCGGTTATTAAACGGTCGAGATTCACGGGCTAAATAATACCCTTAAGTTACAAATTTCGTTTTTGGGCTTTTAAATAAACCCATACACCAAACTGGCCCAACAAATATCCAATATACCCACCCATGATCCGGCCCAAGGGTTATTAAACCCGGCCCGGCCCACTGTCGATACAAACAAGGAAAGGGAGGGGTAAATACGTGTGTTATCACACACACAAATAAAAAACACAGAGTTATCTCTCTCTCTCTCTTCTCTCGAAACACACCCACCGCCCCACTCTCTCTCTCTTTCTAAAAATTGGATCGGATCATCACTCTCCCATGGCTAATCATGTTTTCAGTTTAATACATCAATCATTTGGGGTGGTTTGTGGTGAATAAATCGCGTGGGATGTGGGGTTTCATCCCCACATCAAACCGATTCGGTTTTTGATGGTGTTCTTCCCCAGGGTTAAAGTTGATCATCTCCAATCAAAGATAAGTTGTTTATCCCTCTTTTCTTAAAATGTTTAAATGATTTTTGTTTATAAAAGATCTTGTGGATTTAAATCACTTGTATAAACATGCTGAGAACCAAATGGCTCTCGAATTTGATGATGAACAAATTAGGGTTTCGAAAATATTTGGGGGTTTTTCTAAATCTCGTGTTTAAATACAATTAATTAATGTTTTCTTTTATAAAATCATGTTAATTTCAACATATAATGATTTTGTAAAAATTAGGGTTTCGGTCAAAATTGGGGGTTTTTGCATATCTTGTGTTAGAAATACGTTTTACGTATATTAGAAGTATCGGTCACTCCACAATATTATTTATGTTGTAATAGCTCGTAGTTAACAAATAGTCATTAGTTGCTTATTAAGTTAAGTAAGAACCGGTCCATGGGCTTGTCATGGACCGGCCCAAGCCCATGTAGCTTGGAAGTATAAATACCCCTTTCCACCATGGAAAGGGGTTGGTTGTTGTCACTTTTCTAGTTTCATTTATTGAAATAACACATAGTTTCTCTCACTTTCTCTCTCTAACTTTCTCTCTCTAGAAATCAACAAACCCCTTTATAGATTCATAGGTTATCAATATTCTTCAATTGGTATCAAGAGCCAAGGTTTGATTGGCTTATTCTAGCTTTTATTTTCTGTTTGATTTTGGTGGGTTTTGATTTAATCATGCTTCAATATTAAAAAGTTTGTATTTTTTATAAAAAGTATAAAAAATCACAAATTTTTATATAAAAATCAAATTTTTTTTTTTTTTATCAAATCTTAAAAAGTTTGTGTTTTTATAAAAAGTTGGTGTTTTTTATAAAAGTTTGTGTTTCTTCTCTTTTTAATTTTGTATTTTTTTTGATTAAATCCTTCTATTTTGATTGCCTTTTTGTTTAAATTTCATAAATTGAACCTTTAATTTTGTCCTTTTTTTATTTTTTTAATCAATTTTTGCCACTTTAATTTTTTTTCTATTATTAGTTTTCTAAACTTTTTATCAATTTCATCCTTTTTATTTTTTAATTTTTTTTTAAATCAGTTTTTTATATAAAATTTTTAATCAGTTCTATTGTTATATCAGTTTTTAATCAGTTATTAGTTATTATTTTAATCTGTTTTTTATCACATTTTTGTTTGAAAGATATTTGTCCAATCCTAACTGTCCAACTTTGTCCCAACAAATCTGATACAAAAGTTCCGTATCAATCTCAAATGTTCCGAATCAATCTCTAAGTTCCGAATCAAACCCAAAAGTTCCGGGTGAACAAAACATCCGGACGAAAAAAGTTCCGGACGAAAAAAAAAAAAAAAAAAAAAAAAAAAGAAGAAGTTCCGGGTGAACGAAACTTCCGGGTGAAGAAAAAGTTTCGGGTGAAGACAAAAAGTTCCGGATGAAGAAAAAACTTCCGAATCAATTTTTTTGAAAAACTTCCGAATAAATTTTTGAAAAACTCCCGACTCAATTTTTGAAAAACTTCCGAATCAATTTTTGAAAAAGTTCCGATTCGGAACTCTTCCGAACGAAGCATCCTATTCAAACTCAACGGGCAAATCATCGTCTTTTAAATCGACTCATTCCCTCGACATCTTAACTAACACCTCTTCACAAAATCTTTACTGACTCAAACAAAAACTCGACACTCAAAACTGGTTTCAAAACTCGACCCTTGAATCCACCAAGACCTTCGACTCGATACTCACACAAAATCTTCTTTACTGACTCAAACAAAAAAAACTCACAACCCCCTCAGACACCCTCGTTTACAGACACTGACTCCTCAATCTTGAACACTCACCCTCGACACACCCTTACGCACCCTCGACACACCCTTACAATCCTCGACACATCTCTCGACTCACCCACAACCCTTAACTCGACAGACTCACACCCTCGCAACACCCTCAATCCCCAACACCCTCCCTCGTCACATCTCTCACACCCCCTTACCTCGCAGACTCCACAACACACAAACACACAACCTGACAAAAATATCACATCATCTCACAATATCACATCAGACTCTATTTTTTTTAGACTGACTACTCACAACCTCTCGTATTACCCCCACCCATTACACCCTCACCTCTCATACCAGAAACCCACAACAGAAAGACGCTACATAAGAAGAGAGAGACTAAAATCAAGATAAAAACACCTACCTGAGATCTTTGTTCAAAGATCTTGAAGCCTTCGTCCAATAAAGATGATGAAGATCAGTTTTTTTTTGTGAGAATCTGATAATATGGGAGGCGGAGATAACAATGATATAAGATTTAGGGTTAGATAGTTACTGTTTTTTGTTTAGAGAGAGAGAGAGAGATTGGTTCGTTTTGGGAAGTGAAGTCAAAGAGAGATTAGGGTTGAGTATTATTACTTTGGGCGGATATAACTAGGAAAAAGGAGTGGGGCGGTGGAAGCTCTTTTATTGGGCCACGTTTCAAACTCACAGCCACGTCTTTGGCTTCTTTGAGACACGTTTATTTTTCTATTTCAAGTGGGACGGAGAAAACAATTTGTTTTATCACATTTTTATATTTTTACATTTTTAGTTTCTCTATATTTTTACATTTTTATATCAAGTGGGACACGGTTTTGGCTTCTTTTTATATTTTTACATTTGTTTTATCACATTTTTAGTTTCACTTCTATATTTTCATTTTTAGTAAATTTTTTGTTTATTAAGTTTTGGTACGTAGTATTAAGGCGGGCATTCCGTTAAGAATTAACGTGGAAAAACATTTGCCGGGTTAAAAGTTTTTGTGGCCGGATTTGAAAACAAAAGTGACGGGCTTTATTTTTCGTGGCTATGGATTTTTATTCAGATATTCTTATTTGTACGTAAAGAAGATTTATATCATCCATCGTTGATTTTTAAAAGTTATTTACGGATCCTTCGAAGTTCCTTCACGACTTGGTAAATTCCGAAAACAACTACAATCACGATCATTTTTTAAATGGAGTCTTTGAAGTCAACGTTTCAAGAGGGAGAATCGCATCAAGTGCAAGCCAACACTAAGGAAAGTGGTATAACTTCATTTCGAATGCTTCAGTATCATCTAGTTAATCTTTCACGGCTTCAAGGAGGGAGCGAATTTATGACAATCTTTGGTCAAGATCGTCATATATTCTTCGAATCAATTTTTACCACTTTGACCCAACTCGCCGAGCAACTCAACCATGGAAACTTTAATCACTCTGCATCGGCACTTGCCTATAAGGATCTTGTGACACAACTCACGCCTTTCCTCCAATTCAATATCATTAAGCCTGAAAGTTCTGTGATTTGCCAATCATTTCTTCGAGATACACATACCGAGCTTCGTGTTTTCCGTGATACAATATTGAAACTCATGACATCGGTCTCGTCTTCGATTTATCAACAATCACAACTTCAGCAAACGTATGATAATGGAGTGCAAGAATCAATGCCGCAGATGCAAGAGGAGAATGGTCATACGCTTGACAACTTGGAGCCTAACGATGGCAAGAGCACGGATTCAGAAGGACAACATGATACCAGTGGCACGTCAGGGACTGTTCACGAGATCTCTTTTGCTGACACCTTACCCGTTTATGACGAAGCGCCTGCAAACATGGTACAATGTAATGTTGTTTATGATGTATATGCTGATGACATGCCGCATATTGAGCATTCTGAACCTAATTATGACAAACATGGGATGGAAAAGAGTGATAGAAATACCACTTCTGATTCATCCGATGTGAGTCATAATGGGGGAGAAAGTGTTCAAAATGCTATAGTACATCATGATAAATGCTTTACAACTGCCTCGTTAACTGATTCTGATTCCAAGATTCAAGAGCTCCAAACGATCGTAGCTCGGCAATCAAAAGATCTTGAGGATGCCAAACTTGAATTTTCTAAGAAAACGGACAAATTTGAAACATACTTTGAAAAACTTGAAAAGTCAAACGTTGTTCTTGAAAGAAAATTGGATCAAACTGTTCTAGATTCTAAAGCTGAAAAAGATAATCTTTTGAAACAAATTCAACTGCTTGAATCTAAGTTGGCATCCCAAGATAACGTGCTCAAAGAAAATGAAACATTAAAGGCCCAAGTACAGGAAAAGGTTTTTGCTATAGCTGTGTTGAAAAACGAGTTAAGGAAAACTAGAGGACCTAGTGTGGACACTAAGCTTGAAAAACCATCAATCTTGGGGAAACCGCCTAAAAATCAGTTCGTCAGACAACCGATTGTCAGACAACCTACTGCATTTAGATCCGAGCGACCCCAATCCTCGAGACCGCGGTTTGCCTCCCAAGTTGATTTGGGACATATTTCTAGAACAGTCACTCCACCAACTAGGCCTAATGTGACTAAATCAGTTTTAGCAAGACCTCATCACATGATTGCCCCTAGTTCCTCTAAGAATAGTTCAATGAACACGTCTAGAACTAGTTCAACTGATGTGCGCCATGATTTTGGTCAAAGGGAAGCTATTCAAAAGACACATGTAAGAGATAGCAATGTCCAACCTAGTCAGATGCCTTCTAGATTACCCAACACTGCTAACCGTAGCATGTCATCTCCTAGGAGCGTCGATCTATCATCCAGGAATTACTCGGACATTAAATATGCTACTTGTAAAACATGTAGAAAATGTGTCTTTACGGCAAATCATGACTCCTGTATTAAAAAATTGCTTAATGAGGTGAACTCCCGTGCTAGACTTAAATCCCAGTGGGTTGCTAAAATCAAACCCGTTGGCAAAATGTGGCACCCCACTGGTAGAACTTTCACTCTTGTAGGAAACGAGTGCCCTTTAACTAGGATTGTCTCCGATTCTACTAAGTCTACTAGGGAGGAAACTGATAAAGATGATACTTCACTTACGCCTAAACTTAAGGTTTTCTATAAAAGGAAACGTTTGCCAGCCAAGACTAGTGAATCATCTACTCAGGTCGCCTCTGAAACAAGTAAAGCCAACTGTGAACCCCCATGTGCTTCTATAATTGATATCGCTAACCCACGTCAAAGCATGCAAATTCCTAATGAGATTGCAGGTACCAAAGTTGATGTTCCAAAAGAACGAAGCGGTCCAATCGTTGTGTACCGTTCAACTAAGGACACTCTTAGAGTTTGGTTGCTGAAGAAGCAGATATCAGAGAAACAAATGTCTCAGGGGATTCATGGTTAAGCTGCAAACAGGACTTACAGTCACATAACAGACTGTAACTCGATCTCCAAAGACAGGAAAGTTCATCCCGATGATGACTTATCCTAAAAACGAGAAATTCATTTTTCTCGGGCATGAGCTTATGTTAAAAACATTCCACGTTTTTAAGCTCATGCACTAGGACTTATAGTCACATCACAGACTATAACTCGCTCTTCAAAGAAAGGAAAGTTTATCGCCGATGGTAAACTTATCCTAACAACGAGAAATTAATTTTTTTTTCTCGGGCATGAGCTTATATCAAAAACATTCCAAGTTTTTAAGCTCATGCATAATGGCTCCTCGTTAAATTACAGACGACGACCCGGACTTCAGAGACAGGGAAGTTTATCCACACAACGATAACTTACCCTCTTAACAAGAAATTAAGTTTTCTTGGACACGAGCTTACCCTAAAACCATTCAAAGGTTTTAAGCTCGTGTAAATGGTTTATCATTAAATATCAGATGGTAACCCGTTCTTCAAATAAAGGAAAGTTTATCGCCGATGATAAATTTATCCTAACAACGAGAAATTAAGTTTTCTCGGGCATGAGCCAAAATTAAAAACATTCGAGGTTTTTAAGCTCATGCACAATGACTTACAGTTAAATGTCAGACTGTAACTCGAACTTAAAATAAAGGAAAGATTATCTTTTATGATAAGTTATCCTCTTAACGAGAAATTCACCTTTCTCGATCATGAGCTTGTATTAAAACATTCGAAGTTTTAAGCTCAGAAAGGAAAGTGTATCTTTTAAATAAGAGAACTTTTCTTCATAACGAGAAATTAACCTTTCTCGGTCATGAGCTTTCCGTTAAAACAGTCAAAGTTTTCAAGCTCATGAAAAACGACTTCTAAGTAAATGTCAGCTTAGGACTCGTTCTTCAGATAAAAGGAAAGTTTATCGCCGATGATAAACTTATCCTTAACAACGGGAAGTTTACAACTTCTCGGACTTGAGCTCGCTTTTAAGATATTCAACATCTTAAGCTCAAGTAATTGTTTTTCAAAACTTTGAACACAATTTTTCAAGAATTTCTCAAAAGATTTTTCTAAATCTTTCAAAATTGTGTGTTCAAAAACGTTTTGATAAAACGAGCATGTCTTCTGGAATCGATAATATTTACGAACCTAGAAATTTCATTCAATAATGACACGGGGTTGTAAATAAAGTTCGAGCAGAAGTTTAAAAGTTTTAAAACATGCTCTATATGGTTTGCTATTATTTCAGATAGCAACCCGCTTTTCATAATCAAGTCAAGCATTTCACTGGAAAGCTTTGACTCAACAACGGGAATTAATTTTCTCGGGGACGTGACGAGGTGACCAACATTCGTGAACAAGAACCATGTGAATCTTTCATATGATGTTCTCCATCATTCAGGTCCTACCTCGTAAATTGTTAATCTTGTGAATTCATTATTATATATGATCTTTGCACGTAATAAATACCTTACACTTGTGTTTAAAAGGTATTTAATTTACGTTTCAAGTACACCCTCATTAATTTGAGGGGAAGCTTGTGTAATTCATGAAGATAATTGGACTTGCATTTTTCTTCCTAAATTTTCTTAAAATGCTATTAAATCAATTGATATTAAAAACATCGATTGGGTTAATATTTTTAATATGGGGGAGAAAATGTGATTTAATATGGGATATGATCAATCATAAATGGTTTGACTTAAAGTGATAGCTCATCCCGACATGTGCAAAATGTTTTCGGATATCGTGGCATATGTTAAGGGGGAGCAAAATGGATTTGCACTTCAAAATGGATTTCATGGTGACATACACTTACCCAAAACATCTCTATTCACGACGGTGAAGATTGTGGTGACATAAGGATGGTAGGATAGGTTAAAGTCCAATGATTTCTCTAGAACCGGAGGAATCTTCCCAAGGACATTCCATAGCTAGAAATAGTAGTCCTTAGGAAAGATGGAGAAAGATTGTGAACGTAGCTGAATGCCGACCAAGTACTTAAGTTAGCACTGGAACAATCACAACAAGGTGCTAGTGATGACGTATTGGTAAGCATTGAAGGGGTTGAAGAATGAAAAAGAATTGTAAAGATAAAGGGTGTAAAGAAAGAAGCCCTCCTTACAACTTTAGGCAGAAACCGGGTCAATACATATGCTATTGAGATCATTTTTGCTAATGATTCTCGGTATTGAAGAAAGACATCATGGACCCAGTGATGCAATGCACAACCCTTCCCAGCTAACTCAAATATCTCTCAAAAGGTATTTGTTTTAATCACACGGAGATCAACACGTTATCTATTGGTTTATTCACTCCGAATAGACTGGTATTGAAAAGGTGGCACTCCTCTCCAGCCATCGCTCACTAAATCAAAACGCACAATCGAGTCTAGAGCCAAGAGATCATCAAAAGTCTCATTAGGACACTTTCCATTTATCCCTTGCTTTCTCACACACTGTGAAAAGTAAGAGATTTTCATGAGTCCTACGCAATATTCCTGTAATATTGCCAGAACATCCGAGTAATACGTAAGTATTACAATGAAGATGGAAATCCTACTTGAGCCAACATCAAACAAGCTCATGGTAGGTGACACGTGCGGTTCTTTTAGAACCAATCTTGTGAAAAACTGGAAGGTAACAGTGGTTTAATTCTTAATTGAACTTAAACTCGTTCCAGGCCTCTTCGCATTATCATACAAACTTGCTAGAACACTCAGAGTGACTCTTTATTGACCACAGTGACGAGTGGAAATCCTTCTAGTGTCAACATCAAACAGCACTTGGTAGGTGACGTGCAAGATTCTTTATGAATTGAGCTCGTGACAACTGGAAAGCAACGATGGTGAAAATCTTAATTGAAATTCACTTGTTCCAGGTTTCATGAATTGACGGCTTCAAATCACAAGGATAACTTATCCAAGTGATTCACTCTTTATGTTCGCAGTCAGCTTTGGACGGTCGAATAAAGAGAACGGGTTTACCCGCGAAATCCTGTCAGGAAGTTACTTAATTGAAACTATCCGTCACGGGTACGATATCTAATATCGTCCAACGGTCTTCACCGACCGGAGGTAAAATGCTACCGAATTAGAATAAAATGTTCAAAGCCATTTTATTCGTGTCGTTGCTGTGTACCTGTTAAAGACGGTGGCGTTGCTGTGTACCTGTTGAAGACGGTGGCGTTGCTGTGTACCAGTGAAGACGGTGGTGTTGCGGTGTACCTGTAGAAGTCGTTCCCACATGCTTATGTTTTTCTGCATCAAAGTTTAGCAAAAATTCAAGAAAGTACAAGATAAAGTCTTCCGCTGTACCAAACTCTGAAACTTTCGAGAATTCAACAAAAAGACATAAGTGTGTGGAACATGGAGTCACGAGAAGGCAAATTCACAAGAGAGGCAAAGATCGCACGTGAAAGGCCAAAGAACAATGCTCTCAAGCCAAAGCCAAAAAGATCAAACCAACATATTCACAACAAAAGAAAGAAAAGAAGAAAAGACTACGAGCTAAAGAACGAAGACTTAGTATAGTATGCTAGGTTTAGAATTTTGTAACGTGGAGTGACCTCCCTTAGGGGGAGATTGTTAGAAATGCGTTTTACGTATATTAGAAGTATCGGTCACTCCACAATATTATTTATGTTGTAATAGCTCGTAGTTAACAAATAGTCATTAGTTGCTTATTAAGTTAAGTAAGAACCGGTCCATGGGCTTGTCATGGACCGGCCCAAGCCCATGTAGCTTGGAAGTATAAATACCCCTTTCCACCATGGAAAGGGGTTGGTTGTTGTCACTTTTCTAGTTTCATTTATTGAAATAACACATAGTTTCTCTCACTTTCTCTCTCTAACTTTCTCTCTCTAGAAATCAACAAACCCCTTCATAGATTCATAGGTTATCAATATTCTACATCTTGTTTCCAGTCAAATAAATTATTAGATTCGGGTTTTGATTGGGTTTAATTAGGGTTTTAATTAATAAGATCAAATTAGGGTTTATATAAATTGGGGGTTTTTGCATTCGGTTGATTAATCAAAATTAAGTGGCGTTTTTGGAATATATGAAGTATTAATTTCATAATTAAAAAGGTTTTCAGTTTTTAGGGTTTCGATTTGAAAAGGGGTTTTATACCCGCGGCATATTTGGGGGTTTTATGATGTTTCTGTAAAATGAAATGGTTAAGATTTTGGATTATGGTGACTTTGAATGATAAGGGTTTCGGCAGAAAAACAAGGACTTTGGTTGTCTTGGTTTGGTTCTCGGTTTGGCCTCGGTTTGGGTCTCGGTTTGAGTCTCGGTTTGGTCTTAGTCGGGGTCTCGGTTTGGTTGACAGAAATAATAGGGTCATGGTCATGTTCTAGTAACAATTGTTATGGTTTATCTTTTCAGTTTTTAACCAAAATAGAACCGTGACAAAACTAACATATTCGTTTATCTTTCGCAGGTTTGGTCAATGACGAGCACAACTAAGATTTTATTCAGAAAATGAAGAGATGATTTAAAAGACTCACAAATGGGATGCTTAGGTTTCGATTTGCAGGTGTGGACGAGAAGGATGGATCGGCTTGACACTTTCGGTTTGCAGGTGTGGACGAGAAGGATGAATCGGCTTGACACTACACTTCACTTCACCCAGGAATTGTGTTTGGAAACTTGTCCAGAAATTGTTACTGTAATATTGGGACTGTGAATACTTTGTGTTATGTTTGGACATTTGGTAAACTTTGGATTGTATTTAATCTTGTATTATTAGTTTAGGGTTAGACTCAAGCTGAATTTGGTAAGCTTGTGATATACCCAATTTGGGTAAACTTGGCATGTGTGCTGGATTGTAGTGCTTAGTGGATGAATAAACTATAGAATTAGGTTGTGACTGAAAATGGACACTTGCTAAACAAGCTTTTGAAATAAAAGTGAATAAGGGTTTATAACTTAAATGTTTGTACATGATGCACCAATATACTACTCGGCTCAGGTTTGTCGGGTGTTTAAGTTTAGACTCGAAAACTGAATATACACGACTCGATAACAACTCGATACACGATCCAAATCAAAGACAATTATGCGTGACCTCAAAGGATTTAGTAAGTACTTCAAATAGACATACGACAAAACATAATATGTTTAACAACTTCGTGTATTGCATTCATAATTTAATAGACGCGAAAACTCGAGATGTTACATACGCTCTCCCTAAAAAGGGCTTTGTCCGCAAAGCAAAATAAATAACACATTCATGTCGACAACTCATCGGTAAATGATTAAAGTACTCCTACTATATGAATAATTTAAAATGAAAATTTGACGGATGTCACAATGAGGATCATCAAGTGTACGCCCCAAGAATGGTTGAGCAAAGACCATTTGAATGAAACCGGATTTGAGTTCAAAGTTGTTGGCTCCAATCTCGGGTATGACAATAGCATCGGTGTTGCCCTCTACTCGCGATTGCAAAAGCTCGATCATTGGTCGATTGTCCATGGTGACAATAGGTGGAGTTACGACTTCGGCTTGAATTGCTTTCTTCTTACGAGCACGGGTACGCATACACATCTACAAAAGAAAAGAAAGATAGACAAGAAATATTTTTGGTTTTTTATGTTTTTCTATTTATTTTTTTTTGAAAATTTTTAAGCAAGGAAACTTACGTTAAAAAATGAACGGATACCAAAATCCAACGCGTCTCTCACTAAAAACCGTTAATCTTAACGAAAAGAGCCGGCAGCGGCGCCATTTAATAACTGGGTTTTAACCAAGTATATAAAAAGTTTATCGTCCTGATCTTTTCGAATTGATTACTAGTTGAAAGTGCGACTCAGTCGTTCTTGGTGGAAAATAAAATGGTTTGATTATCTATTTTAAACTAAAAGCAAATATGAAAATGACGTTGTGTAAAAATAAAGCTTTAAAAATTAAACTAAAAATTACTAGTTAAAAGTAAATGATTAAAAACTTAAAAAGTAAATTTAGAACTTAAAACTTAAAACTTTGCAAAACTAAAAACTTAACCCATCGGAATGTGTAAAAAGAAGTTCTGTCAGAATATTTTGTCTGAATGACCATTGGAATGTAACAAATGAAAGCTATCGGAATAAAGATTGAAGTATCAGAATAATAGTAAATTGATTCTATCGGAATACAGTTCTATCTGAATGTCAAGTCTATATGAATATAAGGAATTCTATCAGAATATGGCTGCTGAAATTTTGGCAGCGTTTCGTCTCAATATAGCCTTAAGACCCGTCGCAATGTACGATCGAAATGAGCGATCACAATCAGGATCGGAATAAGGGGGATACACTATCTGAATGTTGATTGCAAAGTAGCCGTCGGAATGTGTAATCCCTAGCTTTGCGATGGAGCACAAAGTAATCTGATAAAGTCAAATAAGCCAAAATCCCAATAAGCACTTCTAATAAGCACTTATCAAAAACTCAACAAGATTAATATTAGCGAGAATATAATAAACTACGAATGAAAAGCTTATCAAAACACCAAATAAGCAAACTTTATGAATCAAACTTTAAAAAGACTAACTTTTTAAGAAAACTAAAAAGTAAATAAGTTAAACACAAAATAAGCCAATAAGCATGATAAGCTCAAAGCTTAATCCATATAAAACTTAGATAAAAACCAAAAGATAAACTTTTTAATAAATCAAACATCAAGATTAAACAAAATCAAAGATAACTTTCGGATCAAATAAGTAAAAATCAAGAAAGGTAGAAAGAGAATGAATATGAAAAACTTAACTTGAACTTGTAGATAAATGATTCCAAAATACAAGATTGAATTAAAACTTAAACATGAAAGAAAGAAAAGATGAAGTTTTAGTGAGAGAAAGTTAAACACTTTCTCTCTCTAAAATGAAAACTTGAAAAATGAAAAAGTGACTAAAAAACTAACTAACTAACCCCCTCCTAATGACAGATTAGGAGGGTATATATAGGAGGTGGGGAGTGCATGTGTTGCTTCCTTCTTTCTTTCTTCTAGTCTCGACTCGATTTAAATTCTTTGTCTTTCTCGACGTCGTCTCGGGATTTGTCGATATAAATTGAACTTGTCTTACAATTTTCTTCTATAATTAGACTTGAGTTCTTCGACTTCATTAAACTTCCGTCTTTAGACTTTTTCTTCGGTAAATCTTCATAATAGGCCTTGGACTTCCGTTCTTTTTACACTCTCGATCTTTTGACTTCGTCTTTTCTCGTTTTCTTTGATAAAAGCCCGTGATAGCCCGTGTTTTCTCCTCTTTTCATATTTTTATCCTGAAACACAATAAAAACACAAACCACGCATAATTTTGACTTTTACGACATAAAATACACGTTTTGGTCTTGTTATTATTAGAAATAAGTGGTAAAAGGATAAGTGTTTTCACATTTATTAACTAACTTTTGTTGATTGAATAAATCAACTAATAGAGATTGATCTTGATGTAGAAACTTAACTACTAAATGGTCGTCTTTATTGGTTGCTCACACAACACGTCAAACCAACAATCACTATGATCCTACTAGTAAGTTCCCTTTCAAACAGCTTGTGTAGATCTTGTAACTTCGAAACCCTAGATAAGGATTACGTAAAGAGCAGTTTATAATTGTTACAAGAATAATACCCAAAATCACTGAAACCCTAATTAGGGTTTGTACACTTGTCAATCAAAGGGCGGACCAAAATAAAAACAAAACCTTGATAAGAGTACCAAGGATTTAGTATAGGCTCTGTGACTTCACAAGTGAGTACCAAAAGGCAGTCGATCTTGTAAAGTTTTACACTTTTGGTTTAAGGGATTTTGTAGAGAGGGAGAAATTCGAAAGTCGGCTAGAGAGAGAGAGATAGCGATGGACAAAAATTATGAGAAGCCAAAGGTTGTTTATACAGCCCTCAAGCCCTAAGACCCATAACTTGTTCCCTACTCCAAGAGAAGATAATTAAAGAATTACTTAGCTTAATAAATTTTCACAAAAAACCCCTTCTAGAACACCCCTAGGGTCCGACCAATATGGCTCTACTATGGGTTTTGGGTTTTGACTTTTAACCCCCTCTATATTAAAATTCGCATACGTTTAGTTAGGTAAACACGTAACGTACTATAATGACCATTAATTAAATAATAAGTAAAGTTTTATTAAATATGTAATATAAACATTAAATATTAAATACGTAGCAAATTGTGTTCTCCGCGTTTGAGTGTGTGCCTCCGATAGGCTCACTCATTCCCGATGGTTAAACGATCACATATGCCGACATATTGATCTTTTTATGTAATATGGCATTCATTTGATTGTTGTACATAAGATTTTTGAGATATAAATAAAAGCGCGTAGGAAGATTGGTTGAGGAGGTTTAACTGTTATGGATTTGTTTCTAAGTATTTTTACAAAGAAAATGCATACATGCATGGAAGAGAAAAACGGCTAAAGCGCCTTGATAACTAAAGTTGATGTTGAGGAGACTACCGATATTTTTGTTTAACGGTGTTGGACAATGAGCTTTATTACGACACACATGCCTTTCTAGTATTTGTTGTTTTTTTATGGTTTCTTTGATTTTTTGGGTTGATAGACTTACGCTGACTAACGGAGCGAGTAGAGCGAGGGAACCAATGATGCGGATGTAGACGCACAACGGCGAATGGGTTGAACTCTAATGGCACTGTAGCAGCGAGAGTGAGGGTTTGGCGTGTGTTTTGAGGGGTGAAGATGTTTTTTGAATGATAATACTTGATGCAAGTAAAAAAATATCAAGTGTGATATGTTTGGTTAAACTAACAGTTACAGTTAGCAGTAGCAGTAGCTCTAAGCAGTTAATAGTAGCAGTTAATTTATAAAAGTGTTTTGTATATTAGTACGTAATTTAAATGTGTTAAAAGACATAAAAAGACCTACATATATAAATAAAAGGGAAAATTGCATATATATCCTTCCAAAAGCTTAAAATTGCGTATATATCCTTCCAAACGTTTAAAAGTATCATATATCTTCAAATAAATATTTTTTTCTATTATTAATTTTTTTATAAATTAGAGTTCTTATACAAATGAAAAATGTCTATCATATCTTTAAATTTTTGTCTTCTTCTTATCATTTCTCATATATCTGAAACAGTATCATCCTTGAATCTGTAAAGCCAAACACATATTTGTTTCAACATAGTTGCAAAAAGATATCTTACATTTTATCCTGAATCCGCCATTATGATTGCTAAAAAGTTACACTATCAAATTTACATCAATGGATCCATAGTTCCTTTTGTGGTCTGATTCAAAATTAAAAATAAACAATAAAATATAAAGCTTAATGCATCATAGGCCTAAAAGAGAATATATAATAATCACTAATCAGAAACACAAAAAGAATAAGAACATTACGTAGGAAAATTGATAACCTGGAAATGACCACACAATGGTATGTGAAACAAAAGGGTATATTAATCTTTTCATATTTACATTAGATTTATACCATATACTGAGGCTTTAAATATATATAGAAAAATATTTTGAATATGTGATATTTTTATAGGCTCGGAAAGATATATATGCAATTTTTTAGTTGTGGTTGGATATATACGTAATTTCAAGCTTTTAGAAGGATACATATGTAATTGCCTTATAATAAAAAATTCTTTTAAATTTAATGTTTCATATCAATAAGGATATATAAATAATTTATCAAGTGTAATGCTCTTTCATTTATAATGCTCATATAAAAATGCTAATTGAAAGAGTATATGAAAAAAATATCGTTTTTATGATAAATTATACTACGTAATACTCATTGCTTTAGTCAAAATAAGTTTTTTTTAACAATTATACTAAATAGTAATGCTAATTGATAAAAATTGAGTAAACCAACTGAGCTAGCTCAGTTGGCCACCAAAGGTAACCGTGAGGAGGTATTTTTAGAAAAGTTTTGAGTTCGAATCTCACCAAGAATCTTCAGGGGCTCGAACTAAAAAAAAGCAGAAGTGAGATTTATCCATAAAAAGAAGGTTCGAGTATTGCATACTGCTCAATTGGATGTCAGTGTAAACTCAATCACTAACTACTAACTCGCCGTTAAAAATAAATGAAATAAACAAATATTGCAAATGAAAGTAATGATTGTAGACGTAATGAAATGAATTAATGAACAAATCATTAGATTAAAACATTGAAAAAATACTAGTAACACTTTTTGTTGCCCCATTTGGATCCACGCATACCAAATACAACACGTGACGTGGGAAATGAAATTTTTAGGCTTTCAAGTGTTTTTGTGCTGGGCATAAGGTTTAAGTCTTTCTAAAGTGCATCTAAGTTAGGGCTCATGTATTTATATGGGCTAAATAAATCTAGTAAGTTAGACGAGTTATCTGGTACCCAAAGTGCTAAAGATTAGCATTGTATCCATGTTAATTTAGTACCTTGATCCACTTAAGTTGTTAACTCCACTATAATATACTGTATTAACTAGTGAATTAAGGGTATAGAATCGCACCACATACTAGAAGAATATGTCAATTTAGTACCTTGCTTGATCCACTTAGCTTGTTAGATGAATACTCGTGCATAAAAATAAAATTTTATTATTGTAATGATGAATTTCTTTTTGGTTAGAAAAGAAAAATAATATAAGTTTGAGATTTGATGATTAATCATTATCTAAAATGAATGAAATTATGATTTTTATAAATAGTTTTATAATTTTTCAAAAATTTAACAATATAAACTTTTTATGTAAGTATAATTTTTTATGCAAGTATAAATTTAAATTAACAATGGACTAAACGTATGACACTAGTGTTCTTGAATTTTGTTTTATCAAAAATTCTAATATGTAAATAATGTCTCATATAATTAATGGTAAGCAACAAAAGACTTAAAACAAAATTTCAACTAATGAAACTATAACTGAATATCTTCTAAAAAGTGTTTGTAAAATCTTAATTAAAAATTCAAGGTTACCAAGTTAGCCACAAATGTTAAGAGTAGAGATATGACCAACAAATGACTCTCACAGGATATTACTGGGCTAAAGAACGAACGACAATGATACTTCATAGTGTAAGCAAACTCTTCAAAGTTTCTCAATGACTTTCAAAACTTATCAAGAGTTTTCTTAAGACAAGAACTTCTCGAGCATATAAACATACACGACAATGATGCTTTCGAGAGTTCACAACCATCATAGGGAAGATCATGTATTTTGAAGATATTAGTTCAACTTCTAGGGGAAGTAGTGTATGATTGGTATTGTTTACAGGTTAATGAAGATATTGGATTTGTAGATTTTATGGTGGGTTTCTATTTCACTTTGTATGATTTGTGTGAAATATGTACATGCATGAGTAATTTTGTTGCTGATTTTTTGCATGTTCTCTCAAACGGATAGTCACCAAGACCTAATGAAATGAAACAATATAAAAGCACTTCTATTTGGTGTGGCTAGTAGCTTCTATTTTACTTCTCTGTTTCTCATCAACTGTTCTACTTTTCATGTAGGAAGCTACATCATATTTTCAGATCCAGCTTAAGATACATATATTGATTTTGGGAGAATCTAATTTAGAAACGCTTCCTAAAAAACAGTTTATGAAAAAAGCTTTTAAAGACATGTTGCATGAAGTGGGGGAAAACAAATCCAAATCATGTTTATTACAATTTTTCCTATACAAGTAAACACAAATAAGACAAAAGCTTGGGTACAAGTTATGAAGATTAAAAGCAAAAAGACATCCTCAGCAATGGAAGACGTTATTTTTTGTATTTGTACTTGTTATGAACAGTGTAATTAATCCGTATGTCTCCACAACAGGGAATCAAGCACGCGTGCATCCCTCTCTAGCAGTAGCAAAGGCAGAACTGGGATGGAAGCAGAAAGATGGGCTGCACCAACAGACGACGCAGCCTCTATGTTTAGCACATCCTTCTTGGCAGCAGCACGCCTATCGTGCGCCGCAAGCACCTCGGACAAAGGCACCTCCCTCTCAACACTAAAGCGGTCATGTACATCCCTAGGATGTGCAAATATTGGTACGGTGAGCTGCTCTAGGGAGGGCTTCAAGTGGAAGTCTGCTTGTGTTTCTGCGCCCTCCACTTTATGACGCGCTAGAGTTAGGCCTTCCATTACGACCTCAATAGGCACCTCATGGTCCTTGTCACCTAGACCGAAAGATGGCAAGGGTTAGGCGCTCATGTCCTTCAGGGCGGCTGTGAGTTTTGCCTCGACAGTAGGGTCATAGAAAGGCACCTTTGTCAACTCTTTCTTCAATAGATCAGCCTTGTGCGCCTTCACCAAACCCTTGGATGTACCCTCATTAACCGCAGCTATGATCGACTGGGAAAAGGTGGCCCGTAAGGTTGGGTCTTCCAAAGAACCCATCGCAGCTAGGCGCAAACCGTAGCGCACCAGCCATCGCTTCTCGACCACCTCCTTCATCAAGCGTGGATATAGGTCTTCATCCATCTTAATGCTCAACCTCTTTAGTTGGCTGATAAGACCACCAACATCTTCTTTAACCCTTGCACCCGGCGCATCCACATCCGCCACAAATTTATCCTTTGCATCCTCAAAGGCCCCTATTGCAACTTGGTTGGAAGCCTTCAGATGGTTCAGCTGAGCACGCTCTTCTTCCAGTGCAGGGGCTAGCTTGTTTTTCTCTTCTGTCAAGAAGTGAATGAGGGAAGCGTCTTGTCGGCCTCTCTCGACCTCTTGGGTGATTTTCTCTTGCATTTCCCCTAGGGTGAGAGCATTATCCTCAATAATTTTCCCAAGTTTGTCTTCAGTGGTCCGAACTTGGGTGGACAGCTCCAAAAACCTCTTCTTGATGCGCGACATCAATGTCACGTTCTGCGACGAAAAATAGCTGACTTTGTCCGCCAGAACCGCATCGCTCATCCCCTCTAAAATCGCAGCTCGGCCAGTGTAACACCCCCAAATTTATACAACTCAATACAGCGGAAGACTCGTTGGTGTTACGGGATAGCACATTACTCACATCATAGACAACGCATAAAAATCGCGTCGTTTAATAATAAATCATTTCCATTCATAAATATCAAAGTTACATCGGTCCCAAGTCATTACATTTCATACAAAAGTTTTACAAAGTGTTGAATGGAAAAATATTGTTTAAGTGCGGGCCATGAATTCTTGTCGTCTTCCCGAGAATTACCTTCAAGTACCTGAGATAAAACATGTTAAAAGAAAAGGTCAGCGATAACGCCGAGTGAATTCATAGAGTTTAATAAATTCCATCAATATAATATCAGTATAAAAGTATTACTGAAAATCATTTTGTACAAATCGTTTTGATAGGCCATGAAATAGCCAAAATCATTTTATACAAATCCTTATCGAAAATCATAATATTGGCAATTGCCTTAAAAATCATTATACGAGCCAATGTCGTAAAAACAATCATACAATACGTCTTATAACGTTGTATGAAAATAAAAACCGTTATATGAATATGGTTATGAAAACCAAAATACAAACATAATATCAATAGTATGACCCAGTATTGCTAGTCAGGCAATACATCGTAATTCGGAGCGTCTAGCAGTATTTCGTTAGTTTTGGATTATTATAAGCCGCATGACATTGTTACCTTACTAAACCAACAACGGGTAGCTAACCCGATACCAATTTTGCCCATCTAAAGTAGCGTGTCGTCACAAAGGTCACGCTATGGAAATCTTCTCATACATAAATTCGCTTACCAATCAATGTGGCACGACGGGGATCAACCGTCAAGGCGCGAACTGGGGTGATCGTCCCCAAATAGTACTATTAAATGCATAAGCGTCTACCAAATCCCGGTAGTTCACAATTCATGCTAATGGGACTTTTAGTGACATAACCTAACTTTAATAATCCATTTTTATTTGCATCTATCGGGTCCTTTAATCATTTATCGGGTCATACAATCGGGTCATTCAATCATCCGGGTCCAAATCAATAAACAAACAATCGGGACAAATGGTGTCCTAATTTTATAAAAACTAACATGTTATCTCCCTCGCGGGTTTATAAAACATTTATAAAAACATTTAAAAGAGTGCGAGGCTATGAACTCACGTTGATGTGGGAAGGCGGGTTATCGGCAATTCGGACGTACGGTACGTGCTTCAATCACGGAAACCTAGACAAATAATACTCGTCTTAGACTCATGTCCAATGACTTTATAAAAATAACAATTATGTATACATATGATGATTATATATATATGATGATCAAGTGGGTTTACATATTCTCGTTTACTCATTTTAGTGTTATATATGTCGATAACTTTTATACTAGTTTACTAGTTTCACCTATTTTCGTGTTTTAAGTCCAATAAACTTATTATAAGTTCTTTAACTTGTTTTAATCCATTTTATACCTATATTATCAGTATCTATACTTTATAAGTTGGGCCCAAATGGGTTAAGCCCAATAAGTTCTTTTGATGAGTGTTCATCTTGATTAGTCCAATTATTAGCCCAAGTATTAGTCCAATATGTTTACTTAGCTCGTTGATGTCCGTATGCCCTATAGTTCGGGTTTTATCGGGTTTTACTTGTTATACATGTCTATATATCAGTATATAAGTTTTATAAAGTTTTCATTAGACGGGTCCAACCATCTAAGTTTTATTTAACAAAAACGTTAATTTTACGGTATTAGCCGAAAAAGTCGTAAAAACAATGTTTATAGTTTTATAACTTATAAGTATTATTTCACTACCATTTATATAAGTTATTCATTCATTTACCCTTTTACATATTTATATAAATAAGTTTTATAAGTTAGTGGGTTTTAATTTATATTTTATACTATTAAATTTTGAGTGCTTATATAATAGTATTATTCTTTAATTTCCAAAAATCTGATTTTTATCTTTACTTTCACCAAAACTGCCATATCTTGAGTTCTATATGGAGATAGAAGCTCAAATTTTTGTCACATAAACTATATGATATGTGCTACATTTAACTCTTCTATAGCTACTGTTGAATCATCTTCTAAATATTTTCTAAAAATCGTCCAAAACAGTAAACTCAGATTTGTATCTTAAACTTGTTTTGATCATATCTCACTCATTACTTTGATTCCATTGCATGGCCAACTCTCACATGTGTACAAGACATATAGATTACTGTAAATGGATTATACTTCACCATTTTATCAGTCCATGACCTGTTTATTTACTGTTTTATACAGCCAACAAATTTAACCAAGATTTTAACCTTGTTTCTTATGGTTTTTCACCTTTTTAATCATGTTTATCAACATCAAATCCCCACATAACATTTTTATCATCATATAATCATCATATACATATACAATAGGAAATAAAATACATGTTTACATATTCAAAATAACAAAAGGATAGGAAGAACAATCTCTATACCACCAAAGTGATGAAAAGATGAGGTTGATGATGAACAAGACTTGGTTTTGGGTAACCAATCTTATGAGATATCAACACCACTTCTAGGATCACCAAATACTTGTAGACTTCTCCAAAAATCAGCCATTGATCTTCATGGAAACTCCTTGATAGTTGTTAAAATCACTTCCAATCAACAAGTCTTCAACTAAGCTTCAACATATGTTGATCATAGCTTAAGTTCATGGTTAAATTTTTGAGGAAGATGATGTTTTATGGTGGTGGTGTATATGAACGTCCAAGGCAAGAGGGTAGAGAGATTTGAGAGAGTTTTTGGTTGTTTGCATGTAAGGAAAATGATAGAAATGGTTTAGGAGTAGCTAGTTTTGTTAGTTGGTGGTTTGTGTATGCACTAAGGACATGTGTCCTTAGTGTGTATATTAAGTTGACACCTCTCTTGGTGTATTGGTTAAGCTTGCCGCCCACGATGAGGGGGTGGGACAAGTGTAACTTGTTTCATCCCCTATTAATTTACGGGTACTCCTCGATTCTAGTTTCCTCGATTTGCGTGCCCTCGGGTCGTTTTATGAAAAACGTTTTTATAAATTATGAATCAACGTCACAAAACGAATCCAATAAAAATTATCTCATAAAAAACGGAGTTCAAAAACGTAAATACGTAATCCTAGGGTTTCCGGTTTAGTCGTAAAGGACGTTAAAATAAAATCGTAAGTCCTAATCTCTTCTCGTAAATTTGTGAGTTTATGAACCAACACAAATTTAAAACTCCAAAATAATATTCATGGATAAATTTATTTTCTGAATTGTCGGACTGTCAACAAAGACGGTGTATGTAAACGTAAGCACGTAACGTAGAATCCCCCGGTTTAGACGTAGTCGACGCTACTTCAAGACGTAAATTCAATTTACTTCCCAAAAAAATAAGTGAGTTCATATTGTAACATTAAAATAATATTTTCAAATAAATATTGAGAATAAAATATCAACCATAAATTGACGGATTGTCACAGCCAGGCGGCACGATGTTGTCCAAAAAGCTGGAGCAGTCGAACACCCCAGTCAAATCTGAAGACACAAGCAACTCCCAATCAAAAGCGAAGACAGGGTCTTGGGGAAACCCGCTTCCCCCCGCCGTTGAAGTCTCCTTTTTTGGGGGAAGGCGTAGTATCAGCCTTCGCAGAGGACGGTCATCACTGATACATGAAACAAGTAGTTAAGTAGATATAAGGGGGCGTATGGATGATATCCATAGTACAAGGAAAAAGTGTTCACCTTAAATTGATGGTGGTAGGAGGAGTACGCGGAGGAGTCCTCGCAAGATTCTCCTTAAATTCTTCCTCGGTCGTGCGCGCCTCGGTCCATGAGGGCCCGAACCCTATGCGAGTGGCTTTGCGCGACGATACTGGGGGGCTCCTTTGCCTTTTCCCCAATACAGAGTTTTCTTCTTCCTCAAATTCCTCTACGGCCTTCTCAGCGTCCTCGGTAAGATTATCCGATGACAGCGAGGAGCTGAGAAAGGGTGGTCGCTGTTGTTGTACTGGTGGTTGTTGTTGTGGTTGTTGTACTGGTGGTGGTGGTGGCTGGTTTGCGCCAGTATCCTCATGCTCTTGTGCGGCGGAAGCCTTCCCAACTTCCAAATCCATGGTGTTCTTCTGCGCATGTTCCTGGATCGACTCCTCAATCTCCATCTCAGGGCGAGAGTAAACTATCATATCTTCAGGGAAGGCACCACGAACGAGGTTGAGAATATCCATAGTTGCGCAAGACACAAACAGACAAACAGGAGAATGTATTTTAGTTTTTTGGCACAAGATGGTACTTACAGAATGATACGAAGAACGCGAGAAGAACCACTAACCCTGGCCACTCTCGGTGCGGAAGAATGGTACTTGGTGTGCGCCACAGATAACTGCGCGACTCAGACCAAGGATTACCAACAACGTCTGATGATAAGGTTGCACGGGGATGCGGTTGTTGTTCAAGGTCTCCGCTTCCTCAGAGTTGTAGGTATCTAGGCCAGGCATTGGGTCCTTCCTCACCGCTCCAGGGGTAAAAAGGGGAAGTAGAAAGGAAAGGCGACTTCGTCAACCCAAAAGAACCTATCATTCCAGTCCTTTAGGGATTCTATCTTTCCATCATAGCATTGCATCTCACCCTTTTGCTTAGCGAAGGAAACCTAACCATTGGCTAGTTGCCGTTGGTAGAAGACACGAAATAAGTCTACGATGCGCTCTATATCTAGGGTACGGCAATTGATTTCGAATTTATAAATTTTGGCCGCCCTTATACAATGCAATTAGGAGACGTGGGTCTCATAATGCATCAGTACACTGACAAGAAAACGCGACAGGGGTATGCGCTGATTTGCGTAGTCAAAAAATCGGGTGTAAACTCCCATCTTTCCTACTGGCGCCTGGCTTATATTATGTCGAGGGTTAGGAATTTCTGGGTGTAGATAATTTGGTATATAGTAGAACGAAGTGAAGTGGTCTAGCTCTCCTATCGTCAGGATCGACGTGACATCGGATAACTGTCTCACCATGGTCGCGTATATAAAATTAGGTGGTCGCACAGGTTACCTTCGCAGAAATCTGGTGAACAATGGAAGGATTTGTAGACGATAATGGAAGCTTGAGAGTTTGACAGTGGATAAACAGTCAAACGGAGGCGTAGAGGGTATATGTATAGCCCTCTTAAGTTACTGTTCATTGCCTAGATGTGTGCCACGTGTTACCCACTTGCTAAATCCAAAGGTGGAATGTGAAGAGGTAACTAAGACGTGGCATACGCTTTTCCCGAGTTTCGAAGAGGTTAGGTGAAAGGGGGGATGAATGTCTTCTTGACGGGAGTATTTGAATTAAAATTACTCAGGTGTGGTTTATGCGCGTCTTGGTTTTTCGAGCACTTGGATGATTATAGTCTAGTAGCCGCGGTTAGCACCTGCGACCACTAGACTGGGGGGACATGATGACGTATAGTCCCTAGTCGGGCAGGATAGTTTGACTCACGGGTACTACGCATCCATTAGGAATGAATTGATACTTATGCGATGCGCGCACAGCCCAGGAGGCCCGGTAAGCCACTGTCGCATGATGGTTAATTGCTAACCAGGTCTTCGTCGCAATTTGACAGGATTAGACAGAATATAACCTATATTATAGTTATATTCGCCTAAGGTAAAGAGATATACACTTACCTTAGTTATGCGATAAGGATCAAGCTATTTTGAGTCATTATCTCTTCCTTAGGCCGCAAGAACAGGGAGCCCAGCCTGGACTCTCTCGGGTATAAAAAGAACCCCCATGGTTCCACAAAGATACGATACACACAATACCCTAAACGCTATACACTCAAATCGATTACTTACTCTCACGCTGGAGTCTAATCGTGGGTCACAAACCCACGGTAAGCCTAACGATGTCTGTTTAGTGCGCATGGTCCTTAAAGCAAGTTTCACTTGGTACAAGAGGTGGAGTCCACAAGACCCCGAATTAAGCCTAATTCGGGTCAAGCTCGGTCCATCCAACTTTTGTATCAAACATTGTTAGCCTTAAAAATGAGAACGCCATTTATGTAATTACATTAGTTACTATAGTCGTCATACATAAGGACTATTTATGTTAAGTTAGCATATTTAGTAGTCACGGTCTATATATTCCCCTCCATACTTTCATGGAGAGGCGAGATAACATTTGTAAGTATGTGTGTTTATATTCCTCTCTTAAGAACACATAAGTCTTCTCTTTCTATTTTCTAGGGATGAGCTCGGGACCAATCCCGTCCTAAACTCGTCCCGACTTAGTGCTCCAGATATTTTCCCGATCTAAAAAGTTATGTATCGATCCCGTACCGAACGGGATTCGGGTACCGGTACCGGTATGGGTATCGGCAGTGGCGGACGCAGTATTTTTTAATGTGGGGTGTAAATTTTTTTTTGACGACAGTAAGGCGAAAAAACTAGAATCCGAATAAAAATCTGAGTATCATAACTTAAAAGTTAAAGATTTCTAGGTTTTACAATGTTAAATGTTGGAATTCAATATGTGAGTGGGGGGCAATTTGAAATTCGAGTGGGGGGCATTTAAAAAAACTCAAATTTAACAAAAATATACGCTAAGATCCCGTCTTTTTTGTCGAGCTATGAGGGGCTGCCACCCCGAACCTATAACGTATGTCCGCCACTTGGTATCGGTACCGGTACTGAGAAATCGAGATTTTCTCTTTTGTTTTCGGGAAGTTCCCGATTTGGTGGTTTTTTGTATAATAGTTAAGATATACGTTTAGGTAAGGAGGTTAGGATTCTAACCTCCTCAATTGTAGATTCGTTGTTTAATAAGAATTAGGTTTTTCTATGGGTAAAAGCTATAAAATACCATCTTACTTATTAATTTGTGCCGACTTTAAACACTTACTATTTTATCTCGTGACTTTACCATTGTACTTTCAAATTTGTTTCGACTATACCAATATTAGCCTGAAATGACTGTACTACCCTTGTAAATGACTAATATACCCCTTTGTCTTTTTTCCTTTCATATTGATTGAAAAATCCTTTATTTTTTGCTGATGACTACACGAATATACATACTCGTTGTCACAAACCTGAAAATCCTCTCGTTGTCCCTTCTTGTTTGCTAGAACTGTTGCACAATTATTAAATAACAACAGAGATGCAATAGAATGTAATATCTCAACCACTTATCAATTTAGAAGAGGAATGACCATCGCCTTGATACTTCTATAAGGCGTTATATATATGGAAAACTATTAACTGCATTGACAGATATATAGAATATTTCCATAAGAGCACTTAATACTAGTAAGATTAATATTTCAGAATGACAGCATAGACCCTTTCATGTCTGGTAGTGAAAAAAAACGTAATATTAAGAGTTAAGAATGGCTGTGACTGGAAGGGAGGAAAAGTAAATATAAAATAAAAACTTAGTTTAGGGGCATACTTGTGATTTAAACTGCATCCTTACATAGTTTGAGTGGATATGGTGTATCTGGTATGGAATAACAGATAAGTCTTTCATGTGTCTCCAAGAATGAAAGACTCCTATGGTTCAATGAAGGGACGTATATAGGGATCATGGGTAACAAAGAGAATGAAGTTATTTGTGGTACAAGACAAGCCATCATGTATATATTGTAGTGATATACTATGGTCCCATGATACAAAAGCAGCAGTAAGCAGTAGATGTGGTCCCATTAGCAAAAAGATCGAAACCAGGAATGAAGATGTTTTTCGTTTGATTATGTCAAAAATTGAAGGGACGTTTCATATAAAGGATGTTCAGAAATTGATTTTTTTATATCAATGCTCACTTGTTTATATCTTCATTCTTAATTGTATATGTATTTATTACTTCGTGCAGGTTGTTGGTAATTTAAAGCCTTTATATCTTCGTTCTTAATTGGATCTGCAATAGATTGTTTGTTGTGTCGTCGGAAAGCTTAACCACCATTAGTGTATGTGTCTAACCCATTTGTAAACGTTTTTTTTGAAATTTTTTATGAATTTTGAGATTTAATAATGGAAAAACTTTGTGGACAATTGATTTATTTAAGTGATAAAGAAGATGATAAAGTTAAAAATTATAAAAGATGATGACTTTTTTGCAGTTTATGTTGGCCCACAAAGATAGAAACTGTAATGAAGGAGAGTGAGATGCGATGGCAATAAACATAATTATGTTGAAGAAGACAAGGTAATATATTCATTTCAGGCTAATATTGGTATAGTCGAAACAAATTTGAAAGTACAATGATAAAGTCATGAGATAAAATAGTAAGTATTTAAATCGGCACAAATTAATAAGTAACATGATATTTTATAGCTTTTACCCTTTTTCTATAGATAAAGATGAGCGGGTGATGTTTATTTTTACCTTTTTTTCTCTCATTTAATCAATGTTAAGAGCATAAATATTCCGTGTTTGTGTGTGTGGGTGCCACTCTGCATTCAGAGATCATAATCCTTTGACGATGTCTTGTCAGAGCTATTCTTGATTCGTGGTTCCGCTCTAAAAAATCATTTTGTTAGATGTCTTCCAACACACAACGGCCAGTTCATATTCCTGGGCTATTGTATGTGCCTCTTACCATAAAGAAAAGCCGAGACGGATTAAATGTATTGATTTGTGACTACACGAAGAACTTACATTTAGAAAGTTGAAACTATTTTTTTGCCTTTTTATGACATTTAGAAATATTGTCACCCAAAATTAAAAAAAGTGTTAACAAAAATAGAAAAAAACGAACACTAAAACTTTTATACGCTTTTTCTAAACTTAAAAGGTGTATATCCCTACTACTTATAAAGGGTGTAGGACTTATTTTTTAAGTACACTTATCTAGGGAATTAGGAATTTAGAAAGGAAAGTATAGGAATCTTTTCCTAACATTCCATGGTTAGAATAGTTGTCAACCGAACCAAACTCAAATGCTAGAGGCGGGGTATTTCAAATTTTTTACAAACCCTAATTCAATTCTTATATAAACCACAATCTCTATTGCAATAGAGTATCTTCGCTGCTTCTTCTCTAAACCCAACCTCTGATATCTTAATATACCTATGAAACAAAACCCTAATCGAGCCTTTATCCTTCTCTCTCTCTCTCTAAAAATTACAGCCTCCATCACAATCATCACCAAAACCACCACATCCTCCGTACCACATCCTTCGTTGCCACCATCTTCGCCATCACTACCATCTTTCGAAATTGCCACCATAGCCACCATCACTAATGGTGTTTTGGCTGATGGTTTAGGTGGTTTCGATGGATTGGTGGTTTTAGTGGATGGTTTAGGTGATGTTGTCGGATGTTGAGTGTGTTTGGTTTTGATGGACTTGTGGTTTTGGCTGATGGTTTTGATGGATTTGTTCTAATATCACAGCCGCCACCACGACCACCAGCCGCCACCGAGGCCACCAGCCGCCACCGAGGCTACCAACCGCCACAACAACCACCAATATACTAGATACTTGAATATTGAACTAGAATTAAAATCAGAAAAGTAAAATGTTGAAATAAGGTAAATAGTTTATCTATTTTTATTATTATCTGGTGGTGTTATTGGTTCGTTTGGGGGTTATTTGTTTGGTTAGTTGATTTTGATGGCTTGGTGTTTTTTTTATTATTGGTTAGTTGTATATTTGGACCCAATTACTTATGGCTAATCTGCTCATATCACCCCGTTTTATGTATTCAAGCCACAAAAGGTATTCTAAAAGGATTTGTTTTGTTGTCTTGTAGGCAACTGCAGTGTACAAGGTTATAGACTGCACAACATGGTATTCCCATCATTACTGATGGTGGCATTTCAAATTCTTGACATATAGTCAAGGATTTGACATTAGGGGCACAACTGTTATGACGGGAAACTTCTTGACAGGAAGTACTGTAGCTCCTGGTGGATACGTGTATCGGGTACTTTACTAGCTTGTTTATATATAGACAATCTTTTGATTTTTTTTAATACACTTTCTAGCTGATTTCTTAATTTTCGTTAGGTAAATAATGTCAACAGAATTACAAAAGACTTGACTGGGATAACTTTTGTTCATAGGTATTGCTTCTTCATCTTGTATTACTTAAATATTCTTTTTAAACCATCTTATAATTTGAAATTGATCATATCAGTGTAAATTTTTACTTGTTTTCTTAAACATATAAGTTTAAACAATTCTGAGTTTCATGTAATCATTATTTGGATTGATAATCATTTCATCTATTAGGATGTTCTTGTTCAGGTTCTAACATGGTTACTAGGTTAGGTTGTAGTTATTCATTTTAATTAAGGATCATTCGAGTTAAGGTTATCGTTTAAGTGACCGAGAATTTCATGCTTGTATGGTCATCATAATAGTGTAATGACCTAAAATGATAAACACGGAGATGAAAGGAGCTACATACCATTCATTTGATGATATCAGATGCATAATTAGGACCATTCATGTGATGATAAAATTTCATGTTTTACTAAATAATTTCAATCGAATCAATACTTTCTGGCCTAGAATTTTGGTTGTATGTCTGATTTGGTTTTATATTCGAGGATTGCTAGCATTATTAGATTAGCTGTGGTTCCAATATGACTTATTCTGACAATGTTATACACTATTTAAGTTTGAACATGTTATTACACATCTGATGACTTATATTGTTATGATATATCACGTCATATATATACGAAGCATCACAAGGTAATATTATCTATCTGTATGATTATTTATACTTATCATTTATAAAAATACATATTATGAAACATGCCCTTTTTCCTTCACATCACCATATATGTTGAAGGCACCATTGACATCAAAACTTAAGGGTCATTACTTAATAAAAGATTCTGTTTGGGTGGATACAGTCTGCAGTTTGATACCAGTAGTATCTTAATGATGTATGAAGGCAATAACATTAAGGGTTTATTGTAAAGGCCAAAAATTGCTACTCTTTCGCCTTTAATGAATGAAAAGTTGTGCTCATACTTGCGAAAGAACTGTGATTATATGTTCATTTGCGGTCTTTTGTAAACTAAAATTAATCATTCATAATTAGCTCTTCGATTTAAGTAAGGTTTGTATAAAGAATCAATTATAACAATTGGCACTCTCTATGAATACGCAACGACTGTTACAACATCGAATTTGAAAAATGAGCTTTGTTTAAAGAAGCTCTTTTGTGTTAGCATTGGTGTTACCAACTATTTTAAATGATTAATAGACATAAATAGTTTAAGCCCTTAAGAGTTTTTTGTAGAGCCAAACAACTTTGCATTTTGATTAGTAAGCATAATCCACTTAGAATTCCCATTGTTACCAAAACCAAACAACTTAAGCAATTTTTACAATGGTTATTTCGTTTATTGTGTTTTCAAGTAGCAAATAAAAACTTGGTTCTTAATGTTTGAGTATCAAAAGTCATAGTCTTTATGTAATTAGAGAGTGTCTGTTCCTGCTAAGGGAGCGTTCAGGATTACTTACTTTTTCGTTTTCTATGTCAACCTAACAAAACCCAGCGTACTTCCAGTATGCTATGTTGGCCTGTTGTGACATGCTTCTAGGCTTAACCCACACATATATCTAATAACCACTCAGCGATAATCCGTTTTGTAGGTTTTACAAGTGCAAGTTGACGTTTATGGTTAATAGTTGTGTAACAACCCATTTTGATAAATGGAATGTCACGCGTGATTATGGCGTGTCATCAAAGCATACAAGGATAAATGTCTAAACATTACATGACCATAAAGGAAATACTGGAATCAAACATCGGTAGTCCAAAAGTAGAACTCATCACACACAAACATAAGTACTGTAAATAAAAGGGCTAAACAATGTCCATGGAAAAGAATATCAAAGTATAGATAAATGCATAAAGTAAAGAAGGCTAGAAAGCTTCCAGTCCATATGCACGTACGCTTAAAGTCTACGAGCGTCCCTGAGTACCTGCCGTTTTGGGAACATGAAAAGGAAAAAGGATGAGCAATACGCTCAGTGCACGGATATACAAGTAAAGCATGAATAATATAAGCATATAAGCATGAAACAGCGGAAGAAACTAAGTCCTAAATAACCCGGTTATATCTTAGTAAACTGGTTTTATAGTTTGAAAAGCCTTATGTTTATCTTGTAAAAATTGTTTAACATATTTTACCGTTAACCAGTATAGGTCATGAATATCAACGTGCATGAATACTTGGAGGGGTGACCTCGTCATGCAAATTAGAGGGGCTGCCTCTAATTTAATATACTGGTTTTGGGTAGGAGGGATCAGCTCCTTGTGAAGGACGCAAGACACATACCACATTCACACTGAGTAATCTGCTGAAAACATGTATACTAGGATGCACCCATACGCCCCACCTGATAATATAATAAATGGCCAAAAGCTGAAAGAGATGCCACGAGCTATCACTCCGCCGTGGTAAAGTCATAACACCAGTGCCTCTAGTGTTATGATACCTCCATAACTAGGTGAAACTGGTCATGCATGTATATGGATTTAGGTATTCTAATTAAACATAAGCAATCAAAACATATAAAACATATACTAGGGAAAATAATTGGCTGCATAAGGGAAATCCTAATAAGGAAAGAATGTCCATACTGAAAGGACGGAGAATCCGTACCTTATGTCCAGTGAACGAAGAAGACGAACGGAAGAGAGTCCTACTTCGGTATCACTAATGCTACATAAATACATACATGTATAAGTATCTGATTACTGAGTACGTAACTGGTTTTTATATCATGTCTTAGCTTGTTTTACATGTTCATGTCATGTTTTACTGATTTAAGCTTTATACTGTGTTTATCATTTATTCTGTCTATTCTGATTAAGTATTACTTGTATTTCATGTATTATTATACTTGTTGTGTAATAATAAGTAACTTTCTAAAAATAGCAGGTTTCCTAAAATAGAAAGTTTCCAAAAATAGAAAGTTTCTAAAAATAGAAAGTTTCCAAAAATAGAAAGTTTCCAAAAATGGAATTACTTCTTAGAATAGATAAGTTTCTAAAAATAGAAAGTTTCCATAATTAGATATAACCTGGATAATTAAGCTAATTATATAAGCTTAAGTGTTTACTGATTATTATTCTAAGTCATGTGATTATATAGTATAGTTTATTAATTATTTCATGTGAATTAAATACACTATAGGTTAAAGTATTTAATTAAATATAACATGATTTTAATTAAATAAAGGTAAAATAAATACTTAGGTTAAAACATGTATTATTATCTATAAATAATATAACCTAAGTCATGTAAATTAATTAATCATAAGTCATGGTTTTAATAATTATTTGATCATATAGTCTAATTAAAAGACAAAATACTAGGTTAAAATTCATGTGTTAATAATAAAATTAATAACCTATGTCATGTAAATTAAATTACTCATGTTCATGCTTTAATTAAATTAATCTTAAGTCTTGTAAAAATAATATAACTTGTAAAAAAATAATAAACCTTGAAAAAATAACTCATGAACCGGACCGTGTTTTAAATCTAAACATGTGAACCGGACCCGTGTTTAAAACCCATGAACCAGACCCATAACCATCACCATACCCCAACCTAAGTCGGGGTTTCCCCTTGCTTTGCTGCTGCCGTGACACCATTACCACAAAACCGAGACCATATGGTCTCGGTGGTGCGAAGTAAGCCAAGCCGAGACCCCCTTGGGGCTCGGTAAGGCGTCAGCCATAAACAAAACACCCCTAAACCCATGATTGATTAAACCCATGATTAGTAACATGTTTAATTCTCGTTTTTAATTAGTTTATTAAAAACATGCATGATTTTATGTGATTAAATAAATCAAAACATAAAAAGAAAAAGGTTAAAGGTTATACCAATTATGTGGAATCAAGAAGATGAACACACTAACGATCCTTGCAAGAATTAAAGATCAAAATCAAACCGAATCACCCCTTGTGGTGATGTAAATCCGGCGACCAAGGAGCACCAAAGAAGAACTAGGGTTTTAATTATTTTCTAAATATGAAACATGTTTCCCTCCTTTTTCCCTAGTTAGTAAATTTGCATGGGCTTGGCCCATGTTCTTGTTGTAGCCGCGGGTAGGGGCCCACATGGGGGTAACCCGAACATTTTCCGTGTCTAAAATAATAGTGTGTTCTCGTGTTCGTAAATTACGTGTTCTAATTAGTTATCGATCGTGACTTAATATATTTATTCGTGTTTGTAATAAATATATATACATACGTAATATTAGCTCGTGATTAATTTACGTTCATGATTTCATGTTCGTGATTATAATTATTATTGGAATAATTATCGTGTGTTCATACGTAATAAATACTTATCGTGTTATAACACGTACGTACTACTTGTAATTCTTGTACGTGAAACGTGAACATGCTATAAAAGGAAAGTCTCAATCATGTACGTACTATCGTAAGGGTACTATTCATGGTAAAAACATGCGGGTTTTACAAGTTGACAATACAACTTGACTGTTATATGTAGGAGCCATTACATAAAAAAATACACTTTGTGTGTGTCTTTCGACCCGTTACCTATCGAGCTCATTTTATTTTTACCCATTTGACATAAAATATAACCCCAATATAATCTTCCATAACTAATATGTCAAAATTCCCACTACGAACAATAGGAAAAAAAGGCCCGAAGACTAAGTGCAAGTGTTATCTTCATCTGTTAGAATTTTTTACTTACATTTAAGAATTTCTCAACGGGTACATCAAGTCTGATAACTTTCTTTACAACTATATGGTTCCCTATTTGTGGCGATGAAGGCCAATCCATATATAGCAGAAGCTTGAAATAGGACATCCTTTGAAAAAGTTGATTACCCTGAACCAATACCTTTAGCAATTGTCACTACACACAACCCAATACTATCCCATGTTTTACAAATAATTTTAGAGATTCAGGCACGATGTATTACAAATAAGTGCATGTTTATCCTTTCAACAACATCTATACTCCTTATAAAGGAGCAATAAAATTGTTGAAAATGAATGAAAATTAAGCATTTGGCTATCTATAGAAACATGAGAAACATTCAATATATTGCTAGCTGTGCACAATTGAAACGCATACAATGAAAACGGGCGGCCTGTACTCCTATATAAACGGTAATCATATATAATCGAATCTGTCTCTTTATAAAAACACAGCCGCAACCATTTTTAGCCCATTCTTCTTCTACACACCTTAATTAATCTTATTTTTGTTAATTAATTCAAAATTAAAACTAATTAAAACCACATTACCACACAAAAACATTATTCTCTTTCTAAACCCTAATACATACAACAATACTGCCGCCACCATAATCTTTATTACTACCTCATCTGCCGAATCCGCCACCGTCTCTTGATGGTTTAGGTGGTTTCAAGGTAGTTTTTGGGTTGGTGGTATTGGTTGTTGGTTTGCGTGGATTTGATCCTTTTAATTTAATCTAATATCTAATATTTGATTTTTGATTTGCCTAATTTTTGGATTATAATGTTTGATGTTTATGTTTGTTTGATGAATGTGAAAGTGATTTAGTGAAGATGTCGTGTTGGATATATTCGTGCCTATCATGTGTTTGATGAAAGTCCTCACATAATTCGCCTTAGGGTATGTTTTCAATTTTTGTTTCCTTTACATTCAATTTTGTTTGCTCGAAATACTTTAAATTACAAGGCATGTGAAAAGTTGCTTTGATTCCATTCTTCGGTTTTAGTTTTTGTGTAGCTTATGTGTAGTTATAGGGTTTTGGTGTTTTGATTTATGCATAAATGTGACCGTATTAATCTGTGGTTGTTAATAATGATTTGTAGGAATCAAATAGGGTTGTTTATATGTATGGTATAATTGACGGAATCGAAGGACATCGGTTTCATATCAGTAGAGGTGTTCGCTTACCTTTTAGAAGGTATGTCACTATTCATTTTTTCTTTTAATCTAACTAAATATTTGAATAGTATGTCACGTTCAATTTGTATGATTTTATAGTCATTATGACATTATGTACATAATTTGAATAGTATGCCTATGGTGTATTAGAAATAGAACGGGTAAGATTAAATCCACACGAAACAAACACACCACTAATCATAAAAGATCTGTTTTAAACGATGGGATTTTGCGATTTTGATTACAGACTTTAGGTCGTTGGATGAGATTTGGTGATAATTAGTATTTGCCACTAATCAAGATCAAAACTATGTTTCATCTACAAGAAAGATTGTCATGGCAGTCATATCAGAAACATAGTGGCCTAAAAGGGTACGTGCTACCTCTCACGAATGACATTTGGTGTGACTTTTTCTGCCTGCTAAACGTATTCGGAAAAGGTAATTTTATAGCACTTCTGTCTATGTTTTGTAATTGTTTATTATGGTGTTTGGTGGTTCAAATGCGTAAATTAGTATGGATACCCTTGGCTTAAATTCAGTAGACTTGAAATTTTTTTGGGATTCCAATTGAATGTTTCCTTTTATATATGTTATTGCAGGATGCGGCGGCCATAAAAAGAAATGAATTTACGGCATTCTTTCTCAAACGTGCAGTTTCTTATGATGATAGACGGAAGCGCTTGTGTTGTGGCATACGTTGACTCGCCATAGGTATTCTCAATTATTTATGAAAACTTATATAGCATTTTTAGTATTAGCGTTTTCAGACTAACCCAAATAGCACAGTTAGGAATGCTTATATAAACCATTTATCTACGAAAGGTGGTTAAAAAGTAAGCTTTTTTCTTGTCGTTTCTATGTTCTTATTCTCATGAGATGTTTATGATTGAGGTGTTTTGGCTTTTTGAGCAACATGTATTGTCTATTGAGATCCATACGTTAACGCACAAATAATATACTAAATTTCGTATATGGTCTATCTGGCATAGCCATTATATTTTATTGCTCTTGATCGACTTTATCTCTAACAACGTAATTTGAACCACTGAATTGGATCCAAAAGTCTAATGCTCATTGCGAATGCCATGTATTTTCAAAGGAACATGGTCTGACCCATTTGATTTTCTAAACCCTTGGTTTCTATATGCAGTGAGGTGTTGTACAAGAGTTGATGACAAAGTTTCCGTACGGACGTAAATATTCGGAAAATTTTAAAGGCAGATTACAGCATGTAAGTTATGTACTCTATTCTGCATAGATGTGTGCAGTCCCAAACACCCTTTTAACTGTTTGCAGCATAAATACTTATTTTACCTGAAGCCAGCGTACTATTTAAGTGCATATCATACATTGAAAACACTTTACCTTTTAGTTTTTCTATAATAAACTTTGCTTTTTCTTTCATTCGGTTGCAAGGATGACTACATTTGGGTTTGCTTTTGTAGAATAATGGATCTTCTTTATCAATTTCTCTAAACCATGTTAAAAGGTTTCAAGTAGACATCTGATGTTGGCTATGTGGCAACAATCTTAACAATTTTGTGCTTTATATTTTTATGCAAGAGAGTATAGTATCCAAATATGACTCATGGAAAATTAAATGTTACATAGTTTCAAGATTAGTAATGTGTTCTTTTTTTATAGCTACCCATTTCCAGTTTTGATTTGATTAAGATATTACCTTCTTGTGCGTACATCCTTTAAGGTTACATCACAATCAGTTTGCTAATAACTTTATTTGCCTATGGGGCTAGATATGTAGAAAATGTGTAATGTGCTGCAACTGTGATAAATATGAAAGTACCCTACTACTAATGTTGATCTAAGTGTTTGGTATCCCGTGACCATTACTTTTGTGCAAACATCATGTAAAGGAAAATGGATATTGTATTGAGGAAGGCCTTGGCAAAGGAAAAAGTGGAAAGGTTACTGATGGCCTTGGCAACTATACATATGTGAATGGTTCTTCTTCATTTGTTGTTCTTTGTATAGAAATGTTACAAATAAATTGTGCAATTTCATTTTGTTTTCAGCAAGGCACATCTTATGTGAAAAGCAAGATAAAAATAACAAACCATACAAGATGAGTGGCTTAGCAATGGAGATAAGGTCGGTCCAGTTGAGTTTTCAAAGGTAATTTCTTAAGTCGATGGGTGTCATTCCTTTTTTTCCTTTGTCATTATTAAGTCAAGATTTATTTGAGTAGTAGTATTTCTGATATTTTACATGGTCAGTGAGATGGTCTTATAACCGATAGAATGCCGAGATTACTGTGTAGACCTATAAAGGTGTAGGTACCGTTGGTTTATGAATATTACTGAGTTCTATTTACATAATATTGTGTGCTCATGTGACATAAGAGGAGAAAAGACGACTCAACAAAATTCATCTTAATATATTAGGTGGTGTTTGGACTTTAGACATGCATTTACATAGTGATTATGCCATTTGAAAGTAATCAAAATCTACAAAAGCAAGATTGCAGGTATTACTGTTGTATGTGCTTTTGTTTTTGAAGTTCTGATAATCAAATACTTAGTTGTTCAAGTGTTTGGCTAAATTCATTGTTCAAGAAATGAGTACATTAAATAAACTCAAAAGATCATTATTCCGAACAACGAACAAGTCCTACTATGGCGAATTTTTTATAATACATTTGACATTTTTTAATGTGTTCATGAATGAGTTAAGTTTGTGTTATTGTTTCTGGTAGGGCAAAAATACACCAGGCAAAGAGACGATGTTGTGTATGATCACTACAAGGTCTTATGATTTTATGTTCTTAGTTTACGACATTTATTAAAAGAGTGTAAAAGATTTATTCTTGGTGCTACTTGTTTATTCTTACCATTCTGAGATTCATATTATGATTTTGAATCAAAGTAAGTACTAATGTATGATTCTAAATATTTTTATGTTTTTTATACATGTTAAAATTTTTGTCTGTTTGCATTATCCCGTGTTATAGCCGATTTCAATTATATTTTGATATTTTCACATTCAATTTCAGTGTTACATGAACATTTATCACAGTGTCATGCTTTGTTAATAATATACCGCTAAGAATTTCCGCCACTATGCCCGGGTAATCACGTATCTTCTATACTTCTATACTATAATATATAAAGAGCTCATCTTGAAAGTTGAAAAAGTTGAAATTCAACATTTCCATATATAAATATAATGCTTAAATAGGAAACAAGTGTAGCCACTACATTATGGGTTCGACCACTGTGTCAACCCGGTCAAGTCACCGTGTTATGGGTTCAACCACCGGATCAATTCGGTCGAGTCACCGTTTTGCGGGTTCGCTCACCGGGTCAACCCGATCGAACCACCGGGTCACGAGTTCGACTACCGGGTCAACCTGATAGAGTGACCAAGTTACCGATTCGACCATCGGGTTAATTAAGATATCGTAAAATATCCGCCGTTATGCGCGGGTACACGTCTAGTTCAAAGTAATAGGCAGACCTTCAAGTACTTCTTAAACCCATCTTATAAAAAAAATTATTTTTGCTGGTGAAGATGTATAGGACCCAGAATTGAGTTTTCATAACATAATCATTCATTCATATGGGACCAGGTTGTTGCTATTGGTTAGGTAATTAATAAGAAATGTTGCATGCATCACATAAAAGGCTTCACATATTGTATACTATCTAATAGTTGGCAGTACTTGATATTGTTCAAAAATGGTCCGGTGATGAGGAGTCATGGAGGTTGAGAAGTAAAGCAAAAATAAGTCGGTTTTGTTGGAGTTGTTTCATGAAAGCACAAAGCTTTCTTGTAAATCATTGAAATGGACGTGTTGATACTTGAATAAATTCAGCTTACTATCAAAATTTGTCCCCATTCCTTATCATAAAACTTTAGCTTTACATTTACTTACATGTAATTTTCAATGCATTTGAACTTTTTGTGGTTTGTTAGCCTTTGACATTTTTGAGTAATCAACTGTGAGACTTCTTATCCAAGTCAACTAGCATGTCTATGTATGACTCGTACCCCCTTTTTTGGTTCTAGGCCACATCGTTGCACACATGCTTTGTCTAATTATCACTTCCGATGTCCCGGTCTATTTTTAAGACAATCAACGTCAAAAACAAAATAAAGAATGTAACATGTTGATGTTAAGAATATGAGTTTTAATGTTGGTTGTCTAAATATTGATACTATATGTTTTGAACAAGTTGATAATTGATTTGACAGACTTTATTTTACGTTTTAATTGCAATGGAAGTCATTGGTAGTAATTTTATTCTAATGAAGAAATTAAATTTCGCATGCCACAAGTGTATGGTAAGGACTAAGTAGGCATTAGGGTCTATGTATTACTTGTATTATTGAATCACATATGGTGTTTGTTTTTTGTTTGAGTTGAGTCAGCGCATGTTTCGATCGTTTTCATTTACATTTTGATATTTTCACTTTTATTTTGAAAGTCACACGAAACACTTACAACAATATAATGTATCGTTAATTATCTATCGCTAGGGATTTTTGTCGCTATGCGCGGGTAATCGTCTATTATATATCAATCATCCATGTTAATGTACCGACATTAGTATCAAACCACACTTTTGTTTACATTAACGAATAATAATAATAATTTCAACCTAATATTAGTGTTTTTATTTTAAATTAATAATTTTCATTTGGTGTTTTATTTAAGGTCTTATCAGTTTTTCAATGAAGGTATGAATTTTTTCAGTTTTGTTTTTTATGTACTAACTCATCTTAAGTTATGGAATATAATACAATATATGTTAGTGTTTATAGTTGTGATGATGATATAATCATTTGTTTGGAGAATTTTGATTGTCAAGGATTTAGCATCATCTAAAACTTTAGAAAATAAGCAGCTTTTAGTAAGCAGTTCCAAGGAGCTCTAAGTAGTCAACTAAAAGGAATTACTATGTTAGTTTAGTTGTAACTACTTGTGAGTTATGATAATCCAAAACTGTTCTTTTTGCCCGTTATAATAGATACTTATAATAGTGTCACCTAGACTTCTATATGCGATAGTAGATACTTATTAAAAAAACGCTATGCGATGTACTCTTTTATTAGCAAAGTATATTGCCAATTGATTTTTGCTGGAGTCGTATTATAAAATAGTTCGACTGTAATCATCCCTTTAGTCAAAATAATCATCCGTTTGAAGAAATTTATTCATATCAGGATTTAGTCTTCTTTGAAACATTAACACAAGTAGCAAAAACACTTTTTAATAAGCAGTCCCAACCAAATCATCACTACTTTCTTTAGTTGCAACAACTTGTGATTATCATCTAAAATTGCTCTTTCGACCTTTATCATGAATTAGTCTAAGCTGAACTGCCAACACTTCGAATTGCAAACGACATGAAAACGCGATAATTATTAGAAAATCGCTATGACAGACACTCTTTTATTTATAAAAGTATTTTTGCCAGTTTATTTTGCGCTGATATCAAATTATAAGTAGTTTGACTTTGATCATCCATTTGGTCAAACTGTCAAAGTACTGAGTTCATTCATCTATTTAATGTTTTTGGAGGTTTTCTTTATCAAATGATCATTAATTAATGTCATGTAAAATGGGAAAGTTACCGTGTAGTTGTATGTTACTTGATGATTTGGACCATTTTGAATGTGGTATGGTTTCTCTGCCATGTTATACTGCGTCTTCGAATGACTCAGGAAGCCATTAAAGTGAGGATGGAACCAATATGAAAAGTGGCAATTTGAGGTACCATAATAGTGAAGGCAAGGACTCAAAGGTAGATCAAGAGCGTCGTAAAGGTGGTTCTCTTATTATGAGACATAGTACATGTAGGTTTTGTGTTTGGTTACGACGTTGATATAACTATGTTGCTAATATAATGATCATATAATTTATTTGCACGATTTATTACACTTCAATTGGGGTCGCATATTAGTTTTTTTCTTCAGTACATGCATTATGAAAGTTCTTAACAATATTAAATAGGAGGGGAGCTTTATTTGGATAAAATTTGTTTCGTAAAGTTTTTTCAACTTTTGGTCAAAAAGGATATGTTTATGAAGATGTTTTGCGTGACGATTAACATTTGTTGTTAGTTCTTTTTTTTATATGCTTGCATGTTTTTTTTGTGACATTCAACTTAACATTTTTTCCTCGCAGGTTTTGTAAAGTCTTGTGTTAAACTTTTATCTCATATGGTACAAGACTTTTTATTGCAATTTAGACTTACCTAGAAATATTGTATCGTTAATTATATAACACAAGGTAATTCCGCGCTGTGAGCGGGTAATCGTCTAGTTTTAAATAAGGAATCTGAAACACCTTTTAAAAGTACTTGTGAATAACTTTATTGTGTTCGAAAATATTTATAAACTAAAATTTGTGTTTCCTTAATGGTTAACTAGACGTGTATCCGCGCATGGCGGCAGATAGTTTACGATATATTAATTGACCTGGTGGTCGAACCCGTCACCTGATGATCAAACCCATGATGTAGTGGCTAATACACTTGTTTTCTATTTAAATATCCCTGCTACTTATAAAGGATATAAGACTTTTTTTAAGTACACTTATCTAGGGAAACTATGAATTATAAAGGAAAGTATAGGAATCTTTTTCCTATATTTATATTTTTAAGTTCTGACTTTTTTGAAACTTGAATGATATAACTGAAAAAAACACACACCAACGTCATCTTTCACTCTCTCTAAACCGGTAAAAATGAAATACACGGCTTCATCTTTCTCTGCAGCCGCCGCCACATCTACCACCACAGATCATCACGCGAAAGTTTATGATATCTCATCTCATGATATCTCATCTCATCTGCCACCACAACCTACTTCGTTACCGTCGGCTTCTTCGTTTCCGTCGTTCATGGTGTGCGGCGTTGATGGTCGGTAGGCGACGTCGGCGAGGTTAGGTGGCTGTCATAATCCATGTCTATAATAAGGTAAATACATTAATTTTGAAGCGCATATATGAAGGTAAATATTGTAGAATTTCTTTTAAGAATAGTTCAATTAGTTTTGATTTTGTGTATGAATGTGATGAAATTAGGTTCAGTTTTTTCGATTTTGTATGTTTAAGACCTTATTTGATTTCGCCTTATATTTCAAGATTTATGTAGATTAAACTCTAGGTTTAATTTGAGATTTAATTGTTTAAGATGGTGATTTGTTTATTAGATAAATTTAGAATATAAGATCTGGATTTAATATGAACTTGATTGCTGATAAAAAATGAGTTAGTTTTCATGTTTGTGATTCTGAATTTGTTTTGTTGTTAAGATCTGAGGGTTTTGTTATGAGTAGGTTTAAAATTGAGCTTTTGTAGATGGTTTTAGTTGTCGATCAGTGTTGTTTTTCATGTTACTTAAATAAGAAATGAAATTGTCATTTTGAAAGTTTATTTGTTTTCACAAAATGTATACTTTGATACTTTTGAACACTAAATGCCCAAATATTCCCAAAAATAGTCTTTAATGTTAGATTTTTATTAGTATGTAAGACAATACATTATAGCATTTTTCGTATTTGATATCTTATGACATAATTGAATCCTTTTGAAATTAGGAACTGTTATCGGTATTGATCTTGGAACTACATATTTTGATGTTGGTGTTTACAAGAATGGACAATCTTTGATGTTAAGATGCTTATTGGACGAAAGTATGAACCTTTCTATATCTTTGCGTGTTAATATTATTATGTATTTTTATCTTTTGATGAACGCTTTGTTTTTCTATGATAAGTTCGAGGACAAATAAGTGCAACGTGATTCTAAGCTTGTTCCATATAAGATTGTGAACAGAAACGGAAAGCCATACATCCAAGAAAAACTTAAGGATGGTGAAACTAAGGTTCTGAAGAGATCAATGTTATGGTTCTTGTTAAAATGAAGGAGACAGCCGAAGCCTTCCTTGGAAAGAAAATCAGAGACGTTGTTGTCACCGTTCTTAGTAAATTTAATACAAAAGGAAATTACATCAATAGTATAGTGTGATGTACCCTCGAGTGATGTTTGTAACACCCCATTTGGATAAATGGAATGTCACATGATAATTATGGCGTAATATCAAAGCATAAGGTAAATGTCCTAAAACATTACATGACCATAAGGGATAACCGGAATCAAACATCGGTCCCCAACATAAACTCATAAACAAGCATAAAGTAAAAGTAATGCAATTTAAACAGAAACATAAAATAGCTCCCATCCTATGCATAACCTTTCCCATGCTCCTGACCTTGTGTACCTGCCGTTTGGGGACATGAAAAGAGAAAACGGCTGAGCGAGACGCTCAGTGCGCGGATATATAACAATAACATGGAATAGCATAACATAAGTGAAGGCTGAAATGAAATCATAATAATGAAAATGCAGCGGAATAATGTAAGTCCTGGAAACCTGGTGACATGAAGTAAACTTGTAACGTGTAATAAATTTGTTTATACTAAAAGTATCATGTTCATGTGAATACTGAAAATCTGTTGTTTAATCATGAAAACTATAATTTAACTGCCAAAGAGCTCATATAGGTCATGAAATATATCAACGTACATGAATACACGGAGGGGTGACCTCGTCATGCTATTAGAGGGGTGACCTCTAAGTAACTGTAGAGGGGTGACCTCTAAATAACTGTGCTGGGTGGAGGGATCAGCTCCAATGTGAAGGATGTAGAGCACACACCACATTCACCCTGATAACTTGTAACACTTATAAGCCTAGGATGCATCCATACGCCCCGCTAAACATACATATAAAAATGGCCAACGTGAACATGAGTGGGACGATGCAGGATATCGCTCTCCTGCATGTGAGTCACGACACCGGTGCCTCTAGTGCCGTGGTTACGGTACCTCCGTAACTAGTACATAAACTGGTCATGCTTGTATATAATGCTCTGGCAATTTATTTAGTTATTAACATGATTACTGAGAAGTTTAAACATATACTGGGGAAAAACATTTGGGTGCAGACGGGGAATCCTAAGCATGCATAGAAAGGAAGTCCTTACTGAAAGGACGAGAAATCCGTACCTCACGTCTAGTACTGCAAACGAAGAAGGACGTAAAAGATGAAAACGTGAAGAAGATTACACTCCATAAATGCTACATAATAAAGAGGAACGCTTATGAGTCGCTTGGTTAACTTATACTTAATAATTATTAATTACTTGACGTTAACTTGTTTTACTTATTCTTGTATTGCTTAAATGTTCTTGACTTATCTTACGGCTTCTAGTTAAATCGTGTATTCTAATTAGTGTAATTCGTGCTCTTATGTGTTAACATGCATACAATATATATAATTCATGATCGTGTAATAATGTTTATTAAATAAGTACTTTTTGCTAAAATAATAATAAAACTATTAGCTAATAATAAAATGAGTGATTTATTTGGGATCTTAAATTAATAATAAGGTAAGCCTAAACAAATAAACTTTACTAAAACTTGATAATTACGTAACTAAATTAAGTCAAGTTATTAATTTAATTACGCTAACAAATACTTGGGTTAATATCGTTAATTAAATATATCTTAAGTCGCGTAAAAATATTTAACCATAACGTATAATTAATACTGGAATTATTCTTGCTTAATAAGGTATTCTAATGTACCCAAGCCTACCGAGACACCCGTGTCTCGGTCGCACGAAACAAACACACTAACAAAATAAATACCCTAAAAATTCCATGTTGTCCAATATATACCAATTCCTGTTCTACCCGATATATAAAAACAGTTCCATCCAAGATACAAAATTTTGTGTCGTCTGATATCTCAATGGCAGTTCTACCCGATATATATATCCCTGTGTTGTCCGAGAAACCTGGGAAGGAAAATGTTGATTTAGGTTGTTTTTGTTTAACCCTGCTGCTACCCACTGGTATATATTTTCACTTGCTGTTTGGCTGACTATAGCCACTGTATGGACGAAAAACCACACAGCCTACCCTTAGGGTTTGCGGCTGTTTGGAAAACAAAACACCACCGAGACCTTAGGGTCTCGGTTTGTGTGCTAAATCAAACACATCGGCTCCCATATGAAACCCTCCCTAACCCCACTATTTCTAACATGTTTTAAACTTCTTTAAGTCGGGTTCAAGATCCATACAACATGAAGAAAGAAATTAAAACGAATTAGGGTTTCGAAATCAAGATCACGACATAAACCTGATTCTTGATCATAACCTCGACTCTTGTTCTTCCTGGATTAATCCAATGTTTGATCTTGGTTCTTGGAGTGGAAGCGACGCAGCAGGGATCCAAAGAAAAGAAAAAAAAGCGACGGCCTGTGTATTTATTTTAGGGTTTTATGATACTTCCCAAAACTATATGTACTCCCCGGTGGTTTTGTTTTAGGCCGACTAGGATACCCTGTTGGGCTCACGGCCCATTCTCTTTCTTCTTTCCTTTGTCCAAACAGCCCCTTCTCTTATTATTAGTTTTCGCGACTTTTAAATATTACGGGTATACATGTTTTAATGTCGGGTATTCTTATTTCTTGTTGTACTTAATGTCGTGTTTTAATATATGTTATACGTGATTACATAAAATACATTAATAATAATAATGATAACATACGTCATTATTTGTCGTACTAAAATAATATACGTAGTATTTGTGTTAAATATTCGTATCGCGTGCCGTATTATTAAATAATTCGTAAAGTTTAAATTTATACGTAATTTCATGTATGTAATATTCTAGTGATTTTATGCGGGTTTTACAACTCTTCCCCTCTAAAAGAATAATTCGTCCTCGAATTAGAGATACGATATCCCAGAAAGGACATGAACATGACGTGACTGTAGAGAAGATGGGACATGAAGTAACTGAAAAGAACATATCTGAACTTATTGAAGAATATGGAATAAGAAATAACATGGGAAGATACATGAAACGATATAATACCAAGTGTCATACTTACTGGTATAAGCACACACAAAGTATTGATGTACGAGACATATTGAGACGTAGTACGTGAACAATTGTGAACGTGATACGTGGATAATTGTGAACGTGATGCTTGGAGATATGGTACATGAAATATGAGAACAAATGGTGAGTGAGCATACGTGCAACATATATCGTGAACGTGATATGCGAACGTAGGGTAAACATGACATGGGAACATAGCGTGAACCTGCAATAACTAAGGAGGTAAAATCAATTATACGAGCTGAGACATGAAATGTGACGTGAAAAGTTTGTTTGAAGACGAAAAGTCATACTAAACTTGAGTCTGGCCTCCCAAGTCTTTTGCAATTCCTTCCATAATGAAAAATGAACGTAATTCGTAAGATAGGATATGATTATGAACGTGAATGATGTCATGAACGTGGAAGTGAAAAGCCAATCATAAGAGGAAAGAAAATATAGACGTGGACAAAATCGTGAACGCTAACGTGAACCCTTATTTGATTTGATATCTGTAATAGTGATGTGTAATCGTATGATCATCGGCTGGAAAATAGCTGATAGTCTGCTAATGTGCACTCCTTTTGGATGAAAGAAGACATGTAGGATTGGTTAAATTGTCGAATGACGATTCAAATATTTCTAAAGGTTGAAGCGACTGTAAGCGTGTTGGTGTTCTATATTAACCTACTGAAAAGTCAGGCATTTAGATATGAACATAACTACATATTGTTTCATGTTTCTCCACCAAAATGTGGTTAAGATCATGATGCATCTTGTTGGATCTGGATACATAGCAATTAGAAAGCTATGAGTTTGGTTAAAATTAAACCTCTCTTAGTGTAGGATTCTCTAGAACACATAAGTTAGTGTAGGATTTTCTCCTTTACGCGTAGGCTTAGTCATGGTAAAATTCACCGTGAAAACGATGTGATTCAGCGTGTCACTAAAATCAACTACATACCTACAAGAAAAACTTTAGTGTGAATTTCTCCTGCTGTATGCCTTGTAACATAGAGCGAAGATGGTCTTCGTACTCTTCTCTAGACTGAAAGAAAGTCAGAATGTTGGCAATGAACAGAATGACGAACTTGTCCAGAGTTCATGAAAATTTGATTTCTCAAATCCATAATTACTGTTGGCATTCGTAAACTAAAGGCACAAACATGGATTCATAATGACCATGACGTGTGTGAAGAACAGTCACGGAAGTGTCCTGCTCTTTCACTCACATCTTTCACTCACAACTGTTGATAGCCTGATCGTAACTTGATCTTGAAAAATGTTTATAGTCTCGTAGTTGACTGGGTGGCTTGATAATACTTGGAAGGGAAATTATTTTCATGAATGGCGGTAATATTGGTAGTTCCTTCTGGTAAAATATCTAAGAAAATTCTGAAGTGATCGACTGATTAATGAATGAGAATACCAAAATTCGGGTCATAAATGATATATAAGGAAAAAAAATTCATCGATTTTCCTGGTGGAAAACCCATGCTGAGTGTATTCAGGAATCTGAACATTCCTGAATATAATGAGGATCTTTTCGAAAGTCTATATATACATGGATGATATAATGGCTTCTAAGATGGACATGAATATCCGAATATGAAAACATGAAATAAAAGTGTCATGACAGCACACGAAATAAACGTGGCAGATTTTACTGAATGTGTTTCGTTCGTCTCACACGAAACGAACACTACGTGACCAACTATGAACAATAAGCCGGAGATGGTACTGAAATTTTAGTGGCTTGATTTGTACATGGCATATCAGAATAAGTATACCCTTGGAAAGGTACCTTGAATCACTGAGGTTGAGTTTAGAATTATGCATGAGTCGTGTGTCTTGACTTATGTCCTAAGAGCTATACGTGTGACATGTGTCTTGACTGGTATCTGGACATGTGTCTTCAGTACATATACATGAGAGGATGTGTCTTGACGGATGTCTTGACATGTGTTTTAGTGGACGAATCTGGACAAGGCTGAAAATGTTGGTAACTGCTAGGGTTGGCGGACCGGTTAGACTGTTGACCTCTGTATTTCTGGTCACGTCCGTTCCGGTGATCCGATGGTTACTGATTGATTAACTATAAGCATGGTGGTTGTCACTACTACTTTGTCTGTCAATTTATGACGGTCATTATAATGACCGTGATTCATGTAAGTATTCTGCTGAGTAGCCGGCTGGGTTCCGGTTCACACTCTTCTGAATGGAAGGTTAGCTGAGTGAAGTGTGACATCAAGCTGAGAAGGTAAAAGCATGGAATGGAATGGTAGTGTCTGATGGTTGAAATTTATTCTTGTCAAAAATTTCAAATTTATAGTTTCCTTCCTTGTTCTGCAGAGTCTTCATAGTATAAACAGCATCCGCATCTTGAGAAATCTCCAAAGTATCAGTAGCATCAGTATTTGTGAGGTCTTCAAAGTGTTAGCAGCATCAGTATCTGGTAAAATCTTTAACTTACGAGCAGCATCAGCATCTTGTGGAATATCAACAAGTGGAGTACGCCTGAGATGATTTAGAATCGACCAACGAATACTCATGAAGTATTACAAGTGACATACCCATGGATGACGGTACGTGTAATGCACATAGGATACAGTACATGGAGTACACGTGGAATATTGTACATGAAGTACACATGGAATGCGCATGAAATGATTGGTATGGGTTCGATCATTTGACTTGATTTTAAAGGAAAATAATTGGTTAAACGGTTAGGAAACCGAACTGGAATGAGTATCATGATAACCTAGCAATATCAGCGTATACATCATTCTGGTTGCATATATGAAACACCAAAAGGATGGTTAAACAAAATTCAATGATGATTTGCATAAAAGCATGATTAATGAAAACCAACCATGACTATCATAAAAGCAGGATTAAATGAAATCCATCATTGTCTAGCATGATGGCGTGATCAACATGGTGAAAACATAATCTACATAAAGAGGCATGGAACATAATCTTCATGAAGATGAAACTATCATGAAGAAACATGAAAAAAATTAACATGAAGGAGCATAAAACATAATTAGCATGAAAACAAAGTTAACCATGATAGTATGAAAACATACTTGACATAAAGAAACATAACAATTTATGATTGAACATGAAAAGTTTATGACTATAATGAGATAAATATTTAAGTTAATAGTGTGGGCGACTAGGAGTTGTTTCACAATGCAAAGCAATGCCACTTAAATGATAAGTATGACTTACTATAACCTGACCTAAACATAAAAGATGCATGAAGTACTTTATAATGCATGAAACAGTTTAAAATGCATGGTTAATAAATATGATGATATGTACATGAGTGAACGCCTATGGGTCGGTTCACAAAACAAAAAGTTTCGATAAAAGCACATGCGACTAAATAGGGCCATACCTGTACCAACCATTATTTAGTCAAAATTCCTGGGACAATGAGATGCATACATGAATGAATACATGAAATGAAACTAAATGAATGCGTGAAAACCAACTGTCTAAACCTAACAGTAAACGTATGACCAAGTATGAACTACAATGGTTCAGTCCATATTAGCCAAAGTTCTCAAGGAACATCATGCATAAAACAATTACATGTAACTAAGTATGGATGACGGTTATTCAATCCATATTAGTAAAAACATTTATGAGGAAACATCATGGTTAAACATCAAAGTGCTGAAAAATATCGATACGTCGAATAACAAGCGTTGGCTTAGGAAGGTCCTGGTGACTACCCACTAGTCACAGGTCAAGTTTTAGAGCCTACAGGTCGAACCTTACGCTCTGATACCATAATTGTAACACCCCATTTGGATAAATGGAATGTCACATGATAATCATGGTGTAATATCAAAGCATAAGGTAAATGTCCTAAAACATTACATGACCATAAGGGAAAACCGGAATCAAACATCGGTCCCCAACATAAACTCATAAACAAGCATAAAGTAAAAGTAATGCAACTTAAACAGAAACATAAAATAGCTCCCATCCTATGCATAACCTTTCCCATGCTCCTGACCTTGTGTACCTGCCGTTTGGGGACATGAAAAGAGAAAACGGCTGAGCGAGACGCTCAGTGCGCGTATATATAACAATAACATGGAATAGCATAACATAAGTGAAGGCTGAAATGAAATCATAATAATGAAAATGCAGCGGAATAATGTAAGTCCTGGAAACCTGGTGACATGAAGTAAACTTGTAACGTGTAATAAATTTGTTTATACTAAAAGTATCATGTTCATGTGAATACTGAAAGTCTGTTGTTTAATCATGAAAACTATAATTTAACTGCCAAAGAGCTCATATAGGTCATGAAATATATCAACGTGCATGAATACATGGAGGGGTGACCTCGTCATGCTATTAGAGGGGTGACCTCTAAGTAACTGTAGTGGGGTGACCTCTAAATAACTGTGCTGGGTGGAGGGATCAGCTCCAATGTGAAGGATGTAGAGCACACACCACATTCACCCTGGTAACTTGTAACACTTATAAGCCTAGGATGCATCCATACGCCCCGCTAAACATACATATAAAAATGGCCAATGTGAACATGAGTGGGACGATGCAGGATATCACTCTCCTGCATGTGAGTCACGACACCGGTGCCTCTAGTGCCGTGGTTACGGTACCTCCGTAACTAGTACATAAACTGGTCATGCTTGTATATAATGCTCTGGCAATTTATTTAGTTATTAACATGATTACTGAGAAGCTTAAACATATACTGGGGAAAAACATTTGGGTGCAGACGGGGAATCCTAAGCATGCATAGAAAGGAAGTCCTTACTGAAAGGACGAGAAATCCGTACCTCACGTCCAGTACTGCAAACGAAGAAGGACGTAAAAGATGAAAACGTGAAGAAGATTACACTCCATAAATGCTACATAATAAAGAGGAACGCTTATGAGTCGCTTGGTTAACTTATACATAATAATTATTAATTACTTGACGTTAACTTGTTTTACTTATTCTTGTATTGCTTAAATGTTCTTGACTTATTTTACGGCTTCTAGTTAAATCGTGTATTCTGATTAGTGTAATTCGTGCTCTTATGTGTTAACATGCATACAATATATATAATTCATGATCGTGTAATAATGTTTATTAAATAAGTACTTTTTGCTAAAATAATAATAAAACTATTAGCTAATAATAAAATGAGTGATTTATTTGGGATCTTAAATTAATAATAAGGTAAGCCTAAACAAATAAACTTTACTAAAACTTGATAATTACGTAACTAAATTAAGTCAAGTTATTAATTTAATTACGCTAACAAATACTTGGGTTAATATCGTTAATTAAATATATCTTAAGTCGCGTAAAAATATTTAACCATAACGTATAATTAATACTAGAATTATTCTTGCTTAATAAGGTATTCTAATGTACCCAAGCCTACCGAGACACCCGTGTCTCGGTCGCACGAAACAAACACACTAACAAAATAAATACCCTAAAAATTCCATGTTGTCCAATATATACCAATTCCTATTCTACCCGATATATAAAAACAGTTCCATCCAAGATACAAAATTTTGTGTCGTCTGATATCTCAATGGCAGTTCTACCCGATATATATATCCCTGTGTTGTCCGAGAAACCTGGGAAGGAAAATGTTGATTTAGGTTGTTTTTGTTTAACCCTGCTGCTACCCACTGGTATATATTTTCACTTGTTGTTTGGCTGACTATAGCCACTGTATGGACGAAAAACCACACAGCCTACCCTTAGGGTTTGCGGCTGTTTGGAAAACAAAACACCACCGAGACCTTAGGGTCTCGGTTTGTGTGCTAAATCAAACACATCGGCTCCCATATGAAACCCTCCCTAACCCCACTATTTCTAACATGTTTTAAACTTCTTTAAGTCGGGTTCAAGATCCATACAACATGAAGAAAGAAATTAAAACGAATTAGGGTTTCGAAATCAAGATCACGACATAAACCTGATTCTTGATCATAACCTCGACTCTTGTTCTTCCTGGATTAATCCAATGTTTGATCTTGGTTCTTGGAGTGGAAGCGACGCAGCAGGGATCCAAAGAAAAGAAAAAAAAAGAGACGGCCTGTGTATTTATTTTAGGGTTTTATGATACTTCCCAAAACTATATGTACTCCCCGGTGGTTTTGTTTTAGGCCGACTAGGATACCCTGTTGGGCTCACGGCCCATTCTCTTTCTTCTTTCCTTTGTCCAAACAGCCCCTTCTCTTATTATTAGTTTTCGCGACTTTTAAATATTACGGGTATACATGTTTTAATGTCGGGTATTCTTATTTCTTGTTGTACTTAATGTCGTGTTTTAATATATGTTATACGTGATTACATAAAATACATTAATAATAATAATGATAACATACGTCATTATTTGTCGTACTAAAATAATATACGTAGTATTTGTGTTAAATATTCGTATCGCGTGCCGTATTATTAAATAATTCGTAAAGTTTAAATTTATACGTAATTTCATGTATGTAATATTCTAGTGATTTTATGCGGGTTTTACAATGTTTGTTCACATTTTACTTTTTGATTATATATGCAGCTTAATTCATTGACGCCCAAAGGCAGGCTACCAAGGATGCTGGTGTGATTGATGGTTTGAATGTTGCTAGAATCATCAATGAGCCCACGGCTACTGCTATCGCATATGGATTGGACAAGAAGGGTGGCTAGAAGAACATCCTTGGCTTTGACCTTGGTGGTGGTACTTTTGATGTCAGTATCTTGATAATTGATAATGGCGTTTTCGAGGTTCTTGCCACTTATGAAGTTGACTATCTGAGCCAATGAAGACTTGCTAGAGAAGGACCACACAGGCATTGGCTGGGGATTTCATGGCGCACTAAAATCAGAACTTATTTTTTGGCTTGTAACTTCAAATGTTATTGATTCTTTTATACAACTTCATGGAGCATCAGGTTGGTACTTCTTAGTGTAGTAGCTAATATAGAGAATAGCTTCCTTATAGACCTTATTGTTTTACTACATGAATAGACATGAGTCCTTTGTGGAACATCATGAGAGATTCTAGAATTATCCAAGTAATGTCACATCACATATGTATGAATAAAAGTGCTTACATGTGTATGTTTGTTTTGCAAGTGTTTTTACGCTTATAGTTGATGCACTTTTGCAAGCTATCTGGATACATGACTCACTATCTCTTATAGTTGCTAGCTCTTATTATCTTCTAACTGTTAAGAAGGCATACCTTTTAACTAGAGGTATGAATAATGCAGATATCTGGATGCATGACTCACTATCTCAAAAGAAAGCCTATATCATTAGATCATGAAGGTGATGCAGGTGCCATTCACGCACACAGGAACTACACATAGTGGTAATTATGTGGAAATATACTTTTGTTCTTTGTATAACAACGTCTTTGCTTTTTTATTTTGTTGGTAGACTAAACTAGAAAGTGTTTGTAGGGCTCCTAATGTTTAATTTGAAGATGAAGTTATTGTTAATCTAGAGGTTGAACTGGCTAGAAGCAAAAGGATTAAGTGTTCCTAGTGTGGATTAAAAAGTGCCGCTCTTGGTTGCTATGAAAAGAGTTGTCACAGGAGCTTTCATTTCACTTGTGCAAAGCTAACACCAGAATGCAGATGGGATGAGGTGCGAATCAATGTCATACTCCGTATAATAATTGAATAATATATGCAATGATGATTTTTTTTAATTCTTTTTTTTGGTAAACAGGATAACTTTGTCATGTTATGCCCACTTCACGCCTCTCGGAAGCTGCCAAATGAAACATGCAGCTCTCAAGTAAAAGGGAAAAATAAATCTGTTCCAAAAAGGTATGAAGCTATACAGTCTAACGACATTTTTGCACCTATTCCAGATTTACCCATCTTGACACTTGGATTTTCAGAAACAGGCAAGCTCCCATTAAACAAACTCAAGTTCCTGCTGTTGATACCAATAGTGCAATCTCTCGTTGGGACTCACATGGGTTATTCACAAAAGTTGTTTTGTGTTGCTCAGCTCTCACAAGTACTTAGAAGGTAAGATATCCATTTTGTATAGTTAGTTAGATGCAAGAATATCCAGTTTTTACACACTTGCTAAATGTATTACAGGAAACTATTACAAGCTTTCTTCTGTTTGCTATGCACCGTACCCGGACTACGAAAGCACATGTATAAGTGTTTTAACACATATATGATTATTTACTGATGTAAGTGTAAGACTTGGCATGTGAATGTGAAATGATTCATTTGTAGTTTAGAAAAAAGGCCGAAACTTTATCTAGGAAAGCTAAGGTTCATTTTGTCATTTAACTCAGTAACAACGGTGTTTGGATGTGTCTATCAAGAGTAGCTGTATTCACATCATAACGCGTTAAATTTGTTAAACGACTTGTTGTATTACGTGGCTTTAGTGGTTGCGTTTAAAGGGTTGGTTCAGTTTGTGCTTTTATTTTCTTGGTTTAGGCGATGGGGCGTCATAGCTGACCTCATACGCGGATCTTTTAAGCAATAAAATATAAAATTATACAGGACAAATATAAGATCAACAAAATAAAATTTTGCAAACCTGACTGATAAGAATGACATCCTTCTAAACATGCAAATAACTGATAAGTTTGCTATTTATTGGAAGAAGTGTTTGATAAATGAATTTCTTTCGCAGATTTCCAACTGGCCTTAACATACATAAGGAAAGAACCATTTATGGTTCTAATACGAGACACACAAGAATAAAGGAAAAGGGCTAATGATGTTTCAGATTATATTGTTTGAGCTAGAGTCAAATGGAATATGAAGTTGTGTACTTTTCTATAAGTTGAATATATATTAGTTGTAAAATCGGCACTTCAAAGTTAATCTTGTGTTCATTTTGTTTTCGATTTTTTCTGCATATGTAAATTGTATGTTTTAGGTAATGGGAACACGAAGACGCTTGCATGATGTATTTATGAAATTACACAAATTAGGGGTGACAACGAATAGGCGAATGTTTATGTCACTGCTGGAAAAGAGGTGAATGATAGTGCGTTGCACTGGACATTACATAATTTACGTGGTGCACTGATAGGTTTACCGAATTTATGGAGAGCATATACCTAAACTTGACCCTTGAATATATCAAATTTCATCTTTTACGACGACCGATTGTTTGCCTCTATGAGGAATGAAGTAGAAAACTTGCCGATCGAGCCACGGTGTAAGAAACACAACCAAATATGAGGATATCATTTGTCCACCAATATGACCCAAGTGTTTCACAGTAGGATCGGCTAGCGAGGTTTCTATTTATGTGTATATGTAATGCTGAAACTTTTCATTTGCGAGATTTAAATTGCATTATCTCTAACCGTCACTGTCATTATCATTTGATCCCCAATTTTTGAGTAGAAGATAGTATATAGTAGCGATCAGTCTGGTAGTTGTCTACTTTTAGTTCTGGACTTCCCAGTAGAAGTTTTGGATACTATACAAACACATTGGACAAATGGTGCTAATTGTTTTGCAAAATCATGACTACACACTACAAGTGTATTTTTTTAAATCTTTTTGTTGATCATTCTTTTAATGCTCTTTGTAGTCACTTTGAAGAAGAGGCTTATAAGTTATAATGCTATGTAGCAAATTTGAAGACGAAGTTTTAGATTGTTCATCGCGTAACTTTCTAAATCGCAGTTGTCATTTTAGTTTTGGATTATTTGGTACCGCCATCTTCTTGACCTATACATGGTTCAAACGATACTCCGTCACGGAAACCCGACTGAGGCATCGGGGTTACCGTTTCGACCACCATGTCAAGATTAGCATATCACACATAGCATACTGCATAAGTGAAATCGACATGATATGAAAATTTTACAATCTTTTATTATTTCTTATCTTGTCTAACGTACATATGTGGTGAAATTATTTTAATGAGTACGAAAAGTCATAATTTTGGCTTATTTTTGATCATGTAAAGTATATGTTTTTATGTATATGGGTGACATTGACAATCCTGTCGTTTAAATGTTGAAATTTTGAATAAAGTTGATCTTGTATACTAAAACATAACTACTTTGGGCCTTATGGATCGCCTAATGGCAAAAGAGCTTGTGGCTAGCATTACATTTTGATCTTACCACAATATAACGTTTCGTAAATTATCTATCGTCAAGCAAATTCCGCCGCTATGCGCGGGTATCGGCTAGTAAATAAAAATGGAGTTTTTAATGGGATTAAAGTAGGTACGAACCAAATCTTGGTCTTAATGCCTTGGTTAAAAAAGCGGTCCAATGCGGAGTTTTTAATGGGATTAAAGTAGGTACGAACCAAATCTTGGTCTCTCACCTACAGTATGCTGACGACACCATATTTTTCGGAGAATGGAGTAAAGAAAACGCTAGGGCTCTAATGTGCATCCTCAGATGTTTTGAAGAAGTGTCGGGTCTGAAAGTAAATTATCTCAAAAGCAAAATATACGGTATAGGGGTCAATGATAGCGAGGTAGATGATATGGCTCAATGGATGGGATGTGATAGAGGAAAGATACCTTTTATGTATCTTGGGCTACCTATCGGGGAGAATATGAATAGAATTAACGCTTGGAAACCGGTAGTAGAAAGATTTAATAAGAGATTGGCGGAGTGGAAAGCAAAAACGTTATCGTTTGGGGGACGTTTGACACTTGCTAAAAGTGTTCTTGGTAGCATGCCTTTATACTACTTCTCTATGTTCCGAGTGCCAAAGAGTGTGATTAATGAGCTTGAACGCATCAGAATGCGTTTCTTCTGGGGTGGGAACGGGGGGGGCTCAAAAAATGGCTTGGGTAAAATGGGACGCAATTATTAAATCTTTCGGGAAGGGGGGTTTAAACTTAGGGTCTCTTAGGGCGAAAAATTTAGCTCTCCTAGGCAAATGGTGGTGGCGTCTTAAAGTCGAGGGGAACTCTTACTGGGTCAAGGTTATTAAAAGCATATACGGGTCGGACGGGGGCTTGGGTGACGCTTCTACGGGGATGGTAGGGAATTTGGGGGGTGGGTTTAGGGGGGTTTGGAAAAATATTATTAAGGTTGGGAAAGAGATCGATGAGTTTGGGGTGGAGTTCACATCCTCTTGTGTGGGCGAAATCGGGGACGGTCGGGACATAAGTTTTTGGAATGATATTTGGGTGGGTAATATGAAGCTTAGAGGGAGATTCCCTCGCCTTTTTCATTTAGATAAGAATAAAGATGATTTTGTCTTTAATAAAGGGGTCGTGGGTAACAACGGGTGGCAATGGATTTGGGAATGGTCTAGAAATATCTACGGTAGAGTTAATAAAGAATTTGAAGAGCTCATTGAGATGTTAAATAATATTGTTATAGCAAGTTCATGTAGGGACAGGTGGAAGTGGACGTTAGGAGAAGATGGCGTCTTCTCTGTTAAGGCGCTAACGGGTATTATCGAAGAGAAGCTTGGAGGATCCGAGAACTGTAGCAGACCTACGTGGTGGAATAAACTGGTCCCGATCAAAGTTAACATTTACGTTTGGAGGTTGCGGCTTGGCAGGATTCCAGTCAGATCTGAGCTCGACAAAAGGGGTATTGTCATCGAGACAACGTCCTGCCCATTATGTCAAACGGAAATTGAAACGTGCGATCATAATTTTTTCAGATGCGAGTATTCGGCGGCCGTGTGGCACAAAATTTACTGTTGGTGGAAAGTGGACAACATGCGGTATATGTCCATTGATGAAGTGCTGGATAATGATGGTCACGGGTATATTAATAACGACTCGAGGAGTATTTGGCAAGCCGTTAGCTGGACGACGGGATACTTCTTATGGAAAGAACGGAATAATAGAATCTTCGGGGATAAAACGGCTAGCGTCACCAATGTGGTTCAGGACATTCAGATCAGATGTTTCGAATGGATTGTCAGGAGGTCGAAGAAACACCGGGATTTAGATTGGCAATGTTGGCTTAAGGATCCAAATAAATGTGTGAAGACTGGTAACGGATTTGGTTGGTAGTCTTTTAGGTCCAGGACTTTTTGTTTCTGTCTATGCTCAGCCTTGTATGGCTCGGGTCTGCTTTTGTTTACTTCTTGTAGATTAAGCAGGACCTTGGTTGTTGTCTTGGTGTTGAGTTAATATATCTGCCTTTCAAAAAAAATCGGCTAGTAAATATTAAGTAGTTAAAAATCCATCTGAATTGACACAAAAAAATGTGACGATATTTTTATCTTGTTTAGACACATATTGTACCGAAAAAGTGTTATCAAAACTCAAAATTTTACGCTTGTGCCCACACACTTTTTAGCATGTCACTAAAAATTACTTTAGTAACACTATTTTGTCACTAGGACCTCTGTCATTATAGGTCTGTTTTATTGTAGTTTTAGCAAGATACGTGACAGGTATACAACAATGTTTATTTATGCTCCTTCAATAACAATAGGTCTTGACTATTATATTAGATATGAATCACAAGTTTGACGGATCCTTCATGCGATTCACAAGCAATACATAATCTACTAGTTTATTATCTTGATATCATTGATTATTTGCACCAATCAACTGGTGAGTTCAACGACTGATTAAACAAATAATTAGCGTATCAGCTTGGACCGGAAATGATGCGATTTGGCTTGGACTATTGTGATTTTGTGAATATATTAGTTAATCAAATCAGGTTTATTCAAAACACGTTGTTCTTTGCCATTTGGCTTGCCTACAAGCATTTTCATTGTGTCAAGACATGTGATGTCAAGAGTGGACTTTGTAGTTGGCCGGCTAAGTGTGGCACATGCTAGACAATTATGTGTTGGCAATATATTTTTTGAAGAGCATGGATTGGCAATATTTAGTAGAAATATATTAGAAAACTTGATGTTTCAACTATCTTTTTCAATGCTAAAAACAGCTTTATTGCTTCGATTCTTGCAATAGAGGCAAAGACTTCATCATAATTAATCCTTTCTGTGTTATACAATTAAACCGAAACTGGACGGAGGTAAAACATATATTGTCATAATACGTCTACAGTGGCGTTGTCAGTTGCATTCGTGTCATTGATAACCCAATTAGGGCGACCTAAATATTTTGTTGAGGACCGGATGATTCAGATTATTAGCCTAATATTCTTAGATGTTCTCTTTATCTTTGTTCATTTAGTTTCAATGGCGGTTATTGAGTTACTACAACAAAAAGTACCTACAGTGATTCAAATTTTTGTGACATATTTTAATGATTTTCAATTCTTACTATTACATTCATTATATTCCGTTCTTATTAGTATACCAAAATACGTATGTTTTATAATTCTCATTCAATACATTATGAAACAACCCGCTCATGAGACGGGCCTTGAAACATATAGAACTGTGTACATTCAAAATCTTTTAACTTATTTACCAATTATCCCATTCCTTTAATAAAATCTATATAAAACAGGCACATATGTTTAAAAAAATAAAGCTCCTTAGCTTTTTAAAAAACTTCAATATAAAATTGGCACATATGTTTCAATAAATGAAGCCAATTTTAAATTCAGTTAGCTAATAAAAATGCTCAATTTTACGCATAGACAGAATGATGCACTTCTATCGATATAATTTAGTTTTAAACATATTTTTTCCGGGCACGTTTTAAACATCTTATTATATATAAGAGGTTAATTTTAATTAAATGTGAATTCGAGTCTACGAAATATGTAACGTATAAGTTGTGTTATACTTTGGACTATAGATCTGAATAAAGCATGTGAGTTTCTTGCTATATCTTTAGATGTAAACTTTCATGTCATGTGTTCTGTACAGCTTGTCTAGTTGTCTTGATCAACTCTAGTGAATATTTGAGATTTTGTTGGTTATAGACTATGATTTTTGACCATAAGCACCCGTAAATTGCAAAAGATAACCTACTTTTAAAATTTATTTGAATAGCCAAAAGATACTTGTACCGCTAGAGCGTGTATCGCGAATAAGACTATGAACATCAGGACGCGATCATGATAAATGCTTTATAGTGTTTTTCACCGTGATCTAAACGGTTTTTCAATAACCATGTGTCTGAGTGTCGACTACTACTTCAGATGCAAAGTGATATGTTATGACACAAATTTCTATTGCCAAATACAAAATTATATAGTTTAAGTCGAACCTTTTAAGTTCTTCTGGAAATAGAATGCATGTATGCATAAAGCGATCCTTTTGGGATAGCTTACTAGCTGATTTCTATACTTGTACGTTTTCATTTAAGGTTTTTTTTTTTTTTTTTTTTTAATTTTTTAGTCCAGGTATGGTTTTTGGCTATGGAGAATTTACGAGCCGAACAAATCAAAAGCTTTAGGGGAAGATTGCGAGTAGTCAAAGTAATGCAATTGTAACACTACAACAAAAATGAGTTTAGGGTCGCCCCTTTTCTAAGGTCGACTTAGTCGTCCCTAGATTAAGGGGGGACCCACCACTTTTTCAACAAAATCTTGGTCAAAAGGGTTGAGGGGACAAAGTGGGGCCCAACAAACCTAGGGACGACTAAGTCGTCCTTAGGTTAAATAAACTTATTATTCCGTTTTTAAATCTTTTTTATATATTTAAAATTAATATAAATTTTTTTTATTTAAAAAGTTTAAAATGAAACTGGGGACCACAAATCCTAGGGACGACTTAGTCATCCCTAAGTTAAATAAACTTATTATTCCGATTTTTAAATCTTTTTTATATATTTAAAATTAATATAAATTTTTTTTATTTAAAAAGTTTAAAATGAAACTGGGGACCACAAATCCTAGGGACGACTTAGTCGTCCCTAGGTTAAGTAAAATTATCTTATTTATTTAAAATTATTTAAACTCTATACATATTTAAAAAAATATATATATTTAGTTAAAAATAACTTTATACATATTTAAAAAAAACTTTATATATATTTAAAAAAAATTTATATATTTAGAAAAAAAATTATACATATTTAAAAATAACTTTATACATATTAAAAAAACTTTATACATATTTAAAAAAAATTTATACATATTTAGAAAAAAAAATTATACATATTTAAAAATAACTTTATACATATTTAAAAAAACTTTATATTTATTTAAAAAAAACTTACATGTATTTAAAAAAAAACTTTAGATATATATTTAACACTTACAAACTAGTTACAACGATAATAGATTCATAAATAAGAAAAAAAACACATTACAAACTAGTTAAAATACAAATTAACACATTAAAATAACAAATAGATTCATAAATAAGAAAAAAAACACATTACAAACTAGTTAAAATACAAATTAACACATTAAAATAACAAATAGATTCATAAATAAGAAAAAAAACACATTACAAACTAGTTAAAACTAAACGTACAGATTAACACATAATAATAAAATACAAATTAACACATTAAAATAACAAATAGATTACTACTCAAAGCTAAGATTTTCCATATCATTTAAAAACTCATGAAGTATTGCAGCCGATTGACATGCGTGGTCTTCAGGATGCCTTTCCATTTCTAGTCTTGTCTCTAGCATCTTTATCTTTAGATCTTTGATCTTGCAATTAGAGCACTCAGTTGGTGCAGATTGAGAAGGACATGTAGAAGAACTTGGATGTGAACCTTGAGGTGTTGAAGATCCAGGGGAAGATCTTATACGGAGTTCGAGATCAAAATCATCCTTCCATTTAAAATATTTACATCCATAATCATCTGTTTTTGGCTGTTACAAAGTAAACAAATAACATGACATGTCATTTTAATAATCACACGTATTACATAACTAAAACATTTGATTGTTTACCTTCGAAAAAGGACATGCATAGTAAAGTTTACCAAAGCTATGAGGTTGATGTGACTGTCTCAACACAATATATCCCTTTCTACATGTACACTTACAAGCTTCAAGCGGATCCATATTATGCAAAATCGGGTGGTGGTGGTGGTGAGTTTGGTATGAGAGGATAAGAGTTTGTGAGGATAAGAGCTACCATAAATAAAGATAAAAATTTAGGGTCGACACATTTAGGGACGACTTAGTCGACCCTAGCTTTCCCGCCAACATTTTCCCGCCAGCATTTCCCGCCAACATTTCCCGCCAATATTTGATCACTTAAACATGCTTAAGCTCAGTATTTTTAGCTTAATGGTCACCTCAGAGCAATAATAACATATTGTCTTACACTCTTACTATAACGTATAACCGTAACATATGGACTCATCGGTTGAACCTATAACGTATAACCCTAACATATGGACTCGTCGGTTGAACCTATAACGTATAACCCTAACATATGGACTCACCGGTTGAACCTATAACGTATAACCCTAACATATGGACTCGTCGGTTGAACCTATAACGTATAACCCTAACATATGGACTCATCGGTTGAAGCTATAACGTATAACCCTAACATATGGACTCGTCGGTTGAACCTATAACGTATAACCCTAACATATGGACTCACCGGTTGAACCTATAACGTATAACCGTAACATATGGACTCATCGGTTGAACCTATAACGTATAACCCTAACATATGGACTCGTCGGTAGAACCTATAACGTATAACCCTAACATATGGACTCACCGGTTGAACCTATAACGTATAACCCTAACATATGGACTCGTCGGTTGAACCTATAACGTATAACCCTAACATATGGACTCATCGGTTGAACCTATAACGTATAACCCTAACATATGGACTCATCGGTTGAACCTATAACGTATAACCCTAACATATGGACTCACCGGTTGAACCTATAACGTATAACCGTAACATATGGACTCATCGGTTGAACCTATAACGTATAACCCTAACATATGGACTCGTCGGTTGAACCTATAACGTATAACCCTAACATATGGACTCTTCGGTTGAACCTATAACATATAACCCTAACATATGGACTCATCGGTTGAACCTATAACGTATAACCCTAACATATGGACTCACCGGTTGAACCTATAACGTATAACCGTAACATATGGACTCATCGGTTGAACCTATAACGTATAACCCTAACATATGGACTCGTCGGTTGAACCTATAACGTATAACCCTAACATATGGACTCACCGGTTGAACCTATAACGTATAACCGTAACATATGGACTCATCGATTGAACCTATAACGTATAACCCTCACATATGGACTCGTCGGTTGAACCTATAACGTATAACCCTAACATATAGACTCACCGGTTGAACCTATAACGTATAACCCTAACATATGGACTCATCGGTTGAACCTATAACGTATAACCCTAACATATGGACTCGTCGGTTGAACCTATAACGTATAACCCTAACATATGGACTCACCGGTTGAACCTATAACGTATAACCGTAACATATGGACTCATCGGTTGAACCTATAACGTATAACCCTAACATATGGACTCGTCGGTTGAACCTATAACGTATAACCCTAACATATGGACTCACCGGTTGAACCTATAACGTATAACCCTAACATATGGACTCGTCGGTTGAACCTATAACGTATAACCCTAACATATGGACTCATCGGTTGAACCTATAACGTATAACCCTAACATATGGACTCATCGGTTGAACCTATAACGTATAACCCTAACATATGGACTCACCGGTTGAACCTATAACGTATAACCGTAACATATGGACTCATCGGTTGAACCTATAACGTATAACCCTAACATATGGACTCGTCGGTTGAACCTATAACGTATAACCCTAACATATGGACTCATCGGTTGAACCTATGACGTATAACCCTAACATATGGACTCATCGGTTGAACCTATAACGTATAACCCTAACATATGGACTCGTCGGTTGAACCTATAACGTATAACCCTAACATATGGACTCACCGGTTGAACCTATAACGTATAACCCTAACATATGGACTCGTCGGTTGAACCTATAACGTATAACCCTAACATATGGACTCACCGGTTGAACCTATAACGTATAACCCTAACATATGGACTCACCGGTTGAACCAATAACGTATAACCGTAACATATGGACTCGTCGGTTGAACCTATAACGTATAACCCTAACATATGGACTCACCGGTTGAACCTATAACGTATAACCGTAACATATGGACTCACCGGTTGAACCTACAACGTATAACCCTAACATATGGACTCGTCGGTTGAACCTATAACGTATAACCGTAACATATGGACTCGTCGGTTGAACCTATAACGTATAACCGTAACATATGGACTCACCGGTTGAACCTATAACGTATAACCCTAACATATGGACTCATCGGTTGAACCTATAACGTATAACCGTAACATATGGACTCGTCGGTTGAACCTATAACGTATAACCCTAACATATGGACTCACCGGTTGAACCTATAACGTATAACCCTAACATATGGACTCACCGGTTGAACCTATAACGTATAACCGTAACATATGGACTAGTCGGTTGAACCTATAACGTATAACCGTAACATATGGACTCGTCGGTTATTAATTATTACAAACTAAGTATAACGTATATTTTAATATTAATTATAATAATTTATTTTGATTTTTATTATTAATTTATATTATTAATTTTATTACATAGAAGGTAAAATGTATATTAAATGTATGAAAAATACCTAGGGACGACTTAGTCGTCCCTAAATATTAAACAAAGTCGTCCCTAAAAAAACCCTCCAACACTTAGCAAATTTTTTGGGAAAAGTTGAAATTTTCGGTGAAATTTTAAAAAACCCGCTTTGGGTTTAAGTTTTCCCGGTATACACCTAGGGACGACTTAGTCGTCCCTAGGTTCCAAAAGTCGTCCCTAAGTATTATTTATAAACGAAAAAAAAAAGTATTTATTATTATCCTAGGGACGACTAAGTCGTCCCTAGGTTACAAAGAACAAGTCGTCCCTAGGCTTCATTTACAGAAACTCACCTTATCCTCTCTATCTCATTCTTCATTATTGCTAAAAAAAAAAAACCAGGACGACCAATTCATTCACCACCATCAATTCAACCGACGACCCACCAGCAATCCGACCACCACCATCAACTCACCTTATCCCATCCACCACCCACCAGCAATCCGACCACTCCCATCCACCACCCACCATCAATCCGACCACTCCCATCCGTCTCATTCCCACCCACCATCAATCCGACCAACCGTCTCATCTCCGTCTCCACCACCGTCTCATTTCCACCACCACCATCAAATTAGGTAATTGATAATAATGTATAATTATTAGTTTAATTATTAGTTTTTATAATTTTTTTATAATGTTTAATTTTTGTATAATGTATAATTTTTCTATAATGTTTAATTTTTCTATAATTTTTAGGAATTGTAATAATGTATAATGTTTTTTTTGTTATGGTAGCAAAACCACCACCACCGCGATGCAGTCGGCGGCTGTACGACAGTAGCAAAACCACCACCACCACTAGTCTAATTTTTCTATTTTTAAAGGTAATTGATTTTTCTATTTTTAATTTTGGTATAATGTTTATTTTTGGTGTATAATGTATAATGTTTTTATGGTAGCAACAACACCACCACCACCGTTGCGGCAGTCGGCAGCAACACCACCACCACATCAGCAGCAGTAGCCATCACCACCACCACTGCCGTCGCGGCAGCAGTAGCAACCACCGCCGCCGGCAGCAGCAGCAGTAGCCACCACCACCGACAGCAGCAGTAGCCACCACCACCAATAAAGGTGATTTTGGCTTAATATTTTGCCTTCTGATTTCGGATTATATTTAAGCTTAATTGATTTAGGCTTAGTTGATTTCGGCTTAATATATATATAGTTGATTTCCGTTGTATATAGTGCTTAATATATATATATAGATGATTTCGGCTTAATTGATTTAGCATGAGTTTAATTTTTTTTATATGTTTCTCGTAGCCGAGACCCGAGTCACAGTCGAAGGGAACCGAGTCATAGGACAGTCGGGACAACTTCCTCATCCGGACCTCTTTTTCTATCTTTATATCTTTGCTTATTCCAGTCGTGACCGAGGTGTGTAATTAATATTATGCATATGTTTATTATATTATATATATATGATATATGATTGTTAGTCTTTGTAGTAAATAATTTTAGGAATATTTTAGGATTTTATCGATTAATTTCGGAAAATTCCCATCCGAAGTTAATCAACCTATAGAAAACCCGTCCGAAATTAATTTATTAGGAATTAATTTCGGAAAGTCCCCTGTTTGGGACTGCTTTTTGATGTTTCGTCTCATTTAGGATATGAATGCGTATAACTGGTTTATTATTTGAGATGATTTCGACAGTGTTTCTCCTTTACTCCTACGAATATGTCTTTAAACACATATTTGGGGAGTAGAGGGGAAATGCTGCCGAAATTTACTCAAATAGTAAACCGGTTATACGCATTCATATATGGGATGAAACATTCAAAAGGTGGGTTAGGATTGCCTTCCATAGTTGCACTAGGAAGAAAAAAAAGAGTTCATATTCATTTTGTTAGTATGACATTTTACGTATAAAAATAATAATTTATCTGAGTATGTTTATTTGCAACGCAGTTATGACAATTGATAAGAGTTGGACCACTGTAAACAATCGTAATTCCAATGAGTTTTTAGATGGTCTTTTTGGATTCATCCAGGATTGTGAGAAATTTTTGCACCCCATCTCACAAAAGCTCCGTTGCCCATGTAGTCAACCGTGAAACGTTGGTTACCCTCGGCCAACTTGAGGCACACATATCCAAATTCGGGTTTGACAAACATTACACCACTTGGATATATCACGGTGAACCAATTCTTCCGTTACCTCCACTATTACCACATTCACCTGATCGAATTCACATGGATGCGTTCTTCGAAGATATTTCTACAAATAATATTCCTAATCCACCATCTGAAACTCCACCCTCTCAAACTCCACCAACTCAAACAACCGGTCCTCAACCAACCCAAACATCGGGTCCTAGTAACGAGTTTGAAGAGTTACTCGCTAGGTCTGCCCAAAAGTTGTACCCGGGTTGTGATATGACCACATTGGAATTTACATCAGAGATTTCGCACATCAAGGTTTTACACAAAATAACTGATGCCGGGTTTAACAAAATTCTAGCTCTTCTCCAAAAGGCATGTTCCCCTAGTAAAGGACACAATTTCCCGTCTTCATACTATGAAATAAAAAAGACATACAAAAAAGATCGGGTTAGGATACGAATCGATCCATGCTTGTATAAATGATTGTTTTTTATATTGGGGATCACCGGAAAACAAGGAGAGGCAAACTTGTCCAATCTGTAACGCGAGCAGATGGAAAAACCCAAAGAAGAAAAAGGGGACGCAATTAGTTTCCAACAAGGTGGTGCGTTACTTTCCGATAACACCTAGACTACAACGTATGTTCAACACAAAAGACATAGCAAAGTGGATGACTTGGCATGCGACCGGACAGTCTAAGGAAGACGGTAAAATGAATCACCCCTGTGACGGCAAAGCATCGAAATATTTTGACATGATGAAACCTGAGTTCTCTTGTGACCCTAGAAACGTTCGATTAGGGTTGGCTGCTGATGGTTTTAATCCTTATGGCATGATGAGCCAAACTTACAGCATGTGGCCGGTTATATTGACAACATACAACACACCACCGTGGATGTGTTTGAAAGAAACTTCTTTAATGTTGACGATGTTAATTCCCGGCCCTAAATCAGTTGCAAAGGACATTGATGTTTACTTGCAGCCTCTAATTAAAGAACTCAAAGATTTATGGGAGGGAGTCTGGACGAAAGACGCTGCTACGGGTACTCATTTCAAAATGAAAGCGGCGGTTTTATGGACCATCAATGATTTTCCAGCTCGAGGTAGTTTGTCTGGGTGGACTGGGCAAGGGTACCTCGCATGCCCTACTTGTAATGTTGACACTCCATCGATGCGTATCAACAGCAAAATCGTTTATGTTGGTTACAGAAGATGGTTAAGAACAAATCATCCAGACCGGAAAAAATCCAAGGAATTCTACGGTTTTCCCGAAAATAAGCCTAAACCAAGAAAGTTTTCAGAACTTGATATTCAATTGCAGATTAGTAAAGTCTTTAAACGTAAACCGGGGAAACATAAACTAATTCTCAAAGAGAACCGCCCCAAAAATCGAGATGTTGAATTGAACTGGAGTAAGCGTTCTATCTTTTGGGATCTTGAGTATTGGCCCTTTCTTCTACTAAAACACTGTTACGATGTCATGCACATCGAAAAGAATTTCCTTGAGGCTTTACTGAATACCCTGTTACAGAACGACAAATCCAAAGACACGCCAAAGGCAAGGCTAGACTTAGAAAAAATGGGAGTTCGAAAGGAGTTGTGGTTAGTTAAAAAAGATAACGGGAAGTTCGATAAGCCTCATCCAAAGTTCTCTTTCACTCCAGAAAAAAGAAAACTTTTTTTGTAAATTCATTAAAGGAGTCAGACTACCTGATGGCTTTGGATCCAACTTCAAGAAAAAAGTGACCGCTGATGATGACAATATAACGAACTTGAAATCTCATGACTGTCATATAATGATGCATCGGTTACTTCCTTATGGAGTGCAACAATACTTGCCCAAAGACGTTGCAAAACCTATAATCGACATCTGCTTATTCTTTAAGCAGCTTTGTGCTCGAAGTTTGACTGTGCAGGACATGAAAGAAGCTAAAAACAAATTGATCATTATGATGGTTAATTTAGAGCAAATCTTTCCTCCTGCTTTTTTCGACATAATGACTCATTTGGTTATACATCTACCCGATGAGGCTATTCTAGGTTCCGTTACTCGCGGCAGGTGGATGTATCGATTTGAAAGATACATGAAAAAGCTAAAGAATTATGTACGAAATAAAGCAAAGCCTGAAGGTTCTATTGCTGAGGGTTATGTTGCAGAAGAGGCATTAACTTTTTGTTCGCGTTACCTTAAGGATGTCGAGACGAGATTTAACCGCCTTGGCAGAAATGAAGACGATTTGCCTGGACAACCAGATAAATTTGAGGTGTTCCGGGCAGTATGCACACCGACGGGTGGAATCAAACCAACTCGTATGACTAATGACGACATGCAGGCAGTTACGTGGTTTATACTTAACAACAGTCCTGAAGTCGAAGCCGACATCTCAGCTTACAGCGAGTATGTTTCTTCCTATTTTTTATAATTTTGAAAATTCTTCTTTCTCGATGACTTCTACTAATATCATGAACCTTTGCAGAGAGGTGCCTGATAATGTGGAAACGAGTTTTCCTGCGTGGTTTAATAACATGGTAAATACATTAGATATATTACCTTGGAGTTATTCCTCATCTAATAAACCTTTTTGTATCTCATTTTTGTAGACTCGTGAAAAAAAAGTGAGTGTGGGCTGTAGTGACGAGTTATTCTCTTTGGCATGTGGACCTATTAGTTCATGTACATACCCCTCTTGCATAGTGAACGGTGTGAAGTTTGTGGTACGTGAACGCGATATACTTCGTACCACTCAATGCAGCGGAGTTTCAACACCCGGGGTTGATGGAGAGATGTATCATGGTCAACTCGAAGAAATTCTGGAGCTCACTTATATCGGCAACCGCAAGGTTTTGTTGTTTCGATGTAAATGGTTTGACACAATTAACCCTACCAATTGCACCAAACGCAACAGACGTTCTTACACTGAGCAAGGCATACATCATATTTTGACCGATAGGCTATTTCACCAAAATAACCCATACATTTTCCCGACACAAGCAACACAAGTATTCTACCTTGAAGACCTTGCTAGACGACCGCTTCATTGGAAGGTCGTCGAACAGGTTTATCATCGAGATGTGGTAGAGTCCGATGAAGATGTTATACATGGTAGCAGTTCATCAGATGTTACACTGTCTGTTGCTTTGCCTAATTTGGGTATTACAGATTTGAGTGTAAATACTCAACCAACAGAAGTGGACGCCCCACCGGTTGATGATGATATTATTAATATTGAAGATGATGAAGTAGTTACACACGTCATTGGTGATGTTGATGATGATGATTTAGTGTCGGATGATGATGAAGTGAACCCTAATAATGATGTTCAAGAAGTTTTATCTAGCGATGATTCTGAAGATGATGACAATTGATATTAAGTTGTATTTTGAATGAAACAGTTGTTATATGCTTTAATGTGTAATTTTTTATTTGTAAACGATTGTTATATGCTTAAGTTGTTGTTTGAATGAAACAATTGTTATACGTTTAAATGATGATGAGTTGTTTTTATTTGTTTAAATGTGTAATTTTGTATTTTAATGAAAACGTTTTTATATGTTAAAATATGTATATTGATATGAATTTGTGTATTAGTATTAATTGGTTAATTAAATTGTGTAATTTTGTTTTTTAATGAAAATGTTTTTATATGTTAAAATGTGTATATTGATAAAATGTGTATACTGATATGAACTTGTTATTTTACAGATGGCATGTGTAGCTCCTAGGTCACACGGTGGGGATGCTGGTGGTAGTCCACCCAGACGGCCCACACGTCCTGTACCGGCCGAGTGTCAGCGTAAGAAATCATTATATTTTTTTATAACACTGATATTTATAATTTATGTCACTTGAATTTTTACGAGTAAATAACATATCTTTTGTAGGTTCAAATCAACGCTTTGTGACCAACCTAGGAAAATTAAGGACGGCGTACAGAAATAATAACGAAAAACCTTTGACAATTGGCTTTGAATTTAAAGATCTGAAAACCTTCCATTTTCTGGGCAATTATGCATCATTGTTGACTCATCTTATGGGGGTATTAATCCGGTCACTTCCCCTGAACTGCGAATGGGACGAAATTCCAGAGTCTGATAAAGCTCATATTTATCCTACAATTGAGGTGAAAATTGTTTATTTTACTTATATTGTTATTGTTATCGACATTTAGATATGTGTGTTATGTTTAATTTGTTTGTTTATTTAAATTCATATGTTTTTATGCAGACATATTTCGACCTCGAGCCATGGTACAATGATCGTACTGAGGTGGTGTGTGGCAATGGTGTGTATGAGGTGTGTACTCGGGTTAGGCTTGCGTTGGAACTCCAACTGAGGGTGCTGTATAGAAAATACAAGAACAGGATCAAGAAACATTTTTATTCGAAATATAAGACGCCCGCACTGGCACAAGAACATGTACCGCCGTCGAGTGTGTGGGACAGTAGAACCGAAGGTGATTGGGCTGAATTGGTTCAGTGGTGGTCAGACCCAAAGAGGGTGGCAAGAAGTCAGGTTAATACTGTTAATCGTTCCAAAAACACGGTACCGACCACTCAAGGCAAAAAACCATTCGCCCGAGGAAGGAATGAATACGTAAGACTCTTTATAATTTTTGTGATTTATTTAAAAGCGTTTATATTGTTTATTTATTATAGCTCGTTACTAATTTATTTGAGATTTTACAGAAAGTCAAGGAAGGGGTTTACGAGGACCTGGTTGAAACATGGAGGAAGGGGCACTCAAGTGGTGGCACGTTTAAAAGTAAAGAAAACGAGGAAAGATATGTAAGTAATATATAACTCTTTACATGCCTTAGTAACTAATTTCATTTGTTTTAAATCGTTTTTTTTTTCCAGCAAAAGATGAAAGCCCTCGACCAAGTGAGAGCCGGTATAGTCCCGCACATGTCTGATAAAGAAATAGTGGCTCAAATCATGCCAAGTCAAAATAAGCAAAATGTGCCGGGACAAGGCAGAAAGTTACCGGGTGGTGCCAATAACACAACTCGCAGGTTATATATCCTCAATAAAACAAAATGTAAATCAATTGTTCATATTTATGTCTTGTTGTATATAATGAAACATTGTTGTTGTAACTTATCGCAGGCGGGGTGCTCCACGTCGACCAGATGTTCCCTCTCGTAGTGAATTTCAAGAATTGATAGAACGAAATGAGCGACAGATGGAGCTGCTGAGGAAAAAGAATCAGGAGGCGCAGCAACGGGCTTACTTGGCAGCGTTAAAGGCAGATGCGGCGCAACAATATAGTCAGACGTCGTACCAGCATATGGCGCAATATCAGAGTCAATTGGGTGAGTTTTTCCAGAACTACAACTCAAATACTGATCACCCAATTAGACCTCCTACTTTTGTACCCCCGCCCCGACCCTTTGTTATGCCCACCCTAGCTCCTGATTGGGCTCAGTTAGTCCAACCCCCTATCCTTGGGCACAACCAGTGCAACCTCCTTCCATCGACCCATACCGACCATCTTTGCCCGACAATCTCCAACCACTCCAACCTCCCTATACCGGCACTTATCCTATTGCTCCCGTCACCAACAATAACACATTTAACTATTGTTATCGTCCCACCACACACTCGGCTTATGAGATCGGCTCTACTTCACAATCCATACCCGGAGGTTCTCGTGTAATCACAAATCCCCATGAGCACGATTACCGGTCCGTTGACGAGTTGGGTCGAGATAGGAATGTACAAAACAGTGGTGACGACTTATCAGGCGATGACGAGGGGAATGACGAGGGGAGTGACGAGGGGGGTGACGAGGAGGGTGACGATGGGGAAGGTGACTTTTCACCTAACGAGGATGCGGAGTAGAGGTTGTGGTAGTATTTTTCTTATTATGCATGTTTAATAAAGTTTGAGATTTGTAGCGTTTAAACATTTGATTTAGGATTGAATAAGTGTATTTGATGAATATTGTATCGTGACGTTGGATAATTTATCGTAATATGGTATTGTAACGTTTATTGATTTGTTATTATTCTGTATTTGTCGAATTCTGCCATTTTGAATTGTGGATTATGTCCGGAAAAAGTTCCGGAAAAAATCTGGAAACTGCAAAATAGCCCAGTTTTTTTTAGCCCCCAGGTACACCTAGGGACGACTTAGTCGTCCCTAGGTTATTAAATATCATCCAGGTTATCACCCTAGGGACGACTTAGTCGTCCCTAGGTTTCAAAATGACCAGGTGTCAAAACCTGGGGACGACTAAGTCGTCCCTAGGTTTTGAAAACCTGGGCATTTTGAAACCTAGGGACGACAAAGTCGTCCCTAGGTTGATAAATAATTTTTTTTTTTATTTTCTGAAAATGTTTTTCTTAATATTTATAAAAAAGATTTTATTAAAAATAATAAAAAAAAGAATTTTTAAGAAAAATTTTGAAAAAGATTATTTTTATTTATAACCTAAGGACGACTTTGTCGACCCTAGGTTTCAAAGGGAGTCGTCCCTAGGTTAGTCAATTTTTTCAACGTAGTGGGTTGCGGGACCCACTAAGTCGTCCCTAGGTTACAAAGAGGTGTTCGTCCCTAGGATCCTAGAGACGATTTTTTAGGCACTACCTCCTAGGGTCGACTTAGTCGTCCCTAGGAGTTTAGGGTCGAATATTGGCTTCCCTAGGGACGAATAAGTCGTCCCAGTTTCATTTTAAACTTTTTAAATAAAAAAAATTTATATTAATTTTAAATATATAAAAAAGATTTAAAAATCGGAATAATAAGTTTATTTAACCTAGGGACGACTAAGTCGTCCCTAGGGTTTGTGGTCCCCTCTTTCATTTTAAACTTTTTAAATAAAAAAAATTTATATTAATTTTAAATATATAAAAAAGATTTAAAAACGGAATAATAAGTTTATTTAACCTAGGGACGACTTAGTCGTCCCTAGGTTTGTTGGGCCCCACTTTGTCCCCTCAGCCCTTTTGACCAAGATTTTGTTGAAAAAGTGGTGGGTCCCCCCTTAATCTAGGGACGACTAAGTCGACCTTAGAAAAGGGGCGACCCTAAACTCATTTTTGTTGTAGTGTGTTAGATCTTTCCCGTTGCAAATTTGTAGGTTTTGATTTTATTGCAGCCGTATATTTTCTGAAATTCTTGAGTTGTTTTGTAAATATGTTTGTATAAGTGACAGCAGTATGGTTGCTAATAGTTGTTACCTACTGTTAAGGGTCACTATTTTTGACAAAACTGTGACCTTTTCATGACAACTACTGTTGTCATGATAAGGTCACAGTTTTGTATAAGTGACAGCAGTATGGTTGCTAATTGAGTAACCACTGTTACTGCTGAGTGACTAAACACAGTGACAAAACTATCGTCACAATTATAGTTTCTACTGGAATTTGGTGACCATGATAGTGACAGAATTTGACAGTCGCTTTCTTGTAAATAGCAACAGAGTCATAGTGACAACAAGTACATGACTAAGGCTACCCACAACGCATGAAGGTCGCGACCTAGTTTTTTCGGCCGGCAACCTAGTGCGACCTATTTGTCACAACCCGGCGACCTAGTGCGACCTAGTTGAATTTTTTTTATTATTAAAACACAATAAATTTAATAAAAAACATTACATTTATTTAAAAAAAATATTACACAATTATTCGAAATTAAAAAAACATTAAACATTAAATGGCTGATATCGCCATTATTCATTGCGATTATTCCAAATGTGTTCCACTAGATCGGCTTTTAGGTTGAGATGTAGATGTGGGTCGACTATTTGTTGAGTAATTTGTAGCCTTTCTTCGTGCGTATTTATCGGATCGTTATCAGCATGTTCTTCTACTTGATGATAAATGGGTGATATCGCCGCCCCTATGTTTAATAACCATATTGTGTAATATGATACACGTGTACATTATGTCTGATAGTCGACTTTTTGACAATCCTCGGGCCGGGATATCAATCATCTTCCATTTTGTTTTCAATACACCGAAGGCTCGCTCAACATCTTTTCTTGCTGCTTCGTGCTTCGTTTTATACAATCTTCGTTTCTGATCATTTGTCGGCGGATCTTGTATAGACTTAATAATAACCGACCATTGCGGATATATCCCATCAGTAAGATAGTATCCTCGATGATAATGCACGTTGTTAGCCACGAATCCCAGTTCAGGTGCTTTCCCCGATTTAAGATCATTAAAAATAGGGGACTGACGTAAAACATTCACGTCGTTATTCATCCCAGCTACACCAAAGAATGCATGCCAAATCCATAAGTCTTGCGATGCAACCGCCTCCAATAAAATGAACGGTGTTGACCCCTGATCACGCCTACTAAATTGAGCTTTGAAAGCAACGGGACAATTCTCCCACGGCCAATGTGTACAATCGATACTTCCTAGCATCCCAGGAAACCCGTGTTTTTCCTCGTGACGAGCATAAAGTTTCTCGGTGTCAGTATAAGTAGGCTTTCGCAAGTACTCTGTACCATATAATTGCATTATGCCGGTACAAAACCGTCGAAGACACTGTCGGGCTGTTGTCGCACCCATTTGCAAATATTCGTCTAGAGAATCAGGCACGGCTCCGTACGCCAATTGACGAATAGCGGATGTGCACTTCAGCAAGGGCGAAAGACATTCTCGATTCAAAGCATCCGTTGAGTTTCGAAAATAAGAATCTTTATTTTTCAAATCGTCAACAATTTGTAAGAATAAATCGCGATCCATTCGGAATCGTTCACGAAATGTCTCTGCAACATATTGCGGCCCTTCAGTAAAATACGCATCTACTAGACGATTATGTGCACCCTGATAATCTCTATAAATATACGCCCGTTTTTTGGGGCGTGATGCTTCATAAGCCTGTGCGCAAGCTTGCGTAAAAGCTTCTAACTCACTAGTAACTTCTTCTTCGTCGTCGGAAGAGTCGGCAAAAAACAATTCATAAGACATTTTTGGAGATTTGTGTGTTATTTTTTGTGATAATTGGTAATAAGATAGGGTATTTATAGAAAATTTTTAAAATATAACCGTTTGATTTTTTTTGAAAATGTGGCAATGTTACCGTTTTTTTTTGACAAAAATCAACACACATCAAAACAAGGTCGTGACCAGGGTCGTTTTGTGCGCGACCGACTACGGCGACCGAATCGCCGCAACGCGGCGACTCGGTCGCGACCGACTGACGACCGAGTATTTTCAGGTGCGTTGCGGGTAGCTTAACCGACTTTTGATCGCTAATCCTAGTGACTATTTTTATGCTGACACTGACAGTTTTTGTTTGTCACTAATGTTGTTTTTTCAGTTATCGTGCAAGTCAAATGTTAACTTTAGGGGTGCTTGTTGGTTTTAACGGTGCTGTTGCAGAGCGGATCTAGAATTTCTAATATGGTGTTGCACAAATTTTTTAAGATTATTTGAGTGTTGCACGTCAAGAAATCCTCTATTTTATATAAAATTTATTTTTTGTGACTTAAAATAAAGTGTATCTCGTGTCACACCCGACTCTTATGTAAGTCGACCCATGTGCTTTTGGTTCTAGTAAACTGAGTTCTCGTGCACGAGTTTAAATTTCTTATTGCGAATATATTATATGTGGCAGAATGATAGTATTATTTTATGATGTTTAAAGATTTGGTCGTCGATTGAATCGTATAATTTACAGCTATATGCACAAATAATCGAGATCTTTATAACACGATGAGCATCAAACAGAACGGTTTGGCAAACACGTAAATAACAAGCTATAAACACCCACACGCTTCAGCTGGTTTAATTAAACAACCTGGCCATTTAGCTTTTAAAGCTCGGATCTTATAACTTTGAACGGCATCATTTATTTAAGTAAGCAGTTTGTTGTCAGAGATATGATTCACGTCGTTTTTTTTATCAGATTGGACGGACATAATTTTTTATTGGATCAGTTGGATCTTAGTATATAGAATATAGTAACTTCAAATATTATTTTGTTATATTATTGAACTTAAGGCTGTTAAGACAAAAAGTATATTAACTTTTAGTGGCTAAACTTTTATTTCACTAAAGTCAAAAAATGTGTTTAAAGTTTACTTAAGATTAACATTAAGATAAACAAGAAGTAATTTTAAAATTAAAAAAAAAGAGAAATAAATAATACCCCACATTAGATTTCGGTTATGTTTGATAAAACTTAAAAGGACATATTTAAATAAATTATAATATGTTGAAAGGTATATCAGTAATTTACAATTTTAACAACTCTTAACAATTCAAAAAGCTTTATCATTCAGCTTTTTATTTTAGAGCTACTTGTTTAAAATAAAAAACTAACAGCTCTAAAAAATTATTATGCAAAGAGAGCTATTAGATTATTTTTTTAACAAAAAATCTAACAGTTCTAAAAAAAACTTCAAAATAGCATTTACCAAACATAACCTTCATCTACTTGAATTGATTGTATCTCTAAACTTTTAGATGTATCATAATACATTTTATAGCTTAAAACATGGTAAGCACACCAGCGCTTTGATGCGAGGCCGATTGTTTTTTATTCGTTGGTGGTGTTTTATGTGCATGTAGCTACTTTGTTAGCTGCCTCTTTACCTTATATTTTTTTATTGGTTCAGAAGGGTGGAGCATCAGAGAAACATTGTGTATCCGCCATGGCTGCAACTTTAACAAGTTGTCACGCAAAGATGCAGAACGCTTCACCTCCGGTCCTCCCTACCAATAAACTCATCATTGTCTTTAAAAAACAATGTTCATGCGAAGCTTTAGAATGACTTGAAAGCACACCAACTTTCTCAAAAAGCAATTACCACAAACAAAAAACAAACAAATCAAAGTAATAGTAGCCTGAAAAACCCGATCTGTTGCTTCACATTTTCCCGACATGTACCAAATCCAAACCTCACGTAGGTATCACTGTTTCTGTTATCCCTAAAGCATAAAGCAGAACATTCTCACAAACTAATTACCAAAAACAAATCAAAGTAATAGTAGCCTGAAAAACCCATTTTTGTAGCATCATATTTACCCAACATGTGCCAAATCCAACGCTCAGATAGGACAACACATAGGTATCACCGTTCCTGTTTTCCCAAAAATGATCTGAGAACTCATCATCGCCTAAAAATGATGAGGTAGAGGACAATTCGGACAAAACTGGCCGCGTTATTCATTTCTTTTTTATTAGCTCAGAAGGGTAGAGTATAAAAAAAACATTGCTTATCTGCCATGGCTGCAACTTTAGCAAGTTGCAACGCAAAGATGAAGAATGGTTCACCTCTGGTCCCCCCAACCGATAAACTCATCATTGCGTTTATAAAACAATGTTAATGCGAAGCTTCAAAATGACTTGAAAGCCCATCGGTTCAAATGGCCTTTAGGAAATAGTATAGTTTTGGAATAAAAAAGAGACGGTAGTACCTATGTTATGTTTTCGCAGCCGTACACACATGTAAGGGACAGAAGGACAATGTGTGGGTTTTTTTCTTTCGCCAAAATGAAGAAAAATAACCAAAAAACATTTACTAGTAGCAACTCTCTCACAAAGCAATTACCATATAGAGAAAAAAACAATTACCATAAACAAACCATAGTAATAGCAGCCTGGAAAACTCGTTTCTATAGAATCAAATTTTCTTGACATGTACCAAGTCCAAAGCTCAGATAAGACAACACATAGGTGTTACCGTTTCTGTTATCCCAAAAGCATAAAACAGATATCTCTCACAAACCAATGACCACAAACAGATAGTAGCCTAGAAAACCTGTTTATTTAGCGTCATATTTTCCAGACATGTGCCAAATCCAAACCTGAGATAGGACAACACGTACGTGTCATCATTGTGTTATCCCAAAAGCATAAAACAGACCCGAGAAATCATCATAGCCTAAAAATGATGAGATATAGCATAGTTCAAAGAAAATTGGTCGCGTTATTTGTTGATCCCTTTGAATAGATCGAGGTCCTGTTAAGGATTGCACAAAAACTTGAAAACAAACTAGAGCACTTGATAGAATCTTACTAAACTCTAATAAGTTATGCGAAATCTAACTTATGAAAGCAAAGAAGAACAACAATATACTCTAACTATTAGATTCTTGTTAATCGACTGTGGAAAAGGTGCAATAAACTCAATGTACCTATGTTCCTTTTATAATGCAAGGAACTCTAGAATGTTCTATTTAGATAAGTATATCACAGACGATATACTCTCAATATACTTAGAACATATCTTTACTAAAGATATTTCAGTCCTTATCTATAATAGCAGTACTTACATTTAGCTTAACAGTACTTAGCATGTACCGCGCTAACACTAACAGTACTTACTATACTAACGATACTTAGTATATAACTAACGATACTTGGTACTTTTAGAAATAATTCCCAACAATCATCCCCTAAACAAGAATGATAACTTGTTGTCTTCTTATTTTTCTGTGTGTTGAATGTATAAGAATACATGTCTTCAAACTTTGCTTCAAATCTGGATTGAACTTGGTAATTCTGATCTTTGTACCAACTGAATGTATCCAAACACTGCTGCATATCTTCTTCTGATATAATGAACTCCAATACTTTATGAACTTCATCTTTGTATTCAAAGTATAATCTTCTATGTCTTGAACTTGAACATTCTTTAATCTTTATAGAAACTATATTTTATTCATATTTTAGACCTTCTCATCTTGAGATAAAACATGTGTGGCTCTAGATCATGGATCATCTTTTCTTATTTGATGATGACAAAACCTTATGTATAATCTCATTGATAAGCATGAATCTCCTTGAACATGTCACCAATGTTATTTATGAATCAACAATCTTACTTGTATATACTCACTAGCTGAAATAAAACAATTAACAACAAACCAATCTGTATTGGCATCATGATTTTTAGCAAATCATCAACTATTAACGGTTTTGATTTATTCTTTACCAGTTAGTCGTACACTCTGGAATAGCCAATACTTTATTCATCAAGAATAAAATGTATTGATAACCCTACAATTTTTGGTAAACTGTCAACCATATAACTGATTTGATAGAGTCTTTACCTAGAACCGTTTGCCCTAGGACTAGCCAACTCTTTGCAATTAATCATGGTGAGTTAATGACCATGTAGTTTTTAGCAAACTACCAGCTATCAACGGATTTGATAAGTCTTTACCATAAACCGTTTGCTTATGGACTTGCCAGTTCTTATGTGGATTAGACATGGTTAACTGATAACTATTTGTGAAGTGTGACTGAAAGTCAAACACTTAAAGTTCCTTTTCTTCTTCCCCCTCTCTCTCTCCAAATCCTTGATTTTCTGCTTGATCATCCTTATCAACTCCAAAGCACTGGTGGATTCTTCTGAAACTTCTAGTTGAAGATCCAACATCCATTCTAACATTCTTCTTCCAAAAGGATATCTTATTTATTGAAGCATGTAATAAGTAACATCATCTACATCCAATGTGTGTACTCCACAAGATCTAAAGTATCTCCAGTATGTAGGAACCTTGTCTTCCAATTCTTTCAATATCTCTTGATTAGCAGTATGTGGCTCATACATAAATCTCAACTCATGAAGTAACAAAGAGACTTGTTCTCTTCATTCACTTCCTCCTTACACATACCTATACAGATCCTGAATGTCTTGTCTATCAAGTATATGGAGTATTTCTTCCAATAACCTAAACATCCTGAATGTTCCATCTGTTCTGGTTATCCCATGAGCTTCAAGTCCTTGATTGGTAGCACATGTCCATCTTGTAATAGAAGATTTCTTTCCTAAGACCTATGTATCCATGTACTGATATACAAATCTAACGACCTTCAAGTACTTTCTACAACTCTCATCACTGTCACTTTCTTCATCAGTTGTACACATTCCCTTTTTCCTTGCTAGGTGCTTCATTCTAGTTAATTTGTTTCTCTTAGTATCTCTGGAGGTTCCTTATTCATGTTCTTTTGCATAATGTCTTCCTCTAAGAGTTCCTCTATATGTATCGTTTCTCCATGTACTGTTGACTGTGTATGTACCGCCTGTACATTTTCAGTCTCTTCAACACTTTGAGCTTTGTTACCCTCATCCAATACTTGAGTTTCAGCTTCTTTTGGAGTATTTTTTGCTTTCTTATTCTTCCTAGCATAAGTAGTCTTAATTGTTGGAGAACTTCCTTCTATATCAAGTCTGGGGGTACTTCCAAATTGTCTTTGTTGTCCTAGATATTTCTTAACATCTTCAATATCTTTCTTGTCAGCTTTAGATCCAATATCAGCAAAGTTAAGTTTGCTCCTTTTGTGTTGCTCATAAAGTGACTTAATCTCATCAAAACTTTTTCTAACCAGCTAAGCATGAGTGAAATGCTTTACTTTCTTTAGATAAGCCATTATCTGGTTCCTAAGTTGATTGGTTGTTGGAGGCTTGATTCTTTCCAATCTCCTATTTTCTACAAAAAATCTTTGTTGTTCTTTGACCAAATCATCAATCAATCTTGACTTCTCATCTTCATCATAAGCATCTCTCTTCAGCTATCATAGATTCAACTAGAGGCTCACTTACTTTTAATTCAGCTTGTATTCTGTCATATTCTTTAATATTCCACTCTTGCTGTATTCTGTGTGCTTCAAGCAATGCTTGTTTAGCTGCACGTTCTTCTTGTTATTGTTCTTCATGAAGTTTAGCTTGTAATCTCCATGCTACTTCTTCATCATGTTCCATTTAATGAAATTTCTTTAAGGCATCTTCAACAATATCTAAATCACTATCTTCTTCTTCTGATTCATATTGTAATTTCTTCTTGCCTTTGTCCCTTGGGTCAATCTTTGGTTGTTTCCTTGTGAACCTAAGAGGTCTTCCATCTTCACTCTCATTGGATTGTTGACCTGGTATAACAATACCTTTATTAGCAGGCTTTAAATTATAAACCTTCTTGCCTATATCTTGGACTTTACTGGCAACTTTTGGTTGTTCCACTGGTTGATTTTGTTGTACTTGTGGCTCCTCAACCTATTTTCAGTATTTTGTTGTGGATCAGTTGTTGAAGTTACTTGAGATTTCACATCATCTTCTTGTACCTTTCTTTCAACCTCTTCCTGTTTAGCTTTCTCCGCTGAACTCTTCTCCCTAAGACTAAGAAAAAGGTTTGCTAAAGTCTCATCATCTGCAAAAGATGGAGTAGAGCTTTCTTCAAAAGTTGGTAGTGAAGATCCTTGACCAACAGTACCTGCACCTAGAAAAATACTTGCACTAGGCTTGATGGTACTTGGGTCAGCACTACTTACTTCACCAGTATTAGACACTTCTTTATCATCTACCACCATGGTATTTTCAGATACATTCTTTTCTTTAGAAGCTGTTTTTTCAATCTTCAACTCTTCAGTTTTATTCGACCCATCACCCTTCTTTTCTTCATCCCTTGAAAGTGATTGTATCTTTAGTTGTTTTTGAATTGTAATAATTGGAAAAGTTTGATCAATTTCATTAATCTTTTCATAAAACCTTTCCCAATTAACTTCTGGACTTACTTGCTGATGTGGCAGTGGTGATTGTTACTGTGGTTGATCTGTTGCTTTTTCCATGATTTCAACATTTTGTTGTAGAATTGGCATAGTTATTGTAACCACATTTTCTTCAAATGAGGATGGATTCTGTGGTTGATCTTCCATGCTTGTATCATCCACAAAATGCTCAAATCCGTCACTCATATCATCATCAAAATTCCTCCCCTCAAATTGTGCTTCTTCCCCAATCTTAGCCTGAATACCAGAAGAAGATCCTGCTTCCTCTAATTTCCTCTCTTGTTTGGATGCTTATAGTTGTTTCCTCCTGAATTTTCTAGGTTTATGCTTTTACTCCTTCAACTGAGCCTTATGAATTGAAATGTGATGCCTTATCCATGGATTTTCTCTCATTCTTAGCTTCTTGATCTTGGCATTCAACTTTTCAATCTTTTGATCTTGTAGAACCTTAGCATCTTGCAAATCTTTGACCTGTTTAGACAAACTACTACATAAAGCAGTCAAATTTGCAATATCCAATACCTCTGTTGCCTTGGCTGGTGGTGAACCACTAGCATCATGTGAAGCAGCATGTGTATGGATCATCTCATTAGAGATTGGTTGTTCATCTTCATGATGAGATGAAGAAGTTAGTACTTCTCTAGAGGGTTGAGGGCTTTGATGGAGGGAGTTTGCTGAGGTTCACTAGCAGAGCTAGGATCCTCACCCTCTGTGTTAGCCTCATCTGCTAACATATGGTCTAATAATGGTGTTATAGTCCCACTAAAGGTAGTACCTTTCTTAGACAAGAAAGAGAATGTCCTTTTGGTAAAAGTAGGGACATCCTAGGTTTCTGATGATGTGGGTAAGTTAGGGATTTGATCATTTATTAAGGCCTGGATAAATTTAGGGTACATTAATAATTTCTTAGAGGCATCTAAGTTCCTATTCATCCCTTCAAAAATCAATTTGAGAAGTTAAAATTCTATTATTTGCCAAACAAATAGTAGCTGATGCCAAAGCAGCAGGAATTTGATCAAAAGAAGTACTCTTAGAACTTAAACAGTGAATTATAGTATGAAAAAGTAATCTCCATTGAGGTGAAAACAATCCTTTAAAGAAAGTAAGTATGTCCCTACTACCCTCATATCCCATGGCTGCAAGGCCATCATGAATTTATGAATCTGGAAACATACTAATGCCATTAGCATCATTCGGTATCAATGATGCTTGTAAAAGAACTTCTGTGACATATATATTTCTATCATTAACACCATTATTGGCCCATATGTTAGCAGATGAGGCTAACACATAGGGTGAGGACTATAGGACAATAGGAATTGAAACAGTAGGACTTACAGTGAGTGCATATTGTAATAGTAGGATCCTCACCCTCTGTGTTAGCCTCCAAAATTTTGGATAACTGCCTCTGCTATTACTCGTCATGATCAACCTTGCATTAGAGCATCATTTAGCCCATATGTTAGAAGAAGGCTAACACAGAGGGTGAGGATCCTAGCTCTGCTAGTGAACCTCAGCAAACTCCCTCTCATCAAAGCAGAGGCAGTTCTCCAAAATTGCTCAACAATAGGAATTGAAATAGTAGGACTTACAGTGAGTGCATATTGTATGTGACTTCTAAAAAGAAAGTCAAGTATCTCATGAAAACCTTGTGAATTAGTGTTTTGAATTAGCTTTTCAACTTGGTTGTGTTTAGAGATCATTTGTATAACAGCCATTGTTGTTGTTGATGATCGATGATAAGAATTATAGTTATAGAATCGAGGTGTAAAAATAAAAGATTAGGTGAATCAGTTATGTAACTGGGGTTGGTTTATATATGGGAAGCAAACCCAAGCGCGAAGAAACCACCAATTTTACAAAATAGACCCTCCGACAGTACTTTCAATAACAGTCAAATAGCGGTACATGAAATATACGTGGTACTTCAAATATACCTAACGGTACTTGGTCTCCAAAACGGTACCTTAAAGATAATTACCGGTACATGCAGTCCACTATCATTGTATCCTCTTTTACCTTGATCTATCAAACCTGTAATCACATTACAAACAACTACAAACACTATACAATATAATAAACATAATCATTGTACAGTTATATCCTCCCCTTAACATATGCATCAATTATTGGTTGAGCATACCAATATGTGCTACCAAGAACTCAAACCTCTTTATTTCAAACGCCTTGGTCAACAAATCAGCTACATTGTTATCTATATGGATCTTTAAAACTTGAATAAGCTTTTTGTCATAAGCATATCTGATTAAGTGATGTCTTATTTAAATATGATTAGTTTTGGAGTGAAATACTGGATTTTTGACAATGCATATAGTACTTTCATTGTCAATGTAGATTTTGGTATTCATAAAATTGAAACCATAATCTAACATCTAATTTTGAATCCAAAGTACTTGTCCACAGCAATGAGCAACAACCACATATTCAGCTTCAGTAGTAGAAGTAGTAACAATGGTTTACTTCTTACACTACCAAGAAATAAGTCTTCTTCCTAGGAATTGACAACCTCCTGTTGTGGACTTCCTATCATGATTAGCTCTAGAATAATCACTATCTAAGTAAGCTTCCAAATCAAAGGTAGAATCTCTAGGATACCATAAACCTAAGTTAGGTTGTCCTTTGAGATAGTTGAAGACTTTTTTCACAGGTAGATATGAAACCTTTGGATTGAATTAAAACCTTGAACAAGCACATACAGAAAACATGATATCTGGTCTATAAGCAGTAAGATACATAAGTTACCCAATCATGGATCTATATAAGTGAAGATCCACATCTGCACCATGTTCATCTTTTGACAGAGACTTCTTGGCTTCAAAAGGTGTACTTGTACTTCGTGTATCCATACTTGAAAATTTCTTCAAGATTTCAGCAACATATTTATCTTGAATGATAAATATTCCATCTTTCCTTTGTTTGACTTGAAGTCCTAAAAAGAAAGTAAGCTCTCCCATAGAACTCATCTGAAACCTTCCTTTCATCAAAGCTTCAAACTCTTTACACCATGACTTCTTGGTTGAACAAAAAATAATGTTATCCACATATACTTGTACTAAGATGATGTCCTTGGCATTCCTCTTGATAAAAAAGTCTTATCAATGGTCCTCTCCTATACCCATGTTCCGAAATAAAATTGGACAGAGTTGCATACCATGCCCTAGGAGCTTGATGAAGACCATAAAGAGCTTTGATAACTTTATAGACTCCGTTGGGGAATTTAGGATCTACAAAACCCGGAGGTTGTTATACATATACCTCCTCAGAAATAGTGCCATAAAGAAACGCACTTTTCACATCCATTTGATAGACTATAAAAACCATATATGATGCAAAGGCCAAAAATAACCTAATGGCTTCTATTCTTGCCACTGGTACAAAAACCTCATCATAGTCTACCCCTTCTTCATGTCTATATCCTTGGGCAACAAGTCTGGCCTTGTTCCTAAAAACAACACCCCTTTCATCCTTCTTGTTTCTGAAAACCCACTACCAATTACTCTCTTTCTAGAAGGTAGGTCAACAAGAATCCAAACTTTTTATAGTTCACACTACATAAGCTCTTCTTGCATAGCATCCACCCAACTTTCTTCTTCAAGGGCTTGAGAAATGTTCTTAGGCTCTACTTGTGATAGAAAACAAGCAAACATACAATTTGAGTATCTTTATGATTTGTTCTTTGTTGTTGCTTAACATAACTCACAACTGCATGGGTTTTAGTGCTAGCTTTTACTTGTCTTCTGGTTTGCACAACAGACTTTGGATCTCCAATGATCTGAGCCATAGGATCGTTGGTGTTGACTCAATGAGTGGGAATAGGACTGACTGGTATAATAGTTTCTATGTTATTGAAATCAGTCACTGCACCCTGCTTATCATAGGAGGATTTTGAGAAAATTCCTTCCTTTGGACTAGCGTAAGCATCTTCATCATCCATAGACTGAAGAATGTCTTCTAGTGAATCAACAGTATTTGCAGATATGTACTGCTGAGCTCTGTGATTCCAAGGGTGCTTCTCTAGTGTGCTTAACATTAGCTGTAGCATCCTTATCTTGATCCATAAGCCTATGAAGTTTAACATTCAAGGCTTGATCATCATTTGGTATTACTGGTTGCTTCTATGGTGGGCTTGGCAATATAGGTGAGACAGGGGGCAAAACTAGTACATAGATATGAGCATCATCATCATCATCATCATCATCTTCCTTAGTATCTGATGTAGAGGAATTCTCTACTTGAGTACCTGTACTTATGGCAGTGGTCTCTTCACCTACATTGTTAGTTTTACAGTCTTGTTGCATAGAATAGTAATTCATGGAATTGGTTAGATAATCCAAATCAAACATCCAAGCATCCTATTCCTGGGACATTGGGCTTATTCTGTAAGAATTTGACATAAGCATTCTCTTATACCTTGCCTGATGCCAAATTGTAAACCCTATATGCTCTACTTTGCAAAGAGTATACTACTAGGTATCCTGAATTAGACTTTCCATCTAACTTTCCCAACGGATCAAGAGTGTTGAATATTGAAACATGACACCCAAAAGGTCTTAAGTGACTTATGGTTGGCCTAGTGCCAGTCAGAAGTTCATAAGGTGTTTTGTTATGAGGCTTGGTTACTAAAACTCTATTAAGCAAATAGCATGCATTGTTGATTGCCTCTGCCCAAAATGTATTAGGTAAAAGTGAATCAGCTAACATGGTCCTAGCAGCCTCAATTAGTGTCCTATTCTTCCTCTCAGCCACTACATTTTATTGTGGAGTCCTGGGATTACTAAATTGTCTCTGGATTCCCTTAGACCTACAAAATTCATCAAGTTTAACATTCTTGAATTTTGTCCCATTATATGTTATATTGATTAAAACTTGTTTAGTGAATTGCTTTTCAACTAATGTAACAAAGTCTTTTAGCAAGTCATTGGTTTCATTCTTATGTAACATAAAGAAAACCTAACTAAATCTACTAAATTCATCAGTTATAACTAGGCAAAAGGTCTTGTGACTAATACTCCTAACAGGAAACTAGACCAAATAAATCCATATGTAAGAGTTGAAAAGGTCTAGTCACTGAATTGACAGTCTTGGTATTACAAAAAATTCTGTGTTGTTTAACCTTTTGACAAGCAACACATGTAAGGCCATTTTGAAAAGACTTGGTAGGTAACCCTCTAACCAGATTTCCCTTAACAGGTCTGTTCAAATTCTTAAAGTTCACATGACCTAACCTTCTATGCCATAAAGTAGAATCATCACTAGAAGCTTTATCTAACAAACATGTAATACCACTTGTTGTAGTAATAGAATGAAGATTGAAGGTATAAATATTTTCTTGCCTAGATACTTTAAGCAGTATTTGAGACTCCGTAGGCATCTCAAAATCTGAAGAGAGCACCATAGAGTCTGTATTTGTGAAAATCACCTTGTTCTTTTTATCACACATTTGTGATACTGAGAAAAGGTTGAATTCATTCAAATCTTTTACAAGAACACTTCTTCAAACTCCAACCTTCATATATTAATCTTTCCTTTTCCGGTAATTCTGCCTTTACTTCCACCAAAGGCTACTGGTCCACCTTTGAATTCTTCAAATTCAGCAAGGTAGTCTTTGTTCCCTGTCATGTGCCTTAAGCATCCACTGTATACTATTCCTTTGTCCTTCAATTCATTGATTAGATGCTCCTGCATAAGTAAAAAACAAAAATAGTTTTAACAAGGACCCAAGACACATTAGGCTTGGATCTGGTGGGGCCAACATACTTAAATGTTTGATAAGTAGTATTTCCAGTAAGGCTGCAAACACTCTTGTATTTCATGGTTCCAGTAAGGTAATAAAAAACATAAGGTGATTCTATGTCTCTGTATTTTCTTTACTTAAGTATCGTTTTAACAATACTTGGCTGAACACATTGTTTTTGACCTTTTGGCACCCATATCTGCATTGATTTTGCATAAGGCTTGTTTCTAGGTGGCTTAGCAATTTCAAAAATACTCCACGAAGGTGTGTGGGACTTTAGATTTCTAGACTTTTGACCAACGGTACTTGTATTTGGTCCAACGGTACTAGCAAATTTTGGTCTGCCGGTACTTTGAGAACTTGACCTTAAAGGTACTAGACCTTGCTTCATATGTTCTGCTCTAGGTATAAAGTCTCTATTGGTATGAGGGTGACTCACTTTCTTAGTCTTGTTTTGCTTATTCACCCTCTGTGCATAACCCTACTTAGGGTTGTCATCCCTTGGTCCCATTTGACCTTTACCCTGTGTACTTTTTCTTTGTGCACCTATCTCATGATTTCTCATGATGACTCTTTTATCAGCCTTTTGTCTAGCAATTTTTTCTTCATGCACAGTACAATCTTTGATAAAATGACTTAAGCTAGCACATACAAAACATCCTCTTCTTTTCAAAGAAGATCCAAAGGTAAGTGTGGAAAGCTTGGACATTTTACCAGGGAGTGCAAAAGGGAGAAAGCTAAAGGAAGTAATCAAGTGTCCAAGAGTAACAATAAATCCAGTCCTGGAGTCGTTGAAAGTGTCCTAAAAGGTGAGAGCAGACACCCATGTAGTTGAAAAGGTTCAATAGCATTGATCTCAATAGATGGTGTGGTCAACTAGGCTCAAGCACATGAAGAAGATGAGCATGGTCTAATGGCTCTTTCTCATGGAGACACTGAGATACAACTTTGTTCTAAAAGTTGTGTTATTAAGTTTAATAGTCTTAAAGTAGAACTAGAAGAACAATATTAAAAAGTTAACACATGTACTGTAGAGGTAAATGCTTTTAAACAAGGTGTTAACAAGTTAGAAGTAAATATAGTTTTGTATCAAAAGGGTCAGCAAAACTATGAAGAGAAAATTAGGATTTTGACTCTTCAAATGAGAGAGAAAGATGTAGCTATCCAAGCCTTTAAAAAACAACTTGTAAAAATTACAACAGAAAATGAAGTTTTAAAAGCTAGTCTATTTACCATCTTTCTCTCTCATTTGAAGAGTCAAAATCCTAATTTTCTCTTCATAGTTTTACTGACCCTTTTGATACAAAACTATATTTACTTCTAACTTGTTAACACCTTGTTTAAAAGCATTTACCTCTACAGTACATGTGTTAACTTTTTAATATTGTTCTTCTAGTTCTACTTTAAGACTATTAAACTTAATAACACAACTTTTAGAACAAGGTTGTATCTCAGTGTCTCCATGAGAAAGAGCCATTAGACCATGCTCATCTTCTTCATGTGCTTGAGCCTAGTTGACCACACCATCTATTGAGATCAATGCTATTGAACCTTTTCAACTACATGGGTGTCTGCTCTCACCTTTTAGGACACTTTCAACGACTCCAGGACTGGATTTATTGTTACTCTTGGACACTTGATTACTTCCTTTAGCTTTCTCCCTTTTGCACTCCCTGGTAAAATGTCCAAGCTTTCCACACTTATTGCATTTAACCTTTGACTTATCATATCCTAATGGTTTATTAGGATAAACAATCATCATTCTTCCAGTCCTGTTAAAGAGCCTATTGGATCTAACGGATATCATAACAGCTTGCCAGTTTAGACCTGTCTCTTCAATATCAGCATTATCCATCTAGAATAGATCATCAAGGGCCAACCTTGGTCTGTTGTCTTGACCAGCAAAGAATGAGAATGCATCATTCTCATTCAGTGATGATGGAGGTCTTCCTTATGGATTCTGGGTCAATGATGGACAGAAGTAAGTATTGTTGGTTGGTCTACCAACGGTACCTTGGAAGTATGTACCGCCTTTTGATCCACTAGCGGTAATTTGGTAGTATGTACAATTAGATTCTTCTGACACAAAAGCCAAGTTATGCTTTGATATAGGTGCTTTAGTTGGCTCGATACCTTTAACATCCATCTCATATACTCTGAGATTGTTATAAAGATGATCAAATGGAGTAACATCCAAATCATTTCTTGTAATGAAGTGCATAGCCATCACTTTCCATTCTGGTAGAACCCCCTTCAAGAACTTTTGATTAGCTTCTTCACTGAGAATTGTTAGTCTATGAACTGCTAATTGAATAAGCAATTTACTGAACCTTCCATATCCTTTATGGGTCCATTCTGCACTAGAAATTGTGAAGTTATCAAACTCTTGTTTTAGCATCAGTTTCTTCATCTTTTTAGATTTGTCATTTTCTTCAAATCTAAGTTTGATTGCATCCCACATAACTGTTGCATATTTGTAATGATGAAAGCTAGGTAGATTATCTTGTGAAAGTGTCATAGCCAAGGCAATTCTTGCCTTTCTTTCTCTGATCTCAGCCTGAATATCTTTAGCAGTGACAGTAGGCAAAGCATAACATGTACCATCTGGTAACCAGTGTAGCTTTTTGGGAGAATTTCCATTCTTAATGACTTCCCACAGTATGTGATATGTGTGATTGATATAGTGTTCCATCTGCATAACCCATGTCTCATAGTTGTCACTTTTGAGAATATGAAGTTTTACCGTAGACAGAGTATGGGGAGAAGATGTAGCTGTTGGTGTTGCAGCTACAACTTGTGTAGTTTGTGCAGGTGGTGGAGGTGGAACCAAAGGCGCATCTTGCACAACTTGAGGTTGTTCTTGAGGTATAGGTTCAGGGATTTGGAAGTCATCTCCAAACTGGGGATGGTCACTAGACATGATGTGAGTTTTTTTGTAGGTGAAGGTTTAGGGTTTTGTTCTTGTTATTCAGAGTTTCTAAACAAGCTCTGATACCACTTGTTGATCCCTTTGAATAGATCGAGATCCTATTAAGGATTGCACAATAGCTTGCAAAAAAACTAGAGAACTTGAGAGACTCTTACTAAACTTTAATAAGTTATGCGGAATCAAACTTATGAAAGCAAAGAATGACAACAATATACTCTAACTATTTGATTCTTATTAATCGACTGTGGAAAAGGTACAATAAACTCAATGTACCTATGTTCCTTTTATAGTGCAAGGAACCCTAGAATATTCTATTTAGATAAGTATATCATAGACGATATACTCTCAATATACTTAGAACATATTTGTACTAAAGATATTTCATTCCTTATCTATACTAGTAGTACTTATATTTAGCTTAACAGTACTTAGCATGTACTGCGCTAACACTAACAGTACTTACTATACTAACGGTACTTAGTACATAACTGATGGTACTTGTTACTTTTACAAATAATTCCCAACATTATTCATTTCTTTTTTATCGTAGAGCACCGGAGAAACATTGCATATCTACCATGGCTGCAACTTCAGCAAGTTACCACGCCAAGATGCAGAACGTTTCACTTCTGGTTCTCTCCACCGCTAAACTCATCATGCCTTTAAAACGTCACCTGGCTGAAAATTCGCTATTCCCTTATTTCTTTTTTACCAATTGTTGAAAACACAGTAGGAAAATCCCAACAACACCTAAGCTACTGTTCGGCCATTAAGGAACCGATTAAACCTAGAGGAAAGAATTAATAAGCTAAAGTTTAATTGCAAGCTTATTAATAAGCTATACTCAAACTGCTCCAATTGGTAAACATGTATAGAAAAACACCAATCTACAACATAAAAAGAAAATTTCAATCCCACTTTCTGAATCACAATCCTAGAAATACATAACATCTTGGAATCATAATTCGCATTCATCCACATCCGAATCCACCTTTATAACCCAAAAATTACAACAAAACTTCAATTATCAAACAACAATCTACAACATCAATATCAAACTCAAATCTATCATCAGCGAACTATCACAAAAAAATTCGAAAATAACAATCAACAACCGAATCTAAAACATCAACGCGAAATCAAATCCCACTTTGAATATCAAAGACAAATCTAACCTAGTAAATAAATCATCTAACCACAATAAAAAACTTGTGTTTATCGCCGTAGCTGGCGAATAATCAAACCCACTTCATAATCATCATACGAATTAACCACCAAATTCAAAGTATTAGAAATAAGAAACTATGATAGCTTTATTATATAAACTTCAATCTAAATTGTCCTAAACTAAGTTAACCAAGGGTGGCTTTTTCACAATGGCAAATGAAATAACTGCAAATAAGAGTTACTTACACTTCTCGGATTATCATTATCTATTCATGGTAGCATAGAGAATCAACATATATATTATAAGGCCACTTACACGAATCTGACTTAGGTATGCAAACCCTAAAACACCATCACCGGAATCACATAAAAACAACCAAAAGCATTAAAACCCACCACGTATCACCAAAAAAGCACATCAACGGCGCCAACTCATCACCAACACCACACTTTATAATCAGTTGCAACGAAGAGATCAGTAACACCGAAAAACACCATGGGGTGTTTTCCCAATAAGAGATACGGTGTACGTTTTCAAATCATGGTGTGTGTGTGTGTTTTTTTCCCAGATCAATTTGGAATAAAAGAGACGATAATACCTATATTATGTTTTTGTAGCCACACACACACGTAAGACACATAAAAGATACGTGTGGTTTTTTTCCCGCCAAGATGAACAAAAATAACAAAAGAAACGTTTTAGTAGTAACTATCTCACAAAGCAATAACCACAAACAAATAGAAGTTATAATTAAATGTATACATAAGAATCTTGATACACTTCAACAAAAACATAAGAGTAATATTTTACCCTTACTATTATCGTTTATGTTTTCCTTTTAGCATGTCATAAATAATTATTCATTATTAAAAATAGTTGAAATTATTTTTATGTATATTAACATATTCCCGTTGTTTAGGATGTTTAAAGGACTAAGGTATAATAATAATGATACAATAATAATAATGAAATAAGAAAAATTTTGACCCGGTGATATCTAAATAAAGCCTCCATCACTGCACTCGTAGATAAGTTGTTTCAGTTGTACTAAATCAAGATATCCTCTAAATCATACGAAATCAGAATCTTAATGTGGACCTCATTTTGATCATATCGGTTACTACGGAGTATATAACCTTAGAAAGCATATTGTTGAGGAAATCCTCGATGTAGAATTATTGGAGAATAAGCCCATTGTTGCAAGTGATGTATCAAGCTGGTTGTTTGATATTGATTTGCTAATAAATTCTATGAACTACGTACCAGTTGTTTAGGAACAAAAACTAATGATTTTGCAGGTTTAGATGAAAATGTTACTATGCTACCATTCTTGGATGATGATGTCGGGAATAAAATTAGCCAAGTCATCTAGCCGCTGCCATATTGCAATCAAGCCACTGATATAGTGTTATCAAGCCACTGACAAAGCATACAAGAATTATCAAGCCGTTGTCAAGACTTAAAGTCAACACGTTTTGTTATGTTAGGAAGATATGCATGAATATTATATTTTGTATGTTTATCTTAATATATCTTCTTAGAATAGTTGATACGATATATTTATGTACAAGGCTCCTTATATGTATAAAATGAGGCCTTTAGGTTTATGTTTGATACACTTTCATCACTTTGTTCACCGTTATCATTATCAATAGAAGTTGAAAGTTTGGCTTATATACTTTGTTATTCTGTTCTTTGTTCTAAGTGTTAATTCCGCATAACACTTAGATTATCAATAACACAAAGTTTCTCAACGTATTACTCTTGATTTATCTCGATAATACAAAAGCTAATTGATCTAAGTTTGGGATCAACAGATGAATCTATGCTTTCTACAAAACCAAGTGTTGATACTGAAAGAAGGATGATGTAGAAACAAGTGTTGAACATGGTCCTGAAGTTCAGGGGAGGTTTGAACTTCATAGCAGTACAAATAAGGTTAGTGTTGTTGAGATAATATTAAAACTACTAGCAAGAATGTTGGTGCTGCTAGCAAGAGTATTAGTACTGATGACAATCCATGGGGAACAAACAGTATAAATGTAGTTAGTGCTGCTGGGCCAGAAGTTGATATTGCCAGTGTATATCTTAATACTCGTAGTAGTAATATTTATAAGCTTGATAATCGATCACTTATTACTGTCGTCTCTAGTGTTTTGGACGATAGTGATGATTCTTCGGGGAGCCCTTTGAGAGGTTGGGATGATGTAGAAGTAGATTTAAACAATATGCCTGACTCATACAGAGTTCCTACAACACCAAGCACAAGACTCCAGAAAGATCACTCTCTTGATAATGTGATTGGAGATGCTAAGTCCATTGTTTAAACAAGGAATATGATCGAAACCAAGACTGCAAATCAGAAAAGCTTCATCGGTACTATCTATGAGGAAAAGTAACATAAAGATGTGAATACTTGTCTATTTGTTTGTTTCTTATCAAAGAAAGAACCCAAAAGCATTAGAAAGGCACTTGAAGACTCAGCTTGGATAGAAGCCATGCAAGAAGAACTTTTGCAATTTAAGTTACAAGATGTGTAAGAACTTTATGACTTACCAACATGCATGAGGGCTATTGGCACAAGATGAGTATTCAAGAACAAATTAGATGAAAGAGAGATTGTGATAAAAAAAAATAAGGCAAGATTGGTTGCACAAGAATTTATTTAAAGAGAAGGTTTGGATTATGATGAAGTCTTCACCCCTGTAGCAAGGATTGAGGAAATAAAGATGTTCTTACCATATGATCATATGTTGGGTTCATGGTATATCAGATGGAGGTGAAGAGTCCTTTCTTTTATGGCACCATAAAAGAAGAAGTTTTTGTGTGTCAACCTCTTGTTTTTGAGGATATTAATCATCTTGACAAGGTATAGTAGGTGAAAAAAGACGCTCTAGGGTCTTCATCAAGCCCTAAGATGACTATGACCCATATGATGATGACATGTATGATGATCAGGATATTTCGGGCGATGTCAAGTATATTGCCGGTAATCCTGGAATCAGAGTCCGTGGAAGCAATAAATTTTAGTCTTCATTATGTTTTTAGTAACTTTGTAGTAATTCTATGTGTTTTTTCCTGGTAGGAAATTGTTTGCCTATGTAACTGACGAATATGTAGGATTCATCCGCATCCTTTTCACTTATGTTTTTTAGAGTAATAAAATTTAACAGAAGAACCAGTTACCATAAAAAACATAAGAATCGTTTATAAATTGTTATTTGGTGCGTTAATCACTATAAATTTGAGGCAATATTTTATAACTTTAAAGATAATAATAATAAAATTAAAATGAACGTATAAGTAAATAAAAAATTTATGGTCTCACAAAAAAATACCACCCAGAAGTACATATCTCCACAATTATAATTCTGTGATCATACCTTCATTTTCATATCCCTTATCCAAACGTTTACAAATACCATAAAATACGATTATGATGGATTGATTCTCATAATGATGTACAAAAACACCCGGAAAGTGTCATTTAGTTCAAGATTTTAAAATTTTAGAATTTTAAATTTTAGTAAATTAAAATTATTAAGAATTATAAATTATGGAAATTAAAATGACTCACCATGTTTGGTTGACAGAAAATTATAATATTTTGAAATATTTGTTTTGGATCGCAATTAACATAAATAAATAGTTTTTTATATAAAATTTCTATTTAAATGAGTGAAAATCAATTTTTCACTTTTAATATAATTTTATAAAAAATTTATATAAATTATATAAATCTTTATATAGATTTATAAAAAATTGTATAAATCTTATATATATTTTTTTCTTGTTTATATGAGTTAAAAATCAAATAAATAATTTTTAATTTTTTTTAAAACTTATAAATTTTCTATTTAAATGAATAAAATATGAAAATTTCATTTTTTTATAAAAAATTTCATTTTTTATATAAAATTTGAAATATATATAAAAATTATTTTTTATTTACACGAGTAAACACAATAAATATTTTTTTATAAATTTTCTATTTAAACGATTAAAAATCAAAATTTTAACCTTTTATATAAATTTAATAATTCTTTTATATAAATTATATATATTTTTTATATAAATTTTATATTCTTTTTATATATACAAAGTTTATGTAAACCTGAAAAGAAACTAATTGAAAAAAAGTTTATAAAAAATAAAAATCAAATAAATGAAAATTTTCCATTTTTTGAGCAATTTTAGTTACTCTTTTTTTGGCAATTTGAAAAATTCTTAATTCTTCCCTTTATCATATCAAACACAATATTTTAAAAAAAATAAAATATAAATAATTTGAATATCTCCTAATATCCTCTAGTATCTTCTAACCAAGCACCTTTAATATGCTCAAAACAATCCTCTAATATCTCCAACCAAACACCTGTTAATAGGCACCACAGTATTTGTTCAAACCATGGTTCTAAATAGCCCGCTATAGCTCGCCTTAAGGCACGCTAAAGTTTGAGGCGCGACCTCCATGCTACGCAATAGATTAAGACGCGTTACGACATTAGATGCGATAATGTTTTGAATTCAACTTTAAAAAATGAACATTATTACATGTAAGGAGAGTTTTTTAACTTTACTTATTATGTACAACAGTATTATGAACTTAATATAAACATAATATTGCACGTTGTACCAAACTGCCGTTAAAAAAATATATATAAACATAATATTAAAATATAATAAAATAAATAAATATTTTAATATGTTGTGCCATTATAAGTCACGTTTTAGTTTTATTCACTAAAACGTGTAGCTTTAAAATGACGCCACACCACATTTCACGCTATTTATAAGTATGGTTCAAACTGACCCACACTTGAATAAGAATGGAGTGCTTTAAACATCTACATCTACATGCACCTGCTACATGATAAAATAGCATAAAAGGCAGTCAAATATTAACTTCTCACACGTAAAAAATCTAAGGTCTGTTTGTTTTGGAAATTTAGGGTCTTTTTGTTTTGATTGGAGTGATAAAGTGTCCAAATCCATTCACAAGTAAGCTGTATTGCTTATAAAGATTTTAACTTTATTCTAAACTGGGTTGTAAAATAAGCTATTACCATGTAGGCATGTAGGTTTATGAAAGTTTTATAAGCTATGTTGTTTTATAAGTCAAACCTAATTCAAGCACGCTTACGAGAGATTATAGCAGCTTATAATACGTAATCAAATTGGTTAAATACGGACGAAAATATAATGGACTAATTCATAAGTGCTTATGTGAATTTAATTTGATATATCTATATCTATATATATATCTATATCTATACTAATATATAAAGCATTTGCGACTTTCTTAAAATAGCAAAGCTGAAAATTCAGACTTTTTTACCTAATAAATAAAGCAAGTTGTTGATATATTCATCTACATTATATTCTATAACATTTTCTAACAATATTTTGTAACAAACTTATGTAACAACCTTTTGTAACAACATTTTTTCTTTTAAGTTGAATTTTTTTTTTATTTATTATTTTTATAATCTAATTACACTTTTTTTTTAAAATTTTGTGCTTTTTAATTCGATATCCATTTTGATATATTTTTTTTAATTTTTAGTCTTTTTCAGTTTTAGTAGGTTTTTTAATTCGAATTTTTTAAAACTTTACAATAAGTAAAGAGACTAATATTTGTTAGTCTTAAAATTCGTTATTAAGTACTCGCCGCTGTATTACGCGGGTACTATTCTAGCAGATTTTAGATGATTTTATAATAACAATTTTTCGGCTCAAACAAATTCAGAAAACGACTTTATAAGCTTTAGCTTCGGCTTTAGCCTAGCTCCAGCCTTAACTCAGTTCGCCAAAGATATGAGTATACCATTTGTCACACACCATTATTAATGTTTTGTGTCTTTCTCTTTGACCTAACAACACAGACAATATATTTTATTACATAATACGAGTATCTTTTAGTTATATATTTTTTTTATGAAATCGTTAACTTTCTTACTAATTTTTAATACATATACTAGTAACTATTAAGAATTTAACTTATATACCAAACGAACCGTTAGGCACAAAGATAACTAGCATAAAAACCTATTTATATAGTGACACTCTTTCCATGTAAGTCTCAAATAAAACACAAAACAACAACAAAAGCACATTTGCAGTGTTAAACATGGCTCCAAGCTTCAATGATGAGAATTCACTATTCAACTTCGTAGTGAAAGAAGGAAATGGTGTCAAAGGCATGATAGACTCAGGCCTCACGGAGGTACCAAGTCGGTACATCCAACCACCACACAACCGAATCAGCAAGCAACACGCATCCGAATCAATTGATCAAAGTATGACGATTGATCTATCAGAACTTGACGGTCCTAACCATGATCTAGTGGTCAAGTCCATTGCTCATGCTGCTGAAACTCTAGGCTTCTTCCAGGTGGTGAATCATGGTGTTCCATTGGAACTCTTGGATTCGCTTAAAGATGCAGCCCACAAGTTTTTTAGTAAGACAGTCGAGGAAAAGGCGGTTTATCTCAAGGGGGTGAGTCCTAGTCCCATGGTCAAGTATGGGACAAGCTTCAATCCTGATATAGAAAAGGCTTTGGAGTGGAAAGACTATATTAGCATGATATACACAAACGACGATGATGCTCATAGGTTTTGGCCTAACCAATGCAAGTAAGGATACTAATTAACTTTTCAGATATAGAGCCAAATTACTTTGTTAGTTAAGATTTTTCTTTAAGGTTTCGTGTAGTCATCTACACGGCCTACGTTGTCTATATCATATGTGTTCTTATAGTACTTTTTCTGTGTGTTTGTATCTTTGTAGGGAAGTGGCACTCGAGTTCATAAAGACAACAAATCAGATGGTCGAAAGACTATTACATGCACTCATCACGAGCCTTGGAGTAAAACTAGATGACTCAAGACTCGACGAACTTATAGGTTTCAGGATGTGCAACATGAACTACTATCCAACTTGTCCTAACCCTGATCTAACCGTTGGCGTCGGGAAGCACTCAGATATGGGCACGCTGACCGTGCTTCTACAAGACGGCATTGGTGGACTATATGTTAATAAAGGTGATGATTCGTCATCAGGAAACGCAGAATGGATCGAGATTCCTCCCACCCATGGTGCTTTGGTCATCAACGTTGGTGATACACTACAAGTTAGTAAATTTTCATGCTATGACTCACTTAAATATGCACTTGCAAAGACAAATGTACTAAACTTTGGTTTTTTGTGCTTATGTTAGATTATAAGCAATGGGAGGTACAAAAGTGCAGAACACCGAGTGCGAACCACCAGTGTCGAGTCAAGAGTATCGATCCCAATATTCACTGCCCCCTTGCCTATGACAAAAATAGGACCCTTGGCAGAGCTGGTGGCTCGAGACGGGGTAGCTCGGTATAGAGAATTATTATTTCAAGAGTACATGACCAATTTCTTTTCGAACTCTCATGATGGAAAGAAGTCCCTTGATTTTGCATCTACTACTTGATAGCAAATATCTCATGATTCATGAAGCTTTCATAGGCCTCCTTTTAATGTTAATGGATTTCTTGTGTGTACGTAATAAAGGACTTTGTATAACCTATAAGGCTATAAGTGTTTGCTAGTCGTGACCTCTTTTTATCACGTTTCCTACAAATATCGACCATGATTCATCTAATACATGCGATTTTGAATTTATGTACATGGTTAATCCATCTCTCAAATTGAAGTTATGTTGTAAAGAAACAAAAAAGCTCCAATTAATAAGTCATTTCGCATAATCAAATGGAATATGAGAGCTCCATTGACCAACTATCTAGGGCAGTTAGGCCATTAATTACCGTAAAATCACGCAGTTGATAAAGTCAAGCGAAAAGACGAGGGTTCGAATCCGGGCCATCAATTACCGTAAAACCACACAGTTGATCAAGTCAAGCGAAAAGACGAGGGTTCTAATCCGAGCCCCGGCTTTGTCAGCCAGTACTGTTACTGTCTAAGTAATTTATCAAGATATGCTTTTTTATTGGGTGAGGAGCTCGGTACCAAAAAGGTACACATACTTAACATGATTCTGCTAATTTTTTTTTTCATGAGAGCTCCATTATAAAATAGGGTCATCCTACTGATCAATCAAAAACAAAATTAAATATGTTTAATCAAAGTATTAATAGATTGTATTTGTAATTTGATTGTATTTGTAATTTGATGTGAAAAGTATTAATAGATTGTATTTGTAATTTGATGTGAAAAATAAACTATTACTAGTATTTGAGATTACAGTATGTTTTCAAGAGTAGACTTGGAATCCTTTTACACAATTCAGTGACCAACGTTATTTTATCAAATCATGGACGAACAATCTGGTAACTATTGTAAACCAAAACCATTCGGCATGTAAACCAGTGACAATTAGTGACCCCCTAATTAGCAGCTCGCCACATTCACGAAAAAACACTCAGTGACTAAAGTTAATAAGTCACTAAATGGGTAAAGTGACCAAAATAAAAGTCGTCACTAAATTTTTGTTGTAGGAACGTTTATTAAAATATCCCCTTTAACTTTCTTGGGTTTTTCTAATATTCTTATAACTAACAGCCGTAAATTTGTCGTTATAAAGTAAATTTTTATTACGATTCGTTGTAATGAATTAAATTAGCCATCAAAATCAAATATTAATTATTAAGATAAATTTTTACCAAATATTTTTATTTTTTTTAAATATTGATTTAATCATGATCATTTACTATAATCAATATTTTAAAACCCGAGTTTTTAATTAACCTGCTCAAATTACCGATTCATCAGATTACCGATTCAACCAGTTGAACCGACATATTAAAGCTGTTTTATCTCAAATAATAAAATAATGTAGCATTTACTATGTTACAACAGAAAAGGTGTAATACACCTTATGTTCCCCAAGAAAAAAAAAATGCAATACTTATTGGGGTGGTTATTGGTACTCTTAAAATGATTTCAATACCCCTAGTTTTTTGTTTTTTTGATTTATCTTTTAGTTTTATAATTTTGTTTTTTTATAAAACTGTAAAACAGAAAATGCGGAATAAAAAATATAAAGTTTAACATTTTAAAAACAGTAAATTGTCAAAAAAATACGGAACAGAAACTAAAAAAAAACTGTGTTTTACTGTACCTGGGGGACAAAAAAGGAGTACTCCAAGTACTTTTCTGTACTTTTTGCCCTTAAGGAGGTATTAATAAGGGGGTGGTTATTGGTACCCCTCCTAAATGGATTCCAATACCCCCCTAACTTTTTGATTTTTTTTTATTTTTTTTATTTTTTTTTAATTTTTATAATTTTGTTTTTGTTATGAAACCGTGAAACGGAAAATACGGAATGAAAAATATAAAGTTTAATATGTCCAAAACAGTAAACTGTCAAAAAATACGGAACAGAAACTGCCAGAAAACTGTGTTTTACTGTAATAGGGGGGACAAAAGGGGGGTATTGTAAGTACTTTTTGTACTTTTTGGTCAAAAGGGGGGTATTAGTAACATAACCCATTAATAACATAACCCTACTTATTATAAAAAAATATTTTTGATATCAAAGTAAGAGTAATATTTAAAGTTTTTAACATCTCAAAATAATCTTGTAAATATATTTATATTTAAATATTTTTTTCTAGTAGGCAATATCAAAAAGTTACTTGTATGATGTAAAGTTGTAAAAGTCGATCACATATAAAACGACTTTTCAATAACATCAATCTTTTTTATTTTATCCCTTTGTCTCTCCTTTAGTCTCATTTTTGTTGCCCCCCTCACCAAAAACTTATAAGTTATACACAAATGTATTCCTCTTTAGCCCTCTCCAAGATAGTGATTTTTATTTTCGGTCACTACCACCATCTATGATCTACCACATCTTTTTATTGTATGCCAACTTATAAGAAATCTAAATCATCACCGGCACATCTATGACATGACGAGAACATGCAACTAGATTACAACAATTGCACAATCAAAAACTACCATTACATTTCTGTTCATTACATAAATTTCATTTTTAGTTTTTTTACCTTAAATGAGGTCGAACCAGATGGTTTTCGCACTACTACACAAACAGCCTTTACCCACGAAATTTTTCCCACGGAACAAAAACCGTGGGAAATTTGACACGGTATTCCCACGGATTTCCCACAGAAATGACAAAAAAATATTCCGTGGGAAATCCGTAGGAAATTACCCACGGATTTCCCACAGAAGCATTGACCAAGGTTTCCGTGGGAAAGTCGTGGGAAAGTCGTGACAAATTACCCACGGACTTCACACGGATTTCAAATTACCCACGGATTTCCCACGGAGTACAAAACTATTTTTGTTATTTTACACATCCGTGGGAAAGCTGTGGCAAATTACCCACGGATTTCCCACGGTATACACATTATTATTATTATTTATCTATCCGTGGGAAATTCGTGGGTAATTTACCCACGTATTTCCCACGGACAACATATTATTTTATTATTTATCCATCCGTGGGAAATCCGTGGGTAAATTACCCACGGATTCCCCACGGAACTCATAATATTTTATTAATTATACATCCGTGGGAAATCCGTGGGTAATTTACCCACGGATTTCCCACGGATAACATATTATTTTATTATTTATCCATCCGTGGGAAATCCGTGGGTAATTTATCCATGGATTTCCCACGGAACTCATAATATTTTATTAATTATACATCTGTGGGAAATCTGTGGTAATTTACCCACGGATTTCCCACGAAACTTTCCCACGGATTTCCCACGGAAAACACATTATTTTATTATTTATATATCCGTGGGAAATGTGTGGGTAAATTACCCACGGATTTCCCACGGATTACGGATTTCCCACTAATTTCCCACGGATTTCCCACATATTACCCACATATTTCCCACGGACTACCAATATTTTGTGATATATACATCCGTGAGATAGTTAATAATAGTTTATTCAATAAAACATACAAATTACATTATGAAGTCGATAAAAACTTAAACAATAAAACATACGAATTATATTACAAAGTCGAAAAAACATACGAATTATATTACAAAGTCGAAAAAACACACGAATTACATTTAAAAGATGATAAAACATACGAATTATATTACAAAGTCGATAAAACATGCAAATTACATTACTTAGTAGATAAAACATACGAATTCCACAACGATACCCTTTGAACATATCGTATACAACGATGCCCTGTCGACTACTTATTTGAACATCTCGTGTACAACAATACTCTATCGACTACTCCTTTGAACATATCGTGTACAACAGACACTCATTTGAACATCCCGTATACAACGATACCCTATCGACTACTCATTTGGCCATCTCGTGTACAACGATACCCTATCGACTACTCATTTGAACATCTCGTGTACAAGGATACCCTATCGAATACTCATTTGAACATCTCGTGTACAACGATACCCTATCGACTACTAATTTGAACATCTCGTTTACAATCGACTACTCATTTGAACATCTCGTGTACAACGATACCCTATCGACTACTTATTTGAAAATCTCGTGTACAACAATACCCTATCGACTACTCATTTGAACATCTCATGTACAACGATACGCTAGCGCTATCGACTGCTCATTTGAACATCTCGTATCGACTATTCTTTTGAACATCTCGTATACAACGATACCCTTTGAACATATCGTATACAACGATGCCCGATCGACTACTTATTTAAACATTTCGTGTACAACAATACCCTATCGACTACTCCTTTGAACATATCGTATACAATTGACACTCATTTGAACCTCTCGTAGACAACGATACCCTATCGACTACTCATTTGAACATCTCGTATACAACGATACCCTATCTACTACTCATTTGAGCATCTCGTGTACAACGATACCCTATCGACTACTCATTTGAACATCTCGTGTACAATGATACCCTATCGACTACTCATTTGAACATCTCGCGTACAACGATACCTTATCGAATACTAATTTGAACATCTCGTGTACAATGATACCCTATCGACTACTTATTTGAACATCTCGTGTACAAAGATACGCTAGCGCTATCGACTACTCATTTGAACATCTTGTATCGACTACTCCTTTGAACATCTCGTATACAACGATACCCTATCGACTACTCATTTGAACATCTCGTATACAACGATACCCTATCGGCTACTCATTTGAACATCTCGTATACAACGATACCCTATCGACAACTCATCTGAACATTTTGTGTACAACGATACCCTATCGCCTACTCGTTTGAACATCTCGTATACAACGATACCCAACGATACCCTATCGACTACTCATTTGAACATCTCGTATACAACGATACCCTATCGACTACTCCTTTGAACATCTTCTGTACAACGATACCCTATCAACTACTCGTTTGAACATCTCGTATACAACGATACCCTATCGGCAACTCTTTTCAAGATCTCGTATACAACGATACCCTATCGACTCATCCATTTGACATCTCATGTACAATGATGCACTCTCGACTACTCCATTGAACATCTCGTGTACAACGATACCCTACGGGCTACTCATTTGAACATCTCGTGTACAACGATACCTTATCAACTACTAATTTGAATATCTCGTGTACAACGATACCTTATCGACTACTAATTTGAACATCTCGTGCAAAACGATACCCCATTGACTAGTCATTTGAACATCTCGTGTACAATGATACCCTATCGACTACTCATTTGAACATCTCGTGTACAACGATACCCTTTGAACATGTCGTATTGACTACTCCTTTGAACATTTCGTATACACCGATACCCTATCGACTACTTCTTTGAAAATCTCGTATACAACGGACACTCCTTTGAACATCTCGTATACAATGATACCTTATCGACTACTAATTTGAACATCTCGTATACAACGATACCTTGTCGACTACTAATTTAAACATCTCGTGTACAATGATACCCTATTGACTACTAATTTGAACATCTCGTTATACAACGATACCCTATCGACTACTCCTTTGAAGATCTCGTATGAAACGATACCATATCGGCTACTCCTTTGAACATCTCGTATACAACGGTACCCTATCGACTACTCCTTTGAAGATCTCGTATACAACGATACCATATCGACTCCTTTGAACATCTCGTATACAACGATACCCTATCGACTACTCCTTTGAAGATCTCGTATACAACGATACCATATCGACTCCTTTGAACGTTTTTAGGCATCACTGCATTAACAGACTACTAATTTGAACATTTCGTGTACAACGATACCCTATCGACTACTAATTTGAACATCTCGTGTTCAACGATACCTTAGCGACTACTCATTTGAACATCTTGTGTACAAAGATACCTTATCGACTAATCCATTCCAGATGTCGCATACACGGTATTGTATTGACTTATCCGTTTGATATCTCATGTATAAGGATATACCCTATCAACTCCTCTGTTGAACATTTCGTGTACAACGATACACTATCGAATCATCCGTTGAACTGCATTTATTCCCAACAGAACATATCGTGTACAAAGATACCCCTATCGACTACTATGTTGAACATCTCGTCTATAACGATATTATATCGACTCATCTGTTGAACATCTCGTGTACAACGATATTATATCGACTTATCCATTAAACTTGTCTTGTACAACGATATTATATCGACTCATTTGTTTGATATATCATGTACAACGATACTCTGTCGACTACCACAACCGACTACTCTATTGAACATGTCGTGTACATCGATATTATATCGGCTCATCCGTTTGACATCTCATGTACAACAATACCCCATCGACAACTACGTTAAACATCTCGTGTACTTCGACACCCTATTGACTACTCCATTGAACATTCTGTGTACAACGATAGACTATCAAATAGTCTGTTTAACATCTCGTGTACGACGATACCCTAACGACTACTCTGTTTCACATGTGTTGCATTACCGGACCGAACCGACTGGACGAAATTGAAAAACCGAACGGATCGGACATAGCCGAATCAAGAAACAGAACAAACTGGACCAGACAAACCTAGATACCGGGTAGACAAAATCGAACCGAACATGATTTTTTTAATGTTTTTTAATATCTTGAGTTATACTACATATGTTTTTGTAAGTATTTTATAAATAATAATTATAAAAAAATTATAATAAATTTTTATTTAAAATATTTGTGAAATACTTTTTGAATCACACATTTATCCTAAAAAAAATAACCATCCAAAAATTTCGTCAAATTTTTTTCCCCGCCCATGTATTTTCATCCTATCCCCGCCCAATTTTTCCCAAAAATCAAACTTACAACTTTATTTGTGTCATCTTTTTCATTAACTCAGACACATGTATCTATGTTCTTCCCCAAAATTTCCTCATCACCAAAATCAGATATGGTTTCACCTTCATCACCAACTTGTTTATATATATTTCATAGGTCCAAAGTGGCTCATACAGAAATGCAGTCGGAAGGACTGAGGCCCTAGCGAACCTATTTGAGAATCATGAAGTTGCGAAGTCTCCACTTATTGAGCAAAAGCTGAAAGTCTTGCACAAGAAGAAAGAGATCACCTACTGGTCTTGAATCCGCCAGTGGTAACTGGTAAGTCAAATATTCAAACCAGATAACTAGGAGTGCGCCGGTCATTCTCAATTGACATCCTATAATACCCGTAATATATTATGATTGATTATCGCAAGTAAAAAAAACATAGTGGCTGCAAATTAATTTGTAGCAAGTTTTATGTTACTATAAATGAGCTTCCTTCAGAAAATGAACGCACTATGTCAATGCCTCGTTAGCTGTATAATAAATTTGACAAATCAAAAAAATATTGACTTACCAAGAACTTTATTTTCAATAGAGAGCCTAAACATATAAAAGTCTGAAATTACTGTATGAAATGTTACTAATCATTTTATTATAGAAGATGAATGCTATTTCATGTTTCATTAGTTACTAGTAAACTGCAAAAAAGGTAACTTGGGGAGTTTTATTATGCTAAAAAGGACAAACATTGCAGTTGTTTGGGATATGTGATGATTTTATCACGTTCTCACTTCGCAGCATATGGTTTATCAAATTTTAGGGCCTGTGAATTGAAACCCTTGTAAAATTGTATGCTAAGCTAACTCTTGTATATTTGCTTTGGCTTCATATGACAGTTAGATGTTGTGTTTGTAACAATGACTAGAAAATGGAAAACATCGACAAAGATTCTATTGAATTGCGTGACGAAGGGAGGATCAGAGGTTAAAAAATGAACAAGATTAACCAGTTGGAACATTTTTATGGTGAACCTGGAAAGTCTACCTTGGAGTCGTGAGGTTTGATTTCTGTACATACATGTGTGTTTGAGACCAAATAGAGCTAGTAAGTTCCATTTGCAACTGCTGCTATATCATTTATCTAAATTATAGAAAATCGAATACTCTTGTAATCATTTTACTTCCACTTTAACTATAAAAACTTTATTTGGTGATAGTCATAAAACTTATACTTCGAAAATAATAAGCAATTTTTTTTATTGTTAAAGTTCTTTGATGTACTTTCTTCTATTTAGTATATGCTATAATATGGACAGAAATAGTAATTAGAGTCACATTACTAAATGCAGTAACCTGGTGAGTTGGCGTGGTGGCTGCTACAAGTCAGTATAGGGAGTCCGTGGCACAAACAAAGAAGGATTTTAGTCTAGGAAAGACTGAAAATGAGAATGTTACGGAGTCTTAGCCATGATCAGACAAATGATGTCAAAGACCAGAAAGAAGCATCAATCGAGTCATTGGGGTTGTAGTGTGTCAAAGACCAGAAGAGAATCTTAGAGCTATTGTTGGGTTGTAGTAGGTCGATAACTCTTTAGGGATACGAATTTATGTCCAACTCGAGACAGATTTATGTATTATGGGCACCGGATTTGTATCTTTTTTTGATTTATTTATGGTTATAATTGTTTCAAATATCATTTTTTTCCTTCATATTTTTAAATATTAGAATCCGGGAAATACGGATATTACGGAATTTACCAGGGTGTTTCCCACGGATTAATGGTTCCTTATAATTGTGGGAAATCCGTAGGAATATGTCCGTGGGAGATTTGGGTGCTAAACCTGTGGAAAATCTGTGGGACAATGTTCGTGGGAAATCTGTGAGAAATCTCCGTGGGAAATCTGTGGTAAACACATGAAAAATGGTTGTTAAAAATTGTGGGAAATCAGTGGGAAAATGTTGGTGGGAAATCAGTGGGAATATATCCGTGGGAAACGTGTGGCAAAAAAACTCACTCCTTTTGTGTGAAGTTTGGTTGATAAAAACCGTGGGAAATCCGTGGGAAAATAGTCAACGCTCCGTGGGAAAAATATTTACCCACGGGGTTTTTAGCAACAGAATAATTCTGTGGGAAATCCGTGTGAAAGGGCCTTTTCCCACAGAATTTCCCACGGATCTTGCTGTGGGAAAAAGCTGTTTGTGTAGTAGTGTCGGTTCGGTGGTTCAACCCGGGTCGATCAAAACCCGACGGTTCAATTCGGGTCGAATTTCCACAAAAAACCATCATATAACGGACCGGTCATCACTCCGGTTTACGGTTCGACCGGTTGAACCAGCCGGGTCGAACCGGGTTTTAAAACATTGACTATAATCATGTAATAAAAATTTATTTTTTAATGATAACCTATAAAATTCTTTTTAACAAACTTTTTTTTTAATCAAAAAACTGTAAAAATAAATATGAAATAAAATAAAGTTTAAAAAAAAAAGTATTAAACTAATAAAAAGTAATAAACATAGAAATACATAGAGGGAAGGTCGTAGAAAACATCGAGCCGGTTTAAACCTATCTTCTAGCGGTTTGGATATTGATTTGATTACATGCTTGGTTCGTAACAACTTTATGGAATCGAGTGTGTATGCTTCTAACATAACAAAGGATTGCGCTTATTTAATCTTTGTGGCTATTTGTTGGATCTTCTAGCCTTTCAGAAATAATATCGCTTTCAGGGATGGGCATTTTGGAATGTTAACCGGATGGGATCGGAAAACCGGACCGAACTGAATCAGATCGGGCCAAACCAGATCCAATTATTTCGGTCTAATCCTCAGTGTTTTGGATCATTTTTTTTATCCAGTCTAATCTTAATCGATTCGATCTGGTCCGAAGCTCATGCTCGACCCTACTTTCAACCAGCTAATGCTAAGTCCTACTTTCAACACTCAGTTAATGAGAAAAGATTATATTTCTTTTATTTCTTATTTGATCTTGGCTTAATCTAGGAGTGGAAAATGAATCGTGTTCGTGTTGACCTGTTCGGGTTAACGAGTTGACGTGTTATTATGACCTTAATTCAAATACGACTCATTTATTAATCTTGTCAATAAACTCAACCCTAACCCACACCTGCATAAAACGCGTTACCCGTTTTTAACCCGTTTAACCTGTTTAAGTAAATATGTCAAGCGGTTAATAAGGTTAGTGGTTTGTCACTGACTAATTTATAAGCAAAAAATGATATAAAGATATAAAAAAGGAATAAACATAACATATAAATGGTTATGCAACAATTTCAATGATATGCGAATTATAATGACATTTCACTCCTATTAACTACGTAAAAAACTATATTTAATCTAAATCTAACATAAAATCAAAGATATATATATATATTTATAGAAGTTTATATATATATACTTAAACGGATTCACGTTTCGACCTGTTTAATACTTACTCAACCCAATTATTAAACGGGTTATACGGTTTGACCTGTTTTTGACCCAAACCTATATATCCTCAACTCATGCCTATTTAACTTCGTATCGGGTTTATTTCGTTTATCGTGTCGTGTTAAAAATTGCCACCCTATTAGCTGGAATAATTGGTTCTTCACTTATTTTTAATTTTCTAACACTTTTTTTTATATATAATATTAACCGTTGTTAAAGAAAAAAAATAGCGAGGCAAAGGTATCCATAACACAATCCTCGTTAATAATATACAAATCCTCATTAACAATATACATTTATTTGTATGCATCGGGATCATGCGAAATATGCAATATAAAGAATATTACTATCTTTCTACTAGTTGTTCTTATATATATTCGTATTCACATGACATAGACAAATGTTAAAACCATCGTTTTGAATACGGAGAGATAATAAGTCTCTTTGGTAAGGGCTATTTTTTTTTAAAAATCTTTTAGTTTTTTTGTTAAAAAAATAATTAATATCTTTGTTTGACACAATAATTTTTTAGAGCTATTAGATTTTTATTTTAAACAAATAGTTTTTGAATAAAAAACTGATTCATGTAACCTTTTAAATTGTTAAGAGCTGTTAAAGATATGAATTACTGATATACCCTCTAATTATATTATAATTCATTTAAATATGTCCGTTTAAAAGGTGGAGGACATAAGAGAAGATTGCCCTCCCGGTAAGGAAGAGAGGAAAAAGCGCTGTCGTCATGTATCTCCACTAGCTTCCCGAGCACATCATCACAGAATCTATTTTATTGGAAGAGCAATCGACATGATATATTTGCTCACATTCCGAGCGAAGGTCATAATTCGCAGGAACATTCTATAGTCTTAATAAGAGGAGGTGTTACTCAATCAAGATTCGCCATCAGGGGAGGACCCACTTTAGGTTAGGTCGGTCTTCATTTTACATTTTGATTTTACAATAAACAATTAATTTATCAAACACTTTTATTAACAGCTAACAACTTATAGTATACAGCTAACAACTTACAGTTAAAAACTTACAACTTATAGTTAACAGCTTTTACAGCTAGTTTTGTCAAACATAGTCAATGACCGAATAAAAAATATAAAATATTTATGTTTGTAAAAGAACGTGTAAAAAGCAAGTGTGATATAATATAGCAAAACTTTTAATATTTTTTTTAAACATAACAAAACTTTTAATAAGTTGAGTTATTTTGTAATTTTCTTTTTACTTATAAGCAAGGTATTAATTTTTAACTATCTGTTACCTAATATTAAATTTCATGAAAAAAAAGAGTGGATCATTTTTGTCAAAATATCAAAAAATATAAAAAAATTGATAAAGTGTTTAAAATTGTAAATTTTTCGAACTGTTTTTTTATCAACAATGGTTTTCACTAGTGAAAATAATAATGAAATATCACCAGTGATAAAACTATTTTATCACCGGTGATATTTCAGAGTTTTTTTCACTAGTGAAATATCACCAATAATAAAAATTAGTTCAAAAAATTTACAACTTTAATCCCTCTGCCCTATTTGAAACTTTTAGACTGTTTAACAAAAATGATTCATCCGTATTTTTTTTAATCTTAGGTTAATATTCACCTTTTGGTCAAACCAAAATAAATGGTAAAAATCTGTCTCTTTACTTGTAAGAAAAAACAAAATTACATTTGAACTTTTATCATATTTATCTTTCTATCAAATTTTTTTCATAAATTAACACACATCTGCTGTTCCATAAAAACAAATAGTAAATTTTGTCCATACGTCTATAATTAACATTTTTTATCTTTAAACTTTTTAATATATATAATATTATCTTTTTCTAGATAATTCTTGATAGAAATATTTTTAAGTATGTTAAAAAAAATTAGTTTTGGTAAAATTTTCTTTCTTCATTATTATTTTTAGAGTCCGGTTATTTAAGATACCTTGTATCCTTTGGATACAAGGGGACAAATCTGGACCGTCCATCTCATCTTATCCAACAACCCATATTAAAAACAAAAAAAAAAAGCGGAGGGGTAGTTTCGTCATTTTACCCCTCCCACCTAACACCACCTACCACTCTCACAGATCTGGGATCGATTTCTTCTTCTTCTTCTCTCTAAAACACACATAAACACACACACACACACACACACACACCCACACATATTTACATCTTAATTTATCAACAGAAACATCAAATTCATCGATCATCACCGTCACAAATCGATCATCCTCTTCATAAATAAGGTAAAGTTTATTCGATCTGTTTTGATTCATCTTTTTTAGCTTATTCGATGTGAATAAGCTTATAACTCATCTTATTTTTTATAGCTTATTTGATAAGTTACATGAATTTAACATGTCAAATGATAAGGTAACTTGATGCTTAATGTGAATAAGCTTATTGATAATCATCACCTTTATTATGATGAATTATAAGCTAACTTATTAGCTTATTTTCATGAATTATAAGGTTTTTTAGCTTAATCTCGCTGAACATATTTAGTGTAACATGTTTGTGAAGTATCATATATGATATACTATATCATATATGATATAAGCTAAAATATCATATATGATGAGATATATCATATATGATAATGTGGTTGAAAATTGAATTAACTCTTTTTTTAATGGATTAATCTGGCTGAACATATTTAGTATGACTTGCTAATGAAGTATCATATATGATATGCTATATCATATATGATATAAGCTAAATATCATATATGATCAAATATATCATATATGATTATGTGCTTGAAAATTGAATTAAATCTTTTTTTTTGTGTAGAGAAGGTTGTTTACAAGGCGTGTTGAACATTACAAGCATCCAAAAGGCCAAGAAGCTTAATGAATAAGCTCGTGAATTTTTCTTTTACGTTTATTGTTTGTTTTTTCTTGTAATCTCCTAATGGAGTTTTGAAGTATATGGACGATTTTGTAATCAATTGGTATCTCGTACAACATCTTGTTAATATGATTTAACTTTCTTGGTATTATGTCATGATGGTTTTTATAAATTAAGTCATGCGGAGTATATGATCATGCACTATCATATATGACACTCAAGAAAAACTTGGATTTAAAGAATCTGATGAATTCATGATTACAACAAAGAGTATGCACAATTAATAATCAAACACTTGTTCATAACATAAAAATGTACTTTTGAACAGAATCATATATGATAATTCAAACCGAACGTAACCTAATGTAAAATCATATATGATATACCTCTGATATCATATATGATAACAATTTATACAAAATCAAAAAAATGCAAAAAAACAGATTATCAAATGATGAATTCATGAACAACGCCTACTCCGTCTTGATCCTTAAAACATATCCATGCACATCCTCTTGTTATAATCAACATCTCTCTCTGCTTTGCTACAAAGCTGCCAATCGCACCATCTCTGTCTGACTGCATTTATAAAAGATAAAAAGAACATATTATGCAACATTTTAACACCAAAATAAATTACTCATATATATGATAGAAGACAAGTTTCAAGAGTTTATATTGATTTCTAAAAAATACTCATACATAATCTGTTTTTTCCTATGGTTTATTTGATATATCATATATGATAGTTATATCATATATGATATATCATCAGTTATCATATATGATATATCTATCATATATGAAAAGTGATGATATATCATATATGATATATATATATCATACATGATATATCAAGCTTATTGCAGCCTACATCAGCAAACTTAATCCAACTTACATAAAATACCTTACGATTTGTCAACATAAGCTAATAAGCTAGCTTATTCATAACTCTCGTGTAATTTGTAAGCTTATTCACATAACTCCTATCTAATTCTCAAGATTATTTATAACTCTCATCTAATTAAAAATCTTATTCAAACAAATAAGCTTATTCACATAAATCACCTAATTAAAAGCTAATTAGAATAAATTGATCAAAATAAGAACAATCAATCGGAATAATTAGATCAAAATAAGAACTATCAATCGGCATATTTCGTTCAAAAAAGCTAATGAAAATAAATTAATAAGCTTATTCAAAATCAAATAAGCTAAAAAAAATAAGCATAGATTATAAGAATACAAACCTGAAATGAATTCGTGTTAAGTAATCGATCTAATTAATCGATTGTGATGGATTCATGATGATGTTGTGATTGTTCGCTTCAAATTTTAGAGAGAGAAAGTAGATCGGGGTAGAGAGAGAAGTGAAAGAACGGGGTGTGTGTTTTTATGAGAAAGAAAGGAGAAAGTTGTGTAAATTGGGGATTTAATCTCAGCCCTTTAATGAGATGGAGATGGATGGTGGGGATGAGTCCCCTTGTATCCTAGAAAACTTTGGTATCCAAAAGAACTTAAATCTTATTTTTAATAATGCTCAGACTTATTTTTAGTTTCAGCGAAAGTATCAAAGTGATTGGCCAAATGCGTTGAGAGCAAAAAGTGTCTTAACATTTGCCCTTCGTCAATTCTACCTGGCTTTCGACACTTCCTCACCACGACACTGCCAAAGCTCGCCACTCAGTAATTCATCGTCTGCACGACGAGAATAAAACAAAAAATCGACCATTATTGTCATTTATTTTTAATTACAAAAAAATCTGAGCGTTTAATTTCATTTTATTTTTAATTATATTTAAAATAAAATTATGTACATCCAACTCTATAAATACTTTCACATTTTACCTTTAAAATTTAAATTTAATTCCAAATAAATAAATAATGTGACTTGTTTAACTCTACACACTTTTGATCAAATCAAAACTTTGCTTGATAAACTAATTAAAGAAGATAATGTTCGACAAAAAGCGATTATTGATTATACCCTCAAATTTGAAAGTGCATCTAGAGGTGTGATTCGGGTTGATCCGGTCGGGTTCGGGTCAACTCGGGTAGAGGCTAAAAAAATCATACACGAACTCGAGTCTAATTAGAACTCGGGTCACTCGCGTTCGGGTCAATTCGAATCGGGTCAATTCGGGTCGGGTGAATTCGGGTTCGGGGTAACCCGAGTATAAGGAAAAAATCTAAAAAGTGGCTAATTTAAGTATTTATACGATGCAAAAAGTGTTATCTGAGTCGGGTCAAGTCGGGTTGGTCGGGTTCGGGTCAAATCAGATCGGGCCAATTCGGGTCAAGGCTAAAAAATATAAACCCGAACCCGAGCCTAATTAGAACTCGGGTCAATTCAGGTCCACCCGAATTGACCTGAATATGTTTTTGGACCCGAGTGACACGACCCGAATAGGCTTATTTGAGATCGGGTCCGGGTCGGGTTCGGGCCGAGTCGACCTTTTCGACACCCCTAAATGCATCCATTGCTAAAGAAGTAAAGATGATATGTAGAAAGCATATGAAGAATGCACTGATATTCTAAAAGAGTAGCATGATTTGATGATCAAATTTTTTGAAAAAGAATTAGACAAATATTATGAGATGCATGATTCCTTTTTTCGAAAAGAGGTTAAAATAGAAAAACATATGGAATTTAAATCGGTTTAGGTGATCAAATTATAATTTTAATTCTCGTGTTGTTATTTTAATTTTCATGTTGTTATTTTAATTCTCGTGTTGTAATTTTAATTTCAATTTTTAACGGTTATGTATTTGTTTTAATCTATAACGGATACGTTTTCTCTATAAATATTACTTTCACTTGTTTTAATTTTCTCATACAAAAGACTTACTATAAAAAATATCTAAAGAAAACACTTCTAGAAACAAGAAACAAGTAAAACCGAAAAACAACTCGAAGCAACCCATCGACGCCAAAAAAAATACGTTAATCAATCCCCTCACAACCTTACCCAAACCCGGTGAATGGATTATCAATTCCTACTATTGATGGTCTAGTTGACGAACAAGACATCCATGTTGAAAAATACGAGGTACCTGGTGAGTTTCGTCTTATTAAAGAACAAGAACATGAATGCTTCTTGATGAAGAAGCATTGCGAGAAGCCTTAGCAGTAGAAGAAAGGGTCAAGATAGGATGGGAGGAGAGAATCAAGAAAGAAGAAGCTGAGTATGCGTTGTTCAGGTGGAGATTTTTAGGGGACATATCTGATTCGTATCGAGGAACATATTAAATTTCGGCGTCCTTGAATCGTATCGTATTTTTATTTTAGCGCATGTTATATTCGAACAATATCGTATTGTAATTCGTATTTTTATTTTAAGAAATGGATTAAATTTATTAAAAAATAATGAAAAAAATAAAATATATAGTGGTTGGGCTCAAATGAAGAAAAAAAGTTTGTTGTGATAAGGTGAATTTTTTAGAATTAGGTGTGCTAAATGATATGTCACTGTGCGGAGCTTAAATGAAGAAGCATTTGCTCCTCATGACACCTTATGCTATAAGAACTTACAATAATTAGAAAACCAAACGTAAAAAGGATTGGTGAAAAAATAATAAACATTAATTCCTATTTCTCCTCATTCATGATTTTTGACATATAATCAAATTAGTTATAAGTCACGTGTACGCACGACAGTTTATACATAAATCAATTTGTTTTTTATATTTTGGTTTAAATACATATATATAAAAATTTATTTTAACTCTACCTAATTTATTTAAAATTTAGCCACTAAAGTTGTGTCAGTTACCTACTCGTTTGTAAGTGTTTATTGTTATAAATTTGACACTTATATTGTGTCATTTTCTCTTTTTCAAAATACTCTGCCAATTTTCAAGTTTTTTTTTTAAGTTTTTCGCCAAATTTTGATATTATTATATATAAAAATAAAAAAATACTTAGTTTTAAAAAAGTTATTAAGTTAAATGCACAATTGATTTTTGGAAAGTGTGAAATATAAAAAAAACGTTTTGCTTTAATGTACGAAAATTATGAATCAAATAATTTTTTTTAATGATAATCTTTCTATCTCAGGCTGCCCGCAACATTTGAGGTTGTTGGTCGGTCGACCGGTGTCAAACTCAGTCGGTCGTGTAACTGCGAAGAATCGTATCCGTCGATTTTTGAAACTCGATCCACACCACGAATCATTTGAAAAACAAGAAAATCGAAATGTTTTTATGTTTTGTGACCGTTACATTCTTCAAATCAATGTCTTACAGATTAGTTTTTACCGACTCTTCTAGCGACGAGAATAAGTTACGTAGGGATGAGCTCGGGACCAATCCCGTCCCGAACCCGTCCCGATTTAGTGCTCCTGATTTTTTCCCGATCTAAAAAGTTATGTACCGATCCCGTACCGAACGGGATTCGGGAATCGGGAATCGGTACCGGTACGGGATCGGTACCGGGAAATCGGAATTTTCCCTTTTTTTTCGGGAATTTCCCGATTTGGTACCGGTCCCGTCCCGAATTAGTCGTCCCAAATTTTTTTTAATCTTATTTCGTTGTCCCGGTCCCGTACCGAACGGGATTCGGGTATCAGGAATCGGTACGGTTACGGGAACAGTTCGGGTTCGGATTCGGGATTCGGGTCCAAATGCTCATCCCTAAAGTTACGAGTGAGCTTGTGGTATTTACGTAAGCTTGTCAAACGGATTACGAAGCGTCAAACCCTCCAAAACAACGGACATAAACAGAGATTACATGGTGCGCATGGTCGTCTAGTGGCGGGTTATTTATCTGATGGGTCGCTGTATGACGATGAGACATTTCGTATGCGGTTCCGAATGGATTGAGAACTATTCTTACGAATTGTTCGCTACGTAACCGATAACTATCATTATTTTCGAAACTCGATTGATTATACGGGTCAAGATTGTCTTACGCCATTGTTGAAGTGCACTTCCGCTATTCGTCAAATGGCGTACGGAGCCCTTCTTGATGCTCTTGACGAGTTTTTTCAAATGGGTGCGCCAACAGCCCGTCCATGTCTTCGAAACTTTTGGAAGGACATCATGGAATTATATGGTACGGAGTACTTGCAAAAGCCGACGTACACCGACATAGAAAAACTCTATGCTCATCATGAGGGAAAGCATGGGTTTCCTGGGATGATAGGAAGTATAGATTATACAGATTGGCCGTGGGAGAATTGTCCTGTTGCATACAAAGCTCAAATTTGTAGACGTGATCATGGGTCAACTCCTTTCATTTTATTGGAAGTGATCAACTCTCAAGACTTATGGATTTGACATGCGTTCTTTGGTGTAGACGGGGTGAATAACGACGTAAATGTTTTACGTCAATCCCCTCTTTCCAATGATCTTAAATGAGGGAAAGCACCGGATCTTGGATTCGTAGCTAACAACGTGTATTATCAGCGGGGAACTTATCTTGTTGACGGTATATATCCAAAATGGTCGGTTCTTATGAAGTTTATAAAAAATCGGGCGACGAACGATCGTAAACGGGTATTGTTTACAACAAAGCACGAAGCAGCAAGAAAAGATGTGGAAAGGGCATTTGGTGTATTGAAAAAGAAATGAAAGCTGATTAAACACCCGACCCGAGGAATGTCAAAACATACACAATCGGAAGTAATATACACAAGCATCATATTACACAATATGATAATTAAACACGACGGGACGACGATATTTCCCACATTTCATCCCGAAGAACAAGATGGTGATCAGGATCCGGTAAATACACATGACGAATCCCTGACAATTACTCAACAGATAATCGACCAAACATCACATCTACACCTAAAAGCCGATTTAGTATAACACATTTAGGATAACCGAAATTAATTGTAACGATTTTATTGTATTTGAAATTTTATGTAATGTAATAACTTTTTATTTAATGTAATGTTTTTTAATTAAATGTAATGTTTTTATTTATTGAATAATTTTGTATAATTTGGTCGTCTTATTGTGGTAACTAGATCACTCTCTTTGAAAGCTGATGTGACAAAAAAATGTGGACCGCACTAGTTCGTTGTTGCATGCAGCCTCACAATTATATATTTCACACATATATTCAAAGGGGGCGTTTAAAGGTGTGTAAAAGGTGCAGTCATTCAGATTTTTCACTTAAAAATGTTATTTTTTTTATTAAGTTTGCATATAAATACGTATAATAATAGTATTAAACATATATGAGTCAAGTATTTCAATCATCTATGCCATTTCTCATTAGTTAATAAATGTAATGAAGCCTCCGTATATTTATTGTCGAGAACTACCTAAAACACGACTCTGCATATAGTTACCAAGAATTAAATAAACAACCTTGATGTGTGGGGAAGTAAATAATACCATACAAGAAGCGCGATTGGTTTTTGTTTTGAAGTTTCAGCAAACATTAAATTACAGTATTAGTTTTGGACTTTTTGGCAATAAATTCTTTCGTTCTTCGTCCTCTTAATTAATATAATCTAGATTTATTTTATACATTGTCTTAGAATTCATCCGTTCATCGTGTTCCACACGCAATTTTATATATAAAGGGTCACATTTTATTAAGTTTACATACAAATGCGTATAATAATATTATTAACATATATGAGTAATATATTTTAATCATATATGTAATTTCTCTTTAAATAATTAATGTAATGAAGCCTTGTATATTTATTGTCCAAATCTACCTAAAACACGACTCAGCATATATTTACAAAGAATTAAATAGACAACCTTGATTAGCGGGGAAATAAATAATACCATATAGGAAGCGCGGTTCGTTTTTGTTTTGAAGTTTCAGCAAACATTAAATTACAGTATTAATTTTGGACTTTTTGGCAATAAAGTTTTTCGTTCTTCGTCCTCTTAATTAATATAATCTAGATCTATTTTATACATGGCCTTTGACTGCATCTGTTCACCGTGTTCAAGACGCAATGTTATATATAAAGGGTCACATTTTATTAAGCTTACATACAAATGCGTAAGAATAATATTATTAACATCTATGAGTAACATATTTCAATCATATATGCAATTTCTCTTTAATTAATAAATTTAATGAAGCCTTTTATATTTATTGTTTATAGCTACCTACAACACGACTATGCATGTATTTACCAAGAATTAAATAGACAACCTTGATTAGTGGGGAAGTAAATAATACCATACATGAAGCGCGCGATTCATTTTTGTTTTGAAGTTTCATCAAACATTAAATTACTGTTTTAGTTTTGGACTTGTTGGCAATAAAGTCTTTCATTCTTTGTCCTCTTAATTCGTACAATCTATATATATTTTATACATGGCCTTGGACTTCATCCGTTCATCTTGTTCCACACGCAGTGTTATATAAAAAGGGTCATATTTTATTGAGTTTACGTACAAATGTGTATAATAATATTATTGACATATATGAGTAACATATTTCAATCATATATGTAATTTTTATTTAATTAATAAATGTAATAAACCTTGTATATATATTGTTCAAAGCTACAAACACGATTGTGTATATATCTACCAAGAATTAAATAAACAACTTTGATAAGTGGGGAAGTAAATAATACCATTCAGAAAGTGCGATTCGTTTTTGTTTTGAAGTTTCACCAACATTAAATTACAGTATTAGTTTTGGACTTTTTAGCAATAAAGTCTTTCGTTATTCGTCCTCTTAATTAATCTAATCTAGATCTATTTTATACATGACCTTGGACTTCATCCGTTCATCGTGTTCCACACGCAATGTTATATATAAAGGGTCACATTTTATTAAGTTTACATACAAATGCGTATAATAATATTATTAACATATATGAGTAACACATTTCAATCATATATGCAATTTTCCTTTAATTAATAAATGTAATGAAGCCTTGTATATTTATTGTCCAAAGCTCCCTAAAATACGACTCTGCATATATTTATTAAGAATTAAATAGACAACCTTGATTAGTGTGGAAGTAAATAATACCATACAGGAAGCCCGATTCGTTTTTGTTTTGAAGTTTCAGCAAACATTAAATTACAGTATTAGTTTGAACTTTTTGGCAATAAAGTCTTTCGTTCTTCGTCCTCTTAATTCATATAATCTAGATCTATTTTATATATGGTCTTTGGACATCATCCGTTCATCGTGTTCCACACGCAGTGTTATAAATAAAGGGTCATATATTATTAAGTTTACATACAAATGCGTATAATAATCTTATTGACATATATGAGTAACATATTTCAATCATATAAGTAATTTCTATTTAATTAATAAATGTAATGAAGCCTTGTATATTTATTGTTCAAAGCTACCTAAAACACGACTGTGCATATATTTATCAAGAATTAAATAAACAACCTTGATTAGTGGGGAAGTTAATAATACCATACAGGAAGTGTGACTCGTTTTTGTTTTGAAATTTCTCCAACATTGAATTACATTATTAGTTTTGGACTTTTTGGCAATAAAGTCTTTCGTTATTCGTCCTCTTAATTCATATAATCTAGATCTATTTTATACATCGCCTTGGACTTCATCCGTTCATCGTGTTTCACACGCAGTGTTATAAATAAAGGGACATATATTATTAAGTTTACATACAAATGCGTATAATAATATTATTGACATATATGAGTAAGATATTTCATTCATATAAGTAATTTCTATTTAATTAATAAATGTAATGAACCTTGTATATATATATTGTTCAAAGCTATTTAAAACACGACTGTGCATATATCTACGAAGAATTAAATAAACAACCTTGATGAGTGGAGAAGTAAATAAGACCATACAGGAAGTGCGATTCGTTTTTGTTTTGAAATTTCACCAACATTAAATTACCGTATTAGTTTTGGACTTTTTGGCAATAAAGTCTTTGGTTCTTCGTTCTCTTTATTAATACTTTTATACATGGCTTTGGACTTCATCCGTTCATCGTGTTCCTCACGCAGTGTTATAAAATGGTTAAAAGGAAGATTAAAAAAATGAGTTGTGATTTGAACGGTATTATAAAACTTGCTATTATATTTGATTGGCCTTATGTATTGATTATGTGTATCTTCAATTGATTATAATATGAGTTCAGCCGTATGTAACGCCACAGCTCTACTGTCACTATAGTGTATCAATTATTTAGATAATCACCTCCTCGTGTTTCCATTTTTATCTGGCAATGATGTGTTATTCACAAATTAAATTATTTCGCCCTTTAAATAAATCAAATTCTATTGAAAAAAAAATATAATCCCGTGTTTCAGCTTCCTTATATAAAAAAGTAACCAATTCAAATCACTTATGTCGAAAAAGATCCCATAGACTCAAGGTTTAGCATAAATTCAACCAAACAATCACAACTATTCATTTTTATCATATAACAAAAAAATTCATTTTTTAAAAATTAAATATCTCACAGACCGTTCATCGTTACGTAAAACAAAACATATCATCGCGACGAGAATTAAATCATCTATCTATCGAGGGGCACATGTATATACTTTCGACGAACTTTTTTTTCGACTTTTTTTCTTAAGTCACATCTGGAGAGAATCATATATGATTCGTCACGAAACATATATGATTCTCAGAAAATCATATATGATTCATATCACGAATCATATATGATTTTCTGAAAATCATATATGATTCGTGACGAATCATATATGATTCGTGACGAATTATATATGATTCTCTTCAGACGTGACTTAAGAAAAAAAAGTCGAAAAAAAAGTTCGTCGAAAGTATATACATGTGCCCCTCGATAGATAGATGATTTAATTCTCGTCACAATTGTGTATTTTTTTTCGTTTGACGATTTACCGTTTGTAAGATATTTAATTTTAAAAAAAGTGGTGAGAAGTGGATTTTTTAAAAGATGGGTGATTATAATTGGTTAGATAGGTGTATGTTAATTTAAGTGTCTATATAGATCTTAACTCTTATGTTCTAATAGGCATTCGATATTAGATGTCAACGTGGCATTCGAATTATTGTTTGTCATGAGAGCTAGGTTTGAGTCAGTAAATTAAATACATGTAATTGTGGTTTTTTTGGAGATTTCTTAAAATCTTAGGTTCAAGATTTGTAAAGAATTTTTAAATGAAACTATTAAAAAGTTTAACATAAATAAGTGAGGGTTTAAAGAATAATTTCCGTTTTTTAGATGTTATTGTACGACTCGACCTACTAACAACTAACATTTGTTGTTTTAAAAAAAACTTGCATGTCAGTAGTACCTTTGTAAAACAAAGCACACAATAAAATTAGTTAAAACTTAACCAACTGTGCTTAGCTCATTTGGCCACCTGAGGTCTCCTAAGGAGCTTTGAGGGAGGTTGTTACCATGAGGTCTCAAGTTCGAGCCTTACCGGGTTTTCCTTCTTAGTAAGAATCTGTGTATGGGCTCTGCCCACTCAGATATGTCGAGTCTCTGGCTCGCAAACATTTGGTCTTGTACTAACTTGCCGTTAAAAAAAAATTAAAACTTATGACATAATGCCAAAATCTTAAATTTCAGTATTTCACTATTGTTTTGATGTGAGTATTGTAATATAAATTTGGTGTTATGAATATTGTACAAACTGACAAACACAAGAAAATTATGTTCCATGTCAAATTCGACGGCCTCCTCAAAGAAGAAAATAAAGCAGTGCCTTAGTAAATCAAAATCCATAAACGACACTTCTGTATCATTAATTAATATGAATATTATGCCAGCAATTGAGGCTTGATCTTTACATGGTCGGAAGTAAAATAAAGAAAGAAGTGCAAAAATCATCTCTGTGGTATGTCGAAAAATCGAATTATATCTTTCGTTAACTTTTTAGACAACAGCTATCTCTCCGTTAGTGCGCGGGGCACAATACATCCCTCATGGACTAACGGTGCAAATGTTTTCTCGTTAAAAATTAACAAAATCTAAAAGAGAGGGTATTCTTGTCTTTTTCCTTTCCCAGGGATGTATTGTGAACCTTATCATAAATAGTTTCAAAAAAAAGAATTATTTTTGAAAAAAAAAAATTATTTTCAGAAAAAATAAGTTTTATTTTCTCGAAAAAAAATTATTTTCGGAAAAAAAAGTTTTATTTTGGAAAAAATAAGTTTTATTTTGGAAAAAAAAAGTTTTATTTTCGAAAAAATATGTTTTATTTTCGGAAAAAAAGTTTTATTTTCGAAAAAATATGTTTTATTTTCGGGAAATAAATTTTTTTTCGAAAATAAAACATTTTTTTCGAAAATAAATTTTTTTTTGAAAATTAAACTTTTTTTTCGAAAATAAATTTTTTTTTCGAAATTAAATTTTTTTTTAGAAAATAATTTTTTTTTCGAAAATAATTTTTTTTAGAAAATAAAACTTTTTTTCCGAAAATAATTTTTTTTTTCGAAAATAAATTTTTTTTTAGAAAATAATTTTGTTTAGAAAATAAAACTTTTTTTTGCGAAAAATAATTTTTTTTTTCGAAAATAAATTTTTTTTTCGAAAATAATTTTTTTTAGAAAATAAAACTTTTTTTTCCGAAAATAAATTTTTTTTTCGAAAATAATTTTTTTTTTCGAAAATAATTTTTTTTTCGAGAAAATAAAACTTATTTTTTCTGAAAATAATTTTTTTTTTCAAAAATAATTTTTTTTTTAAACTATTTATGATAAGGTTCACAATACATCCCTGGGAAATGAAAAAGACAAAAATACCCTCTCTTTTAGATTTTGTTAATTTTAACGAGAAAACATTTGTACCGTTAGTCCATGAGGGATGTATTGTGCCCGCGCACTAACGGAGGAATGGCTATTGTCCAAAAAGTTAACGAATGATGTAATTCGATTTTTCGACATACCACAAGGATGATTTTTGCACTTCTCTCTAAAATAAAATTATTTACCATCGTCAAATATTGACACACAGGGCCCTCTGGCTTATAGTTAGAGGTTAAAAGGTGTTACATTAATAAGCCTAATTGTTTGACTTATTATGATGGTATTTCTACAACAATTTTCAACAAATTCGTGACTTTGCACTAATCATATAATTGAGGGATTCCTGATGAAACATTTTCGACTGACTTTTGACGAAATTATTACCAGCGGAACTGACCTATTTTTTTGTCACTATTTCCAACTGAATTTCGACAGATAGTAAATACCGATCATGAGATCACCGACACAGTAATTTCGTCGCAAATTTATCCAAAACAGTTTATGTCGACGGATTACATTAATAAGCCTAATTGTTTGACTTATTATGATGGTATTTCTACAACAATTTTCAAAAAATTTGCGACTTTGCACTAATCACATAATTGAGGGATTCCTGAAGAAACTCTTTCAACAGACTTTTGACGAAATTATTACCAGCAGAGCTGGCTCATCTTTTTGTCACTATTTCCAACTGAATTTCGGCAGATAGTAAATACCGACCATGAGTTCACTGACACAGTATTTTCGTCGCAAATTTATCCAAAACAGTTTACGCCGACGGATTTTGGATAGAAATGTTTGCCTTTATAGGCCTGTTATGTTCTTGTAGTGCCAACTAGTGAGTTTTTGTTAACCACTTACTTTTCTTATATGTATGTTGGTAATTTGGTATTGCTAATCAGCTTGTGTTTGCGAAAAAAAAAAACACCTTGTGTTTAAACATGTAATAATTAAAAATTAACAATTAATTAACACAAAACATGACATCTTTAAATAACATTACCTTCCATTTTCAAATGTTAGTATTGTATTTATGAAATGCTATGTTGCACGGAGACGGATACGGAAACGGGGACGTGTACGAGGACGGGTAATTAGAAACGCCAATATCCCAAAATCCATGAAACGGGTATGGCTGGAAATGTTTTTGTATTTATATATATTTATTAATAAATTAAATAAACATGAATTTTTAACCGATAAAGCAAGAAAAAAATACTGATAGTGAGACATATATACTTAACATTAAGCAAATATTGATAGTCAATTTTTAGAGATTTGTTAGAAGATATGACGACCTACTATATGTATATACAATATAGAAAAAGATCCCCATAGATCCTTAGTTTAGCATAGACTTAACCAACCAATCACAACCATCCATTTTTATCATGTAACAAAAAAACTTATTTTTTAAAAATTAATATCTCACAAACCGTTCATCGTTACGTAAAACAAAACATATCATCGCGACGAGAATTAAATCATCTATCTATCGAGGGGCACATGTATATACTTTCGACGAACTTTTTTTTCGACTTTTTTTCTTAAGTCACGTCTGGAGAGAATCATATATGATTTGTCATGAAACATATATGATTCTCAGAAAATTATATATGATTCATATCACGAATCATATATGATTCATATCATGAATCATATATGATTTTCTGAAAATCATATATGATTCGTGACGAATCATATATGATTCGTGACGAATCATATATGATTCGTGACGAATCATATATGATTCTCTCCAGACGTGACTTAAGAAAAAAAAATCGAAAAAAAAGTTCGTCGAAAGTATATACATGTGCCCCTTGATATATAGATGATTTAATTCTCGTCACAATTGTGTATTTTTTTCGTTTGACAATTTACCGTTTGTGAGATATTTAATTTTTAAAAAAGTGGTGGGAAGTGGGTTTTTTAAAAAATGGGTGATTATGATTGGTTGGATAGGTTTATGCTAATTTAAGTGTTTATATAGATCTTAACAGGGAAAAAATTCCCATAGACCCTTAGTTTAGCATACACTTAACCAACCAATCACAACTAGGGGTGTCAAAAAAGTTGACCCGACCCGAACCCGACCCGAACCCGAACCCGAATAATCATATTCGGGTCGGGTCACTCGGGTCCAAAAGCGTATTCGGGTCAATTCGGGTTGACCCGAATTGACCCGAGTTTTAATTAGGCTCGGGTTCGGGTTATATATTTTTACCCTTGACCCGACTTGACCCGACCCGAGTTGACCCGAACCCGACCAACCCGACTTGACCCGACTAAAATTAGACTTTTTACATTGTTTTAGTACAAAATTAGGCCACTTTTTACACTTTTTCCTCAAACTCGGGTTGACCCGAACCCGAGTTGACCCGACCCGAATTGACCCGACCCGAATTGACCCGAACCCGAGTGACCCGAGTTCTAATTAGGCTCGGGTTCGGGTTATATATTTTTTACCCTTGACCCGACCCGAATTGACCCGAACCCGACCGGGTCAACCCGAATCACACCCCTAATCACAACCATCCATTTTTATCATGTAACAAAAAAACTCATTTTTAAAAAATTAAATATCTCACAAACCGTTCCTCGTTACGTAAAACAAAACATATCATCGCGACGAGAATTAAATCATCTATCTATCGAGGGGCACGTGTATATACTTTCGACGAACTTTTTTTTCGACTTCTTTTCTTAAGTCACGTCTGGAGAGAATCATATATGATTCGTCATGAAACATATATGATTCTCAGAAAATCATATATGATTTATATCACGAATCATATATGATTTTCTGAAAATCATATATGATTTTCTGAAAATCATATATGATTTTCTGAAAATCATATATGATTCGTGACGAATCATATATGATTCTCTCCAGACGTGACTTAAGAAAAAAAAAGTCGAAAAAAAAGTTCGTCGAAAGTATATACATTGCCCCTTGATAGATAGATGATTTAATTCTCGTCACAATTGTGTATTTTTTTTCGTTTGACGATTTACCGTTTGTGAGATATTTAATTTTTAAAAAAGTGGTGGGAAGTGGGTTTTTTTTAAATGGGTGATTATGATTGGTTGGATAGGTCTATGCTAATTTAAGTGTCTATATAGATCTTAACTCAATACAATATAAATGGACAAAAAAATGTTTCATGGCCCAAAAACTAGCCCAGAACCGTGTTAAAATCCAAAGAAACGTTTCCCTTCGCGTTTATGCTAGAGCCTCGGCGTTTCCTATTTTCAGGAAACGTTTCTCTTTTTGAGGAAACGTTTCCGCCGCGTTTCCGGGTGTTTCCAACCGTTTCCCGTTTCCGAAACGGAAGGTACGACACCCGAGAGACGTTTCCGTGCAACATAAATGAAATGTTTAGAGTACACACCTCAAAAATGAAGAAAAAGACCATGAAATATTCAAATCGGTTTCCATGTTTTCATATTTACACTCACCGTCAAGATTCTATATTGTTTAGTCGTCGCTAAGTAGCTATTGCCTTGAACGGAGTAATTCAAGTTGTCTGAAGAAGCCGCGCATGCAGAACTTGATTTTCTCCATCAAAAGTACATACATATATAATCATTATGAAAACTTTTGATTACTTTTACTTTTTTCTTCATCTACTTTCATTTTTGAACTTTTATATATTTGTTATTTAATGACTAATTATAACTTCTATGTACGAACATATAAAATTTCTCGTTCTTACTTGTTAAATCAGATATACGTACAAAAAATAACTGTGCATTAGTTTTTATGTAAAATTTTCATTATGTATTGAGATCGATTTATATATTGTAAAAATTCTCATTTGATGAAAGATTTAACTTTGCATAATTAACATGAATGTTGATGTTGATGTTGTTTTTAAGTTAACTATCTATATTATCTATTATCTATTATATCTAATATAACACAGTTTTTATTCTCTCTCTTCATCAATTTTTTTTTAAAATAATTAAGGCTCTCGCTTTGACATGTGTCATCTAATATTTGAAAACTTGACAACAATTAATTAAAAATCCTTTTTTTTGGCGTTTTTAATTAGGTATAATAATTTTGAAACACATTTGAAAACTTTCTTAAATAAGAAAAGATCAAAGCCCAATTAATAAATGCAGCATTTGATATACAGCGAAAGTTTGAATATCTTGGCAATTTAGGTACGTCAATGTGGGTATAAAAAAAGAAACCATTTAACTACATTAAAAAAATTAAACTATTTTCGTAAATAAATGCAATATATAATTACGGTTTTGCTCATTTTTCTCTATATTTTAATTTGTCCCGTCGTTTCCTCCTAATACTAATTGTCTAATACTGTATATTTCCATTATTGTTCAGGTATGATCTTTCCCATGTGGAAACGTAAAACGATTTCTGGTATGAACGGATAAAGTGATAAGATTTTGGTTATTTATTTTGTCGATCTCATCTTCAAGGTTATTTATGTTTAGGAATACTCATGTTCTTGGATTAGCATGTTACTGGTATGTGTTTTTCAATGAAAAATTTACTTTATATATCCTCAATACTGGAATGTTAAACTCTATGTGTTTTGTTTTTGCATTTTGAGATGTGGCCTTGTAGGATTTTCTAAGGTTGCTTTTGTTAGTTACAAAACACATTGATTCTAACTAAAGATTCATATGTAGTTTTAAAAACTGTATGTTATTTTAGGACTCATTGAAGATGCTTACTTTAAACTACGTTTATGTTGAAGATGTCACGTACCGACACTTTCTTAATGAAGGATGCAAGCTGTTCTTATTTTTATTTTTATTCTCCCTACTGTATATGTTGATGATTTTCATTATACATCATTAAAGGTATTTAATTAGCAGTTTTTATTGAACAATCAATCTTCTTAGAACAATGATAAGTTCCACCATTAAGTTTATTTATTGTTTTTTGGGGGTTTTTTATGTGATGGGTTTTTGCTAAAATATCTTGGCAAATTTAACGCCAAAGTCTTCGACAACTCGCTCATAGTCATTTGACATGTCATGAGTAATGGATAACAAGTATAATGACGATTTTACTCTTTATTTGAAATGAACTATAAATGATATTAATGCGACACAACTTTGTAAGACTATTTCACATGTATATCTTAGATGAACAGTAAGAAATATATATCATGAAACTGAAACTAAAAATGCCTTAAAACGAAATTAATTCCAACTTAACTTTTTTCACACCAAATTGTTTATTACAGTTACCATTATGTTTGAATGCCAAATTATTTTTACACCAAATATATCGTTCAGACTTGAGAAATGTGTCTCTGAGCTATGCGTGAATGCGAGACAAAGTAAATCGATCTAGAGTTAAGTCTTAAATTTAGGAAACGGCTTGATGTATTGTAATTAATTCGTCATTTCATTTTTCTCTTTACTACAAATAATATTGTTGCCAAAAAATACATGTATATAGAGTTAAGATCAGAATAAAGAGATATGGAAATGTAGGGCTTTAATTAGGATTGATTTGTTTCTTTAATTATTTTTATTTTTTAATCTCTACCAATTTTGGATTGCACACTCATGTTCAATGTGATCGATTTAACATTTGCATACATAATTTATTTAACATTTTTATTGATAAATTTTATTTAGAATAGAAGTTTATTTATCATTTGGTAAAAAATATAATGATGTTGGCCATTTATCAAACTAACTATCTCACTGCCCGAAACGAAACTCAAACTCATAATCATTTTGTAAATAAAGAGCATTTTAACACTAGATAGGTAATGCTAGGCAGGTAGCAACGACACGACAACCTCAACGCCAACCCACGAAATCTTGCGGCATGACTTGGTGCGAGAGAATGACACTACCGTTCCAATTGCTTTGATAATCATTCAGACATTACAACAAATTTAAGGTTTGTTCACATTTTTCTTCGTATTTTAAAAAGTGTGTACTTTATTTGTAGAATATTCACACTTGTAAGTGTGAAATATAAAAAAGTGTGAAGTAGTAAAAAGTTCAAACATAAAAGTATGTAGTATTAAAAATCTTCACACTTAAAAGTGTGAAGTTATTTGTTACACTCAATTTGTTCACACCAAGAACACTAATAAAAGGGTGAATTTTTCAACTTCATATATTTTATAGTGTGAACAAATGGAATAATAAATGTAAAAAATCAACCAATTGTAGTGATAACTTTGAAGATTTCATGTCAATTTACCATGTGTGACGAAAATGTTAAAATATTTTTTGAATATCAATGGGACCGAAGTTTAAAGGTTTATGGTTATACATTCAATTTAATTCAAAGTCGTAGACTTATCAATAGAGAAAAAATAATAATAAATGAGCACATAGCGAATCTCGCATGACCATTTTAAATTTTTTTACGAGAATGATAAACGAGGACGTAACATATCTTTCATATGTAAAGTATTTGATGTTAATATTTAAAATTAGCAGAGGAGTAATTTTACTATGTCTCTATTTTACGTTGCGACGATCAAGAAGTTCAAACGTGTTTTTTGCAAAGTTCGTTAACGGTTTGAAGTTATCTTGTGTGCCTACCCATGAATTTAAAGTGAAAGTGGATGTGTTGATCAAGTTATTACAAGACAGAGATCATCCTGCTTGACTTATGAATACTCTATGGGATATATTTATTATTGATATGGTAATTGTAAAATTTGGAACATAACTAAATGAAGCTTGGGCCATGTTTAAATACTTTCTCACAATTGATTGGTGAAATCGTATAAGCTTAAAAAAGAGCTATAAACAAAAAAATAAAATAAAACAATAAACCAAAATAAATATGCATAGCCCAAAATATCCTTTTTAACACATATAATAAATTCACTCCAATCAAAACAACTAAATAAACCAAAAATCCAACATGTATCTTGATAACAACATGGTCAAAGCACTGCATAATATATGACTGATTTTTCTAAACTCCAACCAGACCAACACATCATGTACAAAGCCCTACACACAACATATGATTCATTTTCCTAAACTTCAATTTGTGTGGATTCGTGACCTTAGAACAAACATTCAACCAAATACACACTGTTAAATTTGTGACATTAGTAAATATAACTAACACATAAAGATATAAGTGACGAGCTTAGTTATTTATAAGGTTGCAGCGACAGATCGAAAGTTTTATGGTTGTTAGTTTGATGTAGAAACAATGCGTTTGAAGTAGCGTAGCTATTTTAGTGTTATAGTACCGATGTATGACCTGATACCATGTTAGAGTATGAAAACACCATAGGGAGTTATGTACCTTTGATATGATATTTATAGTACCTAGAACATATTAGCAACCCGAATAACCCAACACACAAACCAGGATTGTGTGATATTTATCCATTTATATAATCCGATAGTTTGTGCAACGGAACAAGACTTAGTGTGAATCGGGCGATGAAAAGCTGCATTAAGGCTACTATAATCAAACTAAATCATTTTTCCAAGGGAGTGCTTATCGCAAAGATATTAAAGATTGTAAGGAAGTAGTTTCTCATGCCCGTCTCTTCCTTGATGAATATTAACATAATTTAAGGAAACCTCTCGCGTAAAACAGTTTTTTCCATGCCATAATTATTAACATGGCCAAGTATATGTAGTTGTCTCTTGCACTAGGGAGAAAAAGGGTTTAAGATGGTTATGTGTAATGTAGATGAAATCTCTCTAATATCACCACCAACGTGGTACACAAAACAATGTTACACAACCTATGTTCATATCTACATGTACCAGTGATTCTCGCATTAATAAAAATAAAGGATTGAAAATATTTATGTTCTTTTTGAATTATGTGACTATTATGTTTTATATAATTCATGGTTGATTATTACCAATAATATACATTTATTGCTTTATTTTTTTCAACTTATAACTTCATAATCCGTAGTTTTATTCAATTCTTTTGTTAAAATTACTTAAAAATACCCGTGAATTTCACGGGTCTTTTAGCTAGTATCTAATATAACACAGTTTTGTACAGTTCTTTAAAGCAGTCATTGTACAACTTTTAAAGCATTTATTTAATTAATGTTTTCCTAATATAACTTTTAGTATAATAATGCCACATGTAATTTTCCTAACAATAACACAATTTTTTAAAAGCCTATTTAATTTTTTCCTTAAATACGATTCATTCTGGTGCCTCCACGTGGAGTTATTAATTTTTCAAAACTCTTTCTTCTTAATTACGGTTACGATTTCATTTTAAAAGTTTGACTTAACCAGTTTTGTACATTTGGTTATTTATTTCGATTGATGTTAATAAAGGTAAATATGGTAATAAGAGCATCTATTTTTTATGTCTTATTAAATACGGTTTATGTTAAAGTTACAAAACTTTCTTTGTCAATATTTTAAAACGCATCTAATAAATGCATATATGTCAAACCATAGATCACCAGTGATATCAACCTACCAAATATGTATGTAACTGATGAATCAATCAACACTTGATAAATATATTCCTATTCTTGTAATCGTATATAATGAGGCTCTCATCACTTAATCACGACTTTAATTTTCTTCTGATAAGTCGTTTGATTTTAATTACTAAATTTCTTTGAAGAAACTTTTATTTTCTTTAGACCGGTTCTGATCTTTAATGGAGTTTTGCTTCTTTTTTCTGTTGCAGAAACAAGGGTGGGTTGGATCGACTAATCAAATTCAAATACTTTTTCGTTGTAGAAAGTCTAAGTGAGTTAGACTTTCATTATTCGTTAATTAGGTAAGCATTTCACGCAAACAAATACACTAGCCGAGTTAGGCACGTGTGCTTTACAAACTTAATTTGTTAGGCCGTGAGTTTTTTATACACGCAGGTTATATACAAACATACTATTTTATGTAGTGCTTGAATGAAATCAATAGTAACTCGCGGACAAGAAAAACTTGTGATGGCAGATATCAAATACGTATGTTACTGGGTTTTATATAAGGTATAATATCATGCATTGACATTTCGCATAATTAGTTGTTATTGACGGACCTTGATAATTTATTTTGGGTGAAAATACCAAAATAAAAAAATAGACAATACATTAACTTTTAATGAAAGTGCATAATATTACACTACTCGATCTTTTGAAGGCCGGAGTCCTCCCAGGTCTCTACTAATTATAAGATCCTCCATTGTGTATTATGTGTTTGGACATAATGCATCAGCCATGGTATCTCCACGTCACGCAAGTTAGTATTGTGGATTTAAAATGGAAGTTTAGGTATGCTTCGAGCATGGTCACTTTTAAAGAATGATAAAAAGGTGTCGGTGATACTCGACGAATGTGGATCATAGATAAACATGCTTGAGAAAATAGTTTGAGAAAGACTCACTAAGTGAAGGGATTAAATTAGGAGATGCTGAAGGATATCAACTTTCATCTTTTTCTTTCATTGTTTGAGTCTGTCGATATAGATAAAGGAAGATTTTGTTAAAAGCCTTTTCACAAAGCACAACAACGGTTGCCTTTGATGCTTCAAGAAACTTAGGAGTTTGGTTCACCGAATTAGTCGTATTTTGATGTAATTATAATCCGAATTTCAATCAGATAATGTGTTTGGTTAGTTAATTGAGGGAGATGTAATTTCTAACATTACATTGGGCCAACTTTTTGAATGTAATGTTAATTACATTGATTTATTGATGGAAAGTTTTACATTATAATAAAATGTGTATATATTTACAAAACTAACTCAACCCATATAAAAATCATTCTCTTGCTTGACAGCTAAAAAATTTCTCGATGCATTTTATAACCTTTTTTAAGCTGAGTTATTTTTTTGAACAAGTTTTTAAGCTCAGGTAGTATAGTTGCTTATACTATTTATATTAGTTTAAATATTATTATCACATATTATTAATATACACAATTTATAGTTAACAAAATAATCATAAATATTACTGAGTAAATTTTAAATTACAATTTCTTTAAAACCAAACAAGATTATGTAAATAGATTTATATTTAATTACATTACGTTTGTCAATCAAACACATAATAGATTCCAACAATTCAAATTACAATTCACTCAAATTACAATTCAATTAATGAATTACACAATCCCATTATGTTGTGTGAATCTTGGTAGGATAGTTTTATACATCATTAATGTGGACAAGTCCACGTTGGAGTAGAACTAAGGGCTATTTGGTTGCTACATGTGTCTTTAGGATTTTACATTTAGGCTTAAAGAAATTATTTGTTTGAATTCCCGGTATAAAAAGTTGGGTATAAAGCCTAATGGTCTCAGAATTTACAAATCCTCATAAGGTGGGCAGTTTTATCTGGGTTTTGAGTTATGGTGGGTCCAATGTTTGTCTTCTACTACTTTTTGTACTATTTTTCCATAATTAAAATTCTAAAATAATTATCTTATATTTTTTAATATTTTAAAAATATTTTTTTCTCTTTCCAAAACCAATATTATATTCAAATCATATCCAATCCAAAATCTTTATTTTATAAACTTACACCCAAAGTAAAACTCGACTTCAAACCAAACGGACCCTGAATAAATATTATGTGAGTTTCCATAATTTTAAAGGTTTTGTTTTGTGCTCGAAGGGTTCACTAATTATTACTCCGTAATAAATACATTTATAAATATAATAACTAAGATTTTACTCAGTTAAAAATATCGTTGTTCCAGTCTTTTCGAATTGATAACAGTAGAAAGTGCGACTCAGTCGTCTTTTGGTGAAAACAATAGTTTGGTCGTTGTAGTAAAGTAAATGTGCAAAACTTAAAGTAAATGACTGGTAATTAAAACTAAAACTAAAAATAAAAAGTAAATGGTGCAATATTAAAAACTTTAAAAGTAAATGAATTAAATGACGTAAAAATAAAGCTCGACGAAAAACAAAATTTGACAATGTAATAAAAATGAAAACTTGAAATTTAAAATAAAGAAAAACGATTAAAATAACGCTAAAGTAAAATGGCGGAAAAATAAGCTTTAAAAATTAAACTAAAAATTACTAGAAAAACACTTGGTAAAAACAGAGATTTCGGGAAGCGTGAAAAATTTGAAAACCTAAAATAATGCAAACTTAAAAAAAATAAAACATAAGACAAAATATTAAAACAAAACCCCAATCCGTCGGAATCCCGTCGGAATGCTGTCACTACAAGCCGTCAGAATACTTATCGAAATGTAGGTATCGGAATACCAGCTTATCACTCTATCGGAATGATGATCGGAATGTGTTCCTGTCGGAATGTGATCGGAATCCCCTATCGGAATAACTGAAACCAAGTCCTATCGGAATAACACTCACCTATCGGAATTTCAAAAAAACCTGTCCGAATCCTAATCGGAATGCTTGATCGGAATCTCCTGTCGGAATGTAAAAACTATCGGAATATGGCTAGTGAAATTTTGGCAGCACTTCGTCTCAATGTAGCCTTAAGACCCGTCGCAATCCACGATCGCAATGAGCGATCATAATCTTGATCGGAATAAGGGGAAAGAACCTATCTGAATGCTGATCGCAATCCTCTGTCGGAATGTAAAACCCTAAGCCGATTGTCACGATCGGAATAAGAGTAAAACCTGTCGGAATGTAGGATCTCTTTCCGATGGAAGTGGATACGTAATAAGCAAAAACCAAATAAGCTATGACTAATAAGCAAATACCAAAACACTTGATTAAACAAGAATAAGACTAACTAAATAAGCACAAATTTAAAAACATCCGAGACACAAAATAAACAACTTTATAAAATAAACTTTAAAAAGATAAAACTTTTAAGAAAACTTTAAAACAAATAAGCTAAATACAAAATAATCCAATAAGATTGTCAAGCTTATAGCTTAATTCGTATAAAATCCTAGATAAAAATGAAAAGATAATCTTTTTAATCAAATAAGCAACAAGATTAAGCAAATGAATGCTTAATCCGAATTAATAATCAAAATCAAAAGCAAGAAAAGTAGAATAAGATGGATAATTAAAAGCTTGATTAAAGGAAAAGATTCAACAACAAAATTAAAAGACTTACTTGAATTAAAGGCAAGAAATTTAAGGTGTAAAACAAGGTAATTAAATTGACAATTAAGTAAATGACATGAAAATAAATGTGCAAGTAATGAAAATGGTGGAAGAATAGTTTATCAAAATAGCCAACACCTCCTAATGTGAGATTAGGAGGGTATTTATAGTGATTAGGGAGGTAAGCATGTTGTTGGAAGCTTCATTCTTTCTTTCTTTCTCGTCTTTTCGTCTTCTAAATTCTTCGACTTTATCGACTTTGTCTCGGGATTAATTAAACTCGTCTTGTAATTTCTTCATAAATTAGACTTGAGTTCTTCGGCTTTATTAAACTTCCGTATTTAGACTTTTTCTTCGATAAATCTTCAGAATCGGCCTCGGACTTCCGTTCTTTTTGCACTCATCTTTTGACTTCGTCTTTTGTCTTTTTCTTCGATAAAAGCCCTTGAAAGCCTGTGTTTTCTTCCCTTTTCACATTTTGATCCTAAATAACAACAAAAACACAAACCACGCATAATTTCGACATTTACGACATAAAATACACGTTTTGGTTTGGTTATTATTATAATTAAGTGGTAAAAGAATAAGTGTTTTCACACTTATTAAAATAAAATGTGGTGATGAATATGGAATATTAACACATTAATTTTTGACATGACCGAATGAAGTAGTGAACAACATCGTAATAAAATTAATGAATTAATAAAATAATGCATTATAATTGTAGTTATATTTTGTTGTAAAGATAAGATGTAATGTAAAATGAAAGGATTAAAAAACTTTTGATGCTACACACATTTGATTGATGGGTATGATAAAGGGTGTTCAGCATGTGCTTTAATAATTGTGTGAGTATCCTAATTGATGGTATCCTAATTGCTTGCCTATGTAACAGATCTAAATGTGCGATTCACTCATATTCATTGTACTGAAATCGGTTTTTGGACTAATAAATTTACCGAGAACCCTTTATCCAAAAAGAAGTATAGGGTATAAACTATAAAGTTTAAAAGGTTACTTCGTATTTGTTTATTTTTTAAGATATTAAAAAATATAAAAATTTATGAGTGTACACTTAAAACCATGTAATTATTTAATATACAATCACTAAAATAAATTGCTTGCGCTATTAAGTTATATAATGTAAGAACTTTATGTTTTTATTTTCATTTTTTAGTGCATATTTTTTAGCAATCAAATATTTATTTTGTCCTCGTCTGGTAATTTTCTGATTCCGTCTCTACCAATCAACAAATATAATTTCAAATCTTTTAACTAAACAAACGCTTATACCCAAATAAATTTACAGACATCATAAAAAAACAACTAAAGAAAACTAGTGCACACTAGATGTAACAAGACGTTTAGTTGGGATATGTGGTTACAACATCTTTATTTGCTTTCTTTGTAATAGTGCAACCACAGAGCTTGTACTTGAATTGTGTTCTGTAACATCTACTAATAACAATATTCAATTTTGACGTGCAACACGTAAGTATATTTATATGTCTATATTCAACATAATTGAATTTACAAACAAAAGATAACATAAAGTAGAAAAGAAAGATTAGAAAAAGGACTGAGACCGAGACTCAGTTTAAGCTCCGTCGAGACTCAGTTTAAGCTCCGTCTGTGGGTTTAGGAGACATCTTTTTTTGTGTTTGTCACCGCACGTGATTCCACTAAAAAACAAAACAAAAGTTGTTCTGATATTTCTTATTCGTAAAATACGTTTACTTTATTATTTTCTACCCTAATTTTCTTCAATGGCTTTTCAAGTCCTTAAACTGCCAAAAGATTGATTTTGACATACTTTATTGTTTTCTTCCCTAATTTTCTACCATGGTTTTTTTCTTTCTTTCTTCAACTTTCTAACTGGCTTCGTATTCCCTAAACTGACAACAGATTGATTTTGACATTCAATTTTGATAAGACAGGCTCTTTCTAGCCAGGCAATAGACAAAAATATCTCAAATATTCAAAACTTCGTACGTCCTCAAATTCTAAGAACCCAAGATCTATATTTGATGTTTACAATTATAACGAAATTACAAATTTATCAAACAAATAGTTAAATGACCTACCAAGTTTATACACCAGCTTATTTGAGGAGAATACAATAATGCCTCAGAAATAAGATTATGCGTATACAGTTCTTGCTGTATGTTTAAAAATAAATAAATAAATTCATTCTTCCTTTACGTTCAAGCCCTCATTGACAGTGGTCGCTTAGGGCCTCCAAAACTCGAGAACACTTTCATAAAAGATGTTTAGAATCACCAAAACATGCGAAAAGATGTTTAAAATTTTCATATCTAGTTATTTGTTCTATAAACTCATACGAGAATCTCAATATCAGAGAAATCGGCCTATTAAACACGATATGGAGAAAACACACACAAGCGCCAACGACCACCACATACTCGCCACCATATCTGACTATATGTGCTGCGTACTCGTGAGGTGTGTGCAGGTGAGTCAGTTGGTTGTATCTATATATGTGTTTGATTTTTTTTTTGAGGTTGGTGCTGGCATGTTCATCATGTATCACTTAAAAAGAAATTGAAAGTTGAAGAATAATAGAAGGGGGGAAAAGATGCATGATTGTATAAATTTACTGATTCTTTTTCAAAAATTTCATGCATTACATTTTGCATGCACTACAAAATAAATGATATTTATTTCCTCAAAGTTTTCCTTACTAATAAAATTTATAATTATTTAAGTCAGTATAACTTTTCCTTACTAAAACACAATGCATATAAAAGTAAGCAAAAACATTTGCTTACTCTTTTCCCTACTAAAAAAAGAGTCATTAAAAGTTTTACACTTTTCTTTACTCAATATTGAGTAAGTAATGACCTTTTGTGCTCCCCTCTATTACTTACTATTTTTCTTAAGAGTATGAGGTGATAAAAAATTAACTTTTGATGACTCTTTTTGAGTAGAAATTAAAAGAAAATATTTTTACTTACTCAATATTGAGTAAGTATAGACTTTTAGTGCTCCCCTATTACTTACTCTTTCACATATAATTTAGTTAGCAAATATCATAAATTTTGTAGTGATGTCATGGCTTTACTCGTTATTTTTTGTTTGAGCTTGATTTTATCGTGTATGTATGATTGAATATCTGGCTCTCTGCAAGTTCTCCTTCCTAATTAGTTGGGTTACTGATCGATGTTTTATAAAATTGGCTGTTTAAAAAGCAAGTGTTAAGAAATCGTATATAGATTGATTGTAAATAGATAACATTTATTTACTAAAAGTGTTATTTACTAACAAGATTTACAATTATTTAAGTCATTATAATTATTCTAAAAAAACTCACAATTTTTCTTTACTTTTTTCCTACTGAAATAAGAGTCATTTAAAGTTTTACACTTTTGTTTACGTAGAATAAACTTTTAGTGCTCCCCTCTATTACTTACTCTTTTTTTAAGAGTATGAGTTAATAAAAATAACTTTTGATCACGCTTTGTAGTAGAAATAGATAGAAATTAAAATACTTTTAGCGCCCCTCGTTATTGCTTACTCTTATCACAATTAATTTATTAAGCAAATGTCATAAATTTTATAGTGTTGCCTCAACACAAGGCGAGGTTCGTTTATGATAACAAGATACGAATAAGAAGGTTGATCAATCTAAACTTATAACTAGTATTCCAAATTTATTTTAATAAAGGTTTTTCTAGTAAATTTGTTATTACAAAAAATATTCGGTACAACGATTGTAAGAGCCAAGGGTACGGTGGTGTCATAGCCCACCAGTCCAAAAATCTCATGGCTTACCATACCAGGATCTGGTGCCAAGAGGGTGGCGTCGTATTCCCCAGCCAATAATTTCTGGCGTTGTGAACTTTTTTTGTTTTTTTTCTTTTAATTATTAAAGTGGGGTATATGTAGACCATCTTATACCACTTTTACTCATATGATATCACTTTTTCCATGCCTCACTACTACCCTATAAAATGTGATGTCATACCAATTTGATGCCATAACCTACGTGTCAACTGTGATACCATTTTTCTTTACCACACTACTATCCAGTGCTCTAAGTGACAGTCCATACTTTTTTTAGCTATTTAAACTATTATATTTATACTTGTTAATATTGTTAGACCATAATAAAACGTTTTTGATATAATGTTTTGTTTATCAACTATTACTACAAAACACGGAGTAAAAAATATTTGATTATTAAAAGTTGTACCTATTAATCATTTAAGTTATTATATTTTTTCCTTATTAAAGCAGATTAAATATAAAATAAGAAAAAAAAACTCAAATATTTTACCTAAAAAAAGTAATTAACAGTTTGATTTTTTTCTTACTAAATATTGAGTAAGAATATATATTTTTAGTTCTTCCATCTATCTATTACTTATATTTTTAGTATGGATTAATAAAAATAACTTTTAATGACTATTTTAAGTAGAATAAAATTTAGTAATCCTCTTTATTACTTACTTTTCTCACATATAGTTTAGTTAGCAATTATAATAAATTTTGTAGTGTATAATATAATTTAGAGATTGGAACACATGTTATATTATCCGAAGGTATGTGTTCAGACCTGCAAGATAAAGAAGGTGAAGTTTATCTTCTTAATAATTCTTTTGAAAAAGTGTAAAGCATGGCATGATTAAAAGTGTGAGTATGAAGTTTTGTCGTTTCAAGAAGCTTAGACTTTGGCTTCCTATATGCTCATGAATGGAAAAGTGTGCGTGGCTTGCGAAGCGTCAAGTATAAACATTGAATTGATAAACTTGTGTGTATCTTATCTTCAGGTATTCATTATGAATAGATAGAGTTCAATATTTAGTGACACTTTATATTCGAATATTTGAAATGTATAGTATACAAAGATAAAAATTATAATAAAACCCCAATGAAGCCAAAGCCCACAAACTGAACTTGGGCCATATTTATCATCTAATACTCCCGTGAAACCGTGCAGTTCGAGCGGCGAAAAGTAAAAGCTCGAACTACAACATTTTAACGACAGTTATATAAAACTAGCAAGATGCTAGTAAAAGAGGTTACATGGTACAAAAGAGGGCGATGTAAGGTTAAAAAACCACCCAACTCAGCTACAGAAGGATTTCCTGTCTCTATTAGAGATCCATTGAATTTAAATAAGTTTTATATCATACAACATAAACTCTTTATTTGGTTTTTGAGCAGGGAAACAATCTCATTCCTAAAGCTCCATAGAAACCAAAATAATGATTGCACCACACCATCAAACAACTCGAACAAAAAAATAAAACAAAAGAAAAACAATAAACCAAAATATAGCGGGATAACCAAAAGTATCTTATATTCCCATTTTTTACGAATAAACAAAGTGCCCGAAAGGTGAACCAAGGTATCCGATATTCTTAATTTTTTACGGATAACCAAAGTATCGCCTATTCCAAATCTTTTTTACGCATAAACAAAGTATTCGAGGATAAGCCAAAGTATCCAAACAAGGTTGTAAATAACGTGAAGTGTAGCGGTATTTCTAAGCTTCAAGCTACAAAAGCTATAGCTGTAAAACCCGCTTTAAAAATCCTAAGATCATTAAATGCACGAATTTACGGTTAAATTTAAACTTTTTAATTAATTAATATACGACGTGAATCATGAATATTTAATACAAACATTATGTATAATAATTAATTATCATAAGTATTATGTATGTAAACACGAATATTAACGCACGATAAGAATGTACGTATAAGATTAAGAAAACATTCAAGAAACGATAACACGATAATTAAACACGAACACACATGATAATAATTTAGACACGAAAAAAAGAATATGAAACTATAAGGGTTGTTTGTGTGTTTTGGCTAAAAGAGAAAGGAAAGGAAGGATGGGCCACGCCCGGTCCATCTAATTTTGCTAGACAATTAATAAAAACACCAAGAAGTTTTCATTAACCACTTTTACAGAAAATCACAAAAACCCTACCCCCCTCCTTTGTTCTTGCCGCGGCTCACACAAAACTACAAGGAAGATTCGTTGTTGATTTTGGTTCATTAATTGTTACAGTATAGTGTTCGTGTCTTAAACCTTTTCACGTATACGGTATCCCTTGATCTCTAATCTTTTTATTTATTTTTCTATATTGATAGATCATTAAAAACAAGTATGAAAACATGTTAATTAAAAGATTAAACATGGGGATCGGGTAATAATGTTTTTTGTTTTGGGTTACACGCGAACCGAGAGTCATACGACTCTCGATGGTGTTCGGTTACCAACAGCCGCAACCCTTAGAGGGTCGACGTTGGTTTATTTGTGGTCAGCCGCAGCACCACACCCCTATTCGGGGCTGTGGTTTTCGAACAACAATAAACCGAGACCCCTTGTGGGCTCGGTGTGTTCTCGGGAAACGAAGGGAACCCCAGCGCAGGCTGGGGTATGTTTGGTTTCGGACGTAGTAACAACCCGAGAGCTTAGGCTCTCGTTGATGGTGGTTGTGGTTCAGACGTGGCACGGCAGCGAGGGCCGCAACCTTCGGGCTGTGGTACTCGGGTGTCGGTCTCGGGTTTTGGGGCTCGGGAACTTGACACTATTTCAAGAACACGTAATTAAACCGTCATGTAAAAAAATACTTTATGTATGTTTTAATTAATTAATTTTATTAATTAATTATGGTTTAATTTAAAATAAGACTTAGATTTTGTTCATTTAAATAAAATCATGATATATTTGTATGTACATTTATTTAAATAAACTTATGTTAAAATAACTAATAATTTAATTTTGATTCATGTACATTGATTTAATTAATTAAAACTTAGGTTAATTAATTAATATCTTTTAAGATAAAGTTTAATAACATGAAGCATATAATGTTATTAATTAATATTAACTTATAACATGACATGACATTATTAATTAATAATAATAAGTTAAGCATATGTATTAATTATTTATTAAACTTTGCAATATAATTATACATGATATATTATAAGCATACGATTAATTATGGAAATACATTAATTATGAAAACATGTTAATTATGAAATTATACTAATTATGGCAACATGATAAATATGGAAATACACTAAATATGGTAACATGCTATTTATAGAAACATGCTAAATATGGAAACTTTCTATTTTTAAAAACTTACTAATTATGGAAACTTTCTATCTTTGAAAACTTACTATTTAAGGAAACTTACTATTTCTGGAAAGTTACTATATATAGAAACCTGCTATTTTTGGAAAGTTAATATATATAGAAACCTGATATTTTTAGAAAGTTACTCATTATGTTATAACAAGTTGTATAACACTTAAAACATGAAATACATGAATTTAAAACACATGAGACAATAAGAAACACATGATTTAAACATGAAATGATAAGACAAGACATGAACAAGTATGTATAAGTAAACCGACTCTTATTCATGTCCCTTCATTATGTAGCTATTGTGAAGTCGAAGTGATATTCTGCGTTCGTTTTCGTCTTCATTTACTGGACATAAGGTACGGATATTTCATCTTTCAGTAAGGATATTATTTCCTATTCTTAAAGTTTCCCCGTTTGCAGCCATCTGTTTTTCCTAGTAGTTTAAGTGTATTAAACACACGAGTATATGTTATGATTATTTTAGATTGACTGAGCTATATACATTCATGCCAACTTCACCTAGTTATGGGGGTTCCATAACCATAGCACTGGAGGCACCGGTGTTATGACTATTCTGCGGTGAGAGTGATTGCTCACATCGTCCCTTTACGTTATTTGGATTTTGTTACTATTATCATATGGGGAGAATGGGTACATCCTAGGACAAGTTAGTATGATTTCATGGTAATTGCGGTGTGTGCCTTGCATCCGTTACAAGAGCTGATCCCTCTACTCATTTTATATATATTAATTAGAGGTAGCCCCACTAATTGCATCATGAGGTCACCCCTCTAAGTATTCATGCACGTTGATTTAACATGACCTATATGGGCTCCGGGCATATTTAAAATACAGATTTACTAGATAAAATAAACATAAGTCTTTTCAGAAATATAAACCAGTCTTATGAACTTAAACCAGGTTTTCCAGGACATACATTTATTCCGCTGCTATTCATTTCATTTCATTTCATTACTTGCTTATGTTTATGTTTTACATTCTATGTTATATATCCGTACACTGAGCGTATTGCTCAGCCGTATTTCTCTTTCCATATCCCAATACGACAGGTACTAAAGGGCAAAGCTAGGAACCAAGAGTATGTGCATGGAATGAGGTGCCAGTCTTCCTTCCTTCTTTAATGCAGTTTCATACTTGTGCTTTGCTGGATATTGTTTAGTCCTTTCCTTTACATTCTATACTTATGCATATCGTGTATGGAACTTATGTTGGAACCGATGTTTGTTTCCGGTTTCCTTTTATGGTCATTTAATGTATAGAAATTTACCTTGCATGCTTTGATGACACGCCATAATTATTACGTAATGGTCCACTTATCCAAATGGGGTGTTACAATTATGGTATCACAGCCAAGGTTTCGACCTGTAGGCTCTAAAATTCGACCTTCGACTAGTGGGTAGTCATCAGTGTCTTCCTAATCTGACAGTTTATTTCATGCATTTTATTTCATGTATCATTGTTACAAAATTTTGAATAAGTAATGGTTGGTATAGGACTGACCATATTTAGTCGCATGTGCTTTTATTCGAATTATTTTGCTTGGTGAACCGACCCATGGGAGTTCACATTAGCTCATGGCATTTTGTTTTGATGAACCGACCCGTAGGCGTTCATCCAAACTCATGTCATTTTCGTTGGCTATGCCTTCATAAAATGTTTCATGCATCATTTTATTATGTTTATCCTATGTTCTAATTAGCTTAATCATTTCATTTTTCCATTTTTAAACTGTCAGATGGTCATAACACGCGAACAGGAGCTAGCAGCAGCTCTCCAAGCAGCTCTACAGGCAATGCTTCCTCAAATCAGGATCCAGATTCGAAATGAATACCAGAACATTCCCAATCAGAACATTCCTCCTCCTCCTACACCGGTTACTCTATACACTTGGCTTGAGAGTTTTAACAAGAAGAAACCTAGATCTTTTGAGAAAGCTGAGATATCATCTGATGCGGAAAACCGAATTTCACATATGGAGAAAACTTTTGATGCTATGGGATGTGATGGTGTCTACAAGGCAAGGTTGGCTTGCTATAAGTTTGAAGGAGATGCCTTGCATTGGTGGAGGGCATACAAGCTAGCAAATGGAGATGATGCGTGGTTAGCTGCGTTGACTTCGGAGTAGTTCAAGACTCTGTTTTATGGGCAGTTCTTTCCGACATCTGAGCAGGAGGGACTCAAGAGGGACAATCATTCCATTCGTTAGAGAACTGGAGAGACTAGCACCCGACTTTATGTAGAGGTTTCTTAGGTTGGCTGGATTTCTAGGCGCTGCTGCGGGTACTACGGAAGAACAAGTGAAGCACTTTAGCTGGGCTCTGCACGCCTCTATAGCAGATCGTTTACTTAGTGCTACTTACACTAATGTGGCACAAGTTAATGATGCAGCACGTAGCTTGAAAATGCTACATGAGCGTGGTGACTACGTGGAACAAGCTCGTCCTGAGAAGAGGTATAAAATTTCAGTCATCAAGCGTTGTCATTTCATTTCAATCTTTATGTTCATTTATACCTTTTCCTATCAAATTGTATCTTCAGGCAGAAGGTTGGAGACCGGTCCCAGCCGGCCACTCAGCAGAATGCCAACAAGGGGCACGGTCAATCTAATGATCGCTATGGACCTGACATGAGGAACCGTAATGACAATTACCGTAATAATAACAACCAATCCAACAACAACAAGTCCCTAAATTCTTAAATTTTTCTATGTTAAGTTGTTGTATGTTTTACATACTAACATGTCAGCATCATAAACAGGAACTCTGCGAGAGGACGTGACCAAAGTGCTAAGGGTCAGCAGTCCAACAACTCGTCTTCATCTGGTAAATCATCATTTAAACTTCAGTGCAGTCATGTTTATGCCAAATAATCATGTCTCAGGTATATTTCTTAAACAGACTCTCGGGTAGCAAGGGTACCTCCAGGAGGTTACACCAACCCCATCTACACGACTTGTAGTCGTAGACATCCTGGACCATGCCGTAAGTCTGCCGACGTCTGTTTCAAATTTGGACTACCAGGACACATGTTGAAGGACTGCAAGAAGGGAGATACTGTTGGTACTTCTAATGCTGCTCTTCCTAAGCCACCAGCTTTGCGGCGTGTCTACTCTACCACAAGGGACCAAGCTAATAAGTCTTCGGGTACTATCACTGGCATCCTCTTTATGAACGGTCATGTTGCGTGTGTTTTATTCGATACTGGTGCTACTCATTCAGTCATATCTACTACGTATGCCACTAGTATTAATAAAATCCCTAAGCCACTAGAGAATATTTTAAGTATATCTACGCCTATGCGAGACTCTGTGCGCATTACCCAGGTGTATAGAGATCTTCCACTAGAATTCGATGATAAGATTCGCAAAGTAGACGCACTTCCTTTGGATATGTGCAAGTTTGATCTCATCATAGGCATGGATTGGCTATCCAAGCACCATGCTACCATCGACTGTCATACCTATCGGGTCATCTTCGGTGATGTTCAAGCACCAAAGTACATTCACAATGGTTTTATACCAGGAAAGTCTGTACAAATCATCTCCACGTTAGAAACTCGTGCTTTATTATCTCATGGTTGCGAGGGCTTCTTAGCTTCAATTCAGGATATTACTGCCGAAGTTCCGTCGATCCAAGATCAACGTGTTGTTTCAGAATTCCCGGATGTATTCCCAGAATAACTTCCGGGTATACCACCTATCCGTAAAGTAGAGTCTAACATCGAGCTCATCCCAAGAGCTCAACCAATCTCTAAGGCTCCTTATCGCATGGCTCCCATAGAGCTCAAGGAGTTAAAAGATCAACTGCAGGAATTACTGGAGCAAGGTTTCATCCGTCCAAGTGTATCAGCATAGGGTGCACCGGTACTTTTCGTCAAGAAAAAGGATGGCAATATGCGTTTATGCATTGAATATCGTGAGCTGAATTAGATCATGATTAGGAACCGTTTTCCATTACTGTGAATTGATGATTTGTTTGACCAACTTCAAGGTGCCAAGCATTTCTCCAAGATTGATCTAAGATCCGGTTATCATCAGTTGCGAGTGAAAGAGCAAGATATTCTCAAGACTGCTTTTCGCACCAGATATGGCCATTATGAGTTCGTAGTCATGCCTTTCAAACTCACTAATGCTCCTGCGGTATTCATGGACCTTATGAACCGCGTCTTCCACGAGTACTTAGACAAATTTGTTATCGTGTTCATCGATGACATCCTCATCTTCTCTAAATCTAAGGAAGAACATGAAGAACATCTACAGATTGTGCTATAGATTCTTCGTCAGAAACAGTTGTATGCCAAATTTTCTAAGTGTGAATTTTGGCTAAACAATGTGGCATTTCTAGGCCACATTGTCTCCGCAGAAGGGATTACTATGGATCCTGCGAAGGTTGAAGCTATCACTAAATGGTCGAGACCGACGTCTACAACTGAGGTTCATAGTTTTCTGGGCTTAGCTGGTTATTATCGCAGATTCATGGAGAACTTTTCAAAACTAGCCTTACCTCTGACCAAGTTGATGCGGAAAGGAGAGAAATTCGTTTGGACTGATGAGCGGGAGAAGAGCTTTGAAGAACTTAAGCAGCGGTTAGTATCTGCACGTATCCTTACTCTCCCATCTGGCACAGGTGGATTTTAGATCTATAGCGACGTTTCGGGTAAAGGATTAGGCTGTGTACTCATGCAACATGGGAAGGTGATTGCATACGCATCACGTCAGCTGAAGCCTTTTGAGTAGAATTATCCTACCCATGACTTGGAGCTAGTAGCAGTAGTCTTTGCACTTAAAATCTAGAGACATTATCTATATGGTGAATCATGTGACATCTTCACTGATCACAAGAGTCTCAAGTACATTTTCACTCAAAGAGAGATTAACATGAGACAGAGAAGATGGTTGGAACTACTCAAGGACTACGACATCAATCTTCAGTATTGATACAAGGCTTTTAGCCAGGTAAAAATTATTATCGTTCTAGTGTTCCTGTCTAATCGAATTGATCTTAGTTCTCTATGTGACTTCGTTTTTATTTTGGTGGAATACAAAGATGTGTCGTTGTAGTGTTTAAAGTAAAATTTGCAAAGACTTAAAAGTAAAAGTGCTCTTAAAATAAATCTAAGTCTAATTAAAGTAAAGGTGCAAGTATTTAAAAGCGAGGCTGAAATTAAAGGGCACTAAAGTAAAATGACGCAAACTTAAATCTAATTAAAGCAAACTTAAAACGCGACTAAAACTAAGGCAAGTCTAAAATAAAACTAAGGCAAATAATCTTAAAGTGCAATTAAATAAAAGACAGGAAGAATAAAACTTGAAAATAAAAATCAAAGACAAAAACTAATAAGAACCTGAATACAGCTCATTCAGAATAAACCTCCGTTTAGAATAATCACTCGTCCTAAATGTCACCTTTGGTTGAAATGATTTTTCTTCACTTGGAATATTACCAAAATCCTTGATCCGGAACAAATTGATCTGAATATGTCACTTATCCAAAACAATGCTTCGTTCGGAACTTACTGATTCGGAACTTGTAAATTCTGCCTTGATTCGGAAGTATTAGGTCACCACTTGATTCGGAAGTTTCCGAATGAAGTCCTCTGATTCTGAAGTTTAAGACTTCTGAATGACCCTTGATCCGGAACTTTGAGAAGTTCCGAATGAATCCTTGATTCGGAAGTTTAAGACTTCCGAATGAAAAGTTTTGATGCGGAACTTGATCCTTGATTCGGAACTTTGAGTTGATTCGGAACTTTTGAGAAGTTCCGGATGGAACCCTTGGTTCGGAACTTTGGAGTTCCGAATGAATTCCTTTGGTTCGGAAGTTTTCACTTCGTCCGGAACTTTGAAAGTTCCGGATGAACAAGTTTGGTTCGGAACTTTTGATAAGTTCCGGATGAAACCTTGATTCGGAACTTTGGAAGTTCCGAATGAGCTCTTCCCTCCTTCTTGGTTCGGAACTTTTCCTGGAAAGATCAGAAACAAGCAAACACTCCCGAAGAACAAGGAGAACAGTAGCAGCAGAAATAATCACAAAATAACCAAAATCAAACACACGGATAAATATAAATAGTAACGAATCTACAAATAAGCATCAACAAACAATTAAAAACATGAAATCAAACAACTTTAACCACAATAATCAAAAACCACTTTGGATCAAAATAAAAGCATGAACATAAACATAAACTTAACAAATCAAAGATTAAGAAAGGTAGATAAGAGATTGACAAGATAAAATAAAGATTTGACAAGAATTAAAATGAAAACTTACTTGGAATTAAATGGTAATTTAGGGTGCATAACATGAATTAAAATTGACAAGTAATGTAAATGACAAGTATTTAAATGGTGGAAGGTCTAATTGTCACCATTAGCCAACAAGAGTGAAATGATAACTATCCTAATCTATATATAGGGGAGGATTAAGGAAGCTTCCTCCCCTCCTTCCTTTCTTGTTAATTGCAAGATTAAGTCCCTCCTTCTTTAATCTTCATTTAATTGCATACTTAGTCCTTTTCTTCTAATCTTCATTAATCTTGGACTTTTAAGGACTTTTGGCTTCGGGATTTCTTTTGAACTCGTCTTTAAATTCTTCAATAAAATAGACTTGAATTCTTCGGCTTTTGATAAACTTCCGTCTTTTAACTTTTTCTTCGATAAATCTTCAGAATTGGTCGTGGACTTCCGTTCTTTTTGCACTCTTGACTTCTTGACTTCGTCTTTCATCCTTTTCTTCAATAAAAGTCCGTAAATGCCCGTGAATGTCCGTGTGTTCTCCACTTTTCACCTTTTCATCCTAAATCACAACAAAAACACAAACCACGTATAATTCCGACATAAAAGACATAAAATACACGTATTGGTCCGATTATTATTGTAATTAAGTGGTAGAAAAGATGGGTGTTTACACACCTATCAAATCCCCTACACTTGACCATTGCAATGTCCTCATGCAATGCACTAGTTACAAAGAAAGATTACACTTTTCATCATAATTAATCCACGTTGGCCTTTATTTAGAAGATAGAAAATTTAAAGACATACAAAATAAAGAAATCAAAAGCATACCTTCGGTTTTTTGGAAATGTTATGAATAATCATCATCCTCAAGTTTTCACTTTCTCCAAACCAAGCTTAAAAACGAGATCATTGTTATTATAAGTTGGTAAACCAACACGAACTCATGTGGGCCAATTATTCACTTAGACTCCCTTATTCCTAGGGGTACCTCTTATGTTTTATTGTTGTCTTGAATGATCACGAAGATGCATTGTTTGACTTATTTCGATAGTTATTTAGTCTGAAAATAAAGTGAACGATTTAATCAATAGTTAGCTAAAGGACCAAATCTTTTAAAACTGCTTCTCGGGACCTCATAAAGTTCATATCTTGGCATAACTCGCTTCGCGATTTGAGACCTTTCTCGGACCGATATTTGGCAGCGACTTCATACTTCAAATCTTGAGAGACGTTCATGAAATAATGGTCTTCTCTTCATAATAGGAATCCTTCACTTTGAAGTTTTGAGAGATTCATACTTGGACCACGACTTCTTTATTTTTCTCCAATCTTTATTTTGGACTTTGATATACGACGATCCGCCTCCTTTTATGACTTGGATCTATTTATCCTCATACCTTGTTAGGGTCTTTTCGGATACACTTCTCCATGACTTTTGGGGAGTTTTGCTTTACGTCGTGTGTCTCGATCCTTCATATTGATTTTCGATAAATGATTCTTCACATCACTTTGGATCTTTAGCAACAAAATATAGCCCTCATGCCTTGTTAGGGCCTTTTCGGACTCGCCAATCTTCGCGTCCCGCTTCAATAAGTTATGCCTTGGCTATGGACTCTAATCCATACCGAGCAACTTTTAAACGATCTGGGGCTAGAAGCTAAGTAACTTTTCAAATCGTACAACCTTATTTATTAGCAGATAAATTTATTAGCAAGCGATGGGAGAATAGGCTTATAATTAACTCACATAAATTCACGAAAGAATACCGAACTTATAATTGGCTCTATCATCTCTCGTTCTCCACAGTTTAAAATCTCAAGTAATGAGACTCGTGGATACTTAGCCTATTAAATCAAAGTTTTGGGTTTTCGAGTCGCCTATAGGATCTTGCAAATTCTTAGACTCTTTCAAGTTTAGAAATCGCATCTTAAAGTTCCCTTGATAAACGACTCTCTAGGATCAATTATAGGAACTTGCGAAAAGTTCTTGTTCTTAACCCGTGAGAGTTAAGACTTTCGCGTTTTATAGCTCCCTATATGAAAGCCTAGCAAAACTTGACTTAAACACGTTAAGGATACTAGCTAGAGTAAACTCGGATTGAGTCAAAAGATTCACAATGTTTGAAAATTAAAACCACTTACTAAACATTTATTCTAATAAGGAAAGAAAATAACTATACAAAGGTAAAAACTAATAGGCCAAAATAGATCAAAAATTTTGAAAAATGTCGAAAAAATTGATTTTCCGGTTAAAATGAGGACAAATACAAGGAAAAGACCACTTAACTTCGATAGAAGTCCCCCTACACTTAAGATAAACATTGTCCTCAATGTTTAAGCATGTGGGAGTAAACTCCCCTACACTTAGGACATTGTGCACGTTGTTTAAATCTCGCTAAGGAAAAGACAACTAAAGAGATTCCTATTTTAATATTGAGAAAATATAAAATAGTAAATCAAAAAGAGTTTAGGATAGAACCGGGATAAAGTAGAACACGGAATCACGGGTCGTCAAGAATCATCAAGAGTGGATCATTGAAGCTCGAATCCCTTATTAAGAAGTGAGGAGAGGAAATAGCAAACGAAAGGGTCCCCCCTACACTTATGGTAAAGAAAGCGGAAAGATAGATGCATGGGTTGCCTCCCAAGAAGCGCTTGGTTTTTGTTAACCGAGTCGTGAGCCGGACTCGACCTTGATCATCAACGGAAGTAGCATGAAACATATCTACCAGGATCAAAGACATAGTTTTCATCCATCAATAAGCATGAGCTTAAGGCGAACAAGGCAAGCCAAAAGAGAAGTGGCAAGGTTCCCTTAAGTAGTGATGGAGCACGGTGGAAGCAAGGATGAAGTGGTGCAAGCATGTCTTCAAGATTTTCAAAGATTTTTCCTTTTATTTCATCAGGTGGATACTGAGATGGCTTAAAAACTTCAATACCGGGGTCGAACACTTTTTCCTTCAAGGGAAAATAGCACTCAGGCTCAGCCGAGTGTGAAGAAGATCCGCAAAGAAGCACAACCTCGTCCTCAGAAGTGGGACAAAGAGGTGTCAAATCATAAGTGCAACGGATTTCGGTGTCGACCGGTTTCTTCTCCTTTGACAAAATGCTCTTCAAATCCAAAGTAGGATCAAGGCGATAATCTTCAAAGTCCAAAGGAGGAACATCACTCTCATGAGGGAAGTATGTGTTGAGAAATTCAGAGAAATCTTCCTCAAATGAATAATCGTCCAAAGTAGGATCGAGTGATGGTGGAGGATCTTCATCATGTGAAGAATCGCTCGAGAGAGTATCAGCCTCATCAAAATCATCGAAAGTGGGCAGCTCGGGATACTCAGAAGTACAATCATCAAAATCATCCGAGTCTGAGCTAGAATCATCATCATCATAAGCATCAAAGACCGGTGGTGAATCATAAATGGGAGAAGCGTCCAAAATAGAGTGAGAATCATCCACATTATCTTCAAAGAGTGGATTATCAGTTGAAGACTCGAAGAGAGGATTATCATAGACGGTAAAGTCATCGAGCACATTTATCATATTCACTGATTCTCGTCCTCCAAAGGATTTGCCTGTAAGCTTCCCCATTTTAAAAACTTTTGAATCATCCCCGACTCGTAAGATTAACTCACCTTCGGCCACATCTACTAAAGCTCGTCCGGTTCTCAAGAATGGCCGACCAAGTATTAAAGGAATACGAGGGTCCATTTCATAATCAACTACGACAAAATCGACAGGGAAAGTAAATGTGCCAACTTTGATAAACACGTCTTCGGCTATACCGACGGGATAAGCGAGAGTGCGGTTTGCAAGTTCGAGAGTCATCTTTGTTGGAATGAGATCGGGCAATGATAGTGTTTTCCAAACACTCAGTGGCATCAAATTAATACTAGCCCCGAGATCAGCGAGGGCAGTAAATTCTTCAGTTTTGTTGAACACGCAAGGCAACACAAAACGACCGGGATCTCCAAGCTTTTCTGGAAGTTCTCTAAGAAGGACTGCAGAGCAGTTTTCATTTAAGCGTGTGTTGGCGAGTTCAATTAGCTTCTCTTTCTTGCTAAGCAATTCCTTGAATGCTTTGACAAATTTCGGCATGTGGCAAAGTGCTTCAACAAGGCTAATGTTGACGGTCATTTTAGATAGCATATCCACATATTTCGATACTTGACAGTCATTCTTGGTTAGCTTGTTGGTCTTGCCTATGCGAGAAGGGTATGGGATTCTAGGTTGATAAGGGTTAGGTGAAGGTGTAGTCGGTGAGGGTTGTGATGTTGAAGGGTCCTTCTGAGATACATCGTCATGACGAGGCGGAGACGGTAACAGTGTACTAACACTAGGTGTAGGTGGAGTAGGGATACATGGTGGTGGAGGAGTTGTAGATGATGGTGGTGGGATAGGTGGATCGACAATGGTAATTCCACTACGCGTAGTTATAGCACTCACATTAGCTCGCGGATTAGTGACGGTGTTTGAAGGTAGAGAACCCGAAGAAGAAGAAGGTTGAGCTTCGGGCAAGAAACTAGCCAACAGATTCTTTAATTCAGTTGTTTGAGTGATGAAGGAGGATTGAAGGTTATCACGAACCTCGGTTCTGATGTCATTTCCTTGCTTCAAGATATCTCCTTTTAAATTGATTATTTGGCTCTGTAGATTCTTGATTTGCTCACCTTGAGTTCTCATGATTGTGTCAACATCGGGATTAATGGGTGGGTGTTGTTTGGTGGGTGTTTGATAAGGGTTAGAAGCACGAGGTGGGATTTGGTTGCTTCTATTGTAGTTGTTGGCGGGATTTTGGTTTTGAGGAGAAAATCCGGGTGAAAGGTAGTTGTTGGAACGGTAGCTCAGCAAATTTCTATCCCCTTGTTGTCTAGCTTGGTAATTTTTCGGTGAATAATTACCATAAGCTGCATACACATTTTCCGGATTTCCTTGTGTCGAAGGACAATCGGTGTATGAGTGAGGACCGCCACATGTTTCACAAGGATTAGCAACCGCTTTAACTTGTTGTTGTTGTTGTTGGTTTGAAGCGAGAAGCGTAATACTTTTGCTCATTTCGGCCATCATGCGGGTGAGTTCGGTCATCTCAGGGTTTGCTGAGGTAGAAGAAACATTGACTCTCGGGTTGTTCCTAGAAGAAGCAGAGGAATCCCAGTTCTTGTGGTGAGTAGTCATGTTCTCTATTAACTCTCTACACTCCTCGGGTCTCCTTTTCATGAATGTGCCACAGGCGGCTGCATTGATCGTATCACGATCTCGAAAAGTCAATCCGTTGTAGAAAGTATCGATTAATGTCACAGGGAGCATGTTGTGGTTTGGACAACGGTCGATCAAGACATTATATCTCTCCCAAGCGTCAAAAAGAGATTCATCGGGATCTTGCATGAAACCGCTGATCTGATTGCGAAGGCTTGTGACCATGGATGGTGGAAAGTAGCGCGAAAGAAAGCGTTGAGTCATATCATCCCAAGTGTGAATAGAATTCTTCGGGAGACGATCAAACCATTTCTCGGCATGATGCGATAAAGTATGTGGAAAGAGTTGTAAGCGGAGTACATCCATTGTGGCCCCAGGCAACTTCATGATTTGGGTGATTGTAATGAACTTGTCGAGGTGTTTGTTGGCATCATCATCAAGCAATCCTCTAAATGGGTTTGTTTGTACTTGCTGAATCATGTGGTGCTTCAACGAAAACTCAGGAGCGTTGATTTGCATCGGCGCAATCGGTCCTCCTCGTCCAAACATTGTTGGTTGACAAAGTTCCTCCATGGTCCGAAGATCGGGCTGTGGAAGAGCATTGTTGTTATTGTTGAGGTGCGGTGGTTGATTATTGTTGTTAACACCTGCCATACTTAAATCTTCTTGAGTCTCGGGCTCTTGATAATTAGAAGATCTAGTACGCATACACCTGAAAATGCAAAAGAAAACAAAACCAAACACAAAGACAATATATATACACAAGAAAGCTAAAATCTTTTTGGATTTTTGAAATTTTTAATTTTTATGGTTTTTTTATCAATTTTTAATTTTTATGATTTTTTGAATTTTTTTAGGCAAGAAAAATAACGTTCACAAGTGAGCGGATCCCAAAAAGCAACGTGTCTCTCACAGAAAACTATTGATCTTAACGAAAAGAGCCGGCAGCGGCGCCATTTGATACAAGGCTTTTAGCCAGGTAAAAATTATTATCGTTCTAGTGTTCCTGTCTAATCGAATTGATCTTAGTTCTCTATGTGACTTCGTTTTTATTTTGGTGGAATACAAAGATGTGTCGTTGTAGTGTTTAAAGTAAAATTTGCAAAGACTTAAAAGTAAAAGTGCTCTTAAAATAAATCTAAGTCTAATTAAAGTAAAGGTGCAAGTATTTAAAAGCGAGGCTGAAATTAAAGGGCACTAAAGTAAAATGACGCAAACTTAAATCTAATTAAAGCAAACTTAAAACGCGACTAAAACTAAGGCAAGTCTAAAATAAAACTAAGGCAAATAATCTTAAAGTGCAATTAAATAAAAGGCAGGAAGAATAAAACTTGAAAATAAAAATCAAAGACAAAAACTAATAAGAACCTGAATACAGCTCATTCAGAATAAACCTCCGTTTAGAATAATCACTCGTCCTAAATGTCACCTTTGGTTGAAATGATTTTTCTTCACTTGGAATATTACCAAAATACTTGATCCGGAACAAATTGATCTGAATATGTCACTTATCCAAAACAATGCTTCGTTCGGAACTTACTGATTCGGAACTTGTAAATTCTGCCTTGATTCGGAAGTATTAGGTCACCACTTGATTCGGAAGTTTCCGAATGAAGTCCTCTGATTCTGAAGTTTAAGACTTCCGAATGACCCTTGATCCGGAACTTTGAGAAGTTCCGAATGAATCCTTGATTCGGAAGTTTAAGACTTCCGAATGAAAAGTCTTGATGCGGAACTTGATCCTTGATTCGGAACTTTGAGTTGATTCGGAACTTTTGAGAAGTTCCGGATGGAACCCTTGGTTCGGAACTTTGGAGTTCCGAATGAATTCCTTTGGTTCGGAAGTTTTCACTTCGTCCGGAACTTTGAAAGTTCCGGATGAACAAGTTTGGTTCGGAACTTTTGAGAAGTTCCGGATGAAACCTTGATTCGAAACTTTGGAAGTTCCGAATGAGCTCTTCCCTCCTTCTTGGTTCAGAACTTTTCCTGGAAAGATCAGAAACAAGCCAACACTCCCGAAGAACAAGGAGAACAGTAGCAGCAGAAATAATCACAAAATAACCAAAATCAAACACACGGATAAATATAAATAGTAACGAATCAACAAATAAGCATCAACAAACAATTAAAAACATGAAATCAAACAACTTTAACCACAATAATCAAAAACTACTTTGGATCAAAATAAAAGCATGAACATAAACATAAACTTAACAAATCAAAGATTAAGAAAGGTAGATAAGAGATTGACAAGATAAAATAAAGATTTGACAAGAATTAAAATGAAAACTTACTTGGAATTAAATGGTAATTTAGGGTGCATAACATGAATTAAAATTGACAAGTAATGTAAATGACAAGTATTTAAATGGTGGAAGGTCTAATTGTCACCATTAGCCAACAAGAGTGAAATGATAACTATCCTAATCTATATATAGGGGAGGATTAAGGAAGCTTCCTCCCCTCCTTCCTTTCTTGTTAATTGCAAGATTAAGTCCCTCCTTCTTTAATCTTCATTTAATTGCATACTTAGTCCTTTTCTTCTAATCTTCATTAATCTTGGACTTTTAAGGACTTTTGGCTTCGGGATTTCTTTTGAACTCGTCTTTAAATTCTTCAATAAAATAGACTTAAATTCTTCGGCTTTTGATAAACTTCCGTCTTTTAACTTTTTCTTCGATAAATCTTCAGAATTGGTCGTGGACTTCCGTTCTTTTTGCACTCTTGACTTCTTGACTTCGTCTTTCATCCTTTTCTTCAATAAAAGTCCGTAAATGCCCGTGAATGTCCGTGTTTTCTCCACTTTTCACCTTTTCATCCTAAATCACAACAAAAACACAAACCACGCATAATTCCGACATAAAAGACATAAAATACACGTATTGGTCCGATTATTATTGTAATTAAGTGGTAGAAAAGATGGGTGTTTACACACCTATCAAGTATCATCCCTTCAAAGAGAATGTAGTGGCAGATGCTCTTAGTAGGAAGTCGGGTATGATTAATGGCATCAAGATACAAGAAGAAATCATACGTGACTTAGAGCGAGTAGACATGGAATTCTTAGTACGTGGACAGCATGGGTACTGGGCTAATCTGAGAATTGAGGCAGACTTAATTTCTCGGATCAAGGCAGCTCAGAAAGATGATGGTGAGATTTGGGCTATTATTCAGAATCTTGATCAGCAGACAGAATTTCGTGTGGACGAAGAAGGCATCGTATGGAAAGGAACTAAGCTATGTGTTCCGGATGATCAAACACTCTAAGAAGCTTTATTAACTAAAGCTCACAGCTCTCCATTCTCTATTAATCCAAGATCCACCAAAATGTATCATAACATTAAACAACATTTCTGGTGGAGTGGCATGAAGCAGGATGTTTCTACTTTCGTATCCAAGTGTCTAACATGCCAACAGGTTAAGATTGAGCATCAGCGGGCTAGTGGTTCACTACAACCGTTAGAGATTCCCGCATGGAAGTGGGACAAAATCTCCATGGATTTCGTCGCCGGACTTCCGCTCACTCAGAGCAAACATGATGCTGTATGGGTCATAGTGTATCGTTTAACCAAGTCAGCTCATTTCTTCCAATTCACAAGGACTTCTCTGTTAGCAAATTGGCAGATGTATTCCTTAAGGATATCATACGACTTCATGGAACTCCGTCAGACATCATATCAGATCCCGATCCTCGTTTCACGTCAAAATTCTGGAAAGGTATGCAAAAATCTTGGGGCACTAAACTTAAGCTTAGCATTGCCTTTCATCCTCAGACTGATGGTCAATCGTAGCGTACCATTCAGACTTTAGAAGACATGTTGCGGGCTTGTGCATTGGAATGGTCAGGAAGTTGGGACGACTACATTTGTTTGGTTGAGTTTGCCTATAACAACAGTTGGCATGCAAGTATTAAGTGTGCACCTTTCGAGATGCTCTATGGCAGGAAGTGTCGTGCTCCCATCTGTTGGGATCTAGCTGGAGAACGAATCCTGAAAGGACCCGAAAATGATAGAAGTGAGTGATGAGAAGGTTTCCATCGCCAAGGCGGAGCTACAAGTAGCTCGTGCTCGACAGAAGAGCTATGCTGATAAACATCATAGAGATCTAGCGTTTAATATCGGCGATCATATTTTCCTCAAGGTATCACTAGCTCGCGGTGTCAAGCGTTTTGACTCAAGGTCAAGCTCAGTCCTCGTTTCATCAGACCGTTTGAAATCCTTGAACGTGTCAGTGAAGTATCTTATCGTCTAGCTTTACATCCTCAGTTATCTCATGTGCATGATGTATTCCATGTATCCTTACTCATAGGTTACAACTACCATCCATTGCATAAAGTTTCGTATCCATTCGAGCATATTCGAGGGGATCTATCATATATTGAGGAACCCGAGAAAGTTCGCGACCGTCAAGAACGAGTCATGAGGAGAAAGACGATTCAATTCGTTAAAATCCTTTGGAGGGATCATTCCGAGCGGAAAGCCACTTGGGAAACGGAGGAGTCTATCCGGACTTCTTACCCTCATTTCCAGTTTTGACTCAGGTATGTCATTTTAGCTTACACGTCTTTCCAGCTTATGTGTCATTCAGCGTTTATTATCTCACTAGCTTATCGTATCTCTAATTCGAGGACGAATTATTCTTTTAGAAGGGAAGAGTTGTAAAACCCGCTTTAAAAACCCTAAGGTCATTAAATGCACGAATTTACGGTTAAATTTTAACTTTTTAATTAATTAATATAATACATGAATCATGAATATTTAATATAAACATTATGTATATTAAATAATTATCATAAGTATTATGTATATAAACACGAATATTAATGCACGATAAGAATGTCCATATAAGATTAAGAAAAAATTCAAAAAACGATAACACGATAATTAAACATGAACACACACGATAATAATTTAGACACGAAAAACTAATATGAAACTATAAGGGGTGTTTGTGTGTTTCGGCTAAAAGAGAAAGGAAGGGAAGGATGGGCCAAGCCTGGCCCATGTAATTTTGCTAAACAATTAATAAATACACCAGGAGGTTTTCATTAACCACTTTTACAGAAAATCACAAAAACCCTACCTCCCTCCTTTGTTCTTGTCGCGGCTCACACCAAACCACAAGGACGATCCGTTGTTGATTTTGGTTCATTAATTGTTACGGTGTAGTGTTCGTGTCTTAAACCTTTTCACGTATACGGTATCCCTTGATCTCTAATCTTTTTATTTATTTTTCTATATTGATAGATCATTAAAAACAAGTATGAAAACATGTTAATTAAAAGATTAAACGTGGGGATCAGTTAATTATGTTGTTTGTTTTAGGTTAAACGCGAAACAAGAGTCACACGACTCTCGGTGGTGTTCGGTTACCAACAGCCGCAGCCCTTAGAGGGTCGGCGTTGGTTTGTTTGTGGTCAGCCGCAACACCACACCCCCATTCGGGGGCTGTGGCTTTCGAGCAACAACAAATCGAGACCCCTTGTGGGGCTTGTTGTGTTTTCGGACAGCGAAGGGAACCCTAGCGTAGGCTGGGGTGTGTTTGGTTTCGGACGCAACAACAACCCGAGAGCTTAGGCTCTCGGTGGTGGTGGCGGTGCTTCGGACGAGGCACGGCTGCGAGGGTCGCAACCTTCGGGCTGTGGTACTCGTGTTTCAGTCTCGTGTTTTGGGGCTCGGGAACTTGACACTTTTTCAAGAACACGTAATTAAACCGTCATGTAAAAAAAACTTTATGTATGTTTTAATTAATTAATTTTATTAATTAATTATTGTTTAATTTAAAATAAGACTTAGGTTATGTTTATTTAAATAAAATCATGATATATTTGTATGTACATTTATTTAAATAAACTTTTGTTAAAATAATTAATAATTTAATTATTCATGTACATTGATTTAATTAATTAAAACTTAGGTTAATTAATTAATATCTTTTAAGGTAAAGTTTAATAACATGAAGCATATAATATTATTAATTAATATTAACTTATGATAACATGACATGACATTATTAAATAATAATAATAAGTTAAGCATAAGTATTTATTATTTATTAAACATTACAATATAATTATACATGCTATATTATAAGCATACGATTAATTATGGAAATACATTAATTATGCAAACATGTTAATTATGGAATTATACTAATTATGACAATATGATAAATATGGAAATACACTAAATATGGTAACATGCTATCTATAAAAACATACTAAATATGTAAACTTTCTATTTTTGTAAACTTATTAATTATGGAAACATTCTATTTTTAGAAACTTACTATTTAAGGAAACTTACTATTTTTGGAAAGTTAATATATATGAAAACCTGCTATTTTTGGAAAGTTACTATATATAGAAACCTGCTATTTTTAGAAAGTTACTCATTATGTTATAACAAGTACTATAACACTTAAAACATGAAATACATGAATTTAAAACATATGAGACAATAAGAAACACATGATTTAAACATGAAATAATAAGACAAGACAAGAACAAGTATGTATAAGTAAACCGACTCTTATTCATGTCCATTCATTATATAGCTATTGTGAACTCGGAGTGATCTTCTGCGTTCGTTTTCGTCTTCATTTACTAGACATAAGGTACAGATATCCCGTCCTTCAGTAAGGACATTATTTCCTATACATAGGATTTCCCCGTTTGAAGCCATCTGTTTTCCCCAATAGTTTAAGTGTCTTAAACACACCAGTATATGTTAGGATAGTTTTAGATTGACTGAGCTATATACATGCATACCAGTTTCACCTAGTTATGGGGGTTCTATAACCATAGCACTGGAGGCACCGGTGTTATGGCTCTTCTGCGATGAGAGTGATTGCTCGCAGCGTCCCTTTATGTTATTTGACCTTTGTTACTATTATCATGTGGGGCGAATGGGTGCATCCTAGGACAAGCTAGTATGATTTTATGGTAATTGCGGTGTGTGCCTTGCATCCGTTACAGGAGCTGATCCCTCCACTCATTTTATATATTAATTAGAGGTAGCCCCTCTAATTGCATCATGAGGTCACCCCTCTAAGTATTTATGCACGTTAATATAAAATGACCTATATAGGCTCTGGGCATATTTAAAATACAGATTTTCAAGATAAACTAGACATAAGTCTTTTTAGAAATATAAACCATTCTTATGAACTTAAACCAGGTTTTCTAGGACATACATTTATTCCGCTGCTATTCATTTCATTTCATTTCATTACTTGTTTATGTTTATGTTTTACATTCTATGTTATATATCTGCACACTGAGCGTATTTCTCAACGGTATTTCTCTTTCCATGTCTCAATACGGCATGTATTAAAGGGCAAAGCTAGGAATCAAGAGTATGTGCATGGAATAAGGCACCAGTCTTCCTTCCTTCTTTAATACAGTTACATACTTTTGCTTTGCTGGACATTGTTTAGTCCTTTCCTTTAGATTCTATACATATGCATTTCGTGTGTGGAACTTATGTTGGAACCGATGTTTGTTTCCGGTTTCTTTTTATGGTCATTTAATGTTTAGACATTTACCTTGCATGCTTTGATGACACACTATAATTATTACGTAATTTATCCAAACGGGTGTTACAATAGCGAAGCTACAACGTTTTTTAAAGCATGTTATATAGCGGCACACAATATTTATAAATTAATATTTATATAGCGAGTTTACAAAAGATGTTATACATAAAAAGTTAAATCTGTAAATTAATAACCTATTCCTTACATCACACAAAATAGAGCAATACTGTATTTCAAATTTAAAACATAATCGGCTATTCCAGTTCTCAAACTAGCAAAACCCAAAGCATCACATACTCCTAATTGTTGGGTTTTATAAAAGAGTTCTTGACCTGGTCGAGTCAACTTGGGTCAACGAAACATCGTCGGTTTAATTTAGTTCTCAAACAAGCAAAACCCTTCCGGCTTGTTTCTTGAGCCAGTTTTCGTGTTAACCGGTTCATCCATCGTAAATTACGCATGACATGTGTTAATATCTAGCCTAAAGCATTCATATGGCTCATTTAGCTATTAGAGCCTTAGGTGTAGTAATGCGCTAACGGGCGTTGCCCCGCGTTCTTGGACATGACTACACCCCACCTGCATTTAGGCCAACGCCGTTTCGCCCAACGTTGGCTGACCAACGCCCGTTAGAGGGTGTTTTTGGAAAAAAGAATCATTTACCCCCCTCCAACAGTATATGTTTACCTCACTCTTGTTTGGTTTTTGCCATTTTCTGCTAGTGTTTTCCAGTTGATGCCATAGAGAGACGAACAACGAGTTTTTTTTTCTTTTTGAGAGAGTTGCCGGTTTGGTCGAGAAGAAGAAGGTGCGGCTGGTGTGAATGCCGAAGAAGAAAGAAAAACCTATTCGTTTTTCTATAGTCCATGCAAAAATGTGAGGCCCATGAATAAAATGATATAGCCCAACAAAAAAGTTAAATTTTTTCTAATAAGGCTAGTTTGAAATTTGGCAATGTTTTTTGTTAATTTCATATGGTTTTTTATATTTTGTAATGTTTCTTTTTTTTAATTTTATAATATAATTTGTATTTTTATTTTATTAATGAAATGAGTAGTTTGTTAAATGAATGAAATAATTTTTGAAGGGGTTTTTTGAAAAAAAAAAGTGATGTTGGTTGGTGTTATGATTAGAGAGGTTGATGTTATTTGAATGTTTTTCTAACGTGACGTTGATGTGACGAAATAACATAGGCGTTTTCATGTTACGTTACTTAGACCTCTCAGGTTCACTTTACTTTTTGTCTGACAAATACTTGTTGTATTCCCTGTTACTTTATCAATTAATTCAAGTGATACAAGCTAGCCATTTTTGGTTTATTAGATCCTACATGGTATCAAAGTCTCGTTCTCGTTGTAGCATTGTGAGATTTAGGGTAATGAGTTTCAATAACCCGTGAAAGATGGCATTAGATATTACTTTATATAGTTCTATACACTGTTTTAAACGGTATTGAGACTTATAACACATGAAAGACGGCATTAGATGTTACTTTATTTTTTTTAATTGGCCACTTTTGGTCTGTTAGTTTCTACAAAGTCGTTTGCTAAAAGACATATATATGAAATAGAAAAGTTGAGTATTTTACTTAATGCTATTAAATTAGTTAATTTAATCCAACTGACAATATGGATCTTGGGTGTGTCATTTGATCTTTGATAAGTCCAACATATACACAATGGTTGATTTCGGAAGACTTGTGGACCAAGAAACTTCATGATATCGATGTGAAGAGTAGCTTATAATGTAGTTACGCTTTGATTTAAAGCCTCTTTGAAAAGGCATATTTGAAGAGAAATCAAAATTCTCTTCTTTTCTTGGATTATGCATACATCAATTCCATTATGAAGGGCTTGTAATCCCCCTTGTTGTAACATGTTGTTTCTTTTTTCTCTAGCTTTTTGCTAAATTCCCTTAATAAAAATGCCGTTAAAGAAAAAACTTCCCTCACTTTCCACCCCTCACTTTCGAACCCCTTTTCTTCATTACTTCCTGTAGAACAAAAACGTCAAAAGCCAATGGAAAATCCAAATTAATCTTCCTGTTTAGCAGACTGAGAGCAATGAGGGCAATCAGGTTTTGTGACCAAGGACACTCTAGTTATTTCAAAACAATTTGCATTTTATTTATATTCATTTTGTGTATCCGCGAGAATTTAGTTTGGGGTGTCGTCCCCCACTATCTAGTGGCGGACCTTGAGCATTTATGTGGGAGGGCCAAATTACTTTTTACATAGCACAATAAAAAGAATGGACAATAACTTTTAAACGGAATGCATAATATTTGTACTACTCGTCATGATCTTTGGGAGGGCCGGAGCCCCTCCCCAGTCTTCGCTAGAATCCGCCCCTGCCACTATCAACATGGCTCTGCCCATGTTTGTAAATCAAAAGTGTCTTCATTCACTCCGTAGAGAGCTCTTCTAATAATAGTACTGCCTTTCAGGATAAAAATGCATGCTCTTGTTCATATCTTACTCAAACCTTCAGAAAGTTCAAGAAAGAATTTTTAAGATATAAATCATTATGGGCTAATATAAAACATGACATGACATGACAGTATTATAAATCTTTTAAAAAATGTTAGGATAGTTTGTTCTTGTAAGATATGTGATTGCTTCTTTCAATATCCAACTTTACCATAGTTTGAAGGTAACCTTACCTCATTTGGGATGCATGTGCTCGTGAATTTGTTTTATAGCAATCGAGTTTGTCTTAATTTGTTGTCATTAAGCTATTTGTAATTTTTGGTTATTCTTTACCGGTATTTAAAATAGCGTTTAGTTGTAGAAAAATATTTTTTATTTTTCTTATTTTTTTTGAAAATAGAGTAATTTTTCTTCTTTAGAAAACTTTTTGAAAATTAAAGAAATATAAACTCCAATTCTCTAAATATTATTTATAAAACGAGAACCATATTTTCTGTTTTCAATAAAAAAAAAGTTTTAAAAATATTTATTTTGGAAAAGCATTTTTATTTTCTTAAAAAACTTCTCTAAAAAACTTTTTATTTTTCAACAACTAAATAAACCATAACCATTTTGGAGTAATATAATAGATAAATTTATTACTAGTATTTTTGAAATACTATTTTGATTTGTTTTGCTCGCATATAATTGACCTTTAAATAAAGGAAAAAAGAAAAGAAAAGAAACGTTGGCTCTATTATGCCTCTATAAATAGCAACTTAGGCAACCCTAACCTATCACCTTTTACACTTCACAATCAGAACCACAACTATCTCCAAACACCCAAACCATGGCTCCAGCAGTCTCAATGATCCACTCAAACCCACAAAGTTTACTCGATTTTGTTGTGAACAAGGGTCATGGAGTGAAAGGCTTATCCGAAATGGGACTGGAGTCACTACCTTACCAATACATTCAACCTCCACAAGAACGGATTGATTTGAGCAATGAGGAATCAAATGAAGATTCCATACCTGTAATCGATATGTCCAACTGGGACGACCCAAAAGTAGCTCAAGCAATATGCGACGCAGCACGTAAATGGGGGTTCTTTCAGATAGTAAACCATAGAGTCCCGATTCATGTTCTTGAAGATGTTAAAGATGCAACCCTAAAGTTTTTTGCATTGCCAGCAGAAGAAAAGCTGAGATACTCTAAGGAAAGATCGGTTACCAATCGCGTTCGTTTTGGTACAAGCTTTACTCCTGAGGCCGAGAAAGCTCTCGAGTGGAAGGATTATCTCAGCCTCTTTTTTGTCTCGGTTGATGAGGCTGCTTCCCTCTGGCCTCCTACTTGCAGGTAACGAATTAGTTGTATATAGAGATCAAATTAAAACCGTATTTTGTTCTTGTAAGAGTCAAAACTGGATCGAGCAAGCTAGGTTGCTTTAACAAGAACATTTTTCTCTAAATCTTTTAACTTCTCTTATCGGATATCCTAATCCTAGTAATAGAATGCATGTTCTGCTTGTAAATAACGTATCATGTTTCATAGAATATAAATATAAACCTTGAGCTACCTATTGGCTGATTATACCCGTTTATTTACGATATGGATTCACGTGTAAAGAGTTAAACATAGTAAGAGTTCAACATACTAAATCTAGGGTTTGCATTGAATGCTCGTTCTCATTGTTTTATCTAGCTTCTTGCTAGTTTTTATAAATGAAATTTAGCCGTTCAATAAAAAAAATTGATTGATAAGACTAAAATTCTAAAAGGCCACATCTAGTGTATTTGAATACACTATAAAGATTAAAGTGATTAAAGCTTAGTTTCTTATGGCAGGAATCAAGCTTTGGAATACATAGAGACATCTGAAGTCATTGTAAAGAAGCTCCTCGCGATACTAATGAATGGAATAAATGTAAAAGAGATCGATGAGAGCAAAGAATCAATTCTAATGGGGTCAAAGAGGATTAATCTGAACTACTATCCGAAATGTCCTAACCCTGAGCTTACAGTTGGTGTTGGCCGTCACTCGGACGTGTCCACACTAACTGTACTCTTACAAGATGACATTGGAGGGCTTTTTGTACGAAACACCGAGACCATGAAATGGATTCATGTCCCTCCAGTTAGCGGATCTTTGGTGATAAACGTTGGAGATGCACTTCAGATCATGAGTAACGGGCAATACAAAAGCGTCGAACACCGTGTTAGTGCTAACGGAAATAGCAACAGGATTTCAGTCCCAATATTTGTATGTCCAAGGCCTAGTGACATTATCGGGCCTTTGCCAGAAGCTGTTCAAAATGGAGAGAAACCACTTTATAAACATATTCTCTACTCGGATTATGTCAAGCATTTTTTCAGAAAAGCACACGACGGTAAGGCCACAGTCGAGTTCGCAAAGGGGGAATGTTAGTAGGTATAAGAAACCTCTACTTGAACGAGAAAAATTAAGAGTCTCCATAAAGATCTGTGTGCAGAGTTTTAATTGTTTCAATAATAATGAGTAGTATGTCTCTATAAAGACCTGTAATATTCTTTGGAATTATGTAGCTATTTTACATGTACGGACTGGAATTTTGTATTTTTTTTTTCTTGATTGGTTTTCAGCTTAACTACAGACAAATTGTACAAGATTACAAAGAAAAATTGCTTTGGCCAAGTCTCTATAGACCGACCAATTCAACCATATACTAGATTGGGCTTAACTATATTAAAAGTTATTAGGAAGCTAGAAAACATAAACACCAAAAATAAGGAAACACTCTTAGAACAAGACAAAAGGAACTAGACAACTGCGATCAATGAAACAAATAAAGACACGCTATTAACCTAAAAAAAATGAACATGAGAAACAAAAGACCACCGTACATGACCCATGAATGAACTTAGTCTTGGCGTAAATGACACAGCTCCAAAAACAAACAGATAACAATGCCATTTGGCGAAACAACATACCATGAATGAACTTAGTCTTGGCAAAGCAATTTTCAATGGATGGTAATTAAAGAAAATATGAATATGGCAAAACCATAATGATTCAAGCTCAATAATAGTGAGTGTATATTGAAAGATTCAGCATCCATGACGGCGTGATACCAGGTTTTATTAGTCAATAAACCAGTGGCGGAGCGAGGAAATACCAGTATGGGGGGCCAAAAACCAATACGTTGTGCCAACTGCCAATTAATATGTTGAGTTAAGTTTTTTTAGCGTACTGCGTTATGATTCGTGTCAGATCGGGTTAAGAACAAACTTTAGAGAGCCAACTGTTCGTAAAAAGAAAACTATAAGTCGTAGTCGATTTCGTAGATTATAAAATTTGTAGAAATGTCATTTTTTTAACATGAAACTGAGTATCAGCTTTATCGTGTCAAAAAGGCTTTTGACGTTGTTGTAAACACCACTCTGTGGCACCTCTCGAAGTTTAGGAACAATGCAATATTCTCTGGCAAGCATCCGAGAAAAGAGCTGCTCTTAAATGACATCAAGCTTTCGTCATTCACTTGGTTGTCGACTAGGAATAAGAAAGTTTCTCTAAATGGGATATAGTGGTTTAATAATCCATGTAACACTCTATCCGCCCATTTGTAGTTGCTTCTCTAGCATCTTGCTAGTCTTTAATTAATTCGGCGTTTAAAAAAAATAGAATTATAAAAGTTCTTACTTAACTGTAAGGTTTGATAAAATAAAATAAAATGTTTTGTAGGTATCATCTAAAAACAAGACTTACAATTTAAGTATTGTTGTTAGATAAAAATTCATATTTAGCCGAGATAAAACACAAGCAAGATAGAGTGATGTGCATCACAGCTATGAGTATTGTTGTTTTCATAATATAAGCCTCTTTTAATGTAAGATTTCAAAGACTTTGCATGTTGTATCCAGTAATTTGTGAAGTCCTGGAGAGCAATCTCGAATATAAGATGAGGGCTCACTTCAAAAAAGCTCCAAATATAATAGATTTTACATTGAATATTCGAGTTCTTGAAAATGTTGTAGAGGGCACTCCCCCAGTATCTATTGCATCCGTCCGCCCCTGCAATAAACCTGGAGGATTAAGTGTGGATAGATGACGCGATTTGGAGGGGATATCGATTACCCAACCTCTTTTTAATAAGTACTTAATTTCTTAGACTTCGAAAACAATCTTCCAAACTTACCAACATTTGCCGTGTAAGTTAAAAACTTCTGCATTCAATTCCTAATTATCGTATTTTGTTTTTTTAAAGCTGGAAGCTCAAGACTCTAATCTAAATAGTTGTAATAGTTATTTTTAATTTGTGGAACATCATAACTTTATTGTATCGTCTCCCCATGTTTGGCTTGATGCTTGAGGCCCTTATCTGTTCTAACTTTAACCAGCTTTGAAATAACATGTGAGTACTTGTTCAGCTTACTGTGTGCTTAATGATAGTTTTTACATTTTATTCTCCAATGTTGTTTTTGCCATATGCTTTAAGCAATTAATCATAGCATGTCTATGGAAGGGATATTTGAAATTACCTGGCAGTAAACACACCAACCTATCATTGGTAAAGCAGTATTACAAATTTTTCGATACGTGAAATTGAAACACACATGCATGTGAGTATCTTTAGAAAAATTGTAAAATTATGATCATCATATCATATATAATATAAATGCATTTTTAAAGCATATTTGATATAGTGTGTCTACATTGTGACCCATGCTGGTGATTAATGTTGGAAAGATTTTCCTTCAGTCAACATGGAGTAGTTAATTAGATATGACATGCTGTAGATGCAATCGTTCTTGATAAATTCAATATACTAAAAGATGATCCTTGACTTCATCAACAGACAACAGCTACCATACAATAATAAACAAAACAAACTATATAATTCGGAACACAACGTGTAGGCTATGAAAAATATGAACTGGACATCGGTTCAATATAAAATCTTGTTCACAGGGATGGAATCAGGGTGTCCCACGATTCGTATGGATTTTTGTTTCATAATGTAAAATTTGTTAAAGACATAATATTTTTGTTAAATGCACATTAGAAATTTATACAAATCTCTAAGATCACACAATGAATTCAGCTGAACTATTACACGACATTTACGATAAGATGGGGAATGTTAGTGTGAACTAGCTTGTCGTTTGGTCACTTTAACGGGTCGAATGTAATGTGTCTATGATCGTGTGTATGCGTCTACTAAGTGTATGTTTAAATGTTCATATCGAATAAAACAATGTTAAAGTTTGTCATTTGGAATGTAACTAGTATAGATCCTTGTTTAAATGTTTATGTCTTTTGTTATGTAATTTGTATGTTCTGGTGTTCTGTTGTTTATAAAGTATTTTATTATTATTAGTAAAATATATTTTAAAGTTAATATTACCTCCGTTCTGATAATTTTATTAAAGTATTAATTTTTTTTCTTAATTTTATTACTTTAACTTTAAATATTTTTCTTTGTATTATATGATACTTGATGAAAATTATGTCAATGAAAATACATTTAAATTCCAATCTACTCATTTATCTTGCATCAATTATCATATAATACAAATCAAAATATTTAAGGTTAAAGTTGCAAAATTAAAATTTAAAATATTTAACATTATTGGACTATAATTATGGGACAGAGGGAGTAATGATTTTTATAAATGAATTTTTCAGTGGAAAATTTCCCCGTCGACGTGTCGTCAGGGAAAAGTGGTCGGAAAGAAGCCCGCCAACATTTTCGCTACATTTTTTAGATTTTGTCGTTTAATGGGTGGTTTCCCTGGCAACATATAACTGGAAAAATTTTGACACATATTAATTAACGTTAATGAGAGTGTATAAACATTTAGTGTTAGTCGGAAAATTATCCACACAACATGTCGCTGAAGAAAAGCTAGCGAAATTTTGTCGTCAAGATTTTGGTAGACTTTTTTGGTCAAATTTGAATCAAAGTTTCCCGGCGACATGTTGCCGGGATATTTTCAAACTTTGACCAAAAAGTCTATCGGAATATGTGCCACTTAAGACGTCGTTTTGTCGTTTAGCGGGATTTCTCCGCCGACAAATGTCGCGGGGAAAATATCGTCACATGTTCTATTGTTTCTTGTAGTGATTGTCCTTGTATAAAAGTTATGTTTGTAATATTATTTAGTTTATTGTAAGTGCACGTGATTGTTTGTGATTGTTTTTGGTCCTGCTTTCTTCCGTGCTCGGTCATGTTCTTCAAACATACTACTATGCTGATCCGTGCTTAATAGCAGTTTCTACTGTTTCTGTTCTTTTAGCAGTTTGCTAAGTTTTTTATAAATATATCCAGCTTAACAAGACAGTTTCTATTGTTAGTTTAAGTTCGAGTATTATCATAAAATTTTCGATTTTTGGGATTGAAACGAGCATGCATGTGGGTATGTTTAGAAAAATTGTAAACTCATGAATCACGATCATACAAAAAATGCATTTTTAAAGCACATTTAATATAGTATGTCTACCTTGTGAACCACACATGGTTATTAAACTTTGGAATGGTTATTACCACGTTTAGGATTCTTTTAATACTTATTTAGATATGATGTTTAGTAGATGCAATCGTTCTGCATAGATTCAGGAAATTAAAAGATGATAATTGAGTTCTTACTTAAGAACAATACGTAAGAAAAAAGCATCTTCCGACTTCTTCGACAGCTATTATACATTAATAATCAAAATAAAATATATGATTCGGCACATAAAGAGTGTTGGCAATGAAAAACATGAACCAGATGCGGACCAAATTTAAAACCTTCGTCATGTTCTTCTTCAAAATCTACTACTATACAGATTGGTGCTAATAGCAGTTTCTACTGTTTCTATGCTTTTACGTTGCAGTAATGCTAAGTTTTTTTTGGCTAAAGGGTTCCGATGTAGTTTGCTAAGTTTTTACCAATATAACCAGCCCTTACAAAACAGTTTCTATTGCTAGTTTATGTTTCAGTATCACAAAATTTTCGATACTTGATATTGAAACGGAAATCCGTGTGGGTATGTTTAGAAAATTTGTAAAATCATAATCATACAAAAAAAAAAGGATTTTTTAAGCACATTTGATATTGTCTGTCTACATTGTGAACCATATATGTTCAAGCTGTTTCCTAATACTAAATTAGATAGTATGATATATCTGTAGCTAGTAGATGCAATCATACTTAATAATCTCAAGATAATCTTTGACTTCATACTTAAAAAATAAATAAGAAAAACAGCATCATCGGACTTGGCTATAAATAAAAAACATGAACTTGATGCTGATTTTATAGCATTTTTTGCTGCTTCTGTCCTTGTAGCGGTTTGCTATTTTTAATAAATATAACCAGCGCTTAAAACACAGTTTCTATTGTTAACGGCTCTTCATTGTTTTCAAAGTCACCGACATGAACCAGAATGGAAGTACCAACAATCTCCATAGACGAAGAGTAAATGTTGTCTCAGAATACTCTCGTGAAGCACGCGTTTCACCAACTTCTGCTCCCAAAAACACTAGAAAATCCCTTGAGCTAAGTTGGCGGTAATTTACAGTTACTCAAGAGCTTATACACTAAAAGGAACGGTATGACCTCTACATTTTCAGTATTTAACTCATGACAACAAAATTTAACAAGAATAATAAAGCAATTCACATTTACTTTAAACTTTTCTTAAATCAATACAACGATTAACTATGCAGTACGGATTAACAAAATATTAATAGATAAAGCACATTGATGATTATGATTGAAAAGATAAGCCACAATTAAGGGTTTTGCTTTTTGTATTTTTGTCGCCAAAAGAATCGCCGTAGGGTATCGGGGAAACGTGTCGAACGTGTTATTGCTAACGGAAATAGTAAAAAGATTTCAGTCCCGATATTTGTATGGCCAAGGCATAGTGACGTATCGGGCCTTTGCCAAAAGTTGAAAATGGAGAGAACCAATTTATAAACATATTCTCTACTCGGATTATGTCAAGCATTTTTTTCAGAAAAATTGAGTTCGCTAAGAGGGACAGTTAGTATGCATAAGAAACCGGCCTCAACTTGTACTAGAAAAATAATAAAGACCTGTATGTAGAGTAATAATCGTATCAATAATATTATAGTCTCTCTAAAGACCTGCAAGCTTCTTTGGAATTATATAGCCATTTTATATGCAATGTACAGACTTGAATTTCGTATTTTTGCCCCTTAATTGGTTCTTTACATAACTACAGACAAATTGTAAGAGATTACACGCTTTGGCCAAGTCTCTATAGACCGATCAACCTTAAGGAAACACTCTTAGAAAACAAGACAAAAGGAACTAGACAACTGCGGTCAACGAAACAAATAAAGAAACGCCGCCTTGAAACATACTAAACCTAAAAAGGAATATGACAAACCAAACAACACCTCCCATGACACAGCTCCAAAAGCCTACACATTACATTGCCGGTTGGCGAAACAGCTTGAATACCTTGAATGGCCTTAGTCTTGGCAAGGCAATTTTCAATTGATGGTAATTTAATGAAAATATGAATACGGCAAAACCATAATGTTTCAACTTTCAAGCTCAATAAGTGAGTGTATATTGAAAGATTCAGCATCCATGACGGCGTGAAACCAGGTTTGGAGGGGATATCCCACCCTCTTTTTAATAAACACTTTCTTCGACTTCGAAGTTATCTTCCAAACTTACCAACAGTTTCCGAATTCAATTCTTAAAATCCGATTTAGTTTTTTTCTTTTTTGAGCTGGAAGATTTCAATCCGTTTACTACAACATCAAGACTCTAAGCTACATAGCTGTAATAGTTATTTTTAATTTCTGGAACATCATAACTTCAATGTAAAGCCTCCCCGTGTTTGACTTGATGCTTGAGGCCCATGTCTGTTCTAATTTTAACCAGCTTATTAGAACCACATCACATGTGAGTACATTTTTTTCTCCAATGTTGTTTAATGGAGTTGTTTTAGCTTGATTAATCCAAGAACACACTATTTAATCATGATCAAGCTTTGTAGAAACCTGAGATCATCTTTATTTCTACAACTAATCATTAGTACAACTGCTATCTTATCATACCATATGCTTTTATCTATGGAAGGAAAATTTGAAGTTAACCGGCTGTAACTCTTCTTAATAAATTCAATAAACTAAAAGACGATCCATGATTTCATATACCTAGAAAATAACTAAGAAAAAATCATCTTTGGGCTTCATCAATAGCTACCACACGTCTTCTTCGACAGCTACCATACAATAATAATCAAAACAAAAGTATATGATTCGGCACATAACGTGTAGCCAATGAAAAATATGAAACGGGCATTGATTCAATATAAAACCTTGGTCATGTTTTTCAAACCTAGCTACTACTATACAGACAGAGTACCTAATAGCAGTTTCACTGTTTTTGTTCTTTTAGCAGTTTGCTAAATTTTTATAAATATATCCAGCTTAACAAAAAAGTTTCTATTGTTAGTTTGAGTTCGATTACTCTCACAAATTTTTCGATGTTCGCGATTGAAACGGACATGCATGTGGGTATGTTTAGAGGAATTGTGAACTCTGAATCATGATCATACAAAAAATGCATTTTAAAAGCACATTTAATATAGTATGTCTAAATTGTGAATCACGCATTGTTATTAAACTTGGAATGGTTATTACCACGTTCAGGATTCTGCTTAATAGTTAATTAGATATGATGAATATCGTTATATATGTATAAATTCAAGAAATTAAAAAATGATATCTGAGTTCATACTTAAAAACAATAAGAAAATTTGAAAAAATCGTCTTCCCAGCTTCTTCAACAGCTATCATACAATAATAATCCAAATAAAATATATGATTCGGCACACAACGTGTGTTGCAATGAAAAACATGAACCGGATGCGGACCAAATATAAAGCATTCGTTATGTTCGTCTTCAAAACCTACTACTATACAGATTGGTGCTAATAGCAGTTTTTACTGGTTTTGTAATCCTTATAATTAACATTCTACCCTCGATCTTGTAACTCTCTTTTTCTAGCTTCTTGCTAAGTTAATACAACTGATGTTCAAAAAATAACCAGCCCTTATAAGAACAGTTTCTATTGTTATTTTAATTTTCAGTATCACAAAATTTTCGATATTTGACTTAAAAATGTATCTAACTTGACATTTTTACCGTTCTATGTAGCCATTTTTTTTTCCTATATTATCACTAAACTTTGTAATTTCGTACATTATGTGTACTGGGTGACCTGCTTAAATGGTTAACAGGTTACCTTAACGACAGTTTAATTTTTTATTACAACGTTAGTCATTTATATTAACGGCTATTAATATAAACAGCTAAAATTTGATTTTTATTTTAAAACAAAATGTATAACTTTAAAAAAAAAGTATTGTAACTCCAAATATTTACGTTTTCGTCAGATATTTTACGTTTTCCTCAGTAAATTTACGTTTTCATCTGTAAATTTACGTTTTCGTTAGTAAATTTACATTTTTGTCTGTAAATTTAAGTTTTCGTCAGTATTTTTATGTTTTCGTCAGAAAATTTACGTTTCGTCTGTAAATTTACGTTTTTGTCTGTAAATTTACGTTATCGTCTGTAAATTTACGTTTTCGTCTGTAAATTTACGTTTTTATCAATATTTTTACGTTTTCGTCTGTAAATTTACGTTTTTGTCTCTAAATTTACGTTTTTATTTGTAAATTTACGTTTTCGTCAGTAAATTTACGTTTTCGTCTGTAAATTTACATTTTCGTCAGTAGATTTATACTTTCGTTAGTAAATCTACGTTTTCGTCTGTAAATTTACCTTTTCGTAAGTAAATTTACATTTTCGTCAGTAAATTTACGTTTTTGTCTTTAAATTTACGTTTTCGTCAGAAAATTTACATTTTCGTCTGTAAATTTATATTTTCGTCAGTAAATTTATGTTCTCGTCAGTAAATTTATGTTTTCGTCTCTAAATTTACCTTTTCGTAATTAAATTTACTCAGATATTTAATTTACCTTTTCTCATATATTTTACGTTTTCGTCAAACAATTTAAGTTTTCGGCAAAAAAATTACGTTTTCGTCAGTAAATTTACATTTGTAAATTCACGTTTTTGTCAGTATTTTTATGTTTTCATCAGTATTTTTACGTTTTCGTAAGTAACTTTACTGACGAAAATGTAAATTTACTAACGAAAACGAAAACGTAAATTTACTAACGAAAACGTAAATTTACTGGCGAAAACGTAATGTCACTGGCGAAAACGTAAGAATACTGACGAAAACCTAAAAATATTAACGAAAAGGTAAATTTACTGATGAAAACGTAAAAATATTGACAAAAACATTTAAATATTGACGAAGACGTAAATTTAGTGACGAAAACGTAAAAATATTGACGAATATGTAAATTTACAGACGAAAACGTAAACTTACTGACGAAAACGTAAATTTACGGACGAAACGTAAAATTACTGACGAAGATGTAAAATATCTGAAAAACGTAATTTATTGACGAAAACGTAAAATTATTGGCGAAAATGTGAATTTAGAGACGAAAACGTAAAATTGCTGGTGAAAACGTAAAAATTCTGACGAAAACGATAAAATACTTATGCGAACGTGAAAATACTGATGCGAACGTAAAGTTACTGCCGAAAAAGTAAAAATACTTATGAAAACGTAAACTTCCTAATGAAAACGTACAAGTACTGATGAAAATGTAAAAAAGGATGAAAATATAAAATCGAACGATAAACGTACGAAAATGTAAATTCCTCCAAAAAGTACGATTTTTGTAAAAAAAATCCTAAATATTTTTGTGCAAAAAAACCGTACAAACATTTTTTTTAAGCTATAAGTTTTTGGAAAAAAAAATTGTAAAAAAATCTTACAAAAGTTTATTGTAATTTTTTTTGAAGTAATACGTTTTCTGAAAAATATTATTTTGTCGAAAATCAAAGTTTAAGTGTTTTTATGAACAACCGTTAACATAAGGACTAACAGTAAAAAGTGACAAGTTAAATAAATTTTTAAGTCATTAGCCCTTAAAAAAATGGATTTTTAAAACACATTTGACATAGTCTGTCTACATTGTGAACCATGCATAATTATTAAAATTGGCCGGTAAGATTGGCCTGTTCAAGATGTTTCCCAGTACTGAATTAGATATTATATGTAGCTAGATGCAATCGTTCTTCGAATAATTTCAAGATAAGCTTTGACTTCAATAAATAAGAAAAAAAAAAGCATCATCCGATCCGGCTTCTTTGGCATCTACAATACAATAAGAATCAACATAAAATATATGATTTGGTACCTACACAACGTGTCTTGGCAATAAAAAACATGAACTGGATACTGACTGAATTGGCTATATAACCTTCTGTCATGTTCTTCTTCAAAACATACTACTACACATATTGCTACTAATAGCAGTTTCTACTGTTTCTATTCTTTTAACAGTTTTTTTTAACATTGTTCTCTTAGCAGTTTGCTAAGTTTTTTTTTATAAAAACCAGCCCTTAAAAAAACAGTTTCTGTTGTTATCGCATCTTCATTGTGTTCAAAGTCCCCAACATGAGCCAGAATGGGAGTACCAACAATCTTCATAGACGAAATGTTGTCTCTGAATACTCTCGTGATGCACGCGATTCACCAACTTCTGCTCCACAAAACACTGAAAAATCCCTTGGAGCTAAGTTGGGTGTAATTTACAGATACTCAAGAGCTTATACACTAAAAGGAACGGTATGACCTCTACGTTCTCAAACTCAACTCATGACAGTAAAATCTATTGAAAAAATAAAGCAATTCGTATCTATCTACTTTTCTTAGCTTAGTAATCTAACAAAATGAGGATATACTAAAACATGCAACAAAACAAATATTAATGTGCCCTACTTTTTTTTGGAGTACTTACTAAAACTTGTGGAGTATTTTGTTATTATGAATCCATCAAATTAAATATTTTTCTCTTGTGCAGATATTATCCATTATTTCAATTTCTTTGCTTGCCGTCCAGAGTTATACAGACTTGACTCCATCTTTTTTTCTTGGAGTTTTGCAGGTATGTTTTTATATTCATTACAATTTTGTTAATATACCAAAGAATTAAGTAAATTTTACTTTATATTAGATTAATTCAATATGCATTTAATTCTTAGGCGGTCGTTGGTGGTTGTTTGGCCAATTTGTATGTTGCGGGCTCAAATCAACTCTCAGATATCGATATCGACAAGGTTAACAAACCACACCTGCCTCTACCATCTGGCGAACTTTCAGTTGCGAGTGGCATTCGAATCACCTCTTTGTATGCAATTCTGGTACGACAGTTAAAAAAAGATACTTAAGGTTGTGTATTATACGAAAATTAGCAAGACATAATTAACAGTATATTGTTTTGATGTAAATTAGGGTTTTTGTCTCGGATGGAGTGTTAATTCTTGGCATTTAAGGTTGTGTATCTTCTTATGGTATGCCGTTGGAACAGCATACTCCGTGAACGTGAGTCTTTTACTTGTTATGACAATGAGCTATAGTAACATATTTTGTATCTGTTTGGTTCATGTTACTTATTTCTATCCGATTAAAATCACAACAACTAGCTGGTCTTCCATATACATATAGCACCTCCGTCTCACCTTTGCTTGTGCATATTTCTAGCTACCATTACTACGATGGAAAAGGTATCCGGTGCTTGTTGCGATGTGCAGTTGGACATTTCAAGGAGTGCTCTTTCCTATGCTCTTCCATCTCCATGCGCAGGTTTGTTACTTACGCAACCTCTAAAAAGGTTAAATCTGCATTCATTCTAAAAAGGTTAAATCACGGTTACCAAAAAAAAAAAAAAAAAAAAAAAAAAATTAAAATTGTCAAGTACCAACAAATACACTGCTGAACTAAGGTAAATCACCATTGCAGACATGCCTGCATAGAAACCCACTCTCACTTTCGAAGCATGCCATTTTTGTATTCGGAATAATGAGCATCCACTCGACGGTGCTAGTAATATTTAAGGTACTCAACATGATGGAACATTGATGTTTATCCCGAAATCCATAATTTACTTATATATAAATGTATGCCGTTTTAGGACATTCCTGATGTCGAGGGTGACAAGATAGATGGAATCGACTCCTTTGCGTGTAAATTTGGGCCAAAACCGGTACGTGAGCTATAACTATATATCTACTAATTTAAACTTTCAGTACCAAATCAAAACAAATCTTCTCATATATATTATGTCCAAACCTAATTACAAGTTCATTTTTCACAGGTGTTTTGGACTTGTACATGGCTAGTTGAAAGTATATACGGTATAGCTATATTAACAGGGTTATCATCAACCAATATTTGGGTCCTATTGATTATGGTATGCATACGAATTGACATTGTTAAACTGTGTAAAGTGAGAATTAAATTACGAATGACGAAAGTTAAAATAAACAACTAATTCTAAGCCTTATCCTGGTACATATAGGTGTTTGCTCATAGCATTCTTGGTTTTCTTCTGTGGAGAAAGGCAAACTTGGTTGATCTTAAAAACAATGAAGCCATTGAATCATTCTATTTGTTTATTTGGAAGGTAATTAGTTATACCCTTTTGAGTTAAACATTATAGATAACTGTTTCTTTTTTTTACAAGACATTGTTTCTTTTTTTTGCAGCTGTACTGTGTGGAGTACATGTTGGTGCCATTTTTAAGATTCTAAGCATGAAGAAGTACAAGTAATTTTGGTCGTTAATATGTCTGTTTCAGTTTATCTTGTATGAAAAGTACCTTAATTTTTATTCTGAACGAAACTTCTACTTGATTGGTGAATGTAATGATAAGTAATACAGTAAAATCTTTTTTGCTTTCATTCAGGTTATCATTTCAATAAACATATGACTTTTTGTATACGTTTTGTTGTATCGATAAAATCATACACACTAGGGTTAACTTACAAGAATCAGGCTTTTTAGCCACGGCTAAGGTTGCGGCTAACAACCTCAAGCAAGGACATGGCTAAGGCCTTGTAGCTAGTTAAAGACCTTCAACCAGTCACTGCTCAACCAGCCACGAACAATTTTAGCCACGAAAGTCAATATTCATTGGGATGACGGTCGTGGCCGCTAAAAACTTTTGAAACATATAATTCAAAAACGGTTAGTAGAATAATATTATACTTATTGTAGTCATCACAAGTCGTGACTAAAATTATATTACCGTATTCAACTACTATTACACTTGTCGTGGCTGGACGTATTATATTGAAACTATATTAAGCCTTTAGCTACAACATGTCGTCGCTAAAGGTTGAGCGAGAAAACATCCTTGAGCTAAAATTTGGAGGTAAATTCAGTTTTTTCAAAAAAAAAAAAAAAACCATGTTCTAGGTTGCATGCTTCTTAAGAAAACATTAACAAGTTTAGCTGAACATTTTCAAATAAAATAAGTCAGTGTGCACCTAGTCCAACTCTAAGCAAGTTACTAAATCCACTTTTTGATTGTTTTGTCTCATAAATGAATTGAATGAATATAAGTGACAAATGTCATTTATGCATATATTTGAGGTTGTTTAATCCTTATATTTGTATGTACTCTAAAACGTCTTAAATTGTGATTTTTGTTCTTGGATAATTTTGCTCGAATTACACATAATTTTTAATCTGTTCCGGAAGAAACAAGCACTACAAGAAAAAATGTCTTTAGTGACAAATAATTTTTTAACGACCTTTATTTTCGTCACTAATTTGACCGTTTAGTGACGAAATAAATTATCATCACTAATATTTCGTGACAAGATAAAATTTAATGACGAAACTTATTAATCGTCAATAACTAGTCACAAAGTTGGATAATAGATATTTTCAAATTAAATTAGTCACTTAAATTAATGACAAGATAAAAGTTTGTCACAAACTATAGTTATTAGTGGCAAAAATGTTCGTCAATAAAACAAAGTCTTTTCAATATTTTTATATATTAAATAGTTGTTTCCAAAACAATTAAACAAATTTATTAAAACTAGTGTTTTGTAACCCGGGTTGACTCGATCGGTTCAACTGTAATCCGGCCGAGTGACTTGACCTGGTTTTGAGAAAAAAACTTATTGAATCATTAGTTGAACCGTGACGCGGTAGTTTGACTGAACCAATTAAAAAATAGTTATCTATTAATATTACATATATTTGTTTATACAAGTTTATTAAAACTAATAAAAAATTACAAAATAAAAACCAGTAACATTTATAACCCCCAATTAATTCTTTTTTATAAAATCTATCGAAAAAAGAATTAATCCCAAACACCCCTCACGTTTTTAATTTATCCTAAATTCATCCATATAAAAACTTGTAAAAACTTATCCATTCACACAGTACCAACTTCTCAATCGAACAGCTTATTAGATTATTCGTTCATTTTTATAAGGATCATTTGGTGTTTACTCTTGTAGTGGTTATATGATACTATATACTTGTTGCTTATATGACTAAGTTTTAGCTTATCATGATGATTTGTTTTATGACTTGTGGTTACTCTTGTTAGATTAGCCGATTGGTTGTTAGTTTTCGTTAGGTTATGGTGTAGCCGATTAGTTGCGAATGTAGATGTGTACTATGGGTAGGTTTGGACTCAGGATCGGATGAATCTGAAGATTAGATATGTATAAAATGATTTATAGTTTTAGAAGATGTTGTAGTAAAACAGTACAAACAAGTTAACCGTTGATCATCTTTATAAGGAAGATTTATTTGGTTATATGCATCTTTCATTATTTAATGATTTTTTTGTTATTTCCATGATGAGTGGGATCATAACTATGGTTATGTTTGGCGCATGAGCTTATCAGAGTTTGTCGTAGTATGAGTTTATTATTTTTAAAAAATAAGCTACTATTAAAAATAAGTCTCGCTTGGCTGGTAGAGCTTGAAAGAACTTGTTAAAAAATAAGCTCGTAAATGACATGCTAGTTAAAGTAGCATATAAAAATAAGCTCAAGGTACATTCTCCAGCATCTAGCTCTACCAACCCGCTCCAACGATCCGTTCTAACTCCTAAGAATGCCAAACATACCTTATGTGTTGAGTTTGGAATAAGGACAGACCTTTGCATATCGTGCACTTGTTGATTTCTTCATGTGAACTGGTTTTTTAAAAGCTTCTAGTTATATGAGCAACACAACTTATGAATAAAACTGTAAGACCATTAACCATCATTTAGGGGTATCCTTCTTCGGTTCTCGGGTTGTTCGGTTTATTCGGTTCAAGTTATTCGGTTAAATTCTTTTTCTGGGTCAACCCGAAAACCGAACCGAAAACCGAATTTGAATTTGGTTCGGTTCTCGGGTTGACCCGAATAACCCGAATTGTCTGATATTTCTAAAAAAATACATGATTATTTAAATATTTAGCAAAAAAAAAAAATTATTTCAAGTATAAAAGTTGTATTTTTATATTAAGATTTAATTTTAATAATTATTTAATATATAAAAATATATATAAAAACATATATATTTGTACAATTTTGGTTTTCGGGTCCGATTGTCAAACCCATACCCAACCCAAAAACTAAATTAGTAGTTCGGTTCGGTTCAGTTATGACCCATAACCTGAATTTTATTTTCGGTTCGGTTGTAATTCGGGTTCGGTTCAGTTCGCTTTTTGGTTTTCGTGGGTCAAATTCAAATAGTGAACACCCCTACCATCACCAGATTGATGCCCAGATTGTCACAAATAGTTGATCATTGGGGCTTATAGAGATTAGAGCTAAATTTCTTAATGTAGTATTTTGTTTTTAAATTCTACTAGATAAAATAAGAAATAGATAGGTTGAATCGTACTTGAAAAATCAATACATTTGCCCAATTATGTGTGGCTTACCATGAAACTTTCAAGATTTATTATGTTGACTTCAAGTTTATGCGTTAGATTTGGTTGTTATGAATGTTACTGGCAGATGAAAATCCGAAAACATCGGAGCAAATAAGGCGTTTTTTTTTTCCGACTCATTGGCCGACTAATCCACGGAGTTTGAGTAAAAATAAGTTAGGAGTACAAAATTGTTGATAGAGACTAACTGAATATAAATTTGGATTTTTGAATCATTATCTTTTTAAATTTTATTTCCATGTATCTTGGCCTTTGGCTTTCTTATCCGAACGATTTAATACTTATTTATCGGAACAATTTACGACGACATGTTTAGATGTGCGTGTTCGAGCTAATGATTAGTGATGTCAAACCGGGGTTGAGCGAGTAATATATTTTGAGTAAGGGGAGCAAGGGCTACTAGGTGGGCTTGTAAGCTTTCGGCACGAGCTGGTCTTCGGTGCACCACACCAGACCTCGTGGCAAAGGGGGTGACGCCAAACTCTCCAGCCGAACTGCTGCCACCGCTGCTGTCTGATATACTTGGGCGATCTTACACGTTACAAAGGACTGTATGGCGAAGGTGAATCCAGATTTAACCTACACCTTACACCAGTCCCTTTCATTCATATATTACAAATTTATATAATCTTTTTGTGTTTCTTTTAGTTGGCATAACTAAATTGACCTTGATGCATGGTTCTCTGTTTTTGATCATATTATCAGGAGGGTGTTTGTTTTAGCTTATATAGTGGGCTTATAAGCTTATTAGTTTATATAAGCTTATAAGTCAAAATCAAATGTTTGGTTAAGCTTATATAAGTGGGCTTATAAACTTATATAAGAAGGTTTTGATAAGTAAAAAATTTGTGGCTTATTTAAGGTTAGTTGGGCTTCTATAAAAATATTACCTAAAAAGACTTTTATACTCTTATTTAATAATTACTATCCTTTTTATTTTTATGTATTTTTTTGTCATTTTACCATATTAGTTATATAAGTTAAACCAAACACTTAACATGACTTATAAGCTTATTATCTAAAAGCTTATTATATAAAAACCATAATTTGCTTATATAATATAAGCATAAGCCCACTTATAAGCTTAACCAAACACCCTCCAGGTATATATGCATATCGTTGACAGGGCCGTCCCGTGGATTTCGGGTGCCCTGTGCCGATGTAATAAAGAAGGCCTCTCAAAAAGGTGATTTAGTTATAGGTTATATAAATATAGAGAATTGTCGAGTATTCATAAACATAAAAAACAATACACATATTTATCACAATAGTTATATCTTATATAAATCTAACAAATAATGTATTTGTAAGCAAATAAAAAGTATATATAAGAAATCTAGTTTTATATTTGTTTCTCAACTTGGGTTGAAAGCGTAAAATTGAAAACCCATTTGTACTTCTATTCAAAAAGAGTAGAGTAGTAAAATACAATTAAAAGCTAGAAATGTAAAATATATAAACTATTAGGTAAAAAGGTGCATACTACTCATTGTGGTCATCTTCCTCAACCTCTAATGTCTGCAACCTTACGTTTCTTATCATAAACCTATTAGATCTAATATTTGTTTCAACTATAACACAAAAATATTACATTCTGGACAATATTTTCATTAGTATTATGTTAACCAACAAACTAAATCAAGCATGCCTTTATAATTTTGGGGCCCTTGAAAAATTTGAGGCCCTGTGTGGTTGATCACTCTGCACACCTTGAAATCCGGCCCTGATCGTTGACTACTAAAAACACAAGGAAAGGTAAATTTTTCTTAGATTCCTTTTTGATGCACTTATCTATGGATTGCCTGGTATACTGAATGTAAAACTAGCTAATTATCTACGTCCTTATTTGATGATTGTCAATTATTTTATTTTTGTTGTCGAGGTTGTATATAGTGAAAATCATTTTAAAAATGCATATCCAAACGTCTGCGTAGTCACCAATCATTTTAAAGGAAGACATCGGCAGATTGTTATCCACTAAATGCCCGCACATGCATAGATTTTTCTTTGTATGTTTTTTGCAGACTTGATGTAGTATGATTAGTGGAGTAAATACTATTATGTTTTTGAGATGCTAATAATGTTCAATATATGTTTTGCAATACAGGAAGCAATTTAATGACTTTCTAGATATTTGTTTAAGAAGTTTCGGGGTAAGTAATACTTAATTTTGTGCCATGTGCCAATGTTTGGGATATACCATTCTTGCATATTTTATGATTTTTACGTTTATATAGTGTTCTTTATACATAATCTATATGTTAGAATAAGACCACACGGTAGGTTATGTAGCTATTTGAATGTTAAAAATTTGGTTGCTGAGAAGTAATAGTGTTGAAAGTGTGATCTGCTCCTAGTTAGCAGGAGTGTTTGTTTGTTTAGTTGTTTATGTGCAGGGACTGGAGTGTAGCTGCAAGAAGAATCAAGGGGCTTAAGTGTCAAGTTTATTAAAGTTGAAGGGTTGTTGCTACCAAAGTGCGAAAGTCACAAGTCATGTGTATATAAGCTGGTCAACGAGCTCATAACACACACAACTCGTTCCCATATTCTCTCTCGTTTACACATAGTTATCAGATTTGTTGTTCTTGGTGATTGAGATCATCTTGATCTTTGTAATCTTCTTTTCTGGGTTTTAATCTTGTAAAACTATTATCAATTAGATAATAGACTCATACCAGCTTAATCTGTGGTGGGTTTTTTGTTTTAATAAAGTGATTTGAGAATCATAACTGAGTTTCATAAATCTTAACATGGTATCAGAGACATGTTTCATCACCTTGCTTTGATATTGTGATTTTTTGTTATTAAAACGCTTTTGGTTCTGAAAAAATTTGGGGGTTTTTAAAATTGAGAGGTTCTTGATCAATTAACTAGTGTTAATTGATTGTCTTTTTGGTTGATTCATCATTCCTGGCGTTCTTGATCATTAGCCCCCTAATTTCTTGAAAAATTAGGGTTTGGTGATTTTTTGGGGATCTGCTTATTTGAGGTTCGATTGTTGTTGATCTTTGGTTCTTTGTTCGATTGGTGCTTTGGATTGGTGATTATGGTGATTTGCCCTAATTCTTGAAAAATTAGGGTTTGGTTCTGGGTTCTTGATTATTCTTTGACTAAGTGAATCAAAGAATAATTGAGGAAGTCTTCCGCTGGTTCTATAGCTCTATAACACCTCTTTTACTTTTAATCAGTCTTTTGTGATTCTTGATTGGTTAATTGTTCTTGTTTGTTTTTTGTTAGTAGTGTAATTTTTTTTCCTTCGTGTCTTGTCAATCTTTAGCCCTTGACCTACCATCTTGAATGGTTTGGAATCCTGGGAACTAAACGGGATTGATTTTTTTGACTTCTTTATTATTTCTGTTATTAGTTGTTCTTTTGTGATTGTATATGTCTTACTACGGTATGTCTGAAGAGTAGTACGAGCATAATAGTGAGGACTATAATTCTGATGCAACTGATGCATCTGTAACTAAAATTATTCGTTTGGATCTTAGTGATCCTTTGCATCTTCATCCTAATGATTCTGCATCTTTAACTGTTGTGTCTGTTAAACTTAAGGGTACTGAGAATTATCAAGTTTGGTCTTGTGCTATGTTACTTGCTCTTGAGGGTAAAAACAAAACTGGTTTTATTGATGGATCTTGTAAAAGATCCAATATTGATGAGGTCCTGGGTAGGTAATGGGATAGAGTTAATGCTATTGTGCTTGGTTGGATTTTGAATTCTATCACTGAGGAGTTGTTCTTGGGCCAGATTTTTTCTAAAAGGGCTAAACATGTTTGGGATGAACTTAAAGAAACTTATGATAAAGTAGATGGTTCTGTCACTTTTAATCTACATCATAAAATACATTCTTTATCTCAAAATGCGTCTCTTTTGGCTGATTATTATCATAAACTCAATGCCCTTTGGAAACAGTTTGATGCTCTTGTGCAACTTCCTAGGTGTACTTGTCATGCTGCTGAGCACTTTAAAAAACATAATCAGTTAATGAAACTAATGCAGTTTTTAATGGGACTTGATGATTCTTATATGCAAATAAGAAGTAGTATTCTCTCTAGAGATCCTTTACCGGATGTTAAAAGTGCTTATGCTATTAATTCTAGTGAGGAGTCTCATAGAGTTATGTCTGGCTCAGGGTCCTCCCAAAGGAGTCAGTCCTGTGTGTTTAACTCTAGTGTGAACAGGGGTAGTGTTCAAAGGCCTCAAAATAATAACTCTTCTAGACCTGCTGGATCTAATAGACCCATTAATGGTAATAGAAGGTCTAGTGGAGGACCTACCTTGGTTTGTGAAAATTGTGGTTTTAATGGGCATACTATTGATAGATGTTTCAAGCTTATTGGTTATCCACCTGATTTTGGGAAGAAAAATAATACTGGGGTTTCTAATAATAATCAGACATCTCAGAACTTCAATAAAAGATTTGTGAATAATAACAATGCTGGTTTTAGCTATACTTCTTCTTTTTCTGATGAACAGTTGTCTAAAATCATTTCTTTGATAAAGGACAATACTGCTGGTGCTTAGGCCAATATGGCAGGTATTGTGGTCAATCAAAGTTCTGTTTTTAATAAGAATTTTCATAAATTCTTTTGCTCTAATAGTCAGATTAAGTCTAGTCTGGTAGATCATGGTCTTATTGTTGATTCAGGTGCTAATCAGCATCTTACTTATGATGATAAGTATCTGGTTGATGTTATTGATATTTCCAAACTTGGTATTAAAGTGTCTCATCCTAATGGTATTGAGGCATTCATTACCAAGGTTGGAAATATGGTCTTAAACAGAGACTTAACATTATATGATGTGTTGGTTGTTCCTGAATATTGTGTTATCCTTATGTCTGTGCATTAAATTGCTAAGGATAGTAAATTTGTTGTGGCTTTTGATGAGTCTAGTTGCTATATCTTGCCTTAGGGTTTGAGGGAGATGAGGTTGTTGGGGACTGGTAAACAAAAGGATGGCTTGTATTTTTTGATAGAGGTACTGGTTTTGAGAAACCTAATGTTACTTGTTTTTTGAGTAAAAATTTGGCATTGTAGACTTGGTCATGCTTCAGACCAAGTTCTCAATGTTTTAAAAAATGATTTAGTTTTTGAGAAAACTAATGGAGAGTTTTTTTTTATGAAATTTGTCAAAAGGCCAAACAGACTAGAGAGTCTTTTCCTATTAGTGATCATGTTTCTACTAATCTGAGTGAATTAGTTCATTTAGATTTGTGGGGTCCTTACAAGGTTACTAGTAAGGAAGGGTTTAGATATTTTTTAACTGTGGTTGATGACTTTTCTAGAGCTCTTTGGGTATATTTGTTAAAGAATAAGACTGAGGTGTTTGATTGTATAAAGATTTTCTTTCACTTTATTAAAAATCAGTTTAATAGAACTATTAAAACTTTTAGAAGTGATAATGGTACTGAGTTTATAAATCATAAAATGATTGAGTTTTGTGAGTTAAATGGGATTATACATCAAACATCTTGTCCTTACACTCCTCAACAGAATGGAATTGTTGAAAGGAAACATAGGCATCTTCTTAATGTGGCTAGATCCCTTATGTTTCAGGGGGGGTTGCCTTTAAATTTGTGGTCTGAATGTGTTCTTACAGCTACTTACTTGATTAACAGGTTACCATCTTCAGCGTTGAAAGGAAAGAGTCCTTTCCAAATTGTGTTTAATAAAAAACCTGGTTTAAAACATTTGAGAATGTTTGGATGTCTCTATTTTGCTACTTTACTTACTAGTAATGATACGTTTAGTAGTAGATATGAGAAATGTGTATTTGTTGGCTACTATGGGACTAAAAAAGGGTATAAGTTGTTAACTCTTGAAAAGGGTCATTTCTTGTTTTCAAGGGATGTTAAGTTTTTTGAAAACATTTTTCCTTTTAAGAATAATAGCAATGGTACTCTTAGCAGTGATAATCAGGGTCTGAGTCTTGATAGCTTTTTAGTAGTTGTCATAGATGCAGATCCTGGTGTGCCCTATGATGATATAGTTTCTGCCTCACCACACAGAGGCAACTCTTCTCATAGTAATGAGCCTTAGTTAACCCACTTGAGAGTTAGGAAGGGCATTCTCAGGTCTCTAGTGAGCCTGTTAATGAGAATGAGATGGCTGCTCCTTTTATTGAGCATGAATTTGAGGGCATTAATAATAACATACCTAATGCTGTGAGTCATGTTGTTAGAAGGTCTGAAAGGGTTTCTGTTTTCCCAAGAAAATATAATGATTATGTTTTAGCTTCAAGAGTTAAATTTGGGCTTGAAAAATTTGTTAGTTATGCTAGACTTAAGTCTGATAACTATTGCTTTGTTACTGAACTTAATAAAATTGTTGAGCCTAAAACTTTTTGGGAAGCTAGTAAGAGTCATCATTGGATTGATGCTATGAATAAAGAGATGGATGCTTTAAATGAATATAATACTTGGACTATAACTGATTTGCCTAAAGATAGGAAAGCTATTAATGGTAAATGGGTTTATAGAATTAAGTATAAGTCTAGTGGAGAGATTGAAAGATATAAAGCTAGATATGTGATTAAAGGTTATAATAAAAAGGAAGGTATAGATTTTGATGAGACTTATTCACCTGTTGTGAAAATTGTTACTGTTAGGTGTTTGATAAATTTGGCTGTGCAAAATAGTTGGCCTTTATTCCAACTTGATATCAACAATGCTTTCTTGTATGGAGATCTTGATGAAACTGTGTATATGACTTTGCCTGATGGATATTTTGATAAGAATGATAAGAGGGTTTGCAGATTAAATAAGTCTTTATATGGGTTAAAACAAGCTCCTAGGCAATGGAATTCCAAGTTAACACAGGCTCTTATTAAACATGGTTTTGTGCAAAGTAAAAGTGATTATTCTTTGTTCACTAAAAATGAATCTGGTGTTTTTCTTGCATTGCTTGTCTATGTTGATGATATTGTTGTTACTGGCAATAGTGTAAGTAATATTGAAGAATTTAAAAGGTTTTTAAGAAGTAAGTTTCAGGTTAAAGATCTGGGCAAATTAAAATACTTTTTGGGCATTGAAGTGATTGATACAGACTTTGGTTTCTGTCTTAATCAGAGAAAGTATTGTTTCGATTTGTTGTCTGATTTTGGATTGCTTGCTTGTAAACCTTCTGCTACTCCACTTGAGCAAGATTTGAGTATTACTATTGAACCTACAGACTCTGATTGTGTGCTTGATAATATTACTGAGTATCAAAAACTTATTGGCAAACTTATCTATCTTACTCACACTAGGCCTGATATATCTTATGTTGTTCATTGTCTTAGCCAGTTTATGCATAAACCTCTTAAGTCTCATCTTAAAATTGCTCTTAAAGTTTTAAGATACTTAAAAGGTTCTCCTGGTAAAGGTATTCACATTGTTAGAAATGCAAATGTTTCTCTTGAAGCTTTTGTAGATGCAGATTGGGCTAAGTGTTTAGTGACTAGAAAGTCTGTTACTGGTTTTTGTTTACTTTTGAATGGGTCACTAGTATCTTGGAAAAGCAAAAAACAAAATACCATTTCTAAGTCTAGTGTTGAAGCTGAATATAGAGCTATGGCTTCAGCTACTTCAGAAATTGTTTGGGTCCTTAAAATCTTAAAGGACTTGAATTGGGAACAGTTTTTGCCTGTAAAATTGTTTTGTGATAGCAAAGCTGCTATTAAAATAACTGCTAATCCTGTCTTTCATGAAAGAACAAAATATCTTGAGATAGATCTTCATTTTGTGAGAGATAAGATTCTGGCTGATGTGATTAAGACTTGTAAAGTTAATACTGCAAATCAGACTACAGATATTCTTACCAAGGGGCTTGACAAGATGCAACATGATAAGCTTGTTGGTCAATTGGGATTGTTCGATTGCTTCCAGGTTCAGATCAAGGAGGGGTGTTGAAAGTGTGATCTGCTCCTAGTTAGCAGGAGTGTTTGTTTGTTTAGTTGTTTATGTGCAGGGACTAGAGTGTAGCTGCAAGAAGAGTCAAGGGGCTTAAGTGTCAAGTTTATTAATGTTGAAGGGCTGTTGCTGCCAAAGTGCGAAAGTCACAAGTCATGTGTATATAAGCTGGTCAACGAGCTCATAACACACACAACTCGTTCCCATCTTCTCTCTCTTTTACACATAGTTATCAGATTTGTTGTTCTTGATGATTGAGATCATCTTGATCTTTGTAATCTTGTTTTCTGGGTTTTAATCTTGTAAAACTATTATTAATTAGATAATAGACCCATACCAGCTTAATCTGTGGTATTTTTTTGTTTTAATAAAGTGATTTGAGAATCATAACTGAGTTTCATAAATCTTAACAAATAGGATTGAGAGCTTAGGATTGTCTTATTTATAATTGAACTTCTGGATAAGAACCTATTATGTATGGAGCAGCTTGATTAATCACCTTCGTAAGCCAAAAACTCTATTTAACTTGCGTAGTAGAGGGGTCTTGCGAAGCGGCTGTTGGGATTGGTAGTATTACTTGTAGATTCATAGGCTTCGTGCTATGCCAAAACGTATTAATCAGATGCTTGTAGATACATATGTTTCAGGATGCAAAATAATTCTCATCACTTGTTATAAACTTTTGCAACTGCTCTGTAAGCTCATTCTTCACCACTGGTCCAGATTTAATCTTAGCTGTCTTCTTTCTTTTCTTATCTTCTTTTTGAGCACTGGAATTTTTAAGATGTACCCACAAGTTGGATATGTGGTCTTGTTTGGTGGATCTTGTGGTGGAAGGAAACTTATCGCCTGATAACATTAACACCGGAAACTTGATGAGTTGCTCTCGTATATTTGTTAATTATGTATTTATTAAACCTAGGGACATGTACTCAAAGAAATTTCACCCGAGGAAGTTACCACAAATGTATATACCATGGTCGATGTCCTTTTCCATAATATGCATTTGGAACTACAACATGGACATTCTTTGCAAGTTTGACATTGTCAATTCATTTTATTTGGATGTTAGCATGTGGCACCGATCCTCTTTTTTTATAAACTTTTCTAATTAAGTTGGATCTGATAGTGTAATTATGGCTCGATCTCTTAGGATGTTATATCGAATTCCTATGAAAATCTTGCAAACTTTATCTGGATCCATGAGTTGTTGCCTCTAAATATTTTGCTTATGGCTTTAATTGACGGTGACGATGATCCCCATGCACTGCGTATCATCGTAGGTTCTTGTAGCTATTTGCTTATAATCTTCACCCTTCGCACATATAACTATTCTATATTTTGTGCACTTTCAAGACATTGTATTAGTCATTACTCTAAAATAATTGCATTGATATGATGTAAGTACAAACTTTAGAAGAGACAATAAGAAGATTGCAAGAGCAAAACAGAGAAATAAGAGCACAGTCCCACAAAGTTGTGCAGATTGAGGTACAACATCAAGTGGAACATCAAGTACTAGAGCACACGCGACAACGTGAATTAGAGGCGGATGCTCGTGAATAAGCTCGAGAGAGAGCATGGCACCAGAAAATGAATGACATTACGGGTCGCCCTCCTCCTTAGCTTAGCTTGATAACATCATAGAATTTGAATGCTTGGATTACTAGTTTCATCTTGAATGTTTTATTTGACTCGTTCAATTCAACCATAACTTGTTATTTGAATGCTAAACGAATGTTCAATACCAATTCTCGTTAATATATAATCTTCATTATTTGTAGATTGAGATTTTGTAATTGAACAATTTAGTCGTGAATTGTCCATTTATTTTTAGTCATTTTAGATACGGGATTACATAAATTTGAGAATTAAGATGTAAATTATTTTTTATCTCTACGACAGATTTGTGACTGTTTACCGACATAAATTTTCTGACACATTTATGAGGGATGTTTTACCGACGAGTTTGCGACAGGTACATTATATCTTTTAAATTTTTTATCGACATATTTCCGAGAGAAATACAGACCAAATATCGACGCTTGTGTTTGTCAATATTGTCGACAGAGTTCCGACTAATATGAATTGGCGACCAGAATTTACTGACATATCAATTTTGTCGCAATTCCGTCGGAAAAGACCGTCGTCATTGTTGCTCCATTTTCTGAAAATCCACTCATGTTTATTCCTTTTGCATTTGATACCTTTGGTTTCCTTGCATTTGAAGCGGTTGAACTTTTGAAGATAATTCAACGCGTTATGAATAACAACGTTATAACACCTAAATCATATATGTGGTTTTCAATAGAATTAGCTTTCCAATTCAAAAAGAATTTGACGGCGTAACTTGTTACTCGCTTGTATTCTACAGATATGTAATGAAATATATTATAATTAAAATTATAATTAAATGAATGTTTATCTTAAAAAAAAATATCTTCTCCATGAGTTTTTTTTGTCGCCCATGACACTAAATATTCCATGAAAAATCTCGTGCAAGTTTTTTTTTTAATATCCATCCTTGAGTATCGACTAAACGGGAACCGATTTACTTTCAAACCCGAGATAAATAATATTGACGACTCTTATAACCTTTCTTGAAGAAATAACTCAAACCTTGGGTGGAGGCAACCCTAAAATTCACAAAACAATTTTTCAAACCTTGTGAAATTTTAGTAGTGTAAAATAACATGTTTTATCTTAACTATAAAATACACTATAAGTTTGTGAGAGTACAGTTTCAGAAATACGCGAAAAAACGTACTTCAATCTATCTAATCTTTGCTTGGAATGGAAAAGAAAAGAAAAAAACAAGAACGGTAATTGTGACGCAAAGGTGGCAGGCGACATTTTGACGAAGAAGAGGGCGAATTAGGCATGAGGTATAAGATTACTTCTGTCTAGCCCATTTGTTGTGACGTACACTGCTTTAAAAACCAACTTTTTAAATGGTCGGACCAAACTATCAGGTTACGGTTCAACCAACGATTTAATCGATCGGGCTTTCACTCAAGATTGACGTTCAGCAATCGGACCGAGTTACGGTTCAATGAGTTAAATCAGTCGTGTCAACCCGTATTGGTGATGTGGTCTAAATTTTTGTTTGAATCACTACAAGAAAGTTGAGAACAGATGATGGGGGTTTCCCTGGCGACACAATGTCGCCAGGGATAACCCCTTTTCCCTGGCGACAACGCTGACGTGGCGGTAAAGTAGATTTACTTTTTGGTCAAAGTTTGACTAGGGTTTCCCTGGCGACATGTCGCCAGGGATAATCGGTCCAAAATCAGATACCAAGTGAAAGAGCGCAAAATTTTCCCTCCAAAGTTTCCCTGGCGACACGTCGCCAGGGATACTTTGTCCCAACTTATCCACTGGCGACATGTCGCTAGGGAAAACTCGTCCATCATATTTAACAAAAACTAAGTTTGCTAATTACCTGTCAAGATTATCCCTGGCGACATGTCGCCAGGGAAACCGTTGCCATTTGTGATTAGTTTCAAAATTAAACACAGAATGTGTGGCGGGCTTTTACCCGCCAAATCCCAAATGTTTCCCTGGCGACATGTCGCCAGGGAAACTCCCTGTCATATATTTATTTAGTTTTTGCTTGTTAATTATTATTTTAACTATCGATCCGATGTTATTTAATTTTTACGACGTTTATATAATAAAAATGAGACATTTATAAAACAAATATTTATTTATTCCAAATAATTATTATTTTAACTATCGATCCGATGTTATTTTATTTTTGCGACGTTTATATAATAAAAATGAGACATTTATAAAACAAACATTTATTTATTCATAATATTATACATAGCCCTTGTGGAATCAAATGGAAAACTTAAAAACAGACATTACTAATCAACTTAAAGTTCGTGAAGTAGTGCAGCCGATTACTACTCAACGCTAAGATTTTCCATTACATTTAAAAGCTCATGAAGTATTGCAGCCGATTGACATGCGTGGTCTTCAGGATGCCTTTCCATTTCTAGTCTTGCCTCTAACCTCTTTATCTTTAGATCTTTGATCTTGCAATTTGAGCACTCAGTGGGTGCAGATTGAGAAGGACCTGTAGAAGAACTTGGATGTGAACCTTGAGGTGTTGAAGATCCAGGGGATGATCTTATACGGAGTTCGAGATCAAAATCATCCTTCCATTTAAAATATTTACATCCATAATCATTTGTTTTTGGCTGTTACAAAGTAAACAAATAACATGACATGTCATTTTAATAATCACACGTATTACATAACTAAAACATTTGATTGTTTACCTTCGAAAAAGGACATGCATAGTAGAGTTTACCAAAGCTATGAGGTTGATGTGACTGTCTCAACACAATATATCCCTTTCTACATGTACACTTATAAGCTTCACGGGGATCCATCTGCTACCAAATCAGGTGGTGGTGGTGGTGAGTTTGGTAGAAGATGATAAGTGTGTGTGTGTGTGTGATCTGCTGATGATAAGTGTGTGTGAATCCTTTTATGGTCAAAAAGTGAGGGAAATGGTTAACATTTTCCCGCCAATGTTTTCCCGCCAACGTTTTCCCGCCAATAGTTAAACGTTAGATGTTCAATGGATGACCCGGTTTGTTATGGTTGTACGTTGGATGTTCAATGGATCATCCACGTTAACTAAATCAAATACGTTCTTGCTTCTAAACTGGATTAAGATTTTAAGGACAACCGGGACTTATTAACTGATATCAGCAGCGGATGCCGGTTGGTTGCCAGTTGTCTCAACTTTCACTCAGAACGTTATGACATATGCTTCTCAGTTTAGTGAAGTGATAGCGGACGGGATGTTGTGTGAGAATGAAGAACATGTAACCAAGCTTGGTTAGACGTTGGATGTTCAATGGACGACTCGACATGTTTTGGTTACACGTTAGATGTTCAATAAATGAGTCGGCATGTCTTGGTTAGACGTTAGATGTTCAATGGATGAGTCGGTATGCATTTGTTAAACATTAGATGTTCAATGGATGAGTCGGTATGTTTTGGTTACACGTTAGATGAGCTGGCAACATAGCTATGTTGAGCTGGCAAATGACTATACTCGTTGTGTAAGCTATTTTGGTGAGGTTACATCAAATGAAAAGCTTCTTTCTTTTGTTCAAACTTACGCGAAAGCTTCTGATATCCCTTATTTATCTCCACCTAATGTTGTTGTTCCTACTATGTCATCCCCGTTAACTAAATCAAATACGTTCTTGCTTCTAAACTGGCTTAAGATTTTATGGACAACCGGGACTTGTTTGCCGGAACTCTTTTTGTCATCGATTCAAAACGGAAGCTGGTTAAAGATTTATTTAAATGGTTGTTCTGGGTACAAACCACCTTCTGAGTCGTTCATGCTTGAATCATCACTGGTGTATAATCTTCATAATGAATCGGTGCTTGTTGATATCCCATTGGTAGATGAGTTTACTCGAACTTTCAAGCGACAGGCTTCGTCATCTTCAATTAGTAACCAAAATGTTTTTTCGTTTCTGGAGTGCTGTAGAAAGTTGAACAAGATGGAGGTCAAATTCCCTTCAGAACTCAAGGATTGCATATCGGAAGAGAAGTGGCTAAGAACAGAATTAGGTGACTACAGATCACCCAATGATTGCATTCTTTCCGGTACAGATTGGTTACCCATTTCTTCAATTACACTTCTTCCGTTCATCGATGACAGTGATAATTCTTACGGAAGTCGGATACATAAATACGGATTGGAGTTAAAGGAGTTAGGTGTGACTATCGATTTCAAAGATGCTGACAAGTTTATTGCTTGCTGTTCTCTTCTGAATGGGAACCTTTCTTAAATTGCAGTGATGGTCCATTCATTGATGAAGAATATTAACTGATATCAGCAGCGGACGCCGGTTGGTTGCCAGTTGTCTCAACTTTCACTCAGAACGTTATGACATATGCTTCTCAGTTTAGTGAAGTGATAGCGGACGGGATGTTGTGTGAGAATGAAGAACATGTAACCAAGCTTGGTTAGACGTTAGATGTTCAATGGACGACTCGACATGTGTTGGTTACACGTTAGATGTTCAATAAATGAGTCGGCATGTCTTGGTTAGACGTTAGATGTTCAATGGATGAGTCGGTATGCATTTGTTAAACATTAGATGTTCAATGGATGAGTCGGTATGTTTTGGTTACACGTTAGATGTTCATTGGATGAGTCGGTATGCATTTGTTAAACATTAGATGTTCAATGGATGAGTCGGCATGTCTTGGTTACACGTTAGATGTTCATTGGATGAGTCGGTATGCATTTGTTAAACATTAGATGTTGAATGGATGAGTCGGCATGTCTTGGTTACACGTTAGATGTTCAATGGATGACCCGATTTGTTATGGTTATACGTTTGATGTTCAATGGATGATCCGGTTTGTTATGGTTATACGTTGGATGTTCAATGGACGACTCGACATGTGTTGGTTACACGTTAGATGTTCAATAAATGAGTCGGCATGTCTTAGTTACATGTTAGATGTTAAATGGATGAGTCGGTATGCATTTGTTAAACGTTAGATGTTCAATGGATGAGTCAGTATGTGTTGGTTACCGAATTAGAATAAATCGAGAAACTAAACGGAATAAATCGGAATGAATTTAGAAATTAAACTGACCGGGATGATATAGTTATTTTATAAATAATAATAATTATTTTATAAATTGTAATAATAATAATTATTATTTTATAAATAATAATAATAATAATTATTATTTTATTACTAATTATAATAATACATAAGTAACAAGAAATTTTATTTTCACAAAAATTATCCCTTGCGACATGTTTGACTATCCCTGGCGACATGTCGCCAGGGATAGTTTCCCTGGCGACATGTCGCCAGGGAAGGTTTGGGAGATACGACAAAACAATTTAGGTACGTGTATATGCGTTGAAAAGTCAAAAGTATCCCTGGCGACATGTCGCCAGGGAAGGTTTGGGAGATACGACAAAAGTTATAGGTACGTGTATATGCGTTGAAAAGTCAAAGGTATCTCTGGCGACATGTCGCCAGGGAAACTTTGTCACACCCCTCCAAAATGTTTCAATCACGCGCGCTTTTGGCTAAACGACAAAAGTCAAAAGTATCCCTGGCGACATGTCGCCAGGGATTGTCGCCGGGGAAAAAAGCCCTTTTTTACCAGATCTGCTTATCTTTTCTCACAACACTTATAAAAAAAAACACATCCTTCGCTGCTGTTGTTGCTGTATCATCACCACCATCACTCTCCTCCACACCCTTCGCTGCTATATCACCACCACCACCACTCACCACCACCACTCACCATCACTCTCCTCCACACCTGCACACGTGCACTCACCACCACTCACCACCATCTCCAGTCGCCAACACCACCACCACGCCATCTACATTCACCGGCACCACCACCACCGTAATATATATTAAGGTTTTTTATATAATTTATATTGTAATTGTTAAGGGTTTTTTATATAATTTTTTTATAATTTATATTGTAATTGATTTTTTATATAACTTATATTATAATTGATAGTATATTTGGTTTTGTTTTTACATATCCGGTCACCGCAGCCGAGTCCCGACCGTAGCCGAGCCTGACCACAGCCGAGACCGCAGCCGAGCCCCGACCACACCCGCGCCCCAACCACAGCCGAGACCCGACCACTCTTTAATGGTATGTTTTTTTAACTTTTAATTTTAACTGATAATACGTATTGTTTTTTTTTAGTTTTTTTTAGTTTTTTTTAGATTCCCTGGCGACATGTCGTCCGGGATGTTTAAACTTGTTAATGTTTTTAAACGTAAATCCAAACACTCCTTATGTTACCTATTTGATGAGAATAAATTCTAATAATCTTTTTTGGATAAGCTGATTTCAAACAGGTTAACCTGGCTTATCAGAATAAGCTATTTGATAACAGCTTATCCTAATAAGCTTATCAGGATAAGCTGTTTGATAACAGCTTATCCCGATAAGCTTATCAGAATACGCTGTTTAAAAACAGCTTATCCTTATAAGCTTATCAGAATAAGCTGCTTATTCTGATAAGCTTATCGGGATAAGCTGTTTTCAAACAGCTTACTTTGATAAGCTTATTGGGATAAGCTGTTTTCAAACAACTTATTCTAATAAGCTTATCAGAATAAGCTGTTTGAAAACAGCTTATTCTGATAAGCTTATCGGGATAAGCTGTTATCAAACAACTTATTCTAATAAGCTTATCAGAATAAGCTGTTTGAAAACAGCTTATTCTGATAAGCTTATCAGGATAAGCTGTTTTCAAACAGCTTATTCTGATAAGCTTATCAGAATAAGCTGTTTTTATTATATGATATAAATGTTTTATTGGACTAAGCCTTAGGAATGTTTTAGGATTTTAGCGATTAATTTCGGAAAATTCCCGTCAGAAATTGATCAACCTATAGAAAACCCGTCCGAAGTTAATTTATTAGGAATTAACTTCGGAAAGTCCCCTGTTTGGGACTGCTTTTTGAATGTTTTGTCTCATTTAGGATATGAATGCGTATAACCGATTTAGTATTTGAGATCATTTCGACAGTGTTTCTCCTTTACTCCTACGAATATGTCTTTAAACACATATTTGGGGAGTTGAGGGGAAATGCTGCCGAAATTTTCTCAAATAGTAAATCGGTTATACGCATTCATATATGAGACGAAACATTTAAAGGGTGGGTTAGGATTGCCTTCCATAGTTGCACTAGGTGAACATACTATTTTCTATACTTGATAATTATATCTTTTAATAAATATTATTATATAATTATATACTTTATAAATAATAATTATATATTTTATAATTATTTTTTATAATTTGATATAATACATATTATTATTTATGAAATATATAATAATTATTTTTTAAAATTCCTTGTGTTAATTAAGTTGCATATAATAACTAAATGTATCGTTAAAACACAGTTATGGTACTCATTGATAAGAGTTGGACACGGTTAGAGCGTCATCAGCCAGAATATATATTGGGTTTTGCCAGTTTTGTCAAGCATTCTAGGAAGTTTGTGAATCGTTTGAATGAGATACCATGTCCATGCAAGCGTTGTCGAACAAGACTCCTGGTAGATATTGACCTTCTTTCGAACCATGTTATGAAGTCCGGGTTTGACAACAGTTATACAACATGGGTACACCATGGTGAACCGGCTCCTCCTATACCTACACCTCCTCCACCACCACCACCACCGCCACCACTGCCAATAATAGATAACACAAGACAAACTTTTATAACTGACATGACATCGTTACTTGATGATCTTACCTATATGCCTCCGGACTATATTCCTCCTCCACCTCCTCCCAACTCAAGTAACAGACGGACTCAAGCTAACGAGTTTGAAGAGTTATATCGCAGTGCCAATGAGCCGCTGTACCCTGGTTGTGTAGAAGCGACTCGATTAGACTTCATGGCAAAGTTTACACATTATAAGGCCAAAGGTAAAATAACCGATACCATATTCAATGATATTCTAGAGTGGTTCCAAACTATCTTTCCCCCAAGCAGAGGATTCAAGCTCCCACCGTCATACTATGCAATAAAGAAGACATTTAAAACGACCGGGTTAGGGTACGATTCGATACATGCTTGTGAACACGATTGTTGCTTATTTCGGGAAGGATACATCGATTTGGATTTCTGTCCGGTGTGTAATACAAGTAGATGGAAAGACACTAACACGCCGGGGAAGAAAGTTCCTAAGAAGGTGCTGCGTTACTTTCCGATCATTCCTAGACTACAACGTTTGTACAAGTGGATATGATTTGGCATGCTACTGGAAAGTGTACGGAGCCCGGTAAGATGCAACACCCGTGTGATGGTGCGGCTTGGATGAAATTTGATGCCAAGTATGGTGATTTTGCAGCAGAACCAAGAAATGTTCGATTAGGGTTGGCTGCTGATGGTTTCAATCCATTCGGCAACCTTAGTCAGACTTACAGCATGTGGCTGGTGATATTGACAACATACAACCTGCCTCCGTGGTTGTGTATGAAAGAGAGTTCTTTAATGCTGACGCTGTTAATTCCTGGCCCTAAATCCCCGGGCAAGGACATTGATGTTTACTTGAGACCTTTAATTGATGATCTAAAACTTTTATGAGATGGTGTGAGTACTATAGACCAAGCTACAGGCGAGGCATTCACCATGAGAGCGATGCTTTTATGGACCATCAATGATTTTCCGGCTCGAAGTAGTTTGTCTGGGTATAGTGGGCAAGGTTACAAGGCTTGCCCTACATGTAATGACGACACTCCATCTCTTCATGTGGCAAGAAAAATAGCTTATGTTGGCCACAGAAGATTCTTACCGCCCCGCCATAAATCCAGGACTTCACGTTTATTCAATGGTAAACCCGAACACCAGCCCCGTCCTAGAACATTTACCATGGACCGGATTAACGAGCAACACGCTTCACTGCCAAATCGACTGACCGGTAAACATAAGAATTTTGGGGGTGTGAAGATAACACGCAATTTTCGTGTTGAGCCTAACTGGTCTAAACGGTCTATTTTTTACGAGCTTGAGTATTGGTCTTTTCTTTCACTAAGACACAATTTAGACATCATGCATATTGAAAAAAATGTGTTAGAGGCCATCCTGAACACTTTGTTGATGAATGACAAATCTAAAGACACTGTCAAGGCAAGACAATACTTGGAAAAGTTGGGCATTCGAAAAAGCTTGTGGCTCACCCAAAGTAAAAACGGGAAGTGCAAGAAGCCTCAGGCTTCGTATTCCTTCACACCAGAGAACAGGAAAAAGTTTTGTCAGTACATCAAAAGTGTTAAACTACCAGATGGGTTCGGATCCAACTTCAAGCACAAAGTGACTGATAACGATACCAGTATAACAGGCATGAAGTCTCATGACTGTCATATAATGATGCAACGTTTACTTCTTTTCGCACTTCAGGAATACTTGCCTGCTGAGATTGCAAGACCACTGATCGACCTATGTAACTTGTTTAAGCAACTCTGCTCTGCAACTTTAATGGTGGATGACATGTTGACTGCTGTAAAAAAGGTGGTTGACATTTTGTGCGATCTTGAGCTCATATATCCTCCTGATTTCTTTGACATTATGGTTCACTTGGTTATCCATTTACCTGATGAGGCCATTGAAGGCGGGCCTATCCGCCCCCGGTGGATGTATCCATTTGAAAGATACATGAAAGAGCTAAAAGGTTATGTACGAAATAAAGCTAAGCCAGAAGGTTCGATTGCGGAGGGTTATGTTGCACAAGAAGCATTGACTTTCTGTTCTAAGTATTTTCGGGATGATGTTACCACTAAATTTAATCGTCTCGACCATAATGTGGACCCCCCTTCCCCAACGTGTCAGTTTCAGGTGTTCCGATCGGTATGTAACCCGCTTGGGAAAAAGTCGTATATTCCGTTCCCTTATCAAGAGTTCAAGAAAGTGGAATGGTATGTACTAAACAACAGTCCTGAAATCGACAAGTATATTTCCGAGTTCAAGAGGTACGCGTTTTTTATTTTATTTTGAAACTTCTTTTTCTTAACAATAGCGACTTATTCTAATACCATGAACGTTTTTCAGATTATATCCTGACAAAGACAAGAAAAAAGAATTCTCCGCGTGGTTTGGCAAAATGGTAAACTTAGACTTATCTTGTGTACTTACCTGTAAAAATAATATTATTATAAATAGTTTTCTGTACCTAATCCTTTATTCCTCATAGATCCGTCAACGTCACGTAGACAATGACAAAGACCCAGAGGTTATCCAGACCAGCGGGTTATTCGCTTTGACTTGTGGACCATCACCGCATCCAATCTCAATAAACTCTTGCATAGTCGACGGTGTGAGGTATGTCATGCATAGTCGCGATGAACGTCGTACAACTCAAAACATCGGCATTTGTGCGCCTGGACCTGAGAACACAATGGCTTATGGTCAGCTTCAACAGATCCTCGTGTTTCGTTATTTGTCGTTCAGTTTTGTGTTGTTCAAAGTTAAGTGGTTCGACACTCGCCCCATGTTACGTAAAAAACGTCTTATCTATAGAAACAACATGACTCAACTCACCGACACAAGAGCTGAGTTTTGGAAAGATGAACAATACATTCTCGCAACACAAGTCAAACAAGTCTTCTACATTGAAGATAAGAACAAACCCAACTGGAAGGTCGTTGAACATGTTAATCATAAAAAGTTTTCCAACGGGGGTGTCATAGTGTCAGATGCCGTTCCTGATATTATACATTTCGACAACTCATCTGATCTACCACTTTCCATTGATTTGAATGACTTGGGTGATGTGACCTTGAATATAGATGGCCACGAAACGGAGGTTGATGCACCGCCAAATATCATTGATGTTGATGATGAAGACGATGGTATTACTGATGATGAAGACGTCCCTCATGATTTAAGTGATGAAGAACGTGTGAATGATGATGATGGTGAAGACAAAGTTTATTCCAGTGAAGAAGAAGATTGACCTTTAGTTGTAACTTGCAAAAGACACTTATTTGTTTGAATTAATGAATCTAATTGTTGTGGTTTTTTTAAATGTGTATATTTATTTGGATGTGTTGTATTTGGATTTGTGCATGCTTATATTATTTTGTTCATGAATTTGTCTATGTTATGCTAATTGTACTTGTACAGATGTCAGCAGATGTTGCAGGATCACACGGTGGTGACGGTGGTGGTGAGGATGAACCTCCTACGCCAAACATCCGCAGCGGTTGTTTTGCCTTATTTAGAAATAAAGGTAAGAATATTTGGATTATTGTAACACAATCAAAAATTTGGTGCATATATATGTTGCTTGCCTTGAATTTTTATGACTTTGTCACTCACTTGATTTTTGCAGGCAAAGGCAAAAGAAAAGAAAATTTGGGCGGCAGAGAGGCCGGTAGAAAGACTCGGAGCATTAGCCGATGTATCGATTTGTTGGAGGAAGTTGGTGAGCATGGCCATGTCCCGATAGATTTTGAAGAAAAATCTTTCCGGCCTCGCGGCACACATGCTCAGCATTTATCTAATTACATCGGGGATTGTATCAGGAGGCTCGTGCCACTGTACTACCCAAGTTGGAATGATGTCCCTGATGAGATTAATACGTTGGTTTGGGCGAACATAGAGGTCAATTATCATTTTTATGTTCATAACATTATTGTGTTTATTTATTTAATGGTGTATATATTTAAATAAATTTGTTTATTTATTTATATTATATAAATAAATAACAAATTTAAATAAATATACAAATTGCATCTTATTTATTTATATCATATAAATTTTTTTAAATATATATAAAAAAATTCGAATAAATATAAAAAAATTTAAATAAATATATATTTGATAAGAATAATGTAATAAGCTTTTCGGATAAGCTGTTTTCAAACAGCTTATCCTGATAAGCTTATCAGAACAAGCTGTTTGAATATAACTTATCTTGATAAGCTTATCAGAACAAGCTATTTTCAAAAAGCTTATGCTTATCAGGATAAGTTGTTTTTATTATAAAAATTAAATAAATATATAAGCCATTAAATAAATAAACAAAATAATGTATAAATTATATCTCTAACTCTAACTCTGTGTTTGTTTTATTTGTTGTATATGAATGCAGGATAAGTTTAATTTGACGCCACACAAGATTGATCGTGCTAGATGGAAGGATATACGTGGCGGCAACAATCAAATGCTTACAAAGAGTTACAATTCTCGAAAAAATACGCTCAAGACAAAGCATTGGGTCCGAGACATCGATACCGGCACGGTAGATATCGACAGAGTCCGCAGCGAGCGTCCAGAGGAAATTACTCCAGAGGACTGGGAAAAACAGATCGCACTTTGGAGTAATCCGGATTATGAGAAAAGATGCCTGACGAACTCCCAGAACCGGTCTAAGCAGAAGACGCCGAGTCGGCATGGATCCCCATTCGTTGGCACGCCTTCGAGACCAAGTGGTGAGAAATTCTATAATTAATTTACATACATATATGTCTTTGATTATATGTTTTGGTGTGTTGTGATTTTTTGTTTTGAATTTGCTTCATTCTATATATGCGTGTCTATGTATGTACAGACGCAAGCTGCAATTGAAGCTGATGTGCCACCCCCGACTGTCATTGATCACTTCTTCATTGCGCACACCGACCAGGATGGGAATTTTCCTTGCGATGCGGACCGCGTTATGTATGTAAGTTTTTTTTTAAATTAATTAATTAATTAATTTTTTTTGGATATGCCTTGGTTTTTTACTATTCCATGCCGATAAATAATGTACCAACCCGACTAATAAATAATATACTAACTGTCGTTTGTTTTTGTCACTTCATTAGGAGGAGATGCTTGCGATGAAGGCTGTAGGCAAATATACGGACGACGAGATCAACCGTATCGTCCGAGGTGGAAAGCAACGAGGCCACATGCCCGGTGTCGGCCAGATAGTGCCGAGAAGGACTGCTCACTATATTCATCCTCCTCCTCCCGTCGACCCACGGTTGGAACAAGCGTCTCAAGTGTTTAACTTTATGAGAAGTGACGATAGGTTTGCCGATGCGTTCTCAGCATTTCTATCGGGTGGTGCTAGCGGGAGTGGCACGGGAGGCAGCGGTAGTGGCGCTGGTGGGAGTGGTAATGATAATGTCGACGGGTAGAATGGCAATAATGGTTAGTATGCTTGTCTTGTTTTTCCTACCTTAGCATGCAAGTTTAATACACTACAACAAAATGAACTTAAGGCAACACTTATAAAGTGTTGTATTATGCCTCAAAAATGTTGCATTATGCATAATGCGACACTTTGCCAAGTGCTTCATTATGCAACGTCGCCTTAGGTATATGCAACACTTATATTGGATTATGCAACATTTGGTTAAAGTGTTGCCCAAGTTCAACAATTGTGATACTTCTAGGTGCAACACTTTTAAAATAATTTGCTACACTTTTTATACTCAAAAGTAACACTTATACATACAAGTGCAACACCTATACATGCAAGTGCAACACTCTTAGATTTAATAGTAACACTTTTCACATTCATGTGCAACACTTTCCGTTGGAAACCAATACGCATACAACAATTTAGGGCGACACTTTTTTAACCTCGTAACACTTTATCTCATGCAACACAAATTCCCAAATATGAATAATACAAAAATTTTTATAACGTGTAACATATAGATTAAAATTTTCATTCCATAATAAAAAATAATAGAAATAGATAAATACAATAAAAAATTTGCTATTGTATTTCAAGTTTCAACCAAGTTATTTAATATTTATTACAATAGCTAACATACATGATCTAGTAGAAAGAATAGTTATTAACAATCCCAAAAAGCTTCACATCTTTGTCAACTCTCCAACTACAAATTTCTTCTGATAAAATAATTCAAAGCATATACCTGCTATGCATGAAAACAAAATAAGATTAGTGTTTTTCTACATATCTTGAATATTACTAAAATATATAGTTACCCTACATATCATTAGAAACAAAAAAAATACTCTTAGAATTATGTACAATATGATGAAAAACTCGATCAATACAATAATAGACCAATAGACCTTATAACATACATGAAGTTTTGGGTCCTGATAGGGATCCGGCGTGGTAAAAGATCTTTTACGGCATTTGACCATTTCATAAATCAAATGGATCAAGATTAATGTGTGACTAATTTCAGAAAATAGTCAAACAAGTAGTACATACGAAGTCACATATACTAATGTAGCATTTAGTATCAAATGAGTAAGAACATACTCGCGCCTTGTGACGGGCTAACTTGTAGCCGACCCATGTGTATTATCTTTTTGTTTAGTAATCTGATGAATACATACTAAAGAATAAGTGCTTCATGTTATAAAATCTAACACAAAAAAATGAAAGTACATACTTACCCATTAAAATCCTTGAATGGACACAACCCCTTTCACAATGTTATTGGGTTTTGTTAGTTTTTAAGTGAGTTGTGGCGGGCTACTTGATGTCAATGTGATTTTGATTAAATACCCTGCAAGTGAGAAATATCAAGTGACTAAGTGAATTCATTCATGTGCAGTAACATGGAACACACACTATAAATTAACACATATATAAACATACAATTAGAGTTTAATAGAATTTATAATATTGCCAATAATAAACGAGCTATACAATGGCATGATGGTATCAATATCTCTTAATTATGCTATTAAACCTACTAATATCACTACAAAATCAACCTCGATAACAACTTAGAGTGACTACTTGTAGCACACCCGTCCATCGTATCTGATTAATATCAGTTCGATAAGTTAGACCGTCACGTTCATTTAGTTTACAGTTTATAGTTTAACTCTCAATGTAAACATTGATACGTAGTAGAGTGAGATGACCTCAATACATTCAATGTTTTTTAATCATGAAGTTTGTGTGAAAAAGATCAGAAACCAACTCATGTATAGAGGGTGTTTGGGTTCGATTATTCAACCAAACATTGTGTTTCACTATAGTAGATACACCACTTTGAGGGCATTTTAAATTTCTCGCCCAAACTGGTTTTTGTATGACATGTAAGTTAAATAAAGCAGTTTGTAAGTCGCAAATATGAACAAACTAATTCCAAAAGACAATAACTGCTTTTAATAAGCAGTCCCAAACACCCCTTTCCAATCTCCAACTATGACCCATTAATATTGTGTGTTCTAAAATTTTGGCTTTCCTACATTCTGGATCCAAAACAACCTCAGGATTTATCATTTCGTAACAGTCTATTACATATAGTTCAGACAAATAAAGAAAAAGTACCTTGTAAGATCAAAGCTAACAGTTTAAAATGAGCTAAAAGCTATATTATCCAGATATCACTTACGAATAATGCTAAGAAAAACTCACAAGAGCAAGATAAGTAAGACTGAGTTTAAAATAGATATTAGCATTAAGGAATATCATTAAGCAGCTTGGAAATTGTTTGTATAACAGAAAAAGGGAAAGTAAAAGGCATACATATATAATCACAACATATATGGATAGTTTCAGACTTTAGACTTTAGACTAATATAACAGAAAAGGGAAGACACAGACATTAAATGTTGCACATTAATTTTGAACACTAACAACAGAAAGTAATATACCTGCAAAAAAAAGACTTGTTATGAAGCAGTATCAATTCTCAAATCTTTTATTATAGTCTACTTGCTACAACATTAATACAAGTATCACATTACTGTATACATTGAAAAAACCGAACGCTTTAGAGTTCATATTTGAAGTAGTCCTTTCGCAAGTTAGAAGAAAACAAAATAAGTTAGCATATAAAGAATCCCGCCTCACCTAAATCAATTTGATCGGTTTACACAAACATGATCTGACCTATTACATGACCAAACCCACATGCCCCCTTTGATATGTCCATTTACTTACTTAGATGCTTCGTTGAATATAAGTCCCTAACACCCTGACTTATCTTTAAGTAAATGCCTCTTACACATGTCAGTTCTAGCTTAGTCTAGAAAATTTAGAGAACCACTAGAAAATCTTGGCTGCAATGTATCTTAGTCTAAGAAATTAAGAAAACCTTTGGCTGCAATTAATTTAGGCATATCTCTTCCCACAACATTACAGGAAGATTTATTAAATTAGCCATTGTTCTTAGTGGTGGCAAATCTTGCCCATTTTGATAAATATAGGCACTTTTTGCCTATTTTCAAAAAAGGATGGGGCACTTTTTGCCCATTCTTTATTAATAATGGGCTAAACGGGGGCATATGTAGGAAACTTATGGGCTTAATGAGCGCACATGTAAAACACTAATTAGGTTACTCGCTAGATATTTTATATTTAGTTTTTATCCCCGTCTTTTAAACAAGTATTTTTATTTTTTAATTCTACGTTTTTATATGTCTTTTTTCTCATTTTAGCTTACGCCCGTTTAGCCAACCCGTTTCGCTCGTGCCCGTTTAGCCCGCGACCGTTTAGCCCCCCACCCGTTTAGTCCGTCGTCCGCTTAACCCGCCGCCCGTGCCCTCCCGCCCGCCCGTTTTGTCACCTCTAATATTTGTTCTTATTTGATTGTCCATATGTAAGGGGTCTTAAATACCCCCTCATCACTACTACTCTTAATCAAATAAGAACAGATGTTGTCTTAAGGATACAATCTCTATCCCCTTTAACCAAAAAAAAAAGGATACAATCTCTATTTTAACTCTTTGGCTGATACTATGCTAACGCAAGCAAACCAAGCACCAAAACACAAACACAAATGTTTATAAACTATCCAAGTACGTCACCATTAACTCAATAATTTCACAGTACGCAAGCATAAAAAAGATAAACATGTGTTCGAGCTCAAACCAAACAGAACAATGAGGGGAAATAAAGCTAACACAAACATAGTATAGTATTATTTATGGGAAATAAAAAGCTGCATCTAAATCGGTCCAAAGTTAAAACGATAAAAATTCAAAAGGTATTATTTACTTTATCAATTGAATCAAGAAAAAGACCTGCGACAGGACAACCAAATCAACACCAATTACATTCGGGGTACGACTGATGTGAGAATCATTCGATTAGAGATACTTCCCTTGGTAAAACTTCAATAGGAGGTGCACATCACGCATTAGCCTATCAAATCTTAAATCTAGATCTGCAAAGGATGCTATTGGTGATAGTGATGGTAAATTGACAACATAAAGAGGGAAAAGGAAGAGCCAAAGGGGTTAATTTTGATTTTGGGTGAAAATAGGAGGAGGGAAAAGGAAGAACCGAAGGGGGGATTTTGATTTTGGGTGAAAAATAGGCGGATTGTTTTCGCGGTGAAAACCTAATTCAATTTTTGGGTGAAAAATCTAACATGGTTTTGAAAAAAATGAATTAGATTTTCACTTTACATTTGCTAAAAAAACGTACTGTAGTTTTGTTTATATATTTGTTTGTGTATATGCCCGGTAGGACACAAGACCGTGAAGACATCGGTTTCCTAAAGAATTATTGATTTCGTGGCCTGAAATACAAGTTACCCACAAATATCGAGTTGTATGACGGGTAAGCAACACTAGCAAAAAGTGTTGCTTTATCATATGAAATTTGCGACACTTAGAAATAAGTGTTGGTTTAGTCGTTAAAATGCAACACTTATCTTAGAAGTGTTGCTTTAACACCAATATTGTCACGAATGCAACACCTTAGAAAAGTGTTGCTCGTAAAGTGTTGTATTAGGCTCATTTTCTTGTAGTGATAATTGTAAACCCCGAATTGCTAGTTTAATAAGTGTAACTAGGAACTTTGTACTCAAGTTGTGACATATGTATTTGTATTGACCGAGAGATTACATGTTATTGTGTTTTGGTACTAGATTCGTGGTAGATTTTTAGTATTTGTATCTTCAGGTTTTGTATTTGTATTCCCAGGTTTTGGTAGATTTTTTCCGGAAAAATTCCGGAAAAAATCTAGAAACAGCCTGCTGTGCAGGAAGCTAAAAAAAATGTCAAAGTTTCCCTGACGACATGCTGTGCAGGCAGCTAAAAAAAATGTCCAAGTTTCCCTGGCGACATGTCGCCAGGGAAACTTGGGCTCACTTGACTTTCTAAAAAGTCAGCCAAGTTTCCCTGGCGACATGTCGTCAGGGAAACTCTAGAAAAACATTGACTTGTCAACGCCAGGCGTTGACTTGTCAACGTTACGTATAGTTTCCCTGGCGACATGTCGCCAGGGAAAAGTGAGGTTTAATAATCTGTTTAACTTAAGTTCCTTAATCAACCAGCTTTTCCCTGGCGACATATGTCGCCAGGGATACTATCCCGCACCAACTCCAGCGTGGCACCAATTTTTGAACCAAAGAGTTGCGGGGCCCACTTAGTCGCCAGGGAAACCCTAATTAGTCGTCAGGGAAACAATCCCGCACCAGCCTTTCTTGGCGAGTTTCCCCGGGCGACATGTCGCCAGGGATTCACCTTCCCTGGCGACATGTCGCCAGGGAAACATCGCGCATTTGGTCAGGGAAGGGGTCGAATATTGTAGTGAATGACAATTGTGGCTACATGACCTCTAGCGCTCCCAACCAGGTTAAGTCCAGCCTATAAGGCAATTAAATCGTTCCCTTTACACACGCAGAAAGAAACCCCAGTCGCCCTAGACGAGACTCGAACTTGAGATCTTGCCTAATGTATGCTAGATAGACCATAAGACCTTTGTTCTAACTATTAAGACCCATTCATTCAAAATACTTTCACGTGTCTAATTTTAACATCACTTTGATTTTACCTGCTAGTGATCAAACCACCATATGATGAAATAAGTTAGTTCCCATCAAAGTTAACGTTTGCTCATGGCGTGTTGTCAATGCAAGTTGCAAGACTCCTTACAAGAGTTAACCTTAACTTAAACGGGGTTAACTTATATTCGCTCTTTATCTGATGATGCCGCGAAGACATAAGTCTATTTATTCATTTCTTGCAAGATTGCTAAAGAGACATATGGTTCAATGTCCTTAAATGGTGAAAGCTTAATAATCTTCAACATTCGAGCATCACATATATCATTAGCCTTGCGGACCAGGCATGTGTTTCTCCGGACTTGTACCCTATATTGGACGAGGTTGTTCAATCAACAATATGGATCCTTTGACGACGCTATAGGAACAATTTTGTTTTTGGGTCCAAAAAAGACAACAAGGATATTATCTTTAACGATGTTAAACTCAACTCTTTTATTTGGATTTTCAATAGATATAGAAAGAATTTTTGTAATTGGACTGGGAGGTTCTCATACCCTCAAAAATCTGTAACTTGTTCTTTGTAATTTTCTTAGCTCCTTGCTAGTTGTTATATAAATTACTTTTCAAAAAAACATAGCTTTGAATTAATTTTATTATATTGGGTTATTTTTCTTTATGATTACATTATAATCTACTAATAATGTCTCGCACATACGAAGTTATACATAGTTTACAAACCAAATAAGTTATACAGTTTAGTAACGTGGATTCATAAACATAAAGGATTAATCCATACCTAAAAACCCAATCGAAAATCCAAATTTACTACAGACTCCTAAAAAGTCGTGTATACCACACGTTCCAACATTTTGCAACACAATTGAAATAGTGTGTCTACATTGCGAAACATGCATTGTTATTAAATTTGGAAAGATTGCCACGTCGAACATGCCTCGTAATAGTTAATTAGATATGATATATAGTAGATGATTTAATCTCCTTTATAAATTCAAGAGAAAGATTATCTTTGACAACAACCACACAATAAACTGTATGAGTCAAAATACCACATGCCTTGGCAATAATGAATAACATGCATGAACTGGATGTTAACTAAATTGGCTATAAAATATCATTCTCACTTCTAATAAAATAGGATTTCACAGTTTATTAAGCTTCCTGAAAGTCGTGTATACCATGTTCGCACAAAAAAATGCATTTCAAAGCATATTTAAAATAGTGTGTCTACATTGTGAAGCATGCATGATTATTAAAGTTGGAAAAATTGCCCCGTTCAAGATATATCGTAATAGTTAATTAGATATGATGTGTAGCAATGAATGATGAAATCTCAATAAATTCAAAAAAAATAAGTGTAATCTTTGAGATAATACGATATGTATACGTAGTACTAAATGATGGCACCAATTCTATGAAATCACGCTCTTTTAAGAATCATACTTTTCCGAAGTTGATTTTTTCCCTCATTTGAGCTATTACATCTACTCATAATGTGTCGCACAACCGGAATTATCTTTATGATACTCCGTATCCAGGAAACACAAATTGAAAAGCCAAATTTATTATGACAAAAGTTTAATTACACCCTTGTTTTTTTCACAAGTAGATGGACAATTCTCACCATTCATTTTCGTTTGATCTAAATGTTGAGATTAACTAAAAATTTAGAAAAAAAACATGAAAGGATATTTTTGACAAAAAATCCAAAAGTTTCAAAAATCAGACAAAGAAATTAAATTTGTAAATATTTTGAAGTGATTTCTATTAATAGTAATATTTTTTCACTATATTATAACTGTGCTTATTAAATAGTTAATTGTTTTTATCACTAGTGAAATATTATATTGATAAATATTTTATGTCAAATTCACACTTTTAGTCCCTTCGTTGTTTTTTGTAATTTTTTTAACTTTTTAGCAAAAATAATATTTTCATGTTTTTTTTTATTAGATTTAATTTTAAATAATAATTGATTAAGATTAATCTTTTGCTTGTAAGTTTAAAAAATATGTAAAATAAATCAACTCATTTATTATTAGCCCTCCTAAAAGTCGTGTATATCATGTCCCAAACATATGATGCATTTTAAAGTACCTTTTAAATAGTGTACGTGTTTACATTGTGAAACATTTATGGTTATAATAAAAGTTGGAAAGATTACCCGTTCTAGACATCGGATATGTAGTACTAAATAATGTAGTAGTAAGGGGTAAAACTGAGGGGAATAGAATGAATAAGGCTAAAAGAATAAAAAAAATTTATTATTATTATTATTATTATTATTATTATTATTATTATTATTATTATTGTAATTTTTTTTATTGTTATTATTATTATTATTATTATTATTATTATTATTATTATTATTCTTTTATTGGGATTTTTTTTTTATAAAGTGTATTCGCATTAAAGTGTCAATAAAAGAAAATTACATCAATAATACTTAACCAAACCAAACTATTACATATCCAAATTAAAAACAAAATAAAAAACATCACCGAAGACCTTGAATCTTTCTCATCCGAAGAAAATATACTTGCCATTGTCGTGATTAATTATTATTATTATTATTATTATTATTATTATTATTATTATTATTATTATTATTATTATTATTATTATTATTTTTTAATAAACATCACTTCATTAAAATAATAGGAATTATAAGAAATTAGTGGGAAGCCGAGATACTATCTGGGCTCTCACTCCTTTAGCAATATTATTATTATTATTATTATTATTATTTTTATTATTATTATTATTATTATTATTATTATTATTTATTATTTTTTTTATCAAACCATCACTTTATTAAAAATAAAAAGGGATTTACAACAAATTGGATGGGAGTCGAGATACTATCTGCGCTCCCACCCCTTTAGCAATGCCAAAACCTATTCTATGGAAAATGTGTATAGCAACGCGCGCTCCAATGTCTTGAGCCTTAGAAAATCTCTGGATCCGCTTCAGCAACGCAACTGCATCTTCGTGTAACTCACCTAGAAAAAAAAGGAGAAAGGAAGAAACCCGTATCCGAGAGCTGCACACTTAGCCAAATACTTGCATCGTTTACGTTGTGCAGCATCAATCACAGCTCGGCCAGGTACAAAGTCATCCATCCCCGTACGAGTCAAAGGAGAAGAACCAGTCAGATCAACACACACATCTTTACCTCCATCCCAAGAATAAAACAAAAAATCTACCGGACGTAAGGCATTATCAAGTCCTCCATCTAGTCCGATATTAACTTCCTTTCCGACAGATATCCCTGAACGATAGCAGCAAGAGTATCACGTACCAAATTGTGACGATGCTTAATCCCAACGATACCAGCACACGATACCGCATGATCCCCAAATATATCCCCATAAAATACTCTCGAACAAGCTGAACAAGGCTTCCAAACAGAGAACAAGGGAACACCTAAGCGATAACACAAAACACATCGATAAGTCCTCCCATTCATAGTCTGACCCAACCCCGAGATATGAACCGTCCTAAGCCAGTCAGAAGTATGATCCTCCCTCTGAGATGCCTATAAAGCCATTTGTCGAGCAGATAAAGCGAAGTGGATTCTACATTCTTAATAAACCGAGCAAAATATATATCTTCCATTTTCTTCATGAGTTTGGGGGCAGCGACTTCACTTGGATTACTTAGAAAATCAATCTCCATAACCGAGTTAAACACACGTAAGGCATCATCAAACTAGAGTCCATAAGATCTTATATCAATGTGTTGAAGTAGCTTAGACTGCAAATCAGCTGACTGTAACCGAGAAGCAAGAAAAGCATAATTGTTGGGAATTATTTGTTAAGTGTCAAGTACCGTTAGTATATTCCAGGTACTGTTAGTGTTATGTAAGTAACGTTAGTGTTAACGCTGTACATAGTAAGTACTGCTACTTATAAAGTAAGTACTGCTATATTGATTAGGACGAATATATCTTTGTATAAGATATGTCATAGTTATAGTTATAGTATATCTTATGTGATATACCTAAATAGTTAGAATATTGATAATATATCGTCTGTGATATAGTTATCTTTATAGAATATTATAAGGTTTCTAGGGTTCCTTACTCTATAAAAGGAACATAGGTACAATGTCTTTCATGTACCTCATACAAGTCGATTTAGTAAGAGAATCGAATAGTTAAAAGTAAGTATGTTCTTCTGTGCTTTATAAGTTAGATTCCGCATAACTTATTTAGTATTAGTAAGAGTGCTCAAAGTGTTTTAGTTTGATTACAAACTATTATACTAATTCTTAACAGAATATAGATCCAATCAAAGAGATCAATAAGTGGTATCAGAGCTTGTTGAGAAACTCTGAAAAAGAAGAACACGAACCCATACACTCCACACATGCCAAATCTCAATGTCTCAACCAGATGGTGATAATGCTAACTTGGATAATGCTCAGATCCCTGATCCTATTCCACAGGGACAACAACAAGTTTTGCATCCTGCACCAGCACAAGGTGCTCAAGTCGTGAATGCTGTAGCTACCTCTACACCAACACCTTCTCATACTCTGTCTGTTGTTAAACTCCCAGTTCTCAAAGGTGACAATTATGAGACTTGGGCTATGCCGATGGAACATTACTTGAATCACACAGATCATACTGTGTGGCAAGTTATCAAGAATGGGAATACACCAAAGAAGCTACACTGGTTGCCAGACGGTACATGTTATGTTCTACCTGCTGTGACTGTTGAGCAGATACAAGCAGAGATCAGAGAAAGAAAAGCCAGAACTGCTTTGGCTATGGCTCTTTCTGAAGAGATTCTACCAAGCTTTCATCATTATCAAGATGCCAAAGCCATGTGGGATGCTATAAAACTTAGATTTGGAGGCAATGACAACTCTAAGAAAATTAAGAATATTGTTCTTAAACAAGAATTTGATAACTTCTCAATTACCAGTATAGAGGGAATACATGGTGGATATAGAAGGTTCAACAAGTTGCTTATTCAGTTAGCAGTTTATGGACAAGTAATCCCTAATGAAGAAGCTAATCTAAAATTCTTAAGAAGTGTTCCACCAGAGTGGAAAGCAATGGCTTTGCACTTCATCACAAGAGATGATTTGGAAACAATTCCGTTTGATCATCTCTACAACAATCTTAGAGCATATGAGATGGATGTGAAAGGCACTGAAGTAAAGACAACAACTACTTCAAAGTCTAATTTGGCTTTTGTGTCAGATGGGAACAGCGGTACTTACTTTCAACATACCGCTAGTGGATCTAGCAGTGGTACATACTTCACAAATACCGCTGGAGGACTTACAAGCCGTACTTACCTACTAAGTATTGAAAGCAGTCCAATGATCTCTCAAAATCCACATGGAAGGTCTTCACCATTGTTTAGTGACAATGATGCCTTCTCATTCTTTGCTGGACAAGACAACAGGCCAAGATTAACTCTCAATGACTTTTTCCAAATGGATGATGCTGATGTTGAAGAGGTGGATCTTAAATGGCAAGCTGCTATGGTGTTAGTAAGATCTAATAGGTTCTTCAAGAAGACTGGAAGAAAAATGACAGTTGATCCTAATGAGCCATTAGGATATGACAAGTCTAAAGTTGAATGCTATAACTGTGGAAGGAATGGACACTTTGCAAGAGAATACAATAGAGATAAAGCTGAGACTAGCAATCAGAAGTCCAAGAACAGCTATATAACCAGTCCAAGAATAACTGAAAGCTTTCCAAGAGGAAACAGCAGGAGTCCTAAAGGAACCAAAGCATTGGTTACTGTAGATGGAGTAGTGAATTGAGCAGAAGAAGAAGAAGAAGAGCTTGGATTAATGGCTCTCTCACATGAAGATACTAAGGTACATCCTTGTTCTAAAGATTGTATTCTTAAATTTAATAGTCTAAAAGTAGAACTAGAGGAACAGTATCAAAAGGTTAACACATGCACTGTAGAAGTAGACGCTTTCAAACAGGGTGTTGTTAAATTAGAAGAAAATATAGTTTTGTACAAAAAGGCTCAACAAAACTATGAATAGAAAATAAGGATTTTGACTCTTCAAATGAAGGAAAAAGATGTGGAAATAAATGCTTTTGAAAGACAACTTTTAAAAATAAATTCAGAAAACAAAGCTTTAAAAACCAGTCTTAGTAATGAGAGGGAAGTGATTAGTCATTGGCAACAATCCTCTAAGGGATTAGGAAAATTGATTAATTCACAAATGGGGTATTATGATAAAATAGGCCTAGGATATATTGAGGATCAACCTGGGATAACCTTAACTAACAAAGACTTATCAAAAGGGACTTTTGATAGTTCTAGTGAGGTAGATGATACACCTGAAAATGATAGATATGCTGAAGGAATGAAGGCAGTTCCTCCACCAGTATCAGGAATTTTCATGTCCTCTTGTAATGATACTAGTATAGAGTTAGAAGAACATAAGATTAATAATGTCTTTAACTCTAGTACTGTGTCTCAAGAAAATACTGATGTGACCAAGAATATTGTTTATCCACCTCTAATGAACAACTTTGTTTCTGAGGAATCTAAGACTAGTTTTGCTCCCAAGCAGGTAAAAACTCCTAGCAAGATATTGGAAAACAATGAACAACATACTAAAACCAAAAGGGGTGGGCTAGGTTTTGAAAAAGTAAAGTTAAAACAACCTTTTGGGTCTTCTTTAAGAAGAAAAGGATGTTATGTTTGTGGTAGTCTAAGTCATTTTATCAAAGACTGTACATTACATGAAGATAAAATTGTGAAACAAAAGGCTACACAAAGGGACATGAAAAACAGTAATGGGAAAAATGCACAGGTCTATAGGAATCAGAAACTTAAAGATGACAAACCTAAGTTTGATCACACAAGGGTAGTTAAACAGGTTAAAAATAATCCTACCAAAAGTTTTGTTCCTAGGGCAGTACTTATGAAGCAAGGACTTGTATCCTTAAAGTCTGGTAAACTAAGTACCGGCAAGCCAAAACCTACAGGTACTGCTAGACCAAACTCAAGTACTGTTGGTTTCAAGTCTATAAAACTAATGTTCTCCAAGACTTCTAAGAAAGTTTTTGAAAAAGTTAAAACACCTAGAAGTAATGACAAGAACAAACCAGTACAAATGTGGGTTCCTAAAAGAGATATACCATGTGTTAAAGCAAGTACCGCTAAAGCAATACTTAAGTCCAAGAAGTCAAAGCACATAGAGTCACCCTATGAATTTGACTACATAAATGAAACCATGAAGTATAAGAGTAAAAGTATCATTACTGGGAATGCTTTAGTATAAACTCTTAAATGTGTAGGTCCCACAAGATCCGAGCCAAATGTGGCTTGGGTCCCTGTTAAAAACTAATGAGTTTTATTTGTGTGCAGGGGCATCTCATTGATTAATTAAAAGATAAAGGAATTGTAGATAGTGGATGCTCAAGACACATGACAGGGAACAAAGATTTTCTTGCTGAATTTGAAGAATTCAGAGGAGGTCCAGTAGCCTTTGGGGGTAGCAAAGGTAGAATCACTGGCAAAGGGAAAATCAACACAGGAAAGTTGGAATTTGAAGATGTTTTCTTTGTAAAATGATTGAATGAGTTCAATCTCTTTTCTGTATCACAAATGTGTGATAAGAAGAACAAGGTGTTATTCACAGACAAAGACTGCTTGGTATTGTCCAAAAACTTTGAGATGCCCAAGGAATCTCAAATACTGCTTAAAGTACCCAGGAAAGATAATATGTACACCTTTAATCTTCATACTATTACCCCAACAGGTGGTATTACATGTTTGCTAGCTAAGGCTTCTTTAGATGAGTCAAACTTATGGCATAGAAGGTTAGGTCATGTGAATTTCAAGAATCTTAATAGATTGGTAAAAAGGAATTTGGTTAGAGGTCTACCTAACAAATCTTTTCAAAATGATTTCACATGTGCTTCTTGTCAAAAAGGTAAACCACATAGAGCCTCTTGTAAGACCAAGACTGTAAACACTGTGACAAAACCTTTGCATCTCTTGCATATGGATTTATTTGGTCCAGTTTCTATCAGAAGCGTTAGCCATAAGACCTTTTGTCTAGTCATAACTGATGATTATAGTAGATTCAGTTGGGTTTTCTTTTTAGCCCTTAAAAGTGAAACAAGTGACTTACTAAAGGATTTTATCACTTTAGTTGAAAAGCAGTTCACTAAACAGGTTTTAATCATTAGGACTGATAAGGGAACAAAATTTAAGAATGCCGATTTTGATGAATTCTGTAGGTCTAAAGGAATTAAGAGACAATTTAGTAATCCTAGAACTCCACAACAGAATGGAGTAGCTGAAAGGAAGAATAGGACATTAATTGAGGCTGCTAGAACTATGCTGACTGATTCACTTTTGCCAAATACCTTTTGGGCAGAAGCAATCAATACTGCATGTTATGTGTTAAATAGAGTCCTAGTAACTAAGCCTCAAAACAAAACACCTTATGAACTCTTGACTAATGTAAAGCCTAACATAAGTCATTTAAAACCGTTTGGGTGTCATGTGTCCATACAAGATACTCTTGATTATTTGGGAAAGTTTGATGGGAAGTCTGATCCAGGATATCTTATAGGATATTCATTGCAAAGTAAAGCATATAGGGTTTACAATTTCGCAACTAAGAAAGTTGAAGAAAATGCTCATGTAAATTTCTTAGAAAATAAACCCAATCTTCCAGGAATAGGTTATGCTTGGATGCTTGATTTAGATTATCTAACTAACTCCATGGATTACTACTCTTTGCAAAAGGATTGTCAAACTAACAATGTAGGTGAGGAGTCAAGTGCAACTAATGAAGCTACTCAAGAAGATGTTTCTTCATCAGATGATGATATTCATATCTATATGCCAAACATGCCTACTGTTACTCCCATGTCTGCAACTCCCAAGATGCAAACCATGCCATCAAATGATGATCAAGCCTCTCAGGGGCTTCAGAGGCTTCAAGATCAAGAAAAGAATGCTACATCTGCTAATAAGCATTCAGGAGAAGAGTCTTTTGAGTCACAACACTCAGAAGTACATACTATACCTAGCGGTACTTCATCTGCAAGTACTGCTAAGTCAAAATCTGCTAAATCTATTGACTCACTAGAAGAGATTTTTCAAGCATTGGACGATGAAGACTTATATGCCAGTCCAGCTGAAGGAATCTTCTCCAAAGCTTCTGTTGGGTCTACTAGATGTAGATCTTGCAGCCTGTCAGGACCGGTGAATGACTTCTGTAATCACAAGTCAAATCACAAAGAGACTCTATACACAATATGAATGTAGAATATAAATATAATCAAGAGAAACAGAATAACTATAAAGACTTGATCCTTTCTAAGGATTTCTAATATTGATAATGACTAGAACTACGTTTTGTGAAGGTGTGTCTAACCCTTCTGCCTAAGGTTCCTTTTATACTGCAAGAAAACCCTAATACATCATTAAAGAAAACGTGTAAAACTGATATGCATATCCTTTCCTAACATATCTCATGCATATCCTAACAGAATATTAAGTAAATAATAAAGTTTGACTTCGACTAGGACCAGGAGCAGGACTTGCTCCTACTACGACTAGGACCAGGAGGAACTACATACCTCCTAGTCTAGCTATTACATATAACTATTACAATGGTCCTAACCAAAATTTGATCGACGTCGAAGTGCCGGTCAAAAAAATAACCTAATTACCTTATACTAGATAGGGTAAATGGGTATCGATCCACGAGGACTATGTGGTTTTAGTTTAAGTTTTGAGGTGATCACTGATCAATAAAGGTTTTGGTTTTGAAATCTGACAACTAAAATACTTTTGATAATAAAAATGCTGATTAAAAATTAAAATAATTGTTAAACTAATAGTAAAGCTAGAAAAATAAAATAAAGATGTAAATAATTAAAAGAAAAATGCAATCCCTTCCAGCTCCTAATATTTATGGTTGGTCACACTTATGGATTATTGAAACTTTTTAGAACCGATTATAAAGATTATTTTGACTTAATATGAATGAATTAATGTCGGCATTTATTATGTTCATCAACGACTCGCAATAATAAATCTTATATTAATCTAACCAATAATTATGTTTTAACAATTTATTTAGGTACAACTTATGTTGATTATACGACCATTTTTTTTTACTAAATAAAATAAGTATGAATCGTTAACTAACAATAAATTGTCTAACACAAATAATTAAACATAATATCAAATTGATAAAGATAATTTATAAATAAATTATAAATCAATGTAATGAAAATATGATAACCCAAAAGTAATGATCAAACCATAAATAATACCGGAAGGAATTACAACAAAATTAGCCGGACATCGCGGTGCACTCAATCCGCTTAATACCAAACATCACCATTCTTTTCTTGTATATTCTTAGCAGCCGTCCCCACCTGTTCTTTTGTCCTTTGCGATTGTAAGAATCCCCACTTGTTCTCCCAAGCTAATTTTTTTTCCTTCTTCCTGGCGGCAATTTTTTTTTCTTTCTTTTCAATCCTCTTTTTTTTCTTTTGTTGAAAGAGATGTCGACAAAACCAAATCACCCTTCAATATAAATAGATTTTGTAGTCGGTTTGTATTGGGCTATTGGGCCAATAAAAAAAAAATTATTATTAATTTTTTTTCTTTTCTTTTTACTCTTTTGGCATATACTAATTTTGGCCCAATAAAAAATAACCCAACATCAATAATTGCTCGAACGAAGCCCGGACATATAAAAGATAACCGAAAATATTGCGACGCGCTCAAATCTTTTTCTTCAATATTTTTTCTTCATTTATCGGCGCTCACAATGTCTTTTCTCCAAAAAAATTAATTAAATCGGCCATTTTATTCCATTTCACTCGTAACCTACATAATCACAAAACACACTCAAAGTACATATATAACGAAAAATAAATATATAAATATACTAAATTAACATGCTATGAGGTGAATGCAAAATACACCGATTAACTCCTCTCAACTTAAACTTTTACCGTCTCGTGTAAAAATAAAATAAAAATATACAAGCATGTTAATTTCATAATTTTTAATCATACTACTGAAATTTAATCAAAAAGATCACATTCAACCTAATACACTAATAACCATCCTACATGACAAATAATCCAAAATGATTACCAATATTTTTGTCCTTCTTAAACACTTAGCATAACCATTCCCATTGATTCCATTTACTTTATGTTTCATATAATTAACCATGTATCCAACGTACCTATTACACACCTATAATCAATATAAACATTAATCTAAAGCAAAAGGTGAGAATATCGTACACCTTTTATAACATTGGAGTTTTTATAGCATAAGAGCACATCATAAGCCATCATACTTTAGCTTACATACTTCCACTTTTTTTTTCTCATCATTTTTTTTTCACATTTTTTTTTTCATTTTTTTTTTCACTTTTTTTTTTTTTTTTCACATCACACATAAGCTCTCTCTCTTTTAGCCATTCAGGACCGTTTCTTATACAAGTCATCCTGAACGCTTTATACACTCCTTTTAAGGTTGATATAAAGACCAATTATTCAGAAAAATGAATATCTATCCTATAGGTGCATACTAAAACACATCGGCACATGAGAACCGGTTAATTAAGTCTGTTTAATTAAATGGGAACAGTTATACTTCGTGCCTACTGGTACATCACATGATGGAATTATCTACCACATTGTCTAATTATACAATGCACTAAATTAAACTAATCTTTCTAATTTCATTACAATAATACAAGGATTGAGTTATTTCACATAAAATTGTCTCAGCCAAGTGCAATGCTATCCATCATAAAGATTGGCGTCTGACCCATGCTAACAACTAAAGTATCACCTTGCGCGGGTGACGAATCAGATAGGCAAGCCCAGCATATGACTACCACCAATAATTATGACAGTTCTCCAACTCTTTTCTAAGGCCACCGTACGCGGGTGGCGAGCCGAATAAGATCAATTTCAAATGTCCTAACCCAACTATTACATTACTATATTCATATTATTTATTTAAACTTTTTACTCGATCTAAGCAAAGGAAAATAGAGGGAATTCAACCGTCTCAATAGCTCTTTTGATTCTTCTTGATTCTTCTTGTATACTTGAAAATCTTCTTCACTGCATTTAGGTTCGAAACCGTTAGAGTCACCTGGTGTCTAGAACAAGCACTTACTGCAAACATAATGTCCGGACGTGAGGCAGTCAAATACATGAGAGAGCCAATCATAGACCTGTACATGTGAACATTTACCGGGGGATCTGGCTCATTCTTAAGTTTGATTTTAGCAACTTCATAAGGAGTTGCTGCTGGTCTAAGAGGATCCATGTCAAACTTCTGAAGAATCTCATGAACATATTTATCTTGACTGATGAAAATCCCATCCGATTGTTGCTTGACCTGAAGACCAAGGAAAAATGACAGTTCTCCCATGGCACTCATCTGAAATTCGCCTTTCATTAAGTGTTCAAACTCATCACACCACTCCTTCCTTGTAGAACCAAAGATAATGTCGTCCACATAAACCTGAACAAGGATAATATCCTTGGAATTCCGCCGAAGAAATAGTGTTTTGTCAATAGTACCTCTTCTATAGCCATTCTTTAACAAGAAAGTGGAGAGATGCTCATACCAAGCTCTAGGAGCCTGATGTAGCCCATAAAGAGCCTTGACCACCTTGTAGACTTTCTTGGGATGAAGTGGATCTACAAACCCCTTAGGTTGAGTAACATACACTTCCTCGTCAATTTTTCCATAGAGAAATGCACTCTTGACATCCATCTGGAACACCCTAAAGCCAACATACAAAGCAAAGGCCAAAAACAGACGAATGGCCTCGATCCTGGCAACAGGCGCAAAGACTTCAGTATAGTCAATGCCCTCAATTTGAGTGTGTCCTTGTGCGACAAGCCTCGCTTTATTCCTGACAACAATTCCCCGTGCATCCTTCTTGTTTTTGAGAATCCATTTGGTATTGATAGCTGTCTTCCCATCTGGTAAGTCAACCAGAACCCAAACATTCTGAAACAAGAATTGCTGCATTTCCTCCTGCATAGCCTCCACCCAACTTTGATCCTCAAGTGCATGAGAAACAGACCTGGGTTCCACCTGTGAAAGAAAACAAGCAAACAAGCAGTGTTGAAAGTCCGTATGATTATTACGCTTTTGATCCTCAATATAGCCAACAAGAGCATGATGATCAGACGAGGCCTTCTGCTGCATTCTGCGTGTCTTGACGGTAGAACCAGGATCTCCAATAATTTAAGTGGTAGGATGATCTTTATGTGATTGCAAGACTGGATTGGAAGAAACCTCCACTTCTGGTGCCAAGTTATTGAGATCACCAACAAAATCAGCATCATATGAAGCATTTTGGAAAATCCCGTCTACCGGTTGTTTATGTATATCATCCAGCTTGGTAGAAGACTTCTATTCATGGTTCCCCAAATCAGAAGGACTGGAGAAACGTGTATTGGAAGCAGACTCACTAGCCGGAGTACCAGTAGTTGATAAGCTAGCACTAGGAGCAGAAGCTGGAGTACCAGGAGCAACTTTGTCAGTAGGATCAACCAAGGGAAACTCAAAACTACCTTGAGCAGCTGCTTTAGTAGCTTCTTGTTGTTGCTTGAGAAGAGTGTCAAGAGCTGCATGGGAATCCTGTACATCCAATGGAGTTGCATCACTAGGAGGAGTAGGAGAAACCGTGGTGGAATAGGATGGAACCACAAAAATGTCATCCTCATCATCTGAATCAGAAAGACTAGAAGGAACACCAGTACTAGAAGTTGCAAACACTTGTGGTCCTGCATCATGGTTAGTTTTGAAACGAAAATATCCTAACGAATCACTAAGATAATCAAGATCAAAATACCATTCTGTACCTTTGCCTTGGATGTTTGACTTCTCCTCAAAATACCTGAGATTAATAGTTTCAATAATCCGTTTGGCTTGAAGATTGTAGACATGATACGCCCGAGAATGAGCTGAATATCCCACAATGTATCCTTCATCTGCCTTGCCATCAAACTTCCCCAAATAGTCACTAGTATTCAGAATGGTGACTGGACACCCAAAAGGCTTCAAATGAGCAATATTTGGAACTTTGCCCGTGAGCAGCTCATAAGGAGTTTTCTTGTGAGGATTGGTAATAGAAACCCTATTCAAAACATAACTTGCAGTATTAACAGCTTCTGTCCAGAACATGGTCGGAAGTTTGGAATCGGCAAGCATAGTTCTTGCTGCTTCTATTAGTGTCCGGTTCTTTCTTTCTGCCACACCATTCTGTTGAGGAGTCCGAGCAGCACTATAATCTCTTTTGATGCCCTTAGCATTGCAAAGTGCGATGAGGTCTCTATTTTTAAACTCGGTTCCATTGTCGCAACGAATACCTTTAACTTTCTTGGACAACTGATTCTCTATCAAGGTAAGAAAATCTAGAAGAATTGAGTAGGTCTCACTCTTGGCAGCCATGAAGAACACCCACGTAAACCTGCTATAACCATCAGTCACCACCAAACAGAATTGCTTGTGGTCAATGCTTCTGATGGAAGTAGGACCAAATAAGTCCATGTGTAGAAGCTGCAATGGTTCAGTAATAAGACTTAAAGCAGTAATGGCCTTGAAGGATGCTTTGTGTTGTTTGCCTTTGCTGCAGGCAATACAATTTATATCATTTCTAAACGTCTTGGGAGGTAAACCAGAGACCAGATTCAGATTGGCAAGTTTGTGAATGGTCTTGAAGTTCACATGTCCCATCCTTCGGTGCCATTTAGTGGCTTCATCTTCTGAGGCTTTTGCAACCAGACATGCTAGTTGACCAGTAGGGTTGACTTCATTCAACTTGATGCTATATAGATTGTGTCTTCTAGGGATTCTGAGTAAAACTTGTGAGTCATCCGGAAGCTGTATCGGTGAAGAGTACAAACTGCTTCTTGTCACAAATCTGAGAGACCGATATCAAGTTGAAGTGTTGAAGTGCTTCCACATAGTAGACCTGCTCAAAATTTAGATTAGGAGTCTTTATCGTTCTTTTGCCAGTGATTCTGCCTTCACCTCCACCGAAATAGACCTTGCCTCCATGAAATGGTACAAGGTTAGAGAGAAGACTTTTATTGCCAGTCATGCTCCTGGAGCAACCACTATCAACAATGCCTAGACTAGGATCCTGGTATGGAGTAACCTACAACAACAAGATAATAAAAATGCAAAAGTTAGTGTCTTAAGGGGACCCAAACCTTTTCAGGTTTGAGCCTGCCTTGTGGATCATTAGAAGAATGCCAAGAAGATTGATGAGATCCACTATTGTTCCTTGGTTGCCTATGCATCATATGGGTATTATTATTTGACCAAGAACAACCTGCTGAGGGCTTAACAGTAGTTCCCACATTTCCCAAACCAAAATACGTGTGGTCTAAATGATGCGGATATATTGGATTAAAATTTTGAAAAAAATTACTGGTTGGTTGGAATCCACTATCTCTCCAATAATCAGACGTAAAAGGAGAGGATACTCTTGAAGTATTAAACATTGGAGCACTAGGATTAAGTCTTCTAGGAGCATAGGAAACAGCTCCTGGTGAACCAGGAGCTAGAAAAGCATGATTAACAGATGCACGTGTGTCATAATAATCACAATCTTTAATTAAATGAAAGGAACTGCCACAAACAAAACATGTTTTGAAAGACCTTTTATTAGAATGAGATTGTTTCATACTGCCTACTTTATTACACACATTTCTAGGAAAAACATTCTTCCTAGGACTCAATAAACAAGGACCAGACACACTTGACTTGACAGCAACTTTTTCTTCACACTTCCTAGCACCAGTAGCAGCATGTTCATTCGACTTGGAACTTGTAGGTCTTGACTCTTCACTTGAACCATTAGATGCAGAGTCACCGGCTTTGTCACTGAAAGTACATGAGACAAAGTCATTAGTATTAGTAGAACTTGTTGGGGACTCAAGCATCTGTGATCCATCCGAGTCATTATGCCATGAGGTGGGCATAAAATTTCCAGTAAGAGGAGGAGGGACAGCATGCATTTCTGCTGCTGGTTTAAACATATTGTAACTAGGTTTGCCCTCATCCTCTTTGTCGGCATCAAAGACACTTGAGAAAGATAAATCAAATACATCTTCAGAATCAATATATTTTTCAAATCCTAAGCCTCTTTTAGTTCTGCCAGACATGCTACTATCAATTAATTTTGAAAGATTTTTAGGTGCCTTTTGCCATTTGTCAAATCTTAACATTGTAGCATCTAATTTAGCTTGCATCTCCTCTTTTTCTTTGATACTAGCATCTCTTTCAGTTTCAGTATATTTAAGCATATTTGTAGTGTTTTCTAAATCAATGCTTAGTATCCTGATTTTATCCTCATACGCACGTTGTGTATCTTGTAACCACCTCTTTTGTTGTTCCAATGTGTTTAATGAAGCCTTATAGGCTTGTACCTCTAAAAATACTTATCATTTTGATCATTTACTTCATTAAATTGGGACAACAATTCTGTGTATTTATCATGACAACCAAGAGGACAATGTTGTACCTGAGGTGAGATGCCCATAAGAGCAAACTCGTCTGCTTCTTCTGCATCAGAGAGATTCCCAGCAATCATTGCTAACACATCAGTCGAGGATTCAGCTGATTCCAGAGTAGAAGCCTGATGATCATTCCAGTTGACCATAGAGTCAACAGATACCAATGCCTTCCTGTCATCTTTAACCTCCTGAACCTTGAAAGCGGAGTACCTGCTCTTCTCCTGATCATTCTTGCTAGGGCACTCCCTTGCAAAGTGACCCTGTTGCTGGCAGTTATAGCATCGTACCTTGCTTCTATCGAATCTTCCTGGCTCCTGAGGGTTGTAATTAAATTTCCTTCCTGCTTTCTTCTCAAACTTGTGAACCCTAAGAGTAAGCATGGCCATCTGCCATTTAAGATCCATCTCATCCAGGTCAAGTTTATCGACCTGTTTGAAGTCATCAAAAGCAAGTTGTTGTTCAGCATTAACATCAGCCACAAAAGAATGAAGAACAACTTCTACCATACTACCATACTTGGCAGCAGGATCAGGAGCAGAAGTATGCTGAATAGTATGCTGGGAGGAGACAGTATTGCTTGGGCTACTTGCATATGACATGGGACTAGATGCCATAGAGCTCACAAAGGCTGAATTAGCAGGGGTGTTAAAAGAGTCACTAGGGTATCCTCTCACATGAGGTTCAAATGTTCTGAGCCTATGAAACAGATCATCAAAGGTGAGATAGTCAAGCCCACCTTTGGCTTTGAGAGAGATCACCACCTGGTTCCATGAGTAGGGTAAGGCTTTAAGAAACCTTGCATTAATGTCACCATCATCAGGTTTTGACCGAAGTTGATTCAATTGGCTCAAGATCTTCTGGAACCTATCATACCCTTGATTTAGACCTTCAGTTTCTGAGATTTTGAATTCGGTAAATTCATCTCTCAGCATGGACCTTCGCATTTTCTTTGACTCCTCATTCCCGCCGAATCTTGCTTTTATGCCATTCCAGATCTCTCTGGCATCATCCAAATGGTAGAAATCACCCATGTGATCTTCAGGAAGAGATTGAAGCAAAATCGTTTTTGCTTTTACCTCCTTCTGAATAGCTATGATTTCCTCATGAGATTTAGGGTCAAGAAGAGTAATATTACCGTTCTTGTCTCGTCCAGTAAGCTTCCTACTGTTCCCATTCAGAATGATCTTCCAAAGATCTTAATCAGTGTTGGTGATCCACCATTCCATCTTCATTGCCCAGTTATCATATTCACCCTTCTTCAGAAGAGGGAATTTTCCATTCGTGTTGGAGACCGTAGCCAGGATCTGCTGAGGTTGCATAATTTTAGGAGTGCTTTCTTCTCCTGTTTGAGTAGAAGTAGAGGCAGACATGATAAACAGATTGTGAGTAATAAGAGAACTTGATTCTTCTTGTATAGTGTAGTAACCCGAACTTTAAAATTAACATTTAGACCGAGTTCTAATAGTAATTCTATTATTCAGACCAATATTTACTACTCGACTTTATTTGTCATGTTCTTTCGACAAATAATATTGAATTCTCAGCTAACCGGTAAGGTTAGGGCTTTAACGTGTCAAATACTTGTCACTTATTAATTATTGGCAAAGTCTATGCCCGTTCTGTCGTCGTTTTAATTTATCATTTTACGAGCATTCTTCATAATTTACGTTAAGCCTTTAACGTCATTCGTTTATACGACGCGTTAACATTTATTAAATTATAATCCATCTTTATTTATTGAAATATAAATGTTCTCCGAATGTCAATTTCTTATTTTATATTGAGAGTTTATTTTTCGTGTCCAACGCATATCTTTTAAATCGCGTAACTTTTAAAATTTCGGACCACAATAATACCCGATTTTACAAATTACGTAACAATATTTAATATAAATTTCATCCGCATATTTACTTAATACGTCACAATTACTATTTTAGAACGGTTCATCATATGGTACGTGTCATGTATACATGCTTCTACACATATGATGATAATCCAATTCATCTTATTTTTTTGTGATGAGGTAGTCAAACACACTACCTTGTTGATATTCTTCATTTTTGTCATCCCATTTCGTAAAGAAAAAGAAACAAAAACGCCACAACTTTAGTTTTTATTTACTAGTTATTTTAACTAGTATTGAAAAGAAGATGAAGGACATATACCTTGAATCATTTCAACTACATAAACTTCATCTATAATATCATCTTTGGTATTCTTTTGGGCTGAGATTATAAGGGTATCTACAAGTAATTTTTCCAGAAATATGTTGGTATTTGTGGTTATTGATTTGGATTAAGTGGTGATTCCAAATACTTGTATTTTCGTCCTCTCATTGTAAGGATTACTTTGCCTATTTTGTATTTTCATTTTTATGTAATCTCTACTGATATGATATGTATTTTAATGATGTATTTATCATATTGTAAGTTTGGGACATTGTACAAAGTGATGGGACATTTAAAAACTAGTAGCCTTTTAATTTGTAACAAATAGATTGGCATTAATTCCACATCAGTGGCTAAACAAGATAATTGGGAAAGTTCAGTAACTTTTGGACCTTGGAAAATAATAGAAGGTGATAGATATATGTTTTTTTTGGTGATTTTGTCGGGTGGCTCGTCCCGTGACGATACCCGATGAATTAGATATTGTCGAAACGGTAAAAAGTACCAAATCTGAACATGCTGTATAAACCGACTGAAAACTCTAATAAGAACTCAGAACCATTGAAAAAGGTAAAACTATAGATTGTAGATAAAAATATGAGGAACTAGAATCAGTTGGATAGTTTATCAATTCATTACGGTTTGGAAATGGCGGCCGAAACGGTAGAAACAAAGTTGGCTGCGAATGACAGCCAACTCTTTTAAGTGATAAAATGGGTAAATTATTTATGATAAATATAAATTAGGGGCAATTGAACTTATAATAAGTAAACCACATAAGTTAATAATGACTTTGGTAAAAATAACTCATCTATATTATTTATGGTTTAGGAGAAATGATCTAATCTACGAGGCATGTCGAGAAACTGTAAAAAAATTGGACTATATTAAATTAACGTTTAAACGTGACGATTTTTATAAAATCCAAAGTGGTATGACCCACTTGTGTAGAGTTTTAGACTCAGTTTTATACTGATATTTAGATATCCCAAGACCCGACCAATGTGAGATATTAAGTCGACAACGTTTGGAGGCGTTTTAGAACACATAAAGCTTATAAACTGGTTTTGGGCCATAAAAGCCCAACATACACTTATAATGGCTATTAGGCCATTATTGGGCCTGAGATTTATAACATGTTTAGAGTTTAATACTGAGATCTAAATGGACTAAAGTCATAATAACTTGTAATGGGCCACTTATGGGCTTTAATGAGCTTAATGGTCATAATGAGACTTTATATGATAAATTGTTCTAAAAGTCTTACGAAAAGTTTTATAAAACTTATACAATGTCCAAACTTACTAAAGTGAACTATTTACATATATGTATGACTTACGTATAGACTCGAGCCTAAGACACGTCTCGTCATTATAGGTCTCGTTCGGTCATATGTCGACTGCTAGGCATCTCATTCTTGATCAATGAGCGATTGATATCTCGTGAAGTCGTGTATCGACTATTGGATGTTTGTTCCTCGATAAACGTTGATAGCTATAGCAGGTGAGTTCATAGCCTCGCTTTTACTGCTTTATATGTGTTTATAAACCCGCGAGGGGGAATACATGCTCTTGGTATAAATATACGTTGTCTATATATATAGTTTTGAGAGGATACATGTTTATGAATAAACATGTGAAGTTTGACTATATTCTTTGAACGAATACAAGTTGTTGTAAATGAATACAAGATGCTTGATTAAATGCTTTTGAAAGATGAACACAGGCGTTGATTGTATTGATTGTGAATCGCTATTTGCTAAGTGCTGTATTGCCAAAATTTGGAAAGTCCCTATAAACCCATGAACCGTTAACTACCCTTGATGGGTAGGCGCTGGTATAGACGGATGGATCCATCGGGGATGGCCCCCACCTGGGCAGGTCGCACCTGTGGGTTGGAGGCTCAGCCAGGTGTGTTGTATTAGAAGTAAGGGGGTATTTGTCAAGATACCTGACTAGGGCATTATTATACTTAAGGCTTCGGTGTCATGGCTTAGTAGAATAGCGTGGACTTTGAGTATTGTATGTGTTACAATATTGACAGTGGATGAGATTCTTGTGTTCAAAAGCTTTGTGGTTTATTTAAAAACCTATTATTGTTTATTTAAAAACCTATGAATTCACTCAACCGTTGTGTTGACATGTTAGCATGTATTCTCAGGTGTGTCGGTTTAAGAGCAGCTGGAGCATGGAGCCGCGCAGGATAAAGTAAAGGCAAAACAAACAATTTCCATTCGATACATTTGACAAATCTTTATTATTTCTTAAGGTTTGTACAAATTGGTGGGACCTCTTTTTAGTTAACTCTGATTTAATAAAATTATCGAATGGTTTATTTTATAAAACGTCTCTTTTGAGGTCGTTTTCTATGACTCTGTGTGATGTGCTATGAAGTAACGCCCAATGTTGATATTCCGCTGCCTTGTGAAATTGGGGGTGTTACAGATTGGTATCAGAGCACTAGTTATAGCGAACTAGGTCATTTTTAAAACCTAGACTATAACTGCTCTTTCGTAAAATTGTTTGATTGCCTTCCAAAGTATCCGCGCGCTCATGGCTCCTAGAAACCAATGTTTGGTTTTGATTGTGTGATCCTATGTGTATATAGGAATGATTGTACGCATATGTATGTACACACTATGATATTTAAAGGCATTGCGCGAGAAGCAATGGTCCTTGCATGATTATCGTATATTTATAATGCGGTTTTGTATAGAATTTGGCCTCACCGCCAACCACCGATTTCGATAAATTAATTATTATCCGAATATGAGTATGGAACTCGTTTGATACTTTGGGAACATATATATTGTTCTGTAATCAATCATATATCGACTAATTTAAGCTCGATTATTGTCATCGCATTGTGATGTGCCATTTTAGGACATCTCCTTTCGAAACGTAATTGATTAATGTGATATTCGTATTTACGTTAATCCTTATGATTTTGAAGAATCATTTCTTCATGGAGATATCTTCTACATAATATAACGTTTAAATTGATTGTATATGTTTACGTTTTATTGGCGAAAAGGAGGATGCCTGTGTTGGACCTAATATATATATATATATATATACCCAAATCAACTATATATAATTTGGGTACAACAAAGATATGCTCATAGTAGTCATTAGTTGAGCAACTTAAAAATTTGTATTTAAATGGAATGGGACATTTTAATATAGAGATTTTAAATCGCCCAACTATGTGTCGTTTAAGGTTCTCTTATTGAAATGGAGTGGGACATTTGAATAAGAAAGTTTTAAACCACTGGACCTTAGATTGTCGATGGTTTCTTTATTCAAATGGTATGGGACGTTTGAATATAGAAATCATGGAGTAAGTTTGACACCCTGTACTTTTCTTGGCATTTAATTTTGTTATGATGTCGTGTTTTGTGACGGTATTACTGAGTAGGATGATTTATAATCGTCTTGTTGAAATAAATTGGGACGCCTTTTTATTTGAACAAGAAAGTTATAAGTTCCCGAACCATAAATTTATAATTCTTGTTTACATGGATTGGGACGCCTTTGGATGTAAACAATGATTTATAAAGTGGGCTCAAGTGTGCCTGAGTTGGTTTGTGATTATTTTGTATACGGATGTATTTCTTCGACTCGTGTTTCGTTGGTATGATTCGTTCATTACGATCGTCCTTATGGATATTATTGATTATCTTCTATGTACGAGTAACCCATTAGTATTTTCCCAAGTTGTGATTTGTCTTTATGGACTATTTATAATGTGCCCCGACTATCGTAAGCTTGATAAGCTGATCATTAAGAACCATTACACGTTCCACGGATAGACGACTTGTTTAATCGACACTAGTATGTAAGTGTGTACTTGTGGATCGACCGACGATTAAGTTATCACTGATAGCTTATCTTGGATGAAAAGATTTTGAAATTTTGCTTGTTATTATGGATGGTTCATCAAATAATTTTTCAGACGTAACGAGAATTATCTTTTGGGTATGGATCCGTTTTGTGAGCACCCTGTAATGTCATTTGGGTATGGATCCGTGTGTGAGCACCCTCTGATGAAGAAAATATTTTTCGATTTGCATCTATGCAATCAAGATCGTGAACATCCTTTAACTTACAAACTTTCCTCTAACTAAACTTATTCGAAGATCTTGTCAAATATTCTTATTTATCATGGCTTGGTTGTTTAACAAGCATGAGTTAACTTGATTGAACTTATTGATTTGGCACGTCTTGACTACTTTGCAAGCATGTCGTAATATGATTATATGTGCTTAATGATGGTTTTTGTGTTTGATTTGGATCGTAGTTCTTTCCATTGAGTAATGTGTACTCCGGACGAATTTTCGTATCGATGAATTCCCTTTTGACAGAATAGGCATGCATGTTTGAGATCATCCCAATAGGTGATTTTGTATGACTAGTACTAATTACCTCGTCTTGATTATTTTGTAACGTTTCGATGGACTTATGTGTGATCCATGCGATTTTTTTTCTTACAACTTAATTGTTTTTATCAGACCCGTGGACAATATGTGTTTTAATTTGATCGACGTGATCACCGATTGTTTTAAATTAATTTTCGCATTGGGAAATTTCTCAAATACGCCCAATTATTTTGACTCTTCACTTTTAATGTGAAAATTTTCTAACTTATATCGACCGTCGCAAGTTTGATAAGCTAGGAATAATGTACCTTGAGGCACTTCAAAAAATTGACGGCTTGTTAATTTTTCGCTTTCAATGGCTTTTCCTTCGAGTTATGTATTATTCTTTACTTATAAGGGTTAAAGATACATTTAAAACGTTCATTCATGGTTGTTATGTATACTCGTTGCTTTGAACTTTCTTCATTTAACATTCTTTAGAAACCTCAACGATGACTTGTCTATCTCTCACCTCTTCGCCCTTTAACCGAAGACTATTGAGACGAATTAAGCGATGGAACATCGCTTCCTAAAGGGGTAGATAATGTAGTAACCCGAACTTTAAAATTAACATTTAGACCGAGTTCTAATAGTAATCTATTATTCAGACCAATATTTACTACTCGACTTTATTTGTCATGTTCTTTCGACAAATAATATTGAATTCTCAGCTAACCGGTAGAGGTTAGGGCTTTAACGTGTCAAATACTTGTCACTTATTAATTATTGGCAAAGTCTATGCCCGTTCTTTCGTCGTTTTAATTTATCATTTTACGAGCATTCTTCATAATTTACGTTAAGCCTTTAACGTCATTCGTTTATACGACGCGTTAACATTTATTAAATTATAAGCCATCTTTATTTATTGAAATATAAATGTTCTCCGAATGTCAATTTCTTATTTTATATTGAGAGTTTATTTTTCGTGTCCAACGCATATCTTTTAAATCGCGTAACTATTAATATTTCGGACCACGATAATACCCGATTTTACAAATTACGTAATAATATTTAATATAAATTTCATCCGCATATTTACTTAATACGTCACAATTACTATTTTAGAACGGTTCATCATATGGTACGTGTCATGTATACATGCTTCTACACATATGATGATAATCCAATTCATCTCATTTTTTTGTGATGAGGTAGTCAAACACACTACCTTGTTGATATTCTTCATTTTTGTCATCCCACTTCGTAAAGAAAAAGAAACAAAAACGCCACAACTTTAGTTTTTATTTACTAGTTATTTTAACTAGTATTGAAAAGAAGATGAAGGACATATACCTTGAATCATTTCAACTACATAAACTTCATCTATAATATCATCTTTGGTATTCTTTTGGGCTGAGATTATAAGGGTATCTACAAGTAATTTTTCCAGAAATATGTTGGTATATGTGGTTATTGATTTGGATTAAGTGGTGATTCCAAATACTTGTATTTTCGTCCTCTCATTGTAAGGATTACTTTGCCTATTTTGTATTTTCATTTTTATGTAATCTCTACTGATATGATATGTATTTTAATGATGTATTTATCATATTGTAAGTTTGGGACATTGTACAAAGTGATGGGACATTTAAAAACTAGTAGCCTTTTAATTTGTAACAAATAGATTGGCATTAATTCCACATCAGTGGCTAAACAAGATAATTGGGAAAGTTCAGTAACTTTTGGACCTTGGAAAATAATAGAAGGTGATAGATATATGTTTTTTTGGTGATTTTGTCGGGTGGCTCGTCCCGTGACGATACCCGATGAATTAGATATTGTCGAAACGATAAAAAGTACCAAATCTGAACATGCTGTATAAACCGACTGAAAACTCTAATAAGAACTCAGAACCATTGAAAAACGTAAAACTATAGATTGTAGATAAAAATATGAGGAACTAGAATCAGTTGGATAGTTTATCAATTCATTACGGTTTGGAAATGGGGGCCGAAACGGTAGAAACAAAGTTGGCTGCGAATGACAGCCAACTCTTTTAAGTGATAAAATGGGTAAATTATTTATGATAAATATAAATTAGGGGCAATTGAACTTATAATAAGTAAACCACATAAGTTAATAATGACTTTGGTAAAAATAACTCATCTATATTATTTATGGTTTAGGAGAAATGATCTAATCTACGAGGCATGTCGAGAAACTGTAAAAAAATTGGACTATATTAAATTAACGTTTAAACGTGACGATTTTTATAAAATCCAAAGTGGTATGACCCACTTGTGTAGAGTTTAGACTCAGTTTTATACTGATATTTAGATATCCCAAGACCCGACCAATGTGAGATATTAAGTCGACAACGTTTGGAGGCGTTTTAGAACACATAAAGCTTATAAACTGGTTTTGGGCCATAAAAGCCCAAGATACACTTATAATGGCTAATAGGCCATTATTGGGCCTGAGATTTATAACATGTTTAGAGTTTAATACTGAGATCTAAATGGACTAAAGTCATAATAACTTGTAATGGGCCACTTATGGGCTTTAATGAGCTTAATGGTCATAATGAGACTTTATATGATAAATTGTTCTAAAAGTCTTACGAAAAGTTTTATAAAACTTATACAATGTCCAAACTTACTAAAGTGAACTATTTACATATATGTATGACTTACGTATAGACTCGAGCCTAAGACGCGTCTCGTCATTATAGGTCTCGTTCGGTCATATGTCGACTGCTAGGCATCTCATTCTTGATCAATGAGCGATTGATATCTCGTGAAGTCGTGTATCGACTATTGGATGTTTGTTCCTCGATAAACGTTGATAGCTATAGCAGGTGAGTTCATAGCCTCGCTTTTACTGCTTTATATGTGTTTATAAACCCGCGAGGAGGAATACATGCTCTTGGTATAAATATACGTTGTCTATATATATAGTTTTGAGAGGATACATGTTTATGAATAAACATGTGAAGTTTGACTATATTCTTTGAACGAATACAAGTTGTTGTAAATGAATACAAGATGCTTGATTAAATGCCTTTGAAAGATGAACACAGGCGTTGATTGTATTGATTATGAATCGCTATTTGCTAAGTGCTGTATTGCCAAAATTTGGAAAGTCCCTATAAACCCATGAACCGTTAACTACCCTTGATGGGTAGGCGCTGGTACAGACGGATGGATCCATCGGGGATGGCCCCCACCTGGGCAGGTCGCACCTGTGGGTTGGAGGCTCATCCAGGTGTGTTGTATTAGAAGTAAGGGGGTATTTGGCAAGATACCTGACTAGGGCATTATTATACTTAAGGCTTCGGTGTCATGGCTTAGTAGAATAGCGTGGACTTTGAGTATTGTATGTGTTACAATATTGACAGTGGATGAGATTCTTGTGTTCAAAAGCTTTGTGGTTTATTTAAAATCCCATTATTGTTTATTTAAAAACCTATGAATTCACTCAACCGTTGTGTTGACATGTTAGCATGTATTCTCAGGTGTGTCGGTTTAAGAGCAGCTGGAGCATGGAGCCACGCAGGATAAAGTAAAGGCAAAACAAACAATTTCCATTCGATACATTTGACAAATCTTTATTATTTCTTAAGGTTTGTACAAATTGGTGGGACCTCTTTTTAGTTAACTCTGATTTAATAAAATTATCGAATGGTTTATTTTATAAAACGTCTCTTTTGAGGTCGTTTTCTATGACTGTGTGTGATGTGCTATGAAGTAACGCCCAATGTTGATATTCCGCTGCCTTGTGAAATTGGGGGTGTTACATATAGAGACCCTTCCAGTCTCTGATACCACTTGTTGGGTCTACTAGATGTAGATCTTGCAGCCTGTCAGGACCGGTGAATGACTTCTGTAATCACAAGTCAAATCACAAAGAGACTCTATACACAATATGAATGTAGAATATAAATATAATCAAGAGAAACAGAATAACTATAAAGACTTGATCCTTTCTAAGGATTTCTAATATTGATAATGACTAGAACTATGTTTTGTGAAGGTGTGTCTAACCCTTCTGCCTAAGGTTCCTTTTATACTGCAAGGAAACCCTAATACATCATTAAAGAAAACGTGTAAAACTGATATGCATATCCTTTCCTAACATATCTCATGCATATCCTAACAGAATATTAAGTAAATAATAAAGTTTGACTTCGACTAGGACCAGGAGCAGGACTTGCTCCTACTACGACTAGGACCAGGAGGAACTACGTACCTCCTAGTCTACCTATTACATATAACTATTACAATGGTCCTAACAGCTTCCTATGATGAGCAGGGTGCATTAACTGATTTCAACAATTTGGAAACAGAAATTCCAGTCAGTTCTATTCCCACTCATAAAGTCAACAACAACCATCCTGCTACACAGATTATTGGTGATCCAAAATCTGCTGTACAAACCAGAAGACAACTGCAAACCAATATTGAAACTCATGCACTAGTGAGTTATGTCAAACAACAGCAGAGAACAAATCATAAAGATACTCAACATTGTTTGTTTGCATGTTTCTTATTTGTAATACCCAGAAACCAAGGTCACTTATCTTACCCTAAATTACGACTATTTTTGAAATTTTTAAGAAATTTTGTTTACTATATATTTTAACGTTTTGGTTGAAACCAATGTTTGAGGTCGCTTTATCGATTGACGATTTAAGAAGAACGATGACGACTACGATCCCGACGGGTGCCCAATTTCTATGTTTATTGTCGCTTTATCGATATTATAATTTTTCAAGGATTTTACTTTTGGTTCGTGTTAAGTCGAGTCGGGTGCGTTTTATTTCTTTTCGGGTGCGTTTAAATTGTCCTAAAAGTATTCTGGAGTGTTCGGGATGACCCCCGAGTCACGCAAAATTTTCGAAGCCGACTAATAAGTTAATTCCCGCAAATATTTGAGGTCGTTTAAAAACAAGGCCAAAAGAATACTTAAATTACACATATGGTCCCTCAAACTTTACAAAAGGGGTGAAGGAACACACACACACAAAAACATACTTCAAAAAAAATCCCACCCCCTTCCCTCTCTCTCCTTTGGCCGTCGGCCATACCACCACGACCACCAAAATCTTTTTTTTCTTGTTTTGATTAATTCCAAGTTTAGACCACTCTTTCTAATCATTTATTAAGTGATTTTCCAAGGTTAAATCCAACATGCATTAACATGATTTTCCAAAAATTAAAAGATTTTTCAAAAGTTTGATTTGGTGTAATTAAACTCAATGCATGTTTGATTGAGGTTTAGATTATGTTAATTCACCATTAAAAGTAACCAAAACAAGTTTGGTTTGGGTGTTTTGATCACCAACACCCCACGGCCAAATGGGGGTGTTTGGTGGATCTTGGTGTTTGATTATTTTGTTGTTGGATTTGTGTTTAGATTGGTGTTTTGAGTGTGTTTGAATGGGTTAAACTTATTGCATGCTTGTTTTGGTAAATGGGTTTTAGGATGGATTTGATGTTCTAGGTCCTAAGGACTGATTAAGGTGTTTAAGAATGGGTATGAGTGATTAAGTTAGGGCTAGGTGTCGTTAAAATGGTTTGGAAACAAGTGTTGAGGTGACTTTGAAGTAGTAAATTTTAGACAGATTGTTTAAGGGTGTTTTGAAAATCTTAAGCTTAGATACAGGTCATGAATATAGAATGTAGTTTTAGGGCTTGTTCTTAGCTATATTTTGGTATAAAGTAGAGCTTACGACTCCTAACGAGTCAAAAGTTATGATGTTTTGAAAATACGTGTACTGGGAGATGAGAACCTACATAATCCGAAATTATGTTTGGTTTTGGGTCAAATCCCGGGGACCATAGATAGAGTTTGGTAATTGATTAAAAGTTGATTTTTGGTTTCAAACCTGCATTTGTGAGTCTATTATTAGACTTAGGTGTTGAATGGGTCAATGGTGTATTTTAAATGGGTCAAACAAGTGCAACATGGTCAATGTGCAAAATCAGTCCGAAATATGTACGTCTAGTAATGTGTTAAGTAACGAGTCATAAAAGTGAAAACTTTTCATGGGATTAAATATGGGTTTTCTACAGGTCATGAGGTATTTTTGTGAATTTTCTTAGATTTTATAAAAGGGTTTAAGTCTTAGAAAACAGCCCATACTTTTGGTAAGTATCGGCGAAAAATGTAAAAAGGGTAGTAACTTTAATAACGTAGATAAATCGTATAAAACTAATAACGACTACTTGTTTGGTTTTGGCGTGAGTTTGTAATTATGACAATTGACTAATATGTACATATTATACAATACTTAAAGTTTTATAAATGAGATTGACTCATTACGCGTTATTGTTTGTTAGGTGTTGAATTTCCCGGGCATCCTCATCATCGTCAGTGATCGTCATTCGTAACGTCGACTACTTCTATATATATAAGGTGTGAATTTGTAGCCTCGCTTACTACTGTTTTCAATTGTTTTTACCCGCGAGGGAGATGCATGCTAGTTTTATAAAATGAACATATGTCATGAATGATTGTTGGACTCGAAAGTTGCCTAAATTGTGTTGAGTACCTAGTTGCAAAAGACCCTATATTCATGAACTATTAACTATTGTTTAATCCTTGTGTGGATTGAAAATAGCCGCTTATACAATTGATAGTACTATGGGGTTGACGACCCTATCCGAGACGAGGGCTAGTACGTTGATTACCCCCTGCAGACAGATAACTTGTGATAAGAAATAAGGTATAATTGCAACTAATGCCTTTAGAAGGGGCAATGGTTTCATCTTAATCACGCCGGTAAATTATACGCGGGTGATTGAGTTAACGGATTAGTGTCATGAGCTTAAACACAATTGTCATAAACTTGATAAATAGATTGTTTGGTCGACAATTCTATAAATGATCGTGAATGATTTTTATAACACTTATGTTCAAAATGAGATTGTAAAACCTATGAATTCCACTCAACATGATTTGTTGACCCAATTTAGCATGTGTTTCAGGTAATCGATGAAGTATAGCATGGAGCATGCAAAGGATGGGAGTTGTGTGTGGCTTGGCGGTCTACTTGTTTTCCACCCATTATTTAACTTGAAACACTTCTATTTTTCTGTCATGTGAACAAAAATGTATCTTTTGGGGTTGAGATTCAGTGGGGACCAAACGCAATCTCTGTGTTGTATCATCTTGGGATTTAGAAAACTGTAGACTTGTATGTTTTAACAATGTTTAAATTATGCTTAAACTTTTACGTCTCTATGAGTCGTTTGATATAGCTTGTGTGTGATGATAACTGCCTAGCACCCAAATGTTGTAGTTCCGCTGCGCATAGCATTTGTGGGGGTGTTAGAGATTGGTAATCAGAGCCATGAGTTATAGAGAACTAGGTCATTTTGAAAAATCCTAAACTATAACTTTTAGTGTCGTAATAAATTGTCCAAGCACACAACTATCCTGCATGGCTCCGGTAAGGTTTATTTTTAGTATTGATGGTATGGATGTATACCTTTGAATTGAAGTAATATATGAGTATTTATTACGTAAATATTGAACTACTATATGTAAACATTGAAGTTATACGTGGAGTACTCGATACCGTAATTCTTGTATTATATATGCATGAGCATCATATTATCGCATTTTGGGCATGTGTACCACCTTTACATTGTATTTGCATGCATATATTTATAAATATTGAATAATAATTTTACGTACCCTCCAAAATTTTCTGTTATTGCAGAAATGGCCGAGGTACTGCCTAACGGAAATAGAGACGAATACGTCGTAGGATACGAAGGGGGACCGTTTCCTCCGAACCCGCCAAATGGTGACAATGGATGGATAGCTCAAGAAGAAGCGATAGAGCCGGCAAATGACAGTGATGAAAGTGACGCGGACAACTTCAACGTTAGTGACGATGGTGGAGAGGATTCTGAGGAGGAGGATCCGGTGGACGATGGAATTCCAGCAAATGCCGTCGGTCAGACCGAGCCTGATTTGGTTCAATCTCCAAATTCACCGAAAGGATACGAAGTGCCTCCAACAGGCCGATATGATCAGCAACCTGTCCGTCCCCCAATGGATATTTGTAAGGATTACCTGAGGACTGTGCCGGGGTTTACTCGGGTAAGTAATGAGTTTGGTGCGGAATCCAGTAATGCAACTAGATCGCGTTCTCTTCAAGAAAATGTGGTGAAGGTTTATTTTCCAAGGCCAAGAAACTATTGGGAACCTAAAAATCGTTTGAGAAGGATGGATAGACTGATGTACGAACGTTATGTGGTGGAAACTAGAGTAATTAAAAGGTTTGACGAAAATGAGAGACCACATCAGAAGTTATTGGCAACAACTACAAGGGCTGAGTTCGATGGAGCAGTGAATAAGAGTGATATTAGTAGTTTGAGATCGATGATAGCAAACCTGAGTGCCAGTCTTGAGCGGGTTAAGGAAGATCAAGCCAGGTTGGCTAGGATGCAGAGTTGGAAGCACCGTGTTAGATCATCCCTGCCGCAAGATTGGAGATTTGTAGATGACTCTGAGCTGGAGGCTAATGATTTCATGTTTCAGCCACCCGCCAGGGGTGAGTGTGTCACTTTAGGGAATCAGGTAGCATTGGAGTTTGGATCTACTTCTGGAATGAAGAAGGTAACTGAGTGTGAGCCGAGTGATAAGGGGAAGAGGAAGATGGACGAGGAAGAAGAAGACAGTAACGAAGAGCCCAAAGAGAATAAAGAAGAACCACCATCCAAGAGGTCGTGTGGATCACCACGTGACTAGCTACTTGTATTTTATTTTATCTTTTGATCGTTGTAATCGAACTATTTTAGACTCTTGTATGATGGTATTGTGATGAAAACTTGATTACTTTAAGTTTGTTGGTGTATGGTTGTAGTGGCATTACTTGTCACCGATTCTGGTTGATTTATCAATGCAATCCATGTTTACCTTTCATAATCTATGATAAGTCTTAAAGTTTCTCTTTTGTGATGTGATTGATGAATATTAGTAACCTTGTAGTGATGTGTTGTTGTACTTATATTATGTCTTGAAAGAGAAATTTTTCTTAATCTTGATGTGTATACTTACCTTGTTTTCTATTTTTCCCTGTCATTGCAGAGAGGTGTAATTGAGACTTCACCATGCCTCCAAAGTTGACAGCTAACCGTGTGAACACAATGATTCAAGAGGCAATTGCCAATGCAATCGAGGCGGATCGTGCAAACCGAAACCCGGATCAAGGTGGAAATGCACGAAGACAGCCAGCCCCAAGGGAGTGTTCTTATGCCGGTTTTGTGAAATGTGGTCCCACACAGTTTCGTGATACCGGCGGAGCTTTGGAACTCCGTAGATGGTTGGAGAAGATCGAAAGCACTTTCGAAATTAGTGGGTGCTCAGAGGCAAATAAAGTTAAGTTTGCAGCTGCTACTTTTCTCGATGACGCTTTATGCTGGTGGAACAACCAGGTGGCTACTGTCGGATTAGCGGTAGCAAATGGGAGGACTTGGGCTGCAACCAAGACACTCTTGACCAAGAATTTTTGTCCCGGAGAAGAGATGGCTCAGCTAGAGGACGAGTTGAGGCACTTGTCTTTGAGGAACAATGACATCACTGCATATACAAGGAGGTTTAATGAGTTAAGCCTATTGTGTCCTGATGCCTTCGCTGATGATCACAAGAAGATGAAGCAGTACATCAAGGGTTTGTCGAGCAATATTAAGGGTGAGGCAACTTCGTCAAAGCCTGGGTCATTCAATGAAGCCGTTCAAATGGCTCACGCACTAATGGATGTCAAGCTGCAAGATAAGAAGGACTACATTGCCGAGGGGAACAAGAGGAAGTGGGAGGCAGCTCAGGGAATCAATCCCAAGGTCAAAATCGTGGGGGAAACCGCAACAACCAAGGTCAGAATCGTAACCAGCAGTTCCACCAAAGAAGAAATGATGGGATGAGAGCTGCTACTGCCCCTAGAGGAGCTAAGGTGAATCCTCATTATGGTCGATGTGATTTGTACCATATTGGGAATTGCCCTCCTGCATGTAGCAAGTGTGGAAAAGCGGGTCATAGAGTTGCAGATTGCCGATCTAGAGCTGTGGCTACAGGGGCAAACGCCACGAGGGTAATGGTTTGTTTTGGGTGTGGAGAAAGGGGGCACAAGCAATGAAACTGCCCGAAAACTAGGAATAAGCAAGGAAGAAATAATGCTGCTGCTGTATATCGAGTAGGTACCGCTGATAAACCACAAGGCCCGAATGTGGTGACCGGTACTTTTCTACTTGACGCTCGTTATGCTAGTGTATTATTTGATTCTGGTTCCAACAAAAGCTTTGTAGATGTAAAATTTAGTCGTCTTATCAATAGAGAACCGGTAATGCTAACGACTAACTATAATGTGGAATTAGCTGATGGAAAGATTGTTAGTACAAATTCTATACTAAGAGGGTGTACCTTGAAGTTAGGGAATTATGCCTTTGATATCGACTTAATGCCTTTAGAGCTAGGATCTTTCAACGTGATCGTTGGGATGGATTGGTTAATGGCGCATAGTGCGGTGATCGTTTGTGGAGAAAGATTAGTCCAAATCCCGTTGAGGAATAGGGTTTTGACTGTGAAGGGAAATGAATGTACTTCTCGTCTAAGAGTAATATCTTGCTTGAAAATGATGAGGTATGTGGAAGTAGGATGCGATGTGTTTCTGGCACAAATTTCTAGTGATGGTGATATAGAGGCAAAGTTAGAAGAGGTGCCTGTGATTCGAGAGTATCCGGAAGTTTTTCCTGATGAGTTGTCGGGTTTACCACCCTCTCGTGAAGTCGAATTTCGGATCGATTTGATGCCAGGAGCCGCACCAGTTGCTCGTGCACCTTATCGATTGGCACCGTCAGAACTGAAGGAGTTATCTGATCAGATGAAAGAATTGATGGATAAGGGGTTTATTCGACCGAGCTCATCACCATGGGGAGCGCCTATGTTGTTTGTAAAGAAGAAGGATGGGTCGTTTAGAATGTGTATCGACTATCGAGAGCTTAACAAATTGACGGTTAAGAATCGGTATCCATTGCCGAGGATTGACGATTTGTTTGATCAGTTGCAAGGTTCATGTGTGTACGCAAAGATTGACTTGAGATCAGGGTATCATCAACTGCGAGTTAGAGAGGAGGATATTCTTATAACTGCTTTTCGTACGCGGTATGGACATTTTGAATTCCGAGTGATGCCTTTTGGGCTAACGAATGCGCCTGCAGTATTCATGGATCTTATGAATCGAGTGTGCAAGCCGTAATTGGATAAGTTTGTCATTGTAGTCATTGATGATATTCTTATTTACTCCAAGAGCAAGGAAGAACATGAGAAGCACTTGAGGAGGATATTGGATCTGTTGAAGAAAGACAAGCTGTACGCGAAATTCTCAAAGTGTGAATTTTGGTTGGAATCTGTACAATTTCTTGGGCACGTGATTGATAGCAAAGGAGTTCGTGTGGATCCTGCCAAGGTAGAGGCAATTAAGGAATGGTCGGCACCGACAACGCCGACTGAAGTTCGACAATTTCTTGGTTTAGCCGGTAATTATCGGAGATTCATCGAAGGGTTTTCGTTGATTGCAAAGCCGTTGACCAAGCTTACTGAGAAGAATCGGGTGTTTGAATGGGGAAATGATGAAGAAATCGCTTTCAAAACACTAAAGGACAAATTATGTTCTGCTCCGATTTTGTCATTGCCAGAAGGAATCGAAGACTTCATGGTTTATTGTGACGCATGTCACAAGGGTTATGGAGCTATGTTGATGCAGCGTGAGAAGGTGATCGCTTACGCGTCGAGACAATTGAGGAAGAATGAAGAAAACTACACTACGCATGATTTGGAATTGGGAGCCGTAGTTTTTGCACTAAAGTTGTGGAGACACTACTTGTATGGGACTAAGTGTGTTGTATTCACTGACCACAAGAGTTTGCAGCACATTTTAGACCAAAAGGAGTTGAATATGAGACAAAGGCGATGGGTGGAACTATTGAGTGACTATGACTGTGAGATTCGCTACCATCCTAGCAAGGCGAACGTTGTAGCAGATGCGCTTAGTAGGAAGGATAGAGAGAAACTGTAACACCCCATTTTGATAAATGGAATGTCACGCGTAATTATGGCGTGTCATCAAAGCATGCAAGGTAAATGTACTAAAACATACATGACCATAGGGAAAACCGGAATCAAACATCGGTTCCCAAACATAAGCCCAAAACATAATAAAGCCAAAAGAAATGAATGAAAGACTAAACAAGCATAAGCATATGTAGGCAAAAAGGAAAAGAAGTCTCTAGCAGCTTCCATCCTATGCACGTCCTCCAATTGCTCGAGTCTTTCCTAGGGTACCTGCCGTTTTGGGACATGGAAAGGAAAGTAACGGCTGAGCAAAACGCTCAGTGCACGGATATAGACATAGTATGAATGACTAAAACATAATAAAGACTTTATAGCAGCGGAATTATATAAGTCCTGGAAAACCTGGAACATGTTCATAAAATTGGTTTAATAGTTTGAAAAGCCTTATGTTTATCTTATGAAAACTGTTTAACATATTTTACCATTAGCCAATATAGGTCATGAAAATCCACCGTGCATGAATACTTGGAGGGGTGACCTCATCATGCAAATTAGAGGGGCTGCCTCTAATTTAATATACTGGTTTTTGGGTAGGAGGGATCAACTCCTTGTGAAGGATGCAAGGCACACACCACATTCACCATGTAATCCTGACTAAAAACATGTAACTAGGATGCACCCATACACACCACATGATAAACATAAATAAGTGGCCAAAAGCTGAAGGGACACCACGAGCAATCACTCCGCCGTGGTGAAGTCATAACATCGGTGCCTCTAATGTTATGGTTATGGTACCTCCATAACTAGGTGAAACTGGTCATGCATGTATATGGCTATAGGTAATCTTAATTAAACATAAGCAATCAAACACGTAACTTATACTACGGGAAAACATTTGGCTGCATACGGGGAATCCTAATAAGGAAAGAATGTCCATACTGAAAGGACGGGAATCCGTACCTTATGTCCAGTGAACGAAGAAGATGAAATGAGAGGAATCCTACTTCCGAATCACTAGTGCTACATAAATACATACATGAATAAGTATCTGCTTACTAAATACGTAGCTGGTTTTATGCCAAGCCTTAGCTTATTTTATGTGTACTTACCATGTTTTACTGTTTTTAAGCCTTACACCGTGTTTATCTTATATTCTGTTTAATCTGATTAAGTATTTCTGGTATTTCATGTATTACTATACTTACTGTGTAATAATAAGTAACTTTCCAAAAATAGAAGGTTTCCTAAAATAGAAAGTTACCAAAAATAGAAAGTTTCCAAAAATAGAAAGTTTCCAAAAATAGAAAGTTTCTAAAAATAGAAAGTTTCCAAAAATAGAAAGTTTCCAAAAAATAGAAAGTTTCCAAAAATAGAAAGTTTCCAAAAATAGAAAGTTTCCAAAAATAGAATTACTGCTTAAACTAGATAAGTTTCTAAAAATAGAAAGTTTCCATAAATAGATTATCTTCCTTAATTAAATAAGTTTCCATAAATAGATTGGCTGCCTGAAATAAATAAGTTTCTAAAAATAGAAGGTTTCCATAAATAGATTAGATGCCTTATTTAATTAAGTTTCTAAAAATAGAAAGTTTCCATAATTAGAAATAAACTGGTTAAATAAGCTAATATATATAAGCCTAAGTGTTTTCATGATTATTTTCTAAGTCATATGATATAATGTATAGTTTAATAATTATTCCATGTAATTAATGTTGATCCCAAACTTAGATCGATTAAGCTTTGTGTATACGAGATTAGATCAAGTACTACACGTAGAGAAACCTTTGCTTATGAATAAAGTAACAAAGTGTTATGCGGAATTAACACTTGATCTAAAACACAAAGATGTTAAACAAACTTTCACTTGTATTAGAATAATCAAACTTGATTACAATGAAAGAGGTTTAACTTGCGAATACTTATGAAAACTGATATATTAACTTTAACCTAAAAGACCTTCTTTTATAGATTAAGAAGTCTTGTACAATAAGCTACGAATCAACTATTCTAGGTAAAGATAATGATGAAAAATACAATGTCGTGCTTATCTTTACCATACATAAATAAAGAAACAAATAAACAAAAAGATTCGTATGAAGATATTCCATCAGTGTCAATCTTCAAGGCTATCAGCGTTGACTTCTTCAATGTCAACGCTTGGCTGTCAGCGTCCAATGTCATCCTATCAGCGTTGACATTCTTCTTATCAGCGTCTAGTGAACTGACCCATAATTTATTCCCAACAATTAAATTAAACTATAGGTTAAAATATTTAATTAAAGTATAACATGTTTTTAATTAAATAAAGTTAAATACTTAGGTTAAAACATGTATTATTATATATTAATAATATAACCTAAGTCATGTAAATTAATTAATTATAATCATGGTTTTTAAATAATTAATTAATTATAAGTCTAAAATATAAAAATACTTAGGTTAATTAATTTCATGATTATTAATAATTAAAATAACCTAAATCATGTTATTAAATTAATCATGTCATTTTATTAATTTAATTTTAACATAAGATCATAAAACATAAAAACTAAACATACACCATGAACCGGATCTAGACTAAACACCATGAACCGGACATGAAATCGACACCGTACCCCGAACCAAATCGGGGTAACCCGTGCCTTGATGCTGCCGTGGGACCCACACCCACCAACCGAGACCATATGGTCTTGGTGGTGGTCGGATGGCCAAACCAAAACCCCCCTTGGGTTCGGTGTAGGCCGCGGCTAACACAAACACCCCTTATATCCATACTTTTGATTTAATTAAACCTTAATTCATGTTAGATCCATGTTTATTTATTAAGTTTTTGTAAAAAACATAACATGTTCTTGATTTATAAAAGATCAAAACAAAAGAAAAGGTTTAAAAAGGATTTACCGAATTCGTGGATCAAAAGGACGAAGAACAAACACGATCACCAACTAATATTCCAAGATCCAAGATCAACAACCACCTCCTTGTGGTGTTCTTAGGGCGGCGGCACAAAAAGAAAAAGGGAAGGAGGGTTTTAGGTTTTTTCTAAAATCTTCTGTAAAACTAAAAATGAGTAGTGTAAATAATATTTAACCCTTTTAGTAAAATTTACAAATGGGCTTGGCCCATTTGTCCTTGTAGCCGCGGGTAGGGGGCCCCACTTGGGGTATCCGTACCTTTTTCCGTGTCTCGATGTTAATTTATACGTTCGTGATTATTTGTGTTCGCATTTTAAGTGTTCTCGTTACGTAATTATCGTGATCTAATATATTTAATTACGCTCGTAATAAATATATATACGTAATTAATAATAGTTCGTGATTGAATTACATTCATGATTTCATGATCGCATGTTCGAGATTAATTATTGTCAAATAATTATTACGTGCTTGTGCGTAGTAAATACTTATCGTGTTTTAACACGTACGTAATACGTAAAATCCTAACACGTAATCGTAATCATGCTATAATAGGAAAGTTTTAATCTAGTACGTATGATCTTAAGGGTACTATTCATGGTAAAAGCATGCGGGTTTTACAACTCTTCCCCCCTAAAAAGAATAATTCGTCCCCGAATTATAGACAACGTAACTGAAAGAGAAACATACCCGAATCAAACTAAGAGGGTATGTAAGATTAATGAACGTACATGTGACATGGTAGAAGGAACGTGGAACGTGACATGTCTTGAAAGTACATGGAACGTGACGTGACTGAAAGGACATATCTATTTGATGAGAGAAAACGGATAAAAGTCCGGATGAACTTGTCCGTTTCCAAGTGGCCTCCCTCTTGGAACGGTTCCTTCAGAAGATCTTGACACTAATGATAAATCTTGGTCCTCCTGACCTTGACTAGGAATAAGAAGAAATTCTTGGTTATCAACGGAAGGTAGATCCCCTAAATTCGATCGAGGAAAATAAAAGTTAACGTGCTAGGGTATCTGAAACGTTACGATGCAAGACAATCTGACTTAACTGATAATTAGAAACGATGCGCGAGACATAAAGAAACGTAGTACGTGAGAAATTTTGAACGTGATACGTGAAAAATTTTGAACGTGCTACGTGGAGATATGCCGAGTGTAGTATTAGTAAACATATCGTGATCCATGATACGTGTAACATATCTTGATCATGATATGAGGAACGTGGAATGAACATGACATGTGAAACATATCGTGAACATAGAATATAATGGTGGTAACGCCAAACGTTACAAGGTGAGACATAGAATATGACGAGAAACGTCTATCCGAGGATAGGGAGTTATACTAAACTTGGGTCTGGTCTCTCAAGTTCTTGCAAAACTGATGCAGTAACAACTTTGCAGTCCACTTAAGCCCAAGTTTTTAGTCATCTTTTAATTTTCCAGAGTGTTTAAGTTTAATTAGGAGTTTATTTACTTTCCAGAATATTCTTTCTCTATTATAAATAGGGGTCAAATGTTTAGAGGTTGGGGGTCTTGTTTTTTCTTACAGATTTTATTATCAATAAAAAGAGTCGAGAATTGTTCTTCTCAAACCCTCTGGTCAATAAACCTTATTACTCCCTCACAAAGTCTACCAATACTTAATTGTCTAACCCTACCTGTAGCTTACGCTACATCAGTTGGTAATCAGAGACTAAACACGATTCGATTGGAGGACCTTTACTATTTCAACTCGATTCTTGATTGGTGATTAGAAGATTAAACCAAAAAAAAAAAAAGAAAAAAAAAATCTGTCTTCGGTTTGGTTTACAAACTGCAATTCATCCAGGTAACCCTATTGAACTTAGATACGTGATTGTTTCTTTGTTTCTGTTTATCAATTTTAAGGTTGATTGTATTCCATATTGAGATTCAATAAATGGCTGGTGACGATGTTAATAACGATCGAGTTGAGCAACTCGAAAATTCTTTTAAACGACTTGAGGAAACTGTCTAGAAGTCGTTGCAACAAATAACTCAAACCCTAGCAACTTTAACCACGCGTGAGAGCAAAGACCAACCGTCTCGTGCTAATCCACGGTGACAGAACACGGGCCGTGGGAATGGTCGACCTCAAACAACATATGTTCAGCAACACAATTATGGTGGTGAAGATTCTGATGTTGAGAACGATGATGAAGATGAACAGGAAAGGGGAATGCGATTTGGTCACCGGGGTGTTAGAGATTTTGATTACCGTCAACGAGCCAAAGATGTCCCGACTTTTCAAGGTTCAATGAATGTGGAAGATTTCTTAGACTGGATGAGTGAATTGGATACCTTTTTCAAGTTCTACGAAATTCCTATGGATAGTCGAGTTAATCTGGCTGCATACAAGTTAAAGGGTGGTGCGCAATCATGGTGGAAGAACTTGCAAACTGTACGAGAGCGACAAGGAAAACTTCCCACCACTAGTTGGGAAAGAATGGAACGAGAGTTACGTAAGAGGTTCCTTCCACCCAATCATGATCAAATATTGTTTAATCTGCTCCAAAATTGTGCTCAAGGAAATCGTACCGTGGAAATATACACCGCTGAATTTCATCGTTTGTCATCAAGGAATATTTGCCAGAAACCGAGTCTCAACAAGTGACGTGGTATATCAATGGATTACGTCCAGAAATCCAAGATAGAATTTCTCTTGTTCCTGTGTACATGTTAGACGACGCTTATAATCTCGCGATTAGGGCTCAAAATCAACTTGCAAAGAATAATCGTTCAACTTTATTCCCTTCCACAAACAGAAGCAAGTTTAGCGCTGGACAATCCTCATCCAACGTAGAAAGCACACAGTCTGTTCAGAAATTGTCTACCTTGGACAAGGAAAAACAAACTGGTAGCATTCCAACACTTACCAGCAAGTCTACAAACCCGTATGCACGACCGGTAATCGGGAAGTGTTTCAAGTGTGGGGTAGGTGGTCATCATTCAAGTGAATGTAGGGCAACTGGTGGAAAGATTAATTTGACCACTAGGGAACATGATTACAATGAAGTAGATGAGGAAACATTTGATGAAGAGATTAAAACTGATATATGCCACGCAGCACATGATGATTTAGATGGTAACTTTTATGCTGATGGTGAATATTCATCAAAGTTGTGTGTCATTCGTCGAATCATGCTAGCTCCTAAGCTAGTTGAGAAATCTCAACGACATAACCTCTTTCGAACACGGTGTGTTATCCATCAGAAGGTCTTTGATGTTATTATCGATAGTGGTAGCACGGAGAATATAGTATCTAGGGACATTGTACAACGATTGAAGATACCTACAGAAAAACATCCAAATCCGTACCGTATTGGTTGGATCAAATCTGTTGGCGAGATCAAAGTTACTGAGCGATGCAAAATTCCTTTTGAGATTGGAAAATATAAGGACGAGGTCATGTGCGACATAGTTGATATGGATGCTTGCCATATTCTTCTCGGGCGACCGTGGAAGTGTGATGTCAATGCAATTCACAAGGGTAAAGAGAATACTTACTCGTTTATTATAAATGGTGTTAAGAAGGTTCTAGTTCCCTTGATGGATAACAACAGATCAAAAGACTCTGAAGCAACGCGCAACAATTTAATGATTGTGAACCATGTAGATTTCAAAGATGAGATTAAAGGTGAGTCGATGATATATGCTATTGTCGCAACAGGAACGATACAAGAAGGTGTTTCATTTCATGAAAAGGTGTTACCTTTGATGGAAGAATTTAAAACACTCACTCCGGATGAGTTACCCTCAACTTTACCACCAATGCGTAACATACAACACCAAATTGACCTTGTTCCAGGAGCTGTCTTCCTAACATACCACACTACAGAATGAGCCCGAAAGAGAATCTAATCTTACAGGAGCAAGTTGAAGACTTATTGAAGAAGGGTCTAATTCGGGAAAGCATGAGCCCTTGCTCCGTTCCAGCTTTATTAGTTCCAAAAAAAGATGGTAGTTGGCGAATGTGTGTTGATAGTCGAGCAATTAATAAGATCACGATTGCATATCGTTTCCCAATTCCACGCCTTGATGATATGCTAGATATGTTGGAGGGGTCAAAGGTATTTTCAAAGATTGATTTACGAAGCGGATATCACCAAATCCGGATTCGACCAGGCGACGAGTGGAAGACAGCCTTATGGTCTCTACGAGTGGATGGTCATGACTTTTGGTCTTTCAAATGCACCAAGTACCTTCTCTCAGTTAATGAACCAGGTACTGAAACCCTTTATCGGATCTTTTGTTGTAGTTTATTTTGATGACATACTCATATATAGCAAGTCCGAAAAAGAGCATATCAGGCACTTACGGGAAGTTCTCATTGCATTATCTCAAAATAAGTTGTATATCAACTTAAAGAAATGCAATTTCTTGACTGATAAGTTGTTGTTCTTGGGTTTCGTTATTACTTCTCATGGTATTCAAGTTGATGAAGAGAAGGTCCAGACAATTAAAGAGTGGCCTAAACCACAAACCATTAGTGAAGTACGTAGTTTTCATGGGCTTGCAACTTTCTATCAAAGATTCATAAGGAACTTTAGCACTATCATGGCACCTATCACTCAATGTATGAAGAAAGGAAAGTTTCAATGGGGAGTAGAGGCTGATCTTAGTTTTGAACAAATCTAAGAAAAGCTAACAAGTGCACCACTTCTTGTATTACCAAACTTTGACAAACTTTTCACTTTGGAGTGCGATGCATCTATTGTTGGAATTGGTGCTGTTTTATCTCAAGAAGGAAAACCTGTAGCCTTCTTTAGTGAAAAACTTAGTGAAGCCCGACAAAAGTGGTCGACGTATGAGTTGGAGTTCTATGCTATTTATCGATATGTTCACCATTGGGAGCAATACTTATTTCATCGAGAGTTTGTTCTATATACCGATCATGAGGCATTGAAGTATTTTAAAAGCCAACAGAAGATGAATAGAATGCATGGGAGATGGATCGCTTATCTTCAACGTTTTTCTTTCGTGTTGAAGCATAAGGCGGGTGAGTAGAATAAGGTTGCAGATGCATTAAGTCGACGGGATGAGTTGTTGGTGACGTTAAGGATGGAAATTATTGGATTTGAACACTTGAAAGATTTTTATGCCCATGATGAAGATTTCAAGGAGATTTGGGAAAATAAAATGGTGCCGCCCTTTTTAAAGGTTGATGGGTATTTGTTCAATGACAATCGCTTGTGTATCCCGCGTACGTCACTAAGAGAACAATTGATTAAAGAATTGCATGGGGGCGGTCTTGGAGGCCATTTCAGTCGTGACCAGACACTCGCTATTGTTGAGGAGCGGTACTATTGGCCACACTTGAGGCGAGATGTGGGTAAGTTTGTTGCTAAGTGCCTTATTTGTCAAACTGCTAAGGGTCATTCACAAAACACTGGTTTATACACACCACTACCGACTCCTGATGGACCGTGGGAGGACATATCAATGGATTTTGTGCTGGGGTTTCCTCGCACATCTAGAGGTTGTGATTCTGTGTTTGTAGTAGTGGATCGTTACTCTAAAATGGCACATTTTATCCCTTGCAAAAAGACAGATGATGCTTCGAACGTGGCTTTGTTATTTTTTCGCGAAATTGTACGCTTGCATGGTATACCTTCTACAATCACATCTGATCGCGACACCAAATTTCTTAGTCATTTTTGGAGGACTCTTTGGCGTTTGTTTAAAACTGAGTTGAATTATAGCACATCTTTTCACCCTCAAACCGATGGCCAAACGGAAGTTGTTAACAAAATGCTTGGAAATCTGATAAGATGTCTTTGTGGTGATCGTCCAAAGCAGTGGGATCAATTTCTTGCACCCGCAGAGTTCGCTTTCAATAACATGGTGAACCGGTCCACAGGAAAAATGCAATTCCAAGTTGTGTATCAGTGTCCACCAAAGCAAGCTCTTGATCTAATTCAGCTACCCGCACTACCGGGCCATAGCCTCGCTGCACAGAACATGGCTGAACGAATAGAAGCTATACAAGCTGATGTGAAACAAAAACTCGAGTCTTCTAATGCAACTTACAAATTACAAAGTGACAAGAATCGTAGGTTGAAGACATTTTCTGTTGGAGATCAAGTTATGGCTCACTTATGAAAAGAGAGGTTTCCTGTTGGGACGTACAACAAGCTCAAGATGCGGAAAATAGGTCCTTGCAAGGTACTTTAGAAAATCAATGATAATGCATATATCATTGATCTACCTGAACACCTTTCTATTTCATCGACTTTCAATGTTGCAGATCTGTCCACATTTACTCCAAATGTTCCTTTATATCCTGATGACAACTCGAGGACGAGTTTTTTCCAAGAAAGGGAGAATGATGCAGTAACGACTTTGCAGTCCACTTAAGCCCAAGTTTTTAGTCATCTTTTAATTTTCCAGAATGTTTAAGTTTAATTAGGAGTTTATTTACTTTCCAGAATTAATATTCTTCCAGAATATTCTTTCTCTATCATAAATAGGGGTCGAATGTTTAGAGGTTGGGGGTCTTGTTTTTTCCTACAGATTTTATTATCAATAAAAAGAGTCGAGAATTGTTCTTCTCAAACCCACTGGTCAAGTAAACCTTATTACTCCCTCACAAAGTCTGACAATACTTAATTGTCTAACCCTACCTGTAGCTTACGCTACATCAAAAACTTCCCAGAATGAGAAAAGTGAACATAAAATCGTAAGCCGAAATTCCATCATGAACGTGAATAGTGTCATGAACGCGAGCGCGAAAGCAAGTCGTGAAATTAGAACAAGGAAGTGAAGTAAATAAGGAGCATAATTATGAATATTTGTCTGACTCGATAACTGAGGAATTGCCAAGTGATCGGATGAGCCTTGGCTGGAACATGTTCGATCAATCTGTCGGTTTTGAAATCCTTGCGGATGTAAGGATTTTGCAGACTTGACCAAACTGTTTGCAATAAACCAGATAGCATCATGCTTCTTCTGAGTTTGCGTTAATCTGGTAACCAAAATCCGTGGAGATCTTGTCACATTTCAATTCACAATATCAGACGATGAAAACATCCCAGTCTGTTGGTGTCCAATCTTAACCTGTTTGTATGACAGGTATGAAGATATGAACGTAACTGTATCTTGCTTCATCGAACTTGATACATAGGAGTTTGCGAAACTCTGAGTCCATGAATCTAAACTTCTCTTAGCGTAGGATTTTCTAGAACACCTAATGTAGTGTAGGGTTCTCTCCTTTACGCATAAGAAGAGTCATGGTAAGATTAACCGTAGAAACCAATGTGATTCAGCGTGTCACTATAATCAAACAAAATTGATATTGGAAAAATTTTCCAGGGTAAAATTTCGCTTGTCAAATAATTTGCAACATAGTGTAGATATGGTCTTCCTGTTCTTCTCTAGGCTTAGAGGAAATCAGGTTATCCTCAATGAAAACACTGATGAATTTGCTATGAGTTCATGGAACCCGTTCTTATAATGCCGTTGGAGCATTGATGAGACTAATTCAAAATCATAAATCTAGCATGACCGAGTCGTGTAAGAATAGCAGTCATGGACATGTCATGCTCTTTCCCTCGTCACTGATGGCAGCATGATCATGAGTTCAATCTTGGAAAAGTGATTAACACTATAAGGTCGATTGGACATGTTGTCAATACGTGGAGTAGAATAACGGTCAAGAATGGTGATTTGTTTAAGCCGACGGTAGTCGACACATAATCTCATGGTACCGTCCTTCTCCTTGAAGGTTCTTCTGGAATATATGGGAAGATTTTGGAATAATCAACTGGCTATGCGTAAAAGGACTTAAGTAGTCGTGTCTTACTGACAGGTAGAAAATTTTAGCGACCATGGCTAACAACGCACATGCTTGTAAGCATAGATAATTTGTACAGATTTTTCCTGATGGAAAATCAAGCTGAATGTATTCAGGAGCCTGAACATTACTGTACATAATTATGAATCGTAGCATGGTGTGCTGTTCATAGTCCATAACTAGGATAAAATTCATCTCGTGTCTGTCCAAGGAAATGCTTTAGCAGCTTGGATCTCATCATTAAGCTGAAGGAAAACCTTCTTATACGTGGGAATACGAAAGGCGTCCTTCATGGTCATGAATCATAAGAAATATGGTGAAAGAAATAAAAGTGACATCAGCAACGCGATAGTTCTCACTGACATGCCGATAATGGTATTGAAATTCTTGTGGTCTGATTAATACATGGCACAACAAAATGGATATACCCCTGGAGGGTACCCTGAATTTCTTAGAAATGTTCCATAGTTGGACGTGAGTCATGTGTCTTGACTCGTGTCTTGGAACTATAAGCATGACATATGTCTTGACTGGTGTCTTGACATGTGTCTTCAGAAAGTATACATGAGACATGTGTCTTGACTGATGTCTTGACATGTGTCTCGAGACGTAAAACAATAGAATTACAATAGAATAACTGATCCTTTGTATGTCTGATAACGTCCGCGGCCGGAGCCTCGGTTTCAATTTCTAGGATAGTTTCTGTCATAGTAGTGGTTACTATCATCCTGTCTGTTAGTTCCATGACGGTCATTCTCATGACCGTGATTCATGTAACTATTCAGCTGAGTGGCCGGCTGGTACCAGTTTGCACTCATATGGCTGAAATGACAACCAAATGACGTGTGACATGTAACTAAGAATTAGGGACAATGATTGATGGAAATTTTCTGATGGTGAAGCATCTTCTCGTCCAATTGCTTTGCTCCGACGCCTTTGTCTTCGTCTAGTAGGATCTCCAGGTTGTGAACAGCATCCGCATCTCGTAGCATCTCCGAACGTCAGCAGCATCAACCTTTAGTAACATCTCCAAGTTATGAGCGACATCAGGATATTAGCAATAGAAAATACGCCTGAGGTGATTCAGAATCGACTAGAGAGTACTCGTGAAGTATTGCAAGTGGAATATACATGGATTAAGGTACGTGTAATACACATGAAATACGTTACGCGGAGTACACGTGGAATGCACATGAAATGATCGGTATGGGGTCGATCATTTGTCATGATTTAAGGAAAGTATTTCGGTTAAACGGTTAGGAAAATCATCATGATAACCTGGCAGTATTAGCATAGACATCATTCTGGTTGTAACGGAAACGTTAAAGTGTGGTTACATAAAATTCAACGATGATTTGCCTGACAGCATGATCAATGAAAACTAACCATGACTATCATGAAAGCAGGATTCAATGAAATCTAACAATGTCTTGCAGGACAGCGTAAATAACAAAAGAGGCGTAAGACAAAATCAACATGAAGTCGGAATTATCATGAAGAAACATGAAACCATCTATCATGAAGAAGTGTATAGCATAATCAGCATGAAACTGAAGTTAACCATGACAGTATGAAAAGATACTTGACATAAAAACATAGTAACTTATGAGGGGACATGAGGGTAATGGTTTGTTTTGGGTGTGGAGAAAGGGGGCACAAGCAATGAAACTTCCCGAAAACTGGGAATAGGCAAGGAGGAAATAATGCTGCTGCTGTATATTGAGTAGGTACCGCTGATAAACCACAAGGCCCGAATGTGGTGACCGGTACTTTTCTACTTGACGCTCGTTATGCTAGTGTATTATTTGATTCTGGTTCCAACAAAAGCTTTGTAGATGTAAAATTTAGTCGTCTTATCAATAGAGAACCGGTAATGCTAACGACTAACTATAATGTGGAATTAGCTGATGGAAAGATTGTTAGTACAAATTCTATACTAAGAGGGTGTACCTTGAAGTTAGGGAATTATGCCTTTGATATCGACTTAATGCCTTTAGAGCTAGGATCTTTCGACGTGATCGTTGGGATGGATTGGTTAATGGCGCATAGTGTGGTGATCGTTTGTGGAGAAAGATTAGTCCAAATCCCGTTGAGGAATAGGGTTTTGACTGTGAAGGGAAATGAATGTACTTCTCGTCTAAGAGTAATATCTTGCTTGAAAATGATGAGGTATGTGGAAGAAGGATGCGATGTGTTTCTGGCACAAATTTCTAGTGATGGTGATATAGAGGCAAAGTTAGAAGAGGTGCCTGTGATTCGAGAGTATCCGGAAGTTTTTCCTGATGAGTTGTCGGGTTTACCACCCTCTCGTGAAGTCGAATTTCGGATCGATTTGATGCCAGGAGCCACACCAGTTGCTCGTGCACCTTATCGATTGGCACCGTCAGAACTGAAGGAGTTATCTGATCAATTGAAAGAATTGATGGATAAGGGGTTTAATCGACCGAGCTCATCACCATGGGGAGCGCCTGTGTTGTTTGTAAAGAAGAAGGATGGGTCGTTTAGAATGTGTATCGACTATCGAGAGCTTAACAAATTGACGGTTAAGAATCGGTATCAATTGCCGAGGATTGACGATTTGTTTGATCAGTTGCAAGGTTCATGTGTGTACGCAAAGATTGACTTGAGATCAGGGTATCATCAACTACGAGTTAGAGAGGAGGATATTCTTATAACTGCTTTTCGTACGCGGTATGGACATTTTGAATTCCGAGTGATGCCTTTTGGGCTAACGAATGCGCCTGCAGTATTCATGGATCTTATGAATCGAGTGTGCAAGCCGTAATTGGATAAGTTTGTCATTGTATTCATTGATGATATTCTTATTTACTCCAAGAGCAAGGAAGAACATGAGAAGCACTTGAGGAGGATATTGGATCTGTTGAAGAAAGACAAGCTGTACGCGAAATTCTCAAAGTGTGAATTTTGGTTGGAATCTGTACAATTTCTTGGGCACGTGATTGATAGCAAAGGAGTTCGTGTGGATCCTGCCAAGGTAGAGGAAATTAAGGAATGGTCGGCACCGACAACGCCGACTGAAGTTCGACAATTTCTTGGTTTAGCCGGTTATTATCGGAGATTCATCGAAGGGTTTTCGTTCATTGCAAAGCCGTTGACCAAGCTTACTGAGAAGAATCGGGTGTTTGAATGGGGAAATGATGAAGAAATCGCTTTCAAAACACTAAAGGACAAATTATGTTCTGCTCCAATTTTGTCATTGCCAGAAGGAATCGAAGACTTCATGGTTTATTGTGACGCGTCTCACCAGGGTTATGGAGCTATGTTGATGCAGCGTGAGAAGGTGATCGCTTACGCGTCGAGACAATTGAGGAAGAATGAAGAAAACTACACTACGCATGATTTGGAATTGGGAGCCGTAGTTTTTGCGCTAAAGTTGTGGAGACACTACTTGTATGGGACTAAGTGTGTTGTATTCACTGACCACAAGAGTTTGCAGCACATTTTAGACCAAAAGGAGTTGAATATGAGATAAAGGCGATGGGTGGAACTATTGAGTGACTATGACTATGAGATTCGCTACCATCCTAGCAAGGCGAACGTTGTAGCAGATGCGCTTAGTAGGAAGGATAGAGAGAAACTGTAACACCGCATTTTGATAAATGGAATGTCACGCGTAATTATGGTGTGTCATCAAAGCATGCAAGGTAAATGTAAACATACATGACCATAGGGAAAACCGGAATCAAACATCGGTTCCCAAACATAAGCCCAAAACATAATAAAGCCAAAAGAAATGAATGAATAATACTTCGCTTTTGGCTAGGTATAAAATCTTATCGTCCGAATCTTTTTGAATTGAAAACCGATCTAAAGTGCGACTCAATCGTCTTTTGGTGAATCAAGAGAATGGTTTGGTTTGTTTATCTAATTTAAACTATTAGCAAATAATTAAAGTGTCGTTGAGTAAATTTGAAACTTGGACAAAATTAAAATTAAAGTTAATTAAGAAAATACTTGAAACTTAAAACCTTGAAGAACTTAAAAACTTAAAAACTTAATCAATCGGAATAAAACAATTCATGTCCATCGGAATACACCAAAATTGCAACCATCGGAATATAACTAACATTAACCATCGGAATATAACTAACATTAACCATCGGAATAGTCAAGATCAATACTATCGCAATGATCATCTATCGGAAAGCCACTATCGCAATGATTCAGATCGGAATGATGTAAAGTACTACTGTCGCAATGTATATCTATCGGAATGATGCTATCGAAAAATGGGCAGCACTTCGTCTTAACCAAGGCCTTAAGACCCGTCGGAATATACGATCGCAATAAGCGATCGCAACCCAGATCGGAATAAGGGGGAAAATCCAACCGATCGCAAAGTAAAACCCTAATGGGTTATTGCGATCAAAAACCAAAACCTATCGGAATGTGGAGTAAACCGTCGGAATGTGTGTCAAAACCCTAAGATTGCGATGGATGGAAACTGATTCCGAAATTTGTGGCAAGAGTGAATCTCAATAAGCAAATGCAAGAAGCAAATCTAAACGAATCTTAAACGATCCCAAAAAGCTCAAATTCGATGACTTTTCAAAACTTAAAATCAAGAACTTTATGAAATGAACTTAAAACTACTAAGAACCTTGAAGAAATCCGAAAATCAATAAGCTAAGATTCGAATAAGCCAATAAGCATTATGAGCTTATGACCTAAACGAGTAAGAGCTTGTGTGTAAACTAAAAAGAACAATCCTATAATCACGAAAACATCAAATCATAAGCATGAAGAATGTAAATCGGATCAAAGGTAAATAAATCAAGAAGTGTAGAATGAGAATAAGGATTAAAAAGCTTAAAATGGAACTTGATTAATGAAAGTAAGCAATACAAAGTGTTTAATCTTCAAAGATTAAAAGAGAGAATGAAATCTAGTGAGAGAAAGTTTAAGACTTTCTCTCCCTAAAAACTAGAAAGAAAACTTGAAAGATAAAACTAGCTCTTCCCCTCCTAATGTGATTAGGAGGGTATTTATAGGGAAGTGGGAGGCATGTGTGGTGCTTTCTTCTTTCTTTTTCTTCTCGACTCGACTTTAATTCTTCGTCTTTGTAGTCTCGGGATTTGAACTTGTCTTTTAATTTTCTTCTTCTATTAGACTTAAGTTCTTCGACTTCATTAAACTTCCGTCTTTAGACTTGTTCTTCGATAAATCTTCAGAATAGGTCTTGGACATCCGTTCTTTAAGCACTCTTGATCTTTTGACTTCGTCTTTTCCCGTTTTCTTCGATAAAAGCCCGTGAAAGCCCGTGTTTTCTTCCTTTTTCATCTTTTGGTCCTAAAACACAATAAAAACACAAACCACGCATAATTCCGACTTTTACGACATAAATCACACGTTTTGGTCTTGTTATTATTGGAAATAAGTGGTAAAAGGATAAGTGTTTTCACACTTATTAAATCCCCTACACTTGACCATTGCAATGCCCTCATGCAATGCATTAATTTTAAGCACGGTTTACATTTCCCATCATAAATAACCTACCTTGGCCTTTATTAAATACTAAAGATGAAAAGATAGAAACAAGTAAAGAAATTAAAAACTTACATTGGGTTTTGGCGGCCATGAACGTTTATCATCCTCAAGTTTCACGTTCCCCATACCAAGCTCAAAAACGAGATCATTGTTATTATAAGTTAGCAAACTATCACGAACTCATGTGGGCCAATTATTCACTTAGACTCCCTTATTCCTAGGTGTATCTCTTATATTTTATTTTTGTCTTGAATGATCACGAGGATGCATTGTTTAACTTATTCCGATAGTTATTTAGTCCAAAAATAAGGTGCACGATTTAATCAATGGTTAGCTAAAGGACCAAATCTTTTAAAACTGCTTCTCGGGATATCAAAAAGTTCATATCTTGGCATAACTTGGTTCGCGATTTGAGACCTTTCTCGGGCCGATATTTGGCAGTGACTTCATACTTTGAATCTTCGAGAGACGTTCTTGAAATTATGGTCTTCTCTTCATAATAGGAATTTCTTCACTTGAAGTTTTTGAGAGATTCTTCATCTTTGGACCACGACTTCTTCATTTTTCTCAAATCTTTATTTTGGACTTTGATATACAACGATCCGCCTCCTTTTAGGACTTGGATCTATTTATCCTCATACCTTGTTAGGGTCTTTTCGGATAGACTTCTCCATGACTTTTGGGGAGTTCTTGCTTTTCGTCGTGTGTCTCGATCCTTCATATTGATTTTCGATAAATGATTCTTCACATCACTTTTGGATCTTTAGCAACAAAATGTAGCCCTCATGCCTTGTTAGGGCCTTTTCGGACTCGCCAATCTTCGCGCCCCGCTTCATAAGTTATGCCTTGGCTATGAACTCTCGTCATTACCGAGCAACTTTTAAACGATTTGGGGCTAGAAGCTAAGTAACTTTTCAAATCGTACAACCTTATTTATTAGCAGATAAATTTATTAGCAAGCGATGGGAGAATAGGCTCATAATTAACTCACATAAATCCACGAAAGAATACCGAACTTATAATTGACTCTATCATCTCTCGTTCTCCACAGTTTAAAATCTCAAGGAATGAGACTCGTGGATGCTTAGCCTATTAAATCAAAGTTTTGGGTTTTCGAGTCGCCTATAGGATCTTGCAAATTCTTAGACTTTTTCAAGTTTAGAAATTGCGTTTTAAAGTTCCCTTGATAAACGACTCTCTAGGATCAATTATAGGAACTTGCGAAAAGTTCTTGTTCTTAACCCATGAGAGTTAAGACTTTCGCGTTTTATAGCTCCCTATATAAAAGCCTAGCAAAACTTGACTTAAACATGTTAAGGATACTAGCTAGAGTAAACTTAGGTAAGTAAACTCGGGTTGAGTCAAAATGTTCACAACTAAGAAAGATCTAAAACCACTTTATTAAAAATTTATTCTAGCAACGGAAAGAAACTAATCATGATAAAGGAAAATACAACTGCACAACTTGGCCAAAATAGATTAAAAATTTTGAAAAATGTCGAAAAATCAAATTTTTCGGTTAAAATGAGGGCAAATTCATGAAAAAGACCACTTACTTCGATAGAAGTCCCCCCTACACTTGAGATAAACATTGTCCTCAATGTTTGAGCATGTGGGAGTAAACTCCCCTACACTTAGGACATTGTGCACTTTGTTTAAATCTTGCTAAGGAAGGGACAACTAAAATGAATTCAATGTGAACATATATAAAATATGAAAAATTGAATCACAAGAGTGTAGGATAGAACCGGGAAGATGGGAACAGGGTATCACGGTTCGTCAAAAGTCATCAAGATGCTCTCTGAAGCTTTAATCCCTGCACAGCACAAGAAACAAGACAACAAACATATGCGGGGGTCCCCCTACACTTATTATGAAAGCAGTAAAGGATAGAACACGGGTTGCCTCCCGAGAAGCGCTTGTTTTTGTTCACCGAGTCATGAGCCTGACTCGACCCAATTTTAGTTCATGGGGAATGTGGTGAGGGATGGAATCATCTCTTGAGAGATGTCCTCACCAATGTACAGCTTCAGACGCTGGCCATTCACCTTGAAATTGGGCCCATTTGGCTGAGAAAGCTCAATGGTCCCATATGGAAAGACTTTGGCGATGGTGAATGGACCAGACCAGCGGCTCTTCAACTTGCCAGAGAAGATCTTCAACCGAGAGTTAAAAAGTAAGACTTGATCACCAACGTGGAACTCTCGGTTCTTGATTTTAGCATCGTGGATCATCTTCGTCTTCTCCTTGTAGATCAGCGAGTTCTCATAAGCTTCATTCCTCAGTTCATTTAGCTCGTTGAGTTGAACCTTGCGATGATCACCGGCTTTGATGATGTCGAAGTTAGCCCACTTCAAGGCCCAGTGCGCCTTATGTTCCAGCTCGATGGGTAGGTGGCAGGCTTTCCCGTACACAAGACGATAAGGTGTACAACCGATCGGGGTCTTGTAAGCAGTACGGAAAGCCCACAGAGCATCATCTAACTTATCGGCCCACGCGGCGCGATGCTCTCCCACAGTACGCTCCAAAATTCTCTTCAAGCCACGATTGGAAATTTCGGCTTGCCCATTGGTTTGGGGATGATAGGCGGTGGAAAGACGATGATTGACACCATACTTTGCCATGACTCGTGCAAATTGATCGTTGCAAAAATGAGTCCCGCGGTCACTGATGATAGCACGAGGAACGCCAAATCGAGTGAAAAGTTGCTTCAAAAAGTTCACAACCACCCTCGCATCATTCGTAGGAAGAGCCTTAGCTTCAACCCATTTAGAGACGTAATCGACGGCGACGAGGATGTACTTGTTCCCTTTGGATGATGGAAATGGCCCCATAAAGTCGATGCCCCATACATCAAATATTTCACATTCCTGTATGAAATTTTGAGGCATCTCATCCTTATGTGTGATCTTGCCTTGACGTTGGCAGGCATCACAATGCTTAACCATTTCGTGAGCGTCACGATAAATGGTGGGCCAGTAGAAACCAGAATCAAACACTTTATTAGCGGTGTAGTTGGGACCAAAGTGACCACCGGTGGGTTCTTTGTGGCAAGCTTGGAGGATGTCAAAAGCTGCCGGTCCGTCAACACATCGACGAATAATCAGATCAGCACACTGTTTGAATAGATAAGGGTCACCCCAAAAGTAAGTCTTAACATCATTCAAGAACTTCTTCTTTTGTTGGGATGTTAACCCTTGGATGAGAATACCACCCGCTAAGTAGTTTTCTATGTCTGCAAACCATGGGGTGTCATCAAAATTGAGATTTATAGACATTAGAGTCTCCAGGGGGAAAGAGTCATTGATCTCTTTGTTCGGATGATCCCCTTGATATGGATTCTCAAGTCGACTCAGATGATCCGCGGCCAGGTTTTCGGCTCCCTTCTTGTCACGAATTTCAATGTTGAATTCTTGAAGGAGCAAAACCCAGCGAAGAAGTCTTGGCTTAGAATCGGTCTTTGTCATCAAGTACTTCAACGCGGAATGGTCCGTGTATACGATGGTGGTAGATAAAACAAGATAGGGGCGAAATTTCTCAAAAGCATAGACAACAGCTAAAAGCTCTTTTTCGGTTGTCGTATAATGCAATTGAGCCCCTGTCATTGTTTTGCTAGCATAGTGGATTGGTTGGAAGTGTTTATTCACACGTTGGCCCAAAACCGCACCAATAGCAAAGTCGCTAGCATCGCACATCAATTCAAAAGGCAACTCCCAATTAGGGGTAACCAAGACCGGTGTCTTAGTTAGCTTATCCTTAAGAAGATTGAAGGCTTCGAGACACTCTTTAGAAAAGATAAAAGGAGTATCTTTTTCCAAGAGGTGGGTCATCGGGCGAGCGATTTTAGAGAAATCCTGGATGAATCTACGATAGAAGCCCACATGACCCAGAAAACTTCTCACACCTTTCACGGTTGAAGGTGGAGGTAATTTGGCTATGACATCAACTTTAGCACGGTCGACTTCAAGACCGGCTTTAGAGATTTTGTGTCCTAGCACAATGCCTTCTTTTACCCTAAAATGGCATTTTTCCCAATTTAGAACAAGGCGAGTGTCTTCGCACCGCTTAAGCATACGTTCCAAATTGGCAAGGCAAGAAGAGAAGGAATCCCCAAAGACCGAGAAATCATCCATGAAGACTTCCATGGTTTGCTCAACCATGTCATGGAAGATAGCTAACATGCACCTTTGGAAAGTCCCGGGGGCATTGCATAAGCCAAAAGGCATTCGTTTGTAAGCAAAGGTGCCATAGGGACAAGTGAATGTTGTCTTCTCTTGATCTTGGGGATCGATGGGTATTTGAAAATAACCCGAGAAACCATCAAGAAAGCAGTAATATTCATTACCAGCTAAAAGTTCAAGCATTTGGTCCATAAAAGGTAGGGGGAAATGATCCTTTCTCGTGGCATCATTGAGTTTGCGGTAGTCTATACAAACTCTCCACCCAGTAACGAGACGGGTAGGAATTAACTCGTTGTTTGCATTGGGCACAACAGTGATTCCGCCCTTCTTAGGCACACAATGGACTGGACTAACCCATGGTGAATCCGAAATAGGGTAAATCATACCCGCATCAAGAAGTTTGATAACCTCTTTTTTGATGACGTCATGGATTTTAGGATTCACCCTTCTTTGGCTTTGAATTGTGGGCTTAAAGTCGTCCTCCATGAGAATTTTATGTGTGCAGAAATGAGGATCAATTCCACGGATGTCGGAGATTTTCCAAGCGATAGCTCTTTTATGCTTCTTCAACACAGCGACAAGTTTTGCTTTTTCGTCTTCTTTCAGATCCTTAGCGATGATGACCGGTAACTTCTCGTTGTCTTCCAGGAAAACGTACTCAAGATGAGGAGGTAGGTCCTTAAGCTCGAGAGTGGGAGGATCCTCAATAAATGGTGAAACTAACGATGGATCATCATTAGTCACCTCTTTAGGAGAAGGAGGAGACAACGGGTCCTCATTGAGAAGTCTCTCAATAGTACGAATATCTTCATCCCAATTGGTGGACAAATTATCATACTTAATATCGAGAGGACCCAAGCTAGCTTCGAAGTCATCCAAGTCACTTTCTCCAAAAGGAGTCAATGCTGGAGCAATTGAGGCAACGGTCTCAACATTGGGTAGAGAAGAAAGAGTACTTTTGCAAGCATCATGAAAATATTCTTCACAAGCCTCATCGAGAACATCAATAGCATTAGCGCTCTCATATGAATAAGGTTGCTTAGAAATCTTACCCATGTTGAAGACAATTTTATCGTCACCAACTCTCATGATTATTTCGCCTGCGGCTACATCAATGAGAGTGCGGCCGGTCCTCAGAAAGGGACGTCCAACGATTAATGGAACACGGGGATCCATCTCGTAGTCAACGACGACAAAATCCGCCGGGAAGGTGAATTTATCAATGCCAACAAAGACATCTTCGGCTATCCCCACTGGATAAGCAACCGTACGGTTGGCTAATTCCAAAGTCATTTTGGTGGGGACTAGCTCGGGGAGAGATAATTGCTTCCAAACACTTAAAGGCATTAAGTTTATACTGGCACCTAGATCTGCTAGGGCCATGCAATTCTCTACTCCCGGGAAGTTGCAAGGAATCAAGAAGCGACCCGGATCACCAAGTTTGGTGGGCAATTTCCTTAAGAGCACTGCGGAGCAGTTCTCATTAAGTTGGGTCTGAGCAATGTCGAGAAGTTTTTCTTTATCACTAAGAAGATCTTTAAACATCTTAGCGTATTTGGGCATGTGAGCGAGAGCCTCGGCAAAGGAGATGTTAAAATTCCATTGTTTAAACATTTTCAGAAAGTTTGAAACCTGAATATCATCCTTGCTCTTTTGCTTCTCTTTCCTCAACCTTGAAGGATAAGGTATATTGGATGAAGGAGAAGACTTTAAGGGAATAGGATCACTCACAACCACGGGTGGTGGGGAAATGGGGATAGAAGGTGAAGGAGGTGGGGAAAGTTGCTCTTTTTCCTTATTCACAATCACCGGTGGAGGTGTAGGAAGCTCGGGTTCCATATAACCTTTTCCACTACGAGTGGTGATCGCTTTCATCTCCCCTCTTGGATTCGCAACGGTATTACTTGGAAGAGTACCCGAAGCAGAGGGTTGATTACTTTGGATGAGCGAACCAATCATATCACGAAGGTGAAGAGCTTGATTGTTAAAAGAGTTTTGCATGTTGGCATTAATATCATTGTTGTGTTTGGCCATGTCATTCCTTAGCTCGGCTCGAATATCGCTCCCTTGTTTCACCATGTCATTCTTCAAGTTGACAAATTGACTCTGAAGATTCGTCATCATCTCACGATTAGTCTTCATGAACGTCTCGACGTCTTGATTTACGGGCATCGGTTGATTGAGAGGTGGAGTTTGGTAGGCTTGAGAATTTCCTTGAGTTGGGTATGGGTTTCTTTGGGATTGATATTGATTTTGAGCACGAGGTTGGGATTGGTTGTTTCGGTTATAGCTTTGTTGTTGGTTTTGGTTTGCAGGAGGGAAACCGGGAGGAGCAAGATAATTGTTGGAACGATAACTGAGCAAGCCACGGTCTCCTTGAGGACGGGCTTGATAGCCTCCCGTGGGATAAGTACCGTATGCTGCGTTAACGTCTTCAGAATAATTGCCGTGAGTAGAAGGACACTCATTGTAGGAATGAGGACCACCACATGTGTCACAAGAAATAGCAACGGCTTTAGGTTGTTGGGTTTGGTTAGAAGTCAAAATTTGGAGACTTTTGTTAATATCAAGAATAGCACGTTCCAAAACAGACGAGTTGGTGGTGGAAGAAGTAGATGAAACATTGACTCTCTGATTAGATCTTGAGGATGCGGAAGAATCCTAATTCTTGTGGTGAGTAGTCATGTTTTCAATCAACTCTCTACACTCCTCCGGTCTCCTTTTCATAAAAGTACCACCGGCGGCGGCATTGATCGTGTCACGATCACGAAAAGTGAGACCATTATAAAAGGTGTCAATGAGAGTGACGGGGAGCATATTGTGATTAGGACAGCGGTCGATCAAATCATTGTAACGTTCCCAAGCATCGAAAAGCGATTCATCATTCTCTTGCATAAATCCACTGATTTGGTTACGAAGGCTAGTGACCATGGATGGGGGAAAGTAGCGCGATAAAAAGCGTTGAGTCATGTCGTTCCACGTATGAATAGAATTCTTAGGAAGACGGTCAAACCATTTTTCGGCATGGTGAGAAAGCGAGTGTGGAAAAAGTTGGAGGCGAAGGTCATCCATAGAAACACCGGGGGATTTCATGCTTTGAGTGATAGTAATGAATTTGTTGAGGTGTTTGTTGGCATCATCATTAGGCATTCCGGCGAATGGATTAGTTTGCACTTGTTGGATCATGTGATGCTTCAATGAAAACTCTTGAGCCGTGATATGCATCGGCGCAATCGGGCCTCCGCGTCCGTTCATGGTGGGTTGACACAATTCCTCCATGGTTCGTAAATCAGGTAGAAGGACATTGTTGTTGTTGTTGTTGTTGTTGTTGTTGTTGTTATTCAAATTGTTTTGAGGTGGGTGATTATTGTTGTTATTAACACCAGCCATATCTAAATCTTCACGAGTCTCGGGCTCAGAATAGTTCAAAGATCTAGTACGCATGCACCTGCAGAAGAAAAAAATATACACAAAGAGAATATCTATATAATCTTTTTGGTTTTTTATAGGTTTTTTAAATGTTTTTGTAGTTTTGAAGAGTTTTATATTTTTTAGAATTTTTGGAAATTTTTATAGCAAATGAACATAACGTTCAAAGAACGGATCCCAAAATTCAATGCGTCTCTCACTAAAAACCGTTTATCTTAACGAAAAGAGCCGGCAGCGGCGCCATTTAATACTTCGCTTTTGGCTAGGTATAAAATCTTATCGTCCGAATCTTTTTGAATTGAAAACCGATCTAAAGTGCGACTCAATCGTCTTTTGGTGAATCAAGAGAATGGTTTGGTTTGTTTATCTAATTTAAACTATTAGCAAATAATTAAAGTGTCGTTGAGTAAATTTGAAACTTGGACAAAATTAAAATTAAAGTTAATTAAGAAAATACTTGAAACTTAAAACCTTGAAGAACTTAAAAACTTAAAAACTTAATCAATCGGAATAAAACAATTCATGTCCATCGGAATACACCAAAATTGCAACCATCGGAATATAACTAACATTAACCATCGGAATATAACTAACATTAACCATCAGAATAGTCAAGATCAATACTATCGCAATGATCATCTATCGGAAAGCCACTATCGCAATGATTCAGATCGGAATGATGTAAAGTACTACTGTCGCAATGTATATCTATCGGAATGATGCTATCGAAAAATGGGCAGCACTTCGTCTTAACCAAGGCCTTAAGACCCGTCGGAATATACGATCGCAATAAGCGATCGCAACCCAGATCGGAATAAGGGGGAAAATCCAACCGATCGCAAAGTAAAACACTAATGGGTTATTGCGATCAAAAACCAAAACCTATCGGAATGTGGAGTAAACCGTCGGAATGTGTGTCAAAACCCTAAGATTGCGATGGATGGAAACTGATTCCGAAATTTGTGACAAGAGTGAATCTCAATAAGCAAATGCAAGAAGCAAATCTAAAAGAATCTTAAACGATCCCAAAAAGCTCAAATTCGATGACTTTTCAAAACTTAAAATCAAGAACTTTATGAAATGAACTTAAAACTACTAAGAACCTTGAAGAAATCCGAAAATCAATAAGCTAAGATTCGAATAAGCCAATAAGCATTATGAGCTTATGACCTAAACGAGTAAGAGCTTGTGTGTAAACTAAAAAGAACAATCCTATAATCACGAAAACATCAAATCATAAGCATGAAGAATGTAAATCGGATCAAAGGTAAATAAATCAAGAAGTGTAGAATGAGAATAAGGATTAAAAAGCTTAAAATGGAACTTGATTAATGAAAGTAAGCAATACAAAGTGTTTAATCTTCAAAGATTAAAAGAGAGAATGAAATCTAGTGAGAGAAAGTTTAAGACTTTCTCTCCCTAAAAACTAGAAAGAAAACATGAAAGATAAAACTAGCTCTTCCCCTCCTAATGTGATTAGGAGGGTATTTATAGGGAAGTGGGAGGCATGTGTGGTGCTTTCTTCTTTCTTTTTCTTCTCGACTCGACTTTAATTCTTCGTCTTTGTAGTCTCGGGATTTGAACTTGTCTTTTAATTTTCTTCTTCTATTAGACTTAAGTTCTTCGACTTCATTAAACTTCCGTCTTTAGACTTGTTCTTCGATAAATCTTCAGAATAGGTCTTGGACATCCGTTCTTTAAGCACTCTTGATCTTTTGACTTCGTCTTTTCCCGTTTTCTTCGATAAAAGCCCGTGAAAGCCCGTGTTTTCTTCCTTTTTCATCTTTTGGTCCTAAAACACAATAAAAACACAAACCACGCATAATTCCGACTTTTACGACATAAATCACACGTTTTGGTCTTGTTATTATTGGAAATAAGTGGTAAAAGGATAAGTGTTTTCACACTTATTAATGAAAGACTAAACAAGCATAAGCATATGTAGGCAAAAGGAAAAGAAGTCTCTAGCAGCTTCCATCCTATGCACGTCCTCCAATTTCTCGAGTCTTTCCTAGGGTATCTGCCGTTTTGGGACATGGAAAGGAAAGTAACGGCTGAGCAAAACGCTCAGTGCACGGATATAGACATAGTATGAATGACTAAAACATAATAAAGACTTTATAGCAGCGGAATTATATAAGTCCTGGAAAACCTGGAACATGTTCATAAAATTGGTTTAATAGTTTGAAAAGACTTATGTTTATCTTATGAAAACTGTTTAACATATTTTACCATTAGCCAATATAGGTCATGAAAATCCACCGTGCATGAATACTTGGAGGGGTGACCTCATCATGCAAATTAGAGGGGCTGCCTCTAATTTAATATACTGGTTTTCGGGTAGGAGGGATCAACTCCTTGTGAAGGATGCAATGCACACACCACATTCACCATGTAATCCTGACTAAAAACATGTAACTAGGATGCACCCATACGCACCACATGATAAACATAAATAAGTGGCCAAAAGCTGAAGGGACGCCACGAGCAATCACTCCGCCGTGGTGAAGTCATAACATCGGTGCCTCTAATGTTATGGTTATGGTACCTCCATAACTAGGTGAAACTGGTCATGCATGTATATGGCTATAGGTAATCTTAATTAAACATAAGCAATCAAACACGTAACTTATACTACGGGAAAACATTTGGCTGCATACGGGGAATCCTAATAAGGAAAGAATGTCCATACTGAAAGGACGGGAATCCGTACCTTATGTCCAGTGAACGAAGAAGATGAACTGAGAGGAATCCTACTTCCGAATCACTAGTGCTACATAAATACATACATGAATAAGTATCTGCTTACTAAATACGTAGCTGGTTTTATGCCAAGCCTTAGCTTATTTTATGTGTTCTTACCATGTTTTACTGTTTTTAAGCCTTACACCGTGTTTATCTTATATTCTGTTTAATCTGATTAAGTATTTCTGGTATTTCATGTATTATTATACTTACTGTGTATTAATAAGTAACTTTCCAAAAATAGAAGGTTTCCTAAAATAGAAAGTTACCAAAAATAGAAAGTTTCCAAAAATAGAAAGTTTCCAAAAATAGAAAGTTTCTAAAAATAGAAAGTTTCCAAAAATAGAAAGTTTCCAAAAAATAGAAAGTTTCCAAAAATAGAAAGTTTCCAAAAATAGAAAGTTTCCAAAAATAGAAAGTTTCCAAAAATAGAATTACTGCTTAAACTAGATAAGTTTCTAAAAATAGAAAGTTTCCATAAATAGATTATCTTCCTTAATTAAATAAGTTTCCATAAATAGATTGGCTGCCTGAAATAAATAAGTTTCTAAAAATAGAAGGTTTCCATAAATAGATTAGATACCTTATTTAATTAAGTTTCTAAAAATAGAAAGTTTCCATAATTAGAAATAAGCTGGTTAAATAAGCTAAATATATAAGCCTAAGTGTTTTCATGATTATTTTCTAAGTCATATGATATAATGTATTCCATGTAATTAAATTAAACTATAGGTTAAAATATTTAATTAAAGTATAACATGTTTTTAATTAAATAAAGTTAAATACTTAGGTTAAAACATGTATTATTATATATTAATAATATAACCTAAGTCATGTAAATTAAATAATTATAATCATGGTTTTTAAATAATTAATTAATTATAAGTCTAAAATATAAAAATACTTAGGTTAATTAATTTCATGATTATTAATAATTAAAATAACCTAAGTCATGTTATTAAATTAATCATGTCATTTTATTAATTTAATTTTAACATAAGATCATAAAACATAAAAACTAAACATACACCATGAACCGGATCTAGACTAAACACCATGAACCGGACATGAAATCGACACCGTACCCCGAACCAAATCGGGGTAACCCGTGCCTTGATGCTGCCGTGGGACCCACACCCACCAACCGAGACCATATGGTCTTGGTGGTGGTCGGATGGCCAAACCAAAACCCCCCTTGGGTTCGGTTTAGGCCGCGGCTAACACAAACACCCATTATATCCATACTTTTGATTTAATTAAACCTTAATTCATGTTAGATCCATGTTTATTTATTAAGTTTTTGTAAAAAACATAACATGTTCTTGATTTATAAAAGATCAAAACAAAAGAAAAGGTTTAAACAGGATTTATCGAATTCGTGGATCAAAAGGACGAAGAACAAACCCGATCACCAACTAATATTCCAAGATCCAAGATCAACAACCACCTCCTTGTGGTGTTCTTAGGGTGGCGGCACAAAAAGAAAAAGGGAAGGAGGGTTTTAGGTTTTTTCTAAAATCTTCTGTAAAACTAAAAATGAGTAGTGTAAATAATATTTAACCCTTTTAGTAAAATTTACAAACGGGCTTGGCCCATTTGTCCTTGTAGCCGCGGGTAGGGGGCCCCACTTGGGGTATCCGTACCTTTTTCGGTGTCTCGATGTTAATTTATACGTTCGTGATTATTTGTGCTCGCGTTTTAAGTGTTCTCGTTACGTAATTATCGTGATCTAATATATTTAATTACGCTCGTAATAAATATATATACGTAATTAATAATAGTTCGTGATTGAATTACATTCATGATTTCATGATCGCATGTTCGAGATTAATTATTGTCAAATAATTATTACGTGCTTGTGCGTAGTAAATACTTATCGTGTTTTAACACGTACGTAATACGTAAAATCCTAACACGTAATCGTAATCATGCTATAATAGGAAAGTTTTAATCTAGTACGTACGATCTTAAGGGTACTATTCATGGTAAAAGCATGCGGGTTTTACAACTCTTCCCCCCTAAAAAGAATAATTCGTCCCCGAATTATAGACAACGTAACTGAAAGAGAAACATACCCGAATCAAACTAAGAGGGTATGTAAGATTAATGAACGTACAGGTGACATGGTAGAAGGAACGTGGAACGTGACATGTCTTGAAAGTACATGGAACGTGACGTGACTGAAAGGACATATCTATTTGATGAGAGAAAACGGATAAAAGTCCGGATGAACTTGTCCGTTTCCAAGTGGCCTCCCTCTTGGAACGATTCCTTCAGAAGATCTTGACACTAATGATAAATCTTGGTCCTCCTGACCTTGACTAGGAATAAGAAGAAATTCTTGGTTATCAACGGAAGGTAGATCCCCTAAATTCGATCGAGGAAAATAAAAGTTAACGTGCTAGGGTATCTGAAACGTTACGATGCAAGACAATCTGACTTAACTGATAATTAGAAACGATACGCGAGACATAAAGAAACGTAGTACGTGAGAAATTTTGAACGTGATACGTGAAAAATTTTGAACGTGCTACGTGGAGATATGCCGAGTGTAGTATTAGTAAACATATCGTGATCCATGATACATGTAACATATCTTGATCTTGATATGAGGAACGTGGAATGAACATGACATGTGAAACATATCGTGAACATAGAATATAATGGTTGTAACGCCAAACGTTACAAGGTGAGACATAGAATATGACGAGAAACGTCTATCCGAGGATAGGGAGTTATACTAAACTTGGGTCTGGTCTCTCAAGTTCTTGCAAAACTGATGCAGTAACGACTTTGCAGTCCACTTAAGCCTAAGTTTTTAGTCATCTTTTAATTTTCCAGAGTGTTTAAGTTTAATTAGGAGTTTATTTACTTTCCAGAATTAATATTCTTCCAGAATATTCTTTCTCTATTATAAATAGGGGTCGAATGTTTAGAGGTTGGGGGTATTGTTTTTTCTTACAGATTTTATTATCAATAAAAAGAGTCGAGAATTGTTCTTCTCAAACCCTCTGGTCAATAAACCTTATTACTCCCTCACAAAGTCTACCAATACTTAATTGTCTAACCCTACCTATAGCTTACGCTACATCAGTTGGTAATCAGAGACTAAACACGATTCGATTGGAGGACCTTTACTATTTCAACTCGATTCTTGATTGGTGATTAGAAGATTAAACCAAAAAAAAAGAAAAAAAAAATCTGTCTTCGGTTTGGTTTGCAAACTGCAATTCATCCAGGTAACCCTATTGAACTTAGATACGTGATTGTTTCTTTGTTTCTGTTTATCAATTTTAAGGTTGATTGTATTCCATATTGAGATTCAATAAATGGCTGGTGACGATGTTAATAACGATCGAGTTGAGAAACTCGAAAATTCTTTTAAACGACTTGAGGAAACTGTCTAGAAGTCGTTGCAACAAATAACTCAAACCCTAGCAACTTTAACCACGCGTGAGAGCGAAGACCAACCGTCTCGTGCTAATCCACGGTGACAGAACACGGGCCGTGGGAATGGTCGACCTCAAAAAACATATGTTCAGCAACACAATTATGGTGGTGAAGATTCTGATGTTGAGAACGATGATGAAGATGAACAGGAAAGGGGAATGCGATTTGGTCACCGGGGTGTTAGAGATTTTGATTACCGTCAACGAGCCAAAGATGTCCCGACTTTTCAAGGTTCAATGAATGTGGAAGATTTCTTAGACTGGATGAGTGAATTGGATACCTTTTTCAAGTTCTACGAAATTCCTATGGATAGTCGAGTTAATCTGGCTGCATACAAGTTAAAGGGTGGTGCGCAATCATGGTGGAAGAACTTGCAAACTGTACGAGAGCGACAAGGAAAACTTCCCACCACTAGTTGGGAAAGAATGGAACGAGAGTTACGTAAGAGGTTCCTTCCACCCAATCATGATCAAATATTGTTTAATCTGCTCCAAAATTATGCTCAAGGAAATCGTACCGTGGAAATATACACCGCTGAATTTCATCGTTTGTCATCAAGGAATATTTGCCAGAAACCGAGTCTCAACAAGTGACGTGGTATATCAATGGATTACGTCCAGAAATCCAAGATAGAATTTCTCTTGTTCCTGTGTACATGTTAGACGACGCTTATAATCTCGCGATTAGGGCTCAAATCAACTTGCAAAGAATAATCGTTCAACTTTATTCCCTTCCACAAACAGAAGCAAGTTTAGCGCTGGACAATCCTCATCCAACGTAGAAAGCACACTGTCTGTTCAGAAATTGTCTACCTTGGATGAGGAAAAACAAACTGGTAGCATTCCAACACTTACCAGCAAGTCTACAAACCCGTATGCACGACCGGTAATCGGGAAGTGTTTCAAGTGTGGGGTAGGTGGTCATCGTTCAAGTGAATGTAGGGCAACTGGTGGAAAGATTAATTTGACCACTAGGGAACATGATTACAATGAAGTAGATGAGGAAACATTTGATGAAGAGATTAAAACTGATATATGCCATGCAGCACATGATGATTTAGATGGTAACTTTTATGCTGATGGTGAATATTCATCAAAGTTGTGTGTCATTCGTCGAATCATGCTAGCTCCTAAGCTAGTTGAGAAATCTCAACGACATAACCTCTTTCGAACACGGTGTGTTATCCATCAGAAGGTATTTGATGTTATTATCGATAGTGGTAGCACGGAGAATATAGTATCTAGGGACATTGTACAACGATTGAAGATACCTACAGAAAAACATCCAAATCCGTACCGTATTGGTTGGATCAAATCTGTTGGCGAGATCAAAGTTACTAAGCGATGCAAAATTCCTTTTGAGATTAGAAAATATAAGGACGAGGTCATGTGCGACATAGTTGATATGGATGCTTGCCATATTCTTCTCGGGCGACCGTGGGAGTGTGATGTCAATGCAATTCACAAGGGTAAAGAGAATACTTACTCGTTTATTATAAATGGTGTTAAGAAGGTTCTAGTTCCCTTGATGGATAACAACAGATCAAAAGACTCTGAAGCAACGCGCAACAATTTAATGATTGTGAACCATGTAGATTTCAAAGATGAGATTAAAGGTGAGTCGGTGATATATGCTATTGTCGCAACAGGAACGATACAAGAAGGTGTTTCATTTCATGAAAAGGTGTTACCTTTGATGGAAGAATTTAAAACACTCACTCCGGATGAGTTACCCTCAACTTTACCACCAATGCGTAACATACAACACCAAATTGACCTTGTTCCAGGAGCTGTCTTCCTAACATACCACACTACAGAATGAGCCCGAAAGAGAATCTAATCTTACAGGAGCAAGTTGAAGACTTATTGAAGAAGGGTCTAATTCTGGAAAGCATGAGCCCTTGTTCCGTTCCAGCTTTATTAGTTCCAAAAAAAGATGGTAGTTGGCGAATGTGTGTTGATAGTCGAGCAATTAATAAGATCACGATTGCATATCGTTTCCCAATTCCACGCCTTGATGATATGCTAGATATGTTGGAGGGGTCAAAGGTATTTTCAAAGATTGATTTACGAAGCGGATATCACCAAATCCGGATTCGACCAGGTGACGAGTGGAAGACAGCCTTTAAGACCAAGGATGGTCTCAACGAGTGGATGGTCATGACTTTTGGTCTTTCAAATGCACCAAGTACCTTCTCTCGGTTAATGAACCAGGTACTGAAACCCTTTATCGGATCTTTTGTTGTAGTTTATTTTGATGACATACTCATATATAGCAAGTCCGAAAAAGAGCATCTCAGGCACTTACGGGAAGTTCTCATTGCATTATCTCAAAATAAGTTGTATATCAACTTAAAGAAATGCAATTTCTTGACTGATAAGTTGTTGTTCTTGGGTTTCGTTATTACTTCTCATGGTATTCAAGTTGATGAAGAGAAGGTCCAGACAATTAAAGAGTGGCCTAAACCACAAACCATTAGTGAAGTACGTAGTTTTCATGGGCTTGCAACTTTCTATCGAAGATTCATAAGGAACTTTAGCACTATCATGGCACCTATCACTCAATGTATGAAGAAAGGAAAGTTTCAATGGGGAGTAGAGGCTGATCTTAGTTTTGAACAAATCAAAGAAAAGCTAACAAGTGCACCACTTCTTGTATTACCAAACTTTGACAAACTTTTCACTTTGGAGTGCGATGCATCTATTGTTGGAATTGGTGCTGTTTTATCTCAAGAAGGAAAACCTGTAGCCTTCTTTAGTGAAAAACTTAGTGAAGCCCGACAAAAGTGGTCGACGTATGAGTTGGAGTTCTATGCTATTTATCGATCTGTTCACCATTGGGAGCAATACTTATTTCATCAAGAGTTTGTTCTATATACCGATCATGAGGCATTGAAGTATTTTAAAAGCCAACAGAAGATGAATAGAATGCATGGGAGATGGATCGCTTATCTTCAACGTTTTTCTTTCGTGTTGAAGCATAAGGCGGGTGAGTAGAATAAGGTTGCAGATGCATTAAGTCGACGAGCTGAGTTGTTGGTGACGTTAAGGACGGAAATTATTGGATTTGAACACTTGAAAGATTTTTATGCCCATGATGAAGATTTCAAGGAGATTTGGGAAAATAAAATGGTGCCGCCCTTTTTAAAGGTTGATGGGTATTTGTTCAATGACAATCGCTTGTGTATCCCGCGTACGTCATTAAGAACAATTGATTAAAGAATTGCATGGGGGCGGTCTTGGAGGCCATTTCGGTCGTGACCAGACACTCGCTATTGTTGAGGAGCGGTACTATTGGACACACTTGAGGCGAGATGTGGGTAAGTTTGTTGCTAAGTGCCTTATTTGTCAAACTGCTAAGGGTCATTCACAAAACACTGGTTTATACACACCACTACCGACTCCTGATGGACCGTGGGAGGACATATCAATGGATTTTGTGCTGGGGTTTCCTCGTACATCTAGAGGTTGTGATTCTGTGTTTGTAGTAGTGGATCGTTACTCTAAAATGGCACATTTTATCCCTTGCAAAAAGACGGATGATGCTTCGAACGTGGCTTTGTTATTTTTTCGCGAAATTGTACGCTTGCATGGTATACCTTCTACAATCACATCTGATCGCGACACCAAATTTCTTAGTCATTTTTGGAGGACTCTTTGGCGTTTGTTTAAAACTGAGTTGAATTATAGCACATCTTTTCACCCTGAAACCGATGGCCAAACGGAAGTTGTTAACAAAATGCTTAGAAATCTGATAAGATGTCTTTGTGGTGATCGTCCAAAGCAGTGGGATCAATTTCTTGCACCCGCAGAGTTCGCTTTCAATAACATGGTGAACCGGTCCACAGGAAAAATGCAATTCCAAGTTGTGTATCAGTGTCCACCAAAGCAAGCTCTTGATCTAATTCAGCTACCCGCACTACCGGGCCATAGCCTCGCTGCACAGAACATGGCTGAACGAATAGAAGCTATACAAGCTGATGTGAAACAAAAACTCGAGTCTTCTAATGCAACTTACAAATTACAAAGTGACAAGAATCGTAGGTTGAAGACATTTTCTGTTGGAGATCAAGTTATGGCTCACTTAAGAAAAGAGAGGTTTCCTGTTGGGACGTACAACAAGCTCAAGATGCGGAAAATAGGTCCTTGCAAGGTACTTCAGAAAATCAATGATAATGCATATATCATTGATCTACATGAACACCTTTCTATTTCATCGACTTTCAATGTTGCAGATCTGTCCACATTTACTCCAAATGTTCCTTTATATCCTGATGACAACTCGAGGACGAGTTTTTTCCAAGAAAGGGAGAATGATGCAGTAACGACTTTGCAGTCCACTTAAGCCCAAGTTTTTAGTCATCTTTTAATTTTCTAGAATGTTTAAGTTTAATTAGGAGTTTATTTACTTTCCAGAATTAATATTCTTCCAGAATATTCTTTCTCTATTATAAATAGGGGTCGAATGTTTAGAGGTTGGGGGTCTTGTTTTTTCCTATAGATTTTATTATCAATAAAAAGAGTCGAGAATTGTTCTTCTCAAACCCACTGGTCAAGTAAACCTTATTACTCCCTCACAAAGTCTGACAATACTTAATTGTCTAACCCTACCTGTAGCTTACGCTACATCAAAAACTTCCCAGAATGAGAAAAGTGAACATAAAATCGTAAGCCGAAATTCCATCATGAACGTGAATAGTGTCATGAACGCGAGCGCGAAAGCAAGTCATGAAATTAGAACAAGGACGTGAAGTAAATAAGGAGCATAATTATGAATATTTGTCTGGCTCGATAACTGAGGAATTGCCAAGTGATCGGATGAGCCTTGGCTGGAACATGTTCGATCAATCTGTCGGTTTTGAAATCCTTGCGGATGGAAGGATTTTGCAGACTTGACCAAACTGTTTGCAATAAATCAGATAGCATCATGCTTCTTCTGAGTTTGCGTTAATATGGTAACCAAAATCCGTGGAGATCTTGTCACATTTCAATTTACAATATCAGACGATGAAAACATCCCAGTCTGTTGGTGTCCAATCTTAACCTGTTTGTATGACAGGTATGAAGATATGAACGTAACTGTATCTTGCTTCATCGAACTTGATACATAGGAGTTTGTGAAACTCTGAGTCCATGAATCTAAACTTCTCTTAGCGTAGGATTTTCTAGAACACCTAATGTAGTGTAGGGTTCTCTCCTTTACGCATAAGAAGAGTCATGGTAAGATTAACCGTAGAAACCAATGTGATTCAGCGTGTCACTGTAATCAAACAAAATTGATATTGGAAAAATTTTCCAGGGTAAAATTTCGCTTGTCAAATAATTTGCAACATAGTGTAGATATGGTCTTCCTGTTCTTCTCTAGGCTTAGAGGAAATCAGGTTATCCTCAATGAAAACACTGATGAATTTGCTATGAGTTCATGGAACCCGTTCTTATAATGCCGTTGGAGCATTGATGAGACTAATTCAAAATCATAAATCTAGCATGACCGAGTCGTGTAAGAATAGCAGTCATGGACATGTCCTGCTCTTTCCCTCGTCACAGATGGCAGCATGATCATGAGTTCAATCTTGGAAAAGTGATTAACACTATAAGGTCGATTGGACATGTTGTCAATACGTGGAGTAGAATAACGGTCAAGAATGGTGATTTGTTTAAGCCGACGGTAGTCGACACATAATATCATGGTACCATGGCTAACAACGCACATGCTTGTAAGCATAGATAATTTGTACAGATTTTTCCTGATGGAAAATCAAGCTGAATGTATTCAGGAGCCTGAACATTACTGTACATAATTATGAATCGTAGCATGGTGTGCTGTTCATAGTCCATAACTAGGATAAAATTCATCTCGTGTCTGTCCGAGGAAATGCTTTAGCAGCTTGGATCTCATCATTAAGCTGAAGGAAAACCTTCTTATACGAGGGAATACGAAAGGCGTCCTTCATGGTCATGAATCATAAGAAATATGGTGAAAGAAATAAAAGTGACATCAGCAACGCGATAGTTCTCACTGACACGCCGATAATGGTATTGAAATTCTTGTGGTCTGATTAATACATGGCACAACAAAATGGATATACCCTTGGAGGGTACCCTGAATTTCTTAGAAATGTTCCATAGTTGGACGTGAGTCATGTGTCTTGACTCGTGTCTTGGAACTATAAGCATGACATATGTCTTGGCTGGTGTCTTGACATGTGTCTTCAGAAAGTATACGTGAGACATGTGTCTTGACTGATGTCTTGACATGTGTCTCGAGACGTAAAACAATAGAATTACAATAGAATAACTGATCCTTTGTATGTCTGATAACGTCCGCGGCCGGAGCCTCGGTTTCAATTTCTAGGATAGTTTCTGTCATAGTAGTGGTTACTATCATCCTGTCTGTTAGTTCCATGACGGTCATTCTCATGACCGTGATTCATGTAACTATTTAGCTGAGTGGCCGGCTGGTACCGGTTTGCACTCATATGGCTGAAATGACTACCAAATGACGTGTGACATGTAACTAAGAATTAGGGACAATGATTGATGGAAATTTTCTGATGGTGAAGCATCTTCTCGTCCAATTGCTTTGCTCTGACGCCTTTGTCTTCGTCTAGTAGGATCTCCAGGTTGTGAACAACATCCACATCTCGTAGCATCTCCGAACGTCAGCAGCATCAACCTTTAGTAACATCTCCAAGTTATGAGCGGCATCAGAATATTAGCAATAGAAAATACGCCTGAGGTGATTCAGAATCGACTAGCGAGTACTCGTGAAGTATTGCAAGTGGAATATACATGGATTAAGGTACGTGTAATACACATGAAATACGGTACGTGGAGTACACGTGGAATGCACATGAAATGATCGGTATGGGGTCGATCATTTGTCATGATTTAAGGAAAGTATATCGGTTAAACGGTTAGGAAAATCATCATGATAACCTGGCAGTATTAGCATAGACATCATTCTGGTTGTAACGGAAACGTTAAAGTGTGGTTACACAAAATTCAACGATGATTTGCCTGACAGCATGATCAATGAAAACCAACCATGACTATCATGAAAGCAGGATTCAATGAAATCTAACAATGTCTTGCAGGACAGCGTAAATAACAAAAGAGGCGTAAGACATAATCAACATGAAGTCGGAATTATCATGAAGAAACATGAAACCATCTATCATGAAGAAGTGTATAGCATAATCAGCATGAAACTGAAGTTAACCATGACAGTATGAAAACATACTTGACATAAAAACATAGTAACTTATGAGGGGACATGAAAATTTTTTATGCCAATTTAAATAATGAGAAAAAAAATTTATGCATGAAAAACAGTGCATGAATGTGTAATGTAGTTTATAAAAACCTTTATATGTGCGAGGGGACGCCTATGGGTCGGTCCCAAAACAAAAGACATGGCGAGGGGACGCCTATGGGTTGGTCCCAAAGTTAAAAGTTTCGATAAAAGCATATGCGACTAAATAGGGCCAGTCCTGTACCAACCATTACTTAGTCATAATCCCTGCAACAATGATACATGAAACATAAGTAAATGAAACTTATCTGTCAAAACTTATCAGAAAAAAATTTTATGTGACTAATTATGAACTACTGGGGTTCAGTTCACATAGTCACTGTTCACGAGGAACATTATGCATGAAACAATGACACATAACTAAGTATGAATGACGGTTGTCCATCCATATTAGTAAAACAATATCGATGAAAACATCAAGGTTAAAACCTCAAGGTGCTGAAAACATCATGGTTAAAACAACAATGCGCTGAAAACATCAATACGTAGGATAACAGACGTTGGCTTAGGAAGCTCCTGGTGACTACCCACTAGTCACAGGTCGAGTTTTAGAGCCTACAGGTCGAAGCCTTGTCTCTGATACCATAATTGTAACACCCCATTTTGATAAATAGAATGTCACGCGTAATTATGGAGTGTCATCAAAGCATGCAAGGTAAATGTACTAAAACATACATGACCATAGGGAAAACCGAAATCAAACATCGGTTCCCAAACATAAGCCCAAAACATAATAAAGCCAAAAGAAATGAATGAAAGACTAAACAAGCATAAGCATATGAAGGAAAAAAAGGAAAAGAAGTCTCTAGCAGCTTCCATCCTATGCACGTCCTCCAATTGCTCGAGTCTTTCCTAGGGTACCTGCCGTTTTGGGACATGGAAAGGAAAGTAACGGTTGAGCAAAACGCTCAGTGCACGGGTATAGACATAGTATGAATGACTAAAACATAATAAAGACTTAATAGCAGCGGAATTGTATAAGTCCTGGAAAACCTGGAACATGTTCATAAAACTGGTTTAATAGTTTGAAAAGCCTTATGTTTATCTTATGAAAACTGTTTAACATATTTTACCATTAGCCAATATAGGCCATGAAAATCCACCGTGCATGAATACTTGGAGGGGTGACCTCATCATGCAAATTAGAGGGGCTGCCTTTAATATACTGGTTTTTGGGTAGGAGGGATCAGCTCCTTATGAAGGATGCAAGGCACACACCACATTCACCATGTAATCCTGACTAAAAACATGTAACTAGGATGCACCCATACGCCCCACTGATAAATATAAATAAGTGGCCAAAAGCTGAAGGGACGCCACGAGCAATCACTCCGCCGTGGTGAAGTCATAACATCAGTGCCTCTAATGTTATGGTTATGGTACCTCCATAACTAGGTGAAACTGGTCATGCATGTATATGGCTATAGGTAATCTTAATTAAACATAAGCAATCAAACACGTAACTTATACTACGGGAAAACATTTGGCTGCATATGGGGAATCCTAATAAGGAAAGAATGTCCATACTGAAAGGACGGGAATCCGTACCTTATGTCCAGTGAACGAAGAAGATGAACTGAGAGGAATCCTACTTCCGAATCACTAGTGCTACATAAATACATACATGAATAAGTATCTGCTTACTAAATACGTAGCTGGTTTTATGCCAAGTCTTAGCTTATTTTATGTGTTCTTACCATGTTTTACTGTTTTTAAGCCTTACACCGTGTTTATCTTATATTCTGTTTAATCTGATTAAGTATTTCTGGTATTTCATGTATTATTATACTTACTGTGTAATAATAAGTAACTTTCCAAATATAGCAGGTTTCCTAAAATAGAAAGTTACCAAAAATAGAAAGTTTCCAAAAATAGAAAGTTTCTAAAATTAGAAAGTTTCTAAAAATAGAAAGTTTCCAAAAATAGAAAGTTTCCAAAAATAGAAAGTTTCCAAAAATAGAAAGTTTCCAAAAATAGAAAGTTTCCAAAAATAGAATTACTGCTTAAAACAGATAAGTTTCTAAAAATAGAAAGTTTCCATAAATAGATTAGCTACCTTAATTAAATAAGTTTCTATAAATAGATTAGCTGCCTGAAATAAATAAGTTTCTAAAAATAGAAGGTTTCCATAAATAGATTAGCTGCCTTATTTAATTAAGTTTCTAAAAATAAAAAGTTTCCATAATTAGAAATAAGCTGGTTAAATAAGCTAAATATATAAGCCTAAGTGTTTTCATGATTATTTTCTAAGTCATATGATATAATGTATAGTTTAATAATTATTCCATGTAATTAAATTAAACTATAGGTTAAAATATTTAATTAAAGTATAACATGTTTTTAATTAAATAAAGTTAAATACTTAGGTTAAAACATGTATTATTATATATTAATAATATAACCTAAGTCATGTAAATTAATTAATTATAATCATGGTTTTTAAATAATTAATTAATTATAAGTCTAAAATATAAAAATACTTAGGTTAACTAATTGCATGATTATTAATAATTAAAATAACCTAAGTCATGTTATTAAATTAATCATGTCATTTTATTAATTTAATTTTAACATAAGATCATAAAACATAAAAACTAAACATACACCATGAACCGGATCTAGACTAAACACCATGAACCAGACATGAAATCGACACCGTACCCCGAACCAAATCGGGGTACCCCGTGCCTTGATGCTGCCGTGGGACCCACACCCACCAACCGAGACCATATGGTCTTGGTGGTGGTCGGATGGCCAAACCGAAACCCCCCTTGGGTTCGGTGTAGGCCGCGGCTAAAACAAACACCCCTTATATCCATATTTTTGATTTAATTAAACCTTAATTCTTGTTAGATCCATGTTTATTTATTAAGTTTTTGTAAAAAACATAACATGTTCTTGATTTATAAAAGATCAAAACAAAAGAAAAGGTTTAAAAAGGATTTACCGAATTCGTGGATCAAAAGGACGAAGAACAAACACGATCACCAACTAATATTCCAAGATCCAAGATCAACAACCACCTCGTTGTGGTGTTCTTAGGGTGGCGACACACAAATAAAAAGGGAAGGAAGGTTTTAGGTTTTTTCTAAAATCTTCTGTTAAACTAAAAATAAGTAGTGTAAATAATATTTAACCCTTTTAGTAAAATTTACAAATGGGCTTGACCCATTTGTCCTTGTAGCCGCGGGTAGGGGGCCCCACTTGGGGTACCCGTACCTTTTTCCGTGTCTCGATGTTAATTTATACGTTCGTGATTATTTGTGTTCGCGTTTTAAGTGTTCTCGTTACGTAATTATCGTGATCTAACATACTTAATTACGCTCGTAATAAATATATATACGTAATTAATAATAGTTCGTGATTGAATTACATTCATGATTTCATGATCGCATGTTCGAGATTAATTATTGTCAAATAATTATTACGTGCTTGTGCGTAGTAAATACTTATCGTGTTTTAACACGTACGTAATACGTAAAATCCTAACAGGTAATCGTAATCATGCTATAATAGGAAAGTTTTAATCTAGTACGTACGATCTTAAGGTTACTATTCATGGTAAAAGCATGCGGGTTTTAGAGAAACCTTTGAGAGTCAGAGCATTAGTGATGACTGAGGGTGTTGATTTGACCAAAACAATATTGAAGGCTCAAGAGAAGGGATTAAGGAAATAAAATGTGGGTGCTGAGAATCTGGGAAGACTACTGAAACCTCTTTTGTGGTTAAGTCAGATGGGTTGAGATATATTGAGAATCGGATTTGGTTACCGCTATGTCCATCCGGGGAAGGAATGCCTGGAGTACGAGATTTGGTTATGAACGAGTCTCATAAGTCGAAGTACTCGATACATTCTAGAGCGGATAAGATGTATCATGATCTAAAGAAAGTCTACTGGTGGCCAAATATGAAGGCGGAGATTGCTCGTTACGTCATTAAGTGTTTGACTTGTGCGAAGGTTAAAGCTGAACATAAGAAACCGTCTGGGTTGTTCGTACAACCCGAGATCCCAGAATGGAAATGGGAAAAGATCGTTATGGATTTAGTGACGGGTTTACCAAGAACTCCTAGTGGTTGTGATATGATTTGGGTAATAGTGGATAGATTGACGAAATCTGCTCACTTTTTACCTATGAAGAAGACGGACAGCATGGAGAAACTTGCTAGTGTGTACGTGAAGGAGATTGTTTGTAGACATGGTGTACCTTTATCGATCATTTCGGATCGCGATAGTAGGTTTACTTCGGAATTTTGGAAATCTCTTCAACGTGCGATGGGCAACGAATTGAGTTTGAGCACGACCTATCACCCTGAGACTGATGGCCAAAGCGAACGAACTATTCAGACGTTGGAGGACATGCTCCGAGCATGCGTGATTGATTTCAGAGGAAGTTGGGAACGCCACTTACCTTTAGTTGAGTTTTCGTATAATAATAGTTATCATGCGAGTATTAAGGCTGCACCATTTGAAGCGTTGTATGGAAGGAAGTGTAGATCTCCTGTGTGTTGGAGCGAAGTAGGAGAGAGTCAGTTGACTGGGCCCGAGATGGTTTTGGAGACGACAGAGAAGATTGTGCAAATTAAGAACCGTTTACTTGCTGCAAGAAGCCGACAGAAGAGGTATGCCGATAATAGAAGGAAACCGTTGGAATTTGATGTCGGAGACATGGTCATGCTTAAGGTTTCGCCATGGAAGGGTGTGATTCGTTTTGGGAAGAAAGGAAAGCTGAGTCCAAGGTATATTGGACCATTCAAGATTGTTAAACGAATTGGACCGGTGGCATATAAGTTAGAATTGCCGAATGAGCGTAGTGCTATTCACGACACGTTTCACGTATCAAATTTGAAGAAGAGTTTGGCGGATAAGGAATTGGTGATTCCTTTGGACGAGATTCAGCTTGACGATAAAATGCATTTCGTGGAGGAACCAGTGGAGATTATGGACCGAGAGGTTAAGAGACTGAAGCATAGTAGAATTCCCATTGTGAAGGTACGATGGAATTCTAGGCGTGGACCGGAATACACTTGGGAATGTGAGGACTTCTTCAAGGAGAGATATCCTCATCTGTTCCAGCGGCACGAAATGTGAGCATAAGAAGAGGCGAGCGTCGGGACGTCGCTCTCTTTAAGGAGGGGTGGATGTAATACCCAGAAACCGAGGTCACTTATCTTACCCTAAATTACGACTAATTTTTGAAAATTTTAAAAACTTTTGTTTACTATATATTTTATCGTTTTGGTTGAAACCATTGTTTGAGGTCGTAATCTTGACGATTGACGATTTAAGAAGAACGATGACGACTACGATCCCGACGGATGCCCAATTTCTATGTTTATTGTCGCTTTATCGATATTAGAATTTTTCGAGGATTTTACTTTTGGTTCGTGTTAAGTCGAGTCGGGTGCGTTTTATTTCTTTTCGGGTGCGTTTAAATTGTCCTGAAAGTATTTTGGAGTGTTCGGGATGACCCCCGAATCCCGTAAAATTTTCCAAGTCGACTAATAAGTCAATTCCCGCAAATATTTGAGGTCGTTTAATAACAAGGCCAAAAGAATACTTAAATTGCACATATGGTCCCTCAAACTTTACAAAAGGGGTGAAGGAACACACACACACAAAAACATACTTCAAAAAAAATCCCACCCCCTTCCCTCTCTCTCCTTTGGCCATCGGCCATACCACCACCACCACCACCAAAATCTTTTTTTTCTTGTTTTTGATTAATTCCATGTTTAGACCACTCTTTCTAATCATTTAGTAAGTGATTTTCTAAAGTTAAATCCAACATGCATTAACATGATTTTCCAAAAATTAAAAGATTTTTCAAAAGTTTGATTTGGTGTAATTAAACTCAATGCATGTTTAATTGAGGTCTAGATTATGTTAATTCACCATTAAAAGTAACCAAAACAAGTTTAGTTTGGGTGTTTTTATCACCAACACCCCATGGCCAAATGGGGGTGTTTGGTGGATCTTGGTGTTTGATTATTTTGTTGTTGGATTTGTGTTTAGATTGGTGTTTTGAGTGTGTTTGAATCGGTTAAACTTATTGCATGCTTGTTTTGGTAAATGGGTTTTAGGATGGATTTGATGTTCTAGGTCCTAAGTACTGATTAAGGTGTTTAGGAATGGGTATGAGTGATTGAGTTAGGGCTAGGTGTCGTTAAAATGGTTTGGAAACAAGTGTTGAGATGATTTTGAAGTAGTAAACTTTAGGCAGATTGTTTAAGGGTGTTTTCAAAATCTTAAGCTTAGATACAGGTCATGAATATAGAATGTAGTTGTAGGGCTTGTTCTTAGCTACATTTTGGTATAAAGTAGAGCTTACGACTCCTAACGAGTCAAAAGTTATGATATTTTGAAAATACGTGTACCGGGAGATGAGAACCTACATAATCCGAAATTATGTTTGGTTTTGGGTCAAATCCCGGGGACCATAGATAGAGTTTGGTAATTGATTAAAAGTTGATTTTTGGTTTCAAACCTGCATTTGTGAGTCTATTATTAGACTTAGGTGTTTAATGAGTCAATGGTGTATTTTAAATGGGTCAAACAAGTCCAACATGGTCAATGTGCAAAATCAGTCCGAAATATGTACGTCTAGTAATGTGTTAAGTAACGAGTCATAAAAGTGAATACTTTTCATGGGATTAAAAATGGGTTTTCTACAGGTCATGAGGTATTTTTGTGAATTTTCTTAGATTTTATAAAAGGGTTTAAGTCTTAGAAAACAACCCATACTTTTGGTAAGTATCGGCAAAAAATGTAAAAAGGGTAGTAACTTTAATAACGTTGATAAATCGTATAAAACTAATAACGACTACTTGTTTGGTTTTGGAGTGAGTTTGTAATTATGACAATTGACTAATATGTACATATTATACAGTACTTAAAGTTTTATAAATGAGATTGACTCATTACGCGTTATTGTTTGTTAGGTGTTGAATTTCCCGGGCATCCTCATCATCGTCAGTGATCGTCATTCGTAACGTCGACCACTTACATATATAAGGTGTGAATTTGTAGCCTCGATTACTACTGTTTTCAATTGTTTTTACCCGCGAGGGAGATGCATGCTAGTTTTATAAAATGAACATATGTCATGAATGATTGTTGGACCCGAAAGTTGCCTAAATTGTGTTGAGTACCTAGTTGCAAAAGACCCTATATTCATGAACTATTAACTATTGTTTAATCCTTGTGTGGATTGAAAATAGCCGCTTATACAATTGATAGTACTATGGGGTTGACGACCCTATCCGAGACGAGGGCTAGTACGTTGAGTACCCCCTGCGGACGGATAACTTGTGATAAGAAATAAGGTATAATTGCAACTAATGCCTTTAGAAGGGGCAATGGTTTCATCTTAATCACGCCTGTAATTTATACGCGGGTGATTGAGTTCACGGATTAGTGTCATGAGCTTAAACACAATTTTCATAACCTTGATAAATAGATTGTTTGATCGACAATTCTATAAATGACCATGAATGATTTTTATAACACTTATGTTCAAAATGAGATTGTAAAACCTATGAATTCCACTCAACATTATTTGTTGACCCAATTTAGCATGTGTTTCAGGTAATCGATGAAGTATAGCACGGAGCATGCAAATGATGGGAGTTGTGTGTGGCTTGGCGGTCTACTTGTTTTCCACCCATTATTTAACTTGAAACACTTTTATTTTTCTGTCATGTGAACAAAAATGTATCTTTTCGGGTTGAGATTCAGTGGGGACCAAACGCAAACTCTGTGTTGTATCATCTTGGGATTTGGAAAACTGTAGACTTGTATGTTTTAACAATGTTTAAATTATTCTTAAACTTTTACGTCTCTTTGAGTCGTTTGATATAGCATGTGTGTGATGATAACTGCCTAGCACCCAAATGTTGTAGTTCCGCTGTGCATAGCATTTGTGGGGGTGTTAGATTATCTCAAGTAGAGCCAAAAAATATCTCTTAGGCTCTTGATGAAGAAAGTTGGGTAGATTCCATGCAAGAAGAATTAACACAATTTGAGCTACAAAAGGTTTGGATTCTTGTGGATCTTCCCTCAGGTAAAAGAGTAATTGGTACTAGATGGGTCTTCAGGAACCAGAAGGATGAAAGAGGGGTTGTTGTGAGAAACAAGGCAAGACTTGTTGCTCGAGGCTATAGACAGGAAGAAGGGATAGACTATGATGAGGTTTTTGCACCAGTGGCAAGGATAGAAGCCATTAGGTTATTTTTGGCCTTTGCATCATATATGGGATTTATAGTCTATCAAATGGATGTGAAAAGTGCCTTTCTATATGGTACTATTTCAGAGGAGGTATATGTCTCAAAACCTCCAGGTTTTGTAGATCATAAATTCCCCAATAGAGTCTACAAAGTTATCAAAGCACTTTTTGGTCTGCATAAAGCTCCAAGAGCCTGGTATGCAACTTTATCCAACTTTCTGCTAGAACATGGATATAGGAGAGGAACCATTGACAAAACTCTGTTCATCAAGAAAAATGCCAAATACATTATTCTAGTTCAAGTCTATGTTGATGACATCATTTTTGGTTCTACCAAGAAGACATGGTGTGAAGAGTTTGAAGCTTTGATGAAAGGAAGATTTCAAATAAGTTTTATGGGAGAACTAACTTTCTTTTTGGGACTACAAGTCAAACAAAGGAAAGATGGAATATTTATCAGCCAAGATAAATATGTTGCTGAAATCTTAAAGAAATTTTCATGTATGGATACAAGGAGTACAAGCACACCTTTTGAAGCCAAGAAATCTTTATCAAAAGATGAACATGGAGAAGATGTTGACATTCATCTCTATAGGTCAATGATTGGTTCATTGATGTATCTTACTGCTTCAAGACCAGATATAATGTTTGCTGTGTGTGCCTGTTCAAGATTCCAAGTTCATCCAAAGGTGTCACATCTATATGCTGTGAAGAAGATTTTTGAATATCTTAAAAGTAACCTAATTTAGGATTATGGTATCCTAGAGATTCCACCTTTGAATTTGAAGCTTACTCAGATAGTGATTATGCTGGAGGAACTCATGATAGGAAATGCCCAACATGAGGTTGTCAATTCCTAGGCAGAAGACTCATATCATGGCAGTGTAAGAAGCAAACCATTGTTTCTACTTCTACAACTGAAGCTGAATATGTAGCTGCTGCTCATTGCTGTGGACAAGTACTTTATATTCAAAATCAATTGTTGGACTATGGGCTCAATTTCATGAACACCAAGATTTACATTGATAATGAAAGTACTATATGCATTGTCAAGAATCCAGTATTTCACTCCAAGACTAGGCATATTGAAATAAGACATCACTTTATAAGAGATGCTTATGACAAAAAGCTTATTCAAGTCTTGAAGATTCATACAGACAACAATGTAGCTGATTTGTTGACCAAGGCATTTGATGCAAAGAGATTCGAATTCTTGGTGACACACATTGGTATGCTCAACCAATAACATGCTGCATATGTTGAGGGGAGGTAATAGCTGTACAATTTTTTTATAATTTTTATTGTATAGTCTATGTTTTGTGTTTTTGATGTTATTGCAGGTTTATAGAAAAAGATAAAAGAGGTTACATGTCTAGTGGAAAGCATGAACGGGTCAAAATTGTGAGGTACCGTTTTCAGTCCAAGTACCGCTAGCACAAAACCAAGTACCGCTTATGTTCCATGTACCGCTACATGTCCGTTGTACCGTTAAGGGTCTCTTTTGTCAATTTGACGGTTTCTTCACGCTTGGGTTTGTTATTTACTTAAATACTTACCCCAATTACACAATTGATTCACCTAATCTTTTATTTTTATCTCTTGATTCTATAACCTTCTCTCTAATCTTTCGACCATCAAAAATACTAATGGCTGCTTTACAAGTAATCTCTAAGCATAATTTGGTTGCGAATCTTGCTACGAATGATGACTCTCTTGGTTTCCATGAGATGATTGGTTTCCTATCTCGTAGTCATGTTCGCTTTGCACTCACTGTAACTCCAGTTGTCTCTATACCCATTGTTGAACAATTTTGGGATACTGCTGTGTTAGGTACTCGTTTTGATCAACCCTGCATTAAGGATAGGGTGAATCATAGGAATATATATGTCACTGAGGTACTGCTACGAGCAAGTTTGAGACTTAATGACGAAAATTGACTTTGTATGCTTAATAATACAGAGATTCATGATGGCCTTGCAGCCATGGGCTATGGGGGTGGTAGGGAAAGTCTTACTTTCTTTAAAGCATTATTTTCACCTCAATGGAAATTTCTTTTTCATGCTATTATTCACTGTTTAAGTTCAAAAAGTACATCTTTTGATCAAATACCTGCTGCATTGGCATTTGCTGGTATTTGTCTAGCAAATAACAGGGTTTTTAATTTTTCAAAATTAATTTTTAAAGGCATGACTAGGAATTTGGAAGGGACTAAGAAGGTCTTAATGTATCCTAGATTCATTCAGACTTTAGTTAGTGACCAAATACCTAACCTACCAGCATTAACTGATACATGGGATGTTCCTTCATTCACAAAGAGAACTTTCTCTTCCTTGACCAAACAAGGCAATGCCTTTATAGGAACAATAACAACATTGTTTGCTCATATGTTAGCCCAACCTGCCAATCAATAAGGTGAGGAACCTAGCAATGCTAGTTCTTCTCAGCAAACTCCTTCTCACCAGAGCTCCCACTCTCTAGAAGATTTACAATCTTCTTCTCACAATGTTGATGTTCCACCAAACACCGATGAGATGATCCACACACCTACTGCTTCTATTGCTGCTAGTGGTTCATCACAAGCACAAGCACCAGAGGTGGTGGATGTTGCAAATTTAACTGCTTTGTGTACAAGTTTGTCCCAACAGGTACAGGTGTTGCAGAAAGATAAGCTTGTTCAAGACAAGAAAATTGCTGAATTAGAAGCTAGCCTACTCAAGTTAAGGAACAAAGTGTCATCTTGGATGAGGCAATATAGATCTGTTCAGAAATCTGCAATCAAGAAGCAAAGACACAGGAACCACAAGAAAAGGCAACTGAATGCAACCAAACATGGGAGGAATAATGAAGAACAGGGAAGGAATAATGAAGAACAACCACCTTCTTCTGATAATCAAACAAGGATCTCTAGAAATGACATTAATTTTGAATTGGATGAAGATGTCATGGGTACTTATAAAGATGGAACTGGTTTAGAGACTGGTGTGGATGGACCTTCAGATATGGAGATTCAACAGCAAGACCCACAACCCACTCCAGAGGAACCACAACTTCAAGAAATGTTGGTAACTTAGCTAGAGGAACTACAAGTTCAAGAAAAGTTGGTAAATCAACCAGAGGAGCCACAAGTTGCAGAAACATTGGCAACTCAGCCAGAACCATCAGTTCAATCACCACTTCAAGCTAATTGGAGTGCTTTCAATGAGAAGTTGGAGGAAATTTCAAATCAGTTTCCTGATCCATCACCACAAAGCAATAAATCAGATAAGACTGAAGAAGTGCAACTTGATATGATGGATTCTATGGAAGAAAAAGTATCTGGGGATACACAAGTGATTGAAGAAACAAGTGTGTCTAATACTGGTGAAGTCAACTTTGTTGAAGATCCAAGTACTGCTAAGCCAACTAAGCCGACTACAAGTACTGCTGACATTGTTGAAGACCCAAGTACTGCTAAGCCAATTGCAAGTACTGCTGAGCCAATTGCAAGTACCGCTGGTGATCATCCTTCACTAGAAAGTCAAATTTCATTTGGAGAAAAGGAGACTTTAGCCCAATTGCTGCTTGATTTAAAGAAGAATTTAGTTGAGAAGATTAAGCAAGCAGAAGTGGAGAAAAAGACACAACAAGAAGTTCTTGATACAAAGGATCAAATTCAAGGTAAGAAAGTACAAGCTTCACACCCTACAAAAGGTATAGTCATTCAACAGTTAGCTAATGAAGAAGTAGCTGCCAAGCTGAAGAAGAAGCTACCTAAGATAAATCCAAAGGATAAGGGGAAGAAGCAATTATTGTCAGAATCTGAAGATGAAAGTGATTCAGATGATGATATAAACAAAGTCATGTACAGATTTAATCAAATAGACCATGATGAGGAATTTGCTTATAGAATGCAAGCACAAATTAGTGAAAATGAATTGCAGGAAGAACTTGTAGCAAAGCAAAATTTTCTAGAAGCTAAAAGGATACAACAAGAATGGAACACACAAGAGTATGAAAGGATTCAAGCTGAGATACATGCAAGTGAGCTTCTTGCAGACTCATTAATAGCTGAAGAAAAAGATGCATATGATGAAGTAGAGAAATCAAGATTGATTGATGATCTGGTAAGGGAGCAACAAAGATTCTTTGCTAAAAAGAGAAGGAAAGAAAAGATTAAGCCTCCAACTAGTATGCAGATTAGAAATCAGATGATGAACTTTCTAAAGAAGTAAAAGGATTTACTCATATTCAGCTGGTCAAGAAGAATTTTGAAGAAATCAAGACTTTGTATGAGCAAAGTAAGAGGACTGAATTGAATTTTGTTGAGATTGGATCTAAAGCAGACAAGAAAGTTGTTGAAGAATTCAAGAAACATCTGTAACAACAAAGACAAATTGGTAGTACTCCTAGAATTGAGCCAAGTACTGCTGAACCTAGAAGTACATCTCCACCTATCAAGACCACTTATGTGAGGAAGAATAGAAAGGAGAAAGTAAGTTCAAGGGAGGAAGAGACTGCTCAAAGAATGAATACAGGAGTTAAAACTCAAGGTATTGCTCAGACTGAAAATGTACAAGCAGTACATACACAGTCAACAGTACATACAACAATACATACTGAGGAAACGGTACATACAAGCTTGGAAGAGGGTTCAACAGAACTTAAGGGAATTTCAAAGAGCGTTAAAAGGAAAAGATCAACAAAGCTAAAGAAGAAAGCTAAGAGAGCTAAAACTACAGCAGAAGATAGTGATGATGATGAGAGCTTAAGGAAGTACTTGAAGATTGTGAAATTTGAAGATCAATGTATTGATACAGAGATTTTTGGAAAAAGAGCATCCATTGTTAAGTGGATTTACTCTACAGATCAAGGACTTGAAGCTCATGGAATCCAGATATCCGATGGCACAACAAGAATATTTAGACTTTTGGAAGATATTCTTCACATTCTTGACAGACAAGATATTCAAGATCTTTTAAGGTTAGTTCAAGAAGCCAATGCAGGTAAAACTGAAGTATCACTATTATATAGGGAATCTCTCTTTATGTATGAGCCACACAACTGTGATCAAGAAATGTTGAAGGTATTAGAGCATCAGGTTCCTAGTTACTAGAGATATTACAGGTCATGTGGATTACATATTTTGGATGTAGATTATGTTACATACTATATGCTGCAAGAGAAAACTTACCCCTTCCAAAGAAAATTGTTGGAAAGGATGTTAGAACAACAATTAGAAGTTACAGAAGAGTCTGCTGATGCTTTGGAGTTGATCAGAATGGTTAAACAACAAATCAAGGATTTGAAAGATGAGGAAGAAGCTGAGAAAGAATCTTAAGTGTTTGACTTTCAGTCACACTTCATAAATAGTTCTCAGTTCACCATGTCTAACACACATAAGAACTGGCTAGTCCATAAGTAAACGGTTTGTGGTAAAGACTTATCAAATCCGTTGAAAGCTGATAGTTTGCTAAAAACTATATGGTTCTAACTCACTTTATTTCGAGACAAAGAGTTGGCTAGTCCTAGACAAACAGTACTAGGTAAAGACTTCATCAAATCCGTTGATGGTTGACAATTTACCAAAAATTGTAAGGTTTTCATTACACCTTATTCTTTTTGAACAAAGTATTGGCTATTCCATAGTGTACGGCTAACTGGTAAAGAATTTATCAAATCCGTTGATAGTTGGTGATCTGCTAAAAATCATGAAGCGAATACAGATTGGTGTTTGTTGTCAACTGTTTTATTTCAGGTATGAAGATTGCAGGCAAAGAAGTATTAAAAGATATAATACTTAGAAGGTTTTGTTATCATCAAATCAAGAGAAAGATTTATGATCAAAGAGTTCAAGGACTAAACTCAAGAAGACAAATACTGATGCTGCAAAGATGAATGAATGTTTAGAAGACACAAGAAGATCGTAGTTTGAAGACAAAGATGATGCTCATAATGTTTGAAGATTATCTTATCAGAAGAAGATCTACATTTGAAGTGTTTGGCTACATTAAGTTGGATACAATTACAAATTACCAAGTTCAATCCAAGGATGAAGGAAAGACTGAAGACATGTATTTTTAATACATCCAGTACAAGAGAAACAAGAAGACAACAAGTTATCATTTCTTGTTTAGGGGAGGATTGTTGGGAATTATTTGTTAAGTGTAAAGTACCGTTAGTATATTCCAAGTACTGTTAGTGTTATGTAAGTACCGTTAGTGTTAACGCAGTACATAGTAAGTACTGCTACTTATAAAGTAAGTACTGCTATATTGATTAGGACGAATATATCTTTGTATAAGATATGTCATAGTTATAGTTAGAGTATATCTTATGTGATATACCTAAATAGTTAGAATATTGATAATATATCATTTGTGATATAGTTATCTTTATAGAATATTCTAAGGTTTCTAGGGTTCCTTACTCTGTAAAAGGAACATAGGTAAAATGTCTTTCATGTACCTCATATAAGTCGATTAATAAGAGAATCGAATAGTTAAAAGTAATTCTGTTCTTCTATGCTTTATAAGTTAGATTCCGCATAACTTATTTAGTGTTAGTAAGAGTGCTCAAAGTGTTTTAGTTTGATTACAAAATATTATACTAATTTTAACAGAATATAGATCCAATCAAAGGGATCAACAATAATGCAATGCATCACCCACAGAATAAACACCCAACCCCCCAAAGGAAAAGGGCAACATAGCAAGTCTCCACTGCCAATCACCAAATCCTAGTCCAGAAGCAATAACGATAACCTTTAAAGAAGAACGGAGTGCCATATCAAAAGAACTTTGGGCAGACTTAAAAGCACAGGGTGAACATGTACGCATAGAAAAATATAACTTGGAAGTACCGGCACAAGAACGAAGAAGCAACAACTCACATTGAGGGTCATTAATTTTGGCCACGACATCCATAAGCTCAATAGTCTTAGCCACACGCTTCGACACAAGCTGACTACAAAAATCAAGGTCTACACTCGCAGGCCCCCCGAGCAACTTAACACCGCGCGTAGGTCGAGCAATATTATCTGGGAACACACCAACAAACTTGCTGCGAGGATCCTCGTTCGGCCAAAACACTTCAGTCTTATCAATATTCAGATGCAAGCCATACACGGGGCCATCCTTCATGATACACTCCAAAACTTTCCCCACAACAAAAGTATCTCCAATAATAGTACCATCGTCCAAATACCAGGCCTGTAAAGAAAGAGAGAAGAAGTCCCGAATTTTACATATCAATGGTTGAAGTAGAAGAGCAAAGAATAACAGACCAAGAGGGTCACCCTATTGTACCCCATGACATGACCTTAATACATGCTCCCCATAATACAACCTTGCCGGGCTAGAATAACAGAACTCCACCCAAGACGAGATGCAGGGACAACGAAGACGAACCTCTCGCAACATAACCTCTCGATCTATCAAATTGAAAGCATTTTTAAAATCCACTAGTAACATCGACAAACCAACATCATCACCATACCTCTCAAGGAAGCGATTTACAACATGAAGAATAACCTCACTCCCTCCCGACCCCCCCCCATCCCAAACTATAAATCACCGAAGTATCCATCCAAAGAATGACCAACCTCATAAGCACATACCTTGGAAACAAGCCGTCTCCAGACAGTACCTACAGCAATGGGACGGTTCCCACCACCAGGCTTAACCAACAGGGTGAGAGGAGCACTAGCAATATACTCACCCAACACCTTGGGACAACGCCCATCAAGAAAAAGGTTCACTACTTGGGTGATAGAAGAAAATAAATCATCATAAATAGCAACCATAGAACCACTAAAACAATCTATAAGGTGCTGGGCCCGCAACCCATCCCACCCACAAGACGTACCTTGAGGAAAACTCTTGATCATATCAAGAACCACAGATTGAGAAACAACAAGGTGATGAAGATCAAGAGGTATATCTGGTAAAGAAGGAGCATGAACAAAAGGATGCTTATTCTTTAAGTCTACAAGAGTAGTATCATTATAAGGAGCCACACCATATGAGGAAAGAACTCTGACAGCCGCATAATAATGCCCATCAGAAATCTTCCGTCTACACTGCTTAATATTCTGCTCAACCAACCCACTATCCTCACTAAGAACATCAGACAAAGCGGGGGAAGATTCAGCTAAACACTCTATAAGAAGCTGTAAACTACCATCCAACGTCTCCCAAGAACAAATAGCATTAATAATATACTCCTCTTGTCTTTGCCTCTTGATAACGGACCTACACTCTAGATTACTTCTCGGACGAAATGTTTTAAGAAGACTAAGAGGAAAAACAAGCAAACGAACCCAGAAAGATATGTCATCAAGCTTGTTAACCACCCTGTCAATGGCTCCTTTCAAGGCGCGAGAAAAACCTAAACGACACTTTGGAGGGATAGATTTAATTGTACGCAACCCTTTTGAAAATAAGCTATCAAGTGTCCCTAAATCATAACCACAATGTGAGTCCCGTACTTCATCAATACCACTAACAAGATGCGGCGGATAAGATGGAACAGGAGGCTTAGGGAGGTCATAAAGAACAAATTGAAGAATACCATCACCACAATCAGGAGGTGGTACAAAATCTGAACCCTTACCATGCCGACACATAGACCGAAACGTGTGCGTAGTGAAACAACCACCACATAACCAAATCCCCATACTCTTGAAGGTTAACTCGGCCCTCTCATAAACAACCAAATCGGATAGAATGGATTGTTTTGTACAAGCTAGTGCATCACAACTAAAATGTTTATCATGAAGATGAATAATCAAAGACGACTTAGTAAGCCCATTCCCACTACCATCTCGACATCCGTTAAGACCAACAAACGGGCAATAAAACCGAACAATCTCCATGACACCACCAAACCTAATCTATAACGAACACCACCAGTCGCCTCAAAACAACCTAATCTATAACGAACACCACCAGTCGCCACTCGCCAACAGCCAAACAAACAAACAACCCCTAGCCGCAAACAAAACTACCACCACTCAAACCCACCTACAAACACCAAACGAACCCACAAGAAAAAAAACCAGAAAACTAACCACCAGCAACCCTCAAACGAACAAAACAGAACCCCAACACAGCAACGACCACGGCAAAACACAACAGCGAGAAGAAAAGAAAAAAACAAAGCAAAAGCGAAAAACAACACTATACAAAAGAACGCCACTGAACCACAACCGAACCTCCACAACAGCCACTCAACCAACAAACTCCCCAACAAACACAACCATCCTCATCCACCCAATTAACACAACCGAGCACCCAAAGATGGCCCTCGATCCAAACAGCCGTCCACAACCACTTGCAAAACCCACGAAACCTAGAAAATAGAATCTAATAATGTAACCGACTTAAAAACCACGAAACCTAGATAATGTAAACGAAAGATAGGAAAAAAACGAGAGAAATAGAACACAAAAGATGAAAGGAGATGAAGGATGAAAGGGATAAAGATGAAAGAAATGGATGATGATGAATAACGAAAAAATAGTTATTTATAGAAGTGGGATTAGTGAAGTTACAAATTAAAAGGATGAAATTAAAGGCACGATCATAGAGGATGATGAAATGAAATGAAGGATGATGAAATGGAGGAATGAAACAGTTACAAAAACGAGATGAAATGATTTGTGCTTGTTAATATAAATTGTGATAGTAATTAGAGATGGTGACAATAACGGCTAAGGTGATAGTCAGGGTTGTGAAGATGACAATATTTATAAGGGAAGTGATTGATGAAAAATAGTGGCGGCAAGTGGTGGTTGACGACGACAACTATAGCAGCAGATGATTACGGACTTGTGGTAGTTGACTGAGGTGATGATCGTAGGTGAAGGTGGTTTTAGTGGCGATGATAGGTGGTTTGGTGGTTATTGATGGTTGGTGGTTGCAATAAGTGGTTGTGCTAGTTGGTGTAGGTAGCAACGAGATGGGGAGGTTGTGGCAGTGATGATGATCGACGGTGTGGTGGTGGTAACGGTGGCGTTATCGGTAGTCGTTGACGGTGGTGATAGAGTGTGGTGGCGGCATTGGTAGAGGTAGTGGTCGTTTGTGGACAAATACACATTTAAATCCATGCTGAGGTGGTAGCGGCCAGTGCATTGGTGTTGTTGGTGGTGGTAGAGAGTGGCGATGGCGGCGGAGAGTGGTGGTGGCTTTAGGAGGGTGATGGTAGCGACAATGATTGTGGTCAGTGATGATGCTGGTTGTAGGTGGAGACACACACATACCTTAATCTATTGGACGTGTTTGGTATGCTAAGAGGAATCACTATTAGTAACGGAATGTTATAAGGGTGGAATGGTAATAAATATTATAATCGATATTGTTATTTGGTTTGTATTAGTTGGATATGTAATGATTTAATAAAATTTAAAATTTACAAATATATGTGGTGGAAAAATTTATATTTTAATAAATATGTGGTGGAGAAGTAAAATACACGGGACCCACGAGAATTAAATATAAAAGTCACCTTTACCCACTACTATGGATTTATGGGTATCTTTTCATAACCTCATTCTCATAGGCATTAACCAAACATATTTATTGATTACGATAGTGATTGTAGTGTTTTACTACTCTTTAGGAAAAGAGCGTAAATAGGGAAAGTATTAAATACGACGGTTTAGGAAAATCGTATACTAATGACCCAAAGGTAAAAGTTCGTTTCCCAAGGAGGTATATGTGTGTGATTAAAATGTAAAGATATTTGAGATTAATATTGAGAAAGAAGGGATGAGAAAATAGAATGACAGATACGTGAAAATTATTACTACGACGACTAAATTAAAAACCGTAAAAAGTGCTAAAATAAAATTTAATTCTAAAAATTACCAAAAAAATTACCAAAAATCAAATTAAATAAACTAAGAGTTTAAAAATGATCAAAACTTTTTCAAACCTTTTAATTAATTAATTATTAATTTTTAAATGCTAATTAAATCCCTAAAAATCCAATTAATTATTAAAAAGTCCAAATAAAGATTTTTCACTTTGTAAACCTCAAAGATGACTTAAAAAGACTAAAAACTATTTTTATAAAATTTTAAACTAAGAAAAACTCTTTTTAAATGATTAAAAACTATTAACATATTAAAATAATTCTAAAAATTAAGAAAATGATGCTAAAATTAATCTAAGATTTTTAAAAATCCTATTTTAATGTATTTGACCTAAGAAAATATAAAAGTTATATAAATGTGAAAAATAAAATTTAATAATAAAATATTATTAAAAATCCAAAAATTATAAAAAATTTTAAAAACTTGCAAACTAGTTTATTTTAACCTAAATAAACAGAAAATTAAAGTGAAATTACCAAAATACCCCTAATGGGCTAAAAACTAAAACAGTCCAAATGAATTGGGCTTTTAGGCCCAATAAGTTCAACTAAGCCCAAAAGACCTAAAAAAGCCCTATCTGACTCAAAATTTGATTCTGAACACAAAAGTCTAAAGGCCCAAGAGCTGGTTTTGAGCTTGTCATAGCTTAATAAGTCAAGAGCTTATTCTTAATGGGCCAATAAGCCCATTAAGCCATAAGCTCAGATTTGTCACACAACCTTCTTTTGAGATACCTAAGAGATCTGTGAAAAGAAATTTTGAAAAAGCAAACCCAATAAGCCAGAAATAAGCCAAATAGAATTTCACTAAAGGACAAAATAGTCGGGTTAGAGTTCTAGACCACCTCATACCTTGAAATAAGTTGCAAAAGATTCAAAATTTTTTAATGAAGACAAATTAACAAAGAAAAGTTCAATAAGACAAGCCAAATAAGCAGAATAAGCCAATAAGCACTTATGTTAAAGTCAAAGTTCTTGGTTTTCTAGTCAGACCTTAAAGTCAACCAACCAAATGCTCCAGAATGAACAATTGGGTCAAATGATGAACACCTATTACCAATTTGAAGTTATTGCACGTCTAAATAAGTTGGTATAGATTATTGATAAGCTGGATCAATAAAAACACTATCAGCGGTAACAAGCAGTGGGAAAGGAGTTCCCACTACTGAGTATGCAGATTAGTTTTGAGCTTGATTTCAAGCCTTACTTGTAGGTTTTTTATGGAACAAAAGGCACGCTAATAAGCTTTGGCTTATTGGGAGACAATAAAAGCAATAAAAACACCAAGTAATTTACAGAAATCAAACAAAATCTGGTAAATCAGTCACTGATATGATATGCAGGTCTGGCAATGTTTTGCTGATCTATTTGACCAATAAGTGAAATTCAATCCACCCAAATTCACTAAAATGCCCACCAAATCAAAATCTATCCCTTAGCAATCTTAGATAAGCCCTAGATCTAACAGGTGAAAAGATTCAAGTCCATGAAATGCTAAAATCAATCAGTTATAGGCTGCTGAATATTTTGACAACTTTCACCACTTGAGATCTAGTTTTAAACCACCAAACTTATAACAAAGGTTTGAAAACGTGTTAAATCAACCCAAGAGATTAGTCTAAGTTGTTTTGTACCCAAGGCTGTGTCACCCAACCTTTGACACACCCTAACCCAAACACCCCTTATGCCTGATTTTCACCCTTTTTCAAACAGATTAGGCTTAAGTTCTATTAATCCAAAGAACAATCAATACCAATAGACCATAAATCACATAAACAACATATAAAAAGAAAGATTAAACATATTTATGCCACCAATCACAAAACTCAACCAAATCACATATTATCATAAAATAATGATAAAATAGTAAAAGGGATTGAGAGATCAAACCTCCAAGATGTACATCCACACCTTGGGGGTTTTGAGCTTAAGTGGCAGCTTAAAAAGCCACTAGCTTCCACTTTTGTACCTGCAAAATGTCAAGAACAACACAAACAGAAATATGCAATGATTTTTCAAACATCCAAAAACACTTCAAAGTTTCTTTTGAAAACCTTTCAAACACGAATTTAAAAAAGATTAAAGATGGAACTCAGACTTGCTATGCTTAATACCAACTTTTAACAATCAAAAAGGAATTATATTTTATAAAAACACCAACTTTTATTTGATTAAAATGGAATTACAAAAGGGTAATAGCAAGCCTGGAACAAAGGGATTGCCACAATTTGGGTCTCCTTTTATAGGCAAATGCTTAAAAATACTGTTCATAAACCTTAACGACCTAAATTCTCTAAACTAGCCTTGAAGAAGCTTCTAGGCTTGTTGCCAACTTGTTTGGATGAATCAGGGACGTCTATTTAGTTCTTGGTGACCAAGGAATAGCTCTGGTTCGTTGATTTTGCCAAGTCATGATTCCTTGCCATGTGCCGACTTGTATGTAGTCCTTGTGGGGTCTCTCTGGTAGTGGGTTTTAAGTGTGGGATGTGATTGAGGTGAGGTGAATCACACGTGGGACTTACCAATTTCAGTTTCCCCTTTGCATTGTGCCTTTTTGATCCTGGGTAAAAAGTGAATAGTAACTCATTTTGATTTCAATAGTAAATATTACCCGCCTTATTAGGAATTCAAACTTTGTAATGGGCAGGATTGGTCCTTGTGTTTTGGTGAAGTGTTTAAACAAGGTTTATTTCATCTTAAAAACGGCTCTCCTTTGTTTTCAAAGTTTTTTGTTTCCTATTTTGGCCACAAATAGTTTTCCAAACTATTATCAAGGTTAGATTTTGCCATTTTGGATATTTTAAGGGCTGATCTTGGACAATTTTGAACTTTGAAGGTCTTCATTGGATGTTTGACTTCATGAGGGACCATTGTTGACAGTTTAGATTTGTTGAGGGACTAAACTTGCCAATTCTTCAAAGTTGAAGGACCTTTTTATAATTTTGACAAACTTAAGGGACCAAACTTGTAATTATGAATATACAAGGGTATTAAGTGTCATTTCTTTATAAATGAGGGATCATTCTTTGTACATCTTTAAGTCTTCAAGGGTATCACCTTGGAAAATCACAAACTAGGGCCCGGTTCATTATACGGCTTCGTTTCTTGTGTTCGTTTTTCCTTGTTTCTTGTAATCTTTTGTCTTTTTTCACAATATCCATACCTAAATACACAAGTAAACAAACACAAGCATATATATATATATATATATATATATATATATATATATATATATATATATATATATATATATATATATATATATATATATATATATATATATATATATATATATATATATATATATATATATATATATATATATATATATATATATATATATATATATATATATATATATATATATATATATATATATATATATATATATATATATATATATATATATATATATATATATATATATATATATATATATATATATATATATATATATATATATATATATATATATATATGTATATATATATGGTATTTTATGACATTTTTGTGTATTTAAAGCCCGAAAAGAATGATGAGATCATGTATAAATGCCATCTCATCAGATAGTCATTCCATAATTCCCCAAATACATACCAAACGCACCCTAAAATGCAACCTTAGTAATATCTCCCGTTCTTCTTCCTAAATAAACCCTAGCCGCCACCACAACCTTCCTTCATCCACCACCGCAAGCGCATACCACCTCGGCAACAACCCCTTTCTTCACATAATCTAATCCATATAATCAACAAATGATAGGTGTTTTCAATCCTATTTTCGGATCTTGGGTATCCTGTTGTTAACGATGGCAATTGATACAAGTTACGGATCTAATAAATCTTCAGAAAGAAAAAGGAACGATCATCTCGATAATAATCGTCATCAAGAGCAATGTAACTAAGGTATTTCTAACAAATCACACCCTAATTTTTGTGAGGAACATAAGTCGTGGTCATCTATCTTTGTCTCTAATATCACATGGAATGCGTCGGTCCAAGATCTTCAGGATATTTGTAACAAATTGGGTGTGGTGATTGATGTTTACATAGCAGCAAAGAGATCCAAATCGGGTCATCGATTTGGTTGCGTTCGTTTTATAAACGTTAACGATATCAGTTAGTTAGTTTTGAACATAAGAACGACATGGATGGGCGGTTTTCATTTATTTGCTGATGTGCCAAAGTATGGTCGAAATAATAATAGACCTGTGGAACGTTCTGGGGACGACAAACCCATTGCATGTTCGAACAATCAATTTGTTAGAGGTAACACAAATGTTTTCCAGTCTATTAACTCATACGCTAAAGTGGTTCTGGGCAGCAAATCAGTGGACACGTCAGGCAAATATGGTGAGAGTAATGCTGGAGCAGAATCTGAGGGGGTGTTAGATTGTAATAAGGTACGTAAAAAAGAGGGTAATGAAGCGGTGATGTCTATCTCGGTAGACGATTGTATTGATTTGGATGGTATGGAGCATAGTGTTCTTGCTAAAGTAAAAGATTTAAGTGTCATCTCAGAGCTTCTAAAACATATGTCTTCTGAGGGATTCGATGATGTAGGTCTTATATATGTTGGGGGACGTTGGGTTTGGTTGGAATTTGACTCAATGGATCAAGTGGAAAACGTCAAGACTTCAAAGGAGTTAAAGGAGATATTTTTAGAGTTCAAATATGTTTCCCATGATTTTATTCCAGATGAAAGACGTGTTTGGATAGACCTGGTGGGTTTGCCTTTAGCATCATGGGCTTCAGAGGTTTATAAGAAGTTAGGTGGTCGGTGTGGAAGCAGCGTGTTTACAGACATGGTAAGTGATGGTCCAATGTCTCATGGAAAGGTTTGTGTCCTTACAGAGTCTTTACATCGTGTGGTAGAGTCATTTTTAGTTTCATATCATAATTGGACGTATCATATTATTGCTACTGAGTTTGCGTATTGGGCGCCCAATATTGAATCGTTGGAGGTTAACTCCGTGTCTAATCCTCTTGAAAGTAAGGATGCATAGGCTTCTATTTTGAATGAAACCTTGGAAATTAAGGAGCATTTGGAGGTTGATAGTTCTGATCGAGATTCCCCTAAGAATGTTAGTATTGATTTGGTGTCGCCTTCTAATCGGGTTTTACGAGAGGAGGATGTTCGTGGGATGGAAAGTGATATTGTGGAATACCTTGAAGAAGGTGATATTCGTGGTGATATGGCATTGTATAATGATGGGTGTATTAAGGATTGTATGGATCAGAATTTGGAAGATGATGCTAGCGAGATTCTTGGAGTGCATTCTCAGGGTGATAAGGATGCTCACCTCTCGTCTAATGCCTTTTCGGATGTTAATCTTACAACTGAAAAAGAAACCCTCAATCACACCTCCATCTACACCCCTGGGTAACGATTTAAATATTGTTGTTGAGTCTGATTTTTCATGGCTTGATTATGTTGGTCCTCTATCTAATGAAGAGCTAGATTTTGATAAACGATGGAGCTATAGAGACCCCAAGGGTAATATACACGGGTTGTTCTCTCTCGCGCAACTACATACGTGGAAAGAATATTTTCCTAAGGATCTTCAGATTTGGAGGTATTCTGGCAACTCTAAAGAAGCCATTCTTCTTCTTGATGCCTTATCGAGACAAACAAAGGACGTCGGTTAGTTCGTTTTTGGTATGAAGCTTCGGGTTCATTCATGGGAATTATTTGTGTTGGCGCCATGGTGGGATCTTTGTTCATGGTTGTTTTGCGAGTTTGTCTCATTTCGTTAGAGCTTTCTGTTCTTTTCGTTATTTGTATGTTGGATCGTGATTGCGTGTATTTCGTGTTCTAGTTTCTTTCTAGCTTTTTTATAAAATTTTATTTGCCGTTCAAAAAAAACATACCAAACGCACCCTAAATTCATTACTCTAATTTACAAGGGAATGATTCATTACCTAATAATAAACAATGGTTAACTATATTTTTTCTAAACAAGCACTATTAGTTATTCTCATTTTTATTCCTTACCCCCTAAAACCCATAACCGATAAAATATGCATTTAGGTATGATTTGTAGTACTAAATGATTCAATCGCCTCAATAAATTCATAATCATTCACCTAATAAGAAAAAAAGCATCTTACGACTTCTTCGACAACTGATAATAAAAATAAACTATAGGATTCGACATACAACGTGCCTCGGCAATGAAAAACATGAACTGGATGTAGACTGAATAGGCTATAATAGTATATCATTTTCCCTATTAAAATTGGAAAATTTTCCCCGTTAAAGTGCTTTATAATAGTTAATTAGATATGTTATATACTATACTAGCTTAAAGACCCGTCTAACGCTAGGACTGTTGGAAATACATTTTACGTATTAGAAAGGATCAGTCACTCCAACAATAGTCTAAGTTATAGCTCGTAGTTTAGTTTTACTAATATTAAGTAAACAAGGCTAAGCCAAGCCTACAACTTGTGTAGGCCGACCCAAATTGTAAGCCCAAGCCCATCTTATGGGCTTGGGTATATAAACCCTCTCCTTAGATGGAGAGGGTGTGGTTTCATTTTAAATTACATATAGTTCTTTTATTTCTCTCTCTAGAAGTGTGTGAAATCCACCAAGTTTCTATCTCTTTCTCTTTCTAAAACATAAGCTAGATTTACAATATCTTACAAATGGTATCAGGAGCCATTGGATGATTGTTTGGTTTATGTGTTTGTGTTCTTGATTCTTACGCCTTTGTTTGATCCAAATTCATACGTCTTGTTTTTGTGTTTTTATGGTTTAATCTTGATATACATCATCTACTTACTTGTTGTAGTGATTTGGTATTGTAACTTTGGTTAAAAACACAAAATTTTTGGATGTTTGATTCAATCTTAGGCTAAAAATATCAAATTTGTTGTGTTTAGTACTATCCGAGAAAAGTGGTAAGTTTGATCCATAGTACGATCTGTGTATTGCGATCGCATAAACCTGGGGTTTCTACATGCGATCTAATATCACGATCACATAATACGATCGCTTGTTACTATCCAAGACTGCGATCTAGTAACTGCGATCCACTACTACGATCAAGGTTACGATCATAGAGTTCGATCACCAGTACGATCAACCGTTACGATCAATAGTATGATCACCAGTACGATCACCAGTATGATCACCAGTACGATCAAGAAGTACGATCAACCATTACGATCACCAGTACGATCTCTAGTACGATCACTAGTAGGATCAAGGAGTGCAATCAACCTTTGCGATCCGAGTACGATCTAGGACTGCGATCTAGGCTACGATCACCCACTGCGATCACGTGTTGCGATCCAACATTTTTCAAAAACGTGTTTTTGAAATTGTGTGTAATTTTGACTTGGATTTTTTGGTTTATCGAGAACATAATTTAGGGGATTTCAACATTATTTCTCGTCTTTAACACACAACAACAAATACATTTACTTTGTCTCATTGTTCGATCAACATTTGTAAATCTTAACTTATCGAAATGGAATACACATCTCTTATGGATAAGTCCATCCTCTCGGGTAGGGATAATCGTCCACCAATGTTGGTGAAGACTATGTACGAGGATTGGGCTTCACGAATGGAACTTTATACGTTGAAAAAAGAAAATGGACATCTCATTTGGGCAGCGGTGCTCAATGGACCATTGGTATATGGTACTGTGACGGAAGGTGCTGTTACTCGTCCTCGCACAACGGGTGAATTAACCGGAGATGCTAAGATTTAAGACAAGTGTGATAAACAAGCTACAAACATCATTCTCCAAGCCCTTCCTCCAGATGTCTACAAACTTGTCAGAAAACATAAAGTTGCCAAAGAGTTATGGGATAGAATTCATGTTCTAATGCAAGGAACCTCGTTAACTAAACAAGAACGAGAGTGTAAGCTTTATGATACATTTGATAAGTTTGTCTATCTCCTAGGGGAGACTCTCAATGATTACTATTTGAGATTTACCATATTGTTGAATGAGCTCAATATCTATGGCACGATAATTCCTACGTTTCAATTGAACACCAAGTATTTGAACACTCTTCCTTCAGAATGGAGCAAGTACGTGACAGCTGTTAAATTGGCTAAGGATTTGCATCAAACAAACCTGGATCAACTTCAAGGTTTTCTTCAACAACATGAAAGCCATGTGATCGAGGCTCGGTTGTCTACACCTCAAGTTCGTGATTCACTTGCCATGTATGCTTCTCAACAAATGACTCCCCAACAAAACATGGATTTCACTTATCAACAACCATCATACTTGCAGCAGCCACCACCACATACGTATCCGCAACCACAGCAACCACCTTATCAACCACTAATGATTCCATAGTAAACATTTCAACAAAGTGTTCCTCAACAGTCTTTTCCACAGCAACTATCACATCAGGTATCACCCTCATAAGCTATCAGTTCTCCAATGGGCTACCCTCCTCAGCAAGGATATTTTACAATTGAAGCACAACCTGCACAAGCCTTCTACTCCAATGAATTTCCACCAATCCAAGCACCGTCTTTACTCCAAATGATACACCTACTGATGTCTTAAAACATCTCACTGCCTACTTGTCAAAACTTGTTGCAACTAGAGGATTTCCACCAACAAACAATCAGCTCCGCACTTCTTCAAATCCTTAACAACAAGCCACTATTCAAGATGGTCAAGTAACAGTGCAATCCATTCAGGGTAGGCAAAATTCATATGGACCCACAACAAGGACCGTGAACAATCAAGCTGTGAATTCTCAAGCTAGTGGAAATGGAAGCCCTAATGGTCCTCAAAAGGTTGTGACTTGCTACAATTGCCTAGGACAAGGTCATATGGCGAGGGAATGCACTCTGCCAAAAAGGAGAAGGGATGCAACATGGTTTCGTGAGAAGATGTATTTGGTTGATGCTCAGTATAAGGGGAAGATTTTGGATTCATAGGAATTAGCATTTCTTGCAGACCCAGGGGCAGCAGATAATGAAGGCATTGCAGTCGTCTCTACTTCTAATGCAGCATATCAATCAGATGATCTTGATGCATATGATTCAGATTGTGATGACATTCGCTCAGCCCAAGCTGCACTAATTGCTAATCTCTCTCACTACGGTTCTGATGTCGTCAGTGAGGTACCAACCACATCTAATAATGTTCATGATAACCCACATCATGTTGAGCATGAAAATGACAACCTCGAACATCATTCGGGAACTAGTAACTCAAATGATGCGGTATCCAGTCCAACATATTTGAGTGAGCCTCAACCAAATGCTACGACGGGTATGGAATCTTATGATCAACGTGATTTGGTAATGGTGCCTAAACATATTATTGATAACATGAATATGGTTGTTCGACAAACCATAGATATGAATGCCAACCTAACCGCTGAGCTTGTGCTGTATAAGGAAAAGGTCAAAACTATTGAAATGGCCCCTCAAGCAGATAAAATAACTTATTCTGAATTTGACCAATTTCGTTTTGAAAAGATTGAACACGTAAACGAAATAGAATCATTAAAAGCTACTCTTTCCAATGAATTAAAAGAAAAAGAGTCGGTTGTAAATGATTTTCGAAAACTTAAAATGGGTTTTGAAAACTCTCGAGTCTAAAAAGTTTGAATCAGAAATTAATGCTACGAAACTTCATAAATTCAAGGAACAACAGCTTTTAAAACAATACGCTTCCATAGAAAAGGTTCATCTTTTAACTAAATCGTTCAAAGAACTCAAACTTAAGCGTCTTCAAGGTTTACCACCTAATCCTGGTTATGCAAAACAAGCTCAAGAATATATTCCTTATCTATATGATGTGACCGTAATTGGAAAATCGAAAGAAGCACCGTGTGTTCGTAGTACTGAGGAGACACAGTCACTTGCGGAAGAAACGCAGTCTAAAATGCTTTCAAAATTCCATAAGATTGATTATGTTCAGCACAACAAAGATCAACTTCCTAGTACGTCTCCTACACTTGTTAAACAGGATTTAACTAAGTTAATTCCACCGGTAAGTAAGGTGTCAGATAGCTTAAATGCAGTGCACCAACACTTTGCCGATTTTGACAAGGTCATTACGGAACGTACGACGGCTACGGACATAACGGAAGGTGAATGGAATTTCAAGCACACTAGAGCTACGTTCCGAGACGAAATTGTTCCATTTGTAAACAATGTTAAAGCTTGTCTTAGTAATATTGATCAAGATTTTCTTTTTGAAATAGAAGAAGTTAGACGTGTTTTCAATGAAATGGATGATGCAAATTTTCAAAAGAATTTTCGATTGAATTTACAATCAAAACAGCGTCAGCCAAGTGACAAGGTTGCTAAATCATTGCTGATAGACAAAGAGAAATCTAAGGAGATTAACTGTGTGAACGTACTTGAGGCCGCTGAGAATTTTAAACTTGATCTAGATAATCGAGTTTCCAAGATTTTGTTAAAAGTTGATAACTTAAAATAGAAAAATACACAACTCTTCGATTCAGTAAAGCCCGCATGTGCTAATACCACTGCACAGAATCAATCATTGATTGAGCAATTGAATCGAAACCACCAAGGCCCTGTTTTGTACATAACAAGCAGTGGATACAGCCTCAGCCCAATACATAACTGGAAGTTTGGATTCAGACGGCATAGTCCTTGCTGCTTCAATGAGTGTCCTATTCCTTCTTTCTGCAACTCCATTCTGTTGAGGTGTTCTTGCAATGCTAAATTCCCTCTTGATTCCTTTGTTTATGTAGAAAGTGTCCAGTTTCTGGTTTTTGAATTCACCACCATTGTCTGATCTCATGGTTACTACCCTCATGCTTTTTGATCGTTCAATCTGATTGATGAACCCGATGAGTACATCAATTGTGTCACTTTTTTTAGACAGAAAGAATGTCCATGTGAACCTTGAAAAATCATCAGTAATCACTAGGCAGTACCATTTCTTCATTATGCTTGCCACAGAAGTAGGACCAAAAAGATCCATATGCAGTAGTTCCAATGGCTTAGTAGTGGACATACTTGTTTTTGATTTGCAAGATGCTCTATGTTGCTTCCCTTTCAGACAAGCAGCACAAGTATGATCATTGACAAAGGACATGGAAGGAAGACCATGAACCAGATTATGTTTTACCAGTTTGTTCATGTTCTTAAAATTTAGATGACCAAGTCTTCTGTGCCATTTCTTACATTTATCAACGGAGGCTTTGGCAATGAAACAGGTTTCATTGTCTTGAAGAGAGATGTCCTTGAGATCGATTGTGTACATGTTCTTTTGTCTTGGTGTTCTGAGGACAATAGGAGTGTTTGGTGGTAAAACAAACTCCTTTTCTAACACAAGACATTCAGTATCAGTACACAAGACAAAATTCTTGTTATCAGTCATTTGTGACACACTGAATAGATTGTACTTGAGCTCTTTCACCAAGTAGACATTGTCAAAGGTCATCCCATTGGTGACAATAGTTCCTTTTACTTTGATTGTTCCATGCCCATCTCTAAAAGAAACACCATCATTGTCATGCAGGGGAACAAAGTTAGACATATAAGATTTTTGTCTAGTCATGCTCCTTGAGCATCCACTATCCCAATATGCTTTATCATCTCTGGTCTTCTTTGTCACCTGTAAAAAGAAAAACAAATTAGTTTTTCTTGGGGACCCAAGCCATTACAGACTTGGATCTACCTCGTTTATCAATGTAGGATAGCTTATCAAAAACTAGAGATACACCAATAGACTGAGCACCCCTTTTGGGTACCCAAACCCAACGAGCTGAGGCTTTCACAGCTTTTCCCCATCTACCCATGTTCCTAGAGGGCAAAACTTTGCTAGCAGGGGATACCCCCGATTTAGCAGGGGAATCCCTATGCTTAGCAGAGGGAACCCATCTTTTGTTTTGGCCTCTATTGATGTGTTGGTAAGGTCTAGAGACAGATCTATATGCATTATAAGGTGCTAGGTTAGTCATGGAAGAGCTGGTCTTGGGATGAACATCATTCACCTTTCTTAGAGCAGGAACAACATATTTGTCAGTAACCCTGTTTCTCAAAGCAGGGGCAACATACTTGGCAGGGGAAAAGGATTTTGCCCCTGCATTTAGAAGAATGGCTTTAGGTTGCATATCCTTTAAAGGATTTGCAGCCACAACTTCCATTGGTGCCTGACATTCTTGATAAGTGTGATCAAAACTGCCACATGTAAAACAAGGTTTTGTATTTATCACAAAGTCTTCTCCTAATTGGTGAGACTTTTGGTCATTCCAAGTCCTCTGATTACCTCTTACAGACCTATACATACCAGCATATCTAATAGTGGACTTAGAGGACTTTGATCCTGTTTTAGATTTGGGTGAACTACTCTTAGAACTGGAATCACTACCAAAGAGTCCTTCTCTTGAAAAGAGAACATGGTTATCAATTTTCCATTGTTTTAAAGCAATTTGTTCCTTTTCAAAGTCCCTAACAATACTAGTTTTCACTAGTGGCTCTTCTGTTTCAAGACTATTAGGTATGTAAGCACTCAAGTCAAATTTAATATCTTCCTGTTTTTGGAAACAAGAGAGACCAATCCAAGACAAGTCTTTTCTAGGAAACGGTTTATGAATATTGGCAGGAGGTGGTGGTATGGTAGCATGCTCATTTTTAATCCCAAAACTTGTTTTGTCCCTAGGAGATTGGCCAATTTCAACTGCTTTAGTTAAATCTTTAGAAGCTTTTCCAAATTTTTTAACAATTTCATCATCTATCTTTTTATTAGATTTAAAAACTTCATGTTCAGCAGTCAACTCCTTAATGGAATCATTATTTTCCTTAGCATCTCTCTCTAGAATCACAATGTGATCTCTATAATCACTTTCTCTTTGTTTATACTCTCTTATGGTGGACTCTAGTTGTTCTAAAGCACGTTTGTAATTATCAAGGTCATTGTCACAATTGATATAATCAACTTTTATCTTTCTTATTTGATCATTCAATGACTCAGTATTTTTCCTACAAGCTTTAATACAATATGAATCATCATATACCTCATTGTCTGAGCTGGAGCTTGACATAGCCATAAGAGCAAAATCTTCCTCTTTTTCCTCTGCAACCAATGCTTGATTTCTTTCAACACTGTCTGTCATGGCACTCAAATCCCATCCACCTACTCCATCTATCCCCTGCATTGCTACCATGGCCTTAGCACCAGAATCATCATCCCTGCTTTCCTTCCTATAGCTGTTTCCAGACCTAGGTCCTCTGCATTCCCTTGCAAAGTAACCTTTCTTGCCATAGTTGTAGCATTCAACCTTTGTTTTGTCAAATCTAGCTACATCAGAAGGATTTATGGAGATCTTCTTTCCATATTTCTTGTAAAACCTGTTGGCTCTCATACTAAGTAGAGCCATGTTCCACTTGATGTCCATTTCCTCCAGTCCTTGCTTAGAGATTTGACTCAGATCTTCATGTAACACAGTAGATCCTTGTGGCCCTTGGGATGCTATAAAGGCACAGGAAGTGTCAAGGCTGAAAATTGCAGGCCTTTCTTCATCATAGGATGATCCAGATCTGGTAGCAGGGGAATGAGTAGCAGGGCCAACTTCGATTCCACTGCTTTTGGTTATCCCACTGCTTTGAGATATGAATGACATGTTAGCAGGGGAATCAGTGGTTTCACTTGAATTGGTGGTAATTGTTCCTTTTGACTTCATCTCACTGACAACAGGTTCAAAAACTTTCAAGTTATTGTATATGTCATCAATGTTCTTGTTATCTAAGTCATCCTTATTCTGCCAAATAGCTTTGTAGACGAACCACTCTTTTTGAAGACTGTTAAGAAACCTGGCATTCACCTGTTCTCTTGACACGTCAATTTCAAAGAACTCCAACTGAGTCACCATATCTTGAAGCCTATTGTAAATAGCACCAATTGCTTCATCACCAATTGCTTTGAAAGAAACAAATTCATCAAGCATTTGATTCTTCTTCTTCTTCTTTGTTGCTTCATTTCCTCCAAAAGTTATGCCTAGGGCTTCCCAGAGTTCCTTAGCTGTTTTGTAATTTCTGAATCTTAGCGGATGTCTACCATGCCTTCTAGCCAGTATTTCTTTGTCACAAAGAGCAACAGATTTCTTCTTGACTTCACCTTTAGAGCTTTCAGCTTTATCTTCTCCTTTACCATTATCCACCTGCACAGTCTTTGGAAATTGATCATCAAATTCTATGATTTCCCATAGAACATAATGTTCCATTTTGAGGTATTGTTGAATCCTGAATTCCCATAATTCAAAGTTTCCAGGATCCAGAATGGGTAGTTTAAGAACATTGTTGTTGGTAGATGATGAATTGGAATCTGAAGACATATTTGAGGTTAATTGTGTGAGATGTTTTATTCTTGGTTTAATCAAAGTTTCTCAACAAGCTCTGATACCACTTGTTGATCCCAAACTCAGATCTTAAACCTTTATAGCTTGTTTAAGGGTTGTGATAGAAGGAATAAATTCAATCTAACACTAGAGAAACTTTGCAATACAAAGTAACTAAACAAGATGCGGAATGTAGTGTTTAGCACAAGAACAAATGATTAAAGAAAACGTTAAACTTTAATATATCAAAGATATACGAATACCGAATAATGATATTAGGGTTACAAAAACCTTAAAGTATGAAATGAAAGACAAATGAGAAAGACACGCTTTGCATGATAACCTAGTGAGTCCTTTTATAGGCATAAGGACTCACGTACAAGATTACTACTAACAAACGTGGAAAGTATCTCGGAGTAGTAACAGAAACGCGTAATAATCTATTCCAAGTTTATCTCTAGCGGCAGGGCCTTTGACCTCAGCAGGGGAACCAATCCCCCTGCCTTTGTTTTTCAGTAGGGGGAACTTACTCTAGCAGGGGAACACATGACCAACTAGCAGGGGTAACGAATATAGATAGATTTATTCCCAACAAACTCGAGACCTGACAATAGAATGGTCATGAAAAACCGATCCCGAAACATAAACTATTATTTATCAGACCGACACGTACTCGTTTAACGGGTCGGGTGTGCCCTTTAAAATAATACTAACATTGCCAGCCAACATTGTTATATTATTCGGATCACCACAAATTTACCAGCCCTAGTTTCTTTATTTTTCTTATTACTTGCATTTTGGGCCTAGCCAACCTCCAACCCGGTTTTGATCTATGTTATTTCGTTTAATGGTCCACACAGCCTGAATGCAAACAAACCAGCCCCTTTATGTGGTTAGTACTATACTCCATGAAATGTACAAAAAAACGGAGATATGTTTTTTTAATTTACCAAAGACAGAGTTATATAATACCAGATTAGGGTTCATATATCTTTCACCAGACACCATGTAACACCCCCAAAAATATACAACTTAGTACAGTGGAAGACTAGTTGGTGTTACGGGATAGCACATTACTCACATCATAGACAACGCACAAAAATCGCGTCGTTTAATATTAAATCATTTCCATTCATAAGCAACAAAGTTACATCGGTCCCAAGTCATTATATTTCATACAAAGTTTTACAAAGTATTTGAATGGAAAATATAGTTTAGGTGCGGGCCATGAATTCTTGTCGTCTTCCCGAGAATTACCTTCAAGTACCTGAGATAAAACATGTTAAAAGAAAAGGTCAGCGATAACGCCGAGTGAATTCATAGAGTTTAATAAAATCCATCAATATAATATCAGTATAAAATTATTACTGAAAATCATCTTGTACAAATCATTTTAATAGGCCATAAAATAGCCAAAGTCATTTTATACAAATCTTTATCGAAAATCATAATATAGGCATTTGCCTTAAAAATCGTTATACGAATCATTATCGTTAAAAACACCATACAATACGTTTTTGCAACATTGTATAGATTAAATAAAACCATTATATGAATATGGTTATAAAAAGCCTTAAAAATCATTATACGAGCCAATGTCGTAAAAACGTCATACAATACGTCTTACGACGTTGTATGAAAATAAAAACCGTTATATGAGTATGGTTATGAAAACCAAAACACAAACATAATATCAATAGTATGACCCAGTATTGCTAGTCAGGCAATACATCGTAATTCTGAGCGTCTAGTATTATTTCGTTAGTTTGGATTATTATAAGCCGCATGACATTGTTACCTTACTAAACCAAAACGGGTAGCTAACCCGATACCAATTTTGCCCATCTAAAGTAGCGTGTCTTCACAATGGTCACGCTATGGAAATCTTCTCATACATAAATTCGCTTACCAATCAATGTGGCACGACGGGGATCAACCGTCAAGGCGCGAACTGGGGTGATCGTCCCCAAATAGTACTATTAAATGCATAAGCGTCTACCAACTCCCGGTAGTTCACAATTCATGCTAATGGGACTTTTAGTGACATAACCTAACTTTAATAATCCATTTAATTTCATCTATCGGGTCCTTTAATCATTTATCGGGTCATACAATCGGGTCATTCAATCATTCGGGTCCAAAATCAATAAACAAACAATCGGGACAAATGGTGTCCTATTTTTATAAAACTAACATGTTATCTCCCTCGCGGTTTATAAAACATTTATAAAAACATTTAAAAGAGTGCGAGGCTATGAACTCACGTTGATGTGGGAAGGCGGGTTATCGGCAATTCGGACGTACGGTACGTGCTTCAATCACGAAAACCTAGACAAATAATAATCGGTCTTAGACGTTTGTCCAATGACTTTATAAAAATACCAATTATGTATACCTATGATGATTATATATATATGATGATCAAGTGGGTTTACATATTCTCATTTAATCATTTTTGTGCTATGTGTCGATAACTTTTATACTAGTTTTCTCGTTTTACCTATTTACGTGTTTTAGGTTCAATAGGCCTATTATAAGTACTTTAACTTGTTTTAATCCCTTTTATACCTATATTATCAGTACTTAAACTTTACAAGTTGGTCCCAAATGGGTTAAGCCCAATAATAAGTTTATAAGTCTTTTAGTCCATTTTTGTTGTATTGTTAGTCCAATAACGTTAATTTAGTCCGTTAACGTCCGTATGTCCTATAGTTCGGGTTTTATCGGTTTTTACTTGTTATACATGTTTATATATCAGTATATAAGTTTTATAAAGTTTACATTAGACGGGTCCAACCATCTATGTTTTATTTAACAAAAACGTTAATTTTTACGGCGATAGCCGAAAAAGTCGTAAAAATCAAGTTTATAGTTTTATAACTTATAAAACTTAACAAGTTACCATTTTTATAAAATGCCCACTTATTTAACTTTTACATACTTATATAAATAAAATCCATAAGTTAGTGGGTTTTTATTTTACATTTTATACTATTAAATTTTGAGTGCTTATATAATAGTAATATACTTTAATTTCCAAAAATCTGATTTTTATCTTTACTTTCACCAAAACTGCCATATCTTGAGTTCTCTATGGAGATAGAAGCTACAATTTTTATCATATAAACTACATGATATGTGCTACATTTAACTCTTCTATAGCTACTGTTGAATCATCTTCTAAATATTTTCTAAAAATCGTCCAAAACAATAACCTCAGATTTATACCTTAAACTTGTTTTGATCATATCTCACTCATTACTTTGATTCCATTGCATGGCCAACTCTCACATGTGTACAAGACCTATAGCTTACTGTAAATCCATTTTACTTCATCATTTTATCAGTTCATGACCTATTTCTTTACTGTTTTATACAGCCAACAAATTTAACCAAGATTTTAACCTTGTTTCTTATGGTTTTTCACCTTTTTAATCATGTTTATCAACAACAAATCCCCACATAACATTTTTATCATCATATAATCATCATATACATATACAATAGGAAATAAAATACATGTTTACATAATCAAAATAACAAGAAGTTGAGGAGGACAATCTTTATACCACCATGATGATGTAGGTTATGGTTTGGACATGGTTTTTGATGGAGAAGCTTGTGAATAACCATGACCATCTTCAAGAACACCATTCTTCATGTACTCCTTGTGGAAAATCAGCCTTAGTACTCCATGGAAACTCCTCCATGGATGTTATAATCACCACCAATCTATAGAGCTTCAAAAGGTCTTCAACTTAGGTGTAAATAACATAGGATTTTGTGGTTAAAAATCATATGATGGTGGTGTTTTGGAGGCTATATGGGACGGCATTTTTGAGAGGGTGAGAGAGAAGTGTGAGTTGATTTGCATGTTAGAAATGGGAGTAGTGGTTTGAAGTAAATGGTTTTGAGTTTTTGTGATAAGCTTAGCTTACAAAGTAAGCATAAGTTAACATGTGTTGAGCTAAGTGTTGAGGTTTTGACACATCATAGATGTGTTGTAGCTTCATGTGGGCCGGTTTTGGGGGTGGGACAAGTGTCCCACTTTTCTCATCCCCATTTATTTACGGGTACTCCTCGATTCTAGTTTCCTCGATTTGCGTGCCCTCGGGTCGTTTTACGAAAAACGTTTTTATAAATTATGAATCAACGGCACAAAACGAATCCAATAAAAATTGTCTCATCAAAAACGGAGTTCGAAAACGTAAATACGTAATTCTAGGGTTTCCGGTTTAGTCGTAAAGGACGTTAAAATAAAATCGTAAGTCCTAATCTCTTCTTGAAATTTGTGAGTTTATGAACCAACACAAATTTAAAACTCCAAAATAATTTTCACAGACAAATTTATTTTCTGAAATGTCGGCCTGTCACCAAAGACGGTGTATGTAAACGTAAGCACGTAACGTAGAATCCTCCGGTTTAGACGTAGCCGATGCTACTTCAAGACGTAAATCCAAATTTCTTCCCAAAAATAAGTGAGTTCATATTGTAACATTAAAATAATGTTTTCAAATAATATTTGAGAATAAAATATCAATCGTAAATTGACGGATTGTCACAGCATTTACCCCTAAACAGGATCTTTGTCCTCAAAGATCATCTTACCTTATTACTCGCTTCTTATAGAGTTAAAGCCATGTGGGTATTTCCTCCACATTCGGTCTTTTCTCACAAGTGTAATCCATTATAATACGCGAGTTTCATCAAACATAACTACGAGAATAAGATCAGGCTAAATGTTGACTTACTTTCTCTATCCATGATGTTCACGGGTTTTTGATGAATGCAACTTTTCGCCGATCTAAGCTCTACTAAGAATAATCAGATTCTCGTTTGATAGATATTCCATCAAGTTTGATTTACGAAACAAAATTCACGCAGTCCTTGAAGTCCTAGGGTAGATCCATCTTATATGCCTTTCAATCCCAACTTTTACATCATCTCAATTGTCCCATACAACAAGGGACTTATATCCCATGATTTGTCAGATCATGAATTCATTTTTCCAAGGTTAAAAATTGTGGCATAACTTCGCTACCCATTTGGCACTTCAAGATCTACTTTCACATTCACATAACCTCTTGCCCACTATCGGCAGTTAATAATCAAATCCTTAATTTCAATAATCATTTCAGATTTCGCGGGTCGGGTATTCTGCAAGGATAGGTTCGCCATCATAGGAAACCTTAATCCTAAAAGACATGTCCAACTCACAATGGGTGTATGTCGGGTTTCTTCATCTCAACTCCTGCTTACAGATGCTCTAATATTTAGATCCTAGCTAGATTAGATCTCGATCATAATACGATAATTATCAATGATAATCTCTTCAAAGGAAAACGATTATACGGTTCATTACCAAAGGTCAATCATTCATACACAAAACAACACTTATATTACCTTGTATCGTTACTTTACCTCGTCCCTTCGATTTGGGGTGGTACATAGTACTCTCATCAAGGTTCGTTCTCAATGATTTCTGAGCAAATCTCTAGAAATTCGATGCGAAGCGAGGATCTTGATATAGATGATCGATACAGGCATGCTACGTTTACATAACTCTTTTGCATTTATCATTAACGAGAATGATATTAGCAGATTTGGTCAGTCTGTCGACGATGACCCATGTCGAATTAAATTCAGATGATGACCTTTGCAATAGCTAGACGTTTACTAATGTATGAGGCGATGTCTGCCTTCATAATTGCCATCAGTACAACTTCTTCAGAGAGAGATACTTTTAGTTAAAAAATGACATACATATAATACTTATACTTACAAATTCCAACATAACTATATCTCATAACCCTCCATATTTAGACAATCACATGTGGTCTTTATACATTTAACGCCATCGGCTTCTTAATTCTAATGGTTCACATTAGCCGTGAAACCCTTCACTATTTATATTATCCTTTTTACAAACATTGTTTATTTTTATATTGTTCGGTACTTTATTTTTCACCTTCATTATTAAGGAACATGTCCTAACTAGTTCTTTATCCATTTTATATAATATGTCAGTATTTATATTCACTTCTCATGATGATGTAATTATCATGTCCACAATTCACTCAGATATTCTTTCTATATTATGCGTCAGTAATTACGTTCACTTTCTCCTGATGAAATAAATATCATAACTGTATTTATTCAAAATTCTTTCTTCATATCTTTTATGTTTCAGTTTCGTCTCAACTATCATTTTTATCAGTTTTTCTCAATCCGGCGTCTAAAGCGTCGATAATTATTATATGTAAATTAACAATAATTATTTAATTTTTATGAAACGTAAACGTTAAAAGTTTAAATTTCTTAGTTCGACCAATTATATAAAATGTTCAAAATAAATTTGGATTTAATTAACAAGATTTTTGTTGATTCATTGAAAATATTTAATAAGATTCGTAAATGTTCGAAAAACCTTTGTTTATACTTTGGTCAAAGTTTTCTTAGTTTGAAAAGCAAAAATTGTCGTTTTAAGTTTTCAGGTTATGGTATAAATGGTTTTACTCAGTCCTTCTTAAGTTATCTCGGGGTATACACAAACATTTACCCCTAAACAGAAGTTTAGTTAAATGGTTTGTGTATAAGGGAATAATCCCTAAAATACTTTGTTAAAACATTTGTCAAAACATATTTGCATTTTCTTTTTGGTAAAATCCAAAGTCTTAAAAGGGCTCTTAATTTTTGAAGAGTCTATATGCATACATCTTACCATTATTAATCCAACGGTCATTTTATGTAAAGAATTAAGTTTTTAATCACGTGTTAATTATTCAAGGTTCAGGTTTTCACTGTTCGGCCAATTCTGGGCAGTCTATAAATAATTATTAACTCATTCTTATTCGTATATACAAACAAATGGTCCTATATGATCACAAGCATGAATTTATCAAATTACAGCCTACACACGTGATTCACCAAATTTATCAATACTACATGTGCATTAGTCAATCCAAATGTCATCACGTGAAACTCATAATGTCCATTACAAGTTCTGGATGTAATGATTGGTATAGATAATATTTTTCGCAAACGCGAAGTTGGTGATAACCATGCCGTGGATCAAATTTCTAGAACCTTGTAATTGATCGAACAAATCTTCCATTTCGAGTTATGGATATCGTTTTCGATTGTCAATTTACTCAGTTCACAGTAATCTATAAATATAAGGAATGATAACACCATAGCTCTTCATGATGACAGGCTTGGTAGAATAAAATCTTTCTCCGACAACTTTCTCAGTTGTACGGTAATTCCTTAAATTCAGATGGTGCTGACGTACAGTGCACAAGCCACAGGTGCAGCACCGGGAATATAATCAATACCAATTTCTACTTGCCTTAATGGCGAAAGTCTAGGTAAGTCATCAATAAATACCTCCTAAAGTTTCAGATAGCATAAACATCTTTTAATAAATTCATATTAGGTTCTTCTAGATTACAATATCTATAATTAGTTCACAACCATTCACGGTATACTTTTAAGTCTAAATGCATGATAAAATCATCCATCAAGAATTATTTAGATCACTTTCGATAGTCAACATCTTATCTTTTAGGGATATTCTACTCGAGTTCTCGTCAATTAAGACAACGTCGTTATGTCATAATCAATCAATCCATTTTACTGGCATTATCAACTTTTTCAGTTTTATTGTCGTCGATAAGATGTGAACTTCTCAAAAGACTAATAATAATTCATAATCCTTCACAAATTCAAGGATTTATGGAGACATAACTACTATTAAAAGAGTAAGGTCAACGCATAATCTACTCGAGAAAATTTCAAATCAGATACAGACGAAAACATTTAACGAATATGAATATATCCCATGTTTTCATAATTTGAGTACGCATTCGAAAGCTCCTCGGATCGTTACCCAGGTCATTCAAATAAAATCAAATCGTAAGAAATGATAAGAACGTCAATACATCCAGTCGGGTATCAACACTCGGTAATCAGATACTTTTCCTAAGAATCTCACTACGGGAGAATTAGACAAGATAGAATTGTCAGTTGTCAAATAAGATAATTTCCATAGATGAGTAAATTCGACTCAGAAGAATAGATGCTACAGGCACATATGTAGGTGTCCCTAACATTATGTCCCTATTTTTCACTTCTTGCAGATCTCATAAATTTTAATCCTTCACAATCTTCAAAGAAAATTTAGTGTTTATTAACCAGTTTTATGGTGACTACTAATCATCCTTGCATAGTCCATTCCAAATTGTATGTAGGCGCGCAACTATATACAATTTCAAGATTAACGATGCAATACTCAGTTCGTCAAAATTTTATCATCATGTTTATAATAAAAACATTTTCATGCTTAATTCTTAAATAAGAATCAAGAATAAATTTACAAAGATTTTCTTTATTATGAAAACAATTGAGTTTTCCAAGGTGTTTTATAAACAACTTCATTTTGATAGTGATTATTTACAAATCTCATTTTGAATAATCCTTTTGGTGATGAGAATTCAATTTTTCTCAAGGAATACTGTTTTGATTTTATAAAAACAATGTGTGATCTGCAAAAAGAGTGATGAAAGCTTGTTCACCAAGAATTAACTATGATATGATAGGAAATGAGCTTAGCCAATTAATCATGAGGTTCATGACTTTGATGGCACTCAGGAATACAAAGAGAATAATCCACAACGTATCTCAAATCAAGATAAGTACTTGTTCAATGGTTGCATCACTAATGCGAACATTAGGATGAAGCAATAAAAGATAGATAACATCGATACATGTAAGATTTAGTAATCAAAGGTAGTCTTTTTCATTAATCGCAAACAAGTCAAAATTGTACCGTAACACATTACGTGTCACTATGTCATACAATTCTCAGAACTCATCCTACCAACTGATATCTCAGTTAAGTTAGGGATTATTTTTAAAAGATACCACAATGAATACTAATCTATAAGAGTCATTAGGTGTTCCACATGTCCCAGAAGATCCATCGGTCTCAATTCAGAAGAAGATTTCTTCAATTTATTTCTTGGACCCTGGGCATCCTCGTTAGTGGACAATGGCCTAGGAACAACCCTTAACACGAATCAACAATCATTTAAAACCTTATAATTCAATCACAGGACTTAACGACTTCTATTAACAATATCATATTCCATACAGGTTAAGTTTTACTTTATTCAAGTTTCAATCAACTTATACTCAATGCGATATTCTACCTCATTCTCCAATACTTACAACCTTATTCTTCGGCCTTGTAAAGGCAATACAATCTCAATATGAATCAACACTTAATTTCCAATCCTATTAGCTCTTACAACAACAATTATCAAATGAGTCACTAATATTAAATGACTCGATCAGTCAATTAGACTTCTCGGAAAGGTATTAGTGGCATGAGGCTTTTGGGTAATGGTTCCAATAACAGCCTCAAGTGCAACATTCACCCTTTCGATTTCAAATTTAAGAATTGGATGACAACGAATCATATGACATCTTTCTAGGTGGTAATGTTTTGTCAAACTCCACTCTATAAGGAAAGATCGTCATGACATCGATATCAGATTTAATCTCGCCAATTCTTCTTCAATATCATGATCAACTAATATCTACATTTCTACGAGTATCAACCATTTTGTTGGGATCATAAATATCCACAACTTGGTTTAGATCTAGGATAGCTAGAATTCCTACGAGAATAGCTTCGATTAATTTACTAGGGGATTTAGGGTTACTTGTGACAATCTACGTCGTATAAATACCTCGTATAAATATCAAATAATCATCAAACAATCATGTAATAAAATTATATCAAATATATATATATATATATATATATATATATATATATATATATATATAATCCAAGTTATATATATATTAAAATAACACTTCTCAGTCTTGGCCTTGTCGGTAACTCGGGAATTCTTCGGCACCGTTATAGTCAAAAGATTTTTAGACATTTTTAGAAAAATGTTTTTAGTTAAAAGATTTTGAAATGTTTTATTCAAAACCTTGGCTTTAAAAATCTTTCGTTCTCTATAACGAGAGCTCTGATACCAAACTGTAACACCCCCAAAAATATACAACTTAGTACAGCGGAAGACTAGTTGGTGTTACGGGATAGCACATTACTCACATCATAGACAACGCACAAAAATGGCGTCGTTTAATATTAAATCATTTCCATTCATAAGCAACAAAGTTACATCGGTCCCAAGTCATTATATTTCATACAAAGTTTTACAAAGTATTTGAATGGAAAATATAGTTTAGGTGCGGGCCATGAATTCTTGTCGTCTTCCCGAGAATTACCTTCAAGTACCTGAGATAAAACATGTTAAAAGAAAAGGTCAGCGATAACGCCGAGTGAATTCATAGAGTTTAATAAAATCCATCAATATAATATCAGTATAAAATTATTACTGAAAATCATCTTGTACAAATCATTTTAATAGGCCATAAAATAGCCAAAGTCATTTTATACAAATCTTTATCGAAAATCATAATATAGGCATTTGCCTTAAAAATCGTTATACGAATCATTATCGTTAAAAACACCATACAATACGTTTTTGCAACGTTGTATAGATTAAATAAAACCATTACATGAATATGGTTATAAAAAGCCTTAAAAATCATTATACGAGCCAATGTCGTAAAAACGTCATACAATACGTCTTACGACGTTGTATGAAAATAAAAACCGTTATATGAGTATGGTTATGAAAACCAAAACACAAACATAATATCATTAGTATGACCCAGTATTGCTAGTCAGGCAATACATCGTAATTCTGAGCGTCTAGTATTATTTCGTTAGTTTGGATTATTATAAGTCGCATGACATTGTTACCTTACTAAACCAAAACGGGTAGCTAACCCGATACCAATTTTGCCCATCTAAAGTAGCGTGTCGTCACAAAGGTCACGCTATGGAAATCTTCTCATACATAAATTCGCTTACCAATCAATGTGGCACGACGGGGATCAACCGTCAAGGCGCGAACTGGGGTGATCGTCCCCAAATAGTACTATTAAATGCATAAGCGTCTACCAACTCCCGGTAGTTCACAATTCATGCTAATGGGACTTTTAGTGACATAACATAACTTTAATAATCCATTTAATTTCATCTATCGGGTCCTTTAATCATTTATCGGGTCATACAATCGGGTCATTCAATCATTCTGGTCCAAAATCAATAAACAAACAATCGGGACAAATGGTGTCCTATTTTTATAAAACTAACATGTTATCTCCCTCGCGGGTTTATAAAACATTTATAAAAACATTTAAAAGAGTGCGAGGCTATGAACTCACGTTGATGTGGGAAGGCGGGTTATCGGCAATTCGGACGTACGGTACGTGCTTCAATCACGGAAACCTAGACAAATAATAATCGGTCTTAGACGTTTGTCCAATGACTTTATAAAAATACCAATTATGTATACATATGATGATTATATATATATGATGATCAAGTGGGTTTACATATTCTCATTTACTAATTTTTGTGCTATGTGTCGATAACTTTTATACTAGTTTTCTCGTTTTACCTATTTACGTGTTTTAGGTTCAATAGGCCTATTATAAGTACTTTAACTTGTTTTAATCCCTTTTATACCTATATTATCAGTACTTAAACTTTACAAGTTGGGCCCAAATGGGTTAAGCCCAATAATAAGTTTATAAGTGTTTTAGTCCATTTTTGTTGTATTGTTAGTCCAATAACGTTAATTTAGTCCGTTAACGTCCGTATGTCCTATAGTTCGGGTTTTATCGGTTTTTACTTGTTATACATGTTTATATATCAGTATATAAGTTTTATAAAGTTTACATTAGACGGGTCCAACCATCTAAGTTTTATTTAACAAAAACGTTAATTTTTACGGCGATAGCCAAAAAAGTCGTAAAAATCAAGTTTATAGTTTTATAACTTATAAAACTTAACAAGTTACCATTTTTATAAAATTCCCACTTATTTAACTTTTTACATAATTATATAAATAAAATCCATAAGTTAGTGGGTTTTTATTTTACATTTTATACTATTAAATTTTGAGTGCTTATATAATAGTAATATACTTTAATTTCCAAAAATCTGATTTTTATCTTTACTTTCACCAAAACTGCCATATCGTGAGTTCTATATGGAGATAGAAGCTAGGATTTTTATCACATAAACTACATGACATGTGCTACATTTAACTCTTCTATAGCTACTGTTGAATAATCTTTTAAATATTTTCTAAAAATCGTCCAAAACAGTAACCTCAGATTTATACCTTAAACTTGTTTTGATCATATCTCACTCATTACTTTGATTCCATTGCATGGCCAACTCTCACATGTGTACAAGACCCATAGCTTAATGTAAATCCATTTTACTTCATCATTTTATCAGTTCATGACCTATTTCTTTACTGTTTTATACAGCCAACAAATTTAACCAAGATTTTAACCTTGTTTCTTATGGTTTTTCACCTTTTTAATCATGTTTATCAACAACAAATCCCCACATAACATTTTTATCATCATATAATCATCATATACATATTCAATAGGAAATAAAATACATGTTTACATAATCAAAATAACAAGAAGTTGAGGAGGACAATCTTTATACCACCATGATGATGTAGGTTATGGTTTGGACATGGTTTTTGATGGAGAAGCTTGTGAATAACCATGACCATCTTCAAGACCACCATTCTTCATGTACTCCTTGTGGAAAATCAGCCTTAGTACTCCATGGAAACTCCTCCATGGATGTTATAATCACCACCAATCTATAGAGCTTCAAAAGGTCTTCAACTTAGGTGTAAATAACATAGGATTTTGTGGTTAAAAATCATATGATGGTGGTGTTTTGGAGGCTATATGGGACGACATTTTTGAGAGGGTGAGAGAGAAGTGTGAGTTGATTTGCATGTTAGAAATGGGAGTAGTGGTTTGAAGTAAATGGTTTTGAGTTGTTGTGATAAGCTTAGCTTACAAAGTAAGCATAAGTTAACATGTGTTGAGCTAAGTGTTGAGGTTTTGACACATCATAGATGTGTTGTAGCTTCATGTGGGCCGGTTTTGGGGGTGGGACAAGTGTCCCACTCGCTCATCCCCATTTATTTACGGGTACTCCTCGATTCTAGTTTCCTCGATTTGCGTGCCCTCGGGTCGTTTTACGAAAAACGTTTTTATAAATTATGAATCAACGGCACAAAACGAATCCAATAAAAATTGTCTCATCAAAAACGGAGTTCGAAAACGTAAATACGTAATCCTAGGGTTTCCGGTTTAGTCGTAAAGGATGTTAAAATAAAATCGTAAGTCCTAATCTCTTCTCGTAAATTTGTGAGTTTATGAACCAACACAAATTTAAAACTCCAAAATAGTTTTCACAGACAAATTTATTTTCTGAAATGTCGGACTGTGACCAAAGACGGTGTATGTAAACGTAAGCACGTAACGTAGAATCCTCCGGTTTAGACGTAGCCGATGCTACTTCAAGACGTAAATCCAAATTTCTTCCCAAAAATAAGTGAGTTCATATTGTTACATTAAAATAATGTTTTCAAATAATATTTGAGAATAAAATATCAATCGTAAATTGACGGATTGTCACACACCAGTTTTTAATCCCCGAATTAAATCAAACCCTAATCCCATCTTACCACACACCCATGTAAAGAAATCGAATCAAGACAAAGGTGCACAGAAGATCAATGGCTACCAAGGATTTCTTGCTCTCTACAACTATCTCAAACGACCAAGATCACAAACAAACAAGAACCGCTGCTGCAACATCACATGGGAGCACAAGGACTCATTCAAAAATTGGCATCTTCATCAGCATATATGAATATCCTCCAAGGGTACTATTCGAATTTTCTTATTAGGGTTTAGGAGCACTAGAAGGTTTTGTTAAGTACTATATAAGGAGTCTCTAAGTTGTGGATGAACCCTTGTCTCAGATTTTTAGAAAAATCTTGTAATGCCTTTTTATGAAATGAAAGTTGGTTTTGTTTTGAAAAAATCTCTAAGTACCTTATAGGTGTGAAAACACCCATCCTTTTACTACTTAATTATAATAATAACGAAGCCAAAACATGTATTTTTTGTCGTAAATGTCGGAATTATGCGTGGTTTGTGTTTTTGTTGTGATTTAGGACCAAAATGTGAAAAGGTAAGAAAGCACGGGCTTTTACGGGCTTTTATCGAAGAAAAAGACAAAAGACGAAGTCAAAAGATCAAGAGTGCAAAAAGAACGGAAGTCCAAGACCTATTCTGAAGATTTATCGAAGAAAAAGTCTAAAGACGGAAGTTTAACGAAGTCGAAGAACCAAGTCTAATTAAAGAAGAAAATTGTAAGACAAGTTAAATTTATATCGACAAATCCCGAGACGACGTCGAGAAAGACAAAGAATTTAAATCGAGTCGAGACAAGAAAAAAATGAAGAAAGCATCAACATTTTACTCCTCCTATAAATACCCTCCTAATGTGTTATTAGGAGGTGGTTAGTCATTTTAAGAGTAGATTAGTTTAGGAGTAGGAGTAGATTACTTTCTCTCTCTAGATTTATTTCATCTTCTTAAGCTTTTCTTTCAAGTTTTCTTAATCTTTAATGTTTAATCTTTAGTCTTGTACTTTTGAATCTTTAATCTTCATCTTATTTCAAGCTTTTTAGAATCATTCTCATTCTATCTTTCTTGTTTTTGATTTTGATCTTGATTAGTGATAATCTTTGATTTTGTTTCATTTTGATGTTTATGTGATTAAAAAGTTTATCTTTTTATTCATCTCTAAGTTTTAATACGAACTGAGCTTTGAGCTTATCATGCTTATTGGCTTATTTTGTGTTTAGCTTATTTGTTTTAAAGTATTCTTTAAGGTTTTGTCTTTTTAAAGTTTGATTTAAAAGTTTTGCTTATTCAAAGTTTTGAAAGGTTCTTATTTATGCTTATTAGTTCTTCTCATTATTGATTTGGTGAGGATTCGGATTGTGCTTATTAAAAGAGTGCTTATTTGTGCTTATTAAGTTTACATACTATCGGAAAAGGGTAAACCCTTTTCCGACAGCTTATTCCGACCAGTATTCCGATGCTCCATCAGAAAAGGGTTTAGAGATTCCAACGCTACATTCTGATCACTAAATCGGAATAGGGTTTTGAGATTCTGATCGTCTTTCTGATTGTGATTCCGATGGAGGTGTTTATTAGATATTCCGATAAGAAGTATTCCGGCAACAACATTCCGATAGGATTTCCTTTGTGATTCCGATTGTTATTTCGATTAAGATTCCGAAAGTAGTATTGTTTGATATTCCGATTGAGTGGATTCCCATTACATTCCGACATAAACATTCCGATTGGATTCCGATGAAGGGTATTCCGATTGGATTCCGATGAAGGGTATTCCGATGGGACTCCGATGGACATTCCGACTGACATTCCGACGGGTTTAATTTTTTGTTTTTACAAAGTTTTTATTTTTTACAAAGTTTTAAGTTTTAAGTTTTAAATTCACTTTTAAGTTTTTAAGTTTATAATCATTTATTTTTAGCTCGTAATTTTAGTTTATTTTTTAAAGCTTTTATTTTACTCAACGACATTTTCATATTTGCTTTTAGTTTAAAATAGAAAATCAAACCATTTTTTCCACCAAGAACGACTGAGTCGCACTTTTAACCAATAATCAATTCGAAAAGACTGGAATCAACGAACTTTCATACGAGAAAATCCCTTGTATCAAATGGCGCCGCTGCCGGCTCTTTTCGTGAAGATTAACGGTTTATTGTGAGAGACGCGTTGGATTTTGGGATCCGTACATTTTTAACGTTATTTTTCTTGTCAAAAGATTCAAAAATTTTCAAAAAAAAAAAAATTCCTAAAAATCAAAAATTTCAAAAATACAAAAACATTTAAAAAAATCATAAAAAGCATTTCTTTTTCCAAGAGTTTGCACCAAAAACATTCCTATTCACCCTCTATTGTGTTTAATTCTTTTTCTCAACCCCTCTAATTTTTAATTCTTAATGGATTCTTATGTCCATTGCGTAGGGTGTGGGAGACGATTATATGGGTGCGAATCATGTCAATGGTGTTCATGCGAGCAATGCGGAAAAGATCTTCCACCTGTTTCAACCGATTCACAATTTGGATTTTGTCCATCGTGCAATTCGACTAATTCATCCTTTGCTTCTCATGCACTTACTCCCCCTCTTGCATATATTGTGGAAGCGATTCTCATTGGCATGTTTCGTGTCCGATTCGATACCCGTCTCATGACGGGCAAGAACCGGGTTACAATTATGAGAAAGGTAATAGCTATCCACAAGACGCACTGGGTTTTTCTCAATACCCATGTTGCAATCATTGTGGGGGCCCTCACGATACTTCTTATTGTCAACCGATGAATTACATTGAACCAAATCCGTGCTATGATTCTGGTTTTAATAATTCCGAGCCCCCACATTACTCCCTCGATCATCAACCTTCTATTGGAATGAGTGAAGAAGAACGAGCAATTTTTTTGAATACACTTCAATACGTTCAACAAGAATTAGATAGCATACGCGAAGCAAGGGCGGAGCAACGACGAAAAGAGCAAGTATCTAATCTTAGTGATTATACTCCTTGTTGATCCCAAACTTAGATCGATTAAGCTTTGTGTATACGAGATTAGATCAAGTAATACACGTAGAGAAACCTTTGCTTATGAATAAAGTAACTAAGTGTTATGCGGAATTAACACTTAATCTAAAACACAAAGATGTTAAACAAACTTTCACTTGTATTAGAATGAACGAACTTGATTACAATGAAAGAGGTTTAACTTGTGAAAACTTATGATAACTGATGATTAACTTCAACCTAAAAGATCTTCTTTTATAGACTAAGAAGTCTTGTACAATAAGCTACGAATCAACTATTCTAGGTAAAGATAATAATAGAAAATACAATGTCGAGCTTATCTTTACCATACACAAATAAAGAAACAAATAAACAAAAAGATTCGTATGAAGATATATTCCATCAGTGCTAATCTTCAAGGCTATCAGCGTTGACTTCTTCAATGTCAACGCTTGGCTGTCAGCGTCCAATGTCATCCTATCAGCGCTTGGATTCTTCTTATCAGCGTCTAGTGAACTGACCCATAATTTATTCCCAACAATCCTCCCCTAAACTTGATATCTATTCCAATGATCAAGTTTCTGAATAAAAACTTAAGGCTTAGGAGGAATCTTGCAAAAACTTCTTATGTTGGTGATAAACATATCTAATCAATTCCTTGGCCACGTCACTAGTATAATCAATCTCCAAGGGTGTCTCCTTCATCTTCTCCAATACTTCTTTGGACAAGAAATAGTCAGCATCCACAAGTAGATACTCTGAAAACTTTGTAGAGCTCAAATGAAATACACCACAAGTAGAATAAAGCCTCCAATGAAGATTACTGAGATCATCTTCAAGATCCTTCCATATGGTAGGATCTGCTTCCCTTGGACCACACAAAGTCAAAAATGTGTGCCATAGTCTTATTCCATTTGCTGAAGTAGGTGCTTCAGCTGTATACTTGACCTCTATTAATCTCCATAGATGCACCAAGTCTTCTCTGTCTATGCTTGCAAAGATAGAAATAATTGAAGTAAAAGTGTGTACCTCCTTTCCAAACCTGCCAATCTTCCAAAATCCACATTCATCTTCATCAAAACTTATGATTGGATTTCTGTCATCTAGAGGTACTACATTAACCAAATCTGAAGCTTCCAATGGAGAAAGCTTGAGATGCTTTCTTATGACAGTTTCAGTTGGATAATACACATCCATATCTTTGGGAAATTGGAGAGGATCTCCTTTCTTCACTGGTCTTTGAGCAATCCTCATTTCCTTTTGAATCTGCATTTCCTCAGCAAGATCTTGTTTCCTTTCTTCTGAAAGAAACTGTAAGACATTTTGTTCTTGCACATTCCTCCAAATAGGATGTGCCCTATACTCTAACTCCTCAAAAGATAAAGCCAGCAACTTCTTGTATGTCCATCTAGGTTGATGGCATCTAAGCAACTTGTAATACAACTGCCTTCTATCTCTTTTGAGCCAAGTCTTGACCTCTTGTGCATTAAACCTCAAAATCACCTTTATATCATCTTGTACCCTGAGAAGAACTTCCAACCCCCAAATTTGATCTGACAAACTCATTCCTGGGTTGTCCATTACCTTGTCTTCCCAAGAATGGTACATTCTAGTGATTTCTGGAAGGTCCCAATCAATCTGATTCTTCAAATCACTCAATCTTTCCTTTGCTAACTCATCCCCATATTCAAGTCTTTCTGGATCTTCAATAATTTGAACACTTGAATCTGAGCTATCTCCTTCTTTTTCATCACCACTCTCTTTCTCACTCTCAGAAGTGGCAACAAATGGTGATCTACCACTCCTCTTCAAATCTCTTTCCAAAAGTTGTGCAGCCAACTGTTCATCAAATGCAATTTGTGCTGCATCTTTCTTTGGAACATCTTCTTCAACCAAAATACCTTTACCTTTGTCTTTTGGATCAATAATAGGTAAGGTAGAAGAAGAAACCTATGTGAACACATCTTTGATGATTGCTGATGACTGGAATACATCAACATCACCTGCAACAAATGTTAGTTTTGTGGTTTTCAATCTAAATGTGTAGGTGGTGGTAGCTTTATGCCATTGGATACAGAGTTGCTTATGGATCTTTGAAGAGCTATTTGGACATGTTTTTGTTTATGGATGATGGTTGGAATATTTATATTCCTATCTTGACATAAATTTTTAATGTTCATATATATTTTGAGAAACTCATGTATCATAGTTTAAGGGGAGGTTTAAGGAACCTTTAGGACTTTTGGGTATTCTTATAATACTCTCATCACAATTCTAGATTGTGTCCACATGTGAGTATGGGTTAGTTTTACTAAACCATGAGGCACTGTAGCATGCAAAGTTGATAAACTATGCATGCTGCCAAGACATTTTTGGCCTAGAATTGGTTATGGTCTGATGGGAGACTTGGGAATAGTTTTGTTATGGGTTTACCTGGGAGTTACAAAGAATTTTATGAAATAACTTTGTTGGTAAGTATTTTGGTTAGCAAGGGACACTAGAGGACATTTGTGTCTATCTTGCTTAAGCAAGTGTGCATAAATGGACAGTGCTTGCCGCCCAGTAATTATTATCAACTTGTAAGATATTTCCCTTAGGATAAATTACTTTGTTAAGGTCTTTTTCTTTTTAAACATTTTTTTAGACGCTGACAAGTTTTTCTCCAAACGCTGTTACGTCCAATCGTGACGCTGACAAGGCTTTAGGCAAACGCTGACAAGAAAATATAGCCGTTGGGCGCTGATGGGCTATTTTTGACCGTTGACACCTAGTGGGCCCTACCCAGTTGTTATTTTTGACTAATCTTTGGCCGTAATTTTTGGGAGTTGTTACTTTTAATTAATGCATGAGATAAGTTATATTTTTGGTTCAATATTTTCATCATTGCTCTTTGAATATAACTGCCTCATTTTTGACCAATCCAAATCATGCATCTCTCCTATAAATTTGGCTAAACTTTTTGTTCTGGGTATTCATATTTTCTTGTCTAACATTTTTCTCCTAGATTTTTCCCATATCACATAACCTCAACAGCTTTAAACATGGCACCAAAGTTCAACTCAACCAATCTGACATTGGAGTTCAAGAGCCAACATAATATGGTAGCTTACTTGACTGCTGATAATGATTTGTTCCCTCAGTATTCACAAATGGTGGCATTTTTAAATGCATCCTCCTTAAGGTATGCACTTTCTCATGAACCATTAGTCCCTTTCGCACACATTAGACAGTTTTGGAACACTGTTAGTTCCACAACCGCTAATGGAGTGACCACATTAACATCTATTGTTCATGGAAGAACATGGGTGGTCACTGAAGCCTTGGTTCGCCAAGCTTTGCGTCTTGATGACGCTGATGGTGTGACTACCCTTGCCGTTGCAACAATAGAACAAGGTCTTAGGGAATTGGGTTATCCTATTCCTGCTGGTAAATCTTTAAATAAATATCATAAGCAGGAATTTCCCTCTGACTGGAAATATTTGATACATGTCCTTCTCCAATGCTTAAGTCCAAAATGTACTTCTTTTAATGAAATAAACAGGTCAATTGCAAGTGCTTTGGTTTGTATCACACGAGGGCTTAAGTATAATTTTTCTAAAATGATTTTTGAAGGGATGTGTAAAAATAAGGGAAGTAAAATGACTTTGGCTTACCCAAGATTTTTGCAAATGGTCTTTGATTTACAAGAATATTGTACTAGGGATCATGACACTTTTTATGAGATCCCTAAGCAAAAGAAAACCATTTTTGACAAAATGAGCTCCACCAACAGATCCATACCTCTTACCCAAGCCATGCTTGAAGTAATTCAGGCTGCTCAACCACAACCAGAACCTGCACCTCAACTTGAGCCTATCCATGAACCATTACCTTCACCTGACCACATGGACGTTGACCAACCCATTGTCAACGCTGACACTCAAAATGTTGGCGCTGACACAACCAATCCCAACGTTGATAACCTTCCTGAACAATCCCAAACACCCTTTAACCAACCAACACCCACACAATCTACCTCATCTTCCACCCCATTACAATCTAGGTTGAATAAACGCCAAAGGACTACTGGAGTGTTCTCCTCTAGTGGTCCTAGCCTTGTTGCAGAGAGAACCACCTCCACAAGTGTGGCTGGTGACATGGATGAGGCTGGGGCTATTGACACAAGCTTAGATGCTGGTCAAGACAGTCCCAACATCATTAAGACCTCATCCACGCCCTATGATTCTATTTTGGGAGGTCAAATCCCCATTCTAGCTGAGGGCAGATTGGAACCTATGACATTGATTGAATTGACGGCTGCTGTCATTAGCTTGCAAAAGCAAAATGTCAGCCTTGTACAAATTGTCAATAATCTGGGCCGTGAACTCCAAGTATTGAGGGAGCGGGTAACTGTTTTGGAGAATCCAAGTAGCAGGAGTCTAATGGAGGAATCTTCCAAAGGGGAGGATGAAGAGGATGAGCTGATTCATACAGCCAGTGAGAAGAGTTCAGAGAAGAGTTCACAATTTAGTGAATCTTTACATGTTGCTGAAGCACTCACCAACTTGAAGAAGCACCCAATTATTGATACATCCAAGGTAACTCCATTGAACTTGGAAGGATCTTTCACAGCAACAATGGGCGGTGATACAGGTTTGGACGCTGACACATCCAGCGCTGACAAAGGTAATCGGGGCGCTGATAGAGGTAACTTGAACGCTGACAAAGTTGCAGGTGATGTTGATGTATTCCAGTCATCAGCAATCATCAAAGATGTGTTCACACAGGTTTCTTCTTCTACCTTACCTATTATTGAACCTGTTTGCTCTTAAACTTACAAGAGCCATAGTCCACTTGATGTCCATCTCTTCCAATTGCTCATCACTTATCTGCTCAAGATCTTCATATGTAATCCTTGAATCACTGGGCAAAGAAGCAATGAATGCACACACAGTATCTAGATCTAAACCAGCAGGTTTAATTCTATCAGCACCAAAGTTGTGTGTGTCAGCGCTTGAGTATAAAGCGTTGACAGGATATGATCCAGCGCTGACAGACTGTGATCCAACGTTGACACATTGAGATCCAGTGACTGGATGTCCATAGGAGTTCATGGAGTCAAATTGGCCTTCACTTTGTGAGAAGAAGGCCATGTTGCTACTGGAAGATTTATTATCACTCTCCAAAAGCCATTCATTCTCCAACAGTCTTAGTTTGTTGAAGATGTCATCAAACCTGGAGGTCTTGTGGGTGTTATTGACAAGAATGGATCTTGTCTCAATCTTCCATACATCACCAAGGCTTTTGAGAAAAGTAGCATTCAAGTCAGGGTCATCAATCTGAGTTCCCATGAAGGAAAGTTGACTTGTGATGTCAAGCAATCTACTTCTCACACTGTTGAGATTCTCATTGGGTTGAGCTTTAAAGACAGCATACTCATGCATGAGTTGCTTCTTCTTTTCTTCTTTTGTGTCAGCATTGCCACCATGTGCTACTTCAAGAGCTTCCCAAAGCTCTTTTGCAGACTCAAAGCGTTTGTACTTGTGCTGATTCTCATGACCTAGGGCGTGTTTCATGATGTTCAAGATTTTCATGTCCACCCTTTTCTTGGCTACATCTTCAGCAGATACAGCTCTTCCATCTTCAGGCTTTTCCTTCTTATCAGCTTCAGGACAATTAGGAAGAGCTATCCTTGTGGCAATAGCATTAGCAATCTTTTGAGCTTTGTTGAATGTGTTCCCATATTTAACAATCTCCCAAAGAGTGTAGTCATGAATAGCTATATATTGCTCAAAGTTAGACTTCCAAAGCTCGAAGTTCCTGGCATCAAACATGGGAATTTTGATATTAGGGTTTGTGGAGTTGTTTTGTAGCAAAGCAGAAGGCTGATTTGTGCCAGACATGATGTTTTTAGGGTTTTGAGAGATTTAGGGTTTTTAGGGTTTGGAGTTTTAGGGATCTTGCGTTACTTAAAGATCAAAAGTTTCTCAACAGGCTCTGATACCACTTGTTGATCCCAAACTTAGATCGATTAAGCTTTGTGTATACGAGATTAGATCAAGTAATACACGTAGAGAAACCTTTGCTTATGAATAAAGTAACTAAGTGTTATGCGGAATTAACACTTAATCTAAAACACAAAGATGTTAAACAAACTTTCACTTGTATTAGAATGAACGAACTTGATTACAATGAAAGAGGTTTAACTTGTGAAAACTTATGATAACTGATGATTAACTTCAACCTAAAAGATCTTCTTTTATAGACTAAGAAGTCTTGTACAATAAGCTACGAATCAACTATTCTAGGTAAAGATAATAATAGAAAATACAATGTCGAGCTTATCTTTACAATACACAAATAAAGAAACAAATAAACAAAAAGATTCGTATGAAGATATATTCCATCAGTGCTAATCTTCAAGGCTATCAGCGTTGACTTCTTCAATGTCAACGCTTGGCTGTCAGCGTCCAATGTCATCCTATCAGCGCTTGGATTCTTCTTATCAGCGTCTAGTGAACTGACCCATAATTTATTCCCAACACTCCTCCTCTTGTGCGTCCATACAACTATTATGATGATGACGAGGATGATATCTATGATCTCAACCCATCTTCTGAGATTACTACTCCTACTCTTGATTTCCCTAATGTGTCTAAGGATAGTGATACATCGAGTGAGATTAGTGATTTTGGTCTTGATAAATTCTTTGATGAGGTTTGTGATATCACTACTTTTGTTGAACTTACAGACGAGGTCGCTCTTAATGATGATGATTTTTCTCCATGCTATGAGAATTTCACCTTTGAAATTTCTCAATCTCCTCCGGGAGATGAGGGCGATGTTGTTTTGTTCTCTCCGACTTACGAGAAGTTCACCACTGAACTTGGTCTTGTAGATGAGGTGGAAGACGTTATTCTTCCCGACAAATTACTGAAAGTTCATCTTCTTATTGCTGAAATTGAAGTGTTGAATTCTGCTCCTATTTCTGAGTCTTTACCTCCGTCTATTACTTCAGTTGAGAATAATGATACAGCTATGGAGGAAATCGACATTCTCTCAATACCTCCGGGTATTGATGGTCCGGAGGGGGATATTCTTTTTGATAATTTGCTACATGAATATATTGTCCCAAGTCCCCCTCCCGAGCACCTTTTATCCTAACCTTTAGAAACCATTACCGAGGATGAGTGCTTTGACCCGGGGGTGACATTGACCATTTTATGATTGATAACCTTACGGCTTTTCCGCTTTCTAAACATCCATTGTCTTTGGGGGATGAAAATTTGCTTACTATACCCACCCCACCTCCCGTGGATCATGATTTCACATACTTTTCGTATATTGAACGGACTTTTCTACCCTTCAAGACTTATCCTCATGTCTTTCCTTTATTATTTTTCTCCGGGAACGAGGACAAGGTCTTTGATCCCGATATTACATTCGAGGCTTCCCCATGGACCATTTAATTCAGGGACGAGTCAGGCTCGTGAATCGGTTAACAAAAACAAGTGCTTTTTGGGAGGCAACCCAATTATCTATCCTTTTATCTATTTTATAATAAGTGTAGGGGGAGACCTTAGTATGTGTTTATTGTTTTCTTTCTTATCATATGCAGGGATTTGAGCTTTCAAAGATACATTCTTGATGACTTTTGACGACCCATGATTCTGTGTACACGTCTTCCCGGTTCTATCCTAAACTCTTTTGATTCACTATTTTATATTTTTCAATATTAAAATAGGAATCACTTTAGTTGTCTCTTCCTTAGCAAGATTTAAACAACGTGTACAATGTCCTAAGTGTAGGGGAGTTTACTCCCACATGCTTAAACATTGAGGACAATGTTTATATTAAGTGTAGGGGGACTTCTATCCAAGTAAGTGGGTTTTTCCTTTAATTTGTCCTCATTTCAATCGGAAAATTTGATTTTTCAACATTTTTCAAAATTTTTAATCTATTTTGGCCTAGTAGTATAGTTGTATTTTCCTTTGCTATCGTTATTTACTTTCTTTTCTAGAATAAATTTTGAATAAATTGGTTTTAATTTTTCAAAGTCATGAATCTTTTGACTCAACCAGAGTTTACTTATCCAAGTTTACTCTAGCTAGTATCCTCAACGTGTTTAAGTCAAGTTTTGCTAGGCTTTTATATAAGGAGCTTTAAAACGCAAAAGTCTTAACTCTTACGGGTTAAGAACAAGAAATTTTCGTAAGTTCCAATAATTGATCCTAGAAAGTCGTTTATCAAGGGAACTTTAAAATGCGAATTCTAAACTTGAAAGAGTCTAAGAGTTTGCAAGATCCTATAGATGACTTGAAAACCCAAAACTTTGGTTTAATTGGCTAAGCATCCACGAGTCTCATTCCTTGAGATTTTAAATTATGGAGAACGAGAGATGATAGTGTCAATTATAAGTTTGGTATTCATTCATGAATTTATGTGAGTTGATTATAAGCTTTTTCTCCCATTACTTGTTAATAAATTTATTTCCAATAAATAAGGTTGTACGATTCGAAAAGTTACTTAGCTTCTAGCACAAGATCGTTTAAAAGTTGCTCGGTATTGATTAGAGTTCATAGCCAAGGCATAACTTATTGAAGCGGGATGCGAAGATTGGCGAGTCTGAAAAGGCCCTAACAAGGCATGAGGGCTACATTTTGTTGCTAATGATCCCATGTGATGTGAAGAATCATTTATCAAAAATCAATATGAAGGGTCGAGACACACGACAAAAAGCAAATACTCCCCAAAAGATCATGGAGAAATCTATCCGAAAAGACCCTAGCAAGGTATGAGGATAAATAGATCCAAGTCCTAAAATGAGACGGATCGTTGTATATCAAAATCCCAAATAAAGATTGGAGAAAATGAAGAAGTCATGGTCCAAATATGAAGAATCTCTCAAAAAGTTCAAGTGAATAAATTCCTATTATGAAGAGAAGACCATTATTTCATGAACGTCTCTCGAGATTTGAAGTATGAAGTCAATGCCAAATATCGATCCGAGAAAGGTCTCAAATCGTGAAGCGAGTTATGCCAAGATATGAACATTATGAGGTCCCGAGAAGCAGTTTTAGAAGATTTTGTCCTCTAGCTAACTATTGATTAAATCGTCCTACTTTATTTTCAACCTTAATAACTATCAAAATAAGTCAACAATGCATCCTCTTGATAATTTAAGACGACAATAATATATAAGAGATACACCTAGGAATAAGGGAGTCTAAGTGAATAATTGGGCCACATGAGTGATTGTTAGTTTGCTAACTTATAATAACAATGATCTCGTTTTTAAGCTTGGTGTGGAGAACGTGAAACTTGAGGGTGATTAACATTCATGACAATCCAAAACCCCAATGTAAGTCTTTAATCTCTTAATTTGTTTTTCTTCCTTTAATTATGTCTTATGTTTAATAAAGGCCAAGGTGGGTTAATTATGATGAAAAATGTAAATCTTGCTTTGTAACTAATGCATTGCATGAGGGCATTGCAATGGTCAAGTGTAGGGGATTTGATAGGTGCCAAAACGTGTATTTTATGTCGTAAATGCCGGAATTATGCGTGGTTTGTGTTTTTGTTGTGATTTAGGACCAAAATGTGAAAAGGGAAGAAAACACGGGCTTTCACGGGCTTTTATCAAAGAAAAAGACAAAAGACGAAGTCAAAAGATTAAGAGTGCAAAAAGAACGGAAGTCCAAGACATATTTTGAAGATTTATCGAAGAAAAATTCTAAAGATGGAAGTTTAATGAAGTCAAAGAACCAAGTCTAATTAAAGAAGAAAATTATAAGACGAGTTCAATTTATATCGACAAATCTCGAGATAACGTCGAGAAAGACAAAGAATTTAAATCGAGTCGAGACAAGAAGAAAGAATAAAGAAATCATCAACATTTTACTCCTCCTATAAATACCCTCCTAATGTGTCATTAGGAGGTGGTTAGTCATTTTAGGCGTAGATTAGTTTAGGAGTAGGAGTAGATTACTTTCTCTCTCTAGATTTATTTCATATTCTTAAGCTTTTCTTACAAGTTTTCTTAATCTTTAATCTTTAATCTCTAATCTTGTACTTTTGAATCTTTAATCTTCGTCTTATTTCAAGCTTTTTACAATCATTCTCATTCTATCTTTCTTGTTTTTGATTTTGATCTTGATTAGTGATAATCTTTGATTTTGTTTCATTTTGATGTTTATGTGATTAAAAATTTATCTTTTTATTCATCTCTAAGTTTTAATAAGAATTGAGCTTTGAGCTTATCATGCTTATTGGCTTATTTGGTATTTAGATTATTTGTTTTAAAGTTTTCTTTATGGTTTTGTCTATTTAAAGTTTGATTTAAAAGTTTTGCTTATTCAAAGTTTTGAAAGGTTCTTATTTATGCTTATTAGTTCTTCTTATTATTGAGTTGGTGAGGATTCAGATTGTGCTTATTAAAAGATTGCTTATTTGTGCTTATTAAGTTTACATACTATCGGAAAAGGGTAAACCCTTTTTCGACAGCTTATTCCGACCAGTATTCCGATGCTCCATCAGAAAAAGGTTTTGAGATTCCAACGCTACATTCCGATCACTACATCGGAATAGGGTTTTGAGATTCCGATCGTGATTCTGACGGAGGTGTTTATTGGATACTCCGATAAGAAGTATTCCGACAGCAATATTCCGATAGGATTTCCTTTGTGATTCTGATTGTTATTCCAATTAAGATTCCGACAGTAGTATTGTTTGATATTCCGATTGAGTGGATTCTGATTACATTCTGACATAAACATTCCGATTAGATTCGGATGAAGGGTATTCTGATGGGATTCCGATGGACATTCCAACGGGTTTAAGTTTTTGTTTTTAGAAAGTTTTTATTTTTCACAAAGTTTTAAGTTTTAAGTTTTAAATTCGCTTTTAAGTTTTTAAGTTTATAATCATTTATTTTTAGCTCGTAATTTTTGTTTAATTTTTAAAGCTTTTATTTTACTCAACGACATTTTCATATTTACTTTTAGTTTAAAATAGATAATCAAACCATTTTTTTACCACCAAGAACGTCTGAGTCGCACTTTTTACCAATAATCAATTCGAAAAGACTGGAATCAACGAAATTTCATACGAGAAAATCCCTTGTATCAGTACCATAGTTTTTTAAGTTTCTTTTTTAAGTGTTTGTGGAATGAAAAGCTTTTAGGAAAAAAAATCAATTGGTTTTGATGATCTATTGTTGCTGTTCACGTTTTATGATCTTAGTAGGGTTGTTAATTGGAAGCTTGTGACTGTTTTGCCGTCATATAAGCTCAACATTCGAGGGTAGGGATTGTCAATCCTTGAGGTTTGTTTCTAATCCTTTTTATTTTTTTCCGTTTTCTGCCATGAACTGATAGTATGTTTTTAGTGTGTTTTACCTGCTGATTTATGTTTGTTTAGTTGACTTGAAGCTATATCAGTTAGAAAATTGTGACTCTATGGTGTTTTAAAGTAAAACCTTTGAAAAAATTTGTTGTCATGAAGCTGCCTAAAATCTACTTGAAATATCAGTTGGTCATTTGGTCAGTTCAAATTGGATTTGAGTTTTAAAGCTTGGAATTTTTTTATTAGATTTAGGATAGTTAATTTTCTATTTTAGGTTCAGTCAGTGTTTAGTACTTTTCTACGTAGCTTAAAATTAGGCCGAAGTTCACCCCAATGCACCTAGGAATGAAGTGTTCGTGTTGTCACTATTCATATAAATAGTGGACTTAGTATATACTATTTTATTGCTCTTTCGAATTATAATCCGCCTAGGTGTTAATTGGTGCTTGTTGTGCGATTTTATTTACTTGTTTGATGGTTTTTAGATGTTTCGTATATTGGCATTTAGGTAGAATCTCATTTAGACTTTTATTAAAGGTTCAAGTTAGTCAAATTTAGCCAAGCTTCATGTCTTTGGCACCAGATTGAACGATAAGCGCGTTTGGAAGATCTAGCTCATGAAACTTGGTAGAAACATGGTTTGTGGGATACTTTCTAGCCGTTTTTAGTCGCACTTGTATTTGGAGTTTATTAAGAAGCTTGTTTAAAAGTTTGAAATTGGCCTTTAATAATTCTATTTGTGCAAATAGCTCCTGTTCACTTGAAGGTTGCTTTTGATTTCCATATTTGTTCTTATAATCAACTGTTGTGTGCCTTTTTCCTGTTTTTTGTGGTTTGGTTGCTTGTGTGTGCTTAATTCGTGACTCCCCACAAGCACGAACGCTTGTGTGGGTGCCCTTTGCTCCAAAACCAACACAAGAAAACAAGTATTACCACACAGAAACAACATAGAAACATAGCTAGCCAAGCAAAATAGAAAGAATCAAATGAAAATGTTGTCCACTTTTATTGAATATGCATAGCTGTGCACATAAGCCTAAATTGTCTGCGATTCGTGAATTCGTGTGGATTGCGTGGTCTTTGGATTTGTTATTTGGGACTGTGCATCAAGTGTAAACAAAGAGAAAGCATTCACAAAGAAACCAAATAGGCCTGATGTGTTTCTTTTTTTCGTTAACTGCGCAACCCAAAAGCCCAAGAAAGAGGCATTTGCTATATATTATTTTACTGTGAACATACAACCCCAAATCGTGACATTGATTCGTGTTTTCAAGAGTCTGATTTGGGTTTTGAGTTAGTGTGAGGTCTGTGAAACCAAGGAAACCCACAAAGAAAAAAAAAGTAATCAATTTTTTTGGGATTTGCCTAGAATCGAACCCCCGTCACCCCCTCTGTCAAAGCCTTAACACACACACACACACACACACACACTCAATACCACTCGCCCTAGGGACTTTATTGGTTTTACTTTGTTTTATTTTATATTTAAAGACTCCTTGTTTTTGGCTTATAAATAATAAGCCGTAGCTTATAGACCATTTCCTAGCTTATTCCGTTAATCTTTTCCCTCCTTTTCATTTTTCCTTAGTTTTAATAATAGTTTAGGACTTTTTAGTTTAGATTTTATATTATTCTGGTTAATTAATTAATTTTAATTATTATTTTACTTTTTAAATTTGTAAAGTCTATAAAAATAGAAAAAATTATTCAAATTTTTTTTTTTAAAATAGTTTTTAGCTTTTATTTAATATAATTTAGGTTAACATTTATTAAAATTTTCAATTTGACTTTTAATTAATTTTATTTATTTTTTAGTTTTTAATTAAGCCTTAAAAATTAATATAAATTAATTTAAATATTTTTAGAATTTTTGGTTTTTGTTTTTGCCTTATTTAGATTTTTTAAACATAGAATAAAATTTTGGTAATTTTTAGTACGCTTTTGATTTTTGTCGAGTTTTACGATTTTGCGTGTTCTACATCGTAGATTAAATTTTAGCGTAATCCGTCATTTTCTTTCTTCATTTTAAATATTAATCTCAAATATATCAAGTTTAACACACAAAATAACCCTCCTTGGTGAACGATCTCACAAGGGACATAGGTGTTTACGTTTTCCTAAACGTACACTTAGTACTTACCGTTTACGCCTTGTTTTCCTAAACAAGTGTATTTTTACCACAATCAATCGCTTTAGGTTCAGCATGATCAACCTTGATGATTGGTCTAGGATTCTTTCCTCCATCATTCTTCTTGTGAGATCTATATTCTCTAGAAAAGTGTCCCATTCTATGACAATTGAAACATTTGTAGGATATGTAAATCTTGCTTATGTTTTAGAGAGAGAAAGATAGATGATTTCACACTTATAGAGAGAGAAAGTTTAAGAACTATGTGTAAAATAAAATGAAATCACCACCCTCTCCATCTAAGGAGAGGGTTTATACACCAAGCCCATAAGATGGGCTTGGGCTTACATTTGGGCCGTCGATACATAACATGGACTAGGCCTTTCCTTGTTTGTTAAATTAAAAGATATCTAGACTACAAGCTACAACTGAATATATTGTCGGAGTGACCGAATCTTCCTAAATACGTAAAAACTTATTTCCAACAATCTCCCCCTAAGGGAGGTCACTCCAAACAAGGGCATTACCCAAGTTACAATAATAAAATAAACCTAGCATACTATGCTTGTCTTGAGCTCGTAGTCTTCATCTTTCTTTTCTTTTTCTTTTTTCGTGAACATGCTGATGTGATCTTTGATATCAATCTTTAGCATTAATCTCTTGCCTTGATCTTGTGCATCCATCACTTGTGATCTTTGCCTCCTCGAGACATCATGTCCCACCTACTTATACCTTTGTAATTCTTGAAAAGCTTTAGAGTTCAATACAGCGGAAGACTTGACTTTTAGGCTTTCTAGAATTAGATGAAATATTAAGTGCATAAAGTATAAGCATGCGGGACAGACTTCTTCTCGGATTCCGCAACGCCACCGCCTTCAAATGCCGCAACATAAGTAGACACGAACGGAATAGTTTTGAACATTTCATTCTAATTTGGTAGCATTTTACCTCCGGTCGGTGAAGACCGTTGGACAATATAAAATATCGTACTTGTGGCAGGTAGATTTAATTAAAAATCTCCTTGACAAGATTTCGCGGGTGAACCCGTTCCCTTTACTCGACCGTCCAAAGCTGACTGCGAGCGTAAAGGGTGAATCATTTGGATAAAATTATCCGTATGATTGAAGCCGTCAATTCTGATTTTGGAACAAGTTTGATTCATTAAAGAATCACACCATCGTTGCTTTCCAGTTGTCACGAGCTTGATTCACATTGAATCTTGCAAGTTACCTACCAAGTTCTGTTTAAGGTTAACACTAGAAGGATTTCCACTCATCATTGTGAACACTAAGGTATCACTCTGAGTGTTCTGGCAAGATCACTAAGATATTGCGTAGAGGCCTGGAACGTGTTTAAGTTCAGCTAAGAATTAAACCACTGTTGCTTTCCAGTTATCACAAGTTTGATTCATAAAGAATCGCATAAGTCACCTACCATGAGCTTTTGATATTCGCTCAAGAAGGATTTCCATCTTCATTGTAAATACATTCGTATTACTCGAATGATCAGGCAAGATCATGAAGATTTTACGTAGGACTCTTAAGATCTTTCTTACTTTTCATAGTGTGTGAAGAAGCAAGGAAATATGGAAGTGTGTCCTAATGAGATATTTGATGATCTCAAATGGCTCTAGACTCGATCGTGCACTTTGGATTTTAGTGATCGGAGGCTGGAGAGGAGTGCCACCATTTCAATACCAAGTTATTCGGAGTGAATAAATCGATAGATAACGTGTTGTCTCCGTGTGATTAAAACAAATACCTTTTGATAGATATCCGAGTTAGCTGGAATGGGTTGTGCATTGCATCACGGGGTCCATGATGTCAATTCTTCAATATCAAGCATCATTAAAATGATCTCAATAGCATTTGTGTTGACCCGGTTTCTGCCTAAAGTTGTAAGGAGGGCTTCTTTCTTTACACCCTTTATCTTTACAATTCTTTTTCATTCTTCAACCCCTTCAATGCTTACCAATACGTCATAACTAGCACCTTGTTGTGATTGTTCTAGTGCTAACTTAAGTACTTGGTCGGCATTAAGCTACGTTCACAATCTTTCTCCATCCTTCCTAAGGACTACTATTTCTAGCTATGGAATTTCCTTGGGAAGATTCCTCTGGTTCTGGAAGAATCATAGGACTTAACCTATCCTACCATCCTTATGTCACCACAATCTTCATCGTCGTGAAATAAATGGGTTTTGGGTAAGTATATGTCACCATGAAAATCCATTTTGATATGCAAATCCGTTTTGCTCCCCCTTAACAAGTCCGTTTTATCTTCATGATACCAAATGTATGAGATATGATACCGATTTGTAACATGTCACATATTCACCATATTAGAAGAAATTGACAATGTTGGACCTGATTGATGAGAACATCATATGATAAGATCAAATGGTTGTTGTCGGCAAATGTTGGTCGCCTCGTCACGTCTAAAGTCATCTCTTGACACCACATGTAAGATTGGTATTGTAGTCTTGACACCAACTTGTGAACTTGGCACGTTCGACATCGAAGATTCTGAATGCTTGACAATTGCTCCCCCTCAATTATTGACCCGTGTTCTATTGAAAGAGTTGTAGTCGTTTTTTGAGTAGTCGCATCGTCGAGTATGTAGATACCAAATGTAGATAGCTATGGTTGTAGACATTATAACTTCATAAAAACAAGACTTCTCTTGTTTTAACAAATAAATGCACTGAAACGTACATATATCTGTGTTAGACCAAGTTATAAAGTAAACTTGATCCCTTACAAGGTTTTAAAGTAAACCTTGCCCGAGAAAATTAATTCCCGTTGTGAGCCAAAGCTTTCATAAGAAATACTTGAGTTTAATGTGAAAAGCGGGTTGCAGTCTAAAATAAATACAAGCCATACAGGCATGTTTTAGGAAATATTTACAAGTTTTGTATGAACTCTATTTATGGCGCCGTGTCGATATTAATCAACATTACTAAGGCCGTAAATATTATCGTACCAAAAGACATGCCTTTGAAAAATAGAGTAAAATTATTTTTGGATTTTTATGAATTTTTCAATTTTTATGGTTTTATATGGTTTTATATTTTTGTATTTTGCTTTTGTGGTTAAAAATATAAACAATATATACAGATGATCACCAAGGATACGGAGAATAGTTTACCACCACTATTCTTTCGCTTCATATGCCAGTTCCTTTAGAGTCTCAGGCGAGAAAGTTCTCATTCCTAGCTTGTCGGCCAAAATTTCCATTCGAGCGCGATCTAAAGCCTTCGTGAAAATATCCGCCAATTGATACTCAGATCGGACAAAGTAAAGCTCGATTACTCCATTTTCCACTTGCTCCTTGATAAAGTGGTAGCGAATGTCAATGTGCTTCGACCGGGAGAATTGAACGTTGTTGCAGCATAAGGAAATTGTACTTTTGTTGTCGTAGTACATCAGAATTTTGTTGAAACCTAGACCATAGTCGGTTAATTGCGATCTCATCCAAAGAATTTGAGCACAACAACCAGACATAGCTATGTATTCTGCTTCCATACTTGAAATTGCATCACTTTTCTGCCTTTTCGATGCCCAACTGATTAGTCGATCTCCTAGTAGTTGCAAAGTTCCACTCGTGCTATGCCTTGTATCTTGACAAACCGCGTGATCCGCATCTGCATATGCCATAAGTGCAATAGAAGAGTCCTTCAAATACCAAAGTCCCCGATTAATGGTTCCTTTAAGATATCTAAAGATCCGTTTAACAGTAGCTAAGTGTAACTTAGTAGGCCTAGTTTGATACCGAGCACACATACATATAGCAAACTGAAGATCAGGTCGACTAGCTGTGATATACAGAAGAGTACCGATCATTCCACGGTAAAGTGTCGGATCAACGGTAACTCCATGTGGATCTGCATCAAGCTTTGTTCGTTCCACCATTGGAGTATACACGGGGTCGCAAGATTCCATCTTATACTTCTTTAGCGATTCAAGGGCATACTTGGATTGATTGATAAAGATGCCCCTGGGACTCTGAGATATCTAAAGACCTAAGAAGAATGATACCTTGCCCATCATTGACATCTTAAACTTGGAAGACATGAGTGTCCCAAACTCATCGGATAAGGTTTGGGTTGAGGCTGCAAATATAATATCATCAACATATATTTGTACCATAATCATATCTTTACCTCGTTTCTGAATGAACAGGTGCAAAGGATTCCATAAAGTCGATGCCTAATAATTGCTTGTATCCACGAGCTACTAGTCGAGCTTTGTTCTTCAATATTCCGCCTAACTCGTCAAGTTTCACCTTGTAAACCCATTTCAAAGTGAGTAATTGCACTTTATCTGGGCATGGGACAAGTTCCCATACTTCAAGACGTATAAATTCATTAAGTTCTTCTTGCATAGCTTTTATCCAACAGGATTGAGTAAAAGCTTCTTACCATGTCTTAGGTTTAACTTCAGTGAGGAAAGCATCAAAATGACAAAACATTGCATTTTCTTGTAGCTGACTTCGTGTGGATACTGGATGATTAGGGTCACCAATAATAGAATCTATAGGATGATCCTTTGTCCACTTGTTGTCATGTTCACGAATCCGTGGATTGGAGTAAATCGTAGTAGGAGCTTCCTCTAAGGTGGACGACCCGGCTTGATTAGGGTCGGGAATTGGTACACCAAAGAATGGAAGTTCACGCATTTGAGCAAATTCCAAATCGTGATCATCATCATCCTCTTCATCATCAATAGGCATGACATGGGTAGTTGATTCGGGTGTTGGTTGAGAATTACTAGTTGATGGTATATCTTGACCAATTGTAGGTGCAGACGTATCAGATTGTGCTTCGATTGCTGGAGCGACAACTTCGGTTACCGGAGCTATTACCTCAGGTTCTGGAGCAACAATACTTGGAGGAGTAAAGAATACATCAAAGAACGGTTGAAACAACGTATCCCATTAATTCCTAGCAAGTGGTGTAAATGATGATGAAATAGGGTTGGTTGGGACAAGACCAGAGCTAATGTTACTGGGTCCCATTTCATGAAGTGCGGGTTCAAAGCTGCTTTGCTCAGAAGCCATTGCTTTCAGCTCATCAAAATCAACATTCATAGTTTCGAGGATCTTACGAGACTTACGGTTATAGATTCGGTATGCCTTCTTTGCGGGTGCGTAACCAATGAAAATACCAATATCAGCCTTTGGTTGAAGTTTTCCCAAATTGTCACCATCATTATTTGGATAGCAAAGAGAACCAAATACATGAAGATATGATAAATCTGGTACTTTACTATGGAGAAGCACATAAGGTGTTTTACCATGGTGTTTACGAATTAGTGACCGGTTTTGGGTGTACACAGATGTAGATACTACTTCTGCCCATAAAAACAATGGAGCCTTTGCGTAATTTAACATCGTTCGTGCAACTTCCATATGTGTGTGATTTCACCTTTCAACGACACCGTTTTGTTGTGGAGTGCGTGCAACGGATGTTTCATGAGATATGCCAACTTATTCATAATAATCACGCAAGATTTGATTCACAAATTTGTTTCCATTATCTGTATGAATGCGTCGGACAGTAGTGTTGAGACGCACTTGAATCATCTTGAGAAATCCGATGATGAATTTAGGTGCCTCATTTTTTGTTGTAAGAAATTTCACCCATGTAAACCGAGAGTAATCATCGACAATGACGAGGATGTACTTTTTGCCACTAAGACTTTCAACACGCATTGGCCCACAAAGATCCATATGCAACATATAAATTTTCTCTTGGTTGGTGTCTTTAGTCTTGGGTTTGTATGATTTCTTAGTGCTTTTCCCCATTGTACACGCGGAACACAAATGATCCTTGTGAAATGAAAGTTTAGTAGGACCACGAACAAGTTCGTTTTTTGCCAAATGATTAATAGCGTAAAAGTTAAGATGAGATAACCGTCGATTCCATAACCATGACTTAGTCTTCGATGGTTTGGAGAGGCGACATATGGGAGAAGCGGCCATCATGTCTTGTAGAGACAAAGTATACAAATTATTCCCTCGTGTACCTTTCAATAAATCAACCCCTTCCAAATTACGAAAGCAACTTCTAGGTTTGCATCACAAAATTGTCCTACAGAAAATAAGTTGTGACCTAGACCTTCCACATAATACACTCTTGAAATTATAACATTCACAATATGATATTCACCATAACCCATTATCTTTGCAATATGATCATTTCCAAATCGAACCGTACCAAGAAACTTGCTGACGAAATTTCTGAGCTGAGAGCGATCTCCGGTCATATGCTTGGAGCAACCAGAGTCCAAATACCAGAGAACAATTTGGACCACCTGTTTTCAACAACAACATTAGACAATGCATTGGAAACTATTGGTTCCAGAGTGTTAGCAGATACAGATAAAATATTATCAGAATTGCTTACATGTTTGTGACCCTTAGATTTCCTTCATTTTCTAATGTGAGTTTTAGCACTAACAGGTTTTACTGTTCCAACTTTCTTTGGTTTTGGATTATTCGCCGGCACTACAGTGGGAGTAGACCTATTTAGAGGGCACTTGGTTCCTACAGTAGTGTCGGTGTTCCTAGTTAAAGGACACGCTTGTGTTTTGGTAGCCTTGGTACTCCTATTTATAGGGCACGCTTTCTTTGCTTTAGTGGGAGTGATCCTAGTTAAAGGGCACGCATTTCCTACTATAGTGAAAGTTCTACCAGTGGGGCGCCACATCCAACCAACTTGGGTTAACACTTTACCAGTCGGTTTCCATTCTAATCCATTTTTCCGGGCATTCATCTCATTCACATGGTAAATAAGGCAAGAATCATGACGACTAGAAAACATACATTCATTGCAATTCCAGCATTTCAAATTAGAATTCACAGTAGGCTTAGAACGCTGCACAACCGCAGAGCCTTTAAGTTTAGCTACATGATTCTTTTTATTCAAAACAGAAATAACATTCCTAGGATGGGCTTCTACTTTTTTCTTCACTTGGCTACTAGATGGGGGCAAGATCCTATCATTCTTCTTGTTTCTTTTTAGCTTAGATCTTTGAACCATATTAGTGGTGCTTACTCCTGTAGAAGGCAACACGGGAATATTAGAAGCTGGTTTTGGTTCCGCCTTATCTTTAGTGACCAAAGTTTGAGATGGTTTAGTCCTAGGGCCCTTATGAAATGGTGTGACGGCAATGAGGTTCCTTTTGATTGCACTAGAGGACGGTGCTGAGACAGTGGCTGCATTATCCACAACATTATTAACTTTTAGAGTACGAAGTGTTTCCTTTAACTCAGACAAAGCCAGATTTTTATCACAAATTTGTTCCCTCAAATCAGATATTTCCACCGACTTTCGATTCAATTGTTCAATCAATGATTGATTCTGTGCAGTGGTATTAGCACGTGCGAACTTTACTGAATCGAAGAGTCGTGTATTTTTCTGTTTTAAGTTATCAACTTTGGACAAAATCTTGGAAACTTAATTATCTAGATCAAGTTTAAAATTCTCAACGACCTCAAGTACGTTCACACAGTTAAGCTCCTTAGATTTCTCTATGTCTATCGACAAAGATTTAGTAACCTTGTCACTCGGCTGACGCTGTTTTGATTGTAAATTCAATCGAAAACTATTTTGAAAATTTGCATCATCAATATTAACACCTTCGAATGACGTTTCAAAGATTTCTTGAATAAATTGTTTCTTGCATTCAAGCGAAATACAATGTGTTTGAATCTCATCAAAACATTTTGAAAACGAAGAATATGAATTTTGAAGCTTTAAAAATTCAGCGTTAGATTCGTGAGAAGTACTATCTACCACATTATCCACAGATTCAACATTATGCACAATAGAATCATTATCAACACTTTTATTCACACAGACAGAAACTATATCATGAGACATCACTTGTTTCAGAAGCTAATCATTTTGGCGTGAAACCCGTTCTATTTCAAGTAAACTGTTTTCATAAGCATCATCCATTTCATTGAAAACACGTTTAACTTCATCTATTTCCAAACGCAAATCTTGATCAAGATTACTAAAACAAGCTTTAACTTTCTCTACAAACAGAACAACTTCGTTTCGGAACGCAACTCTAGTGTGATTAAAGTTCCATTCACCTTCCGTTATGGCCGTGGCCGTCGTACGTTGCAAAATGACCTTGTCAAAATCGGCTAAGTGTTGGTGTACCGCTTTTAGGTTAACAGACACCTTACTTACCGGTGGAATTAACTTCGTTAAATCCGTTTTGACAAGTGTAGGAGATGTACTGGGAGGGTGTTCATTTGACAAACTTTGGGGCACAAGAACTGTCAGTTCAGCTAATTCCTTTTGTAAGCGAATGTGGGTCTTTTTAGAAAGTTGATCTTTATTATACGTATCATAATCAATTGTGTAACACCCCCAAATTTATACAACTCAATACAGTGGAAGACTAGTTGGTGTTACGGGATAACACATTACTCACATCATAGACAACGCTTAAAAGTCGCGTCGTTTTAATAATAAAGCAATTCCATTCATAAATATAAAAGTTACATCGGTCCCAAGTCATATTATTTTATACAAAGTTTTACAAAATATTTGAATGGAAAATATTGTTTAAGTGCGGGCCATGAATTCTTGTCGTCTTCCCGAGAATTACCTTCAAGTACCTGAGATAAAACATGTTAAAAGAAAAGGTCAGCGATAACGCCGAGTGAATTCATAGAGTTTAATAAACCATCAATGTAACATCGGTATAAAGTTATTACCGAAAATCATTTTGTACAAATCATTTTAATAGGCCATAAAATAGCCAAAGTCATGTTATACAAATCCTTATCGAAAATCATAATATAGGCATTTGCCTTAAAAACCATTATACGAATCATTGTCGTTAAAAACACCATACAATACTTTTTGCAACGTTGTATAGATTAAATAAAAACCGTTATATGAATATGGTTATATAAAACCAAAACACGAGCATAATATCAATAGTATGACCACGTATTGCTAGTCAGGCAATACGTCGTAACTCGGAGCGTCTAGTGGTATTTCGTTAATTTTGGATTATTATAAGCCGCATGACATTGTTACCTTACTAAACCAACAACGGGTAGCTAACCCGATACTCAATTTGCCCATCTAAAATAGCGTGTCGTCACAAAGGTCACGCTATGGAAATCTTCTCATACATAAATTCGCTTACCAATCAATGTGGCACGACGGGGATCAACCGTCAAGGCGCGAACTGGGGTGATCGTCCCCAAATAGTACTATTATATGCACAAGCGTCTTCCAAATCCCGGTAGTTCACAATTCATGCTAATGGGACTTTTAGTGACATAACCTAACTTTAATAATCCATTTTATTTCATCTATCGGGTCCTTTAATCATTTATCAGGTCATACAATCGGGTCATTCAATCATTCGGGTCCAAATCAATAAACAAACAATAGGGACAAATGGTGTCCTATTTTATAAAAACTAACATGTTATCTCCCTCGCGGGTTTATAAAATATTTCATAAAAACATTTAAAAGAGTGCGAGGCTATGAACTCACGTTGATGTGGGAAGGCGGGTTATTGGCAATTCGGACGTACGGTACGTGCTTCAATCACGGAAACCTATATAAATAATAATCGGTCTTAGACGTTTGTCCAATGACTTTATAAAAATAGCAATTATGTATACATATGATGATTATATATATATGATGATCAAGTGGGTTTACATATTTTCGTTTGCTCATTTTAGTGTTATGTGTCGGTAACGTTTATACTAGTTTACTAGTTTTACCTATTTACGTGTTTTATGTCCAATAAACTTATTATAAGTTCTTTAACTTGTATTAATCCATGTTATACTTATATTATCAGTATCTATACTTTATAAGTTGGGCCTAAATGGGTTAAGTCCAATAAGTTCTTTTTATAAGTGTTTAACTTATTTAGTCCATTTATTAGTCCAATATGTTTACTTAGCTCGTTAATGTCCGTATGTCCTATAGTTCGGGTTTCATCGGTTTTTAATTGTTTTAGATACTTATATATCAGTATATTTCTTTTAAAAACTTTACATTAGACGGGTTTGATCGTCTAAGTTTTAATTGGCGAAAAACGTTAATTTTACGGTAATAGCCGAAAAAGTCGTAAAAATCATGTTTATAGTTTTATAACTTATAAAACTTAACAAGTTACCATTTTTATAAAATGTCCACTTATTTACCATTGTAAATATTTATATAAATGTATTATATAAGTTAGTGGGTTTTAATTTATATTTTATACTATTAAATTTTGAGTGCTTATATAATAGTATTATACTTTAATTTCCAAAATCTGATTTTTATTTTCATCTTCACCAAAACTTCCATATCTAGAGTTCTATATAGAGATAAAAGCTAAAATTTTTATCACATAAACTACATGATATGTGCTCCATGTAACTCTCCCATAGCTACTGTTGAATCATCCTCTAAGTATTTTCTAAAAATCGTCCAAAACAGTGAACTCAGATTTGTACTTTAAACTTGTTTTGATCATATCTCACTCATTACAATGATTCCATTGCATGGCCAACTCTCACATGTGTACAAGACCCATAGCTTACTGTAAATCCATTAATCTATGCTATTTTATCAGTTCATGGCATGTTTCTTTACTGTTTTATACAGCCATCATTTTTAAGCAAGATTTTAGCCTTGTTTCTTATAGTTTTTCACCTTTTTAATCATATTTATCAACACCAAATCCCCACATAACATTTTTATCATCATATAATCATCATATACATATACAATAGGAAATAAAATACATGATTACATAATCAAAATAACAAGAAGATGAGGAGAACAATCTTTATACCACCATGATGATGTAGGTTGTGATCAAAACATGGATTTTGATGGAGAAACTTCTGAATCACCAAGACCATCTTCAAGACCACCAATCTAACTCCTTGTGTAAAATCAGCCCTAATACTCCATGGAAACTCCTCCTTGTATGTTAAAACTTGCACCAATCTTCCTCTTTTTGAATGGAGATTAACATATGTAAGTTATAACATATGTTTGTGGTTAAATTTGGATCAAATGGGTAGTTTGGGGTTGTTTTTGGACGGCACAATAGAGAGGAGAAGAGAGAAAATGGTTGTTTTGCATGGATGGAAATGAGGGTGTGTGTGTAGCTAGTTGTTTTGACTAGTGGAAGCTTAACTTGTAAGCTAAAGTGACAAGTGGTTGCTACTTGTTTAAGGCTTGACACCTAAGGGTGTTGAGTCCATGGTTTGGCCGTCCCATGTTAGTGGGGTGGGGCAAGTGTAAACTTGTCTCATCCCACTAATTTACGGGTATTCCTCGATTCTAGTTTCCTCGATTTGCGTGCCCTCGGGTCGTTTTACGAAAAACGTTTTTATAAATTATGAATCAACGACACAAAACGAATCTATTAAAAATTGTCTCATCAAAAACGGAGTTCGAAAACGTAAATACGTGATCCTAAGGTTTCCGGTTTAGTCGTAAAGGACGTTAAAATAAAATCGTAAGTCCTAATCTCTTCTCGTAAGTTTGTGAGTTTATGAACTAACTCAAATTTAAAACTCCAAAATAATATTCATGGACAAATTTATTTTCTGAAATGTCGGACTGTCACCAAAGACGGTGTATGTAAACGTAAGCACGTAGCGTAGAATCCTCTGGTTTAAACGTAGTCGATGCTACTTCAAGACGTAAATCCAAATTTCTTCCCAAAAATAAGTGAGTTCATAAAATAATATTTTCAAATAAACATTGAGAATAAAATATCAACCATAAATTGACGGATTGTCACAGCATTTACCCCTAAACAGGATCTTTGTCCTCAAAGATCATCTTACTACTCGCTTCTTATAGAGTTAAAGCCATGTGGGTATTTCCTCCACATTCGGTCTTTTCTCACAAGTATAATTCATTACAACACGCGAGTTTCATCAAACATAACTACGGGAATAAGATCAGGCTAAATGTTGACTTACTTTCTCTATCCATGATGTTCACGGGTTTTTGATGAATGCAACTTTTCGCCGATCTAAACTTTGCTTAAGGAACAATAAGATTTTTACTTGATAGGCATTCCATCAAGTTGGATATACGAATCATAATTCACGCAGCTCTTGAAGTCCTAGGGTAGATCCATCTTATATGCCTTTCAAACCAATCTTTTACATCATCTCAATGGTCCCATACAACGGGGACTTATATCCCATGATTTGTCAGATCATGAATACATTTTTCCAAGTTTAAAATTTTTGGCATAACTTCGCTACCCATCTGGCACTTCAAGATCTACATTTCATATTCACATAACCTCCTGCCCACTATCGGCAGTCAATAATCAAATCCTAATTTCAACAATCATTTCAGATCTCGCGGGTCGGGTATTTTGTAAGGTTAGGTTCGCCATTATAGGAAACCTTTAACCTAAAATACATGTCCAACTCACAATGGGTGTATGTCGGGTGTCTTTATCTCAACTTCTGCTTACAGATGCTCCAATATTTAGATCCTAACAAGATTCGATCTCAATCCTAATACGATGATTATCAATGGTAATCCTTCCAAAGGAAAGCGATTATACGATTTATTACCAAAGGTCATTCCTTCAAACATAAAATAGCACTTATATTACTTTGTATCGTTACTTTACCTCGTCCTTTCGATTGGGGTGGTACATAGCACTCTCATCAAGGTTCGTTCTCAATGATTTCTGAGGAAATCTCTAGAAATTAGATGCGAAGCGAGGATCTGGATAAAGATGTTCGATACAAGCACACTATGTATACATAAATCTTTTGCATTTATCATTAACGGGAATGATATTAGCAGATTTGGTCAGTCTATCGACGATGACCCAAATCGAATCAAATTCAGATGATGACCTTTGCAATAGCTAGATGTTTACTAATGTACGAGGCGACTTCTGCCTTCATAATTTGTCATTAGTGCATCTTCTTTAGACAAAGATATTTTTAGTCAGAAATGACATAAATAGAATACTTATACTTACAAGTTCCAACATAACTATATCTCACAATCTCCATATTTAGGCAACCACCAGTGGTCTTTAAAACATTTAACGCTATTGGTTTCTCAATTTTAATGGTTCACATTAGCCGCGAATCACTTTTTATTATCTATATTATCCTTTTTACAATCATCGGCTATTTTTAAATTGTTCGGCAACTTATTTTGCACCTTCATTATTAAGGAACATGTCCTAACTGGTTCTTTATATTTTCTACATAATGTGTCAGTAATTACGTTCACCTTTCTTCATATTTTCTAAGTTTTAATTCTATCTCAACTATTGTTTTTATCAGTTTTGCTCAATCCGACGTCTAAAGCGTCGATAATTACTACAAGTAATTAAATAAATTTTTTTTTTTTTTGAAACGTAAACATAAAAAGTTTTTAAAGTTTCTCAGTTCGACCAATTATATAAGATGTTCAAAATAAATTTGAATTTAGTTAACACAATTTTTGTTGATTTATTGAAAATAATTAATAAGATTTGTAAATGTTCGAAAAATCTTTGGCTATACTTCGGTCAAAATTTTCTTAGTTGAAAAGCAAAAATTGTCGTTTCAAATTTTAAGTCATGGTTTATATAGTCTCCTCAATTCTTCTTAAGTTGTCTAGAAGTATACACAAACATTTACCCCTAAACAGAAGTTTAGTTAAATGGTTTCTGTATAAGGGAATAATTCCTTAAAAATCCTTTGTTAAAATATTTGTCAAATCATATTTGCACTTTGTTTTTAGTATAACTCAAAGTCTTAAATGACTTCTAATTTTGAAGAGTCAATTTATATTCCATTATCTATTAATCACAGTCTTAAGTCTTATGTTAAATATTTAAGGTATAGGTTTTTATTGTTCGGCCAATTCAGGGCAATCTATAATTAATTATTAACTCATTCTTATTCTTATAAGCAAACATATAGTCCTTAATGATCACGAGCATGAATTTATCAAATTACAGCCTACACACGTGATTCACCAAATTTATGAATGCTACATGCGTATTAGTAAATCCAAACGTCACCACGTGAAACTCATAATGTTTATTACAAGTTCTGGATGTAGTGATTGGAATAAATAATCCTTTTCACAGATGCGAAGTTTGATGATAACCATGCTGAGGATCAAAAACCTTGTAAATGATCGAACAAATCTTCCATATCGAGTTATGGATTTCGTTTTCGATTGTCAATTTACTCAGTTCACAGTAATCTATAAATATAAGGAATGATAACACCATAGCTCTTCATGATGACGAGCTCGGTAGAATAAAATCTTTCTCCGACAACTCTCTCAGTTGTACGGTAATTCCTTAAATTCAGATGGTGCTGACGTACAGTGCACACACCACAGGTGCAGCACCGGGAGTATAATCTATACCAATTTCAAATTGCCTTAATGGCAAAAGTCTAGGTAATTCATTAACAAATACTTACTAAAGTTTCAAATAATAGAATTATCTTTTCAATAAATTCATATTAAATTATTTCTAGATTATAATATCTATGACTAATTCACAACCATTCATGGTATAATTTCAAGTCTAAATGCAGGATATGGTCATCCACCAAGAATTATTTAGATCACTTTGATAATCAACATCTTATCATTTAGGGGAATTCTATTCGAGTTCCCATCGATTAAGACAATGTCGTCATGTCATAATCAATCAATCCATTTTACTGGCACTATCAACCTTTTAGTTTTTATTACCGTCGATAAGATGTGAACTTCTCAAAAGACTAATAATAACTCATAATCCTTCACAGATTCAAGGATATAAGGATACATAACTAACCTTAAAAGATTAAGGTCAACGCATAATCTACGCGAAAGAAGTTCAAATCAGACACAGACGAAAACATTTAATGAATATGAATATATCCCATGTTTTCATAATTTGAGTACGCATTCGAAAGCTCCTCGGATCGTTACCCAGGTCATTCAAATGAAATCAAATCATAAGAAATGATAAGAACGTCAATACATCCAGTCGGGTATCAACACTCGGTAATCAAATACTTTTCCTAAGAATCTCAGTATGAGAAAATCGGACAAGAAAGAATTGTCAATTGTCAAATAAGACAATTTCCACAGATGAGTAAATTCGACTCAGAAGAATAGATGCTACAGGCACATATGTAGGTGTCCCTAACACTATGTCCTTATTTTTCACTTCTTGCAGACCTCATAAAATTTGATCTTCCACAATCTTCAAAGAAAATGTAGTGTTTATTAATCAGTTTTATGGTGACTACTAATCAGTCTTGCATGGTCAATTCCAAATTGTATGTAGGCGCGCAACTATATACAATTTCAAGATTAACGATGCAATACTCAGTTCGTCAAAATTTTATCATCATAAAAACATTTTCATGCTTAATTCTTAAATAAGAATCAAGAATAAATTTACAAGGATTTTCTTTGTTATGAAAACAATTAAGTTTTCAAAGGTATTTTATAAACAACTTCATTTCAATAATTATTATTTATAAGTCTCACTTTAAATAATCCATATAGTGATGAAAATTCAATTTTCTCAAAGGATACCGTTTTAACTTTATAAAAACAATGTGTGATCTGCAAAAGAGTGATGAAGAGTTGTTCACCAAGAACTTAACTACAATATGATAGGAAATGAGCTTAGCCAAATAATCATGAGGTTCATGACCTCGATGGCACTCAACAATAATTATCCACAACGTAACTCAAATCGAGATGAGTACTTGTTCAATAGTTAAATCACTAATGCGAACATTAGGATGAAGCAATAAAGGATAGATATCATCGATACATGTAGGATTTAGCAATCAAAGGTAGTCTTTTTCATTAATCACAAACAAGTCAAAATTGTACCGTAACACATTACGTGTCACTATATCATACAATTCTCAAAACTCATCCTACCAACTGATGTCTCAGTTAAGTTAGGGATTTTTAAAAGATACCACAATGAATACTAATCTACAAGAGTCATTAGGTGTCCCACCTGTCCCGGAAGATCCATCGGTCCCAATTTAGAAGAAGATTTCTTCAATTTATTTATTGGACACTGGGCATCCTCATTAGTGGACAATGGTCTAGGAACAACCCTTAACACATACTAACAATCAATTAAAACCTTATAATTCAATCACAAAACTTAACGACTTCCACTTAACAATCTCATATTCCATACAAGTTAAATTTTACTTTATTCAAGTTTCAACCAATTTTATACTCAATTCGATATCCTAACTCATTTCCCAATACTTCAACTTTATTTTTAATCCTTAAAAGGGCAATAAAAGCTCGATATGAATCAACACTTAATTTCCAATCCTATAGCTCTTACAACAACAATTATCAAATGAGTCACTAGTATTAAATGACTCACACATTCAATTAGACTTCTCGGAAAGGTATTAGTGGCATGAGGCTTTTGGGTACTGGTTCCAATGACAGCCTCAAGTGCAACATTCACCCTTTCGATTTCAATTTAAGAATTGGATGACAACGAATCAGATGACATCTTTCTAGGTGGTAATGGTTTTGTCCAACTCCACTCTATAAGGAAGGATCGTCATGACATCGATATCAGATTTAATCTCGCCAATTCTTTTTCAATATCACAATCAACTAATATCTACATTTCTACGAATATTAACCATTTGTGGGGATCATAAATATCCACAACTTGGTTTAGATCTAGGATAGCTAGAATTCCTACGAGAATAGCTTCGATTAATTTACTAGGGGAGTTAGGGTTTCTTGTGACAATCTACGTCGTATAAATACCTCATATAATTATCAAAATAATCATCGAACAATCATGTAATAAAATTACATCATATATATATATATATAATCCAAGTTATATATATATTAAAATAACACTTCTCAGTCTGGCCTTGTCGGTAACTCGGGATTTCTTCGGCATCGTTATAGTCAAAAGATTTTTAGACATTTTTAGAAAAATGTTTATAGTTAAAAGATTTTGAAACGTTTTATTCAAAACCTTGGTTTTAAAAATCTTTCGTTCTCTATAACGAGAGCTCTGGTACCAAACTGTAACACACCCAAATTTATACAACTCAATACAGCGGAAGACAAGTTGGTGTTACGGGATAGCACATTACTCACATCATAGACAACGCTTAAAAGTCGCGTCGTTTTAATAATAAATCATTTCTATTCATAAATATAAAAGTTACATCGGTCCCAAGTCATATTATTTCATACAAAGTTTTACAAAATATTTGAATGGAAAATATTGTTTAAGTGCGGGCCATGAATTCTTGTCGTCTTCCCGAGAATTACCTTCAAGTACCTGAGATAAAACATGTTAAAAGAAAAGGTCAGCGATAACGCCGAGTGAATTCATAGAGTTTAATAAACCATCAATGTAACATCGGTATAAAGTTATTACCGAAAATCATTTTAATAGGCCATAAAATAGCCAAAGTCATGTTATACAAATCTTTATCGAAAATCATAATATAGGCATTTGCCTTAAAAACCATTATACGAATCATTGTCGTTAAAAACACCATACAATACGTTTTGCAACGTTGTATAGATTAAATAAAAACCGTTATATGAATATGGTTATATAAAACCAAAACACGTGCATAATATCAATAGTATGACCCCGTATTGCTAGTCAGGCAATACGTCGTAACTCGGAGCGTCTAGTAGTATTTCGTTAATTTTGGATTATTATAAGCCGCATGACATTGTTACCTTACTAAAACAACAACGGGTAGCTAACCCGATACTTAATTTGCCCATCTAAAGTAGCGTGTCGTCACAAAGGTCACGCTATGGAAATCTTCTCATACATAAATTCGCTTACCAATCAATGTGGCACGACGGAGATCAACCGTCAAGGTGCGAACTGGGGTGATCGTCCCCAAATAGTACTATTATATGCACAAGCGTCTACCAAATCCCGGTAGTTCACAATTCATGCTAATGGGACTTTTCGTGACATAACCTAACTTTAATAATCCATTTTATTTCATCTATAGGGTCCTTTAATCATTTATCGGGTCATACAATCGGGTCATTCAATCATTCGGGTCCAAATCAATAAACAAACAATAGGGACAAATGGTGTCCTATTTTATAAAAACTAACATGTTATCTCCCTCGCGGGTTTATAAAATATTTCATAAAAACATTTAAAAGAGTGCGAGGCTATGAACTCACGTTGATGTGGGAAGGCGGGTTATTGGCAATTCGGACGTACGGTACGTGCTTCAATCACGGAAACCTATATAAATAATAATCGGTCTTAGACGTTTGTCCAATGACTTTATAAAAATAACAATTATGTATACATATGATGATTATATATATGATGATCAAGTGGGTTTACATATTCTCGTTTGCTCATTTTAGTGTTATGTGTCGGTAACGTTTATACTAGTTTACTAGTTTTACCTATTTACGTGTTTTAAGTCCAATAAACTTATTATAAGTTCTTTAACTTGTATTAATCCATGTTATACTTATATTATCAGTATCTACACTTTATAAGTTGGTCCTAAATGGGTTAAGTCCTATAAGTTCTTTTTATAAGTGTTTAACTTATTTAGTCCAATTATTAGTCCAATATGTTTACTTAGCTCGTTAATGTCCGTATGTCCTATAGTTCGGGTTTCATCGGTTTTTACTTGTTTTAGATACTTATATATCAGTATATGAATTTTAAAAACTTTACATTAGACGGGTTTGATCGTCTAAGTTTTAATTGGCGAAAAACGTTAATTTTACGGTAATAGCCGAAAAAGTCGTAAAAATCATGTTTATAGTTTTATAACTTATAAAACTTAACAAGTTACCATTTTTATAAAATGTCCACTTATTTACCATTGTACATATTTATATAAATGTATTATATAAGTTAGTGGGTTTTAATTTATATTTTATACTATTAAATTTTAAGTGCTTATATAATAGTATTATACTTTAATTTCCAAAATCTGATTTTTATTTTCATCTTCACCAAAACTGCCATATCTAGAGTTCTATATGGAGATAAAAGCTCAAATTTTTATCACATAAACTACATGATATGTGCTCCATTTAACTCCAATAGCTACTGTTGAATCATCTTCTAAGTATTTTATAAAAATCGTCCAAAACAGTGAACTCAGATTTGTACTTTAAACTTGTTTTGATGATATCTCACTCATTACAATGATTCCATTGCATGGCCAACTCTCACATGTGTACATGACCCATAGATTACTGTAAATCCATTAATCTATGCTAGTTTATCAGTTCATGACATGTTTCTTTACTGTTTTATACAGCCATCATTTTTAAGCAAGATTTTAGCCTTGTTTCTTATAGTTTTTCACCTTTTTAATCATATTTATCAACACCAAATCCCCACATAACATTTTTATCATCATATAATCATCATATACATATACAATAGGAAATAAAATACATGATTAAATAATCAAAATAACAAGAAGATGGGGAGAACAATCTTTATACCACCATGATGATGTAGGTTGTGATCAAAATATGGATTTTGATGGAGAAACTTGTGAATCACCAAGACCATCTTCAAGACCACCAATCTTCATAAAATCCTTGTGTAAAATCAGCCCTAATACTCCATGGAAACTCCTCCTTGGATGTTAAAACTTGCACCAATCTTCCTCTTTTTGAATGGAGATTAACACATGTAAGTTATAACATATGTTTGTGGTTAAATTTGGATCAAATGGGTATTTTGGGGTTGTTTTTGGACGGCACAATAGAGAGGAGAAGAGAGAAAATGGTTGTTTTGCATGGATGGAAATGAGGGTGTGTGTGTAGCTAGTTGTTTTGACTAGTGGAAGCTTAACTTGTAAGCTAAAGTGACAAGTGGTTGCTACTTGTTTAAGGCTTGACACCTAAGGGTGTTGAGTCCATGGTTTGGCCGTCCCATGTTAGTGGGGTGGGGAAAGTGTAAACTTGTCTCATCCCACTAATTTACGGGTATTCCTCGATTCTAGTTTCCTCGATTTGCGTGCCCTCGGGTCGTTTTACGAAAAACGTTTTTATAAATTATGAATCAACGGCACAAAACGAATCTAATAAAAATTGTCTCATCAAAAACGTAAATACGTGATCTAAGGTTTCCGGTTTATTCGTAAAGGACGTTAAAATAAAATCGTAAGTCCTAATCTCTTCTCGTAAATTTGTGAGTTTATGAACTAACTCAAATTTAAAACTCCAAAATAATATTCATGGACAAATTTATTTTCTGAAATGTTGGACTGTCACCAAAGACAGTGTATGTAAACGTAAGCACGTAGCGTAGAATCCTCCGGTTTAAACATAGTCGATGCTACTTCAAGACGTAAATCCAAATTTCTTCCCAAAAATAAGTGAGTTCATAAAATAATATTTTCAAATAAACATTGAGAATAAAATATCAACCATAAATTGACGGATTGTCACAAATTGTATGGAATTTTGAAATCATTTTAGAATGAGTTTCTTCCGCAAGTGACTGTGTCTCCTCAGTACTATGAACAAAAGGTGCTTCTTTTGATTTGCCAATTAGGGTCATATCATAAAGACACGGAATATATTCCTAAGCTTGTTTGGCATCACCGGGATTAGGTGGTAAATCTTGAAGAGGCTTAAGTTCGAGTTCTTTAAACGATTTAGTTAAAAGATGAACCTTTTCTGTGGAAGCGTATTGTTTTAAAAGCTGTTGTTCTTTGAATTTAAGAAGTTTGGTAGCATTAATTTCCGATTCAAACTTTTTAGACTCGAGAGTTTTGAAATCCTTTTTAAGTTTCTGAAAATCATTGACAACCGACACTTTTGCTTTTAATTCATTGGAAAGATTAGCTTTTAATGATTCAATTTATTTCAAGTGTTCAATCTTTTCAAAACGAAATTGGTCAAATTCAGAATAAGTAATTTTTTTTCAGCTTGAGGGACCATTTCAAATGTTTTGACCTTTTCCTTATACAACGCAAGCTCAGCCAGTTAGGTTGGCATTCATATCTACGGTTTGTCGGACAGCCACATTCATGTTATCAATAATATGTTTAGGCACCATTACCAAATCATGTTGATCTATTCCATACCCATCGTAGCATTTGGTTGAGGTTCACTCAAATGTGTTGGATTGAATACCGCATCATTTGAGTTACTAGTTCCTGAATGATGTTCAAGGTTTTCATTTTCATGGTCAACATGATGTGGATTATCATGAACATTATTAGATGTGGTTGGTACCTCACTGACGACATCAGAACCGTAGTGAGCGAGATTAGCAACGAGTGCAGCTTGGGCTGAGTGAATGTCATCACAATCCGAATCATATGCATCAAGATCATTAGCTTGAAATGCTGCATTAGATGTAGAGACGACTACAATGCCTTCATTATCTTCTGCCCCTGGGTCTGCCAGAAATGCTAACTCATCTGAATCCAAAATCTTCCCCTTAGACTGAGCATCGACCAAATACATCTTCTCACGAAACCATGTTGCATCCCTTCTTCTTTTTGGCTGAGTGCATTCCCTAGCCATATGACCTTGTCCTCGGCAATTGTAGCAAGTCACAACCTTTTGAGGACCAATAGGAATTCCATTTCCACTAGCTTGAGAATTCACAGCTTGTAGGATGTCCATATGAATTTTGCCTTCCCTGAATAGGTTGCACCGTCACTTGACCATCTTGAACAGTGGCTCGTTGTCGAGGGTTTGATGAAGTACGAAGATGATTGTTCGTTGGTGGAAATCCTCTAGTAGCAACAAGTTTTGACAAGTAGGCAGTGAGATGGTTTAAGACATCTGTAGGTGTATCATTTGGAGTAAAGACCGGTGCCTGAATTAGTGGAAGTTCATTAGAGTAAAAAGATTGTGCTAGTTGTGCTTCAATTGGAAAATATCCTTGCTGAGGAGTATAGCCCATTGGAGAAGTTATAGCTTGTGATGGTGATGTCTGATGTGGTGGTTACTGTGGAAAAGATTGTTAATGAACACTTTGTTGAAATGCTTGTTGTGACATCATTAGTGGTTGATAAGATGGTTGTTGTGGTTGCTGATAGGTGTGTGGTGTTGGTTACTTCAAGTATGATGGTTGTTGATACGTATAAACCATGTTTTGTTAAGAAGCATACATGGCAAGTGGATCATGAACTTGAGGTGTAGACAATCGAGCCTCGATCACATGGCATTCGTGTTGTTGAAGAAAAGCTTGAAGTTGATCCACATTGGTTATATGCAAGTCCTTAGCCAATTTAACATCTGTCACGTACTTTTTCCATTCTGAAGGAAGAGTGTTCAAATACTTGGTGTTCAATTGAAACGTAGGAATTGCCATGTCATAGATATTGAGCTCATTCAACAATAGGTTAAATCTCAGATAGTAATCATTGAGAGTCTCCCCTGGCACATAGGCAAACTTATCAAAAGTATCATAAAGCTTACACTCTCGTTCTTGTTTAGTTAACGAAGTGCCTTGCATTAGAACATGAATTCTATCCCATAACTCTTTGGCAACTTTATGTTTGTTGACGAGTTTGTAGACATCTGGAGGAAGGGCTTGGAGAATGATATTTGTAGCTTGTTTATCACACTTGTCTTGCATCTTAGCATCTCCAGTTAGTTCACCCATTATGCGAGGACGAGTAACAACACCTTCCGTCACAGTACCATATACCAATGATCCATTGAGCACTGATGCCCAAATAAGATGTCCATTCTCCTTGTTCAACATATAAAGTTCCATGCGGGAAGCCCATTCCTCATACATAGTCTTCACCAACATTGGTGGACGATTATCCGTACCCGAGAGGATGGACTTATCCGTAAGAGATGTGTACTCCATTTCAATAAGTTAAGATTTACAAAGTTGATCGATCAATGAGAGAAACTAAATGTATTTGTTGTTGTGTGTTAAAGCCGAGAAATAATGTTGAAATCCCCTAAATTATGTCCTCGATAAACCAAAAAATCCAAGTCAAAATTACACACGATCGCACTCGTGGATCGTACTCTATGATCATATTCAGATCACACTTCTTGATCGTACTCGGATCGAACTCGGATCGTACTAGGGATCGTACCCAACGATCGTACTCAGATCGTACTGGTGATCGCACTCACTATGATCACACTCAGATCGTACTAGTGATCGTACTCCTTATAGTACCCAACGATCGTACTCTGATCGCACTCGTTTAATCGTACCCAACGATCATACACTGATCGCACTCGTTTGATCGTACCCAACGATCGTACTCAGATCGCAACGAGTGATCGTACTCGTGATCGCAACGAGTGATCGTACTCGTGATCGCAACGAGTGATCGTATTATGAGATCATGCTATTGGATCGCAAGTAGAAACCCTAGGTTTATGCGATCACAATACACAGATCATACTATCAATCCTACTTTTCTCAGACAGTACAATAACACAACAAATTCGAGATTCTAAGCCTAAAAATGAATCAAACACCCAAAAATTTTATGTTTTTAACCAAAATACCAATACCAAATCACTATAACAAGTAACTAGATGAAGTATATCAAGATTAAATCATAAAAACACAAAAAAAAATTGGTTCGTGTGATTTTGGATCAAAAATGGGCGAGAGAATCAAGAACACAAACACAAAAACCAAACAATCATACTATGGCTCTTGATACCATTTGTAGGATATGTAAATCTTGCTTATGTTTTAGAGAGAGAAATATAGATGATTTCACACTTCTAGAGAGAGAAAGTTTAAGAACTATGTGTAAAATAAAATGAAATCACCACCCTCTCCATCTAAGGAGAGGGTTTATATACCAATCCCATAAGATGGGCTTGGGCTTACATTTGGTCCGTCCATACAAAACATGGACTAGGCCTTTCCTTGTTTGTTACATTAAAAGATATCTAGACTACGAGCTACAACTTAATATATTGTTGGAGTGACCGAATCTTCCTAAATACGTAAAAACGTATTTCCAACAACATTCAACTTTGGATTTATCAAATCCAGCAGTCTCTTAGCTATTGAAAGTCATCTTCCTTCCAAATATCTTGTTCCACCTACTGGCTCTTATACTTGTGGAATCCTAAGAATCACGGATCTTTTAGCTACTAGGAATGCATCATGTTCATATGATTAGATAATCAAAGCGGAATTAGAACACAACATATTAACAAGGTGTTTGGACACAAAGAACATGAATTAAAACAATTGGATTGTTTATTATATTAATAACAAACAATCACTAGACGTGTGTACATTAAATACCACGTCTAGTCGACACACACTTTTAGGTTTACATTGTGAATGAAAATATGAATAAACCTAATACCCTTGGTTCCTTTTATAGTGTAAGGATTAGGGTTTACAAGAGATAAAATCAAATAAACAAGTAAATCTTCTATTCAAATAAACTTATACAGAATATACCCTGCATGTTTATCTAAATAGAAGCTTCCAAAGGCTTCTTGTCTACGTTTCTGTCAATGCTTGAATTGCATGTGACAACGCTTAGATTGAACCTGACAATGTTTGATTCTGTCAACGCCTGATTTGTTCTTGACAACGCCTGGAATACACTTGTCAACGCTTAGACAAATGTCTTCATGTTTTCTTCGTTTCTGAGTTTCTGCCACATCAACTTTTTGACCGAACAATCTTCCCCTAGTTGATGTCGGAAAAAATCTTTGTGTATCTCTTGTAAGTTGTACATCATCTTCAAATTGCTTCCCCTCAATTGTAGCATGTATGTCTTCCCCTTTTTGTCACATCAACAAGGAAGTAAACAATGTACGCAATCTTGAAGATTCTCCAAATGTAGCTCTATGTAACGATCTTGAAGAAAAATAAATATTATATTCTTGATGTAGAAGTAGAATAACCCAAACCTATGTTCCATATCTTGTACGATGTGATGAAGTGTGTTGCTGATACAAAAATCCTCATCCTTTGTGAGATACTGAGCACGATAATGTAACTCCTTCAAGTGATAGAAAATATGTGCATAGAGTACCATAAGAAAAATCACACATTCCTAGATCTTGTATCACTTCATCAATAACAATGTAGGCATAAACAAGTTACCTTAAAAGTCCATGACTGGAAGTGCACGACTTTAAGATATAATAGAACACAAACTCGCGAAAATCTTCTTCAAATATCAAACTTACCATAAGAATTCTTCACTTTAAGCCAACACCTTTTCATAACGAATCTTTATGAGATAATATCTTCATATCATATGTAAAAGTGATAGACGGATAGCTCTTTCACAAGGCTATCTCGATTACATAATCTAATCAAATATGATTCCAATAAAATACTTCACGAATGGTTGTTAACTCACGTTAAAATCATTAATCCATTTAAAAATATCCGAGCCATAAATATCAACCTGATATTCTGAATAAAAATGGAGATTCCATGTACCTTTGCGTGTAAATACCTCCTTTTTGTGTGCTAAAAACGTACCAATTTTCTCAAACAACAGCTATTCTTTTGTAATCCGAGAACCCTCCCTATCCAATATCCTAACCAAATGCATTGTCCAATATCGGACAAAGCCTAACAGTGTTTGAACAAGCCTTTTCTCGGACAACTCATGTCAACGCTTCTTGTCAGCGTTAAACTTATTTCTGTCAGCGTCAAACCAAAGCCTTGTCAGCGTCTACTTCATTCTTGTCAGCGCCTCTTTTAAATACTGGCAACATTTGTGGCTAGCGACATATAACCGTAGCTATAATAATAAGAGTATCACCTTTATCCATCCCACAAACAATCCATGAATGAAGGCCCATAAAATATTGAAAGATCAGCCCATGTAGAACTTAAATGCGTGTAACAAGGACATCAGCAATAAACGAACATTAACATTCTAAAAATTTGGAAGACCAAATCCCTAAAAATCAGGAAGAGAATATCTCGCACAACCCACGTCTCTGTCATCATTTGAATCTACGTCTCTTTCCAATCCTCACATCTTTGCTAAAAATAGAACAGAACCAATTAACGTCCCTTTCTTTGTCTATATCCCACGTCTGTACCATTATTTGTGCAAATTTGTAGGAGATAAATATATCTCCTTCCACAATCCACGCATCCACATCCGAGTATCATGCACCAATATTGTGAAAGTAAACACCACGTGAATAAATATACAGTACCAATAAAATATTCATACAGTACCTTTTCACTTTGGAGACTCACGTGAAGTTTTAATATACCATATCGTTCCAGAACTAAAGATCACTTTTCGTCTCATTCTTTTTCTTGAATATTATAACAGGATCTTTTCAAACCATCTTACTGCTGTTCTTAACAAAACACACATCCTTTTCGGTTTAATACTCGATCTAGGGTTTATAGCTTTAGTCATCGAAACCCCAACTTAGGGTTTTGTAAATTAACCTTAGATCGTGTATTATCTTTAATTACAACAGCCACAAACCTCATAACATTCTGCTTTTTATGTCGATCTAGGGTTTGAGGAACCCTAGTTCATGACTTTATGTGAAAAAGCAAGAATATCAATACCTTAATCAGTGAACTTCGATGCTGAATATTGTCTTCATTAGGGCTCAGATCAAAAATACCTTCGGTGAGATTCGACACACAAGTGCCTAGAATCTACAGTTCAAAAATCACGAAGATCCAACGGTTAACGAAGGAGAAAACGTGTTTTGAACATGGCTGTTTATAGAAAACTGCATATACTCACTGTTGACTTTGACGCTTAATAACTCTTTCTTGGGAATAAAACATGACAATCCCTCTGGTGGATGTCTCCCAATGGTTCAATCTAAAGTTATGACCTTCTGAATACTGCTGCGCACACAAAAACGTCCAGAAAAATCCTAGACGGATTTTTCTTTTCTTCACCTTACACGAACACCTTGTTGGTCCTAGCATCACGAGCCACAACGCTTTGATACCAATTGTGGAATCCTAAGATTCACGGATCTTTTAGCTACTAGGAATGGATCATGTTCATATGATTAGATAATCAAAGCGGAATTAGAACACAACACATTAACAAGGTGTTTGGACACAAAGAACATGAATTAAAACAAATGGATTGATCATTATATTAATAACAAACAATCACTAGACGTGTGTACATTGAATCCCACGTCTAGTTGACACACACTTTTAGGTTTACATTATGAATGAAAATATAAATAAAGCTAATACCCTTGGTTCCTTTTATAGTGTAAGGATTAGGGTTTACAAGAGATAAAATCATATAAACATGTAAATACTCTATTCAAATAAACTTATACAGAATATATCCTGCATGTTTATCTAAATAGAAGCTTCCAAAGGCTTCTTGTCTACGTTTCTGTCAATGCTTGAATTGCATGTGACAACGCTTAGATTGCTCTTGACAATGCTTGATTCTGTCAACGCCTGATTTGTTCTTGACAACACCTAGAATACACTTGTCAACGCTTAGACAAATGTCTTCATGTTTTCTTCGTTTTTGAGTTTCTGCCACATCAACTTTTTGACCCAACAATACTGCCGGAGCCATATTCTACTTGATATCCATCTCCTCAAGATCAATATCACTAATTTGTTGAAGATCTTCAAAAGAAATTGATGGTCCATTAGGCATAGAAGCAATATATGCACATACTGTATCCAAATCAATTCATGCTGGCTTAAGATTTGGTGAAGCATAGTTGTATGTGTCAGCGTCTGATGAGCCACTATCATGAGAAGTTTGTCCACTGACATAGCAAGAGTTGTCAGCGTCTGAAGAGTCATGGTGGGAAATAAAAGCCATGCTTCTAGAAGGTGTTTTACTTCCTTATTTAAGCAGAACTTCAGGTTCCATGACCTTCAATTGATTGTAGATATCATCAAAAGTCATAGTCTTGTAACATTGTGTGGCCAGTATTGAATTTGCATAAATTTCCAAACCATCTCCAAGTGCTCCAAGGAAAGCAGCATTAATGTCATCATCTTCAAATTTAGTGTCCATTAATGCCAGCTTGCTAGTAATGTCTTGAAGACGACTTCTCACATCGCTTAACAGTTTATTAGGTCGAGCTTTAAAGACTGTAAACTCCATTACCAGCTTATTTTTCCTTTGTTTGAGAGTGTCCTCATTACCACCATAGGTGGTCTCAATGGCTTCCCAAAGCTCTTTTGAAGATTCATACTTTCTGTATTTGTGTTGGTTCTTACTTCCAAGAGCCATTTTAGGAATGGTCAATGGATTATTTTGATCCCAAACTCAGATCTTAAACCTTAGCTTGTTTAAGGGTTATGATAGAAAGAATGAATTCAAACTAACACTAGAGAAACTTTGCAATACATAAAGTAACTAAACAAGATGTGGAAAATAGTGTTTAGCACAAGAACAAGTATTAAGATCAAATGTTAAACATTAATATATCAAAGATATACGAATACCCAATAATGGTATTAGGGTTATATAACCTTAAAGTGTGAAATGAAATGAATAGGAAAAGATATTTTACATGAAACCCTAGTGAGTCCTTTTATAGTACAAGGACTCACGTACAAGATTACTAATAACAAACTAGGAAACTATCATGGAGTAGAAACAGAAACGCGTTATAATCTCTTCTAAGTTTATCTTGTAGCAGGGTCTTTGACTTTCAACAAGGGGACCAATCCCCCTGCCTTTGTTATTTAGTAGGGGGAACTTACTCTAGCAGGGGGAACTCTGACCAACCAGCAGGGGAACTAATACTCATACATTTATTCCCAACAATCCTCTCCTAAACTTGTGCTTTCATCTAAGTTACAAGTTTCCGAATAAATGCTGGTTGTGATGAGGATGCTTACAAACTTCCTGGCCAAAGTTGACTCTGAACAAACCTAACCAGATCATAAGTAACAGGCTCCTTAGCATCCACAATCAAGTTAGTCCTAGTACATCAAAGAGAGGATCATTCAACTCATGCTCATGCATCCTGTGCATGCTGTCCCAAATTATCTAGTGTTTCTCTACACCATCCAAAGTAGGAGGATTTGCAGCAAATTCCCCTTTCAAAATCTTCCAAACATCATCTAAGTCTTCTTTGTCCAATATTTGAAATTACAGATCTAGCCTTAGAAAGGTCTGTGTTGTATTGTCAGTCCTAGTAAGATTCCACCAATACATTCCTTTGTGCTCATGAACTTCATACTCTACTATGGTATATTTCTTTCAGAATTCACTTGGTGCAATTTCATCATTCTCTTCCAAAATCAAATGCTGATCTATTTCTTCATTGGAAGGATGCTGACTTTCCTTTGTGACTGTACCAATCTTTTCCATCCTTAATCTTTTGGATGCTCTTTGTGAATTAAGAATAGACCTTTCACGTGTTGGAAAAGTTGCACCTGCTTGGGATGATGCACTTGCTTGTGTTCCTGCTTCTTCTTTTGCCTTCCTTTTTCTAGCCTCCCTAGCTTTCTGTATCATTTACTCTTTCCTCTTCATATACTTAATATATTTAGGAGTACCTATACCAATGAGACCCTCAATATTTGTCTCCCTTAGTACTGGCCTAGCTGCCCTTTCTATCTCCTCAAAAGTCATATCCTTGAAGTGAGCATCAGTCCACCTCTTGAATCTTTTAAGCATAACCTTGTAATGTTCCAGCCTCCCCTTTTTAGACTTCAAGTACTTTTCCTTCTGAATCTGGATTACTCTTATTTCCAAGTATTCCTTTTGATAGTTGAAGATCAGAAGAATCAATACATACCTTTCATCCAAAGGAGCATTCACTAACTCCTTGTCCCATTGTTCCCGAAACTCCTTCACATGAGGTACCCTGTCATCCAGCTCTCTGTGCATTATTTCAACCCGTTTGAGCATTTCTCTAGGCCTCATTTATACCTGCTCCTTTTTTGAGAAATCTTGCTGTTGTACCTCCTTTCTCCATCTCTGTTCTTGCATGTGTAGCTCTTCTGTGGAAACCTTGGTTTCCGGATCTTTTAAGCTACTAGGAATGATCATTGTTCATATGATTTAAACAATCAAAGCGGAATTAGAACAACAACCATTAACAAGGTGTTTAGACACAATAACATGAATTAAAACAATAGGGATTGCTCATTATATTAATAACGAACAACCACTAGACGTGTATACATTGAATCCCACGTCTAGTCGACACACAATTTAGGTTTACATTGTGAATGAATTGAATGAATAAAACCTATGACCCTTGGTTCCTTTTATAGTGTAAGGATTAGGGTTTACAAGAGATAATGATGAATAAACAAGTAAATCTTCTATTTAAATAAACTTATGCAGAATATCTTTTGCATGTTTATCTAAATAGAAGCTTCCATTAGCTTCTTTTGTCTACGTTTTGTCAATGCTTGAATTGCATGTGACAATGCTTGGATTGCACACGACAATGCTTGATTCCATCAACGCCTAAATAACTCTTGTCAACGCTTGATTAACTCTTGACAACGCTTAGACAATAACTTCACGTTTTCTTCATTTTTGAGTTTCTGCCACATCAACTTTTTGACCCAACAATCTTCCCCTAGTTGATAGTGGCAAAACTTCTATGTGTATCTCTTGTAAGTTATACATGATCTTCAAATTGCTTCCCCTCAAGTGTAGCATGTATTTTCTTCCCCTTTTTGTCACATCAACAAGGAAGTAAACAATGTATGCAATGTTGAAGGTTCTCCAGAAGTAGCTCTTTGTAATGATCTTGAAGAACAATTAATATAATATTTTTGATGTAGAAGTAGAATAACCCAACCTTGTGTTCCATGTCTTGTACTATCCATGTGACTAAGAACTTATATCAGACCAAGTATAAGTAGACCTCAATCCCTTGTCAATATTCTCATCCTATGTGAGACACTGAGCACGATAATGTAACTCCTTCAAGTGTTATGACAAGTCTTCGTCGCCAATCATGTAAAGCACGAACAAGTTACCTTTAAAGTCTAGGCACTTTAAGATATGATAGAACACAAACCCGCGAAAATCTTCTTCAATCATCAAACTTACCATAAGAATTCTTCCCCTTAAGCTAACACCTCTTCATGACAACTCTTAATGAACCAATATCCTCATATGTAAAAGTTAGAGGTCGAATAACTCTTTCACAAGGCTATCCCGATTACATATTCGAATATTAAACAAAGTCTTCATGAATTATTGCTAACTTACTTAAAAACCATTTACTCCTTGTAAAAATATCCGAGCCATAAATATCATCATGATATTCTAAATTAAAACGGAGATTCCATGTACATTTGTGTGTATTTTCCTCATTTTTATGTGCTCAAAACGTCCAATTTTCTCAAACAGCAGCAAACCTTGTGTTGTCCAATATCCTCTTCTATCCAATATCTTGGTCAGATATATTGTCCAATATCAGACAATACCTATCAGCGTTGAAATTCATATATCGGACGACACTGTCAATGCTATCAGCGTTGACTTATTCTGTCAGCGTCAAAATTCTTCCTGTCAGCGTCTGAATTACAAACGTCAGCGCCAACCTTAAATCCTGTCAGCGTTCATTCTTTTCAGCGTCTAAAACATATTCTGTCAACGTTGCGTTCAATCTTTCTTGTCAACGTTGCTTCAAAATCTAATTTAAAAACAAATCTTCTCCTTAGCCGTGTGAATGCACAATATCTTCCACCAATAGGAATTAAGTAACCGTGTGAACACAACTACTATTCCACCAATAGAAAGATCTCCACCGTGTGAATGCAAAATAGAACGTGACTTGCTTTGTTGCTTTGTTTCTCACATCTCAAATTCTTGAAGCGCTTAACCTTCATTAGCCAATCACAAGCAACATACCGTGTGAACACAAGTTTGAAGACCAATGAGAAACGAATGATGGACTTTAGCCCCACGTGAGTAATTGTATACCAGCATGTAGAGGATTCATGTCAAACTCAGTAACACAAATATCTTGTGTTTAAACTTTAATCGTGTGAATACAAAGTATTCAACCAATAGAATGGCTTGTCTCGTTTGAATAAATCCCTTCCATAACTCACGCAACCTCTTTATCCAAATCGATCAATAATTACCTTTTCTGCATTAACCTTCACGTCTGCAACATTAAAAAAAACACAGCGATCTAGGGTTTGGAACTTTGAGCATCGAAACCCTAATTAGGGTTTGTAAATAACCTTAGATCAAGTATCTTCACACGTTTTAACAACCACGTACCCCCAATCTTTTTGCTTTTTATGTTGATCTAGGGTTTATAGAAACCCTAGTTCATGATTTTATGTGAAAGCAAAAATTGAATACCCCATTAAACAGTGAACTTCGATGCTGAATATCTTGACAATGAAAGATCCAATCAAAGATCGCTTCGGTGAGATTCAAGACACAAGTGCCAAGAATCTACAGTTCAAAAATCACGAAGATCAAACGGTTAACGAAGGAGAGATCGTGTTTTGAACATGGCTGTCCACAGAAAACTGCATTCATCCTACTGCTGACTTTGACGCTTAATAACTTTTGCCTGGGGATAAAACTCGACAATCCCTCCGGTGGATGTTTAGATCTATGTATGTAGAACACACATATAAAATTTCGTGACGATCCAACGATTCAATCAAAAGTTATGACCTTCTGAATACTGCTGCGCACACAAAAACGTCCAGAAAAACTCCATACGAATTTTTCTTTTCTTCTCCAAACACGAACACCTTGTTGGTCCTAGCATCACGAGCCACGAGGCTCTGATACCAATTGTGGAAACCTTGGTTTCCGGATCTTTTAAGCTACTAGGAATGATCATTGTTCATATGATTTAAACAATCAAAGCGGAATTAGAACAACAACCATTAACAAGGTGTTTAGGCACAATAACATGAATTAAAACAATAGGGATTGCTCATTATATTAATAACGAACAACCACTAGACGTGTATACATTGAATCCCACGTCTAGTCTCACACACTTTAGGTTTACATTGTGAATGAATTGAATGAATAAAACCTATGACCCTTGGTTCCTTTTATAGTGTAAGGATTAGGGTTTACAAGAGATAATGATGAATAAACAAGTAAATCTTCTATTTAAATAAACTTATGCAGAATATCTTTTGCATGTTTATCTAAATAGAAGCTTCCATTAGCTTCTTTTGTCTACGTTTTGTCAATGCTTGAATTGCATGTGACAATGCTTGGATTGCACACGACAATGCTTGATTCCATCAACGCCTAAATAACTCTTGTCAACGCTTGATTAACTCTTGACAACGCTTAGACAATAACTTCACGTTTTCTTCATTTTTGAGTTTCTGCCACATCAACTTTTTGACCCAACATCTTCTTCATGTACTCTTAGAGCTACATGCTCATCATGTTCTGATTGAGCCCTTAGTTGTTCAGGTGTTTTGTGTTTGTACTTCTTCTTGGGTTGCTCAATCATCTTCCCCTTTCCTTTGTCTTTTGGATCCATTGCTGGTTTTGCTTTGGGTGCAGCCTCTCCAATCTTTATCCCCTTCTGAGCTGGTTCCCTTCTCTTCTTCCTAGCAAATGTTTGAGTAATATGTTTAGCAGGGGAAGGACTTACAGCAGGGGGATCAATGACGACAGGGGAAACTTTTGTAGAAGCAAGGGCTTCTTCCTGATTGCCCATATTCAACAAAGCTTGGGTTATATCTTTTGTGGTGCTCCCCTTATCACTCCCTTTTTCATCACTTGCCACCTTCTCTTGTCCTAGATCCTGACCACTAGGAAATGCATACCATTGAGTAGACTCATCTGATTGAGGAACTTCCTCCCCTTTGGAAGCATCCTCATTTGTAGAAACAATTAGCTTTTGTATTCTCCTCCCCTCAAGTGTAGCAAGTCTGTTCTCCAAATTATTAATAACTTGACCTTGGTTTTTGACAGTTTGTACTAGTTGTGCATTTTGCTCTTTCAAGCTAATGCACATATTCGTCAATTTCATTATATATAGTGGTTTTAGTCTGCTCTCAACCCTAGGAGGAGATTTCTCTCCTCTTTGGGTATCACTGAGTGAGGGAGAGGACTTACTTATGGTGTCACTATCCTGCTCATCCCTTGAGGATGAGACTGTAGTGGCAGCCAAACCCCCAGGGTGCTCCAACCTTTTAGAGACTCTCCTCTCTGCTACTTGTGAAGGTTCATCAGGCAAAGGAGACCTAGTAAACCTGGTTTTGGTTCTCCTTTCTTGTTGTGGGTTAGTAGTGGGAAGTACTCTAGCAGGGGCAAGTACTCCAGCAGGGGAAACATACTCTAGCAGGGGAAGGTACTCATGTAGGGGGAACTCCAGAAGGGGAAACTCCATCAGTGGGAACTACAGCAGTGATAATGTCCTATTTGGTCTTTCTTTGTTTCCATAATGTTTGACTCATCAACTCTTGACCCAACAATCTTCCCCTAGTTGATGATGTCAAAACACTTGCTCTTAAGCATATAATACCAATGATCAACAGGTTGAACATTCTCTGTAGACAACTTCCCCTTTTTGACATGATCAAATAGGGGTCTTTTATGTAAACAACCTTGATTTTCAACTACTACTAACCAATATCATACATCAAACCCAAGTATTCTACTTTTCAAAATACCCTCCATGAAGCACATAGGTACCACCCCTAATAAAAATTGATTTTGAGCAGTAGATACTCACACTAGTTGTAGTAATACTCATGAGCAGTATAAAAAATATTCACCTTGACATCATATGTGAATGACTAACACTTTATCAAATGAGCTTCCCCTAAAATTGTGCTAGTCATTGATGAATCTTCAATTCTGTAGGCTTTATGTAATGATTACATATGAAGAAATCTACTTATAACTTACTTGATGATGAAGTAGAATAACCCGAACTTGTGTTCTATATCTTGCACTAACCATGTGACAAAGAGCTTATATATACAAAAATCCTTGTTTACCTTTGAAACGAGACACTGAGCATGATAATGTAACTTCTTCAAGTGATAGAAAATATGTGCATAGAGTACCATAAGAAAAATCACACATTCCTAGATCTTGTATCACTTTGTCACTAGGTGTTTAAGCATAAAACACATAGCCGCGAAAATCTACTTCGTCCTCAAATAAATGATAAAAACTTTTCTTCATAATCAATAAAGATAAAACAAGCCTTTGCACCTTTAAGACTAGTTGCAGTGAATAAACCAAACTCCAAACATTGCTGTCCCAAAAACAAAATCTGAGAGCAGGGGGAACTTTTCTGACAGCAGGGGGATTAATGAAGGCAGGTGGATCTTAGCAGGGGAAATTTTTAATCAAAGCAGGTGGGACATTTTCAAAGGCAGGGGAAACTTTTAATGCCACTATTTTTGTTATTAGTTGTGCCAAACCCACACAAAGTGGGAATGAATTTATAATAGTGAAATAAATAACAAAAACAAAGAGCAATAAAAAAATATACCCTACTATGAAAAATATATCTGCACCCTTATACTCTACTGTATATCAGTAATTTACAAACCTTTCAATCTGCCTTGACCCAAACCGTATGAACACAATACTATAGTCAGATCCCACATTCGTGTTAATGTAAAAAACAACCAATGGCAATCAAGTCTTCACGTCCCTGTCTAATCATCAATGCAAATGTAAACCATGTGAACAAAAATTCCCCTATCATATGCTTGTTTTTCTTGCTGTTTGGAACATAAACATCAATGCCTCACGTGATGTTTCATAACTGCTTCCATAACACTTTTACTAATTTTATATTGATCCCACGTGACTTGTCAAAGTAAAATACCTTGTTTTTATTTTTCTTTGCAATAAAACACATAACGTATTCCACCTAAGGGACCGCATCACATTTAACAAGCTACTACCTCCTTTATTCTTCTGATGAATCAATCGGCCAGCAAAGAACATTTTTACTTTCTTTGTCTCTTCTGTCAATAGTCAATAAAGAGGTGAGAATAATACCCACTAATCAATTTTCGCTTACTGATCAACAAGAATATACGAACATAATAAACTGTTCTAAAGTCAGCGGCACCAACATTACATCCCCAACAACAAAACTTAATTAGTTAGGGTTTCAACATAAACCCTAAATCTTGACAGCAACATAATTAAACACCTCGATTCTCCTAGATATCGAGAGCCACCCGCTCTGATACCACATTTTGAATCCAAGATCTTTAGACTCAAACAGTAAAAACTGTTTTATCTAGTTTGTCAATTGTACATATGAATTAACATTTGCACAATTAACTAGAACAAGATGTTTAAGAGATGAATGATTCCCAAAGGGTTTGTTTTATTGATGATTAATACAAACTACTGTAGGTGTGCGTACATTGAATCCCACACCTAGAGATCATAATGACAGTAGGTTACATTTTGTGTGTTGGAACTGATGATAAAACCTACGTCTGGTGGTTCCTTTTTTGATTAAGGAAACCAAGAATATATGGAAACTAAATAAAGTAACAATGACTAATTCAAAACTGACTTATTCATTCTTATCATGTGTTGATCAAATCATCATACTTATCACTAGAAGTGGGAAGTACTCTAGCAGGGGCAAGTACTCCAGCAGGTGAAACTTACTCTAGCAGGGGAAAGTACTCCAGCAGGGGGAACTCCAGCAGGGGGAACTCTAGCAGGGGGAAATCCAGAAGTGATAATATCCTATTTGGTCTTTCTTTGTTTTTATAGTGTTTGAATCATCAACTCTTAACCCAACACCTTCATGTCAAGCCTTCTATCGGCTATCTCTGCAGTTGAGGTAGATCTTCCATCTTCTGGTCTAGGAATCAAATCTTCAGGCTTAGCATTGGTTGTTCTCCTTTTTTCAATAGAGTCTAAGATCTTTTGAGCCTGGTTGAACTTGTTTCCAAGCTCAACAAATTCCTAGAGAACATAGTTGTCCAATTGAAGGTATTGCTCAAAATTGAACTTCCAGATTTCCATGTTATTAGTTTCAAGCATGGGAATTTTGAGGTTTTGATTTGAGGATCCTGAACTTTGGGTTTCTTTGGTTGAGGTCGCCATGATGATTTTAGGGTTTTGAAAAATTAAGGTTTTGTACGATTAGGGTTTTGATGTTCTTCTGATCAAAGTTTCTCAACAAGCTCTAATACCACTTGTTGATCCCAAACTTAGATCGATTTAACTTTTTGTTATCGAGATTGAATCAAGAATAACACGTAGAGAAACTTTGTGTTTATAACAATCTAAATGTTATGCGGAATTAACACTTAAACCAAAGAATAAATCAAAACACAATGTAAACCAAACTTTCACTTGTATTGATAATCAATGAGGTACAATCAAAGTATTAAGAACGTACATCAATACCAAACCCTAAGACCTTCTTTTATAACATAAGTAGTCTTGAAGAATAATCTATCTATCAACTAATTTAGGAAAAAGATAAACAATAAGAATACAATGTATAACATATCTTTCCCTAAGTATACAAAACGTGTTGACTAAGTAGTTGATAATAACTGAGATTTCTTTCGTCAGCACCTGAATTTGTCTTGTCAGTATCCATTCTGTCAGCACCTTAATTACTCTTGTCAGCGTCCAAAATCCTCTTGTCAGCGGTAAAGTGACTTAGATAATTTTATTCCCAACCGATGATACCAAGATGGATGAGAGTCTTACAAGTTTTGAAGACTTAGTAGTCACTTTAGTCATGTTTGGGCATTGCATTGATTCCTTGAAGACTTGGAATGCATTTTGCGGCTAAGGTACGTTTTCGTCCTTCCACACGCCTTATTGATCATTCTCTTGATCATTACTTGACTATGTGCTTGTTCTTGGCATCCTTGCCTTGACATTTGTTTGTGGTATGCGATTATATTCTAATACCCTCTCAAACCTTCACTGCTTAGATACTTGACTCACTTCAAAGATGTAGAGTGAGTTAGTAGTAGCTAAAAGTATCAAACATGATTTTCATGGTTTGCATCCATACAGTTAGTAGGCCCTATATCATGCGTGATATGTGCACTTGAGCTCATCTCTAGGATGATTGATTAGTTTCTTGAGATACCAAACTATTCCATAAGTTGTAGTTAGGATATTACACATTTGGAATTGAAATATTCCAAGGATATTGTTATTGTAAACTCTAGCAATAATAATTTTCCGATCATGTGGATGAGAAAGTGAATCTATACTTTGATCATATTTTGTAATAGCATTAAGACTACTTTTGAAAATGATCTTAATCTATTTTACAAAATTTCTTGGTATGGTTTATTACCAAAGCCGTTTAGACTTTCGCTAGAAAGGCACGTCTTAAACCCCTATAAATGGTACAAGCTCTTTGTTAATACAACTTGAAGATTGTCACTTGTCTCTTGAGCATTGAACTTGGTCTTTATTCACTCCCCTTGGTTTCTCTCTTCCTTGCTTCTTTGCCACGAGTAGTCGTTTTTCTGTTTCGGTCCTATTCGGTCTTTTTCGGTTTCGATTTAACTCGTAATCCTTCATTAATGCAGTATCACCTAGAATTGAAGTGATCCAATGATATTCAAATGGCTTAAGATATATTTTAAGTATTTTAGAAAAACTTGGTTCTAAAAATTTCTTTGGTTTTCTTTTTAAAAACCTCCCACTGTGGGCGGTTCTTTAATTATCACGGTTCAAGCCATGGTTCTATATCGATAAAGAATCGCGGCCCGACCAGGTGACTAAAATGTACAGTTTTTATTAAACAACACTATTTCAAAACAAACCCTCCATTTCTTCTCCATAGAGGCGACGGGTTTTGTGATAACCTGAAACCGAGGTCATTTCCTAATCTTATTTTATGACTATTTTTGAAATTTTTGGTGAGCTTGAATGATTATTATTTTTGATGGTTTAAGTTTAAACCAATGTTAGGAGACTTATATTTTGTCTTTAATTAGTATGAGGAGTATTAGCAAGCCTGATGTCGACGGATGCCCAATATTTTATCTTTTATTGACGATTGTTTGATGTTTGTCGTTTTTGATGTTTTCTTTTTAACTAACTATTTACATTTTCGAAAACAACTATGCAAAATTGACAAAACTAACCCTTCCACGACCATATATAAGATTTTTCACACCTAATTTTTAAACACAGAAACATTTTACAAAACCAAACTCATCTCTTTCTCTCCCTCTCCTCTCTACCGTGACCTAAAACCACCACCAATCCACCATTTTTTCTTGATTTCTAGTTTGATCTATCCAAAAAGAAAACAAGACCACATCATAGGAATCAAAGGTGTTCTTGTGATGCAAAATTTACAACATGCATGAAGTTTAGATTTTGGTTGAGAATTAGGGTTGGTAGGATGGTTAGATGATCATTCATGCGTTTATCTAGTGATAATCATGTATGGATCATGTTGTTTTTGTGAAGAAAGTTGATTTTGATTTTTGGGTTTTTATTTTTATGGAATCTACAAGTGTTAGGATTAATATATGTTGATATTAGGGGATTGTGATGATTAGAAAAGTGGTTAAATTTGACCAAAAGTATGATTTTATGTGAGATTTTAGAAGATAAATTAGGGAAGTGGGTTCAAGGCTATTTTTAAATGTCTTATGTTCTGAAAATGGTTAAAATAATAAGATAGAATTATGGATATTTTGATTATCTTAGTTTTGGCGTAAATTAGAGCTTCTAAATCCAAACGAGCGTGAAGTTATAATAGTTTGATTATTCGTATACCGGGAGACGAGTATCGACACAATATGAAGTTGTTGTCGATATTTAGATCGAATCTCGGGGACTATAGAACGAGTTTCAAAATGATTCAAGGGCTGTTTTAAAGATTTAAACCCTAGTTTGTGAGTCTATTTTCATAACTAAGTGTCGGTTTTGTAAATGAAGTCGTTTAGAGAAGTCAAAATGGTTGTATGAGTCAATGACATATAACTGTCCGGTTTTTGTAATTCAAAGATGTGTCGGGCAGGGAGACTTAGAAGTAAAATATTTTGACAAACTTTTTGGAGGACTTTCTATAGATATTAAGTGAGTTCCTCGAGTCGTTTCATAAACTTTTGACGTGTCTAAGTGGGGTAAATGAGCTAGTACATTTGGTATGTGCCGATAGATTTTCATCGAGAGTATAGAATGATAAAGTAAATGTGTAGAAGAGTGTAACAATATCACTTGTATTTTTTTCTTTCGGGTTTGTCGTGATTTTATGATTTCAAGTTTGATGTTATTATGTATGGTTTATTTCTCGAGTCTATTATTAATGAACGCGCCTCATTTGATAGGTTGCGGTTCTTGTGTTTGAAGGGCATCACTTATCATCGACAATCATCTCGCTAGGTCTATTATACTAAGGTGAGTATGTAACATCGCTTTCATGCTAGGTACTAAATGTTTTAATACCCGCGAGGAGGATACATTCTATTTGAAATAAAATGAACACAAGTCATGATTGATTATTTGGACCCGAATGTTGCCTTGAATTGTATTGAGTACCTTGTGCTAAAGACCCTAATTTCATGAACCGTTAACTATGTTCTGACTTGATGTTGTGAGTTGGGAATAGCCACTTATTCAAATGGTAGTATTACGGGGTTAAGTGTAGGTCCATAGTTTCTTATGATTTAGTAAGTATTTTTTTATCTAAAGAAGAGATGGAGATGAAAGAACTAGAGAAGGAGAGGTAAAGAGAGAAAGGAGAAAAATGGAGAAAGATGGAAATGAATAAAATGACTAAGTGCTCAACCCCTCCTAACATTCTAGGAGGGGATATATATAGCCCAACCTACATGTGGGCTATATGGGCTATATGGTAATATATTGGATCACGATCCCAATACTTGAATATATCGTTGGAGTGACTGATCTTTTCTAAATACGTAAAACATATTTCCAACTATATCCCCCTAAGGGAGGTCACTCCAAGTTACAATGTCCTAAATAGTCTATAGCTCGTGATCTATGCTAACAATGATGTGACTGAGACTTTTTAATACGAAAAACGTATTTCCAACAATCTCCCCCTAAGGGAGGTCACACCATTTTACAAAATCTTAAACCTAGAATACTATGCTTGAGTCTTCGATCTTGTTCTTGTGAATATGCTTGATGTGATCTTTGACTTTTGTCTTGAGCATGTTTCCTTGCCTTGACCTTGTGCAGTCATCACTTATGATATTTGCCTCTTCGTGACTTCATGTTCCACATACTTACACCTTTATACATTCTTGAAAGCTTCAGAGTTTGATACAATGGAAGACTTGACTTTTAGGGTTTCTTGAATTTGTTGAAGTATTAAGTGCAGAAAGCATAAGCATGTGTTGACGACTTCTTCTAGATTGTACACCGTAATGCCACCTTCTTGTTACGCTGCATAAGACAGTTAGCAACAAAACATATACATGGATGAAATGGCCTTGAACATTTCATTCTAATTCGGTAGCATTTTACCTCCGGTCGGTGAATACCGTTGGACGATATAAAATATCGTACTTGTGGCAGGTAGTTTCAATTAAGAACCTCCTTGACAAGATTTTGTGGGTAAACCCGTTCTCTTTATTCGACCGTCCAAAGCTGACTACGAACATAAAGAGTGAATCATTTGGATAAAAATATCCGCATGATTTGAATCCGTCAATTCATGTTCCTGGAAAAAGTGAAATTCAATTAATAATCGCACCATCGTTGCTTTCCAGTTGTCACGAGCTTGATTCGTATAGAATCTTGCAAGTTACCTACCAAGTACTGTTTGAGGTTAACACTAGAGGGATTTCCACTCATCACAGTGAACACTAATGTGTCACTCGGAGTGTTCTGGAAAGATCACTAAGAGATTGTGTAGAGGCCTAGAACATGTTTAAATTCAGTTAAGAACTAAACCACTGTTGCTTTCCAGTTATCACAAATTTGATTCATAAAGAATCGCACAAGTCACATACCATGAGCTTTTTGATATTCGCTCAAGAAGGATTTCCATCTTCATTGTAAATACTTTCGTATTACTCGGATGTTCAGGCAAGATCATGAAGATTTTACGTAGGACTCTTAAGATCTTTCTTGCTTTTCACAGTGTGTGAAGAAGCAAGGAATTATGAAAGTGTGTCCTAATGAGATATTTGATGATCTCAAATGGCTCTAGACTCGATCGTGCATTTTGGATTTTAGTGATCGGAGGCTGGAGAGGAGTGCCACCATTTCAATACCAATTTATTCGGAGTGAATAAATCAATAGATAATGCACTGTCTCCGTGTGATTAAAACAAATATCTTTTGAGAGATATCTGAGTTAGATGGGATGGGTTGTGCATTGCATCACTGGGTCCATGATGTCTATCTTCAATATTGAGCATCATTAAACATGATCTTAATAGCATATGAATTGACCCGGTTTCTACCTAAGGTTGTAAGGAGGGCTTCTTTCTTTACACCCTTTAACATTACAATTCTTTTTCATTCTTCAACCCCTTCAATACTTACCAATACGTCATAACTAGCAGCGTGTTGTGATTGTTCCAGTGCTAACATAAGTACTTGGTCGGCATTCAGCTACGTTCACAATCTTTCTCCATCTTTCCTAAGGACTACTATTTCTAGCTATGGAATGTCCTTGGGAAGATTCCTCCGGTTTTGGAAGAATCATTGGACTTAACCTATCCTACCATCCTTATGTCACCACAATCTTCATCGTCGTGGAATAAATGGGTTGAGGGTAAGTATAAATCAGCATGAAATCCATTTTGAAGTGCAAATCCATTTTGCTCCCCCTTAACATAGGCCACGATATTCGAAAATATTTCGCACATGTCGGGATGAGCTATCACGTTAAGTAAAACCATTTGTGATTTATCATTTCCCATATTAAATCACATTTTCTTCCCCATATTAAAAATATTAACCCAATCGATGTTTTTAATATCAATTGATTTAATAGCATTTTAAGAAAATTTGGGAAGAAAAATGCAAATCTAGTTTTCTTCATGATTTTTACAAGCTCCCCCTCAAATTAATGAGGGTGTACTTGAAACGTAAATAAAATACCTTTTAAACACAAGTGTAAGGTACTTATCACGTGCAAAGATCATATATGATAATGTATTCACAAGATTAGCAATTTACGAGGTTGGACCTGAATGATGGAGAACATCATATGATAGAATCACATGGTTCTTGTTCATGAATGTTGGTCGCCTCATCACGTCTGAAGTTATCTCTTGACTCCATGTGTACGACTGATATCGTTGTCTTGACACCAACATGTGAACTTGGCACTTTCAGCGTCAAAGATTCTGAATGCTAGACAATTTCTCCCCCTCAATTGTTGACCCGTGTTCTATTTAAAGAGTTGTAGTCGCCGTTTGAGTAGTCGCATCGTCGAGTTTGTAGATATCAATTGTAAATTGCTACGGTTGGTGGAGATGATAACTTCATAAAAACAAGATTTCTCTTGTTTTAACAAATAAATGCACTGAAGCGTATATATATTCGTGTTAGATTGTGTTATTCCGTAAACACAATTGATAGTTGAGTTTTTACACACCTTTAGGAAAAGGAGGTAATTAGGGTAAGTATAGACAAGTAGTTTAGGAAAACCACAAATTAATGACCAAAAGTGGGGATCGTTCTCAAGGAGGCTAGTGCGTTGTGTTAAGAGATGATTAATTTTTTTGATTATAATTTATGAAGAAAGAAAATAGAAAAGAGATTAGAAGAGAATGACGGTTACGATTATGAATAGGACGAATAGTCGTGCACGTAAAACCGTAAAAAGTGAAAAAAATTAAAAATTTATCCTAAAAATTCCTAGAAATTTGCAATAAATCCAAAAAATGTAATTAGAGTTTACAAAAAATCAAAAATCGCTCAAACCTTTTATTTAATTAAATAATAATTTTTTAATTCTAATTAAAGCCCAAAAAATCAAATTAAATAATAAAAAGCCCAAAATGAAATTTTTTAACTTGTAAAACTCTAAAATACCTTAACTAAATTTATGACTATTTTTGAAAATTTTAAAATTAATTAAAACTATTTAAAAACAATTAAAAACTATTAAAACTTAAAATAATTCGAAAAATTAATCTAATGACAATAAAAATATTCTAAAAATTGTATAATTCCTAATTTTAATGTACTTGATCTAAGAAAAATGAAAAAAACTTGAAAAATCTATATTTTAATTTTTAATAATAATAAAATATTAATAAAATATTAATAAAAATCCAAAATTTATAAAAAATTCTAAAAAGTTGCAAACTAGCTTATTTTAACCTAAATAATACAGAAATGAAGTTGAAATTACAAAAATACCCCTATTGGGCCTAGAAATGGGCCAAAAGTCCAAACAAACCCCTTAATGGGCTAAAAATGGCCTAATAAGTAAAATGTTGTCCAAATAAGCTCAAAATCTCCTATCTGACTTAAAATTTGTTTTTAAGAACAAAACTCTGAAGGCCCAAAAGCTAAAAATGTGTTTATGCTAGCTTATTTCAAAGCAACTTATTCTTAATGGGCTTTTTGGTCCATTAAGCTATAAGCTGATGCCATAAGCTCAAATTTGACACACAAGCTTCTTTTGAGTTACTTAAGAGATCTGTGAAAAGAAATTTTGAAAAAGCACAAGAAATAAGCATGAATAAGCTAAAAGCTATCTTCACAAAATGACAAAATAGTCGTTTTTGAGTTCTAGACCACCTCAGGTGCTGATTCAACTTTCAAAAGCTTTTAAATGACTTAATTAAGCAGAATAATCAAAAAGTTTTCAAATAAGCACAAGCAATAAGCCAGAATAAGAAGATAAGCACTTGTTTTAAAGTCAACTTAATGAGTTTTCTAGTAAAAAGTCAAAGTCAAAGTCTAATAAGCTCCAGATCAAATAAATGGGTCAAATAAGGAAGATCTATCACAAAAAATAAGTTGTTGCAAGTTTGGATAAGCCAAATTGGCTTATGAATAAGCTAAATGACAAATTACACTAGCAGGGGCTAGTTTGGGTGGTTGAGCAGTGGGAACTTTTCCCACTGCTTTACTTTCTTGACTTTTTGTCTTTTGTGACTTTTTTGTGGATTCAAGTTAAGCAAAGGCACCCAAATGATCAGTTAATCATAAGGAGTCAATATCAATCACAAAAACACAATTTCAAACAGCCAATCAGTGCAGTTAATTCAATTTATCACCAGATATGCACCAGATATGAACAATAAGCAGTTAGGGTTCAATAAGCACTTTTAGCAAAAATCAGCCAGCCAAACTTCACCAAATGCATACAAAAGCTATAATAAATTCAAATGAACAAGTTATAATAGGTTTCATGCATTGATTCAAAGTCTAGATTAAGATTCAAGCAATCAAAAGTTACTCATGAACACTAAACAAGCAGTTATGAACACTTGCTGATATACTTGACCACAAGTCCAATTTAAAACACTCAAATGTTGTTATCAGTTTATATAAACTATGATTTAACACCTTTTATCCCTAATCATGCATACACTCTAGGTGTTTCTAAGATCTTAGGTCAAAAACAGTCAAAACAAGTGAGATATAGCACAATCTTTAATTTGAGGTTACAAAGATGAAAACTTGCATGTTTTAGCACACAACCAAGTGAATAGTAGATACCAACTCAAACAAGCAACTTCCAATAACATAATAAAAATTTATGCACTCAAATAGGTTAACCCAAACACCCCTTATCTTTTTTAAATCAAGATTAAACAAGTATAATTATGATTCAATGTTACCCAAGCCCAATCAAACACAATAACAGATGTATTATGTAGTATCAAGCAAGATCAAGCCACAAATTCAACAAGAACACTAGCAGATCACCAAATCACCAAAAATCAAGTATTATGATAGATTTTGGGTAAAAAGGTTAAAACCTCATGGATGTACATCCACACCCACGAATTTTTGAGCTTATGTGCTAGCAAGAACAAGCACAAGCTTCCACAAACAACCCTGCTCAGATTCAACAAGGTTAGAACAGATAAATCAAAAACATAAAGGTGACAATATCTTAATTAATGCAACCCTTGTACCCCACACTTGATTATCCCCAAGTTATAAGCCTCACAACACCTAGATAACACAATATCAGGATGCTATGATCCATTTATAGCCCAAGAATTCCAAGGTGTACCAAGGAACTTAGCAAAATATCAAGGTTTTAGGACTTTGAGCAATTTCCTACACAAAGCTTAAGAAAACGTTTTGAGATTCAGTTTTAGCAAACATATAACATAAACAAATAGATATAAAGACTGGCACTTGGTTTATCTTCAAAAACTTCAAACACTTCTCATTAATCAAGAGCAAGGATTTACAGAAATGTGAACTAGGAAAAATCAAGAGCAGGGCTCAATGTGAAACCCTAATGCCTTTATATAGGCTACAAGTGAACTACTAAGAACATAAAAACGTAACCCTAATGCATGGTGAAGTCCCTGAAATGCTCTTGAGAGTTTTGGCATTTTGCTTGATCATGTGACTGAATTGGCAGTTTGTGTGAGGTGTCAAAGGTAGAATTGCATCCAAAGGCTCACAATGAGCTTAGAAAGAAAGCAGGATTGTGGGTGGCTGGATTCCTAGCATACTTTGTCTTAATCCCCAAAAACGTGTGCAGGGCACTATACATGTGACTTGGGTAGTGATGTGGCATAGTTTATGATTATGATTATGTTAATCATAAATCTGGAGGTGACGGAGGTTTAATTGTTGGTATTTAACAAATGCCTAATTTTGTTCAAGAACATGAAGAACACATGTTTAATTCATTTTTATTTTTGAAAGGGTGTTTAGCGCCTTAATTAACTTAAAAAATTAAGTTAGTTATGCCTGGTGTGAGTGAGAGATGAGGTGGAAGAATGGTGGCTGGTGATTGGTTGTAAAGAGTGAGTAGGACGTGTAGAATATTGATAACCTATGAATCTATGAAGTGGGTTGAAGTTTTCTAGAGAGAGAAACTAGAGAGAGAAAGTGAGAGAAACTATGTGTTTATTTCATTCAAATGAATAATGTGAAAAACAACAACCAACCCATTTCCAAGGAGGAAAGGGGTATTTATACTTCCAAGCCTTATTTGGACTTGGGCCGGCCCATGACAAGCCCATGGGCCGGTTTCTTACTTAACTTTATAAGTAAAACTAACTACGAGCTATTACAACATAAATAATATTGTGGAGTGACCGATACTTCTAATATACGTTAAAACGTATTTCTAACAATCTCCCCCTAAGGGAGGTAACTCCACGTTTAGAAAGTTCTAAACCTAGCATACTATACTAAGTCTTCGTTCTTCAGCTCGTAGTCTTTTCTTCTTTCTTTTTGTTGTGAATATTTTGATTTGATCTTTTTAGGCTTTGGCTTGAGAGCATTGTTCTTTTGGCCTTTCACGTACGATCTTTGCCTTCTTGTGAATTTTTTGCCTCCTCGTGACTCCATGTTCCACACACTTATGTCTTTTTGTTGAATTCTCGAAAGCTTCAGAGTTTGGTACAGCGGAAGACTTCATCTTGCACTTTCTTGAATTTTTGTTGAACTTTGATGCAGAAAAACATAAGCATGTGGGAACGACTTCTACAGGTACACCGTAATACCACCGTCTTCAACTGGTACACAGCAACGCCACCGTCTTCAACAGGTACACATCGACGCCACCGTCTTTAACAGGTACACAGCAACGACACGAATAAAATGGCTTTGACATTTTATTCTAATTCGGTAGCATTTTACCTCCGGTCGATGAAGACCGTTGGACGATATTAGATATCGTACCCGTGACGGATAGTTTCAATTAAGTAACTTCCTGACAGGATTTCGCGGGTAAACCCGTTCTCTTTATTCGACCGTCCAAAGCTGACTGCGAACATAAAGAGTGAATCACTTGGATAAATTATCCTTGTGATTAAAAGCCGTCAATTCATGAAACCTAGAACAAGTGAATTTCAATTAATATTTTCACCATCGTTGCTTTCCAGTTGTCACGAGCTCAATCCATAAAGAATCTTGCACGTCACCTACCAAGTGCTGTTTGATGTTAACACTAGAAGGATTTCCACTCGTCACTGTGATCAATAAAGAGTCACTGTGAGTGTTCTGGCAAGATCATATGATAATGCGTAGAGGCCTGGAACGAGTTTAAGTTCAATTAAGAATTAAACCACTGTTTCTTTCTAGTTTTTCACAAGATTGGTTCTAAAAGAACCGCACGTGTGACCTACCATGAGCTTGTTTGATGTTGGCTCAAGCAGGATTTCCATCTTCATTGTAATACGTGCGTATTACTCAGATGTTCTGGCAATATTACAGGAATACTGCGTAGGACTCATGAAAATCTCTTACTTTTCACAGTGTGTGAGAAAGCAAGGAATAAATGGAAAGTGTCCTAATGAGACTTTTGATGATCTCTTGGCTCTAGACTCGATTGTGCGTTTTGATTTAGTGAGCGATGGCTGGAGAGGAGTGCCACCTTTTCAATACCAGTCTATTCGGAGTGAATAAACAAATAGATAACGTGTTGATCTCCGTGTGATTAAAACAAATACCTTTTGAGAGATATTTGAGTTAGTTGGGAAGGGTTGTGCATTGCATCACTGGGTCCATGACGTCTTTCTTCAATATCGAGAATCATTAACAAAAATGATCTCAATAGCATATGTATTGACCCGGTTTCTGCCTAAAAGTTGTAAGGAGGGCTTCTTTCTTTACACCCTTTATCTTTACAATTCTTTTTCCTTCTTCAACCCCTTCAGTGCTTACCAATACATCATCACTAGCACCTTGTTGTGATTGTTCCAGTGCTAGCATCAGTAATTAGTCGGTACTCAGCTACGTTCACATTCTTTATCCATCTTTCCTAGGACTTCTAATTCTATCTAGGGAATTGTCCTTGGGAAGATTCCATCGGCTCTGATGAATCATTGGACTAAACCTATTCCTACCACCCTTTTGTCACCACATTCGTCGTGAATTAAGCGTGTTTTGGAAAGTATAGCCACCATGAAAAATCATTGAAAATCACCTAAAGTACTTGTGATATTGTCATCAAAGGTTTTGTACCTTAGGTGTTTTGTTCATCAAAAACGCTTCCCCTTAACACGTGCTTTACACATATTAAGTTGGATAATCATTAAGTCTTTTTCATCTTTTAGCCAAGTATCATTTAAATCTCCTTAATCCCATTCTCTCCCCTTATCCAAAATGTTAACCATTAATATTTGGGATATTGAATGGATTAACCGGTCTTTGGGTAAAAATGAAATCGATGTTTGGCCATAGAACATGTTAATGCTCCCCCTTAAGTTAATAAGGGATAGTTGTAGTGCTTTAGTATGATATATTTTGAAAGATTTAGAATCTCGTGAGAAATTCTTGAAAAATTATCATACCTTAACACTACATCAAGCCGTACAAGCACAATATTCACAAATATACATATTCACAATTGAAAACCAATATAAAGTGGACCTGAAATGTACGACCCATTAGATGGATCGTTGCAGTAGCTTGTGGTGCACTAAATATGGTCTACCACCAACGAATCTTTCCAGACTCCTCATCAATCTACGTTCACGGAGCTTTTGATCAATCTTCTTGATCATATACTTTGCCATCTGCCGATAACCCTGATGCCAATCCTCGGTCATCTCTGGTAAGGTCCCACCCGAATTAAGATGCTCCAACTTTCCTCTGACTTGTAGAAGAGTCCCATCACTATACTTATAAAGCTCACCCACCCTCATAAACTTCATTAACCCTCGACTGTTCAAGTAGAAAATCCCGCAATTCGGAACAGAAATGCCTGTATAGGGACATCTATCTACATGTTGAGGTAACACTTGATTCACTGGACGGGTTAGGTTGAGCTTCCTTTGGTAGCTTTCGACTCCCAACTGAAGATCTTCAACTCGTTTCTTGATAACAATGCTTCGTGTGAACATACGAAGTGCTGTATTCAAGGCAATGATGTCTTCACGAGGAATATGTGTGAGTTGATCCCGGGTCATCATAAGCAACATATCTTCGATATCCTCAAGGCGAATGATAGAAAAATCTCCCTGCTGGATTTTATATTCTCTGTCATCCTCCCTTTTCAGACGAATCTCCGTCACATGATAATAGCCATTCTTGGCTTCAGTTTTCAGCCCTAAAATGCTGGAGATGCGGATATCGGATTTAACGTTGCTTCCTGAATTGGCTAAGCAGCAACCCCTGTACGCCCTTCGGACTCGTTCGTCCCAATGAGATGCACCTATGACAGCATACATATCATAATTACGATTTACCTTTGGGACCCAGAGTCGGTTTACCTTTTCCTCGATAAAGGGTATTGTCCCCCAGTTGGCAGCTTTCAGCAAGGTCAAGGAGGTTGCGTACTTTGATGAACCCTTCAGAAGATACTCAAGATCATTGGTGACGAAGAAGTCGAGAGCAATCTGATTATCTTGAGAAGGATCAAGTGGAGGTGGAGCTCTTTCTGATTCATGGAGGCCTGGCCTTTGAACGGTGTTAAGAGCTTTCAGGACCTCGTCAGCATAGTACTCGAACTCCATTCGGGTTAACCTGGTTTTGGCGCGAATTCTCTTATCCTTCAGCGCTCTCTTCACCAAAGACGGAGTAACCGAAGTCTTATACTCATGAGCCAGAAATGCACATAAGTCAATCGGACTGCGGATACGGAGATACAAAACATCTCTGTCAGCGTCTGTGATTGGATCATATTGCGCCGCTGCCGTGATCCAAGCCTGTGGTGGTGCAGTCTCGTCAATCTCCAACGTGTCTGCCCAGTCCCGTGTGCTTGATTCAGGAACATTAGATTGTGGTTCTTGTTGTAGAGGAGTGGAAACGTGAACATCTGCTGGTTCTGATTCAGGCATCTCGGCGGTGTCATGAACGGGTGAGTGTTGTGCAGCTTCAGGTTCAGTTACCGATTCTGCAATCACAGGAGCAACAACAACAGAACTAACAGGGTTAGTGGTAACAGGTATAGATACAGCGATAGATGTACCAGGAATCGATGACGCTGTAGTAGCATTCACATCGTCGCGCCACTTGGATCGTCTGGATTCCGTGGAAGTAGATTTTTCCTTTGCTGCTGCATCTTTCTTAGACTTGGTTCCAGACTTAGCAGGTTTCTTTGAGCTGGCAACCTTATCCCCCTTTTCAGGCTGTTTACCCCCATCATCAGCCTCATCGTTATCCTCGTTGCTCCCCTTAGCACTCTCCTCATTACCATCACCACCATCATTACCATCATCATCATCATCCTCATCATCATCATCATCCTCATCATCATCACCACCATCATCATCTTCTCCTTCTTCTTCTTCTCCTTCTTCTTCTTCTTCTTCCTCTTCTTCTTCACCAGTACCCTCTTCTTTTTCACTTTCTTCCCTTTCTTCCTCAGGCAGAATGTGGTAGGGTACCACACTTCCAAACATCTTGAACAACCGATCATCCTCCATGATAGCGTCATTCAGGGATTTATAAAGTGTCCGTTGAATCTTAGATTTATCAAACGATCCAAGTTCCCTCATACGAGCTTTGAGGATCTTCTTTAGCTCAAAATCCGTCAAGTCATAAGCAATTTTGTAGGCGGATTCAGAAGGATTGGATGACTTGATCATCAAGTTATCAGCAGCGAGTGTCTTCAACTCATCACGCAGTTTAGGCATAATGGATTCAACGGATTCTTTCACTCTCTCCTCAATAGAAGCTTCAAGAGTTTCTTTCTGCTCCTTGTAGTTATCCTTAATAGCTCGAAGTCTCGTAAGTCTTCCTTCATACCTATCAGCTTCAGCCTTCTTAACCTGAGCTAGTTCTTTTGCATGAGCTTTTCGCGTCAATTCCATCTCTGCAGCGAACTTAGCAAGCATCTCTTCTTGGGCTTTTCTAGATGCTTCTTCACTTTGAACTCGTCTATGTAGCTCTTGGCGAAGTTCATCCATCTCTCTTTTGTGATTATCCGTATGTTTATCCAACATTTCAGCCATTACCAATGCAGCCATTGTAGACGTTGCAGAGCTGCTCTGGGTTGATTGAAGAGGCTCGGTTGTGACCACAGTACTGAGAATGGGAGTTATTGGAGGTGGAAGGAATGGTGTTGAAACCGGTCGGGTTGGTAAAGGTTGTATTGGTGGAGGTTGAGTTGCTAAAGGTTGAGTTACTAACGGTTGAGTAGACACCATGATTGTAGGAGCACCAGACTCTTTTTCAACACTTGCTGAAACAGGGATTGATGTCTCCTTCGAAGTAGAATACCGTTCAGGTGACCCAAACTCATCAATATCCTCTGGCTCCTCGTACTCTTCTTCAATATTTATCCTTGCACCTGAACCACTACCGCCCGTATCTTTCCTACTCCTTTCAATAGCTATCTTCATCATTTTTCTCTCCGCCTTGTCAAGAGTAGGATCAACAACATCTTCTTCGTCACGTAGAACTAACTCATCAGCCTTACCCTTTCCCTTCTTAGCGACGGTCTTTGTCTTTTTGGCTTTGGGTTCAGGTAAAGCTGTTTGCTTGCGTTTACCTTTGCTCTTAACCGTGGTAGATGAGTCTTCACCTGCTTGAATGCTTGCTCGTTAATTCTCAATTTCTTGTAGCAAGTTCTTGTAATCAGCAGATGCGATAATCTCATCTGTCAGCAAATGACTGGGAATGGGACCAGGAATAACCATATTCGAATGAGTCTCCTGCCTTAAGTCTACCAAATCATCATCATCCATCGTGTGGTGACAACTACCTGCACGCTTGGCAATGGAAGCATCGTTCTCCATAAAGTAATGTATGATCAGCTTAATGAACCTAGGGTACTGGTAACTTTTAACCTTACCCTTCGTGTTTGTGAAGAGTTGAAAAGTAAACTCCTCCCACAGCAATGATGCATAGTCAATACCCATACCTCTGTATACCCCATAAAACAGCTTGATGATCGGTGGACGAACATCATCAAATCCAGTTGTTTTGGGTGTGAGACATCGGCTTAGAATCCCAAAAATAGCTTTCCATGGTTGACCAACTTTGGCAGTAGTAAACTCAGACACGGTTCGTATGTCAGGACATCCCATGGCAGTGAACATTTCCATGATCTGATCCTTAGTCGGGTTGGCTGAGAATGATAGGCTTTTGGGTGACGGCCGAAATCCAAAGATCTTCCTGAAGTCTGACACATTAAGCGTCTGCTGCTTGTTGTCCAAGGAAAATGTGATTTTGTTCGACGTCCTCTCCTTGGTAGCCCATAACTCATAAAGGTAGTCATAGGGCACTGAAGCACTTTGCCTTAGCGCATGCTTGAGTTTAGAGTTATCAAGTATGGCTGAACCTACCTTAAATCCGTTATGGGTAGAATGAGATACCTCCTTCAAACGGAAGTTGTTTGGAAGAAACTTTAGATTCTTGGCTTCGGCAATGGCGGTGGCTCTGGCGTCTTGTATTTGTTGTACTGTAGGGTTAGTCATCATCTCTGCTTATGATAAAACACAAAGGTTGAAACATACAAGTATGAATATCATTATGATTTTAAACCTAAGCATTGAACATATGACCTAATCCCTTAAGCTTGTAAAACACTCAAACATCTTCTATTCAGAATAAACATTCAATTCAGAATAATTGATCTATGCGGAAAGTTAGTCCTATGCGGAATAAATTTTCTATTCGGAAAGATCAATCCATGCGGAATAAAATTTCTATTCGGAAAGATTACTCTATGCGGAATAAAATTCCTATTCGGAAAGATTTCTCTATGCGGAATAAAATTCTTATTCGGAATGTTTAGGCCTATGCGGAATAAAAGTTCTATTCGGAAAGATTTCTCTATGCGGAATAAAATTCTTATTCGGAAAGTTATGCCTATGAGGAATAAAAGTTATATTCGGAAAGATCATCCTATTCGGAATAATGCTCCTATGCGGAATCATTCTGTTCGGAATAATCCTCCTATACGGAATACAACTTCTATTCGGAAAGTTTAGGCCTATGCGGAATAAAAGTTCTATTCGGAAAGATTTCTCTATGCGGAATAAAATTCTTATTCGGAAAGTTATGTCTATGCGGAATAAAAGTTATATTCGGAAAGATCATCCTATTCGGAATAATGCTCCTATGCGGAATGTTCATTCTGTTCGGAATAATCCTCCTATACGGAATACAACTTCTATTCGGAAAGTTCATTCTATGCGGAAAAAATGCCTTATTCGGAAAGATCATCCTATTCGGAAAATTTCAACAGTTATGATTTTTCTAATTAGGCACTAATTCGTTTGATTCAAGTGTTCTAAAGGCCATATCAGTTCAATTTGTGCTATTCCGAATCAATCCCAGGCAAAACCCCCAATTAATTAAACCCTAATTTAAGCAGTAACTTAGTTCGATTGATTTCAATTAAAAGGAGTTAATTAAATTGAATTGCATGAATGTTTAAACCGATTTGATACCTTTTGAAGATCTTGATCTAGAAGATGAATGTTTCGTTTGTGTGTTCGTGTATTTGTTTCAATGGCGGGCAAAGGAGAAAAAGAAAACAGAAGAATGAAAAGTGAGAAAGAAAGACGGGGGGGGGGGGGGTGATGGTAGACTAGGTCAAACTTTTAACATGTTTGATACATGGTCACATTTAATTCCTCACTTTTTCTTTTAACAAGTTTTAATACTTGTCATTTTTGACCCTATCTTATGTTAAATTCCCGAGCCTTAGTGATTAACCTATCTTAACACACGCACAAATCTATTCATGACAAACTTATAAGCAACAACAAGACAAATGCCAAAGCAATCCAACCATTAACCATTGAGCTTTTTGAGTTTCCTTGAAAACTTTTGAAGATCTTTTTGATGTGAAAGATGATGTAACATTTTCTCCCCCTTAAACGATGACCCGTTTTCTATTTAAAGAGTTGTAGTCATTGTTTAACGAGGCACATGATGATGAAAAACATTTTCCAATTGATGTTTTGAAAAGATCGATTCGCTGGTGTCGACAAGATTTCTCTTATCTAGACAAAATAATGCACTGAGACGTACACTAATTTGTGTTAGATCAAGTTCTAAAGTAAACTTGATCCCTTTGCATTATTTGGCTTGTAAATCATGCCCGAGAAAATTAATTCCCGTTCTGAGCCAACGTTTTCCAAGGAAATACGTGACTTTAATGCGAAAACCGGGTTGCAGTCAGAAATAACTACAAGCCATAATGGGCATGTTTTAAAAATGTACAACTTTTATACGGACTCTATTTATGGCGCCGTGTCAATATTGATCGACATTTCTAAAGCCGTAAATATTACCGTACTAAAAGACATGCCCGATTTAAAAACGAAAAATATTTTTGGTTTTTCTTGATTTTATAATTTTTATGGTTTTTCTAGGTTTTATATTTTTGTATTTTTCTTTTTGGGTTTATATATTTACGATAATATACATGATCACGAACAAAGGATACTCTGAATAGTTTACCACCACTATTCAGCTGATTCTTCTGCCAACTCTTTGAGAGTCGCTGGAGTGAATGATTTCATGCCAAGCTTCTCGATCAAAAACTCGATTCGTCCTGGATCTAAGGCTTTGGTGAACATATCCGCCAGCTGGTACTCAGTAGTGACAAAATACAGCTCGATCACTCCGTTCTCCACCTGCTCCTTAATGAAATGGTAGCAAATGTCTATGTGCTTGGCCCGGGAGTGTTGAACATAGTTGCAACAAAGGGCAATGGCGCTCTTGTTGTCACAATACATCGGGATTTTGTTGAATCCCAAACCGTAGTCAGTTAATTGTGATCTCATCCAAAGGACTTGAGCACAACAACCGGACATGGCGATGTATTCAGCCTCCGTGCTAGAAATTGCAGCGCTTTTCTGCCTTTTTGAAGACCAACTGATCAATCTATCTCCAAGGAGTTGCACAGATCCAGAAGTGCTATGCCTCGTGTCTTGACACCCAGCATGATCGGCATCTGCGTATGATATTAAAGCAATCGAGTAATCTTTCGGATACCATAGACCACGATGAAGTGTTCCTTTTAGATACCGAAAGATCCTTTTAACAACATGTAGGTGCTTTTCGGTAGGCCGAGCCTGATACCGGGCACACATGCATACAGCAAATTGCAAATCAGGCCTGCTAGCAGTCAGATAGAGAAGGGTGCCGATCATCCCACGATAAAGTTTTGGATCGACAATAGTCCCATTCCTATCTTCATCTAACTTGGATTTCTCCACCATTGGAGTGTCCACGGGGTCACAATTTTCAAAGTTATATTTCTTTAAAGATTCTAGAGCATATTTGGATTGATTAATAAAGATGCCTCTGGGATTCTGAGAAATTTGTAATCCTAAGAAAAATGAAATTTTTCCCATCATCGACATCTGAAAGCGTGTGGACATTATCTTCTCAAAGCGATTTGACAATTCTATGTTAGTGGCAGCAAATATTATATCATCAACATAATTTGTACCAGAATCATGTCGTTGTCCTCCTTGAGAGTGAATAGAGTGGGGTCCACCTTGCCTTTGGAGAAGCCTTCCGAGATGAGATATGTTGAAAGGAGATCGTACCACGCGCGTGGAGCTTGTTTCAACCCATAGAGAGCCTTCTTAAGCTTGTACACATGATTAGGAAACTCCGTACTAACGAACCCATCCGGTTGACTAACATAGACTTCTTCCCGTAGTTCACCGTTCAAAAATGTCGTCTTCACATCCATTTGATAGACGATCATGTTCATATGAGCAGCATACGCAAGGAATAGTCTAATCGCCTCCAATCTTGCAACAGGAGCAAAAGATTCTTCAAAGTCTATACCCAAGGCTTGTTTATATCCTCTAGCAACCAATCTAGCCTTATTCTTTAATACTGCACCCATCTCATCAAGTTTAACCTTATAAACCCACAACAAAGTAAGGATGTTAACTTTGTCAGGGAGAGGAACTAATTCCCATACTTCAAGTCTTTGGAATTCATTTAGTTCCTCCTGCATGGCTTCAATCCAAGATGATTGAGTCATAGCCTGCTGCCAATTTTTAGGTTCAACTTCAGAGAGAAATGCATCAAAGTAGCAATAGAGTGCACTCTCTTGTAATTGATGGCGTGTAGAGACTGGTCGATCTAGATCTCCAATAACATTCCTAATAGGGTGATCTTTTGTCCATTTGGTGCTATGATTTTCAATCCTAGGTGGTCTGGAGTGAACAATAGAAGGAGCTTCTTCTGAGGTAGACGCGGCTGAAGGGTTTTCAGGGAACGGTATACCAAAGAAGGGAAGCTCTTTTAAGTGAGCATATTCCAAATCGTGATCAGTAGAATCCTCTTCCACATCATTAGGCACAAGTAAGGGTGACGATTCAGGTGTAGTTTGAGAATCACTTGGTAAAGGTGCATCCGGTTCAATGTTAATTGAAGATGCATTAGATAAAGCTTCATTAGCAGGAGCAACAACTTCAGGTATTGGAGCTATCACTACAGGTGTTGGAACTTCATCATTTGGGGGATCAAAGAATGCATCAAACAACGGTTGAAACAGTTTATCCCACTCGGGCCTTGTTGGTGGTAAAAATGATGTAGAAGTAGGATTATTGGGAACTAATCCGGAACTAATAGCACCGGTTCCCATCTCATGAAGCGCGGGTTCAGAGCTGCGTTGCTCAGAAGCCATCGCTGTCAGCTCATCGAAATCTGCGTCTATAGTTTCTACGATCTTACCAAGACGACGGTTGTAAATTCGGTATGCTTTCTTGGACGGTGAGTAACCAATGAAAATACCTATATCGGCTTTCGGTTGAAGCTTGCCCAAGTTCTCACTATTAATGTTTGGATAACAAAGAGCACCAAACACATGAAAAAATGAAACATCGGGTTTACGGTCATGTAGAAGCTCATAAGGTGTTTTTCCATGGCGTTTCCGAATGATAGAGCGGTTTTGGGTGAAACATGCAGTAGATATAGCTTCTGCCCACAAGAACAATGGAGCGTTCGCATAAATAAGCATAGTCCTAGCAGCTTCCATAAGCGTACGATTCCGTCTTTCAACGACACCGTTTTGTTTTAGAGTACGTGCAGCGGATGTTTCATGTGAGATACCAACTCCTTCATAGTAATCACGAAGAGTCTGGTTTACGAAATCTGTTCCATTGTCTGTACGAATACGGCGGACAGTAGTATTCAAACGTACATGAATAAATTTCAGAAAAGTGATGATAGCCTTCGGTGCTTCATCCTTTGTACGTAGAAATCTAACCCATGTAAACCTGGAGAAATCATCCACAATAACCAGAATGAATTTCTTACCGCTCACACTTTCAGTTCTCATTTGCCCACAAAGATCCATATGCAAAAGATGAAGTTTTTCTTGATTGGTGTCTTCAGCTTTGGGCTTGTATGATTTCTTGGTACTTTTCCCCCTTGAACACGTGGAACATAAATGGTCCTTGTGGAATTTGAGCTTCAGAAGACCACGAACTAATTCGTTTTTAGCCAGATGATTGATAGCATCAAAGTTAAGATGAGATAATCTGCGATGCCATAACAATGACTTGGTCTTAGATGCTTTAGAGAGAAGACATACTGGAGAGGCAGCCATCATGTCTTGTAGGGACAACATATAAAGATTTGCACCACGAGATCCCTTCAACAAGTCTTTTCCTTCCAAGTTGCGGATGAAACAAGTGTGTTGTCGAAAAGCAACCTCTAGGTTGGAATCACAAAACTGTCCTACTGAAAATAAGTTATGACCAAGACCTTCTACATAGTATACCCTTTAAATCGTAACGTTTCCAATCTGATATTCACCATACCCCATTATCTTTGCTATATGATCATTACCGAATTTGACCGTTCCAAGAAACTTGCTGACGAAATTTCGGAGCATCGAGCGATCTCCGGTCATATGCTTTGAACAACCGGAGTCCAAATACCACAGGATGATTTGGACCACCTGAAAATATCACCACACGAAGACAATTTAGAGGTATCGAAATCTGAGTGTTCCTTGTTATTAGCAGGTACAGATTTAATAATCTTAGATTTGCTAACTCTAGGTTTCTTATATTTCCTAGCCTTCTTCTTCCTAGTTGGTGGTGTAGATTCTAGTTGGCTTAAATCCTGAGGTATTTCTTCACTGATAGGCACTATAGTGGGGGCTGACCTAATTAAAGGGCGTTGTTTCCATACTTTAGTGCTAGTGTGCCTAATTAAAGGACGCTCAGACCTAACCTCAATGGATGCATTCCTAGTTAAAGGGCACATTGTTCCATCTAATGTAAAGGTCCTACCAGTGGGACGCCATTGCCAACCAACTTGGGCACGATTTCTACCTGTTGGCTTCCATTCAAGATTATTCCTAATGGCATTCATTTCATTCACATGATCAATAAGACACAAATCATGACGTTGGGAAAACATACATTCATTACAATTCTAACATTTCAAATCAGAATTCACAATTGGTTTAGGCTTCTGCACAGGCGCAGAGCTTTTAGTCTTAACATAATTCTTTTTATTTAAAACTGAACTAACATTCCTATGGTGAGCTTCTACGTTCTTCTTGCTGGTACTACTAGTGGAGGGCTTGATCTTATCTTTCTTGAGTGGTGATCCTTTAGCCTTAGTAGACTCTTTTACTCCTGTAGAAGGCAAAGTGGGAACATTAGCAACAGATTTTAAAGGTGCCTTACTTGATGGTGCCAGTGACGGTTTTGCTCCTGGAGTCTTATTGAATGGAGTTACAGCAATGGGCCTATTATTAAGTAGTGCAGAGCCTGGTTTACCTATGTATTGCAAATATGCTAAGAAATATTGAACTCGCTTAATATATTCATGAGCCGAATAATAGTAGCTACTTGAGGGATCTAAGGCATAAAGATCGTCTAAAATATCCCTAACAAGATCTACATGCTTAATGGCATTCCTCATATAATCATCGTAGGTAATCGGGTTTCTCTTATGAAGCGGGTTCTTATAAAGCACTACTGACTTGGTTGTTGGAGCACTAGTGGACGGTGCAGAGTCGGTAGCTAAGTTATCAACAACTTCTTGTCGGGTGAGAAGAAGTGTCGCCTTTAACTCAGCCAAAACCATGTTTTTGTCAATGAGCAGGATGTTTAAGTCAGAGATTTCCTCACACTTTTGGTTCAGTTGTTCAACATAAGATTGTTGCTGTGCTGCATTAAAAGCGAAGCTTTCTTCTAGTGAACCATAAAGAGCGGATAGTCCCTGTCTTGTCCGATCCATCTCCCCTAGAACAGACGAAAGTCTAATTTCTAAGACCTGGTTTTTAGACTCTACAGCCTCTAGTTCCAATTTTAGTGTTTCATTTGATGACACATCTCTCTTCAATCTCATAATCTCTTCCTCTAATGCCTTAACAATTGCAATCATCTTGTCACTCGTCTCAACACCGTTTTCACAACTATTTGTTATCAAAAGATCCTCATTTTGAGTTTTTTGTTTTAATTCTAAAGATATACAATGTTGTTCTAGTTGATTAAAGCGTTTTGAAAGTAAATTGTAAGAATCTTATAGCTTTAAAAACTCAACGTTAGATTCGTGACAAGACTGATTATCTACCTCATTTACAGTATAAGCAACATTTACAGAGAGATCACAAACATCATCACATATATTCACAGCATCACAATTAATCATAGCGGATGTAAGCTCATTCGAATAATTAACATTTACAGTAGTAAGCACATCACATGAGATTACTTCGGACAAGAATCGGTCATATTCGGATAAAATCTTTTCTTTTCCAATTAGTTGTAGTTCGTAAGCGGTGTCCATTTCATAAAACACTTTTTGAACTTCTCCAATTTCAAACTCAAGATTTTCCTTAAGAGATGCAAAACTTCCTTTTAGACTTTCGACAAACGGATTGATCTCATTTTTAAACACCTCGTTCATGTGTTCGAAAGCCCATTCTCCAGCATTTAGGCCATTTGAAGTCGTACAATCCAAAATGACCTTGTCAAAATTAGTAAAGTATTGATTAATCTCTTGCAAGTTTAACCATACAGTGCTAACAGGTGTAAGATCCTTTGGAATTTCCTTAGGACCTTCCATATTGAAAAGTGTAGGAAATGTACTAGGGTTTTCTTCATCTAACATGTAGGTTGGTGCTGTGATGAGATCTTTGTCCATATGGAAGCGAATTCTAAAATCCGTTTTTGCAAGCTTCTTATTCATTTTAAAATAATCACACTCGGAATATTTTGCAGAATTGTATGACCGATCCTCATCAACTAGATCCCTACTTGTTCGATCATCGAACATAACAATCGGGTCTAAGACCAATCCTAATTGGGTAGCATTATAAAGTCTTGGACTATGTCTTAAAGCTTTTTTTGCATACCTTGGGTTAGGGGGAAGGCCTTTTTGACGTGATAAGTTAAATTCTCTAAACGAAGCATCAAATAAGTGCACTAGTTGAGAAGCAGCGTATTGTCTTAAAAGCAAATAATCTAGACTTCTAATCTTATTAGCAGCATTAATCTCCATTTCATTCTTCTTAGACTCGAGTAATTCAAAATCCGCTTGAAGTCTTTGAAAATTAGTGACCACTAACTCCTTTTCTTTAAGTTCATTAGAAAGATTTGCTCTTAAGTTTTCAATTTCTTGCAAGTGACCCATTTGTTTGTTTCGAAAGTGATCATATTCGGGATTAGTTAAAACACTAGACGAAGGCACTAATTCCAAAGTTTGAACTTTCTCGTTGCTTAAGGCAAGCTCATCAGACAAATTCTTATTCTTAGCTAGGGTTTCTAAAAGTGCAGCATTCATTTGGCTAAGTAATGTAGCAGGAACCATGACCAAATCTTGTTGAGCAGGAGTATGCGTATTCGAAATGGCTCCCGGTTGTGATTCATTCAAAGTCTAAGGACTCACATTGATATTACTATCATTGATTGTCTCCTCATTTGACAGACTCACCACCGAAGACTCATTCGGATCAGCACTCTCTTGCACAACTTGATGTGGTTGAATACTAGCATCAGTGGTATTATCAGTGGTATTATTAAGTACCTCAGATCTCTTTTCTGGCCCTAAGCTGGAGATAGTTGCCATGAGAGCATCCTTTGCAGATTGAAATTCATCACAGTCTGAGTCATACGTATCGAGATCATCTGCTTGGTATGCTGCATTCTGTGTGGTGACAGTGTCTTGTTCAGCAATCCTTGGATCAGCAAGAAATGCAAGCTCCTCTTCATCAAGTTCCCTTCCTTGTGCCTGAGCATTTACCAAATAGATCTTCTCTGCAAACGATTGACCATCCCTTCTCCTCTTGGGTTTCTTGCAATCCCTGGACATGTGTCCTTCTTCCTTGCAGTTGTAGCATGTAATCATTCTCAACTTGCCTGTGGAATTAGCCCGTGGAGCAGGATTGACCATTGGAGCAGGATTGACCGTGCGAGCATTGGTAGTTGATGTGGTAGGTCTCCCCTGATATGGTTGAATAGGTTGAACCATTACCCTGCCATTCTCAATAGTAGCTTGTTGGCGAGAATTGGATGAATTCCTCAACTGACTGTTGGTAGGAGCTGATCCCCTAAATCCTTGTTTGCTTAAAGTCCTTGTGAGATAAGCAGACATAGTGGTTAACACTTCAACTGGGTCAGCTCCTTGTTTGAATACAGGAATGGGGACATCCTCATCATCACAATACATTGCTTGGTCTTGTAGAGCTACATAATCACTAGAAGGAATACTCATTTGATCAGGGTAGCTTGTTGGATATGCTGCATTCTCTTGATAAGAAGAATATGAAGGCTGAGCATAAGGTGCAATGCTTGCTGGGTGAGGTTGTGTAGCATATTGTGATGAAGGTGCATTAAACCGATATTGTTGCTGATGTGAGGTGGGTGGTTGCGGTAGAATCGAGTATTGGGGGAAGGTTGGTGTCGTGTAAGGTGATGGATGATAGGCTTAATGTCCCAAGATATAAGGAGTGTTGTTGTGAGACAAGCTTGGTTGATTCGCCATCAAAGCTAATGAATCAGGGTACATACCTCGAGGCGAACGGTGCATGATCACATGTTTCTCATGCTGCTGAAGAAAAGCATATAGTTGATCCAAATTGCACTTATGCAAATCCCTGGTTAACTTAACATCGGTAATATACTCACCCCATTCAGCTTGAGGTAAAGTATTCAAGAATTTGGTGTTAACCTGGAATGGAGCAATCACGAGATTATATACATTCAGATCATTCATGAGAGTGGTGAATCTGAAGTAATAATCGTGAAGCGTTTCCCCTGGGTTGTACGTGAATCTATCAAACAGGTCATACAACTGACATTCCCTTTCCTGTTTGGTAAGAGACGTACCTTGTAGCAACACCTTAAGACGTTCCCATAAATCCTTTACCACCGTATACTGACTTACCATCCGATAGATGTCATGTGGAAGAGCTTGGAGAATGGTTTGAAGAGCCTTTTCGTCTGCATCGGCAACAAGTTGTTGAGCTGGTGTGAGTTCTTCAAATTCTCTTGGTCGAGTCACATTGTTAACCACGATGGTACCATAGTCAAGTGGACCATTTAGAATTGACTTGACCATAAGCCTCCCATATACCGGTTTTCCCTTAAGGTAAGACATCATCCGGCCTTGCCATGCTTCAAAGACTTCTTTGATGAGCATTGGAGGACGATTATCCGTACCCGTAATGACGGAAATATCCGTAAGTGATGTCATCTGAGGCATTACTGAATTTAGATTCATTTTGTTCACTTCAAAGAAACAAAGATTATCAGTTGATCGAGCAGTGAAGAAAGGTTGAGAATTTGTGTTGTGTTGTTGAAATTAAGATTAAATCCACTAAAGATCGTCGAAAAAACTTGGAAAAATACCCCTTGAACTTGCTTATCCGGAATAACCCTAACTCGGAATAAATCCTATTCGGAATAATCCCTATTCGGAATAACCATATGCTAGAAAAACCCTTATGCGGAATAACCCTATACTGAATAAACTCTATTCGGAATGTTCCTGCTATTCGGAAAGATGGCTATTCGGAATGTTGGCTATTCGGAAAGATTGCTATTCGGAAAAGTGGCTATTCGGAAAGATGGGCTATTCGGAATGTTTTACTATTCGGAATATTTTGGCTATTCGGAAAACTTTGCTATTCGGAAAGATTCTTCTATTCGGAAAAAATTGCTATTCGGAAAAGTCTCCTATTCGGAATGTCTATTCGGAAAACCCTGCTATTCGGAAAACTCTCCTATTCGGAATGTCTATTCGGAATAATATGGGAATATTACGTTCGAGACTTTGAATAGAGCTTTAAATCCGATTTTTTGATCAAAAACCACAAAAAGTATTATGATTTTTACCAAAATAAGCTAAACCCAATCCTTATCAATTAATCCCAATAACAAAAACACCAAAAACAACAAGATTCAAGATTGATTTATTCTAAAGATCACTAATTGATTCAATAACTAAAAAAGCAACACAATCCTTACCTTTAATCATCCCATAGCTCTTGATACCAAATGTAGAATATTGATAACCTATGAATCTATGAAGTGGGTTGAAGTTTTCTAGAGAGAGAAACTAGAGAGAGAAAGTGAGAGAAACTATGTGTTTATTTCATTCAAATGAATAATGTGAAAAACAACAACCAACCCCTTTCCAAGGAGGAAAGGGGTATTTATACTTCCAAGCCTTATTTGGACTTAGGCCGGCCAATGACAAGCCCATGGGCCGGTTTCTTACTTAACTTAATAAGTAAAACTAACTACGAGCTATTACAACATAAATAATATTGTGGAGTGATCGATACTTCTAATATACGTTAAAACGTATTTCTAACAGGACGCGTGGTGTGTGTTGGTTGGCCTAGGTAACTTTGGTTGTCTGCCAAATTAAACCCTTCATCTCTTATCTTTCTTTCATTTGTAATTTTAATAAGCCAAAACCGGATTCCTTTGTTATTAAAGTTTCCTTTTTCACACTTTTGCCCCAAATACTTTTCCAAAGTATTTTCAGGGGTATTTCTTGCCATTTGTTGATTCTTAAAGGACTGTTTTGGCATTTTCTTCATAGTTTATGGTCTTGACTTATATGATTGACTTCTTGGAGGACTAAAATTGACAAGTGTTTGTTGATCCCAAACTTAGATCGATTTAGCTTTATGTATACGAGATTAGATCAAGTAATACACTTAGAGAAACCTTTGTATATGCTTATGAATTTAAGTGTTATGCGGAATTTAACACTTAAACAAGAACACACAATGATATAAACAAACTTTCACTTTGATTAATAATATCAAACTTGCTTACAATGAAAGTAGTTTACGAATGAAAACTTATATGAAACATTAACCTAAAGGTCTTCTTTTATAGACATAAGAAGCCTTGTACAATAATCTACGTATCAACTATTCTAGGTAAAGATAAATATAGAAAATACATTTTTGTTCCTATCTTTACTAGAAGTAATCTAGAATACAATAAACGCGTAGAGTATATCTTTCCATCAGTGCTTGCCTTCAATGTATCAACGCTTGACTTTATCTTGTCAACGCTTTGAGCTGTCAGCGCTTGTTTTGTTCTTGTCAACGCTTGTTTTACTCTTGTCAGCGCTCAAGTGATCTGGCCTTAATTTATTCCCAACAATCCTCCCCTAAACTTGATATCCACTCTTATGATCATGTTTCTGAATAAGCATTAAGGACTAGGAGGAATCTTACAAACATTCTCATATTGGTAATGAATAAATCTGATCATATCTTTTGCCACGTCACTTGAATAATCTATTTCCAGCTGAGTGTCCTTCATCTTCTCCAAAATAGCTTTGGATATGAAATACTGACCATCCACAAGTAGATACTCAGCAAACTTTGTAGAACTCAAATGGTAAACACCAGCAGCTGAATATAAACTCCATTGAAGACCACTGAGGTCATCTTCAAGATCCTTCCAAATAGCAGGATCCTCATCTTTTGGTCCACACATTCTTTTGAATGTGGACCACAGTTTTATTCCATTAGCTGAAGTTGGTGCTTCAGCCTCATACTTGGTCTCCAGCAACCTCCAAAGGTCCACCAAGTCTTCTCTATCACAACTTGCAAACAAAGATATGAGAGTGGTAAAAGTGCGTACCTCTTTGCCATATCTACCAATCTTCCAAAACCCACATTCATCTTCTTCATAGCTCACAATTGGGTTTCTGGAATCTAATGGTAACACTTGCACCATATCTGAAGCTTCTAATGGTGAGAGCTTGAGGCTCTTTCTTATGACAGCTTCACTTGGATATAGTGGATCCATATCTTTAGGAAACTCAAGAGAAATTCCCTTCTTCACTGGCCTGGGAACAAACATAGCTTTCTTGAGTTCCATTTCTTCTGCAAGTTCTTCTTTCCTTTCATCAGAAAGAAGTCTGAGAGTGTTTGCTTCCTGCACTCTCATCCAAATGGGATAAGCCTTGCATTCCAACTCATTAAATGTCAATGCCTTCAACTTCTGATAAGTCCATCCTACTCCATGACATCTGAGCAACATGCAGTATAGCTCCCTTCTATCCCTTTTCAATTCTGAGAGAATATTACTTGCCTTGTGTTTCAAAATCACCTGGCAATCTTTCTGAACTCTGAGGAGAATCTCCAAACCCCATATTTGATCTGAAATGGTCAAGTCTGGATTCTCCATACATCTTTCTTCCCAAGCATTGTACATTTGAACCACCTCTGGCATGTCAAAGTCAACCTGCAATTTCAACTCTCTCAATTTCTCCTTGGCCAACTCTTCTCCATACTCAAGTCTTTCTGGTTCTATAATCATCACACTTGAGTCTGAGCTAGCTCCATCACTTCCTTCTTCTGAAGTCACAACAAATGGTGACTCTTTCACCTCCTTTTTATCCTGTTCCATGATTTGTGCAGCCAATCTTCTATCAAATTCAACTTGAGCGGCATCCTTTGGAACACTCTCTTCTACCATAATACCCTTACCCTTATCTAGTGGATCAATTATTGGTATGGTAGATGGTGATACCTGGGTAGAAACCTCCTTGATGATGGATGATGACTGGGATACATCACCCTCATGTGCAGGTCTGTCAACGCCCAATTTTGTTCTATCAGCGCCCAAAATATTTCTGCCAGCGTCCAAATTCTCCTTGTCAACGCCCAAATATCCTGCCTCAATGCCTTTTGTAACCTCTCTCAACATAGCTGTAAATGATAAATTCAAGTTGGTAGGAGAGACTAAGGACGTATCAAAACCTGTTTGTTTCTTCAAAGTTGTAAGGGCCTCAGCAACATCCAAAGATTGACCATCATGGCTGCCCTTATCACTCAGATTTATTAGATCTTCCTCCCCTTTGGAAGATTCCTCCATACCCCTCCTTACACTAGCACTCTCCAAAACAACAATCCTCTCCCTCAATTACTTGAGTTCAAGGCCTTGTGAGCTGACAACTTGTACTAAGTCTGCATTTTGCTTTTGCAAGCTAATGCAGACTGCCATCAATTCCATAAGAGTCATTGGTTCCAGTCTGCCCTCTTCTAAAATTGGGATTTGACCTCCCAAGTCAGATTCATTGGGCATGGATGAGGACTTAATGATGGTGGGACTGCCTTGGCCAGCATCTAAGCCAGAACCAATAGTCCTAGCCTCATCCAGATCACCAGCCACACTTGTGGTGGTGGTTCTCTCTGCTACATGGTTAGGATCACCAGAGGAGAACACTCCAGTAGTCCTTTGGCGTTTCATCAACCTATATTCAGGGGGTGTAGAAGATTGTGTGGAAGAATGAGTCGATGTGGGTTGGTTAGGGGGTGTTTGGGTTTGTGAAGGTTGTGTGTCAACGTTGAAAATAGGCACATCAACGCCAACATTTAAAGTGTCAGCGTCGAAGGGATGTTGGTCAATTTGCATATGTGCAGGTGAAGGTATGGGTTCAGGTATTGGGTCAAGTTGTGGTTGGGGGTCAATTTGAGGTTGAGGGTCTGGTTGGGGTTGTGCTGCTGCAATAACAGCAAGCATAGCTTGGGTTAAAGGTAGGTCACGATGGGGTGGTGAGTTCATCTTCATAAAAATAGCTTTCTTTTGCTCAGGGATCTTATAAAAATCATTATGATCCCTTGTGCAATATCCTTGAACATCAAAAACCATTTGTAAAAATCGGGGATAAGCTAAAGTCATTTTGTTCCCCTTATTTTTACACATGCCCTCAAAAATCATTTTAGAATAATTAAATTTTTGCCCTTTTGCAATGCACACAATAGAACTGGCAATAGATCTATTGATCTTATTGTGTGCAGTGCATTTGGGACTCAAACATTGAAGGAGGACATGTATGAGGTACTTCCAGGCTGGGGGAAATTCCTGTTTGTGATACTTGTTTAAGGTACCTTCATCAGGAAAAGGATATCTCAAAGCCCTTAGCCCTTGTTCTATTTCATTAATAGGAAGGGTGGCTATACCATCAGCATCATCAAGATGCAAGGCTTGGCGTACCAAAGCCTCAGTAACCACCCAAGGTCTCCCATGAACAATAGAAGTCAATGTAGTCACTCTATTAACTGTTGAGGAACTAACAGTGTTCCAAAACTGTTTAATATGTGTGACTGGAATGAGTGGTGCATGAGAAAGAGCATACCTTAAGGGGGATGCGTTCAAATACGCCACCATTTGTGTGTATTGGGGAAACAGAGTATCATCAGCTTCAAGATACGCAATCATGTTATGTTGACTTCTGAACCCCAATTCAAACTCTGATGGTCTAAACTTTGGTGCCATTGTTGAAAGCTGTTAAATTTAAGTGAAGAAGATGAAGTTGATAAGAGAAAATTGTGTTAGACAAGAATTATAGATACACTGTTTAAAAATAGGAGCCAATTTTATAGGAGAAGAAAATGCATGTGATAGGCCCAAAAATAGGCAAGTATTTTCAAAAAGTAATCATGAAAATATTGAAAAATTATAAGTTTATCTCATGCGTTAAATGAAAAGTAACAACTCCTAAAATTACGGCCTAAAAATATGTCAAAAAGTAACAACTGGGTAGGTCACATTGAGTGTCAACGGTCAAAAATAACCTATCAACGCCCAACGGCTATAATCTTGTCAACGTTTGCCTATAGCCATGTCAGCGTCTAATTTGGTCACAACAACGCTTGGAAAATTCTTGTCAGCGTCCAAAAATAAAAATATTTAAAAATGAAAAATGACATTAACAAAGTAATTTATCCTATAGAAGATAACCAAAAAGCTGATAATTATTATAGGGCGGCAAGCACTGTCCAGTTATGCACACTTGCCTAAGCAAGATAGACATAACAGTCCTCTAGTGTCCCTTGCTAACCAAAACTCGTAACAACCAAGTTACCTTACAAAATTCCTTGTTACTCCCAGGTAAATCCCATAACAAAATTATTCCCACGTCTCCCAACAGACCACAACCAATTCTAGGCCAAAAATGTCTTGGCAGCATGCATAGTATATCAACTTTGCATGCTATAGTGCCTCATGATTTAGTAAAACTAACTCATACTCACCTGTGGACACAATCTAGAATTGTGATAAGAGTATCATATGGATACCCAAACATCCTAAAGGTTCCTAAAACCTCCCCTTAAACTATGATACAAAAGTTTGCCAAAATATGCATGAACATAAAAATTTATGTCAAGATAGGAATTTAAAATTCCAACCATCATCCATAAATAAAAACTTGTCCAAATGCTTCTCCATTGATCCATAAGCAACTCTGTATCCAATGGTATACTGCTAACACCATCTGCACATTTAGATTGAAAACCACAAAACTAACATTGTTGCTGACAACGCCCCGATAACACATGACAGCGTTGAGGGAAGCTTTGTCTGCGTTAGACAATTATGTTGCTGACAACGTTGCAAAAACACTTATCAGCGTTCAAGCAACCTTTGTCAGTGTTAGAAAAATATAGTGGAAAATCTAAATCATAAATAAGACCAATAACAATGCATCATCCTGTACATACTTTTACAAAAAGACTTCAAAACACATATTATGTGAGATTGACCATTCCAATACTTGTTACCACGTATTGAAATCTCCCAGCATCAAAAGGTTTAGTTAGTAAATCTGACACATTTTCCTCAGTGTCAACCTTATCTGGTTGTATTAAACCTTTTTCAAAGCAATCTCTTATAAAATGGTGTCTAATTTCTATGTGTTTAGTTTTTGAATGATGTACAGGATTCTTAATGATGCATAAAGTGCTGTTATTGTCAACAAATATCTTGATATGCATGAAATTATACCCATAGTCCAACAGCTGGTTCTGAATCCACAAAACTTGTCCACAACAAGCAGCTGCAGCCACGTACTCAGCTTCAGTTGTAGAATTAGCCACCACTGTTTGTTTCTTGCATTGCCAAGATATCAACCTGCTCCAAAGAATTTGACATCCACCAGTTGTGGATTTCCTATCAAATTTATCACCTCCATAATCACTATCTGAATATGTAATCAGCTCCAATGGTGAATCCTTTGGGTACCACAAACCAAGACTAGGATAGCATCTTAGGTACCTAAAGATCCTCTTCACAGCATAAAGGTGACATTCTTTGGGAGTCACTTGATGGCGTGCACAAGCACACACAGCAAACATGATGTCAGGTCTGGAGGCAGTAAGATACATCAAGGATCCAATCATGGATCTATAGTGCCTGACATCAACATCTTTCCCATCTCCAATCTTTCCCCAAGGGTGTTCTCTATCCATAGGAGTGGTAGCCCTCTTTTCATGTGGAGAAAAGCCAAACTTCTTCAAGATCTCAGCCACATATTTATCCTGGGAAATGAAGATACCATCTTCTTTCTGCTGAACTTGTAAACCAAGAAAGAAGTTCATCTCCCCCATAGCACTCATCTTGAATTTGTCTGTCATAAGCTTGGAGAAATCCTCACTCATCTTTGGATCAGTAGACCCAAAAATGATATCATCAACATAGACCTGGACAAGCAACACATCCTTGCCTTTCTTCTTTGTAAACAGTGTATGATCTATGGTGCCCCTCTTGAATCCATTGTCTACCAAATAGGTAGACAAAGTACCATACCATGCTCTAGGGGCTTGATGAAGGCCATACATAGCCTTTTTGACTCTATACACTTTATCTGGATGCTCTAGATCCTCAAAACCAGGAGGCTGCATTACATATACTTCCTCAACAATAGTTCCATAGAGGAAGGCACTCTTGACATCCATTTGATAGACTGTGAAGCCCATGCAGGATGCATAGGCTAGAAAAATCCTAATAGCTTCAATCCTTGCAACTGGTGCAAAGACCTCCTCATAGTCTATCCCATTCTCTTGTGTATATCCCTGAGCCACTAACCTTGCCTTGTTTCTGACCACAATGCCTCTTTCATCTCTCTTGTTTCTTAGAACCCATCTTGTCCCTATAGGTCTGACATATATGGGACAATCAACCAGCTCCCAAACATCCTGAATTGCAAACTGGTGAAGCTCATCCTGCATTGCTTCCACCCAACTTGGTTCTTTGAGAGCATCAAATATTTTCTTGGGTTCCTGTTGTGACAGAAAACAGGCAAACAAACATGCTTGCACAAGAGGGGTATCAACCTTCTTGTGTATATTGGCAATAAACCCACCAAGACCTTGATGAGATCTTCTAGTCTGAATTGGAGTATTAACAGGACCAATGATTTGAGAAGGAGGATGATTCTTCATGACTGAAGTAAGTACTCCTCCCTCAAAAAGTCTGGTATCTTCAACTTAATTCTCCATGTTGCCAATATCTTCTTCATCAGACTCTCTTATATCAACATAAGGATGACCTTCTTCATATGAATTGGAAGGTTCAACTTGTTCAAAAGTAGAAGAGAAAAGATGTGCAAAGGTGTTGTCAACGCCTGAATCTTGATTGTCAGCGTTTGGGCTAACAACGCTTGAACTGTTGTTGTCAACGTCTGAACCATCAACGTCTGAATTGGTCTTGTCAGCGCTAGATTTGCCTTTCTCAGCGCCTGAAGGACCATGCATGTTTGTATCTGGTGGTACTTGGGGACCACCATTATCTTTAACAGCAGCAGCATAAGCAGCAAAAGCATCTGTCCAAATGGGAATTGTGACATATTCTAGTATAGGAGATGCCTTTTCTGCTTGTGATCCAACCTTTTCATGAACCTGTGTACCTGAAACATCAACAACTTGTTCCTCCACAACATTTGAAGCTACCTTCACAATGTCTGGATTAGTGACAGGCATATAATTTAAAGTTCTAGATAAGGGTTCCAAGTCAAACAACCAATTAGGACCACTCTCAGGATCACTAGGTTTATTTTCTAAAAACCTAACATGTACTCTTTCAAGTATATGTTTTTCCTCTTTAAGATAAACCCTATATCCCTTGCTCTGCACTGAATACCCCATGAAGTAGCCTTCATCACCTTTTGCACTAAATTTACCTAAGGCATCACTAGTGTCCAAAACTACTACATGACAACCAAAAGGTCTGAGAAAACCAATATTAGGTTTTCTTCCCCAAAGCAACTCATAAGGTGTTTTATTCTGAATTTTGTTAACCAATGCTCTATTCTGAACATAACAAGCTGTGTTAACAGCCTCAGCCCAAAAGGCTATAGGAAAATGAGCATCCGCCAACATTGTTCTGGCTGCTTCAATTAGGGTTCTATTTTTCCTCTCAGCAACCCCATTTTGCTGTGGGGTTCTAGCAATACTAAATTGCCTAGTAATTCCTTTCCTGGCACAAAAATCATCTAGCTTCTTATTCCTAAATTCACCACCATTATCACTCCTAAGCATTTTAACCTCATTGCCAGACCTCTTCTCAATCTGAGTGATAAAATCAATAAGAATATCAGCTGTGTCACTCTTGATAGCTAGAAAGAATGTCCAAGTAAACCTAGAAAACTCATCTGTGATGACAAATCAATATGACTTACCATTCAAACTTTCTATATTGGTTTGACCAAAGAGGTCCATGTGTAACATATGAAGAGGTCTAGAACTAGTATGCACCTGTTTGGACTTGAATGAGACCTTGTCCTGCTTGCCTTTAAGACATGCAACACAAGAGTGGTCATTGTGGAAGGCCTTCTCAGGCAAACCATCAACCAAACCATCAACCAAACCAAGTCTCACAAGTCTATTTATATTTTTAAAATTTATGTGCCCTAGTCTCCTGTGCCACAAATTACTCTCATCTACTGAGGCTTTAGCATAAAAACAAGACATATTATTGTTCATTTTAATCCCATTCAAGTTCACATTATATATGTCTTTATGCCTAGGTGTTCTATAGTCAATATATTTCGCATCAGGGATCTTAAAATCCTTGCTTAACACCAAACACTCAGTATCAGTAAACAGAACTTTATTTTTGTTATCACAAACTTGTGATACACTAAAAAGGTTGTAATCAAGTTCTTTTACCAGAAAGACGTTTTCAAAACGCAAATTCTTGGTGAGAAGGGTTCCTTTGCATGTGATAGTACCATATCCGCCTCCAAAGTATACCTTATCACCATCCTTAATGGGAGTGAAGTTGGTCAAATAGTCTTCCTTCCCTGTCATGTGCCTTGAGCATCCACTATCCCAATATCCATAATCATTGACCTGTCTTTGAATGCCCTGCACATAAAGAAAACAAATTAGTTTTCTTTGGGAACCCAAGTCTTAAAAGACTTGGATTCATCTGGTTGTTCAATAAGAACAGACTTAGTTCTCACAACAACCCCATTCTCATCCTTCTTAGGATGAAATACCCAGTTAACCCCAATAGGTTTTGTAATGACCTTTGAAATATAATTAAATCTGTTGCAGGTCACTGAAATCCCATTATCATTAGGGTTTTGATCTTTCTTGGGTCTCCATGTTAAGCTTGAAGAAGCTTTATGTAAAACCCGCATGCTTTTACCATGCATAGTACCTTAAGTTCGTACGTACTAGTTAAAAACTTTCCTAATATAGCATGATTACGATTACGTATTAGGAGTTTATGTATTACGTACGTGTTAGAACACGATAAGTATTTTATATGAACGATCACGTAATAATTATTTAGCAATAATTAATCACGAACATACGATCACGAGATCACGAGCGTAATTAAAACACGATATATTATTAATTACATATATATATTTAATACGAGCGTAATTAAATATATAATAGTATGGTATTTACGTAACGAGAACATTTAAAACACGAACATAATTAAACATAAATGTGTACGAAATTACAAGACACGAAACGAGGTACGGGACCCCCACAAGGGAGTTTCTACCCGCGGCCAAAATAAGGACAATGGGCCAAGCCCATTGTCAATTTTACTAAAAGGAAGGGTTAAGAGTTTTTACTACTCAAAATTACTTTTACATAAGAATTTCAAGAAAACCTAAAATCCCTTTTCCACCTCTTTGTGTGCCGCCACCATCAAATCACCATCAAGGTGATTTCTTTGATCTTTGATCTTGTTAATTTAGTGTTTGTTCGTGTTTGTTCTTCACCCTCTTGATCCACGAATACGGTAAAACCTATTTACTTGTTTTTCTTTTTAATTAATCTTTTATTAATTAAGAACACGTGATATTTTTCATAAAAACACATTAATTAATCATAGATCTAACATGTTTTGGTCATTAATTAATCAAAGGGGTGGATCTAAGGGGTGTTTGTTTTGGGCCGCAGGTACAACCGACCCCAAAGGGGGATCGGTTTGTTTTTAGCCGACCACCACCAAGACCTTTTTGGTCTTGGTTGGTGCGTGTGGGTCCCACGGCAGCAAGGGGGTACCCCGATTTGGTTCGGGGTACGGTGTTTGTTCATATCCGGTGCATGTTTTTAAGCTTAGATCCGGATCATGATTATGTTAGTTGTTTATGTTATAAACTTATGTTAAGAATTAAATTAATAAAGATGTAATTAATTTAATAACATGACTTAGGTTAACTAATTATTAATAAACATGAATTATTTTAACCTAAGTATTTTTATTATTATGACTTATAATTAATTAATTATTTAAAAACCATGGATATAATTAATTAATTAAACATGACTTAGGTTATATTATTAGTATTTAATAATACATATTTTAACCTAAGTATTTAATATATTTAATTAGAAAAATGTCATACTTTAATTAAATATTATAACCTATAGTTTAATTGAATTACGTGAAATAATTATTAAACTATATAATATATCATATGACTTGGAAAATAATCATGAAAATACTTAGGCTTATTTACTTAGCTTATTTAACCAGCTAATTTCTAATTATGGAAACTTTCTATTTTTAGAAACTTAATTAAATAAGGCAGCTATTTTATTTATGGAAACCAGCTATTTTTTAGAAACTTATTTATTTAAGGCAGCTAATCTATTTATGAAAACTTATTTATATAAGGCAACTAATCTATTTATGGAAACTTTCTATTTTTAGAAACTTATCTATTTTAAGTAGTAAAACTATTTTTGGAAACTTTCTATTTTTGGAAACTTTCTATTTTTGGAAACTTTCTATTTTTGGAAACTTTCTATTTTTGGAAACTTTCTACTTAAGGAAACCTGCTATTTTTGGAAAGTTACTTATTATTACACAGTAAGTATAATAACACATGAAATATCAGTAATACTTAATCAGAATGAACAGAATATAGGATTTAACACAGTTTAAGGCTTTAAACAGTGTAAAATAGTAAGAACACATAAAATAAGCTAAGACATGATATAAAACCAGCTATGTATATAGTAAGCAGATACTTATTTCATGTACGTATTTATGTAGCACTAGTGTTTCGGAAGTAGAATTCTCGCAGTTCATCGTTCTCGTTCACTAGACATAAGGTACGGATTCCCGTCCTTTCAGTATGGACATTCTTTCCTTATTAGGATTTCCCCGTATGCAGCCAACTGTTTTCCCGTAGTATAAGTATGAGTTTGATTGCTTATGTTTAAATATGATTACCTATATCCATATACATGCAGGACCAGTTTCACCTAGTTATGGAGGTACCATAACCATAACATTAGAGGCACTGATGTTATGACTTCACCACGGCGGAGTGATTGCTCGTGGCGTCCCTTCAGCTTTTGGCCATTTACTTATATTTATCATGTGGGGCGTATGGGTGCATCCTAGTTACACGTTTTTATTCAGGATTACATGGTGAATGTGGTGTGTGCCTTGCATCCTTCACAAGGAGCTGATCCCTCCTACCCATAAAACCAGTATATTAAATTAGAGGCAGCCCCTCTAATTTGCATGATGAGGTCACCCCTCCAATTATTCATGCACGGTGGATATTCATGACCTATATTGGCTAATGGTAAAATATGACAAATAGTTTTTATAAGATAAACGTAAGACTTTCAAACTATAAAACCAGTTTTATTAAGACTTAACCATGTTACTCGGGACTTAGTTTCTTCCGCTGTTATTATGTTATATGCTTATCCTATTCATGCTTTATTGTACATCCGTGCACTGAGCGTATTGCTCAGCCGTTTTCCTTTTCTATGTTCCCAAAACGGCAGGTACTCAAGGACGCTCGTAGACACTAAGAGTACGTGCATATGGACTGGAAGCTGTTTAGCCTTCTTTACATTATGCATTTCTTTTCTTTATGATACTTATGCTTTGGACATTGTTTCGTCCTTATTCCTTACTATACTATGTTTGTGTGTGATGAGCTTTACTTTGGACTACCGATGTTTAATTCTGGTATTTTCCTTTATATGGTCAAGTAATGTTTAGACATTTTACCTTGTATGCTTTGATGACACGCCATAATTGCTGTGATATTTCCATTTCCAAAATGGGGTGTTACAATTATGGTATCAGAGCCAAGGCTTCGACCTGTAGGCTCTCAAATATGACCTGTGATTAGTGGGTAGTCACTACGGTCTTCCTAGAACTGACAGTTGTTTTCATGCATTCATCATTTTTAAGCATACATATATATGTCATTGTTATAGGGTTTTTGACTAAGTAATGGTTGGTACAGGACTGGCCCTATTTAGTCGCATGTGTTTTATCAAAACTTTTAGATTTGGGACCGACCCATAGGCGTCCCCTCGATATGTCTTTTGTTTTGAGTGAACTGACCAGAGGCGTTCACTCTCGAGCATCCAAAGTTTTCATAAAACTGCATCATGCATTTATACAAAAATTTTCTTGCATAAAATTTTTCTCGTGAAATTTTAGTAGAAATTTTTTTTTTCATGTATATATTTTATATTTTATGTTTTGAACTGTTAATCATATGTTTTATTGTTATACTGTCAGATGGTTCTCACACGCGAACAGGAGCAGCTCAATGCTGCAATTCAGGCTGCCATGCAAGCCTTGCTTCCTCAACTGAGGAATGACATCCGGGCTGAAGTTCAAGCTGCCAACAATCAGCAGCAGCACAATCAGCCACCTCCTCCTCTTCCTCCAGTGACATTAGCAGTATGTAGATTTGTAAATCTATGCTTATGTTTTTAGAGAGAGAAAGAGATAGAGAAATGGTGGATTTCACACTTTAGATAGAGAAACTAAGAAAGAACTATGTGTAAAATAATGAAAACCACACCCTCTCCATCAAAGGAGAGGGTTTATATACCCAAGCCCTTGTCATGGGCTTGGGCTTACATTTGGGCCGGCCTACACATGTTGTAGGCTAGGCTTGGTGTTGTTTGTTAAGTAAAGACATGTAACTAAACTACGAGCGATTACATGGACTATCGTTGGAGTGACCGATCCTTCTTAATACGTAAAACGTATTTCCAACAATCTCCCCCTAAGGGAGGTCACTCCAAACAAGGGCGTTACCCGAGTTACAATAATAAGAAAAACCTAGCATACTATGCTTGTCTTGAGCTCGTAGTCTTCGTCTTTCTTTTTCTTTTTCTTTTCTGGTGAACATGCTGATGTGATCTTTGATATCAGTCTTGAGCATTAATCTCTTGCCTTGATCTCGTGCATCCATCACTTGTGATCTTCGCCTCTTCGTGACACCATGTCCCACATACTTATGCCTTTGTAATTCTTGAAAGCTTCAGAGTTCGATACAGCGGAAGACTTAACTTTTAGGCTTTCTTGAATTAGATGAGGTATTAAGTGCATATAGTATAAGCATGCGGGGACGACTTCTTCTTGGATCCCGCAACGCCACCGTCTTCAAATGCCGCAACATAAGTAGACACGAACGAAATGGCTTTGAACATTTCATTCTAAATCGGTAGCATTTTACCTCCGGTCGGTGAAGACCGTTGGACGATATTAGATATCGTACCCGTGACGGATAGTTTCAATTAAGTAACTTCCTGACAGGATTTCGCGGGTAAACCCGTTCTCTTTATTCGACCGTCCAAAGCTGACTGCGAACATAAAGAGTGAATCATTTAGATAATAATATCCGCATGATTTGAAGCCGTCAATTCATGTTCCTGGAACAAGTGAAATTCAATTAAGAACCGCACCATCGTTGCTTTCCAGTTGTCACGAGCTTGATTCGTATAGAATCTTGCAAGTTACCTACCAAGTGCTGTTTGAGGTTAACACTAGAAGGATTTCCACTTATCACTGTGAACACTAAGGTATCACTCTGAGTGTTCTGGCAAGATCACTGAGATTTTGCGTAGAGGCCTGGAACGTGTTTAAGTTCAGTTAAGAATTAAACCACTGTTGCTTTCCAGTTATCACAAGCTTGATTCATAAAGAATCGCACAAGTCACCTACCATGAGTTTTTTGATATTCGCTCAAGAAGGATTTCCATCTTCATTGTAAATACTTTCGTATTACTCGGATGTTCAGGCAAGATCATGAAGATTTTGCGTAGGACTCTTAAGATCTTTCTTACTTTTCACAGTGTATGAAGAAGCAAGGAATTATGAAAGTGTGTCCTAATGATATATTTGATGATCTCAAATGGCTCTAGACTCGATCGTGCACTTTGGATTTTAGTGATCGGAGGCTGGAGAGGAGTGCCACCTTTTCAATATCAATTTACTCGGAGTGAATAAATCAATAGATAACGTGTTGTCTCCGTGTGATTAAAACAAATACCTTTTGAGAGATATCTGAGTTAGCTGGGATGGGTTGTGCATTGCATCACTGGGTCCATGATGTCTGTCTTCAATATCGAGAATCATTAAAATGATCTCAATAGCATATGTGTTGACCCGGTTTCTGCCTAAAGTTGTAAGGAGGGCTTCTTTCTTTACACCCTTTATCTTTACAATTCTTTTTCATTCTTCAACCCCTTCAATGCTTACCAATACGTCATAACTAGCACCTTGTTGTGATTGTTCCAGTGCTAGCTTAAGTACTTGGTCGGCATTCAGCTACGTTCACAATCTTTCCCCAACTTTCCTAAGGACTACTATTTCTAGCTATGGAATGTCCTTGGGAAGATTCCTCCGGTTCTGGAAGAATCATAGGACGTAACCTATCCTACCATCCTTATGTCACCACAATCTTCATCGTCGTGAAATAAATGGGTTGTGGGTAAGTATATGTCACCATGAAAATCCATTTTGATATGCAAATCCATTTTGCTCCCCCTTAACATATGCCACGATATTCGAAAACATTTCGCACATGTCGGGATGAGCTAGCACATTAAGTCAAACCCTTTGTGATAATATCCCATATTAAATCACATTTTCTCCCCCATATTAAAAATATTAACCCAATCGATGTTTTTAATATCAATTGATTTAATGAAGTTTTAACAAAGGTTTTGGGAAGAAAAATGCGAGTCCATTTAATCTTCAAGATATCAAATGTATGAGATATGATACCGATTTGTAACATGATCACATATTCACCATATTAAAAAAAAATTGTCAAGGTTGGACCTGATAGATGAGAACATCATATGATAAGATCAAATGGTTCTTGTCAGCATATGTTGGTCGCCTCGTCACGTCTGAAGTCATCTCTTGACACCACATGTACGATTGGTATTGTAGTCTTGACACCAACTTGTGAACTTGGCACGTTCGGCATCGAAGATTCTGAATTCTTGACAATATCTCCCCCTCAATTGTTGACCCGTGTTCTATTGAAAGAGCTGTAGTCGTCGGTTGAGTAGTCGCATCGTCGAGTATGTATATACCAATTGTAGATAGCATGGTTGTAGAGATGAAAGCTTCATAAAAACAAGACTTCTCTTGTTTTAACAAATAAATGCACTGAGGCGTACATAGATTTGTGTTAGACCAAGTTATAAAGTAAACTTGATCCCTTACAAGGTTTTAAAGTAAACCTTGCCCGAGAAAATTAATTCCCGTTGTGAGCCAAAGCTTTCATAAGAAATACTTGACTTTAATATGAAAACCGGGTTGCAGTCAGAAATAACTACAAGCCATCTAGGCATGTTTTATGAAATATTTACAACTTTTGTACGAACTCTATTTATGGCACCGTGTCGATATTAATCAACATTTCTAAGGCCGTAAATATTATCGTACCAAAAGACATGCCTTTGAAAAATAAAGTAAAAATATTTTTGGATTTTTCTAGATTTTTCAATGTTTATGGTTTTTATATGGTTTTATATTTTTGTATTTTGCTTTTGTGTATAAAAATATAAACAATATATACAAATGATCACCAAGGATACGGAGAATAGTTTTACCACCACTATTCTTTCGCTTTATCTGCTAGTTCCTTAAGAGTCTCAGGCGAGAAGGTTCTCATTCCTAGCTTGTCGGCCAAAAATTCAATTCGAGCGCGATCTAAAGCCTTCGTGAAAATATCCGCCAATTGATACTCAGATCGGACAAAGTAAAGCTCGATTACCCCATTTTCCACTTGCTCCTTGATGAAGTGGTAGCGAATGTCAATATGCTTCGACCGGGAGAATTGAACGTTGTTGCAGCATAAGGCAATTGCACTCTTGTTGTCACAGTACATCGGAATCTTGTTGAAACCTAGACCATAGTCGGTTAATTGTGATCTCATCCAAAGAATTTGAGCACAGCAACCGGACATAGCTATGTATTCTGCTTCCGTACTTGAAATTGCAGCGCTTTTCTGCCTTTTCGATGCCCAACTGATTAATCGATCTCCTAGTAGTTGCAATGTTCCACTCGTGCTACGCCTTGTATCTTGACAACCCGCGTGATCCGCATCTGCATATGCCATTAGTGCAATAGAAGAGTCCTTCGAATACCAAAGTCCCCGATTAATGGTTCCTTTAAGATATCGAAAGATCCTTTTAACAGTAGCTAAGTGTAATTCAGTAGGCCTAGTTTGATACCCGGCACACATACATATAGCAAACTGAAGATCAGGTCGACTGGCTGTGATATACAGAAGAGTGCCGATCATTCCACGATAAAGTGTCGGATCAACGGCAACTCCATGTGGATCTGCATCAAGCTTAGATTTCTCCACCATTGGAGTGTCCACGGGGTCGCAAGATTCCATCTTATATTTCTTAAGCGATTCAAGGGCATATTTGGATTGATTAATAAAGATGCCTCTGGGACTCTGAGATATCTGAAGACCTAAGAAGAATGATACCTTGCCCATCATTGACATCTTAAACTTGGAAGACATGAGTGTCCCAAACTCATCCGATAAGGTTTGGGTCGAGGCTGCAAATATAATATCATCAACGTATATTTGTACCATAATCATATCTTTACCTCGTTTCTGAATGAACAGCGTGGGATCCACCTTGCCTTTTGCGAAGCCTTGAGTAATGAGGAATTGTGACAATAGATCATACCATGCGCGTGGAGCTTGCTTCAACCCATAGAGAGCCTTCTTAAGCTTGTACACATGATTTGGATAATTAGGATTCACAAAACCATCCGGCTGTTGAACATAGACCTCTTCCTAGAGTTCACCATTAAGAAATGCCGTCTTCACATCCATCTGATAGACAATCATATTCATATGGGTTGCATAAGCGAGGAATAGTCTAATAGCTTCCAAACGGGCAACAGGTGCAAAGGATTCCATAAAGTCAACGCCCAATAATTGCTTGTATCCACGAGCTACTAGTCGAGCTTTGTTTTTCAGTATTCCGCCTAACTCATCGAGTTTCACCTTGTAAACCCATTTCAAAGTGAGTAACTGTACTTGATCCGGGCATGGGACAAGTTCCCATACTTCAAGTCGTATAAACTCATTAAGTTCTTCTTGCATAGCTTCTATCCAACAGGATTGAGTAAAAGCTTCTTTCCATGTCTTAGGTTCAACTTCAGTAAGAAAAGCATCAAAGTGACAAAACATTGCACTTTCTTGTAACTGACTTCGTGTGGATACCGGACGATTAGGGTCACCAATAATAGAATCTATAGGATGATCCTTTGTCCACTTACTGTCATGTTCACGAATCCGTGGATTGGAGTAAACTGTAGAAGGAGCTTCCTCTGAGGTGGACGGCCCGACTTGATTAGGGTCGGGAATAGATACACCAAAGAATGGAAGTTCACGCATTTGAGCGAATTCCAAATCGTGATCATCGTCATCCTCTTCATCATCAATAGGCATGACATGGGTAGTTGTTACTTGTGTTGGTTGAGAATTACTCGTTGTTGGTATATCTTGACTGTAACACCCCCACAATTGTTATGCGCAGCGGAACTACAACAATGGGTGCTACACAGTATTCATTGCACACAAGAGATATCAAACGACGCTAAAAAGACGTCGACTTAAAAATTCAACATTTAAAATTGTTAGATAATACATGTCCACAGTTTTTCCAACCCCAAATAGTGCACAGAGTTTAGCGTTTCGGTCCCCATGAATCTCAACCCAAAAACTTCAGTTTTACAACCACATGACATTAAACATAAAAATTGTTTAAGTAGAAAAGGAGGGAAAAACAAGCGGACACCAAGCCGATCACACAACATCCATCCCATGCATGCTCCATCCTACTGCTCAGCGGTTACCTGAAATACATGCCAAAAATTTGGTCAACGAAAACGTTGAGTGGAATTCATAGGTTTTTCAATCCATTTGAACGTATATATAATAAAAACCATTCGTGATCATTTATAGTCTTGTCGATCAAACAAACTATAATCAGGATACTGACAATTGTGTTTAAGCTCATGACACTAATCCGTTAACTCAATCACCCGCGTAAATATACCGGCATGATTCAGATGAAACCAGTGCCCCTCTAAAGGCATCAGTTGCAATTATACCTTATTTCTCATACAAAATAATCTACCGCAGAACTTACTATAAGTACAGCTTCTCGGCTAGCATTGGGTCGTTAACCCCGTAGTACTACAAATTGCATAAGCGGCTATTTCCCCCTTCGCAAGGGCAAGACAATAGTTAATAGTTCATGAATTTAGGGACTTTTGCAACTTTGGTACTCAACACAATTTCTAAGGCAACTTTCGGGTCTAACAATCATTCATGATATACGTTCCTTTTAAAAACTAGCATGCATTTCCCTCGCGGGTAAAACAATTTGAAATAAGTATAAGCGAGGCTATAAATTCACACCTTAGATATTAAGTAGTCGGTAGTTCGAGGAGTGTTCACTGACGATGTTACGGATGCCCGGGTAAATCAACACCTATCACAAATAACGCGTAATGAGTAACCTCATTTAAATACTTACGGTACTGTATAAAATACATATATACAAGTCACTTAAGACAAATATAACTCACGCCAAAAACAAAAACAACAAGTATCATTCATTTTATTCCATTCGTTCTTATAACCTACGTTGTCCATTTTTACACGTTCTCGCCGGTACTTGACTAAAGTACGGGCTGTTTTGCCTTATTAAACCTTGCTTATAAAATTTGATAAAATTTCCAAAAATCCTATATGACCTGTAGATAACATGTTTTTAAACCCAATAAAAGTTTTCACTTTTACGACCCGTCACGCAACTCATTTCCACGACTACATTTTACGGGCTGAAATTGCGCTTCGACCAATTTTGACCACTTTGACCTATATGAAAAATACCTTTGACTTCCTTGACTCATAAGTCAACATATAGACTCATTTGTACAGGTTAGGGACCAAGTTTTGACCCTTGATCATTCACCAAATTATACTTGTGACCCTCGGGATTTGACTAAAACTTTGCACAAATCCGGATTGTGAAAGTCCTCGTCTCCCGGTACCCGATCTTTAAAATGTCATAACTTTTAGCTCGTTTTGAGTCACGGGCTCTACCTTATACCAAATTAAAGCTAGAAAAACCCTCTATCACTATATTTAGTTTTCAAGACTTGAAACAAAAATCATTTTTCCAAAATAGACCAAATGTTTCTGCCTAAAAATGACTATACCAAAAACATGCTTAGACTCGATTCCAAGACTTCTAACCAACACTAAACATCATCCTAAGCCTTCCCAAACATATCCTAACATCAAACTTCCATCCTACCCCTATTGATCAACCAATCTCAATATCAAGAATCAAAGAAAATACACATGCAAGTAATAAAACCTATATGAACCTTTCTAAAACAACAAACCAAACACAAATATAACATGCAAATTCAACAACCACCATGGCTCCCCAAACAACCCCCATTGCCGTGGGGTTTGGGTGACCAAATCACCACAACCAAATTAATTTTGGTGGGTTTTCATGGTGTTTATACTTCCATAACACTCAAAATTAACATGCATTAGCTCAAATAGCCACAAAAACGAATTTTGGATCATATGAAAAATCTTGAAAAATTTTTATCAATGCATGTTGGATTTGATTACATGAATAGGTGGGTAATGACCAAACTAAGCGTGGTCTAACCTTAGATTTTTGAAAAATCAAGTAGAAAAGATTTTTGGTGGATTTTTGTGTGTTGTGGGTGTGCCGTGAGTTTAGAGAGAGACAAGGGAGGGAGTGTTTGATTTTTCTTGTGAAATGTTGTATGTGTTTGTGTGTTTGTCCACTTTGCCCCTTTTTGATAGTTAGGAGGGACCTAAGTGCAATATTGGGCTTCTTTTGTCCTTAAATAGAAAACAACCTCAAAACTTTGCGGGTTTGACTCATTTGTCACTTTTGAAAATTTTACGGGAGTCGGAAATCTTCCCGAACGCTCCAAAATATTTTTGGGATACTTTAAATGTACTTGGAAGGCTATAAAACTCACACGACTCAACTTAACACGTACCGTAAATAAAATTCTCGAAAAATTACATTATCGATAAATCGTCAAAAATTATATAAAATTGGGCATCCCTCGGGATCGTAATCGTCATCGTCCTTCTCAAAACGTCAAACGTAAAAATTATAACCTCGAACATTGGCTCTAACCAAAATACTTATAATTATAGAAATTAAAATTTATTAAAAATTTCAAAAATTAGCGTAATTTAGGATATCGTTAATGACCTCGATTCTAGGGTGTCACATCCACCCCTCCTTAAAGAGAGCGACGTCCCGGCGCTCGCCTCTTCTTGTACTCACATTTCGTCTTACTGGAACAAATGAGGATACCTTTCCTTGAAAAAGTCCTCACGTTCCCAGGTGTATTCCGGTCCACGCTTAGAATTCCATCGGACCTTCACAAGGAATCCTACTATGCTTCAACCGCTTGACCTCCCGGTCCATGATTTCCACAGGTTCTTCCACGAAGTGCATTTTGTCGTCTAGTCGAATCTCGTCCAAAGGAATCACCAATTCCTCGTCCGCCAAACTCTTCTTCAGGTTCGATACGTGGAACGTGTCATGAATAGCACTAAGTTCGGTCGGCAATTCTAACTTGTACGCTACTGGTCCAATTCGTTCAACGATCTTAAACGGTCCAATATACCTCGGACTCAACTTTCCTTTCTTCCCAAAACGAATTACACCCTTCCATGGCGATACCTTGAGCATAACCATATCTCCAACTTCAAACTCCAACGGTTTCCTTCGGTTATCAGCATAACTTTTCTGTCGGCTTCTCGCAGCAAGTAGTCGGTTCTTGATCTGCACGATCTTCTCTGTCGTTTCTAAAACCATTTCGGGTCCAGTCAATTGACTTTCCCCTACTTCACTCCAACACACAGGCGATCTACACTTCCTTCCATACAATGCTTCGAACGGTGCCGCTTTGATACTCGCGTGATAACTATTATTGTACGAAAATTCCACCAGAGGCAAGTGGCGTTCCCAACTTCCTCCAAAATCGATCACGCATGCTCGGAGCATGTCCTCCATCGTTTGAATCGTTCGTTCACTCTGGCCGTCAGTTTCCGGGTGATAAGCCGTGCTTAAACTCAGTTCAGTGCCCATCGCACGTTGAAGCGATTTCCAAAATTCCGACGTAAATCTACTGTCACGATCCGAAATGATCGATAACGGCACTCCATGTCTACAGACGATCTCTTTCACGTACACGCTGGCGAGTTTTTCCATGCTGTCCGTCTTCTTCATAGGTAAGAAATGAGCAGATTTCGTCAACCTGTCCACAATTACCCATATCATATCGTTTCCACTAGGAGTCCTAGGTAAACCCGTCACAAAATCCATTGCGATTTTCTCCCATTTCCATTCTGGGATTTCCGGTCGTACCAACAATCCAGATGGTTTCTTATGTTCTGCCTGAACCTTCGCGCAAGTCAAACACTTACTGACGTAACGAGCAATATCTGCCTTCATATTCGGCCACCAATAGACTTTCTTCAGGTCGTGGTACATCTTATCCGATCCAGGATGTATCGAATACTTCGACTTATGCGACTCATTCATAACCAATTCTCGAACTCCAGGCTTTCCTTCCTCAGATGGACACAATGGTAACCAAATTCGATTCTCAAAATACCTTAGTCCGTCAGACCTAATCACAAAAAGAGGTTTCAACATTCGTCCCAAATTCTCGGCTTCAATATTCCCTTTCATCAATCCTCTCTCCTGAGCCTCCAGTATGGTTTCAGTTAAGTCAACGCTCTCACTCATCACTAAAGCTCTAACCCTCAAAGGTTTCTCCCGTTCCTTCCTACTTAATGCATCCGCTACAACATTCGCCTTGCCAGGGTGATAGCGAATTTCACAGTCATAATCACTCAATAGTTCAACCCATCGTCTTTGTCGCATATTCAACTCCTTTTGATCTAAAATGTGCTGCAAACTCTTGTGATCAGTGAATACAACACACTTTGTCCCATACAGATAGTGTCTCCACAGTTTCAACGCAAAAACTACCGCTCCTAATTCCAAATCGTGCGTCGTGTAGTTCTCCTCGTTCTTCCTTAATTGCCTCGACGCGTAAGCTATCACCTTTTCACGTTGCATTAATACTGCTCCGTAACCTTTACGAGACGCATCACAATACACTACGAAATCTTCGGTTCCTTCAGGCAATGATAAAGTCGGCGCGGAACATAACTTATCCTTGAGCGTTTCGAAAGCAAGCTCTTCCTTATTTCCCCATTCATACACCCTATTCTTCTCGGTAAGCCGCGTCCATGGTTTCGCAATCAATGAAAATCCTTCAATAAACCTTCTATAATACCCAGCTAAACCCAAAAATTGTCGAACTTCAGTCGGCGTCGTCGGTGCTGACCATTCCCTGATCGCTATGATCTTAGCAGGATCTACACGAACTCCTTCCTTATCAATCACATGACCTAGAAACTGCACTGATTCCAACCAAAACTCACACTTAGAGAATTTTGCATACAGTTTCTCCTTCCTTAACAACTCCAAAATCTTTCTCAGGTGCTTCTCGTGCTCCTCCTTACTCTTAGAGTAAATAAGTATGTCGTCGATGAAAACAATAACAAACTTATCTAGATACGGCTTGCACACGCGATTCATAAGATCCATGAATACAGCAGGCGCGTTTGTCAACCCAAACGGCATCACTCGAAATTCAAAGTGTCCATACCGCGTACGAAAGGCAGTTACAGGAATATCCTCCTCTCTTACACGCAGTTGATGATACCCTGATCTTAAATCGATCTTTGAGTATACACTGGACCAGATCAATTGCAAGGTTCAATTAAGTCGATTTTAAAAGCGTAGTTTCCTAACTTCAAGGTACACCCTTTCAGTATAGAATTCGTACTAACAATTTTTCCATCGGCTAATTCAACATTATAACTAGTCGTTAACAACACCGGTTCTCTATCGATATGACGACTAAATCTAACCTCTATAAAACTCTTGTCGGAGCCAGAATCAAATAAAATACTAGCATAACAAGCGTCTAGCAAAAACGTACCGGTAACCACATTGGGACCTTGTGGTTTATCAACAGTTCCCACTTGATACACAGCTGCCGCATTATTTCCTCCCCGTCTGTTCCCTGCCTTCGGGCAATTTGCTTGCACATGCCCTCTTTCTCCACAGCTATAACATCCTCTCATCCTGATAGCATTAGCCCCAGTGGCTACTCCTCCCATTCGACAACTAGCAGTCCTATGACCTGCCTTTCCACATTTGCCGCATGCCTGCGGGCAGTTTCCAACATGATACAAGTTGCACTTTCCACAATGGGGATTCACTTTCACACCTCTAGGGTTCGTCACGGCCCTCATCCCTTCGTTCCTTCTCTGATTAAACTGCTGATTACGGTTCGGCCCTTGGTTGTTTCGATTTCCTCCTCGGTTCTGGCCTTGGGATTGATTGCCTTGTGCTGCCTCCCATTTTCTTTTGTTGCCCTCAGCAATGTAGTTCTGCTTGTCCTGAAGCTTAACGTCCATCAAAACGTGTGCCATTTGAACCGCTTCATCAAACGTTCCAGGTTTCGACGAAGTTGTTTCACCCTTGATGTTGCTAGATAAACCCTTAATATACTGCTTCATTTTCTTGGCGTCATTGGCAAATATGTCCGGACACAAAAGACTTAACTCATTGAATCTCCTGGTGTAAGCAGCTATATCGTTGTTCTTTAAGGTCAAATGTCTCAATTCGTCCTCCAATTGCCCCAATTCCTCCTCTGGGCAGAACTTCTTTGTCAACAAAGCTTTGGTCGCATTCCACGTTCTTGCATTTGCTACAGCCAATCCCACCGTAGCTACCTGGGTGTTCCACCAGCTTAACGCATCATCCAGAAATGTAGCTGCTGCAAACTTTACTTTATCCGCCTCTGCACAACCACTGATTTCAAACGTACTCTCAACTTTTTCCAACCATCGCCTAAGTTCTAGGGCTCCACCTGATCCACGGAACTGCGTAGGACCGCACTTCATAAAGCTTGAATAGGTACACACTCTCGGGGCTGGTTGTCTCCCCGCGTTCCTTCCTGGATCCTGATTTCTCCCAGCTCGGTCTGCTTGCAACGCATTAGCTATCGCTTCCTGAATCATGTTGTTAACACGATCGGCAGTCAACTTTGGAGGCATTGTTTTATCGAATATCTCTTTCTGCAAGACAAGAAAATAGAAAAACAATGTAAGTATTCATATCAAGTTTCCCAGACATAAAATACATACAACGACACATCACTACGGAGTTACTAATATTCATCAATTCACACCACAAAAGATCAAATTTAAGACATATCACAGATCATGAAAGGTAACATAGATTGTATTGATAGTTAACCAAAATCGTGACAAGTAATGCCACTACAATCATTCACCACAAAACATCAAGTACTTGAGTTTCTCGTCATAATACCATCATACAAAGGTCTAAAATAGTTCTATTACAATGATCAAAGAAAAATACAAAACAAGTAACTAGGCATGTGGTGATCCACACTGCCTCTTGGATGGCGGCTCGTTGTCGTCCTCGGTTTCCTCATCACTCACGTCCTCGTCCACATCATCCACTTTTCCCTTTCCTTTCTCATCTGGCCCACATTCTGTTTCCTTTCTCGTCCCTGATGTGGATCCATGCTCAATCGCTCCTTGACTTCCCACCGAAATACAAGCACCTCCAGTAGGCGGCTGAACCATGAAGTCATTCGCCTCCATCTCCACATCGTCCACGAATCTCCAATCCGGGGGCAATGAATCCCTCACACGATGCTCCCAACTCTGCATCCTCGACAACCTCATCTGGTCTTCCCTCACACGATCAAGACTAGCACTTAAATTCGCAACCATTGATTTCAAACTGTTGATGGCACTTGTGTTCATCATCCCATCATACGCAATTCTTGAAGTCCTTTCCAACAATCTTTCGTCCGCCTTGTCATTCTCGTCGAATCTACTGACCACCCTTGATTCCACCACATACCTCATGCACATCGATCCTTCCAACCCTCTCACAGTCCGTCGCACGTCATGATAATTCCTCGGTCCGGGACAGCAAATTTCTGGGATGCCTTGATGAAGAGAATTTGCGCTCATTGCACCTTCGGCTCTTCTGGGAATATCTGGTACACCAACCAGATGGGAAGTACGCATAGGCGTGGGACAAGTGGTTCTCCTTGAGTCGGGGTCCTGGGCTCGTACATCGTTACCGTTATCGTTGGGCGGTACCTCGGCCATTCCTGCAATAACAGCGAATTTCGGAGGGTACATAAGTAATTATACAATAATTATAAATATATGCATGCAAATGCAATGCAAAGGTGGTACTCATGCCCGAAATGTAATAATATGATGCTCATGCATGATAAATATGAAAATTACGATGTCGGATATTTCACGTAAATTTTAACGTCTACATATAGTAATTCCATACTTATATAATAATTACCCACATATATATACTTTACTCAAAAGTATACGTCAAATGCCATAAATACAACAATAAATCTTACCGGAGCCATGCAGGATAGTTGCGTGTGCTTGGACCCTTTTCTTACGACACCAAAAGTTATAGTTTAGGATTTTCAAAAACGACCTAGTTCTCTATAACTCGTGGCTCTGATTACCAATCTGTAACACCCCCACAATTGTTATGCGCAGCGGAACTACAACAATGGGTGCTACACAGTATTCATTGCACACAAGAGATATCAAACGACGCTAAAAAGACGTCGACTTAAAAATTCAACATTTAAAATTGTTAGATAATACATGTCCACAGTTTTTCCAACCCCAAATAGTGCACAGAGTTTAGCGTTTCGGTCCCCATGAATCTCAACCCAAAAACTTCAGTTTTACAACCACATGACATTAAACATAAAAATTGTTTAAGTAGAAAAGGAGGGAAAAACAAGCGGACACCAAGCCGATCACACAACATCCATCCCATGCATGCTCCATCCTACTGCTCAGCGGTTACCTGAAATACATGCCAAAAATTTGGTCAACGAAAACGTTGAGTGGAATTCATAGGTTTTTCAATCCATTTGAACGTATATATAATAAAAACCATTCGTGATCATTTATAGTCTTGTCGATCAAACAAACTATAATCAGGATACTGACAATTGTGTTTAAGCTCATGACACTAATCCGTTAACTCAATCACCCGCGTAAATATACCGGCATGATTCAGATGAAACCAGTGCCCCTCTAAAGGCATCAGTTGCAATTATACCTTATTTCTCATACAAAATAATCTACCGCAGAACTTACTATAAGTACAGCTTCTCGGCTAGCATTGGGTCGTTAACCCCGTAGTACTACAAATTGCATAAGCGGCTATTTCCCCCTTCGCAAGGGCAAGACAATAGTTAATAGTTCATGAATTTAGGGACTTTTGCAACTTTGGTACTCAACACAATTTCTAAGGCAACTTTCGGGTCTAACAATCATTCATGATATACGTTCCTTTTAAAAACTAGCATGCATTTCCCTCGCGGGTAAAACAATTTGAAATAAGTATAAGCGAGGCTATAAATTCACACCTTAGATATTAAGTAGTCGGTAGTTCGAGGAGTGTTCACTGACGATGTTACGGATGCCCGGGTAAATCAACACCTATCACAAATAACGCGTAATGAGTAACCTCATTTAAATACTTACGGTACTGTATAAAATACATATATACAAGTCACTTAAGACAAATATAACTCACGCCAAAAACAAAAACAACAAGTATCATTCATTTTATTCCATTCGTTCTTATAACCTACGTTGTCCATTTTTACACGTTCTCGCCGGTACTTGACTAAAGTACGGGCTGTTTTGCCTTATTAAACCTTGCTTATAAAATTTGATAAAATTTCCAAAAATCCTATATGACCTGTAGATAACATGTTTTTAAACCCAATAAAAGTTTTCACTTTTACGACCCGTCACGCAACTCATTTCCACGACTACATTTTACGGGCTGAAATTGCGCTTCGACCAATTTTGACCACTTTGACCTATATGAAAAATACCTTTGACTTCCTTGACTCATAAGTCAACATATAGACTCATTTGTACAGGTTAGGGACCAAGTTTTGACCCTTGATCATTCACCAAATTATACTTGTGACCCTCGGGATTTGACTAAAACTTTGCACAAATCCGGATTGTGAAAGTCCTCGTCTCCCGGTACCCGATCTTTAAAATGTCATAACTTTTAGCTCGTTTTGAGTCACGGGCTCTACCTTATACCAAATTAAAGCTAGAAAAACCCTCTATCACTATATTTAGTTTTCAAGACTTGAAACAAAAATCATTTTTCCAAAATAGACCAAATGTTTCTGCCTAAAAATGACTATACCAAAAACATGCTTAGACTCGATTCCAAGACTTCTAACCAACACTAAACATCATCCTAAGCCTTCCCAAACATATCCTAACATCAAACTTCCATCCTACCCCTATTGATCAACCAATCTCAATATCAAGAATCAAAGAAAATACACATGCAAGTAATAAAACCTATATGAACCTTTCTAAAACAACAAACCAAACACAAATATAACATGCAAATTCAACAACCACCATGGCTCCCCAAACAACACCCATTGCCGTGGGGTTTGGGTGACCAAATCACCACAACCAAATTAATTTTGGTGGGTTTTCATGGTGTTTATACTTCCATAACACTCAAAATTAACATGCATTAGCTCAAATAGCCACAAAAACGAATTTTGGATCATATGAAAAATCTTGAAAAATTTTTATCAATGCATGTTGGATTTGATTACATGAATAGGTGGGTAATGACCAAACTAAGCGTGGTCTAACCTTAGATTTTTGAAAAATCAAGTAGAAAAGATTTTTGGTGGATTTTTGTGTGTTGTGGGTGTGCCGTGAGTTTAGAGAGAGACAAGGGAGGGAGTGTTTGATTTTTCTTGTGAAATGTTGTATGTGTTTGTGTGTTTGTCCACTTTGCCCCTTTTTGATAGTTAGGAGGGACCTAAGTGCAATATTGGGCTTCTTTTGTCCTTAAATAGAAAACAACCTCAAAACTTTGCGGGTTTGACTCATTTGTCACTTTTGAAAATTTTACGGGAGTCGGAAATCTTCCCGAACGCTCCAAAATATTTTTGGGATACTTTAAATGTACTTGGAAGGCTATAAAACTCACACGACTCAACTTAACACGTACCGTAAATAAAATTCTCGAAAAATTACATTATCGATAAATCGTCAAAAATTATATAAAATTGGGCATCCCTCGGGATCGTAATCGTCATCGTCCTTCTCAAAACGTCAAACGTAAAAATTATAACCTCGAACATTGGCTCTAACCAAAATACTTATAATTATAGAAATTAAAATTTATTAAAAATTTCAAAAATTAGCGTAATTTAGGATATCGTTAATGACCTCGATTCTAGGGTGTCACATTGACCAATTGTTGGTGTAGATGTATCTGATTGTGCTTCGGTTGCTGGAGCGACAACTTCGGTTATCGGAGCTATTACCTCAGGTTCTGGAGCAACAATAGTTGGAGGAGTAAAGAATTCATCAAAGAATGGTTGAAACAACGTATCCCATTCATTCCTAGTAGGTGGTGTAAATGATGATGAAGTAGGGTTGTTTGGGACAAGACCAGAACTAATATTACTGGGTCCCATTTCATGAAGTGCGGGTTCAGAGCTGCTTTGCTCAGAAGCCATTGCTGTCAGCTCATCAAAATCAACATTCATAGTTTCGAGGATCTTGCAAGAGTTACGGTTGTAGATTCGGTATGCCTTCTTTGCGGGTGCGTAACCAATGAAAATACCAATATCAGCCTTTGGTTGAAGTTTTCCCAAATTGTCACCATCATTATTTAGATAGCAAAGAGAACCAAATACATGAAGATAGGATAAATCCGGTACTTTTCCATGGAGAAGCTCATAAGGTGTTTTACCATGGCGTTTACGAATTAGTGACCGGTTTTGGGTGTACACTGCTGTTGATACTGCTTCTGCCCATAAAAACAATGGAGCCTTTGCGTAAATTAACATCGTTCGAGCAGCTTCCATAAGTGTGCGATTTCGTCTTTCAACGACACCGTTTTGTTGTGGAGTGCGTGCAACGGATGTTTCATGAGATATGCCAACTTCTTCATAATAATCACGCAAGATTTGATTTACAAATTCGGTTCCATTATCTGTACGAATGCGTCGGACAGTAGTGTTGAGACGTACTTGAATCATCTTGAGAAATCTGATGATGAATTTAGGTGCCTCATTTTTTTCTTTAAGAAATTTCACCCATGTAAACCGAGAGTAATCATCCACAATAACGAGGATGTACTTTTTGCCACTAAGACTTTCAACACGCATTGGCCCACAAAGATCCATATGCAAAAGATAAAGTTTCTCTTGGTTGGTGTCTTCAGTCTTGGGTTTGTAAGACTTCTTAGTGCTTTTCCCCATTGTACACGCGGAACACAAATGATCCTTGTGAAATGATAGTTTAGGAAGACCACGAACAAGTTCGTTTTTCGCCAAGTGATTAATAGCGTCAAAGTTAAGATGAGATAACCGTCGATGCCATAACCATGACTTAGTCTTCGATGCTTTGGAGAGAAGACATACGGGAGAAGCGGCCATCATGTCTTGTAGAGACAAAGTATACAAATTATTCCCTCGAGTACCTTTCAATAAATCAACCCCTTCCAAATTGCGAATGAAGCAGGTATGCTCTCGAAAAGCAACTTCTAGGTTTGCATCACAAAATTGTCCCACAGAAAATAAGTTGTGACCGAGACCTTCCACGTAATACACTCTTGAAATTATAACATTCCCAATATGATATTCACCGTAACCCATTATCTTTGCTATATGATCATTTCCAAATCTAACCGTACCAAGAAACTTGCTGACGAAATTTCTGAGCTGAGAGCGATCTCCGGTCATATGCTTGGAGCAACCAGAGTCCAAATACCAGAGAAGAATTTGGACCACCTGTTTTCAATAACAACAGTAGACAATGCATTGGAAACTATTGGTTCCGGAGTGTTAGCAGATACAGATATAGAATTATCAGAATTGCTAACATTTTTGAGATCCTTAGATTTCCTGCTTTTTCTAATGTGAGTTTTAGCACTAACAGGTTTTACTGTTCCAACTTTCTTAGGTTTTGGATTATTCGCGGGCACTACAGTGGGAGTAGACCTATTTAAAGGGCACTTGGTTCCTACGGTAGTGTCAGTGTTCCTAGTTAAAGGACACGCTTGTGTTTTGGTAGCCTTGGTACTCCTAGTTAAAGGGCACGCTTTCTTCACTTCAGTGGGAGTGATCCTAGTTAAAGGGCACATATTTCCTACTATAGTGAAAGTTCTACCAGTGGGACGCCACATCCAACCAACTTGGGTTAACACTTTCCCAGTCGGTTTCCATTCTAATCCATGTTTCCGGGCATGCATCTCATTCACATGGTCAATAAGGCAAGAATCATGACGACTAGAAAACATACATTCATTGCAATTCCAACATTTTAAATTAGAATTCACAGTAGGCTTAGAACGCTGCACAACCCCAGAGCCGTTAGGTTTAGCTACATGATTCTTTTTATTCAAAACAGAAATAACATTCCTAGGATGGGCTTCTACTTTCTTCTTCACTTAACTACTAGATGGGGGCAAGATCCTCATTCTTCTTGTTTCTCTTAAGCTTAGATCTTTGAGCCTTAGTAGTGGTGCTTACTTCTGTAGAAAGCAACACGGGAATATTAGAAGCTGGTTTGGATTCCGCCTTATCTTTAGTGACCAAAGTTTGAGATGGTTTAGTCCTAGGGCCCTTGTTAAGTGGTGTGACGGCAATAAGGGTTCTTTTGATTGCACTAGAGGACGATGCTGAGATAGTGGCTGCGTTATCCACAACATTCTTACCTTTTAGAGTACGAAGTGTTTCCTTTAACTCAGCCAAGACCAGATTCTTATCACAAATTTGTTCCCTTAAATCAGATATTTCCATCGACTTTCGATTCAATTGTTCAATCAATGATTGATTCTGTGCAGTGGTATTAGCACATGCGGGCTTTACTGAATCAAAGAGTCGTGTATTTTTCTGTTTTAAGTTATCAACTTTGGACAAAATCTTGGAAACTCGATTATCTAGATCAAGTTTAAGATTCTCAGCGGCCTCAAGTACGTTCACACAGTTAAGCTCCTTAGATTTCTCTATGTCTATCGGCAAAGATTGAGCAACCTTGTCACTTGGCTGACGCTATTTTGATTGTAAATTCAATCGAAAATTCTTTTCAAAATTTGCATCATCGATATTAACACCTTAGAATGACGTTTCAAAGATTTCTTGAATAAATTGTTGCTTGCATTCAAGCGAAATACAATGTGTTTGAATCTCATCAAAACGTTTTGAAAGCGAAGAATATGAATCTTGAAGCTTTAAAAATTCAGCGTCAGATTCGTGACAAGTACTATCTATCACAGTATGCACAGATTCAACATTATGCACAATAGAATCATTATCAACACTTGTATTCACACAGACAGAGACTATATCATGAGACATCACTTGATTCAGAAGCATATCATTATGGCGTGAAACCCGTTCTATTTCAAGTAAACTGTTTTCGTAAGCATCTTCCATTTCATTGAAAACACGTCTAACTTCTTCTATTTCCAAAAACAAATCTTGATCAATATTACGAAGACAAGCTTTAACATTGTTTACAAACGGAACAATTTCATCTCGAAACGCAGCTCTAGTGTGCTCAAAGTTCCATTCACCTTCCGTTATGGCCGTGGCCGTCGTACGTTCCAAAATGACCTTGTCAAACTCGGCTAAGTACTGGTGAACCGTATTTATGTTAACGGACGCCTTACTTACCGGTGGAATTAACTTCGTTAAATCTTTTTTGACGAGTGTAGGAGACGTACTAGGAAGGTTTTCATTTGACAAACTTTGGGGCACAAGAACTGTTAATTCTGCTAATTCCTTTTGTAAGCGAATGCGTGTCTTTTTCGAAAATTGATCTTTGTTATGTTGATCATAATCAATTGTATGGAATTTTGAAAGCATTTTAGAATGAGTTTCATCCCCAAGTGATTGTGTCTCCTCAGTACTACGAACAAAAGGTGCTTCTTTCGATTTGCCAATTATGGTCATATCATACAGACCGGGAATATATTCCTGAGCTTGTTTTGCATAACCGGGATTAGGTGGTAAATCTTGAAGACGCTTAAGTTCGAATTCTTTAAATGATTTAGTTAAAAGATGAACCTTTTCTGTGGAAGCGTATTGTTTTAAAAGCTGTTGTTCTTTGAATTTAAGAAGTTTGGTAGCATTAATTTCCGATTCAACCTTTTTAGACTCGAGAGTTTCGAAATCCATTTTAAGTTTCTGAAAATCATTGACAACCGACTCTTTTTCTTTTAATTCATTGGAAAGAATAGCTTTTAATGATTCTATTTCTTTCAAGTGTTCAATCTTTTCAAAACGAAAGTGGTCAAATTCAGAACATGTTATTTTCTCTTCTTGAGGGACCATTTCAAAAGTTTTGACCTTTTCTTTATGCAACGCAAGCTCAGCAGTTAGGGTGGAATTCGTATCTACGGATTGTCTGAGGGCCATATGCATTTGATCAATAATATGTTTAGGCACCATGACCAAATCATGTTGAGCATAAGATTCCATACCCGTCGCAGCATTTGGTTGAGGTTCACTCAAATGTGTAGAATTGGGTACCACATCATTTGAGTTACTAGTTCCCGAATGCTGTTCGAGGTTGTCATTTTCATGCCCAACTTGATGTTGGTTACTATCAATATTATTGGATGTGGTTGGTACCTCACTGATGACATCAGAACCGTAGTGAGAGAGATTAGCAACGAGAGCAGCTTGGGCAGAGTGAATGTCATCACAATCCGAATCGTATGCATCAAGATCGTCCGCTTGATAAGCTGCATTAGAAGTGGAAACAACTACAATGCCTTCAGTATCTGCTGCCCCTGGGTCTGCCAGAAATGCCAACTCCTCTGAATCCAAAATCTTCCCCTTAGACTGAGCATCAACCAAATACATCTTCTCACGAAACCATGCATCATCCCTTCTCCTTTTCGGCTGAGTGCATTCCCTAGCCATATGACCTTGTCCTCGGCAATTGTAGCAAGTCACAACCTTCTTAGGACCAATAGGACTCCCATTTCCACTAGCTTGAGCATTCACAGCTTGATTGTTCCCAGTCCTTGTAGGAGGTCCATATGAATTTTGCCTTCCCTGAATAGGTTGCACCATCACTTGACCATCTTGAACAGTGGCTTGTTGTCGAGGATTTGATGATGTGCGGAGCTGATTGTTTGTTGGTGGAAATCCTCTAGTGGCAACAAGTTTTGACAAGTAGGCGGTGAGATGGTTTAGAACATCAGCTGCCATATCATTTGGAGTAAAGACCGGTGCTTGGATTGGTGGAAGTTCATTAGAGTAGAAAGCTTGTGCTGGTTGTGCTTCTATTGGAAAATATCCTTGCTGAGGAGTATAGCCCAATGGAGAAGTGTTGGCTTGTGATGGTGATGTTTGATATGGTGGTTGCTGTTGAAAAGATTGTTGATGAACACTTTGTTGATATTCTTGTTGTGACATCATTGGTGGTTGATAAGATGGTTGCTGTGGTTGCTGATAGATGTGTGGTGGTGGCTGCTGCAAGTATGATGGTTGTTGATAAGTATAAGCCATGTTTTGTTGAGAAGCATACATTGCAAGTGGATCATGAACTTGAGGTGTAGACAACCGAGCCTCGATCACATGGCATTCATGTTGTTGAAGAAAAGCTTGAAGTTGATCCACATTGGTGTTATGCAAGTCCTTAGCCAATTTAACATCCGTCACGTATTTTTTCCATTCTGGAGGAAGAGTGTTCAAATACTTGGTGTTCAATTGAAAGGTAGGAATTGCCATGCCATAGATGTTAAGCTCATTCAACAATAGGGTAAATCTCAGATAGTAATCATTGAGAGTCTCCCCTGGCACATAGGCAAACTTATCAAAAGTATCATAAAGCTTACACTCTCGTTCTTGTTTAGTTAATGAGGTGCCTTGCATTAGAACACGAATTCTATCCCATAACTCTTTGGCAAATTTATGTTTGCTGACGAGTTTGTAGACATCTGGAGGAAGAGCTTGGAGAATGATGTTTGTAGCATACTTATCACATTTATCTTGAATCTTCATATCTCCAGTCAACTCACCCGTTGTGCGAGGACGAGTGGTCGTACCTTCCGTCACAGTACCATAATCTAATGGTCCATTGAGCACCGATGCCCAAATTAGATGTCCATTTTCCTTGTTCAACATATAAAGTTCCATTCGGGAAGCCCATTCCTCATACATAGTCTTCACCAACATTGGTGGACGATTATCCGTACCCGAGAGGATGGACTTATCCGTAAGAGATGTATACTCCATTTCAATAAGTTAAGATTTACAAAGTTGATCGAACAATGAAATAAGGTTAAGTATTTTTGTGTTGAAGTCGAGAAACAATGTTAAAATCCCTTAAAATATGTTCTCGAAATTTTTTATGGAATAATTTTTGGTTTGTCGGAAAGTCTAGATCGGAATGCCAGATCGGAATGTCAGATCGTAATACCAGATCGGAATACCAGATCGTAATGTAACACTGTCGGAATGATGATGGTATCGGAATGCCTAGATCGCAATGCAGAGCGGTCGAAATGTTCAGATCGCAAAGAGCTATCGTAATACTCAGATCGCAAAGCCTATCGGAATGTTCAGATCGCAAAGCCTATCGGAATGATTCAGATCGCAAAGTGGATGTCAAAATTCGAGCAGAGTAACGACTTAACAAACCTTCCTTATACCCGTCGGAATCTCAGATCGCAATAGCTATCGGAATGATTCAGATCGGAATAAGTGATAAAAATCCAACGATCGCAATGTAGAAACCTAACCCTTTCCGATGGTTAAGCTATTGCGATGGAGGCCCAAGTACAGTTGTACTTTCCGATGGATGTTGCTGCTGAAATTTCGGAATGTAGAACACACCCTTTTTTGCACTTTTGATCCAAGAAAACTGAAGTTTTAATGAAAACCAAGATACCAAGAACACGTTTAAGCACAAATCCCTATGTTACACTACTTGATACTACGATCAAAGCAAAATTTTTTGAAGATTTCGGCAAAACACACTTATACAATACGAATTGTTTAGAAAACAATACGCAACACAAAAACAAACCTATATTTCATCCCAAGCTCTTGATACCATTTGTATATTTGTAAATCTATGCTTATGTTTTTAGAGAGAGAAAGAGATAGAGAAATGGTGGATTTCACACATTAGAGAGAGAAACTAAGAAAGAACTATGTGTAAAATAATGAAAACCACACCCTCTCCATCAAAGGAGAGGGTTTATATACCCAAGCCCTTGTCATGGGCTTGGGCTTACATTTGGGCCGGCCTACACATGTTGTAGGCTAGGCTTGGTGTTGTTTGTTAAGTAAAGACATGTAACTAAACTACGAGCTATTACATGGACTATCGTTGGAGTGACCGATCCTTCTTAATACGTAAAACGTATTTCCAACACAGTATGACTGGAGAGATTCAACAAGCTCCACCCTCGAGCTTTTGAGAAGACTGATAGCCCCAACGATGTTGAAAGTTGGTTGGCTCACATTGAGAAGATCTTCAACGCTATGGGTTGTGACCCCGCATACAAGGCGAGGTTGGCATGCTATCGGTTCGAAGGTGATGTACTTAACTGGTGGTTAGCTTTGATGCAATATGAAGGTGGTGATGAGTGGGTTGCTGGTTTGACTTGGGCTCAGTTCAAGGACAGGGTGATGGAGCAGTTCTTTCCCAAGGCTGAGCAGGACAAACTCAAGAGAGAGTACCATGGGATCCGTCATAGGGCTGGGGAGAATAGAAACGAGTTTATGCAGCGCTTTCTTCGCTTGGCTGGTTTCCTTGGTGCGGCAGCAGGTACTCCAGAAGAGCAGGCACATCACTTCAGATAGGCTCTTCGCACATCGGTCGCAAACAATCTGGTGTGTGCTACATTCAATACTTTAGCACAAGTGGCCGATGCAGCACGAAAACTGGAGATGCTGCAGGAGAGGGATGAGTTCGGGGAAGCTGAAAGACCCGACAAGAGGTAAAACCTTCATATTCAAGCGGTGATCAATCCGTATATCTTTCCATACGTCAATTATTCATCTCTTTAAATGTATCTTCCAGGCAGAAACCTGGGGACCGGTCTCAGCCGGCTACTCAACAGCAGCCTAATCAGCCCAAGGGAAATGGTCAGACTAATGACCGATCTGCTACGGATAGGCGTGGCGGTAATGACAATTACCGTAACAACGCCGGGCAATCCAGCAACAGCAGGTCTTAATACTTACGAAATTTCTTATGTTTGATGTTATAACTCATATTCTGACACTCTAGCAAAATTCTACCAGGAACCATGGAAACGGTAGGGACCAGAACCAGAGAGGTTCGAAGCCTAGCCATCCAGCTATCACTGGTCCTCAGCCAGCCAGAGCACCTGCTGGAGGATACACTCATCCTCTTTGCTCTACTTGCCACCGTAGGCACCCAGGACCATGTCGCCGTAATACTGATGCGTGCTTCAAGTGTGGTCTTCCTGGCCATATTATGAAGGATTGTCGTAAGGGTGAGATGGAGGGTACATCGGGACATGCTGATACTAAGCCGCCTCCTACTACCGGGCGTGTCTACACGACATCTCGAGACCAGGCCAACAAGTCTACATGTACCATCACTGGAATCTTGTATATGTATGGTCGCGCTGCATGTGTTCTTTACGATACGGGTGCTACTCACTCGGTTATTTCTACTGCTTATCCTAAGAACATTAGGATGCCTTCCTTGCCATTAGAAAATAGGCTTACTATTTCCACGCCTTTGAGGGACTCTGTATTAATCACCCATGTATACAAGAGTCTTCCTCATGAATGACTTCGACATGATTTTGGGCATGGATTGGCTATCCAAATATCATGCTACTATAGACTGCCATTCATATCGGGTTATCTTCGGTGATGTCAATGCACCAGAGTACATTCATAACGGGTTCATACCCAGACGGTCTATACAAATCATATCCACCCTGCAAGCGCGTGCACTACTGTCACATGGCTGTGAGGGTTATCTAGCTACGGTTCACGACATGGATGCTGAATCTCCATCGATTCAGGATCAACCAATAGTGTCGGAATTCCAAGACGTGTTTCCAGCAGAACTTCCGGGCATACCACCTGCACGAGAAGTAGAATTCAGTATCGAGTTGGTTCCAAGAGCTGGACCAATATCTAAGGCTCCTTATCGCATGGCTCCCATAGAGCTGAAGGAGCTGAAGGATCAACTACAAGAACTTCTCGAACGAGGTTTCATTCGACCGAGCGCATCTCCATGGGGCGCACTGGTTTTATTTGTTAAGAAGAAGGACGGCAATATGCGTCTTTGCATAGATTATCGCGAGCTCAATAAGATTACCATTCGAAACAGGATCCGTTGCCACGCATTGACGATCTGTTTGACCAACTCCAAGGGGCCAAACACTTCTCCAAGATCGATCTTAGGTCAGGCTATCATTAGTTACGAGTCAAGGAGCAGGATATTGCTAAGACTGCCTTTCGTACTCGTTATGGCCACTACGAGTTTGTAGTTATGCCATTTGGCCTGACAAATGCTCCAGCAGTGTTCATGGATCTGATGAACAGAATCTTCCATGAATTTCTGGACAAATTCGTCATTGTTTTCATCGATGACATCCTGATTTTCTCTAAGTCCAAGGAGGAACACGAAGACCATCTTCATACAGTACTACAGATTCTTCGTCAGAAGCAGCTGTATGCTAAATTCTCCAAGTGTGAGTTCTGGTTAGACAAGGTGGCATTCTTAGGTCACATTGTATCAGCAGAAGGAATCACTATGGATCCAGCGAAGGTTGAGGCCATCACTAAGTGGCCGAGGCAGACATCAACGACGGAAGTCCGCAGTTTCTTAGGCTTAGCTGGCTATTACCGTAGGTTCGTGGAGAACTTTTCCCGCTTAGCACTACCATTGACCAAACTGATGCAGAAAGGGGAGAAATTCGTCTGGACTGAAGATCGAGAGAAGAGCTTTGAAGACCTGAAGCAGAAGCTAGTATCTGCACCTATTCTTACTCTACCATCTGGTACGGGTGGATTTCAAATCTACAGCGATGCATCGAGGAAGGGACTTGGCTGTGTTCTCATGCAACATGGGAAAGTGATCGCGTACGCTTCACGGCAGCTTAAGCCTTATGAAGAGAATTACCCCACGCACGATCTGGAACTTGCTGCAGTCGTGTTTGCATTGAAGATATGTAGACACTACTTATATGGAGAATCATGTGACATTTTCACGGACCACAAGAGCTTGAAGTATATCTTCACTCAGCGTGAATTGAACATGAGGCAGAGAAGATGGTTAGAGCTGTTGAAGGATTATGACATTAATCTTCAGTATCATCCCGGAAAGGCAAATGTAGTAGAAGATGCCCTTAGCAGGAAGTCCGGAATGATCATCAGCATTAGAATCAAAGAGGAAATCATAAGAGACTTGGAGCGACTAGACATCGAGATCATGGTACGTGGACAGCATGGTTACTGGGCTAATCTTAGAGTAGAACCCGAGTTACTATCTAAGATCAAGGAAGCTCAGAAGGACGACGGAGAAATATGGGCGATAGTACAGAATTTGGAGAAGCAGACAGAATTCAGAGTAGATGCAGATGGTATCGTATGGCAGGGCACTAGACTTTGTGTTCCTGATGACCAAGAACTCCGGGAAGCTTTGCTAGCAGAAGCTCATAGCTCCCCATTCTCGATACATCCTGGTTCAACTAAAATGTACCATGACATCAAGCAGTACTTTTGGTGGAGTGGTATGAAGCAGGATGTGGCCACTTACGTCTCCAAATGTCTTACCTGCCAGCAGGTTAAGATCGAGCATCAACGATCTGGCGGTCTCCTTCAACCGTTAGATATTCCAGAGTGGAAGTGGGATAAAATCACCATGGATTTTGTTACCGGTCTTCCGCCTACCAAAAGGAAGCACGATGCAATTTGGGTTATCGTTGATTGACTTACCAAATCAGCTCATTTCTTACCGATTCGCAAGGAAGATTCGGTAAGTAAACTCGCAGATACGTACAGACGATAGATCATGAGACTACACGGTGCACCATCCAGCATCGTCTCAGACAGAGATCCTCGATTCACTTCGCGCTTTTGGAAAAGTCTGCAGAAAGCTTGGGGTACACAACTTAAGCTTAGCACGGCCTTTCATCCTCAAACGGACGGACAGTCGGAGCGAACCATTCAAACATTGGAGGATATGTTGAGATCATGTGCGTTGGAATGGACGGGTGATTGGGACGAATACATCTGTTTGGTGGAGTTTGCGTACAACAACAGCTGGCACACGAGCATCAAGTGTGCTCCATTTGAGATGTTGTATGGCAGAAAGTGTCGTGCCCCAATCTGCTGGGATCAGGTTGGCGAGCGAACACTCGAAGGACCAGAAATCATAGAGATGACAAACGAGAAGATCGCAGTAGCTAGACAGAAGATTCAGGAGGCACGGTCACGTCAAAAGAGTTATGCCGACAAGCATCGTAGGGATTTACACTTTAACGTAGGAGATCACGTCTTCCTTAAGGTTTCGCCGGCACGTGGTGTTAGACGCTTCGGGATTAAAGGGAAGCCCAGTCCTCGTTTCATCGGACCGTTTGATATCATTGAACGAGTCGGTGAAGTATCTTACCGATTGGCGTTATCTCCGCAGCTTTCGCATGTTCACAATGTGTTTCATGTGTCCTTACTCAGAGGGTACCAATATCATCCCCTTCACATGGTTCAGTATCCACTGGAACAGATACGTGAAGATCCTACTTTCATAGAAGAACCCGAACGAGTTCTTGACAGGCAAGAACGAGTCATGAGAAAGAAGACGATTCCATTCGTCAAAATCCTATGGAGGGATCATACCGAGCGGGAAGCCACTTGGGAAACAGAGGAGTCTATCCGGACTTCTTACCCTTATTTCATATTTTGAATTCGGGTATGTTCTTCTTTTCCAGTTTACTTTATCTATAATTCGGGGATGAATTATTCTTTTTAGGGGGGAAGAGTTGTAAAACCCGCATGCTTTTACCATGCATAGTACCTTAAGTTCGTACGTACTAGTTAAAAACTTTCCTAATATAGCATGATTACGATTACGTATTAGGAGTTTATGTATTACGTACGTGTTAGAACACGATAAGTATTTTATATGAACGATCACGTAATAATTATTTAGCAATAATTAATCACAAACATACGATCACGAGATCACGAGCGTAATTAAAACACGATATATTATTAATTACGTATATATATTTAATACGAGCGTAATTAAATATATAATAGTATGGTATTTACGTAACGAGAACATTTAAAACACGAACATAATTAAACATAAATGTGTACGAAATTACAAGACACGAAACGAGGTAGGGACCCCCACAAGGGAGTCTCTACCCGCGGCCAAAATAAGGACAATGGGCCAAGCCCATTGTCAATTTTACTAAAAGGAAGGGTTAAGAGTTTTTACTACTCAAAATTACTTTTAAAGAAGAATTTCAAGAAAACCTAAAATCCCTTTTCCTCCTCTTTGTGTGCCGCCACCATCAAGTCACCATCAAGGTGATTTCTTTGATCTTTGATCTTGTTAATTTAGTGTTTGTTCGTGTTTGTTCTTCACCCTCTTGATCCACGAATACGGTAAAACCTTTTTACTTGTTTTTCTTTTTAATTAATCTTTTATTAATTAAGAACACGTGATGTTTTTCATAAAAACACATTAATTAATCATAGATCTAACATGTTTTGGTCATTAATTAATCAAAGGGGTGGATCTAAGGGGTGTTTGTTTTGGGCCGCAGGTACAACCGACCCCAAAGGGGGCTCGGTTTGTTTTTAGCCGACCACCACCAAGACCTTTTTGGTCTTGGTTGGTGCGTGTGGGTCCCACGACAGCAAGGGGGTACCCCGATTTGGTTCGGGGTACGGTGTTTGTTCATATCCGGTGCATGTTTTTAAGCTTAGATCCGGATCATGATTATGTTAGTTGTTTATGTTATAAACTTATGTTAAGAATTAAATTAATAAAGATGTAATTAATTTAATAACATGACTTAGGTTAACTAATTATTAATAAACATGAATTATTTTAACCTAAGTATTTTTTATTATTAAGACTTATAATTAATTAATTATTTAAAAACCATGGATATAATTAATTAATTAAACATGACTTAGGTTATATTATTAGTATTTAATAATACATATTTTAACCTAAGTATTTAATATATTTAATTAGAAACATGTCATACTTTAATTAAATATTATAACCTATAGTTTAATTGAATTACATGAAATAATTATTAAACTATATAATATATCATATGACTTGGAAAATAATCATGAAAATACTTAGGCTTATTTACTTAGCTTATTTAACGAGCTTATTTCTAATTATGGAAACTTTCTATTTTTAGAAACTTAATTAAATAAGGCAGCTATTTTATTTATGGAAACCAACTATTTTTTAGAAACTTATTTATTTAAGGCAGCTAATCTATTTATGGAAACTTATTTAATTAAGGTAGCTAATCTATTTATGGAAACTTTCTATTTTTAGAAACTTATATATTTTAAGCAGTAAATCTGTTTTTGGAAACTTTCTATTTTTAGAAACTTTCTATTTTTGGAAACTTTCTATTTTTGGAAACTTTCTATTTAGGGAAACCTGCTATTTTTGGAAAGTTACTTATTATTACACAGTAAGTATAATAACACATGAAATATCAGTAATACTTAGTCAGAATGAACAGAATATAGGATTTAACACAGTTTAAGGATTTAAACAGTGTAAAATAGTAAGAACATATAAAATAAGCTAAGACATGATATAAAACCAGCTATGTATATAGTAAGCAGATACTTATTTCATGTACGTATTTATGTAGCACTAGTGTTTCGGAAGTAGAATTCTCGCAGTTCATCGTTCTCGTTCACTGGACATAAGGTACGGATTCCCGTCCTTTCAGTATGGACATTCTTTCCTTATAAGGATTTCCCCGTATGCTGCCAACTGTTTTCCCGTAGTATAAGTATGATTTTGATTGCTTATGTTTAAATATGATTACATATAGCCATATACATGCATGACCAGTTTCACCTAGTTATGGAGGTACCATAACCATAACATTAGAGGCACTGATGTTATGACTTCACCACGGCGGAGTGATTGCTCGTGGCGTCCCTTCAGCTTTTGGCAATTTATTTATATTTATCATGTGGGGCGTATGGGTGCATCCTAGTTACACGTTTTTATTCAGGATTACATGGTGAATGTGGTGTGTGCCTTGCATCCTTCACAAGGAGCTGATCCCTCCTACCCATAAAACCAGTATATTAAATTAGAGGCAGCCCCTCTAATTTGTATGATGAGGTCACCCCTCCAATTATTCATGCACGGTGGATATTCATGACCTATATTGGCTAATGGTAAAATATGACAAACAGTTTTTATAATATAAACGTAAGACTTTCAAACTATAAAACCAGTTTTATTAAGACTTAACCATGTTACTCGGGACTTAGTTTCTTCCGCTGTTATTATGTTATATGCTTATCCTATTCATGCTTTATTGTACATCCGTGCACTGAGCGTATTGCTCAGCCGTTTTCCTTTTCTATGTTCCCAAAACGGCAGGTACTCAAGGACGCTCGTAGACACTAAGAGTACGTGCATATGGACTGGAAGCTGTCTAGCCTTCTTTACATTATGCATTTCTTTTCTTTATGATACTTATGCTTTGGACATTGTTTCGTCCTTATTCCTTACTATACTATGTTTGTGTGTGATGAGCTTTACTTTGGACTACCGATGTTTGATTCCGGTATTTTCCTTTATATGGTCAAGTAATGTTTAGACATTTTACCTTGTATGCTTTGATGACACGCCATAATTGCTGTGATATTTCCATTTCCAAAATGGGGTGTTACACTTTAGACCTCTTACCCTGTGGTTGCAAATATTTAGGTCTGGTCACGTTTCTGTCAGCGTTGGAATTAGTCTTGTCAACGCTGAAATTACCCTTGTCAGCGTTGAATCTAGGGTTTGCTACAGAAACCCATTGCCTATTAGACCAGATGTTTGTCTTTTGAAATGGTCTTTGTCCATGAGTGTTAGACCCTCTAGTAAAGAATGGGGCAGGTCTAATCACTTGTGGACTTTGCTGCACACAAGGTTTGGGTCTGACAACGTTTGACTTTCTAACAACGTTGACTTTGTTCCTGTCAGTGCTGAAATTGTTCCTGTCAGCGCTGGCTTTGGGAGCGTTGACACACTTGTATGCCAAGTGTGAAAAGCTACCACAAGTGAAACAAGCTTTTCTAGACACAACCTTAGGTCTAGAAGAGAAGAAGCCTGTTCCATTATTGCTAACTTGGCTCTTGGGTGACCTAGTATTCCTATACATCTCTGCATATTTAATGCTAGGTTTTCTATCAGTGTTTGAGCCTAGGTCAACAGCTTTACTAGTGACTGGGTTTGTAACCTTAATGGGAGTTGACTCATTGGGACTTTCACATAGTAAGCCACCCATGACAAACAAAGTAAGGTTAGCTTTCTTCCATTCATTCAGGTCAGTCAACTTTTGTTGGTACTCTTCAACTAGAGTGACAACTCTTGGTGGAGGAATGAATTCCTCCTCTTGGAATTCTGGCAAACCAGTCCAAGATAAGTCCTTTTGTTGGACATCATAGAAGTCACCAGCTGGTGGTGGAACCAAAGAGTAATCATTCATCCCAATCCCAGTCATATCCTTAGGATCTCTTTGTTTACCCACACAGTCTCCTAGGGTTTGGGTGGCTCTATCAAATCTTTGAATTTTAAGGCCAACATTGTCTTTATTTTTAATGGCCTCATCTAACTTAGCCTGTAACTCACCATTAACCCTTTCCATGATGTTTCTAATATCCATACTAGTCTCTAACTCATGTTTTAAGATATTTATTTTATCTTTTAAGTCAAATTCCATTTTCTTGTATTCAGAAACGGTTTTCTTAGTTTGAGTGAGAGCTACTTGGTAATTAGACAGTTTGCACTTTTCAGTACTCACATCACTCATTAATCTTAACACTTCTTTGTTAAGTTTCTTAGTGTTTAACCTACAACCTTTACTACAAAAAGCATCATCGTATACCTCATTATCAGATGAAGAGGAGGAGTGTGCCATGAGAGCATATTCAACATGCTCTTCTGCTTTAACCTCAGCAATCAAAGCTTTATCCTCTTCAACATTCTTGGCCAGATAGCTCCAATCCCATCCCATACCATCAATTCCTTGAACTGCAACCATGGCTTTGGAATCCTGAGCTTTAACAACCTGACTTGAGGGTTTACCAGCATCAGATCTTCTAGGAGATCTGCATTCCCTCATGAAGTGCCCCATACGATGACAGTTATAGCATTCAACTTTGGATTTATCAAACCCAGCTGTGTCTTTTGCATTGAAGGTCATCTTCTTCTTAAACATTCTGTTCCACCTATTTGCTCTTATACTAGCAAGAGCCATGTTCCACTTGATGTCCATCTCTTCCAAGTGCTCATCACTTATCTGCTCAAGGTCCTCATATGTAATCACTGAACCATTGGGCAAAGAAGCAATATAAGCACATACAGTATCCAAGTCTAAACCAGCAGGTTTAACTCTTGAGGAGTCACTCTTGAATGTGTCAGCGTCTAAATAGGAGACGTTGACAGGACTTGTTCCAGCGCTGACATATGATGATCCAGTAATTGGATGCATGTAAGAGTCCTTCTGATTGAATTGACCTTCACTATGAGAGAAGAAGGCCATGTTACTGGTGGTAGACTTGCCTCCATGCTCTAAAAGAGTTTCATCTTCCAACAGCCTTAGTTTGTTGTAGATGTCATCAAACGAGGAACTCTTATAAGTATTGTTGGCAAGAATAGATCTTGCCTCAATCTTCCATGCCTCACCAAGACTTTTAAGAAAGGTAGCATTAATGTCAATATCACCAAGTTGTGTCCCCATGAAGGACAACTTGCTTGTAATGTCAAGCAATCTGCTTCTCACACTACTCAGTTTCTCATTGGGTTGAGCTTTGAAGACAGCATAATCATGCATGAGTTGCTTTTTCTTTTCTTCCTTAGTGTCTGCATTGCCACCATATGCAACTTCAAGAGCTTCCCAAAGGGTTTTAGCGGATTCATAGCCTCTATATTTATGCTGGTTCTCTTGTCCCAAAGAGACTTTTAGAATATTTAGGGCTTTCATGTCGACCCTTTTCTTTGCTATGTCATCAGCAGCCACAGCTCTACCATCTCCAGGTTTTTCTCTCTTATCCTCTTCAGAACATCCAGCAACAGCTGATCTTTGAGCAATAACATTAGCAATCTTTTGGGCTTTATTGAATGTGTTTCCATATTCAATAATCTCCCAGAGTGTGTAGTCATAGATCCCCAGATATTGCTCAAAGTTGAATTTCCACAAATCAAAGTTTGTTGCATCAAGCATGGGAATCTTGATGTTTGGTAAAGATGAGGTGGAGGAGGTTATTGCTTCAGACATGATGTTGTTAGGGTTTTTGAGAAAATTAGGTTTTGGTGATTTTTAGGGTTCCTGTGTTCTTTAAGATCAAAAGTTCCACAACAAGCTCTAATACCACTTGTTGATCCCAAACTTAGATCGATTTAGCTTTGTGTATACGAGATTAGATCAAGTAATACACTTAGAGAAACCTTTGTATATGCTTATGAATTTAAGTGTTATGCGGAATTTAACACTTAAACAAGAACACACAATGATATAAACAAACTTTCACTTTGATTAATAATATCAAACTTGCTTACAATGAAAGTAGTTTACGAATGAAAACTTATATGAAACATTAACCTAAAGGTCTTCTTTTATAGACATAAGAAGCCTTGTACAATAATCTACGTATCAACTATTCTAGGTAAAGATAAATATAGAAAATACATTGTTGTTCCTATCTTTACTAGAAGTAATCTAGAATACAATAAACACGTAGAGTATATCTTTCCATCAGTGCTTGCCTTCAATGTATCAACGCTTGACTTTATCTTGTCAACGCTTTGAGCTGTCAGCACTTGTTTTGTTCTTGTCAACGCTTGTTTTACTCTTGTCAGCGCTCAAGTGATCTGGCCTTAATTTATTCCCAACAGTGTTCGTTTTTGAGGGACCATTCTTGCCAATTCTTTAAAGTGGAGGGCCCTTTTTGTAAATTTGACTAACTTTAAGGATCAAACTTGTAATTATGAATATACAAGGGTTTAAAGTGTCAATTCTTCAATATTGGAGGACCCTTCTTGCATAATTTTCAATTCTTCAAGGGTTTTTCTTGGAAAATCTTCATTAGGGCTTGGTTCGTTGTGCGGCTTCGTTTCCCGTGTTCGTTTTTGCATGTTTCTTGTGATCTTTTGTCATTTTCCCAAAATCTGTACCTAAAATACACAAGTAACAAACACAAGAATATATTTGGCCATTTTCATGACATTTTATGCATTTAAAGCCCTTTTTGGATGATGAGACTATGTATAAAAGCAGTCTCATCACTCCCCATACTAAACCATTGCCGCGCCCTCACACAATGCTAGAATTAAGTATCGTAGTACCTCCAAAATTCATTTTTATTTACTTTTATTGAATTATAAACTAGCTACACTACTACTATTGCTACTACTTACGTTTTAGACATAATGTATGATTTCCATCGCAAAATGGGACGTTTAGGTTCATAGAATAAGAACACGTGAATGCTTCGTTAGAAATAATTTCATCATCCTCGATTTTCACCCCAATTCATGCTAAGCGTGCAACAAGATAATTGTCATTATAATTAGTAATGCTAACACTACTCATATGCCCTAATCACGTACTTATTCTCCCATTTTCCTAAGTTGTATCTCTTATATTTTATTTTGTCTTGAATGTTTCACGAGGATACATTGTTTGACTTATGCGATAATAGAGATTTAGGTCTATAAATAGAGTCCTAATGGTGTAACCAAGACCATCGAATTAATAACCCCTCCTAATAGACAACGATGTCAAAAAATTAAGTCAACAAGAAGGATCGAAAAACACGATTTTATAACGGTTTTGAACATGAGACTTATTACTAAGACTTTTATACGCCCCCTACCAGATGGGCCTTATTATCATAGGTTTACCTCCATGTTTTATTCAACTTCGCCATGAAGCTTTTATTATGACTTCGGTCTTGCCTTGCCTTTTATTATCCTCCTTATCGGTGGTTTTATTATGGACAAAGACGTATATCCTCACGCTAAGGAGAATTTTGGATCTTTAAAGATTAAAATATTAAGGCTTGATTCACTTTTTATTTTCCATAGATTTTTCGGCCTTGTGAGCATCAAATTGTTTGCTTGATTTAGTTGAGTACTTGAAATCTTAATATTGGGTGAAGCTTTCGATTATTCGGGTTGCCAATACTTCAAAACCGTGACGTTGGCGATACTTTAATGTCTTCCCAATTTAATTACATGGAAGCTATTAGAAAAGACTAGAAACCAACAATCAAGACTAAACCGCTAAGTCAATATTTATTAAGCAAAAATATTTACAAGCGAAGGGAGAATAAGCAAACAACGAGAACACATGAGTTTTTGAAAGAATACGAGTATTCTACGTTTAGCATAGTAACTTTTAATTAACTCTATCGTATCTCGTCCTCATTTAAGAGACTTAGCCTAATATAAAGTTAAGGAATCAAAGCTAAGTGCTCAACACGCACGGTCGAGTAAAAAATTACTCTTATTCTCGCTATCGGAAAATCTACATTCGTGTCTTCAAACACTTATAAAACATGAGAAAATTTTTAAAGTTTGGCCATTTTTAGTCTTATTTTGCAACAAAAAGATAAACTTTGGAAAGTGTGAAGGTTTGGCAAGACAAGTATCTATTCACCCCCCCCCCCCCCATACTGAAGTTAAACATTATCCTCAATGTTTCGAGTCTAAGGGTTGGAAAACTCCTATACTAGAGACGTGGTCGAATGCTTAATCTAGCATGGAAAGGGTGTAACCGTCAAATTTAGAGCCGTTTATGAAGTGTGCTAAAAACCTAAGGTTAGAACATCAAAGGATATATCATGGATATTGATAAAGTCTTCAAAGCAAAGGATCGAGTGCTCCCATAAAATAAACACGAGAGGCTCCAATCGTGAAGATCATGATCATCTAAAATCCACAATTCACAAACAACCACGGAACAAAGGTTGGAAGGGCACAAATCCACACACGTTACTACGTTAGAAAGCGGTAATATGTACATAGGATAAGCATGGGACTCCCCCACGAGGCACCTCGTTTTTTATTACCAAGTCATGAGCTCGACTCGATCCTCTCAATACTAATTATCATTGGGGGAGGTGATTTAGTTGAGGTAGTTCAAGGATGGAACTTCCCCGTTAAAGTAGTGCTTCAACCTATGTCCATTCACCTTGAAATTGGGGCCATCATTTCGAGCTAGCTCGATGGTCCCATATGGAAAAACTTGAGTCACGGTGAATGGACCGGACCAATGGGATTTCAACTTACCGGAAAAGATTTTCAAACGTGAGTCAAAAAGCAACACTTGATCCCCAATGTTAAAAACCCGGTTTTTAATTTTTGAATCATGACACTTTTTAGTCTTTTCTTTATAAATCAATGAATTTTCATAAGCAATGTCCCTTAATTAATCCAACCCATTTAATTTCATTTTCTGGTGTTTTCCCGCGGTCTCCATATCATCATTACAATGCTTAAGGGCCCAATAAGCTTTGTGTTCAAGTTCAATTGGCAAGTGACAATTCTTCCCATACACAAGCTTATAGGGAGTGCACCCGATAGGCGTCTTATGAGCGGTCCTAAAGGCCCATAAAGCATCGTCTAACTTACCCGACCAAGATTGTCGGTTTTCCCCAATAGATCTCTCCAAGATCCTTTTCAAAGCTCGGTTTGAAACCTCGACTTGCCCACTCGTTTGTAGGTGATAAGCCGTAGAAAGACGATGTGTAACCCCATATTTCCTTAGGACCCTTTTGAATTGGTCTTTGCGAAAATGGGTTCCACAATCGCTTATGATCGCACGAGGGGTTCCAAACCGAGAAAACAATTGCTTCAAAAACTTGACTACCACACGAGCATCGTTGGTGGGCAAAGCCTTAGCTTCCACCCACTTAGATAGGTAGTCAACGACGACAAGGATGTACTTATTACCACGAGATGATGGGAAGGACCCCATAAAGTCAATGCCCCAAACGTCAAAGATCTCACACACTTGGATGATATTTTGTGACATTTCATCGTTTTGTAAGGCTTTTCCTTGTCGTTGGCATGAGTCACACGACTTCACAAGTGCATGTGCATCTCGGTAAATAGTAGGACAAAACAAACCGGCATAAAAAACCTTCTTAGCCGTGAGATTAGAACCGTGGTGACCACCCGTGGGTCCCTCGTGGAAAGCTCTAAGGATGTTAGAAGCTTTGGTACCAAAGACACAACGTCGACTAATTTGATCCGCACAAGTTCGAAACAAGTAAGGGTCGTTCCAAAAATAGAACTTGACGTCATGAAAGAATTTTCGTTTTTCTTGAGTCGTCATACCCTTGATGATGAAGTTGCCCGCATGGTAATTTGTGATGTCCGCAAACCATGGGGTAGAATAATCAAGCTTAGAAGTCACTACACCAAGTGTCTCGAGCGGAAATGTTTCGGTGATTTCCTTGGGCTCGTAAACACTTTGGTGAAGATCTTCCAAACGACAAAGATGATCGGCCGCTAGATTCTCGGCTCCTTTTTTGTCAACGACTTTGTGATCAAATTCTTGAAGGAGGAGAATCCAACGAACTAATCTCGGCTTTGCATCTTGCTTAGCCATAAGATACTTAATAGTCGAATGATCCGTATTCACCATGCATTTAGTCAAGACGAGATAAGGTTGGAATTTCTCAAATGCATACAGCACGGCAAGGAATTCCTTCTCCGTTGTAGTGTATTCTAGTTGAGCCTTGGTCATTGTCTTGCTAGCATAGTGAATAGGCAAGAAGTGTTTTTCATGACGTTGTCCCAATACGGCCCCAATAGCGTAGTCACTAGCATCACACATGAGCTCAAAGGGGAGTTTTCAATTGGGAGCAACAAGAATGGGAGCTTCGGTAAGTTTCCTCTTAAGGATTTCAAAGGCTCGTACACAATCTTCATCAAAGACAAAACGTGCATATTTTTCGAGGAAATGTGTAATAGGTCGAGAAATGTTTGAAAAATCCTTGGTGAATCGACGATAAAAGCCCGCGTGGCCTAGGAAACTCCTAACTTCCTTGACGGTTTTGGGATGAGGTAATTTGGCGATGACGTCTACCTTAGCTTGATCTACCTTAATCCTCACTTTCGAAACCTTGTGCCCTAAGACGATTCCACTTTTAATCATAAAATGATATTTTTCCCAATTAAGCACAAGGTTGGTTTCCTCACAACGCTTCAACATTCTCTCAAGATTCGACAAACACGAAGTGAACGAACTACCAAACACGGAGAAGTCATCCATGAAGACTTCCATCATCTTCTCGATCATATCATGAAAAATAGACATCATGCACCTTTGAAAGGTTATCGGTGCATTGCAAAGTCCGAATGGCATTCTGCGATAGGCAAACGTTCCATATGGACACGTAAACATAGTTTTTTCTTGATCACGAGGATCGATGGGGATTTGGAAGTAACCGGAAAGACCATCTAAAAATCAATAGAAATCGTTTCCCGCAAGACGCTCCAACATTTGGTCCATGAAGGGCAAGGGAAAATGGTCTTTTCGAGTGGCGTCATTCAACTTACGATAGTCAATGCACACTCTCCATCCAGTCACGAGTCTAGTTGGAATTAACTCGTTGGCATCGTTTGGCACAACGGTCATTCCTCCCATTTTAGGGACATAATGGATAGGACTCACCCAAGGGCTATCGGAAATAGGGTAAATCATTCCCACGTCAAGGATTTTTAGGACTTCCTTTTATATGACGTCGTGAATTTTAGGGTTCAGCCTCCTTTGACATTGGACTGGGGGTTTTTAATCCTCCTCCATTAAGATTTTGTGGGTACAAAATTTAGGATCGATCCACTTAATGTCGGATAACTTCCACGCAATTGCCCCTTTGTGATCCTTAAGAACATCAACAAGTGCGGTTTTTTCATCATTTGAAAGATCTTTCGCAATAATGACCGGCAACTTGTCGTCCTCCTCCAAAAATACATATTCAAGGTGAGGAGGTAAATCTTTCAACTCGAGGATTGGTGGTTCCTTAATTGAAGATTTGGGCTCGATACTCATAACCTCCTCGGGTGGAGGAAATGTGAAATCGTTTAGAAAATCCTTGATAATCGAGAAGTCCTCATCATTGTCAAGGTCTTCGTCACAAGTATGTGGAACATCTAATTCTTCCAACGTAAACCACCACCTTCAAATGGAGTGAAGGTTGGTGTCGAGTTATCAAGAATGGGATCTAGCATAGTGGGATTGCCACTATTCTCATCATCAACAAAACCTAGAACATCTTGTGAAAATTCCTCGCAAACAACGTCAATCATATCAACGAGGTTTACAGTTGCAACGGAATAAACATGAGAAATTGGAGAATTTTGAGTTGCGTTTATAAAAAGTTCCTCGTTGTTGAAACGTAAGGTGATCTTTCTAGCATGCACATCAATTAAAGCCATAGACGTATCTAAAAATGAACGACCTAAAATGAGAGGAACTTGAGGATCCGTGCGAATATCGACAAGGATAAAGTCTACCGAATAATAGAACGTTCCCACTTTCAAAAAAACATCTTCCGTCAATCCACATGCGGGAATCGTGGAATGGTCGGCCAACTCGATAGACATTAGTGAAGGAGTAAGATTAGGAATATTTAGCAACTTGAAGATTGCAAGTGGCGTCAAGTTAATACTAGCACCAAGATCGGCCAAGGCATAACATTCTTCCATATCTTGAATTGCACAAGGAATCAAGAATTTACCGGGATCACCGACTTGTTGAGGTATGCGGTTAAGATAAACTGATGAACTACTAGACAATTGTTGCAATTTCTCCTTGTTGTTCAACATACTCTTGAAGTTAGCGGCAAATCGAGGCATCATGACCAAAGCGTCGGCAAAACTCACATTAAAGTGCAAATCACGAAACATTTTCATAAAAAGCTCAAATTGTTAATTATCGCGCTCTTGACGTTTCTCCTTTCTAAGTCTCGATGGATAGGGCAAAGGTGGTGTGGGTTGAGGCATAGCCTTTGGAATCTCGGGTTCCAAATGTGGTAATGGGTCAACCGTAGGTGTGGCATGAGCGGTACTTCGTGGGATTGGGACATGCTCCTTTTCGACCACAACCTCGGGTTCTTCCTCAATTACATCCTTCGTAGGAGCAATTGGTTGAGGAGTCGGTTCCTTAAGTGTCTTACCACTTCGTGTGGTAATCACTTTCATCTCTCCCTTTGGGTTTGATATGGTGTTGCTAGGAAGACTACTCGAAGACGGTTTGCACATTATAGCCTCATACATATATGAAATTTTATCCTCAAACCCGGATTGCCCCTTCTCGGTCTTAATCATCTCTTGTTTTATTTCATGTTGCCCTTGTTCCATTTTTTGTTGGTTTTGTTGTAACCTAGTTACATTCCCCTCCATTTTGGTTATATGGATTTTAAGCTCATTTGCTAACTCATTTTTCAACTCCTTTTTCAAGTCGTTCTTAAACTCGGATCTTAGGCTAATGATTTATCTTTGAATGTTGTCAAACCTAGCATCATTTCCATTAGCGTATTCAAAAATTCATTTGGAAGATCTTTCAAAGTTTGCAAACCCTTGTTCTTGTTTTAAGAATCAGTGTTTTGATTTTTGTTTGAAACTTGATTATTAGCCCCTTGATTCCCTGATTGTTGTAAAATTACCCCTTTAGGAAAAGAGGGCAATGATATAGGGCAAGTGTGCACGACGATTTAGGAAAACCGTGTGTGAATGACCCTAAGTGAGTTCGTTCTCGAGGAGGCTAGTGCGTTGTGTATTGAATTGATTAATGATGTTTGTGATTATGAACAAGAAGAAAAGAAATTAGAAAGGAAAGAAGAGACGGTTACGATTACGAATTAAACTACGACGAAAAAGACGTAAACGTAAAACCGCAAAACTACAAAATTTAAAATTTTAACCTAAAAATTCCTAAAAATTACTAAAAATCCACAATAAAATTCTAAGAGTTTACAAAAAATCCAAACTTGCTAAAACCTTTTAATTAATTCAATAATGACTTTTTAATGCTAATTAAAGCCCTAAAAATCACAATTAAATATTAAAAAGCCCTAAACAAGATTTTATAGTTTGTAAACCTCAAAAATGACCTAATTAAGCTAAAAACTATTTTTAAAAATTTTAAAACCAAATTAAACTATTTTTAAACACTTAAAAACTATTAAAGTCTATTAAATCTTAAATTAATTCTAGAAAACAAATGAAAAGCCTAAAAAATATTTGGAAAGTGAAAAAGTTCCTAATTTAATGTCTATAACCTAGGAAAAATGAAAAAAGTAGAAAAACAAACTTTGAATTTTTTCTAATAAAATAATATTAAAATAATCTAAAAAATTAAAAGTTTATAAATAAATTCTAAAAAATTACCAAAAATCCTAAATAATGTAACTAAGACAAAAATGCAATTAAAATTCTCTGAAACCTATTTATTAATTTTATATTAATTTTTAAAGTTGTCTAAAAACCCTAAAATTAAATAAAATTAAAAATAAGACTTTTTGAAAACTTTATTGAATGTAAACCTCAAAAATATGAATTAAAACCTAAAAACTATTTTTCTGGATTTTTAAAACACTTTTTACTATTTTTAAATTACTTTCTAAAATTTAATCTAAAAATAATCCTAATAAATAATTTAATAAAGAGAAAAATACACTTTTTAAACAGAAAAGTCTGAAAACTTAATTAAGTCCTAGGAAAATTGAAAACTAGCAAATAAGCTTAATAAATAAGCTTAAAAAGATCAAATAAGCTACGGCTTATTTAAGATAAGCCAACACAAAATGACCCTAAGTAAGATTTGAAATGAAACATAAACATAAAAAGGTCATCTAGGTCACTGGTTAACACGTACACTCCCCCAACGAGGGGTCCCGTGTTCGAGTCCAGGCAGGGTGCACCTTTTGCAATTTTTTTTTTTACTTTTAAAAACTCAACAGTAACACTTGTTAGCTTAATAACACAAATCCAATTCAACTTTTAACTAGATTTAAGCTTGAATTTGAACAAAAACGTCACCAGTTTCTTTTCTTTTTGAAGAACACAAGCAGACTTGTATTTTCACAAGTGAATAATGGCCAAGAGGAGCTTGACCTTTGCTTTTTTGTGGGTTTTGATGGACAGTATGGGCACCCCTATACTCTTTGGAGTATAGGGAGTCAAATAAACACAGAAAAAAACAAGAAGCACACAAGATCAAACTCAAATATGGCTAAAATAAGCAAATGCCAGTTGTTGATGTAAAACAAGGGTCTGTGGGTGTTTGATGCTTATTTCTTGCACAAAAATGAGTATCAAAGGCTCCAAACTTGCACACAATCCAACTACCTAGCATACAAACAATAGCAAATCTTATAATTACCTAGCTCCTAACAGATTACCAACAATCAAGCTCAAAATTCAACAAAAAATAGTCACACATGGCAGTTTACTGATTTTTCTCCATTTTCTCAAACTTTGACATGCAATTGTGTTCTAATCAACTCCAAATTGTATAACACACTAACACACAACCTTAATATCACCTAATAAGCATATTCAACAACATTACAAGCAAGTTTAATCACTTTAACCCCTGCTTAATCCCTTATCCAAACACCCCTTTATAAACTTTTTCTCAACTTTATTCAAACAGAATCTATGCTACACAACTCCAAACTGATTCTTGCTACTTCTATCTTGCATATAACACACAATTAAGCAATTTCAAACATCTAAACAAACACATAACAGATTTCACCAAAAATCATACTCATTCACAATAAAACCTAATATTGAAAATTTGAAATGAAAGAAAAAGATTTTACCAAGAGGGACCTACATCCAGGTCCATCAGTGGCTGTTTGCCACCTCCTACAAGCTCGGGCTTGTGCTGAGCCTTGTGGGAGTTGGATTAGCTTGTGCACCAATGACAATAATAGGGTGAGAATAAGCCTTGACTTTTCCTTGTTTCCTGCACACCACAAACAACAAAGAAAGAGACAACAAGCTTATAAGAGATTCAATAAGCTTGGTTTAATAAGCTTATTGAATGGCTTATAGCAGTAAGTTAAAAAAAATAAGTTTCTGAAATATTTTGTAAGCAAGTGAAATTCTTAAAAAAAACAAACTTGAAGATTTTAAAATGAATTCAGGGAAAACAAATTTAAAACTGGAATACTGGAAAGTAAAAATGGAACTCAGTCATATGCAGGTTTAATTATTTTTCATTAATTCAAAAAAAATAAAAATATTACATATAACTGGAACCAACCATACAAGTCACAAGCCGACTTGTATTTATACTAGTGCTAGGAACATACTAGAATACTTGGAATAAAATAATACAAAGCTGGAAAAACTAAAACCCTAGCAAGCTGATTCCCAAAATTGCCCTTTGACTGAATTTGAATTTGGTCTTGTTTGAGCCCCATGTGATGTAGCCAGGTGGAATCTTCCATCTTGATCGTTGGTTTAATCTTTGGGTCCAAGGAACTTCATCCATCCATTGGTTTGGTCGGGTTTTGGGGACTTGGCTGAAAGTGACGCAGCAGGGGTGTTGGGTTTGGGGACCATTGGTGAGCTGGCAAGGTTTTGTGGGTGGGGATGGGTTTTAAAAGTGGTTAATTACTGATCTGGAGGTGCTCAGAACAAACCCCATTGTTATGAAGGAGATTTAGTGATTAGGGTTTGTTCTTAAGTGTGTGTTGAGTGTGTGTTTTAATCAGGTTTGGGGTGATTAGTTTTTTTAAAAACGAGTTTCCCCCACTTTCTTAAATTAAACATGGTTTAATTAATTAGCCAGGAAGTGGAGTATGACGTGGGGGAAAGGAATGAGATGATTGGTTGGAATGGTTGATGTGTCAAAATGATAGGCTGAGAATAATTTAGATGTCTTGGCAGATTTGGCCCTTGCATTCCTTCTTTCTTGTCTCTTTGAATTAAACGGCTCAAAACAAGACTCCCTTTGTAAATAACTTTCTCATCATGTCAAATTTGGCACAAAGGTTTTATAAACTTGAAACAAGGACTAAACATGCAATTTATTCATATTCCAAGGACTGATTTTGACATGTTTTCAAACTTCAAGGCTTTGACTTGTTTGTTGACTTCTTGGAGGACCATTATTGACAATTTAGATTTGTTGAGGGACTAAATTTGCCAATTCTTCAAAGTTAAGGGTCCTTTTTGTAATTTTGACAAACTTTAGGGACCAAACTTGTAATTATGAAGATACAAGGGTTTAAAGTGTCAATTCTTCAAACTTGGAGGACCAATCTTCAATATTCTTCAAATCTTCAAGGGTTTTCTTTGGAAAATTCTTCATTAGGGCATGGTTCATCGTGCGGCTTCGTTTCCCGTGTTCGTTTTTGCATGATTCTTGTGATCTTTTGTCATTTTCTATCCGTACCTAAAATACACAAGCAACAAACACAAGCATATATTTGGGTATTTTGATGATATTTAATGCATTTTAAGCCCGATTTGTACGATGAGACTATGTATAAAAGCAGTCTCATCACTCCCCCATACTAAACCATTGCCGTGCCCTCACGCAATGCTAGAATAAAGTATCATAACATCTCCAAAATTCATTTTATTCACTTTATTGGAATGATAAACTAGCTACACTACTACTATTACTACTACTTGTGTTTTAGACATAATGTATGATTTTCATCGCAAAATGGGACGTTTAGGTTCATAGAATAAGAACACGTGAATGCTTCGTTAGAAATAATTTCATCGTCCTCGATTTTCACTCCAATTCCATGCTAAGCGTGCAACGAGATCATTGTCATTATAAGTTAGTAATGCTAACACTACTCATATGCCCTAATCACGTACTTATTCTCCCATTATTCCTAAGTTGTATCTCTTATATTTTATTATGTCTTAAATGTTTCACGAGGATACATTGTTTGACTTATGCGATAATAGAGATTTAGGTCTAAAAATAGAGTCCTAACGGTGTAACTAAGACCATCAAATCAATAACCCCTCCTAATAGACAACGATGTTAAAAAATTAAGTTGACAAGAAGAATCGATAAACACGGTTTTATAACGGTTTTGAACATGAGACTTATTACCAAGACTTTTATACGCCCCCTAACGGAAGGACCTTATTATCTTTGGTTTACCTCCATCTTTTATTCAACTTCGCCATGAAGCTTTTATTATGACTTCGGTCTTGCCTTGCCTTTTATTATCCGCCTCATCGGTGGTTTTCTTAGCCAAAGACGTATATCCTCACGCTAAAGCGAATTTTGGATCTTTAAAGCTTCGAAGATTAAGGCTTGATTCACTTTCAATTTTGCATACATTTTAGGCCTTGTGGGGCTTCAAATTGTTTGCTTGATTTAGGTGAGCACTTGAAATCTTATTATTGGGTGAAGCTTTCGATTATTAGGGTTGCCAATACTTCAAAACCGTGACGCTGGCGATACCTTAATGTCTTCCTAATTTAATTACACGGAAGCTACTAGAAAAGACTAGAAACCCAACAATCCTAACTAAACCGCTAAGTCAATATTTATTAAGCAAAAAATATTTACATGCGAAGGGAGAATAAGCAAACAACGAGAACACATGAGTTTTTGAAAGAATACGAGTACTCTACGTTTAGCATAGTAACTTATAATTAACTCTATCATTTCTCGTCCTCATTTAAGAGACTTAGCCTAATGTGTAGTTAAGGAATCAAAGCTAAGTGCTCAACACGCACGGTCGAGTCAAAAATTACTCTTATTCTCGCCATCGGAAAATCTACATTCGTGTCTTAAACACTTATGAAAAACTAGAAAAAATTTAAAATTTGGCCATTTTTAGCCTTATTTTGCAACAAAAACGATAAAAAAAGATAAACTTTGGAAAGCGTGAAGGTTTGGCAAGGCAAGTATCTATTCACCCCCCCATACTAAAGTTAAACATTGTCCTCAATGTTTCGAGTCTAGGGGTACAAACACCCCCATACTAGAGACGTAGTCGAATGCCTAATCTAGCATGGAAAGGGTGTAACCATTAAATTAATAGCCGTTTATGAAGTGTGCTAAAAACCTAAGGTTAGAACATCAAAAGGATATATCATGGATATAGAAAAATGTCTCCAAAGCAAACGATCGAGTGCTCTCATAAAACGAACACGAGAGGCTCCAATCGTGAAGATCATGATCTAAAAACCACATATCACAAACAACCACGGAACAAAGGTTGGAAGGGCACAAATCCCCACACGTAAGCTACATTAGAAAGCGATAATATGTACATAGGATAAGCATGGGACTCTCCCATGAGGCACCTCGTTTTTTATTACCGAGTCATGAGCTCGACTCGATCCCCTCAATACTAATTATCATTGGGGAAGGTGACTTGGTCGAGGTAGTTCAAGGATGAAACTTCCCCGCCAAAGTAGTGCTTCAACCTATGTCCATTCACCTTGAAGTTAGGACCATCATCTTGAGCTAGCTCGATGGTCCCATACGCAAATACTTGAGTCACAGTGAATGGACCGGACCAACGGGATTTCAATTTACCGGAAAATATTTTCAATCTTGAATTAAAAAGCAAAACTTGATCACCAATGTTAAAAACCCGGTTTTTAATTTTTGAATCATGCAACTTTTTAGTTTTCTCTTTATAAATCAATGAATTTTCATAAGCAATATCCCTCAGTTCATCCAATTCATTTAATTGCATTTTCTGGTGTTTTCCCGCGGTCTCCATATCATCATTACAATGCTTTAGGGCCCAATAAGCCTTGTGTTCTAACTCGATAGGCAAATGACAATTCTTTCCATACACAAGCTTATAGGGAGTGCACCCAATGTGCGTCTTATGAGCGGTCCTAAAGGCCCATAAAGCATCGTCTAACTTATCCGACCAAGTTTGTCGGTTTTCCCCCACGGATCTCTCCAAGATCCTCTTCAAAGCTCGGTTTGAAACCTCGACTTGCCCACTCGTTTGTGGGTGATAAGCCGTAGAAAGCCGATGTGTAACCCCATATTTCCTTAGAACCCTTTCGAATTGGTCATTACAAAAATGGGTTCCACGATCGCGTATGATCGCACGAGGGGTTCCAAACGGAGCAAACAAGCTTTTCAAGAACTTAACTACCACACGAGCATCATTAGTGGGCAAGGCCTTTGCCTCCACCCACTTAGAAAGGTAGTCAACCGCAACGAGAATGTACTTATTACCACGAGATGATGGGAACGGCCCCATAAAGTCTATACCCCAAACGTCAAAGATCTCACATACTTGAATGATATTTTGTGGCATTTCATCTTTTTGTGAGGCTTTTCCTTGTCGTTGGCATGAATCACAAGACTTCACAAGATTTTGTGCATCTCGGTAAATAGTAGGCCAAAAGAAGCCGGCATCAAACACCTTCTTAGCCGTGAGATTAGCACCGTGGTGACCACCCATGGGTCCCTCATGGCAAGCTCTAAGGATGTTAGAAGCTTCGGTGCCAAATACACAACGTTGGATGATTTGATCCGCACAAGTTCGAAACAAGTAAGGGTCGTTCCAAAAATAGAACTTGACATCACGAAAGAATTTTCGTTTTTCTTGAGTCGTCATACCCTTAATGATGAAGTTACCCGCATGGTAATTTGCAAAATCCGCAAACCATGGGGCGGAAGAATCAAGATTAGAATTCACTACACCAAGTGTCTCGAGCGGAAATGTTTCGGTGATTTCCTTAGGCTCGTAAACACTTTGGTGAGGATCTTCCAAACGAGAGAGATGATCGGCCGCTAGATTCTCGGCTCCTTTTTTGTCAATGATTTTGTGATCAAATTCTTGAAGGAGGAGAATCCAACGAAGTAATCTCGGCTTAGCATCTTGCTTTGCCATGAGATACTTAATAGCCGAATGGTCCGTATACACTATGCATTTCGTCAAGACGAGATAAGGTCGGAATTTCTCAAATGCATACACCACGGCAAGGAACTCCTTTTCCGTTGTAGTGTATTTAAGTTGAGCCTCGGTCATCGTCTTGCTAGCATAGTGAATAGGCAAGAAGTGCTTATCATGACGTTGCCCTAAAACGGCCCCAATAGCGTAATCACTAGCATCACACATAAGCTCAAAGGGGAGGTTCCAATTGGGAGCAACAAGAATGGGAGCTTCGGTAAGTTTCCTCTTAAGGATCTCAAAGGCTCGTACACAATCTTTGTCAAAGACAAAACGTGCGTCTTTTTCAAGAAGATGTGTAATGGGTCGAGAAATCTTCGAGAAATCCTTGATGAATCGTCGATAAAAGCCCGCGTGGTCTAGGAAACTCCTAACTCCCTTAACGGTTTTGGGATGAGGTAATTTGGCGATGACGTCTACCTTAGCTTGATCTACCTCAATCCCCGCTTTCGAGACCTTGTGCCCTAAGACGATTCCACTCTTAACCATAAAATGACACTTTTCCCAATTGAGCACAAGGTTGGTTTCCTCACAACGTTTCAACATTCTCTCTAGATTAGACAAACACAAACTAAAAGAATCACCAAACACGGAAAAGTCATCCATAAAGACTTCCATCGTCTTCTCGATCATATCATGAAAAATAGCCATCATGCATCGTTTAAAAGTTCCCGGTGCATTGCTAAGTCCGAATGGCATTCTACGATAGGCAAACGTTCCATATGGACACGTAAACGTAGTTTTTTCTTGATCACGAGGATCGATGGGAATTTGGAAGTAACCGGAAAGACAATCTTTTCCCGCAAGACGCTCCAACATTTGGTCCATGAAGGGCAAGGGAAAATGGTCTTTTCGAGTGGCTTCATTCAACTTACGATAGTCAATGCACACTCTCCATCCGGTCACGAGTCTAGTGGCAATCAACTCGTTGGCATCGTTTGGCACAACGGTCATCCCTCCCTTTTTAGGGACACAATGAATAGGACTCACCCAAGGGCTATCGGAAATAGGGTAAATCATTCCCGCGTCAAGGAGTTTAAGGACCTCCTTTTTGATGACGTCGTGAATTTTGGGGTGCACCCTCCTTTGACTTTAGATTGTTGGCTTGAAATCCTCCTCCATTAATATTTTGTGTGTACAAAACTTGGGATCGATTCCCTTAATGTCGGATAACTTCCACGCAATCGCCCCTTTGTGATCCTTAAGAATATCGACAAGTGCGGTTTTTTCATCATTCGAAAGATCCTTCGCAATAATAACCGGCAACTTGTCGTCCTCCTCCAAATAGACATATTCGAGGTGAGGAGGTAAATCTTTCAACTCGAAGATAGGTGGTTCCTCAAGTGAAGATTTCGGCTCGATACTCATAACCTCCTCGGGTGGAGGCAATGGTTAATCGTTGAGAAAATCCTTGATAATCGAGAAGTCCTCATCGTTGTCGAGGTCTTCGTCGCAAGTACGTGGAACATCGAATTCTTCCAACGTAAAACCACCACCTTCAATAGGAGTGAAGGTTGGTGTCGAATTATCAAGAATTGGATCTAACATAGTGGGATTGCCACTAGTTTCTTCATCACCAAACCCTAAAACTTCTTGTGAAAATTCCTCACAAACCACGTCGATCATGTCAACGAGGTTTATGGTAGCAACGGAATAAACATGAGAAATTTTAGAATTTTGAGTTGCGTTTATAACAAGTTCCTCGTCGTTGAAACGTAAGGTGATCTTTCTAGCATGCACATCAATTAAATCCATAGACGTATCTAAAAACGAACGACCTAATATGAGGGGAACTTGAGGATCCGTGGGAATGTCAACAACAATAAAGTCTACGGGATAGTAGAACTTCCCTACTTTCACAAAAACGTCTTCCGCCAAACCACATGCAAGAATTGTGGAATGGTCGGCCAACTCAATAGACATTCGTGAAAGAGTAAGAGTAGGAAGATTGAGCGACTTGAAGATTGCAAGTGGCATCAAGTTAATGCTAGCACCAAGATCGGCCAAGGCATAGCATTCTTCCATATCTTGAATTGCACAAGGGATCAAAAATTTACCGGGATCACCGACTTTTTGAGGTATGCGATTAAGATAAACCGATGAACAACTAGACATTTGGTGTAATTTTTCCTTGTTGTTCAACATACTTTTGAAGTTAGCGGCAAATCGAGGCATCATGACCAAAGCATCGGCGAAACTCACATTAAAATGCAAATCACGAAACATTTTCATAAAAAGCTCAAATTGGTAGTTATCGCGCTCTTGTCGTTTCTCCTTCCTAAGTCTTGATGGGTAAGGCAAGGGTGGTGTGGGTTGGGGCATAGGCATAGCCTTTGGAATCTCGGGTTACAATATGGGTGATGGGTCAACCGTAGGTGTGGCATGAGCGGTACTTTGTGGGATTGAAATATGCTCCTTTTCGACCACCACCTCGGTTTCTTCCTCAATTTCCTCCACCGTTGGAGTAATTGGTTGAGGAGTTGGTTCTTTAAGTGTCTTACCACTACGTGTGGTAATCACTTTCATCTCTCCCTTCGGGTTTGAAACGGTGTTACTAGGCAAACTACTCGAAGTAGAGGCTTTGTTCCCTATGACGGCTTCTAAAATGGCGTTAAGCTTAGCATCTTGACTATTAAACTTAAAATCTTGGCTAGCGGCTTTTTGGTCAATTCTTTGTTCAAGCCTAGCATGACTTTGCTCTATCTTGTTGTTTTGACCTCGAATTTGGTTAGCAAAATCATTTTTCAATTCATTTCTCATGGCTAGATTTTCCTTAACAAAATTAGCTAACTCCTTTGCGTTCTTAGCCGTGTCCCTAGCTTGATTAGCCAATTGCTCTTGTATGTTTTCCAAAATCTTATCATTTGCCGTGGCGTAATTCACAAAGTCCATTGGAAGTTCTTTAGTGTAAGCATTTTGAAGACCTTGACTCGTGTTTTGAAAATTACGGTTTTGATTTTGATTTTGCAATTGGCTACTACTACTCCCTTGATTCCCATAGTTGTTATTACCCTTAAAATTGTTCCTTTGATTGCTTTGGTAACCAACTTGATTATTTCGATAATTGTTAGCATTTTGATTTGGTGAAAAACCCGGTGGAGTCAATTGATTAGTGCGAGGAACTTGACCGTTTTGGTTATAAGTTCCCGCGGCCGCGAAGGCACTCGAAGTGTTACCACCGTTGGTAATGCACTCGGAATAATCGTGAGCTCCACCACAATACATACAAGAAACCTCAACCGCTTTAATCGTAGCGGGAGCGGGTTGTTCACCAACTTTAAACTCAACTAACAATCCTTTCACTATATCAAAAATTTTGTTCTCCAAATTAGCCTCGACTTGGCAAGCATCAACGGTGTGTGACAATGAAGGCGAAGACGAAGACGAAGTCTTACGAACACTCGACGTGCTACGAGGACTATACACCTTAGACCTATTCTCAATGATTAACAATGCTTCCTCGACCGTCTTACAAAAAAAATTACCACCCGCGGCGGCATTAAGATAATCGCGCTCATGATCGTTCAAGCCATTGTAAAACGTGCCTATTTGATGCAAGTCGGAAAAACCATGATGAGGACATTCGTGCAACATTTCCTTAAACCTATTCCAAGCCGTTGAAAAACTCTCATTATACTCTTGCGAAAACTTTGAAATCTCGTTTTTCAAGTGCGTAGTCTTAGAGGGCGGAAAAAATTGGTTCACGAATTTTGAAACGAGATCCTTCCACGTCAATATAGAATTGGGTGGCTCTTTCTCTAACCAAATTTTTGTGGGCACCGCTAAGGAATACGGAAAAAGCATCATCTTAATCGAGTCGTTTGAAACATCCTTAAACTTGCATGTGGCGGTGAGACGATTAAATTGGCGAATGTGGTTATGAGGGTTGTCCTTTTCGTCCCCTCGAAACTTGTTATTTTGAATCATGGACAACAAACCCGTCTTAACCTCAAAATTCTCCGCAAGGATAGCGGGAATCACAATCGCTTCTCCATAACCCTCGGTGGGTGCTTGAAGCAACTCCATCATAGTTCGATTAGCCATGGGTGCTTCTTTCACTACAATGGGTTCGTCAATAGGAGACTCCTCACTAGTAGGAGTGAGTGATTTGTTTCTTCGTTTACGAGCACGTCTTGCTTTAGAGCGAGTTTGCATAAACGTCACGTCCAACGAGAAGGCGAGCAAAGAAGATTCTTTTTGGTGTTTTTACTTTTTCAATTTTTTGTGGTTTTTGATTGTTTTTAACTTTTTTGGATTTTTGGAATGTATTAGTAGACACAAATCTACAAATCTCCTCCTTAATCAAATCTCTCGATTAAAGAAGCCTCAAGGAATGAAAACGATCACGTTAAGTGAACGCCTTCGATGACTTTAGAACGATGGTGGAACACCAAATCGTTCAAGAGGGTTTAATCAAATGAAACCAAGAAAATATATATGATACTTAAGTAATACTTTGGGCGGCAAAACCCTCGATTAGCTTTCAAAATCAAAATACGCACAAGCAAGCGGAGGAAACGAGGCGGCGCGAAGCACTTAAGAGCCTTTTTCCTTTAGGTCGTGAAATACAACCGCGTTATACCCACCTTATAGTTTGTATTTCTCAAAATCGAGCTTCACGAAAGTATTTATCTATTTTTGCCTTTTTCTTTGGTTTGAGATTCGAATAGAATGATTGGGTAATGACCTCCCAAATGAAGGTTGTGATTTCTCACGTATTTGGAGTACTTGTGAATTTATTGTTCTACGTATACAATATAGTAATAATATTCACAAAAATCGAAAAACGATAATACGTATTAGTAGAGTGCTACTAATACAATTAGCTAATTATGGCTATATATAAAAACAACAATGGTTCAACCAAAACACAACACGCCTCCCCGGCAGCGGCGCCAAAATGATTGTTGTAAAATTACCCCTTTAGGAAAAGAGGGCAATAATATAGGGCAAGTGTGCACGATGATTTAGGAAAACCGTGTGTGAATGACCCTAAGTGAGTTCGTTCTCGAGGAGGCTAGTGCGTTGTGTATTGAATTGATTAATGATGTTTGTGATTATGAACAAGAAGAAAAGAAATTAGAAAGGAAAGAAGAGACGGTTACGATTACGAATTAAACTACGACGAAAAAGACGTAAACGTAAAACCGCAAAACTACAAAATTTAAAATTTTAACCTAAAAATTCCTAAAAATTACTAAAAATCCACAATAAAATTCTAAGAGTTTACAAAAAATCCAAACTTGCTAAAACCTTTTAATTAATTCAATAATGACTTTTTAATGCTAATTAAAGCCCTAAAAATCACAATTAAATATTAAAAAGCCCTAAACAAGATTTTATAGTTTGTAAACCTCAAAAATGACCTAATTAAGCTAAAAACTATTTTTAAAAATTTTAAAACCAAATTAAACTATTTTTAAACACTTAAAAACTATTAAAGTCTATTAAATCTTAAATTAATTCTAGAAAATAAATGAAAAGCCTAAAAAATATTTGGAAAGTGAAAAAGTTCCTAATTTAATGTCTATAACCTAGGAAAAATGAAAAAAGTAGAAAAACAAACTTTGAATTTTTTCTAATAAAATAATATTAAAATAATCTAAAAAATTAAAAGTTTATAAATAAATTCTAAAAAATTACCAAAAATCCTAAATAATGTAACTAAGACAAAAATGCAATTAAAATTCTCTGAAACCTATTTATTAATTTTATATTAATTTTTAAAGTTGTCTAAAAACCCTAAAATTAAATAAAATTAAAAATAAGACTTTTTGAAAACTTTATTGAATGTAAACCTCAAAAATATGAATTAAAACCTAAAAACTATTTTTCTGGATTTTTAAAACACTTTTTACTATTTTTAAATTACTTTCTAAAATTTAATCTAAAAATAATCCTAATAAATAATTTAATAAACAGAAAAATACACTTTTTAAACAGAAAAGTCTGGAAACTTAATTAAGTCCTAGGAAAATTGAAAACTAGCAAATAAGCTTAATAAATAAGCTTAAAAAGATCAAATAAGCTACGGCTTATTTAAGATAAGCCAACACAAAATGACCCTAAGTAAGATTTGAAATGAAACATAAACGTAAAAAGGTCATCTAGGTCACTGGTTAACACGTACACTCACCCAACGAGGGGTCCCGTGTTCGAGTCTAGGCAGGGTGCACCTTTTTGCAAATTTTTTTTTGTTTTTTTTTTACTTTTAAAAACTCAACAGTAACACTTGTTAGCTTAATAACACAAATCCAATTCAACTTTTAACTAGATTTAAGCTTGAATTTGAACAAAAACGTCACCAGTTTCTTTTCTTTTTGAAGAACACAAGCAGACTTGTATTTTCACAAGTGAATAATGGCCAAGAGTAGCTTGACCTTTGCTTTTTTGTGGGTTTTGATGGACAGTATGGGCACCCCTATACTCTTTGGAGTATAGGGAGTCAAATAAACACAGAAAACAACAAGAAGCACACAAGATCAAACTCAAATATGGCTAAAATAAGCAAATGCCAGTTGCTGATGTAAAACAAGGGTTTGTGGGTGTTTGATGCTTATTTCTTGCACAAAAATGAGTATTAAAGGCTCCAAACTTGCACACAATCCAACTACCTAGCATACAAACAATAGCAAATCTTATAATTACCTAGCTCCTAACAGATTACCAACAATCAAGCTCAAAATTCAACAAAAAATAGTCACACATGGCAGTTTACTGATTTTTCTCCATTTTCTCAAACTTTGACATGCAATTGTGTTCTAATCAACTCCAAATTGTATAACACAATAACACACAACCTTAATATCACCTAATAAGCATATTCAACAACATTACAAGCAAGTTTAATCACTTTAACCCCTGCTTAATCCCTTATCCAAACACCCCTTTATAAACTTTTTCTCAACTTTATTCAAACAGAATCTATGCTACACAACTCCAAACTGATTCTTGCTACTTCTATCTTGCATATAACACACAATTAAGCAATTTCAAACATCTAAACAAACACATAACAGATTTCACCAAAAATCATACTCATTCACAATAAAACCTAATATTGAAAATTTGAAATGAAAGAAAACGATTTTACCAAGAGGGACCTACATCCAGGTCCCTCAGTGGCTGTTTGCCACCTCCTACAAGCTCGGGCTTGTGCTGAGCCTTGTGGGAGTTGGATTAGCTTGTGCACCAATGACAATAATAGGGTGAGAATAAGCCTTGACTTTTCCTTGTTTCCTGCACACCACAAACAACAAAGAAAGAGACAACAAGCTTATAAGAGATTCAATAAGCTTGGTTTAATAAGCTTATTGAATGGCTTATAGCAGTAACTTAAAAAAAAATAAGTTTCTGAAATATTTTGTAAACAAGTGAAATTCTTAAAAAAAACAAACTTGAAGATTTTAAAATGAATTCAGGGAAAACAAATTTAAAACTGGAATACTGGAAAGTAAAAATGGAACTCAGTCATATGCAGGTTTAATAATTTTTCATTAATTCAAAAAAAATAAAAATATTACATAAAACTGGAACCAACCATACAAGTCACAAGCCGACTTGTATTTATACTAGTGCTAGGAACATACTAGAATATTTGGAATAAAATAATACAAAGCTGGAAAAACTAAAACCCTAGCAAGCTGATTCCCAAAATTGCCCTTTGACAGAATTTGAATTTGGTCTTGTTTGAGCCCCATGTGATGTAGCCAGGTGGAATCTTCCATCTTGATCGTTGGTTTAATCTTTGGGTCCAAGGAACTTCATCCATCCATTGGTTTGGTCGGGTTTTGGGGACTTGGGTGAAAGTGACGCAGCAGGGGTGTTGGGTTTGGGGACCATTGGTGAGCTGGCAAGGTTTTGTGGGTGGGGATGGGTTTTAAAAGTGGTTAATTACTGATCTGGAGGTGCTCAGAACAAACCCCTTTGTTATGAAGGAGAATTAGTGATTAGGGTTTGTTCTTAAGTTTGTGTTGAGTGTGTGTTTTAATCAGGTTTGGGGTGATTAGTTTTTTTTAAAAACGAGTTTCCCCCACTTTCTTAAATTAAACATGGTTTAATTAATTAGCCAGGAAGTGGAGTATGACGTGGGGGAAAGGAATGAGATGATTGGTTGGAATGGTTGATGTGTCAAAATGATAGGCTGAGAATAATTTAGATGTCTTGGCAGATTTGGCCCTTGCATTCCTTTTTTCTTGTCTCTTTGAATTAAACGGCTCAAAACAAGACTCCCTTTGTAAATAACTTTCTCATCATGTCAAATTTGGCACAAAGGTTTTATAAACTTGAAACAAGGACTTAACATGCAATTTATTCATATTCTAAGGACTGATTTTGACATGTTTTCAAACTTCAAGGCTTTGACTTGTTTGTTGACTTCTTGGAGGACCATTATTGACAATTTAGATTTGTTGAGGGACTAAATTTGCCAATTCTTCAAAGTTAAGGTTCCTTTTTGTAATTTTGACAAACTTTAGGGACCAAACTTGTAATTATGAAGATACAAGGGTTTGAAGTGTCAATTCTTCAAACTTGGAGGACCAATCTTCAATATTCTTCAAATCTTCAAGGGTTTTCTTTGGAAAATTCTTCATTAGGGCATGGTTCATCGTACGGCTTCGTTTCCCGTGTTCGTTTTTGCATGATTCTTGTGATCTTTTGTCATTTTCTCAATATCTGTACCTAAAATACACAAGCAACAAACACAAGCATATATTCGGGTATTTTGATGATATTTAATGCATTTTAAGCCCGATTTGGACGATGAGACTATGTATAAAAGCAGTCTCATCATTCCCATAGTTTCCTTTGTAATTGTTTTTAAAACCAACTTGATTGTTTCGATAGTTGTTGTTAGCATTTTGATTGGGAGCAAAACCTGGTGGATAAATTGATTAGAGCGGGTAACTTGACTGTTTTGGTTGTAAGTTCCCGTGGCCACGTAGGCACTCGAAGTGTTACCACCGTTGGCAATGAACTCGGAGAAATCATGACCTCCACCACACTACATACATGAAACCTCAACCACTTTAGCCGTAGCGGGAGCACTTTGTTCTCCAACTTTGAATTCAATTCAAAGACCTTTAAGCTTATCAAAGATTTTGTTTTCCATGTTCGACTCAATTTGGCAAGCATCAATGGTATTGGACAAAGAAGGTGAAGCCAAAGACGAAGCCTTACGAATACTCGATGTGTTACGAGGACTATACACCTTAGATCTATTCTCAATGATTAACAATGCTTCCTCGACCGTTTTACACAAAACATTACCACCCGCGGCGGCATTTAGATAATCCCTTTCGTGATCATTTAATCCATTGTAAAACGTGTCAATTTGATGCAAGTCCGAAAAACCGTGATGAGGACACTCATGTAACATTTCCTTAAACCTATTCCAAGCTGTTGAAAAACTCTCATTAAATTCTTCTGTAAATTTTGAAATCTCGTTTTTCAAATGCGTAGTCTTAGAGGGCAGGAAAAATTGATTCACACACTTAGAAACGAGATCCTTCCACGTCAATATTGAATTGGGTGGCTCTTTCTATAACCAAATTTTAGCGGGCTCCGCTAAGGAATACGGAAAAAGCATCATCTTAATCGAGTCATTAGCAACATCCTTAAATTTGCAAGTGGCGGTAAGACGATTGAATTGGTGGATATGGTTGTGCGGGTTGTTCTTTTCATCACCACGGAATTTGTTGTTTTGGTTCATCGACAACGAACCCGTTTTCACTTCAAAATTCTCCGCAAGGATATCGGGAATTACAATAACCTCTCCATAACCCTCGGTGGGTGCTTGATGTAACTCCATCATTGTTCGATTCGCCATGGTTGGTTCTTCTCTTACGATAGGTTCGTCAATAGGAGACTCCTCACAAGAAAGATTAGGTGTGGTTTCCTTTTGGTTTTTTCATTTACGTGCACTTCTTGCTTGATTACGAGTAAGCATAAACGTCACGTACAACGTGGGGATGAGCAAAGAAGATTCTTTTTGGTGTTTTTAATTTTTCCAATTTTTTGTGGTTTTTGATTTTTTTTTACTTTTTTTTGGATTTTGTGATTGTATTAAGTAGACAAAAATCTACAAATCTCCTCCTTAATCAAATCTCTTGATTAAATAAGCCTCAAGGAATGAAAACGATCACGTGAAGTGAACACCTTCGATGACTTTAGAACGTTGGTGGAACACCAAAACGTTCAAGAGGGTTTAATCAATTGAAACCAAGAAAATATATATGATACTTAGATAATACTTTGGTTGGCAAACCCTCGATTAGCCCTTTTTATCTAAACACTCACAAGCAAGCGGGGAAACGAGGCGGCGCGAAGCACTTAAGAGCCTTTTTCCTTAGGGTATATTTTATAATACCCGCCTTATACCCACCTTATAGTTTATGTTTTTCAAAATTAAGCTTCACGAAAGTATTTATCTATTTTGTCTTTTCTTTCTTGTTTGAGATTCGAATACAATGATTGAGTAATGACCTCCCAATCAACGTTGTGTTTTCAGACTTTTGAAGTACTTGTGAATTTATTGTTCTACGTATACAATATAGTAATAATATTCACACAAAAAATGAAACCGATAATACGTATTAGTAGAGTGCTACTAATACAAATAGATATTATGGCTATATATAAAAACAACAATTTCCAAATCAAAACACAACACACCTCCCCGGCAGCGGCGCCAAAATGATAGTTGAGTTTTTACACACATTTAGGAAAATGAGGTAATTAGGGTAAGTATAAACAAGTAGTTTAGGAAAACCACAAATTAATGACTCAAAGTGGGGATCGTTCTCAAGGAGGCTAGTGCGTTGTGTTAAGAGATGATTAACTTTTGTTATTATAATTTATGAAGAAAGAAAATAGAAAAGAGATTAGAAGAGAATGACGGTTACGATTATGAATAGGACGAATAGTCGTGCACGTAAAACTGTAAAAAGTGACAAAAATTAAAAATTTACCCTATAAATTCCTAGTAAGTTTAAATAAATCCAAAAAATGTAATTAGAGTTTACAAAAAATCAAAAAGCACTTGATAGGTGTGAAAACACCCATCCTTTTACCGCTTATTTCTTGCTAAAACGAGACCAAAACGCGTATTTAATGTCATTTGTTTGGAATTATGTGTGGTTTGTGTGTTTGTTGTGTTTTTAGAGCAAACCGGATAAATATTAAAGAAAACATGGGATTGCACGGGTTTTATCAAAGAAAAAGACGAAAAGACGAAGTCTATAATCCAAGAGATGCAAAAGATTTGAAGTCGATGGGCCTATTTGAAGATTTATCGAAGAAAAGGACCAAAGATGGAAGATTTACATATGTCGAAGAACTCAAGTCTATTAATTAAAGAAATTTAAAGACGAGTTGAATTTATTCGTCGACAAATCCCGAATCGAAATAAAAAATGTCGACTTTTCTGAAAAGACGAGAAGACAAAAAGAAAGGGAGAAAGCCCACTCACCAAACCAAGCCAAGCACTATAAATACTCCTCCCATTCACATTTTCAACTAGTTTTTCTGTTATTTTTCTTTCCTGTTTCGTAGGAAGCACCATCACCACTAGGGTGTTTGGTGATTTTCATTTTTCTTTGATTTCTTCCACAATCTTGTAAGTTTAATTTTTCCATTTTGTTTGTTTGAATCTTGAATCATTAATACAAGTTTCCATTTAATCTTTCTTTCTTCTCTTGTTGATTCAAAGTTCTAAGTTTCATTTTATTGAGTTTGATCTTAAAAAGTAAGTGGGTTTTATGTTTTTGTTGTTTTGGATTGATATTTATCATAGGTAAATGATTAGTGGTTAAATTGGTTTAAATTTTGATTAAAAACTTGCTGGATTTTGGGTTAGATTCGTGTGTTAAACATTCCCCTGTTCTTCGCGTTTTCAAACCTGCCCAGATTCCAAATCAGCATAACATTCCGGATCAAGGGTTTTGTGAATATATTCCGCATAAAGCCCTTTGGTTCGGAATATCAATTATTCCGGATCAACCTTCTCCATCCGGAATATCTAACATTCCGGATCAACTTTGTTTATTCGGAATATCCATTATTCCGGATCAAGGGATTTCATTCGGAATAACATTCCGGATCAGCTTACATTCTGGATCAGTCATTTTATTCCGGATCAACTCTTATATTACGGATCAACCATATTTATTTCGAGTCAAGATATTATTCCGCATCAAGCAAATATTCCGGGTCAACGATTATTCCGAATGAAGGTGGACTTAATTATTCCGAATGAAGCAGTTTTTTAGGTTATTCCGCATGAGTTGATTCATTCCGCATGAGCCAAATATTCCAAATATTCCGGATCAAGCAAACATTCCGCATCAACTGTTTTTCCAAGTTTAGGTACTTTAATGTTTAATCTTAATTCTATTTTTATTTTCAGTAATTGCTTTTAGTTTAATTTTATTACTTCTCGCACTTATCGTTTTAGTAGATATAGATCAAAAGCTCCCCCTTTTTAGTCACCAATTACAACTATTCCACTTTGAACCGTGATCGATTCGAGAAGATACCGAGAACGAAACAACGACAATTACAATTGGGTACGAGCAACACAAAGAAAGATCTTGCAACAAACCCTTTTTATTAACTAACTAAAAATCAGTTATTAGCACTCACACCTTTTATTTAATTAAATAATAATTTTTAAATGCTAATTAAAGCCCAAAAAATCAAATTAATTAATAAAAATCCCACAATGAAAAACTTTTAAACCTCTAAAATACCTTAACTAAATTTATGACTATTTTTGAGAATCTTAAAATTAATTAAAACTATTTAAAAACAATTAAAAACTATTAAAACTTAAAATAATTCTAAAAATTAATCTAATGACAATAAAAATATTCTAAAAATTGTAAAATTCCTAATTTAATGTATTTAATCTAAGAAAAATGAAAAAACTTGAAAAATATAAATTTTAATTTTTAATAATAAAATATTAATAAAAATCCAAAATTTATAAAAAATTCTAAAAAGTTGCAAACTAGCTTATTTTAACCTAAATAATACAGAAATGAAGTTGAAATTACAAAAATACCCCTATTGGGCATAGAAATGGGCCAAAAGTCCAAACAGACCCCTTAATGGGCTAAAAATGGCCCAATAAGAAAAATGTTTTCTAGATAAGCCCAAAATCTCTTATCTGACTTAAAATTTGATTCTAAGAATAAAACCCTGAAGGCCCAAAAGCTGAAAATGTATTTAAGCTAGCTTATTTCAAAGCGGCTTATTCTTAATGGGCTTTTTGGCCCATTAAGCTATAAGTTGATGCCGTAAGCTCAAATTTGACACACAAGCTTCTTTTGAGTTACTTAAGAGATCTATAAAAAGAAATTTTGAAAAAGCACAAGAAATAAGCCTGAATAAGCTAAAAGCTATCTTCACAAAACGACAAAATAGTCGTTTTCGAGTCTTAGACCACCTCAGGTGCTTATTCAACTTTCAAAAGCTTTTAAATGACTTAATTAAGCAGAATAATCAAAATCTTTTCAAATAAGCATGAGCAATAAGCCAGAATAAGCAGATAAGCACTGGTTTTAAAGTCAACTTAATGAGTTTTCTAGTAAAAAGTAAAAGTCAAAGTCTAATAAGCTCTAGATCAAATAAATGGGACAAATAAGGAAGATCTATCACGAAAAACAAGTTGTTGCAAGTCTGGATAAGCCAATTTGGCTTATGAATAAGCTTAATGACAAATTACACTAGCAGGGGCTAGTTTTGGTGGTTGAGCAGTGGGAACTTTTCCCAGTGCTTGACTTTCTTGACTTTTTTATTTTGTGACTTTTTTGTGGATTCAAGTTAAGCAAAGGAACCCAAATGATCAGTTAATCATAAGGAGTTAATATCAATCACAAAAAAACAATTTCAAACAGCCAATCAGTACAGTTAATTCAATTTATCACCAGTTATGAACAATAAGCAGTTAGGGTTCAATAAGATCTTTTAGCAAAAATCAGCCAGCCAAACTTCACCAAATGCATACACAAGCTATAATAAATTCAAATGAACAAGTTCTAACAGGTTTCATGCATTGATTCAAAGTCTAGATCAAGATTCAAGCAATCAAAAGTTACTGATGAACACTAAACAAGCAGTTATGAACACTTGCTGATATACTTGACCACAAGTCCAATTTCATACACTCAAATCTTGTTATCAGGTTATATATACTATGATTTAACACCTTTTAGCCCAAAGCATGCATACACTCTAGGTGTTTCCAAGATCGTAGGTCAAAAACAGTCAAAACAAGTGAGATACAGCAAAATATTTAATTTGAGGTTATAAAGCTGAAAACTTGCAAGTTTTAGCACACAACCAAGTGAATAGCAGATACCAACTCAAACAAGCAACTTCCAATAACACAATAACAATTTATGCACTCAAACAAGTTAACCCAAACACCCCTTATCTTTTTTTTATCAAGATTAAACAAGTATAAGTGTGATTCAGTATTACCCAAGCCCAATCAAACACAATAACAGATGTATTATGCAGTATCAAGCAAGATCAAGCCACAAATTCAACAAGAACACTAGCAGATCACCAAATCACCAAAAATCAAGTATTATGACAGATTTTGTGTAAAAAGGTTCAAACCACATGGATGTACATCCACACCCATGAATTTTTGAGCTTATGTGCTAGAAAGAACAAGCACAAGCTTCCACAAATAACTCTGCTAAGATTCAACAAGGTTAGAACGGATAAATCAAAAACAGAAAGGTAACAAAATCTTGATTAATGCAACCCTTGTACCCCACACTTGATTATCCCCAAGTATAAGCCTCACAACACCTTGATAACACAATATCAGGATGCTATGATCCACTTATAGCCTAAGAATTCCAAGGTGTACCAAGGAACTTAGCAAAATATCAAGGTTTTAGGACTTTGAGCAATTTCTTCCACAAAGCTTAAGAAAACATTTTGAGATTCAGGTTTAGCAAACATATAACATAAAAAAAATATATAATGATTGGCACATGGTTTTTCTTCACAAAATTCAAACACTTCTCATTAATCAAGAGCAAGGATTTATAGAAATGTGAACTAGGAAAAATCAAGAGCAGGGCTCAATGTGAAACCCTAATGCCTTTATATAGGATACAATTGAACTACTAAGAACATAAAGATGTAACCCTAATGCTTGGTGAAGTCTCTAAAATGCCCTTGAGAGTTTTGGCATTTTGCTTGATCATGTGACTGAATTGGCAGTTTGTGTGAGGTGTCAAAGGTAGAATTCCATCTAAAGGCTCACAATGAGCTTAGAAAGAAAGCATGATTGTGGGTGGTTAGATTCCTGGCATACTTCGTCTTCATCCCCAAAAACGTGTGCAGGGCACTATACATGTGACTTGGGTAGTGATGCGGCATATGTTTTTAAAGTTGGGTTATGATTGTGATTATGTTAATCATAAATATGGAGGTGACGGAGGTTTAATTGTTGGTATTTAACAAATGCCTAATTTAGTTCAAGAACATGAATAACACATGTTTAATTTGTTTTTATTTTTGAAAGGGTGTTTAGCGCCTTAATTAACTTAAAAAATTAAGTTAGTTATGCCTGGTGGGAGTGGGAGATGAGGTGGAAGAATGGTGGCTGGTGATTGGTTGTAAAGAGTGAGTGGGACACGTGGTGTGTGTTGGTTGGCCTAGGTAACTTTGGCTGTCTGCCAAATTAAACCCTTCATCTCTTATCTTTCTTTCATTTGCAATTTTAATAAGCCAAAACCGGATTCCTTTGTTATTAAAGTTTCCTTTTTCACACTTTTGCCCCAAATACTTTTCCAAAGTATTTTTAGGGGTATTTCTTGCCATTGGTTGATTCTTGAAGGGCTGTTTTGGCATTTTCTTCATAGTTTATGGTCTTGACTTGTATGATTGACTTCTTGATGACTCAAATTGACAAGTCTTCATTTTTGAGGGACCATTCTTGCCAATTCTTCAAAGTGGAGGGCCCTTTTTGTAAATTTGAATAAATTTAAGGACCAAACTTGTAATTATGAATATACAAGGGTTTAAAGTGTCAGTTCTTCAATATTGGAGGACCCTTCTTGCATAATCTTCAATTCTTCAAGGGTTTTTCTTGGAAAAACTTAATTAGGGCTTGGTTCGTTGTGCGGCTTCGTTTCCCGTGTTCGTTTTTGCATGTTTCTTGTGATCTTTTATCATTTTCTCAATATCCGTACCTAAAATACACAAGTAACAAACACAAGCATATATTTGGCTATTTTCATGATATATTATGCATTTAAAGCCCTTTTTGGACGATGAGACTATGTGTAAAAGCAGTCTCATCAACAATCCCTTACATGGTTATAAAGTAAACCATGCTCGAGAAAATTAATTTGCGTTGTTGAGTCAAAGCTTTCTTGTGAAATGCTTGACTTTAATATGAAAAGTGGGTTACTATTTGAAATAATAGCAAGTCATAATTGAGCATGTTTTAAAAACATTTGAACTCCTGCTCGAACTTTATTTACAACCCCGTGTCATTAATGAATGACATTTCTAGTATCGTAAATATTATCGATTCTAGAAGACATGCTCTTTTTATCAAAACATTTTTGAACACACAATTTTGAAAGACTTAGAAAAACCTTTTGAAAATTCTTGAAAAATTGTGTTCAATAGTTTTGAAAACCAATTAATTGAGCTTAAGAATTTGAATATCTTATTAAACGAGCTCAAGTCTGAGAAGTTATAAAATTCCTGTTGTGAGGATAAGTTTATCATCGGCGATAAACTTTCCTTAAATTGAAGAACGAGTCCTAAGTTGACATTTACTTAGAATTCGTTTTCATGAGCTTGAAAACTATTGAATGTTTTAACGTAAATCTCATGACAGGGAAAAATGAATTTCTCGTCATGAGGAAAAGTTCTCTTATTTAAAAGATACACTTTCCTTTTTGAGCTTAAAACATGGAATGTTTTAATACAAGCTCATGACCAAGAAAATTTAATTTTTCGTTACGAGGATAAGCTATCTTTAAAGATAAGCTATACTAAAATTAAGGTCCAAGTTACAGTCTGATATTTAACTGTAAGTCTTTGTGCATGAGCTTAAAAACTTCGAATGTTTTTAATATTAGCTCATGCCCGAGAAAAATTAATTTCTCATTGTAAGAATAAGTTTATCATCGGTGATAAACTATCCTTTCCTTGAGGTCCGAGGCATAATCTGAAATAAAATTATACGCCTTTGTGCATGAGCTTAGAAACTTCGAATGTTTTTAATATAAGCTCATGCCCGAGAAAAATTAATTTCTCGTTATGAGGATAAGTTTATCATCGGTGATAAACTTTCCTTTAATTTGAAGAACGGGTCATTGTCTGAAATTTAACAATGAACCATTTTACACGAGCTTAAAACTGTTGAATAATTTTAATGTAAGCTCGTGTGCGAGAAAGTTTAATTTCTCGTTTTTGAGGATAAGTTTATCATCGGCGATAAACTTTCCTTTATTTGAAATCCGGGTCATCGTCTGTCTTTTAACGAGGAGCCATATACACGAGCTTAAAACCTTTGAATGGTTTTAGTGTAATCTCGTGTCTGAGAAAACTTAATTTCTCGTTTTGAGGGTAAGTTATCGTTGACGAGATAAACTTCCCTTTCTTTGAAGTTCGGGTCACAGACTGTGATTTGACTGTGAGCCATGGTGCATGAGCTTAAAAACTTGGAACATTTTTTATATAAGTTTATGCCCGAGAAAAATTGATTTCTCGTTGTAAGGATAAGTTTATCATCGGCGATAAACTTTCCTTTCTTTGATGAACGAGTTACAGTCTGTTATGTGGCTATAAGTCCTTGTACACTGTAAGCTTAACTGCAAATCCCCTAAGACACTTGTTTCTTAGATATCAGCTTCTTCAGCAACCAAACTCTAAGAGTATCCTTAATTGAATGGTATTCCATGATTGGACCGTTGTGTTCTTGTGGAACGTGGACTTTGGTACCTGCATTCTCATTAGGAGTTTGTATGCTTTTATGTGGGTTAGCGATATCTATCTTAGAACTATTCGGGGATTCACAGTTTTCTTTTCTTGTGCTAGAGGTGACCTGAGGAGATGATTCGCTTATCTTAGTTGGCAAACTCTTCCTTTTATAGAAAACCTTAAGTTCAGGCTTAAGTGATATATCATCCTTTTCCATTTCCTCCCTAGTAGTATTAGTAGAATCGGAGACTAACCTAGTTAAAGGGCACTCGTTTCCTACAATAGTGAAAGTTCTACCAGTGGGGCGCCACATTTTACTAATGGGTTTGATTTTAGCTACCCACTGGGATTTAAGTCTAGCACGGGAGTTCACCTCATTAAGTAATTTCTTGACACAATAATCATGATTTGCTTTAAAGACACATTTCCTACATGTTTATAAGTAGCATATTTCAAGTCCAAATAAGATCTAGAATTCCTAGTGATGAGACTACTTTTATACATAGTCTCATCGTCCAAAAAGGGGCTTTAAATGCATAAAATATCATAAAAATGGCCAAATATATGCTTGTGTTTGTTGCTTTTGTATTTTAGGTACGGATATTGAGAAAATGACAAAAGATCACAAGAATCATGCAAAAATGAACACGGGAAACGAAGCCGCACGATGAACCAAGCCCTAGTATTGATTTTCCAAGAAAGACCCTTGAAGAATTGAAGATTGAACAAGAAGGGTCCTCCAATATTGAATAATTCACACTTTAAACCCTTGTATATTCATAATTACAAGATTGGTCCCTAAAGTTTGTCAAATTTACAAAAAAAGACCCTTAACTTTGAAGAATTGGCAAATTTAGTCCCTAAACAAAACTAAATTGTCAATATTAGTCCTCCAAAATGTCAATCATACAAGTCAAGACCATTATCATTGAAGAAAATGCCAAAACTACTCCTCAAGAATCAAGAAATGGCAAAAAATACCCCTGAAAATGCTTTGGAAAAGTATTTGTGGCCAAAGTGAAAAAAATGAAACTTCATTTATAAAGGAAATCTGGTTTTGGTGAAGTAAACTTTAAATGAAAGGAAATGGAAAGGTGAGGGGTTGTTCCTGGTTGACACACAAAACTCTCCCACCCACTTAGCTTGTGACACCTCACTCTCCCAACCAATAACACCACTCCAATCCGCCACGTTGGAAACCCACTTTTACCCGATTAAGTATTAATTAAACATTCTCAAAAACGTTTTAATAATACTAATTTGGGTGGGAAACATACACTATTCCCCTTTCTCCCCTAATCCTCGAACATAAACCATAATCACCAGATTTTCAAAACAAAGGGGAAGTTTACAATTAAATCCAGATGGTTAATTCACCTAACCCTAATCAAAACCCACAACCAAAAAAAACCTCACACTCGCCCATGTGACACTCCTGACCCTCCCCTGCACAAGAAAACAAACTATACAAACCCATCAACGGCCAAAAGATTTGTTCTTGCTCCTTACGTGTCATCCAACACTTCAAAATCGTTTTGGCACCTCTGGCACCCCCACATCAGTCCAAGAAGTTAGCATGCCACTTCTGACGAAATTCAAATCAAGCATCTTTCTGGCATTTTAAAGATACGACAAGGGCAATCTAGGAAACTCATTGTATTAGGGTTTTATATTTCTAGAAGAATTGTACGCCTTAAGGCATAAGAGATAGCATTTTGTTCTTTTGTTCTTTTTCCTTCTCCTTTGTCACTTCCCTGTAAATCCAGTTTTATTTTGAGAAATGAAATGGTTTTGAGATGTTGATGAGAAACAAAATATCCAATTTACTTTTTATTGCAAGTTTAATTTGAAAGATTGTGGTTCCATATTCTGTTTTTTTATTTGCTTTGGTGACTGAAATTTACTCAAGTTTTTCCTTTTAATACCTACCACGTCCGAGCTCTTTAAATTGATCATATGAGCCTGATATTCTTGTTGAATATCAAGCTCAAGTGAGTTTTGAAGTGTTTGTTGATTTATTTCATTGTTCAAAGATTTTTTTAGAAAGTAAGAAAAAAGGAATTCACCTTGAATATTCGTTGTGTACCATTTACGTTTGGTGTTCTTAGCAGGTGAAAAGGAAGCTTGTACTTGTTTGGGCAAAGTACATCATCTCAATCATATGAGAGCATGGATGTTATGCTCTTGGGGTTTGTCTAGAAACCTTTCTTCATTTTCTGTATTTATTTTGCTCAAAGATTGATTTAATTATATGAGTTTTTGCCTGGCAATTCTTGTTTATTCTGTGACTCATATGAGATTTGATGCATGCTAGTAGAAGGAGTTGATTAAATCCTTCATGATAAATCTTTGGTAAAAACCTGTATGTTCAAGAGTTTTAAGTGGTGTTTGGCTTTGGTGTTAGCTTGTCTTTAAAAGGTGTTTGGTTCTAGTATAAAGTGATTACTACGTAGAAGTTTAGATATATGCAAGCTAGTATCTGTCATAGGAGAGTTTCTAAGCATAAACCTGTAAAGTTTTCAGTTTGAAACTCAAAAATCAATCTTTTGGTTCTAAAATGATCAATTCTTGTTGTTTTGGTCTGCTATGTTTGGATAACCTAGATTCCATGTACAAAAAGGAATAACAAGTTTAAAAACATCATTATTGTAACCTGATTAGTAGATCTAAGTGTTGGAATTTCGGATTTTGGTTAAGTGCATCAACAGAAAAATCAAACAGCTTACTTGTTCATATCAGTAACATATTTATGCCATGATTCTGTGATTTCTGTGTTTAAGCCTGTGTTTTTTATTGTTGATTTGATTTCCCACAACCCAACCTGTCTCTGATACCATTCTGTAACACCCCACCATGGCGGAATATGGGGTGCGACGTATGGATATCATCACAACAAACAAGAATCACATAGCAGTTAATCACATAATGTACACACAAGTCCATCTCAACCTTAAAAACATTCACATCATAAATTTAGAAAATAACACAACACAGTGTCTCTTCCATCCCATCTGGATGTCAAAATCAATAGTAAACATGGGACTATGAAACTCACCTGATAGCTTCTTCACAAGTCCTCGCACTAACAACAAGCTAACAAACCAAAAACACGAAATCAATACACAACCAATCACTAAGATGGCTCATCAACCTATGATGGACATCTAGTCTATTCCCGTATAATTATCTCATTTTTAAGCTCTAATCACCCCATTAACCTTCCTTAACAAGTCCCTAACTTGGTTAAGTTTAATAACTATCCCGTTCATATTTTACCTAAAACAGTCCCAGTTTTTAGGTCTCAAAACTTTAAGTCAAACGTCCCTTTAAGCATACCCATAGTTTCTGTAAAAGGAATATTCATACCCTTACATATGTTGGCTAACACCTCCCACTTGCCCTAACCTTAAAGCTACTGTTAAGGCCCCGATATACATATATCTACTTTTGTCATTCCAGATTTCCTGATTTTAAACGTACTAAAAGTTTGTTACCATTAAGGGGTCTTAACCTAAACCACAACCTTAACCCAAGTGCAGATACTTACTAAAATATATAAACCATCTATCATGTTCGTAAGAAGATCCCAATGCAACCCTAAGTGCCCCAAACAACCCAAAATTTAAAAAGAAAACACCCTGAATTCAAAACTGTTTTGACCTCCGACTGTTGTAACCTGTTTTTGTCCCACTTCCCGACCTCCAATTTAGTTCTAGTTTCTTGCATTAGAAATCCACTTCAATTACCTTTTCAGGGATACTTGGATCGCATCTTGAATGTTCCTAGAACTCCCGATATGATCAAAAGAATTGACTCAAAATTCTGCCCAGTTTTTAAAAACGGGTTTAACAAAATCAACCACATTAATTAACCCTCTAATTACAAGACCTAATTTATGTGATCATCATATAATGATTAATTCAACATTAATTTACTGTTTTTATATCAACCCTAACCTAATTCCATCATAATAATGATTAATTAAACATAAAAACAATTTAATTAAAAAGGGATTAAAGGTTTTTACCTTAAAATTAATGAAAGATGAGAAAAACCCAATTTTTGAAGAACCCTAATTATTCTCTCTTTTTTTTTGTCGACTAATACCTCCAGGGAGAAGGAAAATTCGTTTGTTCTATGTGTATAATGTCCCTTATATAGTAAAACAATCCATGTCCAAGTATAATTGTCCACTTTCCTTTTTTTCCTTTTTCCCCTTTTTTTTCTTTTCCAAACCGCCTAACATCCCCTTAATTTTCGTTTTTTTTCCTTTTTATTATTAATATATATATTAATAATATTACCTTAATTTTCCTTAATTTATTTCAGCTCCAAAAGCCTCCAAAACCCCAAAACCGTAAAACTAGTCAGTTTTTACGCGTTTTACCGTAAAAGACGTAAAATATACACTTATATAAAAAATCTCTAATTTTGAAATAAACTTTATAACTAAGTCCTAAATGACTTAAAACCATCCCGAAAAATATTCATATGACTAATTACCTCTTCCGAGGCCTCTAAATGCTAAACCGTAAATCCTAAAAAAATACACTATTACTATAATACTTATACGTATACGTAAACACCAAAATATCACTATTTCAATTCATAGTCACCACTTGTGAGCTCATGAACATGAAATAACCGTTCCTCGATTTACTTATGAGTACTCTATACTCATAAACGATAACCACACAAACCTCGTTCACACAAAATAAACACGAAAACACAAAAATCAAGTAGTCACACATAAAATAACCTAAAAGTAAGACCAAGTGACGAACCTCAAAACCACGGTTGTCACATCACTCCCTCCTAATAGAAATCTCGTCCCGAGATTTACTCCTTAGGATCAACACACAGACAACAAATCACACGAGGATACTTGTTCTAAATGAACTCCTCTCATTTCCACGTGAACTTCAGTTCAAGTTTCAAGATACCACATGTACAAACCAAAAATAATTAAACCCATTGCCAAACTCTTGACCTCACAGTCAATAAATCTCGCAAATGACTCTTCGATAAAACAAAGACTCTTATTAGCACAAAACCCGAATAACCGGTCATGCAATGCATCCTCAAACAACATTTACCAACCCCAATACATGAAATGTATCATGTATACAACTCATTTCCCCCAGGTAATTCTATGCTCATAAGCTAATGGTCTGATCTTCCCAAAGATCATAAATGGACCTACAAAACTCTACATCAACACTTACATCTTTCCAAATCATACCACCCGTTACTATGGGTGAAAATCCATACATAACTTTGTCACTAAATCTAGTGGTTTCCTCCTTTTCTACATAGCATCCCTTGTTGCTCTCATTCTGTCCACAAACACCATTACCACATTAGTAGCCTCTTTTACCAATTCTAGTCCACAATGAGGACAAGAATGGTATCAGAGACAATGGTTATAGAGAATTAGGTTGCCTAGTCGCGTAGCCTAGTCTATAGCTTAAGGGTCCCTGCATATAGGCGTCATAGGAGTGTGTGTGCATTTTATTATAATTGATGTGTCTGGATATTATTTATTGCGATGTTTTGACTAGTATGAATTGAACCGTAGTATGTTCATACTTAGTCACATGTTATTTTCTTTTAGGGATGTGACTAGTGCTGGTTGAACCATAATCGTCCACGCTAGTCATTGTTGTATTTTGCTTAAAATTGTACATTATAGTATATAACTTAGTACAAGGTAGTTTCTATCTTTTATCGAGTTATTTTACATACCTGAGGTATGTTATTTTTCTTTTGATGTTTAAGTCATGTTCCCTAAGAATCGTGTGGTGGTTCGAGTTACTAGGAGTACATGGGTAGGAAGGATTTTAAGCTGTTTCCACTCTTATGGGCGACATGACTTATAACTGATTATGTTTTCGTTTTGGATTTAGTCTAGGCTGTTTTAGCTAGACTATGGATTTCTGTATTCCAAGAGTTTTATTATGTTATTTTATAGATGGAGTTTTAGACCTTATTGGTTATGTGGTTATGAGCTTATGTGAGTAGATAGATTTATGTGTTATATGTTGTATTGATTCTTATAAGTGTCATCATAGGAGGGAGTGCATTGGGGAAAGGGTAATTGTATAAGTATGGTGGCCAACATAGTTATACAAGTACCACAACTTCAATGGGTTCTCAAGTATGGTTAGTACATGCTTGTATATGATGAGATGTAGAATTTGGGTATACGTATTATATACGGATTTATATAATGGCTTCCTATGATATGGCTATTGTTCTTGTTTGTGTGTGATCTGGATTGGAAAGGTACATAGGTGTATGGGCGCCTATGGGACCAATGGTTTGACAAGGTAGTAGCCTTGTGGTTTGACAAGGTAGTAGCCTTGTGGTTTGACAAGGTAGTAGCCTTGTGGTTTGACAAGGTAGTAGCCTTGTGGTTTGACAAGGTAGTGGCCTTGTGATAGGTACATAGTGTGATCATCTATGGTACCATGTTGTTTGGCAAGGTAGGAGCCTTAGTTTTGGTTTGAAATGTTTGATCTTGAATTGTTAGTTGTTAATACATAATTGTAGCGCATGGTCCATATGTTTATTGGTTATGGTATTCAAAGCTTATGACTTATTTTGTGTTGGAGTCTAAACCTATGACTCTCACCAACTTTATGTTGACGTGTTTTAGTGTCTCTTTCAGGCGATAACGTGGTTAAGCATGAGAACTTATGTGGCTAGGATTGGAGTCGAGTAGGAATGCATTTAGAAGGAGATCCCCGTTCCTTCTTAGTTTATTTTGTTGTTTGTTTCTTTGAGTGATACTATGAACCTATATGTTGTATTGTTTGTGTTACTTGTTTGTCTTGGGTAAAAGGTAGGACTGTTACCTACTTACCTAGACTCCTGCATTGTTGAGATATTGTCATGACATTGTGTCGCCATTTATGTCATTATATTTTGCATTTTAGTTTTCTCTATAGAGACACCGTTTGTTGTGATGATATCCATACGTCGCACCCCATATTCCGCCATGGTGGGGTGTTACAGCTAGTATCTGTCATAGGAGTGTTTCTAAGCATAAACCTGCAAAGTTTTCAGTTTGAAACTCAAAAATCAATCTTTTGGTTCTAAAATGATCCATTCTTGTTGTTTTGGTCTGCTATGTTTGGATAACCTAGATTCCATGTACAAAAAGGAATAACAAGTTTAAAAACATCATTATTGTAACCTGATTAGTAGATCTAAGTGTTGGAATTTCGGATTTTGGTTAAGTGCATCAGCAGAAAAATCAAACAGCTTACTTGTTCATATCAGTAACATATTTATGCCATGATTCTGTGATTTCTGTGTTTAAGCCTGTGTTTTTTATTGTTGATTTGACTTCCCACAACCCAACTGCTTGTGGGAGTGCCATTCTTGTCCAAAGAAACCAAGGAACAAAGCTCCAAAGACCAATCAAGTCTCTGTGACTTTTGCACTAACAGGGGGAACTCCTTTCCCACTGCTTTCACAATACACTTGCCACTGCTATTATTAATCTCTTTTCAGCTTATAAATAAGCCATTACAGCTTATCTAAACGTGCTATAACTTTGTTCTGGTAATCAATCTTGCTTAATTAACCTGCTTGACTAATCTGGAGATTTTTAGGTTTTGACTTGTAGGTTTGACAAGAAGATGAACTAGTTGACTTATTAACAAGAGCTTATTTGATTTTTCCAGCTTATTATGTGTGATTATTTGTGATTTTTCGTGGTTATTAAGCTTAGTTTGGTCATTACAAACGTTTTGCAAGTTAAATCAGCTTCTAAGGTTGTTTAGATCACAAATACGACTATTTTGTCGTTTTGTGAATAAGCTTTTGAGTTTTCTCTGGCTGAATTAGTTAGCTTATTTGAAATTTCTTTTTAAAAATCGTTTTATAACCCCAAAATAGTGATGTGTATCAAGTTTCAGATTATGGCACAAGCCTATAGCTTAATGGGCTAAAAAGCCCATTAAGAATAAGCTTTGTGGATATTAAGTTGTGATAAGCTATGTTTCAGCTTTTAGGCCTTTGAAATATTTTGTTTAAAATCAAATTTCAAGCTTAACTGGAAAATTTGGGCTTATTTGGTGGACTTTAGCTTTATTGGGCCAAAAAGCCCATTAAGTTTGACTGTTTTGGAGTCTGGCCCATTTGGAGGTCCATTAGGGGCATTTGGGTAATTTCACTTGCATTTTCTGTTTAATTAGCTTAAATTAAGTAGGTTTGCAACTTATTAGAATTTTTTATAAATTTTGCATTTTTATTAATATTTTATTATTAAAAATTTAAATTTAGATTTTTCAAGTTTTTATATTTTTCTTAGGTTAAATACATTAAGTTAGGAATTTTAAAATTTTTAAAATATTTTTATTGACCTTAGATTAATTTTTATAATTATTCTAAGTTTAAATAGTTTTTAATTGTTTTTAAATAGTTTTTATTAATTTTAAAATAAAAATAGTTTTAAATTAAGTTAGGTCATTTTAGAGGTTTACAAAGTGATAAATCTCATTTTGGTTTTTTGTTAATTAAATTATTTTTTGGGCTTTAATTAGCATTAAAAAATTATTATTTAATTAATTAAAAGGTTTGAGTGATTTTTGATTTTTGTAAACTCTAATTATATTATTTAGGATTTATTGCAGTTTTCTAGGAATTTTTAGGGAAAATTTTTTATTTTGCTACTTTTTACGCTTTTACGTGTACGACTTTATCTCCTTAATTTAATCCGTCATCGTAACCATCATTCTCTTCTTATCTCATTTCTATTTTATATTCTCACAAACATAATCACATCATTAATCATCTCTCTACACAACACACTTGCCTCCTTGAGAACGAACTCACTTTGGGTCATTACTTGTGATTTTCCTAAATCACTTGTTAATACTTACCCTAATTACGCTCTTTTTCCTAAAAGACGTTAAAACTCTACATCAATTTTGGCGCCGCTGCCGGGGAGGCGTGTTGTGTTTTGATTTGGCAATTGCTGTTTTTATATATAGTCATAATATCTATTGGTATTAGTAGCACTCTACTAATACATATTATCGGTTTTTGTTTTTTTTGTGAATATTATTAATATATTGTATACGTAGAACAATAAATTCACAAGTACTCCAAAAGTGTGAAAACACAACCTTGACTTGGGAGGTCATTACCCAATCATTGTATTCAAATCTCAAACAAGAAAGAACAGGCAGAAATAGATAAATACTTTCGTGAAGCTCGATTTTAAAAAATACAAACTATAAGGTGGGTATAAGGCGGGTATTATAAAATATACCTTAAGGAAAAAGGCTCTTAAGTGCTTCGCGCCGCCTCGTTTCCCCGCTTGCTTGTGAGTACTTTGAGATTGAAAGCTAATCGAGGGTTTTGCCGCCCAAAGTATTATTAAGTATCATATATATTTCTTGGTTTCATTTGATTAAACCCTCTTGAACGTTTTGGTGTTCCACCAACGTTCTAAAGTCATCGAAGGCGTCCACTTCACGTGATCGTTTTCATTCCTTGAGGCTTCTTTAATCAAGAGATTCGATTAAGGAGGAGATTTGTAGATTTTTGTCTATTTAATACAATCACAAAAATCCAAAAAAAAGTAAAAACAATCAAAAACTACAAAAAATTGAAAAAGTAAAAACACCAAAAAGAATCTTCTTTGCTCACCCCCACGTTGTACGTTACATTTATGCAAACTCGCTCCAAAGCAGAACGTGCACGTAAACATTGTCAAAGGGAAGGAAACCAAACACCTTCTAGTGAAGAATCTCTCATTGTCGAACCCATCGTAGAACAAGAAGCACCCAGGGCTAATCGTACTATGATGGAGTTGCTTCAAGCACCCACCGAGGGTTATGGAGAAGCGATTGTGATTCCCGCTATCCTTGCGGAGAATTTTGAGGTTTAGACGGGTTTGTTGTCCATGATCGAAGCCAACAAGTTTCGTGGTGACGAAAAGGACAACCCACATAACCACATCCGCCAGTTCAATCGTCTTATGGCCACTTGCAAGTTTAAGGACGTCTCTAACGACTCGATTAAGATGATGCTTTTTCCGTATTCCTTAGCGGGGCCCGCTAAAATTTGGTTAGAGAAAGAGCCACCCAATTCAATATTGACGTGGAAGGATCACGTTTCAAAATTTGTGAACCAATTTTTTTCGTCCTCTAAGACTACGCATTTGAAAAACGAGATTTCAAAGTTTTCACAAGAGTATAATGAGAGCTTTTCGAGGGTCTGAAATAGGTTTAAGGAAATGTTGCACGAATGTCCTCATCATGGGTTTTCCGACTTGCATCAAATTGACACGTTTTACAATGGCTTGAACGATCATGAGCGTGATTATCTTAATGCCGCCGCGGGTCGAGGAAGCGTGGTTGATTATTGAGAATAGGTCTAAGGTTTATAGTCCTCGTAGCACATCAAGTGTCCATAAGACTTCGTCTTTGCCTTCGCCTTCATTGTCACAAACCATTGATGCTTGCCAAATTGAGGCTAATTTGGAAAATAAGATTTTTGATAAGCTTAAGGGATTGTTAATTGAGTTTAAAGTTGGTGAACAACCCACTCCCGCTACGGCTAAAGCGGTTGAGGTTTCTTGTATGTATTGTGGTGTAGCTCACGATTACTCCGAGTGCATTACCAACGGTGGTAGCACTTCGAGTGCCTTCGCGGTCGCGGGAACTTATAACCAACACGGTCAAGTTACCCGCACTAATCAATTGACTCCACCGGGTTTTCCACCAAATCAAAATGCTAAAAATTATCGAAACAATCAAGTTGGTTATCATGGAAATCAAAGGAACAATTATAATGGAAACAACTATGGGAATCAAGGCGGTAGTAGTCAATTGCAAAATCAAAACCAAAACCGTAATTTTCAAAACCCAAGTCAAGGTCTTCAAAATGCTTACACTAAAGAGCTTCCAAATGACTTTTTGAATTACGCTATGGCAAATGATAAGATTTTGGAAAACATTCAAGAGCAATTGGCTAATCAAGCTAGGGAAACAGCTAAAAACGCAAAGGAGTTAACTAATTTAGCTAAGGAAAATACCAATATGAAAAATGAGTTGAAAATGATTTTGCTAATCAAATTTGAGGTCAAAACAATAAAGTTGAGCAAAGTCATTCTAGGCTTGAACAAAGGATAGACCAAAAAGCCGCTAGTCAAGATGTTAAGCTTAATGCTATTTTGGAAGCAGTCATGGGGAACAAAGCCTCTACTTCAGGTAGTCTACCTAGTAACACCATATCAAACCCGAAGGGAGAGATGAAAGTGATTACCACACGAAATGGTAAGACACTTAAGGAACCGACTCCTCAACCAATTACTCCAACGGTGGAGGAAATTGAGGAAGAACCCGAGGTTGTGGTCAAAAAAGAGCATGTCCCAATCCCACGATGTACCGCTCATACCACACCTACGGTCGACCCAATACCAACAATGGAACCCGAGATTCCAAAGGCTATGCCTATGTCCCAACCCACACCACCCTTACCTTACCCATCGAGACATAGAAAAGAGAAACGTCAAGAGCGCGACAACTACCAATTTGAGCTTTTTATGAAAATATATCGTGATTTGCACTTTAATGTGAGTTTTGCCGATGCTTTGGTCATGATGCCTCGATTTGTCGTTAACTTTAAGAGTATGTTGAACAATAAGGAGAAATTGAATCTATTGTCTAGTTGTTCATCGGTTTATCTTAACCGCATACCTCAAAAAGTCGGTGATCCCGGTAAATTCTTGATTCCATGTGCAATCCAAGATATGCAAGAATGCTATGCCTTGGACGATCTTAGTGCTAGCATTAAATTGATGCCACTTGCAATCTTCAAGTCGCTCAATCTTCCTAATCTTACTTCTTCACTAATGTCTATCGAGTTGGCCGACCATTCCACGGATCCTCAAGTTCCTCTCATTTTAGGTCATTCGTTTTTAGATACGTCTATGGCTTTAATTGATGTGCATGCTAGAAAGATCACCTTACGTTTCAACGACGAGGAACTTGTTATAAATGCAACTCAAAATTCTCAACTTTCTCATGTTTATTCCATTGCTACCATAAACCTTGTTGATATGATCGACGTTGTTTGCGAGGAATTTTCACAAGAAGTTCTAGGTTTTGGTGATGATGAAAATAGTGGCAATCCCACTATGTTAGATCCCATTCTTGATAACTCGACACCAACCTTCACTCAATTTGAAGGTGGTGGTTTTACGTTGGAAGAATTCGATGTTCCACGTACTTGTGACGAAGACCTCAACAATGATGAGGACTTCTCGATTATCAAGGATTTTCTTAACGATTTCCCATTTCCTCCACGCGAGGAGGTTATGAGTATCGAGCCCAAATCTTCAATTGAGGAACCACCTATTCTCGAGTTGAAAGATTTACCTCCTCATCTCGAATATGTCTTTTTAGAGGAGGACGATAAGTTGCCGGTTATTATTTCGAAAGAACTTTCAAATGATGAAAAAGCCGCACTTGTCGATGTTCTAAAGGATCACAAAGGGGCAATTGCGTGGAAGTTATCCGACATTAAGGGAATCGATCCCAAATTTTGTACCCACAATATCTTAATGGATGAGGATTACAAACTCGCAATCCAATGTCAAAGGAGGGTGAACCCCAAAATTCATGACGTCATCAAATAGGAAGTCCTAAAACTCCTTGACGCGGGAATGATTTACCCTATTTCTGATAGCCCTTGGGTGTGTCCTCTCCATTGTGTCCCTAAAAAGGGAGGAAAGACCGTTGTGCCAAACGATGCCAACGCGTTAATTCCCACTAGACTCGTGACCGGATGGAGAGTGTGCATTGACTATCGTAAGTTGAATGAAGCCACTCGAAAAGACCATTTTCCCTTGCCCTTCATGGACCAAATGTTGGAGCGTCTTGTGGGAAACAATTTCTATTGCTTTTTAGATGGATTTTCCGGTTACTTCCAGATCCCCATCGATCCTCGTGATCAAGAAAAAACTACGTTTACGTGTCCATATGGAACATTTGCCTATCGTAGAATGCCATTCGGACTTTGCAATGCACCGGGAATTTTTCAAAGGTGCATGATGGCTATTTTTCATGATATGATCGAGAAGACGATGGAAGTCTTCATGGATGACTTTTCCGTGTTTGGTAATTCGTTCACTTCGTGTTTGTCGAATCTTGAGAGAATGTTGAAACGTTGTGAGGAAACCAACCTTGTGCTTAATTGGGAAAAATGTCATTTTATGGTTAAAAGTGTAATCGTCTTAGGGCACAAGGTTTCGAAAGCGGGGATTGAGGTAGATCAAGCTAAGGTAGACGTTATCGCCAAATTACCTCATCCCAAAACCGTTAAGGGAGTTAGGAGTTTCCTAGGCCACACGGTCTTTTATCGTCGATTCATCAAGGATTTTTCAAATATCTCTCGACCAATTACACATCTTCTTGAAAAAGATGCACGTTTTGTCTTTGACGAAGATTGTGTACGAGCCTTTGAAATCCTTAAGAGGAAACTTACCGAAGCTCCCATTCTTGTTGCTCCCAATTGGAACCTCCCCTTTGAGCTCATGTGTGATGCTAGTGATTATGCTATTGGGGCCGTATTGGGGTAACGTCATGAAAAGCACTTCTTGCCTATTCACTATGCTAGCAAGATGATGACCGAGGCTCAACTTGAATACACTACAACGGAAAAAGAATTCCTTGCCGTGGTGTATGCATTTGAGAAATTCCGACCTTACCTCATCTTGGCTAAATACATAGTGTATACGGATCATTTGGCTATCAAGTATCTTATGGCTAAACAAGATGCTAAGCCAAGATTACTTCGTTGGATTCTCCTCCTTCAAGAATTTGATCACAAAATCGTTTACAAAAAAGGAGCCGAGAATCTAGCGGCCGATCATCTTTCTCGTTTGGAAGATCCTCACCAAAGTGTTTACGAGCCTATGGAAATCACCATAACATTTCCGCTCGAGACACTTGGTGTAGTGAATTCTAAGCTTGATTCTTCCACCCCATGGATTGCGGACATCACAAATTACCATGCGGGCAATTTCATCATCAAGGGTATGACGACTGAAGAAAAACAAAAATTCTTTCGTGACGTCAAGTTCTACTTATGAAAAAACTTGAAAAATATAAATTTTAATTTTTAATAATCAAATATTAATAAAAATCCAAAATTTATAAAAAATTCTAAAAAGTTGCAAACTAGCTTATTTTAACATAAATAATACAGAAATGAAGTTGAAATTACAAAAATACCCCTATTGGGCATAGAAATGGGCCAAAAGTCCAAACAGACCCTTTAATGGGCTAAAAATGGCCCAATAAGAAAAATGTTTTCTAGATAAGCCCAAAATCTCTTTTCTGACTTAAAATTTGATTCTATGAATAAAACCCTGAAGGCCCAAAAGCTGAAAATGTATTTAAGCTAGCTTATTTCAAAGCGGCTTATTCTTAATGGGCTTTTTGGCCCATTAAGCTATTAGTTGATGCCGTAAGCTCAAATTTGACACACAAGCTTCTTTTGAGTTACTTAAGAGATCTATAAAAAGAAATTTTGAAAAAGCACAAGAAATAAGCCTGAATAAGCTAAACGCTATCTTCACAAAACGACAAAATAGTCGTTTTCGAGTCTTAGACCACCTCAGGTGCTTATTCAACTTTCAAAAGCTTCTAAATGACTTAATTAAGCAGAATAATCAAAATCTTTTCAAATAAGCATGAGCAATAAGCCAGAATAAGCAGATAAGCACTTGTTTTAAAGTCAACTTAATGAGTTTTCTAGTAAAAAGTCAAAGTCAAAGTCTAATAAGCTCTAGATCAAATAAATGGGACAAATAAGGAAGATCTATCACGAAAAACAAGTTGTTGCAAGTCTGGATAAGCCAATTTGGCTTATGAATAAGCTTAATGACAAATTACACTAGCAGGGGCTAGTTTTGGTGGTTGAGCAGTGGGAACTTTTCCCAGTGCTTGACTTTCTTGACTTTTTTCTTTTGTGACTTTTTTGTGGATTCAAGTTAAGCAAAGGAACCCAAATGATCAGTTAATCATAAGGAGTTAATATCAATCACAAAAAAACAATTTCAAACAGCCAATCAGTACAGTTAATTCAATTTATCACCAGTTATGAACAATAAGCAGTTAGGGTTCAATAAGCACTTTTAGCAAAAATCAGCCAACCAAACTTCACCAAATGCATACACAAGCTATAATAAATTCAAATGAACAATTTCTAACAGGTTTCATGCATTGATTCAAAGTCTAGATCAAGATTCAAGCAATCAAAAGTTACTTATGAACACTAAACAAGCAGTTATGAACACTTGCTGATATACTTGACCACAAGTCCAATTTCATACACTCAAATCTTGTTATCAGGTTATATATACTATGATTTAACACCTTTTAGCCCAAAGCATGCATACACTCTAGGTGTTTCCAAGATCGTAGGTAAAAAACAGTCAAAACAAGTGAGATACAGCAAAATCTTTAACTTGAGGTTATAAAGCTGAAAACTTGCAGGTTTTAGCACACAACCAAGTGAATAGAAGATACCAACTCAAACAAGCAACTTCCAATAAAACAATAACAATTTATGCACTCAAACAAGTTAACCCAAACACCCCTTATCTTTTTTTTATCAAGATTAAACAAGTATAAGTGTGATTCAGTATTACCCAAGCCCAATCAAACACAATAACAGATGTATTATGCAGTATCAAGCAAGATCAAGCCACAAATTCAACAAGAACACTAGCAGATCACCAAATCACCAAAAATCAAGTATTATGACAGATTTTGTGTAAAAAGGTTCAAACCTCATGGATGTACATCCACACCCACGAATTTTTGAGCTTATGTGCTAGAAAGAACAAGCACAAGCTTCCACAAATAACTCTGCTAAGATTCAACAAGGTTAGAACGGATAAATCAAAAACAGAAAGGTAACAAAATCTTGATTAATGCAACCCTTGTACCCCACACTTGATTATCCCCAAGTATAAGCCTCACAACACCTTGATAACACAATATCAGGATGCTATGATCCACTTATAGCCTAAGATTTCCAAGGTGTACCAAGGAACTTAGCAAAATATCAAGGTTTTAGGACTTTGAGCAATTTCTTCCACAAAGCTTAAGAAAACATTTTGAGATTCAGGTTTAGCAAACATATAACATAAAAAAAATATATAATGATTGGCACATGGTTTTTCTTCACAAAATTCAAACACTTCTCATTAATCAAGAGCAAGGATTTATAGAAATGTGAACTAGGAAAAATCAAGAGCAGGGCTCAATGTGAAACCCTAATGCCTTTATATAGGATACAAGTGAACTACTGAGAACATAAAAATGTAACCCTAATGCTTGGTGAAGTCTCTAAAATTCCCTTGAGAGTTTTGGCATTTTGCTTGATCATGTGACTGAATTGGCAGTTTGTGTGAGGTGTCAAAGGTAGAATTCCATCCAAAGGCTCACAATGAGCTTAGAAAGAAAGCATGATTGTGGGGGGTTAGATTCCTGGCATACTTCGTCTTCATCCCCAAAAACGTGTGCAGGGCACTATACATGTGACTTGGGTAGTGATGCGGCATATGTTTTTAAAGTTGGGTTATGATTGTGATTATGTTAATCATAAATCTGGAGGTGACGGAGGTTTAATTTTTGGTATTTAACAAATGCCTAATTTAGTTCAAGAACATGAATAACACATGTTTAATTTGTTTTTATTTTTGAAAGGGTGTTTAGCGCCTTAATTAACTTAAAAAATAAAGTTAGTTATGCCTGGTGGGAGTGGGAGATGAGGTGGAAGAATGGTGGCTGGTGATTGGTTGTAAAGAGTGAGTGGGACACGTGGTGTGTGTTGGTTGGCCTAGTTAACTTTGGTTGTCTGCCAAATTAAACCCTTCATCTCTTATCTTTCTTTCATTTGCAATTTTAATAAGCCAAAACCGGATTCCTTTGTTATTAAAGTTTCCTTTTTCACACTTTTGCCCCAAATACTTTTCCAAAGTATTTTTAGGGGTATTTCTTGCCATTGGTTGATTCTTGAAGGGCTGTTTTGGCATTTTCTTCATAGTTTATGGTCTTGACTTGTATGATTGACTTCTTGATGACTAAAATTGACAAGTCTTCATTTTTGAGGGACCATTCTTGCCAATTCTTCAAAGTGGAGGGCCCTTTTGTAAATTTGAATAAATTTAAGGACCAAACTTGTAATTATGAATATACAAGGGTTTAAAGTGTCAGTTCTTCAATATTGGAGGACCCTTCTTGCATAATCTTCAATTCTTCAAGGGTTTTTCTTGGAAAAACATAATTAGGGCTTGGTTCGTTGTGCGGCTTCGTTTCCCGTGTTCGTTTTTGCATGTTTCTTGTGATCTTTTATCATTTTCTCAATATCCGTACCTAAAATACACAAGTAACAAACACAAGCATATATTTGGCTATTTTCATGATATATTATGCATTTAAAGCCCTTTTTGGACGATGAGACTATGTGTAAAAGCAGTCTCATCAACAATCCCTTACATGGTTATAAAGTAAACCATGCTCGAGAAAATTAATTTGCGTTGTTGAGTCAAAGCTTTCTGGTGAAATGCTTGACTTTAATATGAAAAGTGGGTTACTATTTGAAATAATAGCAAGTCATAATTGAGCATGTTTTAAAAACATTTGAACTCCTGCTCGAACTTTATTTACAACCCCGTGTCATTATTGAATGACATTTCTAGTATCGTAAATATTATCGATTCTAGAAGACATGCTCTTTTTATCAAAACATTTTTGAACACACAATTTTGAAAGATTTAGAAAAACCTTTTGAAAAATTCTTGAAAAATTGTGTTCAATAGTTTTGAAAACCAATTAATTGAGCTTAAGAATTTGAATATCTTATTAAACGAGCTCAAGTCTGAGAAGTTATAAAATTCCCGTTGTGAGGATAAGTTTATCATCGGCGATAAACTTTCCTTAAATTGAAGAACGAGTCCTAAGTTGACATTTACTTAGAATTCGTTTTCATGAGCTTGAAAAACTTTTGAATGTTTTAACGTAAAGCTCATGACAGGGAAAAATGAATTTCTCGTCATGAGGAAAAGTTCTCTTATTTAAAAGATACACTTTCCTTTTTGAGCTTAAAACATAGAATGTTTTAATACAAGCTCATGACCGAGAAAATTTAATTTTTCGTTACGAGGATAAGCTATCTTTAAAGATAAGCTATCCTAAAATTAAGGTCCAAGTTACAGTCGGATATTTAACTGTAAGTCTTTGTGCATGAGCTTAAAAACTTCGAATGTTTTTAATATTAGCTCATGCCCGAGAAAAATTACTTTCTCGTTGTAAGAATAAGTTTATCATCGGTGATAAACTGTCCTTTCCTTGAGGTCCGAGGCATAATCTGAAATAAAATTATACGCCTTTGTGCATGAGCTTAGAAACTTCGAATGTTTTTAATATAAGCTCATGCCCGAGAAAAATTAATTTCTCGTTATGAGGATAAGTTTATCATCGGTGATAAACTTTCCTTTAATTTGAAGAACGGGTCATTGTCTGAAATTTAACAATGAACCATTTTACACGAGCTTAAAACTGTTGAATAGTTTTAATGTAAGCTCGTGTGCGAGAAAGTTTAATTTCTCGTTTTTGAGGATAAGTTTATCATCGGCGATAAACTTTCCTTTATTTGAAATCCGGGTCATCGTCTGTCATTTAACGAGGAGCCATATACACGAGCTTAAAACCTTTGAATGGTTTTAGTGTAATCTCGTGTCTGAGAAAACTTAATTTCTCGTTTTGAGGGTAAGTTATCGTTGACGAGATAAACTTCCCTTTCTTTGAAGTTCGGGTCACAGACTGTGATTTGAGTGTGAGCCATGGTGCATGAGCTTAAAAACTTGGAACATTTTTTATATAAGTTTATGCCCGAGAAAAATTGATTTCTCGTTGTAAGGATAAGTTTATCATCGGCGATAAACTTTCCTTTCTTTGATGAACGAGTTACAGTCTGTTATGTGGCTATAAGTCCTTGTACACTGTAAGCTTAACTGCAAATCCCCTAAGACACTTGTTTCTTAGATATCAGCTTCTTCAGCAACCAAACTCTGAGAGTATCCTTAATTGAATGGTATTCCATGATTGGACCGTTGTGTTCTTATGGAACGTGGACTTTGGTACCTGCATTCTCATTAGGAGTTTGTATGCTTTTATGTGGGTTAGCGATATCTATCTTATAACTATTAGGGGATTCACAGTTTTCTTTTCTTGTGCTAGAGGTGACCTGAGGAGATGATTCGCTTATCTTAGTTGGCAAACTCTTCCTTTTATAGAAAACCTTAAGTTCAGGCTTAAGTGATATATCATCCTTTTCCATTTCCTCCCTAGTAGTATTAGTAGAATCGGAGACTAACCTAGTTAAAGGGCACTCGTTTCCTACAATAGTGAAAGTTCTACCAGTGGGGCGCTACATTTTACTAATGGGTTTGATTTTAGCTACCCACTGGGATTTAAGTCTAGCACGGGAGTTCACCTCATTAAGTAATTTCTTGACACAATAATCATGATTTGCTTTAAAGACACATTTCCTACATGTTTATAAGTAGCATATTTCAAGTCCAAATAAGATCTAGAATTCCTAGTGATGAGACTACTTTTATACATAGTCTCATCGTCCAAAAAGGGGCTTTAAATGCATAAAATATCATAAAATGGCCAAATATATGCTTGTGTTTGTTGCTTTTGTATTTTAGGTACGGATATTGAGAAAATGACAAAAGATCACAAGAATCATGCAAAAACGAACACGGGAAACGAAGCCGCACGATGAACCAAGCCCTAGTATTGATTTTCCAAGAAAGACCCTTGAAGAATTGAAGATTGAACAAGAAGGGTCCTCCAATATTGAATAATTGACACTTTAAACCCTTGTATATTCATAATTACAAGATTGGTCCCTAAAGTTTGTCAAATTTACAAAAAAAGACCCTTAACTTTGAAGAATTGGCAAATTTAGTCCCTAAACAAAACTAAATTGTCAATATTAGTCCTCCAAAATGTAAATCATACAAGTCAATACCATTATCATTGAAGAAAATGCCAAAACTACTCCTCAAGAATCAAGAAATGGCAAAAAATACCCCTGAAAATGCTTTGGAAAAGTATTTGTGGCCAAAGTGAAAAAAATGAAACTTCATTTATAAAGGAAATCTGGTTTTGGTGAAGTAAACTTTAAATGAAAGGAAATGGAAAGGTGAGGGGTTGTTCCTGGTTGACACCAAAACTCTCCCACCCACTCAGCTTGTGACACCTCACTCTCCCAACCAATAACACCACTCCAATCCGCCACGTTGGAAACCCACTTTTACCCGATTAAGTATTAATTAAACATTCTCAAAAACGTGTTAATAATACTAATTTGGGTGGGAAACATACACTATTCCCCTTTCTCCCCTAATCCTCGAACATAAACCCTAATCACCAGATTTTCAAAACAAAGGGGAAGTTTACAATTAAATCCAGATGGTTAATTCACCTAACCCTAATCAAAACCCACAACCAAAAAAAACCTCACACTCGCCCATGTGACACTCCTGACCCTCCCCTGCACAAGAAAATAAACTGTACAAACCCATCAACGGCCAAAAGATTTGTTCTTGCTCCTTACGTGTCATCCAACACTTCGAAATCGTTTTGGCACCTCTGGCACCCCCACATTAGTCCAAGAAGTTAGCATGCCACTTCTGACGAAATTCAAATCAAGCATCTTTCTTGTTGGGAATAAATTATGGGTCAGTTCACTAGACGCTGATAAGAAGAATCCAAGCGCTGATAGGATGACATTGGACGCTGACAGCCAAGTGTTGACTTTGAAGAAGTCAACGTTGATAGCCTTGAAGATTAGCACTGATGGAATATATCTTCATACGAATCTTTTTGTTTATTTGTTTCTTTATTTGTGTATGGTAAAGATAAGCTCGACATTGTATTTTCCATTATTATCTTTATCTAGAATAGTTGATTCGTAGCTTATTGTACAAGACTTCTTATTCTATAAAAGAAGATCTTTTAGGTTAAAGTTAATAATCAGTTTTTCATAAGTTTTCACAAGTTAAACCTCTTTCATTGTAATCAAGTTTGTTTATCCTAATACAAGTGAAAGTTTGTTTAACATCTTTGTGTTTTAGATTAAGTGTTAATTCCGCATAACACTTAGTTACTTTATTCATAAGCAAAGGTTTCTCTACGTGTAGTACTTGATCTAATCTCGTATACACAAAGCTTAATCGATCTAAGTTTGGGATCAACAAGTGGTATCAGAGCTTGTTGAGAAACTTTTGATCTTTAAGTAAAGCAAGAACCCTAAAACACCAAAAACCCTAAAAACCCTAAAATTCTCAAAACCCTAAAAACATCATGTCTGGCACAGATCAACCTGCTGCTTTGCTACAAAACAACTCCACAAATCCTAGTATCAAAATTCCCATGTTTGATGCCAGGAACTTCGAGCTTTGGAAGTCCAATTTTGAGCAATATATAGCTATTCATGACTACACTCTTTGGGAGATTGTTGAATATGGGAACACATTCGACAAAGCACAAAAGATTGCTGCTGCTATTGCCACAAGGACAGCTGTTCCTAATTGTCCTGAAGCTGATAAGAAGGAAAAGCCTGGAGATGGAAGAGCTGTATCTGTTGAAGATATAGCCAAGAAAAGGGTGGACATGAAAATCTTGAACATCATGAAACACGCCCTAGGTCATGAGAATCAGCACAAGTACAAACGCTTTGAGTCTGCAAAAGAGCTTTGGGAAGCTCTTGAAGTAGCACATGGTGGCAATGCTGACACAAAAGAAGAAAAGAAGAAGCAACTCTTGCATGAGTATGTTGTCTTTAAGGCTCAACCCAATGAAAATCTCAGCAGTGTGAGAAGTAGACTGCTTGACATCACAAGTCAACTTTCCTTCATGGGAACACAGATTGATGACCCTGACTTGAATGCTACTTTTCTCAAAAGCCTTGGTGATGTATGGAAGATTGAGACAAGATCTATTCTTGTCAATAACACCCACAAGACTTCCAGGTTTGATGACATCTTCAACAAACTAAGACTGTTGGAGAATGAATGGCTTTTGGAGAGTGATAATAAATCTTCCAGCAGCAACATGGCCTTCTTCTCACAAAGTGAAGGCCAATTTGATTCCATGAACTCCTATGGACATCCAGTCACTGGATCTCAATGTGTCAACGTTGGATCACAGCCTGTCAGCGCTGGATCATATCCTGTCAACGCTTTATACTCAAGCGCTGACACACACAACTTTGGCGTTGATAGAATTAAACCTGCTGGTTTAGATCTAGATACTGTGTGTGCATTCATTGCTTATTTGCCCAGTGATTCAAGGATTACATATGAAGATCTTGAGCAGATAAGTGATGAACAATTAGAAGAGATGGACATCAAGTGGACTATGGCTCTTGTAAGTTTAAGAGCAAACAGGTTTAACAAAAGGTTCAAGAAGAAGATGACCTTTAATGCTAAGGATGTTGCTGGATTTGACAAATCAAAGGTTGAGTGCTACAATTGTCATCGGATGGGGCACTTCATGAGGGAATGTAGATCTCCAAGAAGATCTGATGCTGGAAAGCCCTCAAGCCAAATGGTTAAGAGCCAAGATCCCAAGGCCATGGTTGCTGTTCAACAAATTGATGGTGTTGGAGGATGGGACTGGAGCTGGAACTTTATGGCTAAGGATGAGGAAGAGGACAGAGCTTTGGTTGCTGAAGTTAAAGAAGAGCATGTTGAATATGCTCTCATGGCACACTCCTCCTCTTCATCAGACAATGAGGTATATGATGATGCTTTCTGTTCTAAGGGTTGTCGTTTAAATACTGAAAAACTAAATCAAGAGATAGTAAAATTATTAGATGAGGCAAGTACTGAAAGATGCAAAGTATCTAATTATCAAATTGCCCTTACCCAGACAGAAAAGACAGTAGCTGAGTATAAGAAAATGGAGTTTGATTTAAAGGATCAAATAAATATCTTAAAACATGAGTTACATCAAAGTAAAGATGTTCAAGATATAGTAAACAGGGTTAATCTTGATTTGATAGCTCAGTTAGAGGAGGCTAACAAAAATAAAGATAATGTGAGTCTTAAAATCCAGAGATTTGATAAGGCCACACAATCCCTAGGAGAGTGTGTTAGCAAACAAAGAGACTCTAAGGACATGAGTGGGATTGGGATGAAAGATTATACTGGTGTTCCACCACCAGCTGGGGATTTCTATGGTGTCCAATCAAAGGACTTATCTTGGACTGGCTTGCCAGAACTCCAAGAAAAGGAATTCATTCCTCCACCTAGAGTGACTTCCCCAGTTGAAGAATACAAGCAAAAACTGACTGACCTAGATGAGTGGAAGAAAGCTAACCACACTTTGTTTGTTAAGGGAGGGTTGTTGTGTGAAAGTCCAAATTAGCCCACACCAATCATGATACCAATTGTGGAGTCCAATGATCCTACACCTATTAAAATCACACACCCAACCACTGGCAAAGCTGTTGACCTTGGCCCACAGACTGTTAGAAAACCTAGTGTTAAGTATGCAGAGATGTATAGGAATACTAGGTCACCAAAAAGCCAAGTTAGTAACCATGGAACAGGCTTCTTTGCTTCTAGACCTAAGACTATGTCTAGAAAAGCTTGTTACTCATGTGGTAGCTTTTCACATTTGGCTTACAAATGTGTCAACGCTTCCAATGTCAACGCTGATAGGAACCATTTTAGCGCTGACAAAAGTCAACATAGGTCAAACACTGTCAGACCCAATACCTTTGTGAACAAAAGTTCACAAGTTGTTAGACCAGCCCCATTCTTTTCTAGAGGGTCTAACACACAAGGCCTAAGACCTTTTCAAAAGTCAAACACTTGGTCCAATAGGCAATGGGTTCCTGTAGCAAACCCTAGGTTCAACGCTGATAAAGGCAATCGGGGCGCTGACAAGAACAATTTCAGCGCTGACAGACACACTGCCAAACCTAGGTATTTGCAACCACATGGAAATAGGTCTAAAGCTTCTACTAGCTTAACATGGAGACCAAAACAAGACCAAAACTCTAATTCTACTGGTGTTTCTATGACATGCAACAGGTTTCATTATATTTCAAAAGCCATGTCAACACCAATTGGGGTTAACTGGGAATTTCATTCACAAAGGGATGAAAATGGGGTTGTTATGAGAACCAAGTCTGTTCTTGTTGAACAACCAGAATCTAAGTCTTCCAAGGCTTGGGTTCCCAAAGAAAACTAATGTGTTTTCTTTATGTGCAGGGCATTCAGAAGAAGATCAATGATTATGGATATTGGGATAGTGGATGCTCAAGGCACATGACAGGAAAGGAAGACTATCTGACGAACTTCTCTCCTATTCAAGATGGTGATAGGGTATACTTTGGAGGAGGCTATGGCACCATCACAGGAAAAGGGACCCTTATTACCAATAATCTACGTTTTGAGAATGTCTTCCTGGTAAAAGAACTGGATTATAATTTGTTTAGTGTATCACAAGTGTGTGATAACAAAAATAAGGTTCTTTTCACAGATACTGAGTGCTTGGTGTTAAGCAAAGATTACAAGCTCCCTGAGGAGAAATACATAGAATTTAGAACACCAAGGCATAAAGACATATATAATGTGAATCTTAATGGAATTAAGATGAATAATAAAATGATGTCATGTTTTTATGCTAAAGCCTCAGTAGATGAAAGTAATCTTTGGCACAGGAGATTAGGGCACATAAACTTTAAGAATATCAATAGACTTGTGAGGCTTGGTTTAGTTGATGGTATGCCTGAAAAGGCTTTCCACAATGACCACTCTTGTGTTGCATGTCTTAAGGGCAAGCAGCACAAGGTCTCATTCAGGTCTAAACAGGTGCACTCGAGTTCTAAACCACTTCACTTATTGCATATGGACCTCTTTGGTCCAACTAATATAGAAAGTTTGAAGGGTAAATCATATTGTTTTGTTATCACTGATGATTTTTCCAGGTTTACATGGACCTTCTTTTTAGCCAAGAAAAGTGAAACTGCCCAAAGTCTGATTAATTTCATTACCCAGATTGAAAAGAAGAATGGTAATGAGGTCAAAATTATTAGAAGTGACAATGGGGGTGAGTTTAGAAATCAATTGTTAGATGATTTTTGTGCCAAGAAAGGGATTACTAGGCAGTTTAGCATAGCTAGAACCCCACAGCAAAATGGGGTTGCTGAAAGGAAGAATAGAACCCTTATTGAAGCAGCCAGAACCATGTTGGTTGATGCCCACTTTCCTATAGCCTTTTGGGCTGAAGCTGTTAACACAGCTTGTTATGTTCAAAATAGGGCATTGGTCAACAAAATACATAATAAGACACCTTATGAGTTACTCTGGGGAAGGAAGCCAAATATTGGCTTTCTCAAGCCTTTTGGATGTCATGTAGTTGTTTTAGAAACTAGTGAGGCCCTAGGTAAATTTGATTCAAAAGGTGATGAAGGCTACTTCATGGGTTATTCAGTGCAGAGCAAAGGATATAGGGTTTACATTAAAAAGGAAAAACGTATACCTGAAAAAGTACATGTTAGGTTTTTAGAGAGTAAACCTAGTGATCCTGAAAGTGGTCCAAATTGGTTGTTTGACTTGGAACCTTTATCTAGAGCTTTAAATTATATGCCTGTTACTGATCCAGACATTGTGAAGGTAACTTCAAGTGTTTTGGAAAAGAGAATTGGTAATGTTTCAGGTATACAGGTTGCTAAGGAGGATGGACCACCAGCAGTTGAGTCATCTCCCACACAAGAATATGTTACACTTCCTATATGGACAGATGAGTATTATGCTGCTGCTGCTGCTAGGAAAGATAATGGTGGTTTCCAAATACAAACATGCATGGTTCTTCAGGCGCTGACAAAGGCAAATCAAGCACTGACAAGAGCAATTCAGACGCTGATGGATCAGACGCTGACACTTATAGTTCAAGCGTTGTTAGCCCAAGCGCTGACAAACAAGGTTCAGACTTTGACAACACCTTTGCACATCTTTTCTCTTCCCATTTTGAACAAGGTGGACCTTCCAATGTCCATGAAGAGATTTGTGTTGATCAAAGAGAGTCTGATGAAGAAGATATTGGCAACATGGAGCGTGAAGTTGAGGACACCAGACTTTTTGAAGGAGGAGTTCTCACTTCCACAGCAAAGGATCACCCCTCATCTCAGATCATTGGTGATGTTATGGCTCCAGTTCAGACAAGAAGATCCCATCAAAATCTTGGTGGATTTATTGCCAATATACACAAGAAGGTTGATACCCCTCTTGTACAAGCATGTTTGTTTGCATGTTTTCTGTCACAAGAAGAACCCAAGAAGATTTTTGATGCTCTCAAAGAACCCAGTTGGGTGGAAGCAATGCAGGATGAGCTTCACCAATTTGCTATACAGGATGTTTGGGAGCTGGTTGATTGTCCTAGATATGTGAGACTAATTGGGACAAGATGGGTTCTATGGAACAAGAAAGATGAAAGGGGTATTGTGGTCAGAAACAAGGCACGTTTGGTAGCTCAGGGATATACACAAGAGGAAGGTATAGATTATGAAGAAGTTTTTGCACCAGTTGCAAGAATTGAAGCTATAAGAATTTTTCTAGCTTATGCCTCTTGTATGAACTTCACTGTTTATCAAATGGATGTGAAGAGTGCTTTCCTCTATGGAACAATTGTTGAGGAGGTATATGTAATGCAACCTCCTGGTTTTGAAGATCCTGAGAATCCAGACAAGGTTTATAGAGTGAAGAAAGCTATGTATGGACTTCATCAGGCCCCAAGAGCATGGTATGGAACATTGTCCACCTACTTGGTGGACAATGGTTTTAAAAGGGGCACCATAGATCAGACATTGTTCACTAAGAAGAAAGGTAAGGATGTCTTACTTGTCCAGGTCTATGTTGATGATATCATTTTTGGATCTACAAATCCAAAGATGAGTGAAGACTTTTCCAAGCTTATGACAGATAAGTTCAAGATGAGTGCAATGGGTGAGATGAACTTCTTTCTAGGGTTACAAGTTCAGCAGAAAGAAGATGGTATCTTCATCTCCCAAGACAAGTATGTAGCTGAAATCTTGAAGAAATATGGTTTTTCTCCACATGAAAAGGATGCTTCCACTCCTATGGATAGGGAACACCCTTGGGGAAAAATTGGAGCTGGAAAGGATGTGGATGTTAGGCACTATAGATCAATGATTGGTTCATTGATGTATCTTACAGCCTCAAGACCTGACATCATGTTTGCTGTGTGTGCTTGTGCACGCCATCAAGTGACTCCAAAAGAATGTCATCTTTTTGCTGTGAAAAGAATTTTTAGGTACCTAAGATGTTACCCAGATCTTGGATTGTGGTACCCAAAAGATTCTCCATTGGAGCTTATTGCATATTCAGACAGTGACTATGGTGGTGACAAGTTTGATAGGAAATCCACAACTGGTGGATGTCAATTTCTTGGGAGTAGATTAACATCTTGGCAATGCAAGAAACAAACAGTGGTGGCAAACTCTACAACTGAAGCAGAATATGTAGCTGCAGCTGCTTGTTGTGGACAAGTCTTATGGATTCAGAACCAGCTGTTGGATTATGGGTATAATTTCATGCATACCAAGATTTTTGTAGACAATAACAGTACTTTATGCATTATTAAAAATCCTGTACATCATTCTAAAACCAAACACATAGAAATTAGACATCATTTTATAAGAGATTGCTTTGAGAAAGGTTTAATACAACCAGATAGGGTAGCCACAGAGGATAATGTGGCTGATTTATTAACTAAACCTTTTGATGCTGGAAGATTTCAATATTTGGTAACAAATATTGGAATGGTTAATCTCACTTAATATGTGTTTTGGAACCTTTTTGTAAAAGTATGTACAGGATAATGCATTGTTATTGGTCTTTGTGATGATTTAGATTTTTCCACTTTATTTTTCTAACACTGACAAAGGTGAATGTAACACTGTCCAGTGTTATTTTGCCGTTGTTATAGATATTATTGTCTAACGCTGACAAGAGTTCCTTCAACGCTGATAAGTGTTGTCGGGGCGCTGTCAGCAACAAATGTTAGTTTTGTGGTTTTCAATCTAAATGTATAGGTGGTGGTAGCTTTATGCCATTGGATACAGAGTTGCTTATGGATCTTTGAAGAGCTATTTGGACATATTTTTGTTTATGGATGATGGTTGGAATATTTATATTCCTATCTTGACATAAATTTTTAATGTTCATATATAATTTGAGAAACTCATGTATCATAGTTTAAGGGGAGGTTTAAGGAACCTTTAGGACTTTTGGGTATTCTTATAATACTCTCATCACAATTCTAGATTGTGTCCACAGGTGAGTATGGGTTAGTTTTACTAAACCATGAGGCACTGTAGCATGCAAAGTTGATAAACTATGCATGCTGCCAAGACATTTTTGGCCTAGAATTGGTTATGGTCTGATGGGAGTCTTGGGAATAGTTTTGTTATGGGTTTACCTGGGAGTTACAAAGAATTTTATGAAATAACTTTGTTGGTAAGTATTTTGGTTAGCAAGGGACACTAGAGGTCATTTGTGTCTATCTTGCTTAAGCAAGTGTGCATAAATGGACAGTGCTTGCTGCCCAGTAATTATTATCAACTTGTAAGATATTTCCCTTAGGATAAATTACTTTGTTAAGGTCTTTTTCTTCTTAAATATTTTTATTTTATTTTTTAGACGCTGACAAGTTTTTCTCCAAACGCTGTTACGTCCAATCGTGACGCTGACAAGGCTTTAGGCAAACGCTGACAAGAAAATATAGCCGTTGGGCGCTGATGGGCTATTTTTGACCGTTGACACCTAGTGGGCCCTACCCAGTTGTTATTTTTGACTAATCTTTGGCCGTAATTTTGGGGATTTGTTACTTTTAATTAATGCATGAGATAAGTTATATTTGACTCAATATTTTCATCATTGCTTTTTGAATATAACTGCCTCATTTTTGACCAATCAAAATCATGCATCTCTCCTATAAATTTGGCTAACTTTTTTATTCTGGGTATTCATATTTTCTTGTCTAATATTTTTCTCCTAGATTTTTCCCATATCACATCACCTAAACAGCTTTAAACATGGCACCAAAGTTCAACTCAAGCAATCTGACATTGGAGTTCAAGAGCCAACATAATATGGTAGCTTACTTGACTGCTGATAATGATTTGTTCCCTCAGTATTCACAAATGGTGGCATTTTTAAATGCATCCTCTCTAAGGTATGCACTTTCTCATGAACCATTAGTCCCTGTCGCACACATTAGACAGTTTCGGAACACTGTTAGTTCCACAACAGCTAATGGAGTGACCACATTAACATCTACTGTTCATGGAAGAACATGGGTGGTCACTGAAGCCTTGGTTCGCCAAGCTTTGCGTCTTGATGACGCTGATGGTGTGATTACCCTTGCCGTTGCAACAATAGAACAAGGTCTTAGGGAATTGGGTTATCCTATTCCTGCTGGTAAATCTTTAAATAAATATCATAAGCAGGAATTTCCCTCTGACTGGAAATATTTGATACATGTCCTTTTACAATGCTTAAGTCTAAAATGTACTTCTTTTAATGAAATTAACAGGTCAATTGCAAGTGCTTTGGTTTGTATCACACGTGGGCTTAAGTATAATTTTTCAAAAATGATTTTTGAAGGGATGTGTAAAAATAAGGGAAGTAAAATGACTTTGGCTTACCCACGATTTTTACAAATGGTATTTGATTTACAAGGATATTGTACTAGGGATCATGACACTTTTTATGAGATCCCTAAGCAAAAGAAAACCATTTTTGACAAGATGAGCTCCACAAACAGATCCATACCTCTTACCCAAGCCATGCTTGAAGTAATTCAGGCTGCTCAACCACAACCAGACCCTGCACCTCAACTTGAGCCTATCCATGAACCTTTACCTTCACCAGACCACATGGACATTGACCAACCCAACGCTGACACTCAAAATGTTGGCGCTGACACAGCCAATCCCAACGCTGATAACATCCCTGAACAATCCCAAACACCCCTTAATCAACCAACACCCACACAATCTACTTCATCTTCCACCCCCTTACAATCTAGGTTGAATAAACGCCAAAGGACTACTGGAGTGTTCTCCTCTAGTGGTCCTAGCCTTGTAGCAGAGAGAACCACCTCCACAAGTGTGGCTGGTGCCATGGATGAGGCTGGGGCTATTGACACAAGCTTAGAAGCTGGTCAAGACAATCCCAACATCGTTAAGACCTCATCCATGCCCTATGATTCTATTTTGGGAGGTCAAATTCCCATTCTAGCTGAGGGCAGATTGGAACCTATGACATTGACTGAATTGACGGCTGCTGTCATTAGCTTGCAAAAGCAAAATGTCAGCCTTGTACAAATTGTCAACAAACAGGGCCATGAACTCCAAGTATTGAGGGAGCGGGTAACTGTTTTGGAGAATCCAAGTAGCAGGAGTCTAATGGAGGAATCTTCCAAAGGGGAGGATGAGGAGGATGAGTTGATTCATACAGCAAGTGAGAAGAGTTCAGAGAAGAGTTCACAATTTAGTGAATCTTTACATGTTGCTGAGGCACTCACCAACTTGAAGAAGCACCCAATTATTGATACATCCAAGGTAACTCCATTGAACTTGGAAGGATCTTTCACAGCAACAATGGGCGCTGATACAGGTTTGAACGCTGACACATCCAGCGCTGACAAAGGTAATCGGGGCGCTGATAGAGGTAACTTGAACGCTGACAAAGTTGCAGGTGGTGTTGATGTATTCCAGTCATCAACAATCATCAAAGATGTGTCCACACAGGTTTCTTCTTCTACCTTACCTATTATTGATCCAAAAGACAAGGGTAAGGGGATTCTGGTTGAAGAAGATGTTCCAAAGAAAGATGCAGCACAAATTGCATTTGATGAACAATTGGCTGCACAACTTTTGGAAAGAGATTTGAAGAGGAGTGGTAGATCAACATTTGTTGCTACTTCTGAGAGTGAGGAAGAGAGTGGTGATGAAAAAGAAGAGGATAGCTCAGATTCAAGTGTTCAAATTATTGAAGATCCAGAAAGACTTGAATATGGGGATGAGTTAGCAAAGGAAAGATTGAGTGATTTGAAGAATCAGATTGATTGGGACCTTCCTGAAATCACCAGAATGTACCATGCTTGGGAAGGCATAGTAATGGACAACCCAGGAATGAGTTTGTCAGATCAAATTTGGGGGTTGGAAGTTCTTCTCAGGGTACAAGATGACATAAAGGTGATTTTGAGGTTTAATGCACAAGAGGTCAAGACCTGGCTTAAAAGAGATAGAAGGCAGTTGTATTACAAGTTGCTTAGATGCCATCAACCTAGATGGACATACAAGAAGTTGCTGGCTTTATCTTTTGAGGAGCTAGAGTATAGGGCACATCCTATTTGGAGGAATGTGCAAGAAAATAATGTCTACCAGTTTCTTTCAGAAGAAAGGAAACAAGAGCTTGCTGAGGAAATGCAGATTCAAAAGGAAATGAGGATTGCTCAAAGACCAGTGAAGAAAGGAGATCCTCTCCAATTTCCCAAAGATATGGATGTGTATTATCCAACTGAAGGTGTCATAAGGAAGCATCTCAAGCTTTCTCCATTGGAAGCTTCAGATTTGGTTAATGTAGTACCTCTAGATGACAGAAATCCAATCATCAGTTTTGATGAAGATGAGTGTGGATTTTGGAACATTGGCAGGTTTGGAAAGGAGGTACATACTTTCACTTCAGTTATTTCCATCTTTGCAAGCATAGACAGAGAAGACTTGGTGCATCTATGGAGATTAATAGAGGCCAAGTATACAGCTGAAGCACCTACTTCAGCAAATGGAATAAGACTTTGGAACACATTTTTGACTTTGTGTGGTCCAAGAGAAGCAGATCCTGCCATATGGAAGGATCTTGAAGATGATCTCAGTAATCTTCATTGGAGGCTTTATTCTACTTGTGGTGTATTTCATTTGAGCTCTACAAAGTTTTCAGAATATCTACTTGTGGATGCTGACTATTTCTTGTCCAAGAAAGTATTGGAGAAGATGAAGGAGACACCCTTGGAGATTGATTATACTAGTGACGTGGCCAAGGACTTGATTAGATATGTTTATCACCAACATAAGAAGTTTTTGCAAGATTCCTCCTAAGCCTCAAGTTTTTATTCAGAAACTTGATCATTGGAATAGATATCAAGTTTAGGGGAGGATTGTTGGGAATAAATTATGGGTCAGTTCACTAGACGCTGATAAGAAGAATCCAAGCGCTGATAGGATGACATTGGACGCTGACAGCCAAGTGTTGACTTTGAAGAAGTCAACGCTGATAGCCTTGAAGATTAGCACTGATGGAATATATCTTCATACGAATCTTTTTGTTTATTTGTTTCTTTATTTGTGTATGGTAAAGATAAGCTCGACATTGTATTTTCCATTATTATCTTTACCTAGAATAGTTGATTCATAGCTTATTGTACAAGACTTCTTATTCTATAAAAGAAGATCTTTTAGGTTAAAGTTAATAATCAGTTTTTCATAAGTTTTCACAAGTTAAACCTCTTTCATTGTAATCAAGTTTGTTTATCCTAATACAAGTGAAAGTTTGTTTAACATCTTTGTGTTTTAGATTAAGTGTTAATTCCGCATAACACTTAGTTACTTTATTCATAAGCAAAGGTTTCTCTACGTGTAGTACTTGATCTAATCTCGTATACACAAAGCTTAATCGATCTAAGTTTGGGATCAACATTTCTGGCATTTTAAAGATACGACAAGGGCAATCTAGGAAACTCATTGTATTAGGGTTTTATATTTCTAGAAGAATTGTACGCCTTAAGGCATAGGAGATAGCATTTTGTTCTTTTATTCTTTTTCCTTCTCCTTTGTCACTTCCCTGTAAATCCAGTTTTATTTTGAGAAATGAAATGGTTTTGAGATGTTGATGAGAAACAAAATATCCAATTTACTTTTTATTGCAAGTTTAATTTGAAAGATTGTGGTTCCATATTCTGTTTTTTTATTTGCTTTGGTGACTGAAATTTACTCAAGTTTTTCCTTTTAATACCTACCACGTCCGAGCTCTTTAAATTGATCATATGAGCCTGATATTCTTGTTGAATATCAAGCTCAAGTGAGTTTTGAAGTGTTTGTTGATTTATTTCATTGTTCAAAGATTTTTTTTAGAAAGTAAGAAAAAAGGAATTCAGCTTGAATATTCGTTGTGTACCATTTACGTTTGGTGTTCTAAGCAGGTGAAAAGGAAGCTTGTACTTGTTTGGGCAAAGTACATCATCTCAATCATATGAGAGCATGGATGTTATGCTCTTGGGGTTTATCTAGAAACCTTTCTTCATTTTCTGTATTTATTTTGCTCAAAGATTGATTTGATTATATGAGTTTTTGCCTGGCAATTCTTGTTTATTCTGTGACTCATATGAGATTTGATGCATGCTAGTAGAAGGAGTTGATTAAATCCTTCATGATAAATCTTTGGTAAAAACCTGTATGTTCAAGAGTTTTAAGTGGTGTTTGGCTTTGGTGTTAGCTTGTCTTTAAAAGGTGTTTGGTTCTAGTATAAAGTGATTACTACGTAGAAGTTTAGATATATGCAAGCTAGTATCTGTCATAGGAGTGTTTCAAAGCATAAACCTGCAAAGTTTTCAGTTTGAAACTCAAAAATCAATCTTTTGGTTCTAAAATGATCAATTCTTGTTGTTTTGGTCTGCTATGTTTGGATAACCTAGATTCCATGTACAAAAAGGAATAACAAGTTTAAAAACATCATTATTGTAACCTGATTAGTAGATCTAAGTGTTGGAATTTCGGATTTTGGTTAAGTGCATCAGCAGAAAAATCAAACAGCTTACTTGTTCATATCAGTAACATATTTATGCCATGATTCTGTGATTTCTGTGTTTAAGCCTGTGTTTTTTATTGTTGATTTGACTTCCCACAACCCAACTGCTTGTGGGAATGCCATTCTTGTCCAAAGAAACCAAGGAACAAAGCTCCAAAGACCAATCAAGTCTCTGTGACTTTTGCACTAACAGGGGGAACTCCTTTCCCACTACTTTCACAATACACTTGCCACTGCTAGTATTAATCTCTTTTCAGCTTATAAATAAGCCATTACAGCTTATCTAAACGTGCTATAACTTTGTTCTGGTAATCAATCTTGCTTAATTAACCTGCTTGACTAATCTGGAGATTTTTAGGTTTTGACTTGTAGGTTTGACAAGAAGATGAACTAGTTGACTTATTAACAAGAGCTTATTTGATTTTTCCAGCATATTATGTGTGATTATGTGTGATTTTTTGTGGTTATTAAGCTTAGTTTGGTCATTACAAACGTTTTGCAAGTTAAATCAGCTTCTAAGGTTGTTTAGATCACAAATACGACTATTTTGTCGTTTTGTGAATAAGCTTTTGAGTTTTTTCTGGCTGAATTAGTTAGCTTATTTGAAATTTCTTTTTAAAAATCGTTTTATAACCCCAAAATATTGATGTGTATCAAGTTTCAGATTATGGCACAAGCCTATAGCTTAATGGGCTAAAAAGCCCATTAAGAATAAGCTTTGTGGATATTAAGTTGTGATAAGCTACGTTTCAGCTTTTATGCCTTTGAAATATTTTGTTTAAAATCAAATTTCAAGCTTAACTGGAAAATTTGGGCTTATTTGGTGGACTTTAGCTTTATTGGGCCAAAAAGCCCATTAAGTTTGACTGTTTTGGAGTCTGGCCCATTTGGAGGTCCATTAGGGGCATTTGGGTAATTTCACTTGCATTTTCTGTTTAATTAGCTTAAATTAAGTAGGTTTGCAACTTATTAGAATTTTTTATAAATTTTGCATTTTTATTAATATTTTATTATTATTTTATTATTAAAAATTTAAATTTAGATTTTTCAAGTTTTTATATTTTTCTTAGGTTAAATACATTAAGTTAGGAATTTTAAAATTTTTAGAATATTTTTATTGACCTTAGATTAATTTTTATAATTATTTTAAGTTTAAATAGTTTTTAATTGTTTTTAAATAGTTTTTTATTAATTTTAAAATAAAAATAGTTTTAAATTAAGTTAGGTCATTTTAGAGGTTTACAAAGTGATAAATCTCATTTTGGTTTTTTGTTAATTAAATTATTTTTTGGGCTTTAATTAGCATTAAAAAATTATTATTTAATTAATTAAAAGGTTTGAGTGATTTTTGATTTTTGTAAACTCTAATTATATTATTTAGGATTTATTGCAATTTTCTAGGAATTTTTAGGGAAAATTTTTTATTTTGCTACTTTTTACGCTTTTACGTGTACGACTTTATCGCCTTAGTTTAATCCGTCATCGTAACCATCATTCTCTTCTTATCTCATTTCTATTTTATATTCTCACAAACATAATCACATCATTTATCATCTCTCTACACAACACACTTGCCTCCTTGAGAACGAACTCACTTTGGGTCATTACTTGTGATTTTCCTAAATCACTTGTTAATACTTACCCTAATTACGCTCTTTTTACTAAAAGACGTTAAAACTCTACATCAATTTTGGCGCCGCTGCCGGGGAGGCGTGTTGTGTTTTGATTTGGCAATTGCTGTTTTTATATATAGTCATAATATCTATTGGTATTAGTAGCACTCTACTAATACATATTATCGGTTTTTGGTTTTTTTGTGAATATTATTAATATATTGTATACGTAGAACAATAAATTCACAAGTACTCCAAAAGTGTGAAAACACAACCTTGACTTGGGAGGTCATTACCCAATCATTGTATTCGAATCTAAAACAAGAAAGAACAGGCAGAAATAGATAAATACTTTCGTGAAGCTCGATTTTAAAAAATACAAACTATAAGGTGGGTATAAGGCGGGTATTATAAAATATACCCTAAGGAAAAAGGCTCTTAAGTGCTTCGCGCCGCCTCGTTTCCCCGCTTGCTTGTGAGTACTTTGAGATTGAAAGCTAATCGAGGGTTTTGCCGCCCAAAGTATTATTAAGTATCATATATATTTCTTGGTTACATTTGATTAAACCCTCTTGAACGTTTTGGTGTTCCACCAACGTTCTAAAGTCATCGAAGGCGTCCACTTCACGTGATCGTTTTCATTCCTTGAGGCTTCTTTAATCAAGAGATTCGATTAAGGAGGAGATTTGTAGATTTTTGTCTACTTAATACAATCACAAAAATCCAAAAAAAAGTAAAAACAATCAAAAACTACAAAAAATTGAAAAAGTAAAAAGACCAAAAAGAATCTTCTTTGCTCACCCCCACGTTGTACGTTACATTTATGCAAACTCGCTCCAAAGCAGAACGTGCACGTAAACATCGTCAAAGGGAAGGAAACCAAACACCTTCTAGTGAAGAATCTCCCATTGTCGAACCCATCGTAGAACAAGAAGCACCCAGGGCTAATCGTACTATGATGAAGTTGCTTCAAGCACCCACCGAGGGTTATGGAGAAGCGATTGTGATTCCCGCTATCCTTGCGGAGAATTTTGAGGTTTAGACGGGTTTGTTGTCCATGATCGAAGCCAACAAGTTTCGTGGTGACGAAAAGGACAACCCACATAACCACATCCGCCAGTTTAATCGTCTTATGGCCACTTGCAAGTTTAAGAACGTCTCTAACGACTCGATTAACATGATGCTTTTTCCGTATTCCTTAGCGGGGCCCGCTAAAATTTGGTTAGAGAAAGAGCCACCCAATTCAATATTGACGTGGAAGGATCACGTTTCAAAATTTGTGAACCAATTTTTTCCGTCCTCTAAGACTACGCATTTGAAAAACGAGATTTCAAAGTTTTCACAAGAGTATAATGAGAGCTTTTCGAGGGTTTGAAATAGGTTTAAGGAAATGTTGCACGAATGTCCTCATCATGGTTTTTCCGACTTGCATCAAATTGACACGTTTTACAATGGCTTGAACGATCATGAGCGTGATTATCTTAATGCCGCCGCGGGTCGAGGAAGCGTGGTTGATTATTGAGAATAGGTCTAAGGTTTATAGTCCTCGTAGCACATCAAGTGTCCATAAGACTTCGTCTTTGCCTTCGCCTTCATTGTCACAAACCATTGATGCTTGCCAAATTGAGGCTAATTTGGAAAATAAGATTTTTGATAAGCTTAAGGGATTGTTAATTGAGTTTAAAGTTGGTGAACAACCCACTCCCGCTACGGCTAAAGCGGTTGAGGTTTCTTGTATGTATTTTGGTGTAGCTCACGATTACTCCGAGTGCATTACCAACGGTGGTAGCACTTCGAGTGCCTTCGCGGTCGCGGGAACTTATAACCAACACGGTCAAGTTACCCGCACTAATCAATTGACTCCACCGGGTTTTCCACCAAATCAAAATGCTAAAAATTATCGAAACAATCAAGTTGGTTATCATGGAAATCAAAGGAACAATTATAATAGAAACAACTATGGGAATCAAGGCGGTAGTAGTCAATTGCAAAATCAAAACCAAAACCGTAATTTTCAAAACCCAAGTCAAGGTCTTCAAAATGCTTACACTAAAGAGCTTCCAAATGACTTTTTGAATTACGCTATGGCAAATGATAAGATTTTGGAAAACATTCAAGAGCAATTGGCTAATCAAGCTAGGGAAACAGCTAAAAACGCAAAGGAGTTAACTAATATGAAAAATGAGTTGAAAATGATTTTGCTAATCAAATTTGAGGTCAAAACAATAAAGTTGAGCAAAGTCATTCTAGGCTTGAACAAAGGATAGACCAAAAAGCCGCTAGTCAAGATGTTAAGCTTAATGCTATTTTGGAAGCAGTCATGGGGAACAAAGCCTCTACTTCGGGTAGTCTACCTAGTAACACCATATCAAACCCGAAGGGAGAGATGAAAGTGATTACCACACGAAATGGTAAGACACTTAAGGAACCGACTCCTCAACCAATTACTCCAACAGTGGAGGAAATTGAGGAAGAAACCGAGGTTGTGGTCAAAAAAGAGCATGTCCCAATCCCACGAAGTACCGCTCATACCACACCTACGGTCGACCCATTACCAACAATGGAACCCGAGATTCCAAAGGCTATGCCTATTTCCCAACCCACACCACCCTTACCTTACCCATCGAGACATAGAAAAGAGAAACGTCAAGAGCGCGACAACTACCAATTTGAGCTTTTTATGAAAATATATCGTGATTTGCACTTTAATGTGAGTTTTGCCGATGCTTTGGTCATGATGCCTTGATTTGTCGTTAACTTTAAGAGTATGTTGAACAATAAGGAGAAATTGAATCAATTGTCTAGTTGTTCATCGGTTTATCTTAACCGCATACCTCAAAAAGTCGGTGATCCCGGTAAATTCTTGATTCCATGTGCAATCCAAGATATGCAAGAATGCTATGCCTTGGACGATCTTGGTGCTAGCATTAACTTGATGCCACTTGCAATCTTCAAGTCGCTCAATCTTCCTAATCTTACTCCTTCACTAATGTCTATCGAGTTGGCCGACCATTCCACGATTCCCGCACGTGGATTGGCGGAAGACGTTTTTGTGAAAGTGGTAAAGTTCTATTATCCGGTAGACTTTATCGTTGTCGCTATTCCCACGGATCCTCAAGTTCCTCTCATTTTAGGTCATTCGTTTTTAGATACGTCTATGGCTTTAATTGATGTGCATGCTAGAAAGATCACCTTACGTTTCAACGACGAGGAACTTGTTATAAACGCAACTCAAAATTCTCAACTTTCTCATGTTTATTCCATTGCTACCATAAACCTTGTTGATATGATCGACGTTGTTTGCGAGGAATTTTCACAAGAAGTTCTAGGTTTTGGTGATGATGAAAATACTGGCAATCCCACTATGTTAGATCCCATTCTTGATAACTCGACACCAACCATCACTCAATTTGAAGGTGGTGGTTTTACGTTGGAAGAATTCGATGTTCCACGTACTTGTGACGAAGACCTCAACAATGATGAGGACTTCTCGATTATCAAGGATTTTCTTAACGATTTCCCATTTCCTCCACGCGAGGAGGTTATGAGTATCGAGCCCAAATCTTCAATTTAGGAACCACCTATTCTCGAGTTGAAAGATTTACCTCCTCATCTCGAATATGTCTTTTTAGAGGAGGACGATAAGTTGCCGGTTATTATTTCGAAAGAACTTTCAAATGATGAAAAAGCCGCACTTGTCGATGTTCTAAAGGATCACAAAGGGGCAATTGCGTGGAAGTTATCCGACATTAAGGGAATCGATCCCAAATTTTGTACCCACAATATCTTAATGGATGAGGATTACAAACTCGCAATCCAATGTCAAAGGAGGGTGAACCCCAAAATTCATGACGTCATCAAATAGGAAGTCCTAAAACTCCTTGACGCGGGAATGATTTACCCTATTTCTGATAGCCCTTGGGTGTGTCCTCTCCATTGTGTCCCTAAAAAGGGAGGAAAGATCGTTGTGCCAAACGATGCCAACGCGTTAATTCCCACTAGACTCGTGACCGGATGGAGAGTGTGCATTGACTATCGTAAGTTGAATGAAGCCACTCGAAAAGACCATTTTCCCTTGCCCTTCATGGACCAAATGTTGGAGCGTCTTGTGGGAAACAATTTCTATTGCTTTTTAGATGGATTTTCCGGTCACTTCCAGATCCCCATCGATCCTCGTGATCAAGAAAAAACTACGTTTACGTGTCCATATGGAACATTTGCCTATCGTAGAATGCCATTCGGACTTTGCAATGCACCGGGAATTTTTCAAAGGTGCATGATGGCTATTTTTCATGATATGATCGAGAAGACGATGGAAGTCTTCATGGATGACTTTTCCGTGTTTGGTAATTCGTTCACTTCGTGTTTGTCGAATCTTGAGAGAATGTTGAAACGTTGTGAGGAAACCAACCTTGTGCTTAATTGGGAAAAATGTCATTTTATGGTTAAAAGTGTAATCGTCTTAGGGCACAAGGTTTCGAAAGCGGGGATTGAGGTAGATCAAGCTAAGGTAGACGTTATCGCCAAATTACCTCATCCCAAAACCGTTAAGGGAGTTAGGAGTTTCCTAGGCCACACGGTCTTTTATCGTCTATTCATCAAGGATTTTTCAAATATCTCTCGACCAATTACACATCTTCTTGAAAAAGATGTACGTTTTGTCTTTGACGAAGATTGTGTACGAGCCTTTGAAATCCTTAAGAGGAAACTTACCGAAGCTCCCATTCTTGTTGCTCCCAATTGGAACCTCCCCTTTGAGCTCATGTGTGATGCTAGTGATTATGCTATTGGGGCCGTATTGGGGTAACGTCATGAAAAGCACTTCTTGCCTATTCACTATGCTAGCAAGATGATGACCGAGGCTCAACTTGAATACACTACAACGGAAAAAGAATTCCTTGCCGTGGTGTATGCATTTGAGAAATTCCGACCTTACCTCATCTTGGCTAAATACATAGTGTATACGGATCATTTGGCTATCAAGTATCTTATGGCTAAACAAGATGCTAAGCCAAGATTACTTCGTTGGATTCTCCTCCTTCAAGAATTTGATCACAAAATCGTTTACAAAAAAGGAGCCGAGAATCTAGCGGCCGATCATCTTTCTCGTTTGGAAGATCCTCACCAAAGTGTTTACGAGCCTATGGAAATCACCAAAACATTTCCGCTCGAGACACTTGGTGTAGTGAATTCTAAGCTTGATTCTTCCACCCCATGGATTGCGGACATCACAAATTACCATGCGGGCAATTTCATCATCAAGGGTATGACGACTGAAGAAAAACGAAAATTCTTTCGTGACGTCAAGTTCTACTTTTGGAACCACCCTTACTTGTTTCGAACTTGTGCGGATCAAATTATTTGACGTTGTGTCTTTGGTACCGAAGCTTCTAACATCCTTAGAGCTTGTCACGAGGGACCCACATGTGGTCACCACGGTGCTAATCTCACCGCTAAGAAGGTTTTGGATGCAGATTTCTTTTGGCCTACTATTTACCGAGATGCACATGAACTTATGAAGTCGTGTGATTCATGCCAACGACAAGGAAAAGCCTCACAAAATGATGAAATGCCACAAAATATCATCCAAGTGTGTGAGATCTTTGACGTTTGGGGCATTGACTTTATGTGGCCGTTCCCATCATCTCGTGGTAATAAGTACATCCTTGTCGCGGTTGACTACCTATCTAAGTGGGTGGAAGCTAAGGCTTTTCCCACCAATGATGCACGTGTGGTAGTCAAGTTTTTGAAAAGCTTGTTTTCTCGGTTTGGAACCCCTCGTGCGATCATAAGCGATCGTGGAACCCATTTTTGTAACGACCAATTCAGAATGGTCCTAAGGAAATATGGGGTTACACATCGGCTTTATACGGCTTATCACCCACAAACGAGTGGGCAAGTCGAGGTTTCAAACTGAGCGTTGAAGAGGATCTTGGAGAGATCGATTGGGGAAAACTGACAATCTTGATCGGACAAGTTGGACAATGCTTTATGGGCCTTTAGGATCGCTCATAAGAAGCCCATTGGGTGCACTCCCTATAAGCTTGTGTATGGGAAAAATTGTCACTTGCCAATTGAATTGGAACACAAGGCTTATTGGGCCCTAAAGCATTGTAATGATGATATGGAGACCGCGGGAAAACATCGGAAAATGCAATTAAATGAATTGGATGAATTAAGGGATATTTCTTATGAAAATTCATTGATTTATAAAGAAAATACTAAAAAGTAGCATGATTTAAAAATTAAAAACCGTGTTTTTAACATTGGGGATCAAGTTTTGCTTTTTAACTCTCGTTTGAAAATCTTTTCCGGTAAGTTGAAATCCCGTTGGTCCGGTCCATTCACCGTGACTCAAGTGTTTCCTTATGGGACCATCGAGCTAGCTCAAAATGATGGCCCCAATTTCAAGGTGAATGGACATAGGTTGAAGCACTACTTTGGCGGGGAAGTTCCATCCTTGAACTACCTCGACCAAATCACCTTCCCCAATGATAAATAGTATTGAGGGGATCGAGTTGAGCTCATGACTCGGTAATCAAAAATGAGGTGCCTCGTGGGGGAGTCCCATGCTTATCCTATGTACATATTATCGCTTTCTAATGTAGTAACGTGTGGGGATTTGTGCCCTTCCAACCATTGTTCCGTGGTTGTTTGTGAATTGTGGATTTTAGATGATCATTATCTTTACGATTGGAGCCCCTCGTGTTCGTTTTATGGGAGCACTCGATCTTTTGCTTTTAAGACATTCTCAATATCCATGATATATCCTTTGATGTTCTAACCTTAGGTTTTTAGCACACTTCATAAACGGCTTTAAATTTAATGGTTACACCCTTTCCATGCTAGATTAGCCATTTGACTACGTCTCTAGTATGGGGGTGTATGCACCCCTAGACTCGAAACATTGAGGACAGTGTTTAACTTTAGTATGGGGGGTGAATAGATACTTGCCTTGCCAAACCTTCACGCTTTCCAAAATTTATCTTTTTGTTTCTTGTTTTTTTGCAAAATAAGGCTAAAAATGGCCAAATTTTAAAATTTTCTCATATTTTATGAGTGTTTGAAGACACGAATGTAGGTTTTCCGATGGCGAGAATAAGAGTAATTTTTGACTCGACCGTGCGTGTTGAGCACTTAGCTTTGATTCCTTAACTTTCATTAGGCTAAGTCTCTTAAATGAGGACGAGAAATGATAGAGTTAATTATACGTTACTATGCTAAACGTAGAGTACTCGTATTCTTTCAAAAACTCATGTGTTCTCGTTGTTTGCTTATTCTCCCTTCGCTTGTAAATATTTTTTGCTTAATAAATATTGACTTAGAGGTTTAGTCTTGATTGTTGGGTTTCTAGTATTTTCTAGTAGCTTCCATGTAATTAAATTTGGAAGACATTAAGGTATCGCCAGCGTCACGGTTTTGAAGTATTGGCAACCCGAATAATTGAAAGCTTCACCTAATAATAAGATTTCAAGTGCTCACCTAAATCTAGCAAACAATTTGAAGCTCACAAGTCCGAAAAATCTATGCAAAATTGAAAGTGAATCAAGCCTTAATCTTTGAAGCTTTAAAGATCCAAAATTTGCCTTAACATGAGGATATACGTCTTTGGCTAATAAAACCACCGATGAGGTGGATAATAAAAGGCAAGGCAAGAACAAAGTCATAATAAAAGCTTCATGGCGAAGTTGAATAAAAGATGGAGGTAAACCTATGATAATAAGGCCCTTTCGTTAGGGGGCGTATAAAAGTCTTGGTAATAAGTCTCATGTTCAAAACCGTTATAAAACCATGTTTATCGATCCTTCTTGTTGACTTAGTTTTTTGACATCGTCGTCTATTAGGAGGGGTTATTAATTTGATGGTCTTGGTTACACCATTAGGACTATATTTTTAGACCTAAAATCTCTATTATCGCAATAAGTCAAACAATGTATCCTCGTGAAACATTCAAGACAAAATAAAATATAAGAGATACAACTTAGGAAAATTAGAGGATAAGTGCGTGGTTAGGGCATATGAGTAGTGTTAGCATTACTAACTTATAATGACAATGATCTCGTTGCACGCTTGGCATGGAATTGGGGTGAAAATCGAGGATGACGAAATTATTTCTAACGAAGCATTCACGTGTTCTTATTCTATGAACCTAAACGTCCCATTTTGCGATGAAAATCATACATTATGTCTAAAACGCAAGTAGAAGTAATAGTAGTAGTGTAGCTAGTTTATCATTCAATAAATGTGAATAAAAATGAATTTTGGAGGTGCTACGATACTTTATTCTAGCATTGCGTGAGAGCACGGCAATGGTTTAGTATGGGGGAGTGATGAGACTGCTTTTATACATAATCTCATCGTCCGAAAAGGGGCTTTAAATGCATAAAATATCATAAAAATGGCCAAATATATGCTTGTGTTTGTTGCTTGTGTATTTTAGGTACGGATATGGAGAAAATGACAAAAGATCACAAGAATCATGCAAAAACGAACACGGGAAACGAAGCCGCACAATGAACCAAGCCCTAGTATTGATTTTCCAAGAAAGACCTTTGAAGAATTTAAGATTGAACAAGAAGGTTCCTCCAATATTGAAGAATTGACACTTTAAACCCTTGTATATTCATAATTACAAGATTGGTCCCTAAAGTTTGTCAAATTTACAAAAAGGACCCTTAACTTTGAATAATTGGCAAATTTAGTCCCTCAACAAAACTAAATTGTCAATATTAGTCCTCCAAAATGTCAATCATACAAGTCAAGACCATTATCATTGAAGAAAATGCAAACACAGCCCCTCAAGAATCAAGAAATAGCATGAAATATCCTTGAAAATACTTTGGAAAAGTATTTGTGGCCAAAGTGAAAAAAATGAAACTTCATTTATAAAGGAAATCTGGTTTTGGTTAAGTAAACTTTAAATGAAAGGAAATGGAAAGGTGAGGGGTTGTTCCTGGCCGACACATAAAACTCTCCCACCCACTCAGCTTGTGACACCTCACTCTCCCAACCAATAACACCACCCCAATCCGCCACGTTGGAAACCCACTTTTACCCGGTTAAGTATTAATTAAACATTTTCAAAAACGTTTTAATAATACTAAATTGGGTGGGAAACATACACTATTCCCCTTTCTCCCCTAATCTACCCCTAATCCTCGAACATAAACCCTAATCACCAGATTTTCAAAACAAAGGGGAAGTTTACAATTAACTCCAGATGGTTAATTCACCTAACCCTAATCAAAACCCACAACCCAAAAAAAACCTCACACTTGCCATGTGACACCGCTGACCCTCCCCTGCACAAGAAAACAAACTGTACAAACCCATCAATGGCCAAAAGATTTGTTCTTGCTCCTTACGTGTCATCGAACACTCCAAAATCGTTTTGGCACCTCTGGCACCCCCACATCAGTCCAAGAAGTTCACATGCCACTTTTGACGAAATTCAAATCAAGCATCTTTATGGCATTTTAAAGATTCGACAAGGGCAATCTAGGAAACTCATTATATTAGGGTTTTATATTTCTAGAAGAATTGTACGCCTATTTAAGGCATAGAAGATAGCATTTTGTTTTGTTTGTTTTTTTTAAACTTCTCCTTGGTCACTGATATGAGTGATTTTACTCATATCAATTGTAACCTAACACAATGTATTAATGCAATAAATGTATCAAAAATGCCTTGTATATGTTTGTTTTGGTGTTTGATGTGTGTAGGTACCAAGTTCACAAAAACCGGCGAAAACGACACGAATTTGAAGAAAAAGATCAACAATGCCAGAAATAAGCTCGAATTTTAGCGGATTTGATATTCTTGGAGGATTTTTGGCAAGTGGGTCCCACATTTGGGAGAATGGGCTCATAAACCCATCAATGGCCCAATTTGCAAATTATGAAAACGGATGATGAAATATAACCTGGGCCAAAAGACCAAATTCATTAAACAAGCAAAAATGGATGGGAGTATTTTTAATGGGCTAAAAGCCCATGCATTTTAACTACTTAAATGGGACGTAGGGCCTTAGGGTTTGGTGAACAAACGAATTGTGAGTGAGTTTATTTAACTCACATTCAGTCAAACATATTAACTTCACACGTTTTCTCTCACACGACTTTTTATCTCACCACATTCAACCACACAATTAAAAAAACAATTCGATACTCCCAAAGTTCTCTCTTCCTTCACCCCAAAGAAAATAACCAGTCACACCGTTCATAAAAACCCTAATCAATAAATCACAAATAAATAATTGGGGCTTTGTGGTTTATCTCACTCGTGTGACTCACACGAGTTGATAATTAAACCAACCCCTTTTCCGGAACTTGAAGATGGAGGAGCATGGTGACGTGGCAACAATCAACTGGCTGAAACACCTTATCGATCACCATCCACCAATAAGAGAGAGCCAAGTCAGCTAACAACTAGCACAAGAAGCACATATCTTTGACAGTTTGGCGATCCGTGTGATCAAGATCATCTCAACCGTAGGATGTTAACAGAAAAGTGAGAGAAAGCAGAGATGCTCATCTAAAGGCCACAAATTGTTCTTCATCAACCACCCCCACCCTCACTTCAGCTATAAATACCCTGGTTTTCTTCATGTAATGTATCTAATTTTTACTTTAAAGTTATTATGTAGAAATAGATTTAGGATTAATTTTATAATTTTCTTTATCAAAGTCTTGTAATCTTTCTAGATTTTTAATAAAAGTTTTATTTACATCCGATTAAACTCGTGTCTTAATTTACTGCTTGAATTGAAAAGTTAATTCTATAATTTGTTTCATAATAATAATGTTTGTGATATTTAATTTAAGCTCATTAATAGCTTAGAATTAGATATTAAGAGTAAATATTTGTAAGATAAACTTCCCCACTGGAAGTTTATGAAGTACTGTTCGAGATTCTATTTTGATGGTGATGGTGGTTCGAAGTATGGTGGTGGATTTTGGTGTTAAATCGGTTCATTAAGGTTGTTCAGCACAACTTTCTACTCAACGGTTACTCCAAAAGGTGCACTTTCTTTTTAGGATTCGTGTTATTTAGTTTAATCAGAGTTTTATGCTATTTGGTTTATAATGATTTTGTCTTGATTGAAAGTTATATGTTTAATAATAAATTGTTGAAGTTTTCCAGTTAATGTTTTTCTTTAGCTAAGTTTGTGTTTGAATAAGGGTTTGAATTTAACTAATATTATAGAGTTTTATGATTTGGATATCTTAATTAGGTTATATATTTGACTGATATTTCTGAAAGTTGGAATATATATGGATCTGTGAGGGAATTCTTGAATCTGTTAATGATTGAGTGCGTATGAGCTTTTATTTTAAATGTTCAGCTTTGTCGCTTCGTTGTTAGATTGTAGTAAGTTTAAGCTTAGACGCATTTGAGTCTAATTGAGGTAGCTGATAATTTTTACTGTTGTTTCAGCTTTTTGTTTGATATTCTGTTTAAGCTTTTATCTGATTTTAGTGTCTAGTAGTTAAAGAATCTGAGTTTGCTGGATTGGAGATTGATTCTGAGTTTTTACTTTATATGCTCAACTGATTCTAGCTCTCATTTGTGCGCCATGCCTGCTGAGTTCTCTTTATTAGATTGCTGAGAGTCGATACTTCTTATTTGATTTTAGATGGGTGCTCGTTTGCTAATTTGTACTAGATAGGTCTGCTAAGTTCGGAATAATTTTCTCTGCTTATTTGTGACTTTTGTTTAACTGTTTAAATGATGAACTTATTCATTTAACTGCTTTACTCTTTTAAGTAGTATTAGTATCTGTTATTTCTTTTTTAGAACTCCAAACGGTTAGTGTGGATCTGAGATTCACGAGCAATATTCACAAGTTACTTCCTGTGACAAGTTATTTATCATTTGTCCAAAAATATTTATTTACTCAAAAATGTCCTTCCTAGGACTCGAACTCGAGACCTCTCGGTTCACAACCAACATGTTTACCACTGAGCTCACTGGCTCTTTTGGTTTTAATTTTAGTCAATGTGATTGAAGTAGTCAATATTTTTAGAGCTGACATTTTTTTTAATCAATACTTAATATTGATTTTAATTTCATTTAAATTTTTATAGTTTTAATCCTTTTATAAAATTTCAGTTTTAATAGTAATTAAAAATAAAATTAAAAAAAAATAATAAAAAATGTTTTTATAGATTTCAAAAATTTAATTAGTTTTTTCAAATAATTAGATTTTTATTATTTTAGATTTAAATAAAATGTTTTTAAAAATATATTTTGCTTAATAAAAAGTTAAGCAGATTTTAAATAGATTTTTAAATAGTGTTAAAGTTATTTTAATTAAATAGATTAAATTTTATAAAATTTTAATAGTTTAATTTTTAAATAGTTTTAAATTTTAAGTAATTGATTTAGATTAAAATAATTTGGGGTTTACGATTCATGCACTTTATGATAATATTAAGTATTAAATTGGTAGATTTAATTTTTAGTCTAAAAATCGAAAACCAATTCGAATCAATTGTCCAAATCAAAGCAAAACGTCTCAAATTCACTCGATCTTCGTGTACAACAAACTTGGTTCATCACGTGTTTAATTGAATTCGTCTTTGGTAATTTTAGACTATTACTTTTTCCTAAAGGTAATTTTCTAATTTACCCTATAACGTATTTAATTATCACTATACTATCACGATCACATCAAAAATTTTGGCGCCGCTGTCGGGGATCTTGTGTACGATTTGTCTTTATGGAGATTTGTTGATCGTTGATTTGAATACCCTTTCCGTCCTCGGAAAGTTTTGTTATTTTTCTATTATATAGTATGTATCGTTTTTCTCGTTTTTTTGTGATTAATATATTGTATTATGTAGAACAATAATTTTACATACTTTTTAAATAAGGCCTTAGTTGGGATTTCATCACCTAGCTATTGTATTCGAATCCAAAACAAAAATAAAAGGCAAAATAGACAAATACTAATAAAAAGTTTGAACTCGATTTATACAAACTATAAGGTGGGTATAAGGCGACGTGCTATAAAAGGCCGTCTAAGGAAAAAGGTTTTTAAGTGCTTTGTGCCACCTCGTTTCTCCGCTTGCTTGTGCGTATATTGAGAGGGACGACCTATTATTGGTTTGCCAACTCAAGTAGTAATAAATTTTATTTTCGTAGTTTACTTATTGAACTTCGAGACGTTTAGGTATTCACCTATCGTTTCAAAGTCGACCGAGGGTAATTTACTTCCATAGTAGTTATCCTTATTCCTTTTTTTTATCGATCATTTTTGATTGAGCAATACCAAATAAAATACCAAAAATAATCTACTTCTTGTCTAATTTCTTTTCTTCAATCCTCTAAATTCTCGTCTTTGTAGTGTATGAAATTACGTTCTTCTAGACTTGTGATTGATTTTAATAGGCTTGAAAATATTCCTCGTAGAAATATAAATCGTCAACAACGAATAGTGGAACCCGAGCTTCCACCTATTGTTGTAGAGATGGCCGATAACCGAACAATGGAGGAATTGCTCCGTGCACCCATCGAAGGGTATGGGGAAGCAATCGTTGTGCCGGCTATTTTGGGGGATCATTATAAGATTAAGACGGGTCTTTTATCACTCATTCGTGCCGACCAGTTTCGTGGCAATGAGACCGATAACCCGCACTCTCACATTCGGAATTTTCTTCGAATTACCTCGACTCTCAAGTTTATAGATGTGCCGAATGACGCGATTAAGCTCATGCTTTTTCCGTACTCGCTCGAGGGTAATGCTAAGATTTGGTATGAGAAAGAACCACCGGGTTCGATTTTGACATGGGATGATTTAGTGTCTAAGTTCATGAATTATTTCTTTCCACCATCTAAGACAACACACTTTAAGAACGAGATCACTAGATTTGAACAAAAAGTCCATGAATCGTTTGGGGTTGCTTGGGAAAGATTTAAAGATTTGTTGAGACAATGTCCACACCACGGTTTCTCGGAATTGCATCAAATTAATACTTTCTATAATGGGCTAAATATGATTGAACAAGATTCGTTAAATACCGCCGCGGGTGGTAATCTTTTAAGAAAAACTCTGAGAGACGCGTGGTGCATAATTGAGAATAAGTCTAGAGCACAATATCCACGAAACACACCGGGTGTTTCCAATGTGAATTCGTCTAATACTGAGATTGCTAGATTAGACTCTAAGATTGACACGATTAATATGGTTGAGAGTTTTTGTGTATCATGTGGTGGAGCACATCCTAATTATGCTTGTTTAACCACGGGGTTTGATCAAGCTAGTGCTTTTGCCGTGATGGGAACTTATGGCTCCAACGGTCAAGTTCCTCGTCAAAATTATGTTGCTCCACCGGTTCAAAATATGTACAACAATGGAAATAATGGGAATAATTTTAACCATGGTAACCAAGGGAATTTCAACCAAGGAAATGGGTTTAATGCTAATCAAAACAATCAAGGTTTTTAAAGCAATAACCAAAATGAGTTGTCAAGCTATATCAAGTCGAATGAGGCAAATTTGAAAGCTTTTCAAAAAAAAATTCAAGGACAAATGGCAACTTTGAAAAATGAGTTTCAAAATACGCTAAAGGGGCAAAATAACAAGATTGAGCTTAATCAACAAAGAATGGAACAAAGATTATAGCAAAACCAAAACCGTTTTGAGCAACAAATAGAGCAAAGTCAAAATCGTTTGCAACAAACTTTAGAACAAAATCAAAACAAATTGCTTTCGATGTTTGAATCTTTCATGTCCAAACCATATTCTTCTTCGAGTTGCTTACCTAGTAACACCATTCCAAACCCGAGGGGAGAGCTTAAGGCTATCACCGCTTATGATAATTTAGAAAGAAAGCTCGAGCTTTATGTGACACCTAAAGAAACCTTTCGTAATGTCACCAAGGCTACTTTAAATGTGATTAGTACCTCGGATTTTCTTGATTTCTTTCCTAAGAAATATAATGATCCGGGTCAAATCTTGATACCTTGTGTTTTTGATGAGCTTGGGGAATACAGAGCTCTAGCCAATCTAGGAGCTAGTATTAACTTAATACCCTTAGCCATTTGGAAAACTCTTGACTATTTGCGACTTATGCCCACCCGAATGATCATTGAGCTTGCTAATGTTACCACCACTCGTCCGGTTGGTATAGCAGAAAATGTCATTGTTAAAGTGGGGGAGTTCGTTTACCTTGCCGATTTTGCAATCATTGATTAAGAGCCAAATCCTCGTGTGCCTATCATTTTAGGACGACCATTTTTGTCCACGGCCGATGTTTTAGTTGATATGAAAGAAGGGGAGCTTAAATTGTTTCATGGGAATAAACATATGATTTTCAAATTGGAAAAAATTCCAAGATTGGTTCCTAAGAAATTGGAAAGTGTGGAACTTGATAAACCTAACTTTGTTGAATCATGTTGCAATGTTACCTCATCTCCACTCACTCCACACGAGGATGATAGTTCTAAGATTGAAAAAAAATTGATGAATACCTTAGTGCACCATTCGATCCTAGTGAGCTTAATAGTGAGAATTTTGATCCCGAGAGTGATATTGCTTCAATTGAACAATCTTTGAAAACTGACTCATTTTCACTTTCTTCGAAGGATCAATTTGATGTTCCTAAGGCACAATCTTTCATTGAAGAGCCTTTGATTACTAACTTCACACCGAGTGAGGTTAGTGACTATTCATTGGATAATTTGTCGATGAACTTTTTGCTATCATTGATCCACTTCCACAGGGAAGTGAAGACGTTTCCGATCTCGAGATCGAGCGTGATTCTCATGTTTTACCTACCATTCTTGAGGAATTCCCCGATGAATTTCCTTCTAATGAGAATGATGATCTTGTATCCGGGTGTGACACACTTGATACTTTGTCGGAAATTTCTTGTGATGACAAGGATGACGACACTTTGGTGACTTACTCAAATCCTCTCTTTGAAGCTTCAATGAACAATAATCCATTGTTTCAAGAGGACTTTGATAGCATCATACCTCCTTCATCTCACACCTTTTGTGATGATGAATATGTCGAACCAGATGGAGAAACTTTCTTTATTCCCAATATCCCTCCCACTCGCGTTGATCTTAATGTGCGGGTTTTTCATGTGACTCATATTTAGTATCATGACTCCTTTGTTCACATTCATAAGAGTGACAAGGTCGACAAAGTCATGCAAGTTGAAACCACTATGGTTGAGACTTTTATCCCACCATTACCGTGTGCTTCATATGATTTAGGATTAGCATGGGGGACGAAACCGTGTTGTCTATTCCTTTCTCCATCGAGGACGAGGTATTCGACCCCGGAATCGTTGATTTAGGGAAATCTTGGCCTTTCACTGATGCAATAATTGAAAGACTTTTTAATCATCTTGGTGCGAGTTTATCTCGGGGAGCATGCTACATCCATACCATTATTTGTGACTACCATCTCTTGTTAGAGATTCGTGTTGGAGTTTTATCCTTTCGTTTGTCATCCGACAACGAGGATGTAATCTTTGACCCTGGCATCGTGCTTCATGTTGGATTTTATTCCATTATGCCAGTTTTCACCACTTTCCCTAAGGACCAATTAATGCGGGGATCGAGTCGAGCTCATGACTCGGTTAACAAAAACGAGGTACCTTGTGGGGGAGTCGCATACATTCTATCTTCTTTCTTTTTTCTAACAACTAATAAGGCTTGATCTTTCAAGCTCGTGCTCGTCTTTTGTTGTGTTGTGAATCTTAGGTATGACTCTAATCATTGAAGACTCTCGTGTTCGGTTTTTTCGGTCCACTTGATCTTCCATTCTTTGAATGTTAGAAAGGGGCACACTCTTTATCCCTTGATTTTTATCGACTAACGTTTTATCTTGAGGCATAATTAATAAACGGATTATAGATGTGCGTGCTCTTTCCATGTTAGGATTTTGCATTAGACTCTTCGTATTTTAGCAAGGGGGTGTTACTCTTGAGCTAAGAAACATTGAGGACAATGTTTGGTTTTAGCATTGGGGAGTCAATCGATATAATCGCTTGCTATTGCTTTTGTCGTGTCTAAACGTAATTGTTTTTCTCATTTTTCAATAAAATTTTTAATTTTTAGTGTTATTTTTAAGTTTTTAATAAATAAAATAAGTACTTTTGACACAAATGTAGGCTTTCCGTTGGAGAAAATAAAAATAGTTTTTGAATCGACTCGGTTTTTACCTTAGCTTTTCCTTAACGTATTTGAATTAAGTTTTGCTAGGCTTTTATATAGGTAGATTTAAAACGCGAAAGTCTTAACTCATACGAGTTAAGAACAAGAACTTTTCGCAAGTTCCTATAATTGATCCTAGAAAGTCGTTTATCGAGGGAACTTTAAATCGCAAATTCTAAAACATGAAAAAGTATAAGAAGATGCAAGATCCTATAGATGACTTGAAAACCCAAAACTTTGATTTAATAGGCTAAGTATCCATTGATTTCACATTTTTGAAATCTTGCAATATGGAGAACAAGAGATGATAGAGTTCAGTCATAAGTTTCTAAAATTAATTCTTCTTTGTGCAAATATTTTTGTGTTTGATTTAATCTCCTCGTATTTATTTTTCACGCTTGAATAATAATTGCTTAATAAATGAAGTTTTTAGCGGTTTAGGCTTGATATCTTAACTCGTAACTCCTTCTTTTTGTTCCCTTGTATTTAAAGTGAGAACACATTAAGGATGTCAGCGTCATGGACTTTTGATCATGGGATTGCGGAAATTTGGCTTACTGTACATATCATAATAATAAAGAAGAATAAATAAAAACATGTTCTCTAGGAGCCTTCAGGTGGGAGTCATGTAGCACTAACCTTGTCATTAGAGCCTTAGGGTGTATGGTAAGGGGACGTGTTGAATAAAAATTGCTTCATCGTCATGAGCCATAAGGTGGGATGGTGATGTCAATTCCCTTATTTTTGTCCAAGGAGCCTTCGGGTGTGGATTTTAAATAAGGAGCACAATTGCATCTTAAAGAGCCGCAAGGTGTTATGATGTAGTTGTTGCTAACTCAATTAATAAGGTCATAATTGACTTTAGAGGTTTTATTTGTTTCTTTTAAGTAGCCATATTAGCCAAATTTCGGGTCCGGGGATTTATCCCTAAATCATGTTAAGTTATCCTTGATGTGGCTTTCTTTAGTGACAACGGTTTTTGAAGTCGAGGTTAGGTTTTGAGTGTTGAGTTTGCACCGTTTTTGCCTTCATTTTTGGACTAATAAATATCAAATAAAGTCAAATGAGCCTTTGGGTGAATGATAAATAAAATCTAGAAATACTATTAGGAATAATAGGAGATTGAGTTTAACACAAATTACTTGTATGAGCTGGTTTAATTTTGGGGCTTATGATTGACAATGATCTTTTTTTTTGCACTTGGCATGGAAAAGTGAAAAGTCGGGGACGATGAATCTATTTGAGTTTTATGATCCTAAAAGTTATTTTTCAAATAACTAAAGCAATACATTATGTCTTTGCAAAATAAAAAGTCAAAAAGTCGAATAATGGTGTAGTTAGTGTTTTATTTTATCATTGCGTGAGGACACGACAATTGCTTAGCAAGGGGGAGTTTGGTATAAGTGATTTTACTCATATCAATTGTAACCTAAAACAATGTATTAATGCAATAAATGTATCAAAAATGCCTTGTATATGTTTGTTTGATGTGTGTAGGTACCAAGTTCACGAAAACCGGGGAAAACGACATGAATTTGAAGAAAAAGATCAACAATGCCAGAAATGAGCTCGAATTTTAGCGGATTTGATATTCGTGGAGGATTTTTGGCAAGTGGGTCCCACATTTGGGATAATGGGCTCAAAAACCCATCAATGGCCCAATTTGCAAATTATGAAAACGGATGGTGAAATATAACTTGGGCCAAAAGCCCAAATTCATTAAACAAGAAAAAACGGATGGGAGTATTTTTAACGGGCTAAAAGCCCATGCATTTTCACTACTTAAATGGGACGTAGTGCCTTAGGGTTTGGTGAATAAACAAATTATGAGTGAGTTTATTTAACTCACATTCAGTCAAACACATTAATTTCACACGTTTTCTCTCACACGACTTTTTATCTCACCACATTGAACCACACAATTAAAAAAAACAATTCGATACTCCCAAAGCTCTCTCTTCCTTGACCCCAACGAAAAAAACCAGTCACACCGTTCATAAAAACCCTAATCAATAAATCATAAATAAATAATTGGGGCTTTGTGGTTTATCTCACTCGTGTGACTCACACGAGTTGATAATTAAATCACCCCCTTTTCCAGAACTTGAAGATGGAGGAGCATGGTGACGTGGCAACAATCAACTGGCTGAAACACCTCATCCATCACCATCCACCAATAAGAGAGAGCCAAGTCAGCTAACAACTAGCAAATGAAGCACATATCTTTGACAGCTTGGTGATCCGTGTGATCAAGATCATCTCAACCGTAGGATGTTAACAGAAAAGTGAGAGAAAGCAGAGATGCTCATCCAAAGGCCACAAATTTTTCTTCATCAACCACCCCTACCCTCACTTCAGCTATAAATACCCTGGTTTTCTTCATGTAATGTATCCAATTTTTACTTTAAAGTTATTATGTAGAAATAGATTTAGGATTAATTTTGTAATTTTCTTTATCAAAGTCTTGTAATCTTTCTTGATTTTTAATAAAAGTTTTATTTACATCCGATTAAACTCGTGTCTTATTTTACTGCTTGAATTGAAAAGTTAATTCTATAATCTGTTTCATAATAATAATGTTTGTGATATTTAATTTAAGCTCATTAATAGCTTAGAATTAGATATTAAGAGTAAATATTTTGAAGATAAAATTCCCCACTAGAAGTTTATGAAGTACTGTTCGAGATTCATATTGATGGTGATGTTGGTTCGAAGTATGGTGGTGGATTTTGGTGTTAAATCGGTTCATTAAGGTTGTTCAGCATAACTTTCTACTCAACGGTTACTCCAAAAGGTGCACTTTCTTTTTAGGATTCGTGTTATTTAGTTTAATCAGAGTTTTATGCTATTTGGTTTATAATGATTTTTTCTTGATTGAAAGTTATATGTTTAATAATAAATTGTTGAAGTTTTCCAGTTAATATTTTTCTTTAGCTAAGTTTGTGTCTGAATAAGGGTTTGGATTTAACTAATATTATAGAGTTTTATGATTTGGATATCTTAATTAGGTTATATATTTGACTGATATTTCTGAAAGTTGGAATATATATGGATCTGTGAGGGAATTCTTGAATCTGTTAATGATTGAGTGCGTATGAGCTTTTGTTTTAAATGTTCAGCTTTGTCGCTTCGTTGTTAGATTGTAGTAAGTTTAAGCTTAGATGGATTTGAGTCTAATTGAGGTAGCTGATAATTTTACTGTTGTTTAAGCTTTTTGTTTGATATTCTGTTTAAGATTTTATCTGATTTTAGTGTCTAGTTGTTAAATAATCTTAGTTTCCTAGATTGGAGATTGATTATGAGTTTTTACTTTATATGCTCAACTGATTCTAGCTCGCATTTGTGCGACATGCCTGCTGAGTTCTCTTTATTAGATTGCTGAGAGTCGATACTGTTTATTTGATTTTAGATGGGTGTTCGTTTGCTAATTTGTACTAGATAGGTCTGCTAAGTTTGGAATAATTTTCTCTGCTTATTTGTGACTTTTGTTTAACTGTTTAAATGATGAACTTATTCATTTAACTGCTTTAATCTTTTAAGTAGTATTAGTATCTGTTATTTCTTTTTTAGAAATCCAAACGGTTAGCGTGGATCTGAGATTCACGAGCAATATTCACAAGTTACTTCTTGTGACAAGTTATTTATCATTTGTCCAAAAATATTTATTTACTCAAAAATGTCCTTCCTAGGATTCGAACACGAGACCTCTCGGTTCACAACCAACATGTTTACCACTGAGCTCACTGGCTCTTTTGGTTTTAATTTCAGTCAATGTAATTGATGTAGTCAATATTTTTAGAGCTGACAGTTTTTTTAATTAATACTTAATCTTGATTTTAATTTCATTTAAATTTTAATAGTTTTAATCCTTTTATAATATTTCAGTTTTAATAGTAATTAAAAAAATAATAATAAAAAATGTTTTGATAAATTTCAAAAATTTAATTAGTTTTTTCAAATAATTAGATTTTTATTATTTTAGATTTAAATAAAAGTGTTTTTAAAAATAGATTTTGTTTAATAAAAAGTTAAGTAGATTTTAAATAGATTTTTAAATAGTGTTAAATTTATTTTAATTAAATAGATTATATTTTATAAAATTTTAATAGTTTAATTTTTAAATAGTTTTAAATTTTAAGTAATTGATTTAGATTAAAATAATTTGGGGTTTACGATTCATGCACTTTAGGATAATATTAAGTTTTAAATTGGTAGATTTAATTTTTAGTCTAAAAATAGAAAACCAATTCGAATCAATTGTTCGAATCAAAGCAAAACGTCTCAAATTCACTCGATCTTCGTGTACAAAGAACTTGGTTCATCACGTGTTTAATTGAATTCTTCTTTGGCAATTTTAGACTATTACTTTTTCCTAAAGGTAATTTTCTAATTTACCCTATAACGTATTTAATTATCACTATACTATCACGATCACATCAGTCACTTCCATGTAAATCCAGTTTTATTTTGAGAAATGAAATGGTTTTGAGATGTTGATAAGAAACAAAAGATCCAATTTACTTTTCATTGCAAGTTTAATTTGAAAGATTGTGGTTCCATATTCTGTTTTTTTATTTGCTTTGGTGATTGAAATTTACTCAAGTTTTTCTTTTATTACCTAGCACGTCCGAGCTCTTTAAATTGATCATATGAGCCTGATATTCTTGTTGAATATCAAGCTCAAGTGAGGTTTGAAGTGTTTGTTGATTTATTTCATTGTTCAAAGATTTTTTTCAGAAAGTAAGAAAAAAGGAATTCAGCTTGAATATTCGTTGTGTACCATTTACATTTGGTGTTCTTAGCAGGTGAAAAGGAAGCTTGTACTTGTTTGGGCAAAGTGTATCAGCTCAATCATATGAGAGCATAGATGTTATGCTCTTGGGGTTTGTCTAGAAACCTTTCTTCATTTTCTGTATTTATTTTTCTCAAAGATTGATTTGATTATATGAGTTTTTGCCTGGTAATTCTTGCTTATTCTGTGACTCATATGAGATTTGATGCATGCTAGTTGAAGGAGGTGATTAAATCCTGCATGATAAATCTTTGGTAAAAACCTGTATGTTCAAGAGTTTAAGTGGTGTTTGGCTTTGTGTTAGCTGGTCTTTAAAAGGTGTTTGGTTCTAGTCTAAAGTGATTACTACGTAGAAGTTTAGATGTATGCAAGCTAGTATCTATCATAGGAGTGTTTCTAATCATAAACCTGCAAAGTTTTCAATTTGAAACTCAAAAATCAATCTTTAGGTTCTAAAATGATCAATTCTTGTTGTTTTGGCCTGCTATGTTTGGATAACCTAGATTCCATGTACAACTAGGGATAACAAGTTTAAAAACATCATTATTGTAACCTGATTAATAGATCTAAGTGTTGGAATTTGGGATTTTGGTTAAGTGCATCAGCAGAAAAATAAAACAGCTTACTTGTTCATATCAGTAACATATTTATGCCATGATTATGTGATTTCTGTGTTTAAGCTTGTGTTTTTATTGTTGATTTGACTTCCCACAACCCAACTGGTTGTGGGAGTGCCATTCTTGTCCGAAGAAACCAAGGAACAAAGCTCCAAAGACCAATCAAGTCTCTATGACTTTTGCACTAACAGAGGGAACTCCTTTCCCACTGCTTTCACAATACACTTGCCACTGCTAGTGTTAATCTCTTTTCAGCTTATAAATAAGCCATTACTGCTTATCTAAATGTGCTATAACTTTGTTCTGGTAATCAATCTTGCTTAATTAACCTGTTTGACTAATCTGGAGATTTTTAGGTTTTGACTTGTAGGTGTGACTAGAAGATGAACTAGTTGACTTATTAACAAGAGCTTATTTGATTTTTCCAACTTATTCTGTGTGATTATTTGTGATTTTTCTTGGTTATTAGGCTTAGTTTGGTCATTATAAACGTTTTGCAAGTTAAATCAGCTTCTGAGGTTGTTTAGATCACAAATATGACTATTTTGTCGTATTGTGAATAAGCTTTTGAGTTTTTTCTTGCTTAATTAGTTAGCTTATTTGAAATTTCTTTTCACAAATAGTTTTATAACCCCAAAATATTGATGTGTATCAAGTTTCAGCTTATGGCACAAGCCTATAGCTTAATGGGCCAAAAAGCCCATTAAGAATAAGCTTTGTGGATATTAAGCTGTGATAAGCTACGTTTCAGCTTTTGGGCCTTTGAAATATTTTGTTTAAAATCAAATTTCAAGCTTAACTGGAAAATTTGGGCTTATTTGGTGGACTTTAGTTTTATTGGGCCTAAAAGCCCATTAAGTTGGACTGTTTTGGAGTCTGGCCCATTTGGAGGCCCATTAGGGGCATTTGGGTAATTTCACTTGCATTTTCTGTTTAAATAGCTTAAATTAAGTAGGTTTGCAACTTTTTAGAATTTTTTATAAATTTTGGATTTTTATTAATATTTTATTATTATTTTATTATTATTTTATTATTAAAAATTAAAATTTAGATTTTTCAAGTTTTAATATTTTTATTAGGTTAAATACATTAAGTTAGGAATTTTACAATTTTTAGAATATTTTTATTGACCTTAGATTAATTTTTATAATTATTTTAAGTTTAAATAGTTTTTAATTATTTAAATAGTTTTTATTAATTTCAAAATTTTCAAAAATAGTTTTAAATTAATTTAGGTCATTTTAGAGGTTTAAAAAGTGATAAATCTCATTTTGGGCTTTTTGTTAATTAAATTGATTTTTTGGGCTTTAATTAGCATTAAAAATTATTATTTAATTAATTAAAAGGTTTGAGTGATTTTTTATTTTTTGTAAACTCTAATTATATTATTTAGGATTTATTGCAATTTTCTAGGAATTTTTAGGGTAAATTTTTAATTTTGCTACTTTTTACGGTTTTACGTGTACGACTTTATCGTCTTAGTTTAATCCGTCATCGTAACCGTCATTCTCTTCTTATCTCATTTCTATTTTCTATTCTCACAAACATAATCACATCATTAATCATCTCTCTACACAACACACTTGCCTCCTTGAGAACGAACTCACTTTGGGTCATTACTTGTGATTTTCCTAAATCACTTGTTAATACTTACCCTAATTACGCTCTTTTTATTAAAAGACGTAAAAACTCTACATCACCTAGGTAATTGATTGATGCTCCTATGATATGACATGCTACGGTTAGTAGTGTCGGGTAATCTAGAAGGCATCTGACTAGGATTGAAATGCCTATCTCTTACGTGTGTCTTTTGAATAGTTTCCCTTAGACCAAACTTGTGGTAAACATCATTTGAACTAGTTCGAGACGTGTTCTTTGGACTATGTCTAGGGAGACTAGAGGCAATCATGTCATTAGGTCTTGCAAAAGCTTATTTAGTCACATTAGGCCTAGTTGGTGGAGTCACTGTTTTAGAAATATGAGCCATATCAACTTGGGAGGTAAACCACGGTCTCGAGGATTATGGTCGCTCGGATATAAATGCAGTCGGTTGTCTAACAGACTGAATTTGAGGCGATTTCCCCAAGATTGATGGTTTTTCAAGCTTATTATCCACACTAGTTCCTTTAGTTTTCCTTAATTCGTTTTTCAACGCAGCTATAGCAAAGACCTTTTTCTGAACCTGAGCCCTTAAAGTCTCATTCTCTTTGAGTAATTCATCTTGGGATGCCAACTAAGATTCAAGCAACTTAATTTGTTTCAAAAGATTATCCTTTTCAGCTTTAGAATCTAGAACTGTTTGCTCCAATTTTCGTTCAAGAACAACGTTTGACTTTTCAAGTTTTTCAAAATATGTTTCAAGTTTCTCCGTTTTCTTTGAAAATTCAATTTTGGCATCCTAAAGCTCTTTAGATTGCTGAGCTAAAATCGTTTCAAGCTCTTTAATCTTGGAATCAGAAGCAGTTAATGAAACAGTCATAAGGCAATTATCATGATTGTTAGCATTTTGAACACTTTCTCCCCCATTAGGACGCACATCGGATGAATCAGAAGTGGTATCGCTATCACTCTTTTCCATCCCATGTTTGTCATAATTAGGTTCGAAATGCTCAATATGCGGCATTTCATCAGCATATACATAATATACAATATTACAGTGTACCCTGTTTGTAGGCTCTTCGTCATAAACGGGTATGGTGTCAGCATAAGAGATGTCTGTAACATTCCCTGACGTGTTGTTGATGTCATGCTTAACTGTTGATTCCATGTCCTTGCAATCTTTAGCAGCCTCTAATACGTCAATCGTATGACCATTTTCCTCTTGCATCATAGAATCTTGCAGTCCATTATCACACGCTTGCTGAAGTTGGGATTTTTTATAAATCGAAGACGAGACCGATGTCAAGAGTTTCAATAGTGTACCACGAAAAACTTGAAGCTCGGTATGTGTGTCTCGAAAAAATGACTGGCAAATCGCTGAACTTTCAGACTTGATGATATTGAATTGGAGGAAAGGCGTGAATTATGTCACGAGAGCTTGATATGCAGATTCTGATGCAGAATGATTAAAGTCTTCTTTGTGAAGTTGCTCAGCTAGTTGGTTCAAGGTAATGTGTATTGAATCAATGAATATATAACGATCTTTACCAAATAGTGTCACAAATTCGCTCCCTCCTTGAAACCATGAAAGAGTCACAAGATGAGACTGAAGTAGTTCAAATGACGTGATGTCACTTCTGCTAGCGTTGTCTTGCATGTGATGCGAGTCTCCCTCTTGAAACGTCAAATTAGATGATTCCATTGAAATGACGATGAAGATTTCTTGGATCCTTGTTTGGGATTGTTGATAAAACCGGTGCTTGAAATCCATGAAATTTGTCTAAAATCAAATTCTTTATTAGACCGAAAAAAATCTTTGTTGTTTAAGCACTTGTGTTCGAAAATTAACAAATACCCGAAAACCAACTCATCCACAATTACTGTGTCAAAAAAAACAAATAAATAAACTAAAACCCAACTTTGACTGACTTGCAAAATTTACGTTTACCCTCATGTTGATTATTTGCGGCTACGCTAATGTATTAAATTCTATGACTTAAAACGTGTCCAAGCCCACCTAGTATCAAACTTATTTTCTTAGAGACTTCTGATTACGATAATAACTTAGATTTTAGTCTAATCTCATTTGTGTGTATCTTATCTCAATTGACCCATCTCACTCAAGTTGGTTGCGCAGTACAGGTGTATAAAGTTTGATTGTATAGCCAACAACTAGATAAGATCAATTAGTGTGACCAGACCTCCCATACGCGACACTAATGATTAAACCTATAATAAGTCAAAAAACTAATCAACTAAGTCTTTTTCACAAATGTCAGCCAAAATCAAATTTGCTAGCTTGTATGCAACCATAACTAATATGTATGTGAAACACGTGTCCAAGCCCACCTAATTTTGGAAAAACAAGGTGCAAGTGGGATATAAAACTCAAAACAGTCTCACAATTACCTTAATCCTATATTGTAACCTCCGCCCCTATTTTCTTTCTAACCGTCTAAAGCAATATACGAATCCCAAACTGATCTCCAACTAAAACAATATTCACCTAAGATATTTTCTTTCTCCAACTATTCATAAAAACTCATTTCCATTGAATTTGTTGGCTGGTAACAAACAAATCAAAAGGTAAGCTGAGTGAATCTACTTTGCTTTATCACATACCCACAAGAAGAGAATCAATAATTTCGGCGTCAAGATCCTCAATAAAGGGTCTCAGGTAGGTGTTTGACTTTGTTTTCTTCTTTGATTTTGAGTTGGGATTTGGTTTTTATTAGACAAAGGTCGATGATGATGTACTATCTTGTGAGTCTGAGATCTTTAGTAAAAGGTTTGGTGGGTTCGTGTTTTTAGTCGATTCTTGTGAGAAGTCTGTGTTTGGGTGAGTCTAATTTTTGTGTTCGAGGCTAATTGTCTCAAATGTGTGGGTCGAGAGTCAAGTCGAGGGTCTTGATTTGTAGGTCCAGTTAAGTTAAGTGTCGAATCTTAGTTAGTTTGGTCAATTTGTTTGAGTCGAGTCGAAACATTGGTTATATTGCAATATAGAAAGTCATCGCAATATCAATCATACATCCATCGCAATAACAACATACACCCTCGCAACATCAATATACTCCATCGCAATATCTATATTTCCATCGCAGTATTCTCGATCGCAAGTGTCTCGATCGCAGACGTCTCGATCGCAGTCGTCTCGATCGCAGTCGTCTCAATCGCAGTCGTCTCGATCGCAGTCGTCTCGATCGCAGTCGTCTCGATCGCAGTCGTCTCGATCACAGTCGTCTCGATCGCAGTCGTCTCAATCGCAACTTGGCTATCGGAATATTAGATCGCAAATAGAAACCCTAAGCTTTTGTGATCGCAATATTTCGATCGTAATAAGATAAACCTTGTGAACTTACGATCCAGATACTGAACTTTGCTATCTTATCCGAATATCAAAATATTACACCCGATTGGACACAAGTATGATAGAAACAATAAAAAACTGATAACCAGATACAGTTGCTAGGAGACGATATTAATACAGATTAAGACAAAAGATGATATAAAAAATGGTAGAATTTTTTTGGCCTTGGACGTGTAGAATTTGAGAAGACAAAAAACAATATCACTTTTTATCAATTTGATAAAGACAATAACTTGATACTTAAATGAAAAAAATTAATAAAAACACGCAACACCAAAAAGACGAGAGAAAAAAATTGAGAAAGAAGAAGATTTTTACCACCAAATCAATATATAAAAACACTCAAATCCGAAGAATCAACCAAAGCTCTTGATACCAATTTTAGGTCCATAGTTTCTTAGGATTGAGCAAGTGTTTGATTATCTAAAGAAGTGATGGAGATGAAAGAACTAGAGAGGGAGAGGTAGAGAGAGAAATGGAGAAAGATGGAAATGAAAAAAATGATTAAGTTCTCAACCCCTCCTAACATGCTAGGAGGGGATATATATATAGCCCACCCTACATGTGGGCTATATGGGCTATATGTTAATATATTGGATCACGAGCCCAATACTTGAATATATCGTTGGAGTGACTGATCCTTTCTAAATACGTAAAAACGTATTTCCAACATTAACCACCCTATCTCGGCCAAGAGTTGTATGTTGAGTATTTTCTTGTAGGGGTAATTTTGATGAATGAGATGTGGGTATATATCTAGCAAATAATACCCTAGATGGGCAATGGTTTTATCTAGTCATGCTGGAATTTGGCATGGGTGACTGATTGGTTAAGGAGTCGGTGTCATGAGCTTAAATACAATTCTATAGCTTCAGCTATAAGATGAGTTGCCTTGATATAGATTTTGTGCTCAACAATTCTATAAAATGATAATGATTGATTTTACTCTTGTGTTCAAATGTTATTTGTTAAACCTATGGACTCGCTCAACATTATTGTTGACTCGTTTAAGCATGTGTTTCAGTTAATCAAAGGTGAACGATGGTGGAGCATTTATGTGGATGTTGTGGGTTTGCTTTTGAAGTGTTGTGGTCTAAAATTTATTGTTGAACAATTTGTCTAATGTTTGTGTACTTTACTAAAACTTTATGGTTTGATGGTCGAGATCTAAGGGGGATTAAACGCTTTACTCTGATGTTGTTTTGGTACTATATCATGGGATGAAAATTATGTTTTAGAAAATGTGTGAAATCTTATTTATACTTATCTGTAAATGTCTCATTTTGAGTCATTAAATATACCTTGTGTGATGATACTTATGTTTAGCACCCAATTGTGTATCGCCGCTGTGCAATGTAAATTTAGGGTCTTAAAGATTGGTATTAGAGGTACAAGTTATAGAGAACTAGTTCGTTTTTGAAAAATGTCCTAAACTATAACTTTGGTGTCGAAAGTATTTATTTTTCTAAAGCACACAACTTCTCTACAACGCTTCGGTAAGACCACTATTAGTTTTGTTTTGTATTATAGATGTATCCCTCAGAACTGAATTGAATTCCCAAGTAATTATTAAGTAAATACTATGATACTATATTGATGTTATTGAAAGTGCGTTGAGTTCTTGTCATTATCATCTTTTCTTTTTGCGAGCATTGCATAAACATCAATTTCATTGCATTGCATATCATGGCATACGTTTAACTATTTGCATGAGATTGCGCTTATAATTTTAAACAATGACCATAAGTATCCTTGAATTCCTATAATTTTAGAAATTGGCTGATATACCGCGTGATGATGATTGGATAGAAATGAATGACATAATAGGAGATGGGGAAGTAGATAATTTTGGTGCTAGTGATGATGAGGAGCCTTATGAGTATCTGAATAATGGGATTGCTCTTGATGCAGTAGGACAGACTGAGCCTGAAGTGATTCAAGGTAGTTATGTGTCGAGAGCTAATGTTGTGCCACCGACTGTTCAGAGTTGTCAGCGACCTGTTATACATTCTTCTCTGCCTACTTGTGATGCTTATATGAGCAGTGATGAGACTACTTTTATACATAGTCTCATCGTTTAAAATTGGCTTAAAATGCATTAAATATCATGAAATATGCCAAAATATATGATTTTGTTTGTCACATGTGTATTTTAGGTACGGATATTGAGAAAATGACAAAAGATCACAAGAAACAAGCAAAAACGAACACGGGAAACGAAGCCGCACAATGAACCAAGCCCTAATGGTGATTTTCCAAGAATAACCCTTGAAGAATTGAAGATTGTACAAGAAGGGTCCTCTAAAATTGAAGAATTGAAACTTTAAACCCTTGTATATTCATAATTATAAGTTTTGTTCTTAAAGTTTGTCAAATTTACAAAAAGGGCCCTCTACTTTGAAGAATTGGCAAGAATGGTCCCTCAAAAATGAAGACTTTTCAATATTAGTCATCCAACAAGTCAACAAAAAAGTCAACACCATGAAGAATGAAGATATGCCATAATCAGCCCTTCAATTATCAAAACATGGCAAGAAATACCCTTTAAAACATTTTGGAAAAAGTTTGGTGGCCAAAATAGAAAAAACCAAACTTATTTACAATGGGAAAAACGTTTAAGGATGAATAAACAAAGAATTGAAGAAAGAAGAAAAGTGAGGGTAATAACTCACTTTTGGTTGGTTAATAAAAGGGGTTTTGCTTGCAAGATCTCTCTTTGCGTTGCTCGTACCCAATTGATATATATCGTTGTTTCGTTCTCGGTATCTTCTCGAATCAATCACGGTCAAAAGTGGAATAGTTGTAATTGGTGACTAAAAGGGGGAGCTTTGGTCTAAATCTACTGAAATGATAAAGGCAGGTAAAGGCAGGTAATAATAAAACTAGAAGCTTTAAATGAAACAGTAATACCTCAATAAAACTGGAATTCTTCTATTCGGAATGTTGGCCTTACTCGGAATAATTTGCTCCATGCGGAAAGTCATGATCATGCGGAAAAATCTTCTTACTCGGAATATTAAGCTACTCGGAAAATTTGGGTTATTCGGAATATGGAAGATATTCCGAATAGAGGAAATGGAAACAAGCCTATGCGGAATAATGAGGGTAATTCGGAAAATTGGTTTATTCGGAAAAAGTTCCGAATAGAGAAACATAAACAATCCTATGCGGAAAAAGTCTTCTACTCGGAAAATCTGAAATCTATGCGGAAAGAATGGACTATTCGGAATATTGAATATTCCGAATAGAGAAATTAGAAATCGGTCTATGCGGAATATTTTTGAACAGAATACTATTCGGAAAAATGGAAATGTTCCGAATAACCAAAATGATAAAACCCTTACTCGGAATGTTGGAATATTCCGAATAACACAAAATTAAAATCCTTACTCGGAATAAATGAAAGTTCCGAATAGACAAGAATTCAAACCCTTACTCGGAATAATTGAGAATTCCGAATAGACACACTCCCAGATTCCCTATTCGGAATCTGGGGAATTTATGAAGCTGACGAAGAACAGTAAGGTACGAGTGATCAAAAACCAACTCAATCAAGTAGAAAGGTTTTACCAAATCAACCACAAATCATCTACTAACTACAAGGATCAAATCCCAATCATAAAAACACCAATTCAACAACTTTTTAGAATCAAGCTAGAACCAAATAGAGCTTAAGAACATGAAAGAAAAAGATGAAGAAGAACAAGATGAATCAAAAGATTAAAAGAGGAATTGTATTAATGATTTAAGATTCAAAACAACAAAGATTAACTTACAAGATTGGAAGATAAATCAAACAAAGATTAAAACCACTCCTTAAGGGAGATGGTTCCTAAAATCTAGGAAGAAGAAAACAACTGGAAAAAGAAGAAGAGTGTCCCGAATGTGTGAGTGGGAGGAGTATTTATAGGCTTCTCCCTTGGTTGGTGAGTGGGCTTTCTTCCCTTCTTTAAGTCTTCTCGTCTTTTCAGAAAAGTTGACGTTTTCGATTCTGATTCGGGATTTGTCGTCGATTAAATTCAACTCGTCTTTTAATTTCTTCGTTAAATAGACTTGAGTTTCTTCGACATGTGTAAATCTTCCGTCTTTGGTCCTTTTCTTCGATAAATCTTCAAATAGGCCCATTGACTTCAAATCTTTTGCATCTCTTGGACAATAGACTTTGTCTTCAGTCTTTTTCCTTTATAAAACCCGTGCAATCCCATGTTTTCTCCAATATTTATCCGGTTGGCTCTGAAAACATAACAAACACACAAACCACGCATAATTCCAAACAAATGACCTTAAATACACGTTTTGGTCTTGTTTTAGCAAGAAATAAGTGGTAGAAAAGATGGGTGTTTACACACCTATCAAATCCCCTATACTTAACCATTGCCATACCCTCATGCAATGCTTAGTAATAAAGAAACGTTACACTTTTCTTATAATTAATTAACCTTGGCCTTATTCAAATAAAAATTAAAGCACTAAAAGAAATTTAAAGCAAACAAACGGATAGAACATAACTATGTGGAAATAACTTGTAAAGAGATCGAGGACTTACATTAGGGCTTTTGGTGCTGCGAAGATTTATCACCCTCAAGTTTCACGTTCCCCAAACTAAGCTTAAAAACGAGATCATTGTTATTATAAGTTAGCAATTCAAACACTTACACACATGGCTTAATTAAATGCTTAGACTCCCTTATTCCTAGGTGTATCTCTTATATTTTATTTTTGTCTTAGAATGATCATGAAGTTGCATTTTTGGACTTATTTCGATAGTTCATTTAGGCTGAAAGCAAAGTAGGACGATTTGATCAATAGTTAGCTAAAGGACAAAATCTCTTAAAACTGCTTCTCGGGATATCAGAAAGTTCATATCTTGGCATAACTTGGTTCACGATTTGAGACCTTTCTCGGGCCGATATTTGGCATGTACTTCATACTTCATATCTTCGAGAGACGTTTCTTGAGGTAATGGTCTTCTCATCATAATAGAGTTTCTTCACTTTGGAGACTTTTGAGGGGTACTCCAACTTTGTTGACCACGACTTCATGATTATTTCTTCAATCTCTAATTGGGATTTTGAGATACAACGATCCGCCTCCTTTTCGGACTTGGATCTATTCATCCTCATACCTTGTTAGGGTCTTTTCGGATAGACTTCTCCATCATCTTTGTGGGAGTTGATTGCTTTTCGTCGTGAGTCTTGATCCTTCATATTGGATTTGGAGATAATGCTTTTCACATCACTTTTGGGATCTTCAGCAATAAAATTGAATCCTCATGCCTTGTTAGGGCCTTTTCGGACTCGCCAATCTTCGCGCCCCGCTTCATAAGTTATGCCTTGGCTATGAACTCTCGTCATTACCGAGCAACTTTTAAACGATCTTGGGCTAGAAGCTAAGTAACCTTTCAAATCGTACGACCTTACTTATTGCAGATAAATTATTAGCAAGTGATGGGAGAATAGGCAAATAATTACACCAAGTGAGCTTGTATAAGAATACCGACTTATAATTGACTCTATCATTTCTCGTCCTCCACAATTTAAAATCTCAAGTAATGAGATTCGTGGACACTTAGCCTAAATAAACCAATTAAGGTCTACATGGTTAAGGATACTAGCTAGAATAAACTAGAATAAGTCTATTCGGGTTGAGTCAAAATAAACGCAACGGGCCTAATATGTTCAAGATTTCAAAACTAGCTACATCACTTTATTAATATTTTTGACTTTATTGCGGGATATATACATATGAAAGCAACGATAAAAATTTAAAATTTACGACAAAATGGCCAAAGTTGATTAAAAATTTGAAAAATGTTGAAAAGTATGATTTTCCGGTTAAATGAAGGCATTTTCATGGAAAAGTCCACTTAAAACTTCGATAGAAGTCTCCCCTACACTTAAGATAAACATTGTCCTCAATGTTTAAGCATGTGGGAAGGGTCTCCCCTACACTTATGACATTGTGCACGTTGGTTAACTCAAGTTAAGGAAAAGACGACTAAAGTGATCAATTTCAAATGTGAGTATAACGAAAATTGAATCACGATAGTTGAGAGATAGAACCAGATTTCGGATAACATGGGATCACGGTTCTTCAAAGATTCCAAGAGTGCAATAATCCCTGTAATCACATCACCATCCAAAAACAAGCAACCTATATAGCTCCCCCTACACTTATGATGAAAAACGGGAAAGAGGGATAGATACCCGGGTTGCCTCCCGAGGAGCGCTTGTTTTTGTTTACCGAGTCGCGAGCCTGACTCGGTCCCGAACTAATTTAAGGGAAACGTAGTGAGGAATGGAATCATCTCCTTAGAGATGTCCTCACCAACGTACAACTTCAAACGCTGGCCATTCACCTTGAAGTTAGGCCCATTAGGCTGAGAAAGCTCAATGGTGCCATAGGGAAAGACATTGGCGATGGTGAATGGACCAGACCAGCGGCTCTTCAACTTGCCGGAGAAGATCTTCAACCGAGAGTTAAAGAGTAAGACTTGATCACCAACGTTGAACTCTCGGTTCTTGATTTTGGCATCGTGGATAATCTTGGTCTTCTCCTTGTAAATCAATGAGTTCTCATAAGCTTGATTCCTCAATTCTTGAAGCTCGTTGAGTTGAATCTTCCGAAAATCACCAGCTTTGTTGATGTCGAAGTTAGCCCACTTCAAGGCCCAGTATGCCTTATGTTCCAGCTCGATGGGAAGGTGGCAGGCTTTCCCGTACACAAGACGATATGGTGTACAACCAATCGGCGTCTTATAGGCGGTACGGAAAGCCCACAGAGCATCATCAAGTTTATCGGCCCACGAGGCACGATGCTCTCCCACAGTACGTTCCAAAATTCTCTTCAATCCACGGTTGGATATCTCGGCTTGACCGTTGGTTTGAGGATGATAGGCGGTGGAAAGACGGTGATTGACACCATACTTTGCCATGACTCTTGCAAATTGATCGTTGCAAAAATGAGTCCCGCGGTCACTGATAATAGCACGAGGAACACCGAAACGAGCAAACAGTTGTTTCAAGAAATTACAAACCACCCTCGCGTCGTTAGTGGGTAAAGCTTTTGCTTCAACCCATTTAGAAACGTAGTCGACAGCGACAAGGATGTATTTGTTGCCTTTAGAAGACGGGAATGGCCCCATAAAGTCGATGCCCCAGACGTCAAAGATTTCACATTCTTGTATGAAATTTTGAGGCATCTCATCTTTGTGTGTGATCTTGCCTTGTTTTTGGCAAGCATCACAATGTTTAACCATCTCGTGAGCATCACGATAAATGGTGGGCCAATAGAATCCCGAGTCAAACACTTTTTTGGCGGTGAAGTTGGGACCAAAGTGACCACCGGTGGGTCCTTTGTGGCACGCTTGGAGAATATCAAAAGCTGCCGGTCCGTCAACACACCGACGAATAATCAAGTCAGCGCATTGTTTGAATAGAAAAGGGTCCTCCCAGAAGTAAGTCTTAACATCGTTCAAGAACTTCTTCTTTTGTTGGGATGTTAACCCTTGTATGAGAACACCACCCGCTAAGTAGTTTGCAATATCGGCAAACCACGGGGTGCCATCAAGATTGGGATTGATAGACATTAAGGTTTCAAGGGGAAAAGAGTCATTGATCTCTTTGTTCGGATGGTCCCCTTGATATGGATCCTCAAGTCGGCTCAGATGATCCGCGGCCAGGTTTACAGCACCCTTCTTGTCACGAATTTCAATGTTGAATTCTTGAAGGAGTAAAACCCAGCGGAGAAGTCTTGGCTTAGAATCATTCTTAGTCATCAAGTACTTCAACGCGGAATGGTCCGTGTATACGATGGTGGTGGATAAAACAAGATAGGGGCGAAATTTCTCAAAAGCATAGACAACAGCTAAAAGTTCTTTTTCGGTTGTCGTATAATGCAATTGAGCCCCCGTCATTGTTTTGCTAGCGTAGTGGATTGGTTGGAAGTGTTTATTCACTCTTTGGCCCAAAACCGCACCAATAGCAAAGTCGCTAGCATCGCACATCAATTCAAAAGGCAGCTCCCAATTGGGGGTAACCAAGACCGGTGCCTTAGTCAGCTTATCCTTGAGAAGATTGAATGCTTCGAGACACTCTTTAGAAAAGATAAAAGGAGTATCTTTTTCCAAGAGGTGGGTCATCGGGCGAGCGATTTTAGAGAAATCTTGAATGAATCAACGATAGAAGCCCGCATGACCCAGAAAGCTTCTCACACCCTTCACGGTTGAAGGTGGAGGTAATTTGGCTATGACATCAACTTTAGCACGGTCGACTTCAAGACCGGCTTTAGAAATTTTGTGTCCTAGCACAATGCCTTCTTTTACCATAAAATGGCATTTTTCCCAATTTAGAACAAGGCGAGTGTCTTCGCACCGCTGAAGCATGCGTTCCAAATTGGCAAGGCAAGCAGAGAAGGAATCCCCGAAGACCGAGAAATCATCCATGAAGACTTCCATGGTTTGCTCGACCATGTCATGGAATATAGCCAACATGCACCTTTGGAAAGTCCCGGGGGCATTGCATAAGCCAAAAGTCATTCTTTTATAAGCAAATGTGCCGTAGGGACAAGTGAATGTTGTCTTTTCTTGATCTTGGGGATCGATGGGTATTTGAAAATAACCCGAGAAACCATCCAGAAAGCAGTAATATTCATTACCAGCTAGACGTTCAAGCATTTGGTCCATAAAAGGTAGAGGGAAATGATCCTTTCTCGTGGCATCATTGAGTTTGCGGTAGTCTATACAAACTCTCCACCCAGTAACGAGACGGGTAGGAATTAACTCGTTGTTTGCATTGGGCACAACGGTGATTCCGCCTTTCTTAGGCACACAATGGACTGGACTAACCCATGGGGAATCCGAAATAGGGTAAATCATACCCGCATCAAGAAGTTTGATAACCTCTTTTTTGATGACGTCATGGATTTTAGGATTCACCCTTCTTTGGCTTTGAATAGTGGGCTTAAAGTCGTCCTCCATGAGAATTTTATGTGTGCAAAAGTGAGGATCAATTCCACGGATGTCGGAGATTTTCCAAGCGATAGCGCGTTTATGCTTCTTCAACACTGCAACAAGTCGGGCTTTTTCGTCTTCTTTCAGATCCTTTGCGATGATAACCGGTAACTTCTCGTCGTCTTCTAGGAAAACGTACTCAAGATGAGGCGGTAGGTTCTTAAGCTCGAGAGTAGGAGGAGCCTCAATAGATGGTGAAACTAATGATGGATCATCATTAGTCACCTCTTTAGGAGTAGGAGGAGACAATGGGTCCTCATTGAGAAGTCTCTCAATAGTACGAATATCTTCATCCCAATTGGTGGACGAATTATCATACTTAATATCGAGAGGACCCAGGCTAGCTTCGAACTCATCTAAGTCACTTTCTCCAAAAGGAGTAAATGCTGGAGCAATTGAGGCAACGGTCTCAACAATGGGTAGAGAAGAGAGAGTACTTTTGCAAGCATCATAAAAATGTTCTTCACAAGCCTCATCGAGAACGTCAATAGCATTAACACTCTCATAGGAATAAGGTTGTTGAGAAATCTTACCCATGTTGAAGACAATTTGATCGTCACCAACTCTCATGATTAATTCGCCTGCGGCTACATCAATGAGAGTGCGACCGGTCCTCAAGAATGGACGTCCAACGATTAATGGAACACGAGGGTCCATCTCGTAGTCAACGACGACAAAATCAGCCGGGAAGGTGAATTTATCAACGCCAACAAAGACATCTTCGGCTATCCCCACTGGATAAGCAACCGTTCGGTTGGCTAATTCCAAAGTCATTCGTGTGGGGACTAGCTCGGGGAGAGATAATTGCTTCCAAACACTTAAAGGCATTAAGTTTATACTGGCACCTAGATCGGCTAGGGCCATGCAATTCTCTACTCCCGGGAAGTTGCAAGGAATCAAGAAGCGACCCGGATCACCAAGTTTGGTGGGCAATTTCCTTAAGAGCACTGCGGAGCAGTTCTCATTAAGTTGGGTCTGAGCAATGTCAAGAAGCTTTTCTTTATCACTTAGAAGATCTTTAAACATCTTAGCATATTTGGGCATGTGAGCGAGAGCCTCGGCAAAGGAGATGTTAAAATTTAATTGTTTAAACATTTTTAGGAAGTTTGAAACTTGAATATCATCCTTGCTCTTTTGCTTCTCTTTCCTCAACCTTGAAGGATAAGGTATATTGGATGAAGAAGAAGGCTTTAAAGGGAGAGGATCACTCACAACCACGGGTGGTGGGGAAATGGGGATAGAAGGTGAAGGAGGTGGAGAAAGTTGCTCTTTTTCCTTGTTCACAATCACGGGTGGAGGTGTAGGAAGCTCGGGTTCCATATAACCTTTTCCACTACGAGTGGTGATTGCTTTCATCTCCCCTCTTGGATTTGCAACGGTATTACTCGGAAGAGTACCCGAAGAAGAGGGTTGATTACCTTGGATGAGCGAACCAATCATATCACGAAGGTGAAGAGCTTGATTATTGAAAGAGTTTTGCATGTTGGTATTAATAGCATCGCTATGTTTGGCCATATCATTCCTTAGCTCGACTCGAATATCGCTTCCTTGTTTCACCATGTCATTCTTCAAGTTGACAAACTGACTCTGAAGATTCGTCACCATCTCACGATTGGTCTTCATGAACGACTCGACGTCGGGATTCACTGCCATCGGTTGATTGAGAGGTGGAACTTGGTAAGCTTGAGAATTTCCTTGAGTTTGGTAGGTATTTCTTTGGGACGGATATTGGTTTTGAGCACGAGGTTGGGATTGGTTGTTTCGGTTATAGTTTTGTTGTTGGGTTTGGTTTGCAGGAGGGAAACCGGGGGGTGCAAGATAATTGTTGGAACGATAACTTAGCAAGCTACGGTCTCCTTGAGGGCGAGCTTGATAACCTCCCGTGGGATATGTACCGTATGCTGCGTTAACGTTTTCAGAATAATTGCCTTGAGTGGAAGGACAATCATTATAAGAATGAGGACCACCACATGTGTCACAAGTCATAGCAACGGCTTTAGCTTGTTGAAAGTGGTTTGTGGCCATGGTCATGAAATTTTTGTTCATTTCAGCAAGTTGTCGAGAAATTTCAGTCATCTCAGGATTGGAAGTAGTAGAAGAAACATTGACTCTCGAGTTAGATCTTGAGGATGCGGATGAATCCCAATTCTTGTGGTGAGTAGTCATGTTTTCAATCAACTCTCGACACTCCTCTGGTCTCCTTTTCATAAAAGTACCACCGACGGCGGCATTGATCGTGTCACGATCACGAAAGGTGAGACCATTGTAGAAGGTGTCAATGAGAGTGACGGGGAGCATATTGTGATTAGGACAGCGGTTGATCAAATCATTATAACGTTCCCAAGCGTCGAAAAGCGATTCATCATTCTCTTGCATAAATCCACCTATTTGGTTACGAAGGCTAGTGACCATGGATGGGGGAAAGTAGCGCGATAAAAAGCGTTGAGTCATGTCGTTCCATGTATGAATAGAATTCTTAGGAAGACGGTCAAACCATTTTTCGGCATGGTGAGAAAGCGAGTGAGGAAAGAGTTGGAGGCGAAGGTCATCCATAGAAACACCGGGAGATTTCATGCTTTGGGTAATAGTGATGAATTTGTCGAGGTGTTTGTTGGCATCATCATCCGGAATTCCGCGAAATGGATTCGTTTGTACTTGCTGGATCATGTGATGTTTCAACGAAAACTCCTGAGCCGTGACATGCATCGGTGCAATCGGGCCTCCACGTCCGTTCATTGTGGGTTGACATAGCTCCTCCATGGTTCGTAAGTCAGGTGGATTATTCATATTTGGGTGGGGTGGGTTATTATTATTATTGTTGTTTTGGGGAGGTGGAATATTATTGTTGTTGTTGTGTACACCTGCCATGTCTAATTGTTCGAGAGTCTCGGGCTCTGAATAAGACGTGGATCGAGTACGCATACACTAAAAAGAAAATGCAAGAGAAAATATTTTTGGTTTTTATAGGTTTTATATTGTTTTTGTATTTTTGAAAATTTTATATTTTTATGGATTTTTTGAAAATTTTTGTGCTTGAAAATAACGTTCCCGAAAGAACGGATCCCAAAATCCAATTTTTTCTCACAAGAAACCGTTGATCCTTACGAAAAGAGCCGGCAGCGGCGCCATTTTAATAACTCACTTTTGGTTGGTTAATAAAAGGGGTTTTGCTTGCAAGATCTCTCTTTGTGTTGCTCGTACCCAATTGATATATATCGTTGTTTCGTTCTCGGTATCTTCTCGAATCGATCACGGTCAAAAGTGGAATAGTTGTAATTGGTGACTAAAAGGGGGAGCTTTGGTCTAAATCTACTGAAATGATAAAGGCAGGTAAAGGCAGGTAATAATAAAACTAGAAGCTTTAAATGAAACAGTAATACCTCAATAAAACTGGAATTCTTCTATTCGGAATGTTGGCCTTACTCGGAATAATTTGCTCCATGCGGAAAGTCATGATCATGCGGAAAAATCTTCTTACTCGGAATATTAAGCTACTCGGAAAATTTGGGTTATTCGGAATATGGAAGATATTCCGAATAGAGGAAATGGAAACAAGCCTATGCGGAATAATGAGGGTAATTCGGAAAATTGGTTTATTCGGAAAAAGTTCCGAATAGAGAAACACAAACAATCCTATGCGGAAAAAGTCTTCTACTCGGAAAATCTGAAATCTATGCGGAAAGAATGGACTATTCGGAATATTGAATATTCCGAATAGAGAAATTAGAAATCGGTCTATGCGGAATATTTTTGAACAGAATACTATTCGGAAAAATGGAAATGTTCCGAATAACCAAAATGATAAAACCCTTACTCGGAATGTTGGAATATTCCGAATAACACAAAATTAAAATCCTTACTCGGAATAAATGAAAGTTCCGAATAGACAAGAATTCAAACCCTTACTCGGAATAATTGAGAATTCCGAATGGACACACTCCCAGATTCCCTATTCGGAATCTGGGGAATTTATGAAGCTGACGAAGAACAGTAAGGTACGAGTGATCACAAACCAACTCAATCAAGTAGAAAGGTTTTACCAAATCAACCACAAATCATCTACTAACTACAAGGATCAAATCCCAATCATAAAAACACCAATTCAACAACTTTTTAGAATCAAGCTAGAACCAAATAGAGCTTAAGAACATGAAAGAAAAAGATGAAGAAGAACAAGATGAATCAAAAGATTAAAAGAGGAATTGTATTAATGATTTAAGATTCAAAACAACAAAGATTAACTTACAAGATTGGAAGATAAATCAAACAAAGATTAAAACCACTCCTTAAGGGAGATGGTTCCTAAAATCTAGGAAGAAGAAAACAACTGGAAAAAGAAGAAGAGTGTCCCGAATGTGTGAGTGGGAGGAGTATTTATAGGCTTCTCCCTTGGTTGGTGAGTGGGCTTTCTTCCCTTCTTTAAGTCTTCTCGTCTTTTCAGAAAAGTTGACGTTTTCGATTCTGATTCGGGATTTGTCGTCGATTAAATTCAACTCGTCTTTTAATTTCTTCGTTAAATAGACTTGAGTTTCTTCGACATGTGTAAATCTTCCGTCTTTGGTCCTTTTCTTCGATAAATCTTCAAATAGGCCCATTGACTTCAAATCTTTTGCATCTCTTGGACAATAGACTTTGTCTTCAGTCTTTTTCCTTTATAAAACCCGTGCAATCCCATGTTTTCTCCAATATTTATCCGGTTGGCTCTGAAAACATAACAAACACACAAACCACGCATAATTCCAAACAAATGACCTTAAATACGCGTTTTGGTCTTGTTTTAGCAAGAAATAAGTGGTAGAAAAGATGGGTGTTTACACACCTATCAGAGGGACTAAAACGGGGAGACAAGGATAGTTACCTAGGCCAGTGGTGGTGTGACACGTGCCCCACTCACCATTTTTAGCCAATCACAACCCAACTTTTTGCCACATCATTTCTCACCCACAACTAATTTTTAACTAATCTGATTAGTTAAACAAAATTGGCGCTTAACAATTTTTTAAACATAATCTGGATTAAACTGTGCACTATTCATCCAAGAAAACAAATTGGGGTTTCTTGATTAAGAAAAAATTCAACTCCCATATTGTCCAGATTTAAGATTAAGTTATCTCTAATCATAACCCAACCCTCACTTTGCATGTCACATCACCCACAAGTTCACATTATTACTACCATGCACACGTTTTTGGGGAAACTGTCAAATTATGCCAGCCATCCAACGCATTGCATCCAGCTTTGTTCCTAAGCTTCATTGTGAGCCCTTGATCACATTCCAACAGCTATAAACTCCACAAACTGCCAAGAAAAGTTCACAAGAGTTCAAATTTTTCAAATTTAACAAAGGGTATTTTAGGAACTTCATGACCTAGGGTTTATGTTTTTTATGCTTTCTAGTTCATCTTTGTAGCCTATATAAGGCATAGGACCTCATACATTTAGCTTTTGCTCTTGGTTTTTCCTTGTTCAAAGTTCTGTAAATCCCTTTTCAATCTTAATGAAATTGTGTTTGTATGCTTGAAGAAATCCAAGTGCCAACTTAATTCCTTGCTTATTATTGTTACATGTTTGTGTTTGATAATTCTTAAAACTTGTTTTTAAATCTTGTGAAAGAAATTGCCAAGTTTTCTCAAAACTTGATATTTTGCTAAGTCTTTGGTACATCCTTGGAATTTTTGGATTACAAGTGATCTAAATACCCTGATAAGAAGATTATCAAGGTATTGGGAGCTTGTGGTTTGGGGATAATCAAGGAGTTGGTACAAAGGTTGGATTAATCAAGATTTTTCACTTTTGTGTTTTATATAATTGTGCTCTAACGGGTTGTATTGGAAGCTTGTGCCTTGTTTTGCTAGGCAGATAAGCTCAAAAATTCGTGAGTGTGGATGTACATTCACGAGGTTTGAGCCCTTTCACCCAAAATCTGATAAAATACTTGATTTTTGGTGATTTTGTGTTCTGCTGTTATAATTGTTGTTCTTGTGGCTTAAAATTGCTTGATACTACATAATATTAATGTTATTCTGTTAGATTGGGCTTGGGTAACACTGAATCACACATTTACTTTGTTAAAATTGGATTTAAAAAGTGAAAGGGGTGTTTGGGTTAACATGTTTAAGCTTGCAATTTTGATTTGAGTTATTATTTGTTGTTTATTTGTGTTGGTATTTGATAAATACTTGGTATTGTGCTGATATATGCAAGTCTTTGGCTTTTGAATATCATTTTCTTGATTGTGTTATAACTTTGTGAAATCTGCTTGTTTTGACCTAAGATCTTGGTAACACATAGATTGTATGCATGCTTAGGGCTAACAAGTGATTAAATCAAGTTTATATAACCTGTTAAAGATATTTGAGGGTTTAAAATTGGATTTGTGGTCAAGTATATCAACAAAGTGTGAAAATCTGCTTGTTCTTGTTTATCAGTAACATTTAACTGCTTGAACCTTTGTCTATACCTTGAATCACTGCATGAACCAGTTAATTTATGTTCATTTGAATTAATCTAAGCTGTTTTGTGCATTTTGTTAAAATTGGTTGGCTTAATCTTGCTAAAACTGCTTATTTGTTGAAATTTGCTAATTGTTCATGTCTGGTGCATATCTGGTGCATATCTGGTACATATCTGGGGATCTTTTGATTAATATGTACTAACTGGCTTGGTGGAATTTTGATTTTATTGTTGTTACTAACTCCTTGTGATCCACTGATTACAAGGGTGCCTTTGCTTAACTTGAATCCAACAAAAATCCATATAAGACAAAAGGTCAAAGAAGTCAAGCAGTGGGAACTCCATTCCCCTATTGCTAGCCACTGCTAGTATTATTTGATCATCAGCTTATTCATAAGCTATTCTAGCTTATTTGGACATGCAATAACTTAGTTTTTGTAATCAATCTTCCTCATTTGACCCATTGAACTAATCTGGAGATTTTTAGGGTTTGACTTTTAGGTTTGACTAGAAAACCAAACAGTTTGACTTTTAACATAAGTGCTTATAGCTTCTTCATCTTATTCTTTGTGCTTATTTGAAAACTTTTTTATTATTAAGCTTAGTTTTGTCAATTAAAACCTTTTGCAAGTTGAATCAAGACTTGAGGTGGCCTAGAACTTAAAAATGACTATTTTGTCGTTTTGTGAGGAGAGCTTTTGTTTATTTCAGGCTTATTTCTTGGGCTTTTTAAAAAACATAATTCACAGATCTCTTTGGTATCCCAAAATAAGCCTGTGTGTCAAATTAGAGCTTATGGCATTAGTTTATGGCTTAATGGGCCAAAAAGCCCATAAAGAATAAGTTGTTGACAATTAAACTGTGATAAGCTCACTTTCAGCTTTTGGGCCTTCAGAGTTCGTGCTTAAACTTGAATTTTGAGTCAAGTAGGTGATTTTGGGCGTATTTGGTGGACTTTTTCTTATTGGGCCAAAATCAAGCCCATTAAGGGTCTGTTTTGTCATTTAGCCCATTTTAAGGCCCAATAGGGGTATTTTGGTAATTTCAAGATCATTTCTGTGTTTATTAGGTTAAAATAAACTAGTTGGGAACTTTTTAGAATTTTTTATAAATTTGGGATTTTTATTAATATTTTTTTTATTATTTTATTATTAAAAATCAAAAGTTAGATTTTTGCAAGTTTTTCATTTTTCCTAGTTTTAATACATTAAGTTAGGAACTTTAAAAATTGTAGATTAATTTTATTGTCATTAGATTAATTTTTAGAATTATTTTAAGATTTTAGAGTTTTTAATCATTTTTAAATAGTTTTAATTAATCTTAAAATTTTCAAAAATAGTTTTTAATTTAGTTAAGTCATTTTAGAGGTTTAGAAACTGAAAAATCTCATTTTGGGATTTTTGTTAATTAAATTGATTTTTTGGGCTTTAATTAGCATTAAAAATTTAATATTTAATTAAATTATTGATTTGAGTGATTTTTGTTTTTTTGTAAACTCTAACTACATTTTTAGGATTTATTGTAATTTTCTAGGAATTTTTAGGTTAATTTTTAAATTTAGTCATTTTCTACGGTTTTACGTGCACGACTTATCGTCTTTGTTAATTCAGAATCGTAACCGTCATCCTTTTCTCATCTCTTTTCTATTTTCTTTTCTCATAAATTATAATCACAAACACTTAATCAATTCTTAACACAATACACAAGCTTCCTTGAGAACGATCCCCACTTTTGGGTCATTTACTTATGGTTTTCCTAAACTACTCGTTTAATACTTACCCTAATTACGCTCTTTTTCCTAAACGAGTGTGAAACTTACAACTATCATTTTGGCGCCGCTACCGGGGAGGCGTGTTGTGTTTTGATTTGAACAATTGTTGTTTTTATATTAGCCATAATATCTATTTGTATTAGTAGCACTCTACTAATACGTATTATCGGTTTTTCATTTTTGTGTGAATATTACTATATTCTATACGTAGAATAATAAATTCACAAGTACTCCAAAAGTGTGAAAACACAACCTTGATTCGGGATTTCATCACTCGATCATTGTATTCGAATCTCAAAGAAAGAAAAAAGGCAAAATAGATAATTACTTTCGTGAAGCTTAATTTTTACAAACACAAACTATAAGGTGGGTATAAGGCGGGTATTATCAAATATACCCTAAGGAAAAAGGCTCTTAAGTTCTTCGCGCCGCCTCGTTTCCCCGCTTGCTTGTGCGTGTTTAGATTAAAAGGGCTAATCGAGGGTTTGCCAACCAAAGTATTATCTAAGTATCATATATATTTTATTTGTTTCAATTGATTAAACCCCCTTGAACGTTTTGGTGTTCCACCAACATTCTAAAGTCATCGAAGGCGTTTACTTCACGTGATCGTTTTCATTCCTTGAGGCTCATTTAATCAAGAGATTTGATTTGAGGAGAGATTTGTAGATTTTTGTCTACTTAATACATTCACCAAAATCCCAAAAAAGTAAAAACAATCAAAAACCACAAAAAAATTGGAAAAATTAAAAACACCAAAAAGAATCTTCTTTGCTCATCTCCACGTCGTACATGACGTTTATTCTTACTTGTAATCAAGCAAGACGTGCACGTAAATGAAAAAACCAAAAGGAGATCACACCTAACCTTTTTAGTGAGGAGTCTCCTATTGACGAACCTATCGTAGAAGAAGAACCAACCATGGTGAATCGAACTATGATGGAGTTATTTCAATCACCCACCGAGGGTTATGGAGAGGCTATTGTGATTCCCGCCATCCTTGTGGAGAATTTTGAAGTTAAGACGGATTTTTTGTCAATGATCCAAAAAAACAAATTTTGTGGTGATGAGAAGGGTAACCCGCACAATCATATCCACCAATTCAATCGTCTTACCGCCACTTGCAAGTTTAAGGACGTTGCTAATGACTCGATAAAGATGATGCTTAATCCGTATTTCTTAGCGGGGCCTGCTAAAATTTGGTTAGAGAAAGAGCCACCCAATTCTATATTAACGTGGAAGGATCTCGTTTCAAAGTTTGTGAACCAGTTTTTCCCGCCCTCTATGACTACGCATTTGGAAAACGAGATTTCAAAATTTTCACAAGAATTTATTGAGAGTTTTTATACGGCTTGGAATCGGTTTAAGGAAATGTTACTTGAGTGTCCTCATCACGGTTTTTACGACTTGCATCAAGTTGACACGTTTTACAATGGATTGAATGATCATGAGAGAGACTATCTTAATGTCGCCGCGGGTGGTAATTTTTGTGTAAAACGGTTGAGGAAGCGTTGTTGATTATTGAGAATAGGTCTAAAGTCTATAGTCCTCGTAACACATCGAGTGTTCGTAAGGCTTCGTCTTCGGCTTCACCTTCATTGTCCAATACCATCGAGGCTTGCCAAATTGAGGCAAATTTGGAAAACAAAATCTTTGATAAGCTTAAAGGTGTTTTAATTGAATTCAAAGTTGGTGAACAAAGTTCTCCCGCTACGGCTAAAGCGGTTGAGGTTTCTTGCATGTATTGTGGTGGAGGTCATGATTTCTCCGAGTGCATTACCAACGGTGGTAACACTTCGAGTGCCTACGCGGCCACCAGAACTTACAACCAAAACGGTCAAGTTACCCGCTCTAATCAAATGACTCCACCGGGTTTTGCTCCCAATCAAAATGCTAACAACAACTATCGAAACAATCAAATTGGTTACAAAAACAATTACAAGGGTAACAACTATGGGAATCAAGGGGCTAATAACAATCAAGTTTCAAACAAAAATCAAAACAATGATTTTCAAAACAACAACAAAAGTTTGCAAAGTTTGAAAGATCTTCCAAATGAATTTGTTGAATACGCAAATGGAAACGATGTTAGGTTTGATAATATTCAAAGATAGATCATTAGCCTAAGTTCCGAGTTTAAGAATGACTTCAAAAGGAGTTGAAAATGAGTTAGCAAATGAGCTTAAGATCCATACAAACAAAATGGAGGGAAATGTAACTAGGTTACAACAAAACCAACAAAAGATGGAACAAGGGAAACATGAAATAAAACAAGAGATGCTTAAGGCCGATAAGCGGTAATCTATGTTTGAGGATAAAATTTCATCCATGTTTGAGGCTATAATGTGTAAACCGTCTTTGAGTAGTCTTCCTAGTAACACCATATCAAACCCTAAGGGAGAGATGAAAGTGATTACCACACGAAGTGGTAAGACACTTAAGGAACCGACTCCTCAACCAATTACTCCAATGGTGGAGGAAATTGAGGAAGAACCCGAGGTGGTGGTCAAAAAGGAGCATGTCCTAATCCCACAAAGTACCGCTCATGCCACACCTACGGTTGACCCATTACCATCATTGGAACCCGAGATTCCAAAGGCTATGCCTATGCCTCAACCCACACCACCCTTGCCCTACACATCGAGACTTAGAAAAGGAGAAACGTCAAGAGCACGACAATTACCAATTTGAGCTTTTTATGAAAATGTTTCGTGACATGTATTTCAACGTGAGTTTTGCCGATGCTTTGGTCATGATGCCTCGATTTGCCGCTAACTTTAAGAGTATGTTAAACAACAAGGAAAAATTGCAACAATTATCTAGTTGTTCCTCGGTTTATCTTACCGGCATACCTCAAAAAGTCAATGATCCCGGTAAATTCTTGATTCCATGTGCAATCCAAGATATGGAAAAATGCTATGCCTTGGCTGTGACAACCCTGGTTTTGAGGTTCGTCACTTAGTTTTATTTTGTGCTAGTTACGTGTCTTTACGTGTTTATGTGCTTATTGGTGTGTATAGATTGTGGTTTGGATATCGTTTTCGGTACGGGGTACCTTGTGAGTGAAACGATGTGTGATGATTTCATGTTCATGAGTTCACATGGTAGTGACTATGAAGTGAGATGGTATTATTTAGTGGTTTTACGTATACGTATATGTATTATAGAAAATCGTATTTTTACGATTTACGGTTTAGCATTTGGAGGTCTCGGATGAGGTAATTAGTCATATGGATATTTTTCGGGATGGTTTTAAGTCATTTAGGACTTAGTTATAAAGTTTATTTCAAAATTTGAGAGTTTTTATAAAAGTGTATATTTTACGTCTTTTACGGTAAAACGCGTAAATTTGACTAGTTTTACGGTTTTGTGGTTTTGGAAGCTTTAGGGGCTGAAATAAATTAAGGAAAATTAAACTAATATTAATAACATAGTATTAAATAATAAAAATAAAAAAAAACGAATTTAGGGGTGTTTGGGTCGGTTTAGACGCACCAAAGAAGAAAGAAAGAAGGGAAAAGCCCAAAATAGGCCCAATGGACTTGTAATGGGATTAGGGGGCCTTTAGGACTTAACCAAACCCAACCCATAACCAAAATAATCAGGTTTTTAACCTCCATAACATCTCCTAGCCGAAATTCATCAATGGTGGCCAATTAGGGTTCTTCAAAAATTAGGTTTTCTTCATCTTCTATTAATTCAAAGGTAAAACCTTCTTAACCCTTTTCAATTTAATTATTTTAATGATGTCTTAATCATATTATGATGGATTTAGGTTAGGGTCTAATTAAAACAGTATATTAATCATATTATAATGATTAAATAAATTAGAGCTTGTAATTAGAGGGATTAGGGTTAATTAATAAGGTTGATTTTGTTAAACCCGTTTTTAAAAACTAGACAGAATTTTGAGAAAATTGTTTTGATCATATCGGGAGTTCTAGGAACATTCAAGATGCGATCTAAGTACCCCTGGAAAGATATTTGAAGTGGCTTTCCAATGAAAGAAACGAGAACTAAATTGGAGGTCGGGAAGTGGGTCAAAAACAGGTTACAACAGTCGGAGGTCAAAACAGTTTTGAATTCAGCCTGTTTTCTTTTTAAGTTTTGGGTTGTTTGGGGTACTTAGGGTTGCATTGGGATCTTATCACGAACGTGAGAGATGGTTTATATATTTTAGTAAGTATCTGCACTTGGGCTAAGGTTGTGGTTTAGGGTAAGACCCCTTAATGGTAACAAACTTTTAGTACGTTTAAAATCAGGAAATCTGGAATGACAAAAGTAGATATATGTATATCGGGGACTTAACAGTAGCTTTAAGGTTAGGGCAAGTGGGAGGTGTTAGCCAACATATGTAAGGGTATGAATATTCCTTTTACAGAAACCATGGGTATGTTTAAGTGGACGTTTAACCTAAAGTTTTGAGACCTAAAAACTAGAACTGTTTTGGGTAAAATATGAACGGGTTAGTTATTAAACTTAACCAAGTTATGGAATTTTTAAGGAAGGGTAATGGGGTGATTAGAGCTTATCAATGAGGTAAATATGTGGGAATAGGATAGATATCCATCAAAGGTTGATGAGCCATCTTGGTGATTGGTTTGTGTATTGATTATGTGTTTTTGGTTTGTTAGCTTTTGCTAGTGCGCGGACTTTTGGAGAAGCTCAATCAGGTGAGTTTCATAGTCCCATGTTTATTATTGATTTTGACTTCCAGATAGGATGGAAGAGACACTGTGTTGAGTTATTTTCTAAATTGATGCTATGAATGTGTTTGTGATTTGAGATGGACTTGTGTGTACATTATATGATTAACTGCTATGTGATTTTTGATTGTGTATGATTTGGATCGGGGGACACGTGCCGTCTCAGTTATTGTGGTTTGACAAGGTAGTGGCCTTGTGGTTTGACAAGGCAGTGGCCTTGTGGTTTGCCAAGGTAGTGGCCTTGGGATAGGTACATAGTGTGATCATCTATGGTACCATGATGTTGTTTGGCAAGGTAGGAGCCTTGGTTTTGGTTTGAAATGTTTGATCTTGAATTGATAGTTGTTGATGCATACATGTAACACATTGTCCATATGCTATTGTATTTGTGTTCGTTATTCACAGCTTGTAACTGATTTAGCGTTGGAGTCTAAACCTATGACTCTCACCAACTTTATGTTGACGTGTTTTAGTGTCTCTTTCAGGTGATACTATGGTTAAGCATGAGAACATAAGTGGCTAGGATCTGAGAAGCTTAGGAATGCATATAGAAGGAGAATCCCCGTTTCCTTCTTAGTTTTTATTTGTTCTTTTAATAAGTGATACTGTTGGCACCTATATGTTTGTTTATTTGTGTTATTTGTTTGTCTTAGGTAAGAGGTAGGACTGTTACCTACTTACCTAGACTCCTGCATTGTTGAGATATTGTCATGACATTTGTGTCACTATTTTATGACATTTCTTATATCATTTAGTTATCTCTATAGACACGCTATTGTTGTGATGATATCCATACGTCGTGCCCCATATTCCGCCATGGTGGGGTGTGACATTGGCCGATCTTGGTGCTATTATTAACTTGATGCCACTTGAAATCTTCAAGTCGCTAAATCTTCCTAATCTTACCCCTTCACTAATGTCTATCGAACTGGCCGATCATTCCACGATTCCCGCATGTCGATTGGCCAAAGACGTTTTTGTGAAAGTGGGAAAGTTCTGTTATCCAGTAGACTTTATCGTTGTCGATATTCCCACGGATCCTCAAGTTCCTCTTATTTTAGGTCGTTCTTTTTAGATACGTCTATGACATTGATTGATGTGCATGCTAGAAAGATCACCTTACGTTTCAACGACGAGGATCTTGTTATAAACGCAACTCAAAATTCTCCAATTTCTCGTGTTTATTCCGTCGTGACCATAATCCTTGTTGATATGATCGATGCTGTTTGCGAGGAATTTTCACAAGAAGTTTTAGGTTTTGGTGATGATGAAAATAGTGGCAATCCCACTATTCTTGATCCCATTCTTGATAATTCGACTCCATCCTTTACTCCATTTTAAGGTGGTGGTTTTAAGTTGGAAGAATTCGATGTTCCACGTACTTGTGACGAAGACCTCGACAACTATGAGGACTTCTCGATTATCAAGGATTTTCTTAACGATTTCCCATTTCCTCCACCCGAGGAGGTTATGAGTATCGAGCCCAAATCTTCAATTGAGGAACCACTAATCCTCGAGTTGAAAGATTTACCTCCCCACCTTGAATATGTATTTTTGGAGGAGAACGAAAAGTTGCCGGTTATTATTGCGAAAGATTTTTCGAATGATGAAAAACCGCACTTCTCGATGCTCTGAAGGATCACAAAGGGGTAATTGCGTGGAAATTATCCGACATTAAGGGGATCGATCCCAAATTTTGTACCCACAAAATCATAATAGAGGAGGACTACAAACCCGCAATCCAATTTCAAAGGAGGGTAAACCCCAAAATTCACGACGTCATCAAAAAGGAAGTCCTTAAACTCCTTGATGCAGGAATGATTTAGCCTATCTCCGATAGCCCTTGGGTGAGTTCTATACATTGTGTCCCTAAGAAGGGAGAAATTACCGTTGTGCCAAACGATGCCAACGAGTTAATTCCAACTCGACTCGTGACTGGTTGGAGGGTGTGTATCGACTATCGTAAGTTGAATGACGCCACTCGTAAAGACCATTTTCCCTTGCCCTTCATGGACCAAATGTTGGAGCATCTTGCGGGAAACAATTTCTATTGCTTTTTAGATAGATTTTCCGGATACTTCCAAATCCCCATCGATCCTCGTGATCAAGAAAAAACTACGTTTACGTGTCCATATGGAACGTTTGCTTATCATAGAATGCCATTCGGACTTTGCAATGCACCGTGAACCTTTCAAAGGTGCATGATGGCTATTTTTCATGATATGATCGAGAAGACGATGGAATTCTTTATGGATGATTTTTGCGTGTTTGGTTGTCCGTTCACTTTGTGTTTGTTGTATCTTGAGAGAATGTTGAAACGTTGTAAGGAAACCCACGTTGTGCTCAATTGGGAAAAATGTCATTTTATGGTTAAGGAAGGAATCATCTTAGGGCACAAGGTTTCGAAAGCGGGAATTGAGGTAGACAAAGCTAATGTAGACGTCATAGACAAATTACCTCATCCCAAAACCGTTAAGGGAGTTAGGAGTTTCCTAGGTCACGCTGGCTTTTATCGTCAATTCATCAAGGATTTTTTGAAGATTCCTCGACCTATTACACATCTCCTCGAAAAAGATGCACCTTTCGTCTTTAACGAAGATTGTGTACGATTCTTTGAAATCCTTAAGAGGAAACTTACTGAAGCTCCTATTCTTGTTGCTCTAAATTGGAACCTCCCCTTTGAACTCATGTGTGATGCTAGTGACTATGCTATTCGGGTCGTATTGGGGCAACGTCATGAAAATCACTTCTTGCCTATTCACTATGCTAGCAAGACGATGACCGAGGCTTAACTAAAGTACACTACAATGGAGAAGGAATTCCTTGCCGTGGTGTATGCATTTGAGAAATTCCGACCTTACCTCGTCTTGACTCGATGCATAGTGTATACGGATCATTCGGCTATTAAGTATCTCATGGCTAAACAAGATGCAAAGCCGAGATTACATCGTTGGATTCTCCACTTACAAGAATTTGATGTCAAGATCCTTGACAAAAAAGGAGCCGAGAATCTAGCGGCCGATCATCTTTCTCGTTTGGAAGATCCTCACCAAAGTGTTTACGAGCCAAAGGAAATCACCGAAACATTTCCCCTCGAGACACTTGGTGTAGTGAATTCAAAGCTTGATTTATCTACCCCATGGTTTGCGGACATCGCAAATTACCATGAGGACAACTTTATCATTAAGGGTATGACGACTCAACAAAAAAGAAAATTCTTTCGTGACGTCAAGTTCTACTTTTGGAACGACCCTTATCTAATTCAGACTTGTGCGGATCAAATTATTCGATGTTGTGTCTTCGGTACCGAAGCTTCTAATATCCTTAGAGCTTGTCATGAGGGACCCATGGGTGGTCACCACGCTGCTAATCTCACGGCTAAGAAGGTCTTTGATGTCGGGTTCTTTTGGCCTACTATTTACCGAGATGCACATGCACTTGTGAAGTTGTGTGACTCATGCCAACGATAAGGAAAAGCCTCACAAAACGATTAAATGCAACAAAACATCATCCAAGTGTGTGAGATATCTGACGTTTGGGGAATTGCTTTTATGGGGTCGTTCCCATCATCTGGTGGTAACAAGTATATCCTTGTCACCGTTGACTACCTATCCAAGTGGGTGGAAGCTAAGGCTTTGCCCACGAACGATGCTCGTGTGGTAGTCAAGTTCTTGAAAAGCTTGTTTTCTCGGTTTGGAACCCCTCGTGTGATCATAAGCGATCGTGGATCCCATTTTTGTAACGACCAATTCGAAAGGGTCCTAAGGAAATATGGGGTTACACATCGGCTTTCTACGGCTTATCATCCACAAACGAGTGGGAAAGTCGAGGTTTCAACCCGAGCATTGAAGAGGATCTTGGAGAGATCGATTGGAGAGAACCGACAATCATTGTCGGATAAGTTAGACGATGCTTTATGGGCCTTTCGGACCGCTCATAAAAAGCCCATCGGGTGCACTCCTTATAAGCTTGTGTATGCGAAGAATTGTCACTTGCCAATTGAACTCGAACACAAAGCTTATTGGGCCCTTAAACATTGTAATGATGATATTGAGACCGCGGGAAAACACCGGAAAATGGAATTGAATTAATTGGATGAATTGAGAGACATTTCTTATGAAAATTCATTGATTTACAAAGAAAAACTAAAAAGTTTTATGACTCAAAAATTAAAATCGGGTTTTAACATTGGAGATCAAGTGTTGATTTTTAACTCACGTTTGAAAATCTTTTTTGGCAAGTTGAAATCCCGTTGGTCCGGTTCATTCACTGTTACCCAAGTTTTTCCATATGGGAACATCGAGCTAGCTCAAATTGATGGCCCCAATTTCAAGGTGAATGTACATAGGTTGAAGCACTACTTTGGCGGGGAAGTTCCCTCTTTGAACTACCTCGACCAAATCACCTTCCCCAATGATAATTAGTATTGAGGGGATCGAGTCGAGCTCATGACTCGGTAATCAAAAACGATTTGCCTCATGGGGGAGTCCCATGCTTATCCCATGTACATATTATCGCTTTCTAATGTAGTAACGCGAGGGGATTTGTGCCCTTCCAACCTTTGTTCCGTGGTTGTTTGTGATATGTGGTTTTTAGATGATCATGATCTTCACGATTGGAGCCTCTCGTGTTCGTTTTATGGGAGCACTCGATCGTTTGCTTTGAAGAATATCCTTTGATGTTCTAACCTTAGGTTTATAGCACACTTCATAAACGACTTTAAATTTAACGGTTACACCCTTTCCATGCTAGATTAACCATTCGCCTACGTCTCTAGTATGGGAGTTTCCAACCCTTAGACTCGAAACATTGAGGAAAATGTTTAACTTTAGTATGGGGGTGAATAGATACTTGCCTTGCCAAACCTTCACGCTTTCCAAAGTTTATCTTTTTGTTTATCGTTTTGTGCAAAATAAGGCTAAAAATGGCCAAATTCTAAATATTTTCTCATGTTTTATAAGTGTTTCAAGACACGAATGTAGATTTTCCGATGGCGAGAATAAGAGTATTTGTTTACTCGACCGTGCGTGTTGAGCACTTAGCTTCGATTCTTTAACTTCACATTTGGCTAAGTCTCTTAAATGAGGACGAGAAATGATAGAGTTAATTATAAGTTACTATGCTAAACGTAGAGTACTCGTATTCTTTCAAAAACTCATGTGTTCTCGTTGTTTGCTTTTTCTCTCTTCGCTTGTAAATATATTTTGCTTTATAAATATTGACTTAGCGTTTTAGTGTTGATTGTTGGTTTCTAGTATTTTCTAGTAGCTTCCATGTAATTAAATTGGGAAAACATTAAGGTATCGCCAGCGTCACGGTTTTGAAGTATTGGCAACCCGAATAATCGAAAGCTTCACCTAATATTAAGATTTCAAGTGCTCACCTAAATCAAGCAAACAATTTGAAGCTCGCAAGGCCGAAAAATCTATGCGAAATGAAAGTGAATAAAGCTTTAATCTTTGAAGCTTTAAAGATCCAAAATCGCTTTTAGCGTGAGGATATACGTCTTTGGCCATAATAAACACCTCATGGTGAGGATAAATAAAAGGCAAGGCAAGACCAAAGTCATAATAAAAGCTTCATGGCGAATTTGAATAAAAGATGGAGGTAAACCTATGATAATAAGGCCCATCCGTTAGGGGGCGTATAAAAGTCTTGGTAATAAGTCTCATGTTCAAAACCATTATAAAACCGAGTTTATCGATCCTTCTTGTTGACTTAATTATTTGACATCGTTGTCTATTAGGGGGGGTTATTAATTCGATAGTCTTGGTTACACCGTTATGACTCTATTTTTAGACCAAAATCTCTATCATCGCATAAGTAAAAAATGTATCCTCGTGAACATTCAAGACAAAAATAAAATATAAGAGATACCACTCAGGAAAATGGGAGTATAAGTACGTGGTTAGGGCATATGAGTAGTGTTAGCATTACTAACTTATAATGACCATGATCTTGTTGCACGCTTGGCATGGAATTGCGGTGAAAATCAAGGATGACAAAATTATTTCTAACTAAGCATTCACGTGTTCTTGTTCTATGAACCTAAACGTCTCATTTTGCGATGAAAATCATACATTATGTCTAAAACGCAAGTAGTAGTAATAGTAGTAGTGTAGCTAGTTTATCATTCAATAAAAGTGCATAAAAATGAATTTTGGAGGTGCTATGATACTTTATTCTAGCATTGCGTGACGGCACGGCAATGGTTTAGTATGGGGGAGTGATGAGATTGATTTATACATAGTCTCATCGTCCAACATGAGCTTATAATGCATTAAATATCATGAAATATACCAAATATATTCTTGTGTTTGTTACATGTGTACTTTAGGTACGGATATTGAGAAAATGGCAAAAGATCACAAGAAACAAGCAAAAACGAACACGGGAAACGAAGCCGCACAATGAACCAAGCCCTAATGGTGATTTTCCAAGAATAACCCTTGAAGAATTGAAGATTGTACAAGAAGGGTCCTCCAAAATTGAAGAATTGACACTTTAAACCCTTTTATATTCATAATTACAGGTTTGGTTCTTAAAGTTAGTAAAATTTACAAAAAGGGCCCTCCACTTTGAAGAATTAGAAAGAATGGTCCCTAAAAAATGAAGACTTTTCAATATTAGTCCTCCAAGAAGTCAACAAAAAAGTCAACACCTTGAAGAATGAAGATATGCCAAAACCATCCCTTCAGATATCAAAACATGGCAAGAAATACCCTTTTAAACATTTTGGAAAAAGTTTGGTGGCCAAAACAGAAAAAACGAAACTTATTTACAATGGGAAAACGTTTAAGGCAGAATAAACAAATAATGAAAGAAAGAAGAAAAGTGAGGGACTAAAACGGGGAGACAAGGATAGTTACCTAGGCCAGTGGTGGTGTGACACGTGCCCCACCCACCACTTTCAGCCAATCACAACCCAACTTTTTGCCACATCGTTTCCCACCCACAACTAATTTTTAACTAATCTGATTAGTTAAACAAAATTGGCGCTTAACAACTTTTTTAAACATAATCTGGATTAAACTGTGCACTATTCATCCAAGCACACAAATTGGGGTTTCTTGATTAAGCCAAAATTAAACTCCCATATTGTCCAGATTTAAGATTAAGTTATCCCTAATTATAACACAACCTTCACTTTGCATGCCACATCACCCACAAGTTCACAAGTTTACTACCATGCACAAGTTTTTAGGGAAACTGCCAAATTATGCCCGCCATCCAACGAATTACATCAAGCTTTGTTTCTAAGCTTCATTGTGAGCCCTTGATCATATTCCAACAGCTATACACTCCACAAACTGCCAAGAAAAGTTCACAAGAGTTCAAATTTTTCAAATTCAACAAGGGGCATTGCAGGAACATCAAGACCTAGGGTTTACATTTTTTATGCTTTCTAGTTCATCTTTGTAGCCTATATAAGGCATAGGACCTCATACATTTAGCTTTTGCTCTTGGTTTTTCCTTGTTTAAAGTTCTGTAAATCCCTTTTCAATCTTAATGAAAATGTATTTGAATGTTTGAAGAAATCTAAGTGCCAACTTAATTCCTTGCTTATTATTGTTACATGTTAGTGTTTGATAAGTCTTAAAATCTGTTTTTAAATCTTGTGCAAGAAATTGCCAAGTTTTCTCAAAACTTGATACTTTGCTAAGTCTTTGGTACATCCTTGGAATTTTTGGATTACAAGTGATCTAAATACCTTGATAAGAAGATTATCAAGGTATTGGGAGCTTGTGGTCTGGGGATAATCAAGGAGTGGGTACAAAGGTTGCATTAATCAAGATTTTTCACTTTTCTATTTTATATAATTGTGCTCTAACCTTGTTGAATCTTAGCAGGGTTGTATTCGAAGCTTGTGCCTTGTTTAGCTAGGCACATAAGCTCAAAAATTCGCGAGTGTGGATGTACATTCATGATGTTTGAGCCCTTTTACCCAAAATCTGATAAAATAATTGATTTTTGGTATTTTGTGTTCTACTATTATAAATGTTGTTCTTGTGGCTTAAAATTGCTTGATATTGCATGATATTGATGTTATTGTGTTAGATTGGGCTTGGGTAACACTGAATCACACATTAATTTGTTAGAATTGGATTTAAAAAGTGAAAGGGGTGTTTTGGTTAACCTGTTTAAGCTTGCAATTTGGATTTGAGTTATTGTTTGTTGTTTATTTGTGTTGGTATCTGATAAATACTTGGTATTGTGCTGATATATGCAAGTCTTTGGCTTTTGAACATCATATTCTTGATTGTGCTATAACTTTGTGAAATCTGTTTGTTTTGACCTAAGATCCTGGTAACACATAGATTGTATGCATGCTTAGGGCTAACAAGTGATTAAATCAAGTTTATATAACCTATTAAATAGATTAGAGGGTTTGAAATTGGATTTTTGGTCAAGTATATCAACAAAGTGCGAAAATCTACTTGTTCTTGTTAATTAGTAACATTTAAGTGCTTCAATCTTTGTCTATGCCTTGAATCATTGCATGAAACCAGTTAATTTATGTTCATTTGAATTAATCTAAGCTGTTGTGTGCATTTGGTTCAATTGGTTGGCTTAATCATGCTAAAACTGCTTATTTGTTGAAATCTGCTTATTGTTCATGTCTGGTGCAAATCTGGGGATCTTTTGATTAATATGTACTACTTGGCTTGGTGGAATTGTGATTTTATTGTTGTTATTTACTCCTTGTGATCCACTTATTACAAGGGTGCCTTTGCTTAACTTGAATCTAATAAAAATCCATATAAGACAAAAAGTCAAAGAAGTCAAACAGTGGGAACTCCTTTCCCCTGTTGCTATCCACTGCTAGTATTATTTGATTGCCAGCTTATTCATAAGCTATTCTATCTTATTTAGACATGCAACAACTTAGTTTTTGTTATCAGTCTTCCTCATTTGACCCATTAAACAAATCTGGAGCTTTTTAGGGTTTGACTAGAAAACCAAACAGTTTGACTTTTAACGTAAGTGCTTATTGCCTTTTCTAGCTTATTCTTTGTGCTTATTTGAAAACTTTTTGATTATTAAGCTTAGTTTTGTCAATTAAAACCTTTTGCAAGTTGAATCAGCACTTGAGGTGGCCTAGAACTCAAAAACGACTATTTTGTCGTTTCGTGAAGAGAGCTTTTGCTTATTTCAGGCTAATTTCTTAGGCTTTTTCAAAATTTCTTTTCACAGATCTCTTTGGTATCCCAAAAGAAGCTTGTGTGTCAAATTAGAGCTTATGGCTTAATGGGCCAAAAAGCCCATTAAGAATAAGTTGTTGACAATTAAGCTGTGATAAGCTCACTTTCCGTTTTTGGGCCATCAGAGTTTTGTGCTTAAAATTGAATTTTGAGTCAAGTAGGTTATTTTGGGCTTATTTGGTGGACTTTTTCTTATTGGGCCAAAATCAAGCCCATTAAGGGTCTGTTTTGTCATTTAGTCCATTTTAAGGCCCAATAGGGGTATTTTGGTAATTTCAAGATCATTTCTGTATTTATTAGGTTAAAATAAACTAGTTTGTAACTTTTTAGATTTTTTATAAATTTTGGATTTTTATTAATATTTTATTATTATTTTATTATTAAAAATCAAAATTTAGATTTTTGCAAGTTTTTCATTTTTCCTAGTTTTAATACATTAAGTTAGGAATTATAAAAATTTTAGGTTAATTTTATTGTCATTAGATTAATTTTTAGAATTAGTTTAAGATTTTAGATTTTTTAATCATTTTTAAATAGTTTTAAATAATCTTAAAATTTTCAAAAATAGTTTTTAATTTAGTTAAGTCATTTTTGAGGTTTACAAAGTGGAAATCTCATTTTGGGCTTTTTGTTAGTTAAATTGATTTTTTAGGCTTTAATTAGCATTAAAAAAATTAATACTTAATTAAATAAAAGGTTTGAGTGATTTTTGATTTTTTGTAAACTCTAATTACATTTTTTAGGATTTATTGCAATTTTCTAGGAATTTTTAGGTTAATTTTTAAATTTAGTCATTTTCTACGGTTTTACGTGCACGACTTATCGTCTTAGTTTAATTCATAATCGTAACCGTCATCCTTTTCTCATCTCTTTTCTATTTTCTTTTCTCATAAATTATAATCACAAACACTTAATCAATTCTTAACACAATACACAACCCTCCTTGAGAACGATCCCCACTTTTGGGTCATTTACTTGTGATTTTCCTAAACTACTCGTTTAATACTTAACCTAATTACGCTCTTTTTCCTAAACGAGTGTGAAATTTACAACTATCAAGCAGTTTGCCTAGGATTGCCCGTACTAGAGATGATTTCCTTGCTGAGTCAAGCAATGCTGCTAGTGCCCGATCTATTCATGAGAACATAGCTAAGGTGTATTGTCCAGGTCCTAGATCTTATGAAGATATATATATTGGTTTCTTAAAAAGTTTGATAGATCTTTGTTTGAAAGGTATATAGTTGAAACCCATGTCATCAAAAGGTTTGAGCAGAATGAGAAGCGATTTGAGTGGTTTGTTTCTAGTGTGAGGTGGTCAGAGTATGTTAGAGCTAGAGAGATGGATGAAGTTGCTAGTCTTAGATCAATGGTGTTGAATCTGAGTGCTCAATTTAAAAGGTTTCGAGAGGATCAAGAAAGGATTGCAAGGGTGAATGTGTGGGATGTGCCAGTGAGTTCTTATCCAAGTCAGGGTATGAGGATCCGTGATGTTCCAAGTCGTGTTGAGACTCAATTGTTGGTTAAGCCATGTGAAGGAAAAAGTCGTAAGGGAAAGTAGAAAGTGGAAGAAGAGTCTAAGGAGGAAGATAGCAGTAGTGATGACGAGCCGGTCTATAAGAAGCCACGTGGATCACCGCGTGATTAGTTTCTTTAAGTTATCTTTATTATCCTTGTTGTAATAGAACCTATCTAGACTGGTACTGTAGTGATATGAGGAAACTTAATGACTTTTAAGTTTGCCGTGATGAAGGGTTGTAGTGACATTACTTGTCACGATTTTGTGGAAATGTTCTAATGCAATCCAAATTACCTTCATGATCTTTGATTTGTCTTTTTAGTTCTTTTGTGATTTGGTTAATGAATCATTGTGGATTGTGTTGTTTGTGCATGTAGTATCCATGATACGTCTTGATATAGAAATCCTTCTTCTTATCTTGATATGAATACCTACTTGTTAGCTTTTAATTGTAATGTCAGAAACATGCCACCCAAATTGACAACTGCTGCTGTGAGTAATATGATTGAGCAAGCTATTGCTAAAGCACTGGAAGCCTAACGTGTTGCATGGAATCAAGACATTGGAGATAGTAATGCTGCAAATCCAGTTGGAGGTAATACTGATGAGCCTATTGGAGGAAATGTTGCTGGTCAAGTTGGAGGTAATGCTGTTGTTCAGCAAGCTCAGAAAGAGTGTTCATATGCAAGTTTCTTGAAATGTAGACCTTCCCAATTTCGTGGTACTGGTGGTGCTTTAGAATTAATAAGGTGGATTGAGAAGATAGAAAGTACTCTTGAAATTAGTAGATGTTCAAAAGCCAGTAAGGTAAAATTTGTTGCAGCTACATTTCAGTATGATGCTTTAAGCTGGTGAAATAGTCAGGTAGCTACTATAGGTCTGGTTGAAGCGAATGGAATGAAATGGATTGTGACCAAAGGACTGCTAACTGCTAAGTTTTGTCCTGAGGAAGAGTTAGGTCAGTTGGAAGATGAGTTGAGACATTTGGTGTTCAGGAATAATGATGTTGTTGCGTATACAAAGAGGTTTTTTGATTTGTGTTAGGTGTGTCCTGATGCTTTTGCTGATGATCGAAAGAAGATGATGTAATATATCAGAGGTTTATCCAACAATATCAAGGGAGAGACTACTTCGTCGAAACCCAAGACTTTTGATGAAGTTGTTCAGATGGCTCATGATTTGCTAGACGTTAAGCTGCAAGACAAGAAAGATGGTGTTGCTAAAGGGAATAAAAGAAAGTGGGAAGGTGCACAGTCAAATCAAGGGCAGAATAGAGGTGGTTATTGGAACAATAATAACCAAGGACCAAACAGAAATCAGCAGTACAACTTGAGGAGGAATGATGGTGTTCGTGCTGCTACTGTTCCTCAAGGTAAAAAAGTGAACCCGAAGTATGGTCGATGCAGTCTGTATCATGTTGGAAATTTTCCACCTGCTTGCAACGAGTGTGGCAAGGCTGGACATAAAGCGACAAACTGTAGGAACAAGGGTGTGGCCACTAGAGCCAATCTTGCCAAGGTGATTACTTGTTTTGGATGTGGAGGCCATGGACATAAGCAAGGAAACTGTCTGAGGGTTGGCGCTCGACAGGGAGGTAAAGTTGTTGTTGTTGCTGCTGTGACTGCTACTCCATCTTATGTCGTGGGAGATGCTAACAAACCTCAAGGACCGAATGTGGTGACTGGTACGTTTTTACTCGATGCTTGTTATGATAGTGTGTTATTTCATTCTAGATCCGACAGAAGTTTCGTAGATGTTAGATTCAGTCAGCTATTGGATAGAGAACCAGTAAGACTGACAACTAGTTATAATGTGGAGTTAGCTAATGGTAAGATTGTTAGCACTAGTTCTATACTGAAAGGTTGTTCCTTGAAGTTAGGGAATTATGTGTTTAATATCGATTTGATGCCCATAGAATTAGGATCTTTTGACGTGATTATTGGTATGGACTGGTTAGTTACGAATGGTGCATTGATTGTTTGTGCGAACAAATTAGTTCAGATACCGCTAAGGAATAGGATATTGAATGTGAAGGGTGATGAGTGTACTTCTCGTTTGAGAGTTGTTTCTTGTTTGAAGATGATGAGGTATATGGAAGAGGGTTGTGATGTGTTTCTTGCTCAGATAACCGGTGATGGTGTAAATGAGAGGAAAGTAGAGGATGTGCCTATGATTAGAGAGTATCCTGAAGTTTTTCCTAAAGATTTTCCTGGATTACCGCCGCATCATGAGGTTGAGTTCCGTATTGACTTAGTGCCGAGAGCTCCGCCTGTTGCTCGTATACCGTATCGTTTAGCGTCGTCAGAAATGAAGGAATTATCTGATCAATTGAAGGAATTGATGGATAAGGGATTTATCATTCCGAGTTCGTCGTCGTGGGATGCTCCTGTGTTGTTTGTTAAGAAGAAAGATGGATCGTTTTGAATGTGTATTGATTATCGAGAACTTTACAAATTGACTATCAAGAATCGGTATCCATTGCCGAGGATTGATGATTTGTTTGATCAGTAGCAAGGGTCAAGTGTATACTCTAAGATCGATTTGAGATCTAGGTATCATCAACTGAGAGTTAGGGAATAAGATATTCCAATAATAGCTTTCCGTACTCGATATGGATATTTTGAATTTCAAGTGATGCCTTATGGATTAACGAATGCGCCTGTTGTATTCATGGACCTGATGAATCGTGTGTGCAAGTCGTATTTGGATGAGTTTTTTATCGTATGCATTGATGATATTCTCATTTATTCCAAGAGTGAAGCAGAACATGAGAAGCATTTATGGATAATTTTGGAATTGTTAAAGAAAGATAATTTTTATGTGAAATTTCCTAAATGTGAGTTTTGGTTGAAATCAGTGCAATTTATGGGGCATGTGATTGATAGTGAAGGTGTTCGTGTAGATCCTGCTAAGATTGAGGCTATCAAGGATTGGTTAGTACCAACGATGCCTACTGAAGTTCGCCAATTTCTTGGTCTAGCTTGGTATTATAGAAGGTTTATCGATAAGTTTTCACTAATTGCTAAACCATTGACCAAGCTTACTGAAAAGAATCGAGTGTTTGAATGGGGTTTAGAAGAGGAAGTTGCTTTTAATACGTTGAAGGATAAAATATGTTTTGCGCCGATTTTGTCTTTGCTAGAAGGATCTGAAGATATTGTTGTGTATTGTGACGCGTCTCATAAGGGATTTGGAGCTATGTTGATGCAAAGAGAGAAAGTGATAGCTTATGCGTCGAGACAATTGAGGAAGCATGAAGAGAATTATACTACTCAAGATTTAGAACTTGGAGCTGTGATTTTTGCTGTGAAGTTGTGGAGAAACTACTTTTATGGAACCAAGTGTATGGTGTTCACTGACCCTAAGAGTCTGCAACATATATTAGATCAAAAGGAATTGAATATGAGACGAAGGAGATGGGTAGGAATGATGAGTGACTATGACCGCGAGATTCGTTACCACCCTGGTAAAGCGAATGTGTTAGCTGATGCACTTAGTAGAAAGGAAAAAGAGAAGTCTCTAAGAGTTAGAGCTTTAGTAATGATGGAATGTGTTGATCTAACAGAAATGATATTGAAAGCCCAAGCTAATTGTTTGAAGGAAAGGAATGTTGAGGCAGAAAATCTGGGTAGAATGTTGAAACCATTGTTTGTAGTAAGGCTGAATGAAATTAGATATTTTGAGAATAGAATTTGGTTACCATTGTGTCCGTCTGAGGAAGCTGCTTTGGGAGTGCGAAATTTATTGATGAATGAATCTCATAAGTCCAAGTATTCAATAGATCCTAGAGCGAACAAGATGTATCAAGACTTAAAGAAAGTATATTGGTGGCCGAATATGAAGGTAGATATAGCCCAGTATGTTAATAAGTGTTCAACTTGTGCGAAGGTAAAGGCTAAACGTCAGAAGATGTCTTGATTATTTGTGCAACCTGAAACTCCTGAGTGGAAATGGGAGAAAATTACTATGGATTTTGTGACAGGTTTGCCAAGGACTTCTAGTGGTTGTGACATGATATGGGTGATGGTAGATAGGTTGACTAAGTCTACTCATTTTTTACCAACGAAGAAGACGGATAGTATGGAAAGATAGACGACGGTGTATATGAAGGAGATTGTTTGTCGACATGGTGTGCCTTTTTCGATAATATCAGATCGTGATTGTAACACCCCATTTGGTAAAATGTAATATCACATAAATATATGGTGTCTCATCAAATCATGCAAGGTAAATGTCTAAACATTCATTACCATAAAAGGAAATACCGGAAACAAACATCGGTAGTCCAAGTAACTCAACACAAGCAAATATACGTACTATAAAGGGAAAGGACTAAACAATTTCCAACATGAAATAAAGTAAGATAAAGTATGATAAATGCATAAGATATAGAAGGTTGGATACCTTCCATCCGAATGCACATACTCTTGAGATCCTACTTGCGACCTTAGGTACCTGCCGTTTGGGAACATGGAAATGGAAAACGGCTGAGCATAACGTCTAGTGCACGGATATATAATAAAGCATGAAAATCATAGAATAATGAAAGCATAATAAGAGCATATAAAGCATGAAAGGCAGCAGAAATGAATAAGTCCTGGGAAACCTAGACGTATAACATGTTTACTGGTTTTAGTTCTAAAAACATAGCTTATCTTTACTTATGAAGAATCTGTATCAGTTTAATATACCAAAAGCCAATATAGGTCGTGAGGTCAACAACGTGCATGTATACTTGGAGTGGTGACCTCATCATGCAATTAGAGGGGATGCCTCTAATTAATATGGTTTGGGTAGGAGGGATCATCTCCATGTGTAGGATGTAAGGCACACACCGCATTCACCATGAAATCCTGACTGACACTGTAACTAGGATGCACCCATACGCCCCACATGATATTAAACAAATAATAAAGGCTAAATAAACTGAAGGGACGCCAAGAGCTATCACTATGCCGTGGTGAAGTCATAACACTGGTGCCTCCAGTGTTATGGTTATGGTATCTCCATAACTAGGTGAAACTGGCATGCATGTATATGGATAAGGTAACTAATAAAACATAAGTATTGAAATCTGTAACTACTGGGAAAACAGTTGGCTGCACACGGGAAATCCTAATAAAGGAAGAGATTGTCCTTACTGAAGGATGGGAAATCTGTACCTTGTGTCTAGTAGAAGCTAACGGAAACGCTGAAGAACCTACTCCGCCTTTACGGATAATACTACATAAGAATAGGGACGTGTATGAGTTGTCTGAGATACATGTGTTTTTACTAGTTCTGTGTGTTCTTAGCTTATTATTCATGTTCTGTCATGTTTTAACTGTTTTAAGTGTTAACTGTAGTCATTCTTGTATTATGTTGTTTATTATACATGTAATAAGGTATTATAAAACTTGTATTGTAATACTTAGTAACTTTCTTAAAATACCAGGTTTTCTTAAATAGTAAGTTTCTAAAAATTGAAAGTTTCCAAAAATAGTAAGTTTCCATAATTAAAAATAAGCTGGATTAGAATATAAAGTAAAGTTTATTAGTAAAAATACAAATCATGGTTAAGTATTATAGCTTATTAAATAATTATCATGCTTGATTTAATAAACTATAGGTTATAAGAATTTAATTAAAATACATGTTTAATTAAATTAAGCTAGTTAAATACTTAGGCTAAGTCATGAATTATTTAAATAAAAGTATTATAACCTAAGTCATGTTTTTAATTAAATTAAATAGTCTTGAAAATAAAATAATTAAACTATTAAACTGCTTTTAAAAATTCCTGATCCCGAACCCGTGTTTAAAATTTATCACGTGCCCGAAAATGCCTAGCCGACTCCAAATAGCTGGCGGCTAGTGGTGTCAACCGGCGGCTGAAAACCAGACGCATCCCCACCAGTGGCTAGACCGGCTAGCCGGTTGCCACTGGTGGCCAATCGTTCCCACTGCCGAGCCTCGACTAGCCACTGCTGAGCCTGGTTCGACCCCGGATTAAGCCGGTTCCCACTGTTCTTGTTATTAAATCCCACCGAGACCCTATTGGTCTCGGTTGACACGAATCAAACGAAACCAAATGCTAAACCATACCCTGACCTTGATTCAAGGTTCCCTTGTGGTCCCGGTGGTGGTGCAAAAGCCACGCCGAGAGCCTTATGGCTCTCGGTTTGTGTCACGGCCAAGCAAAACCAACACCAAAACCCCCTTAATCATGTTTTACAATTAATCTTTACATGTTCTTATGATTGTTTTTAAGATTAATTAAGATGACATCATGAATTCAATAAAATAATTAAGAAGAAAAGGTTATGGTGATTACCCGATGTGTGAAAAAAAGGATTAATAACAAAAACACGTACAACAAAATATCAAAGATCAAATCGACCCGAACACCCCTTGGTGTTGATGATTTCAATGGCAAGAGAGAGAGAGAGGCAAAGGGTTTCTTGACTTTTCTGTAAACCTAAATTATGACAAAAATCTCTTGTGTTTTACTTGTTATTGAATTTGTATTAGGTCATAGGCCAAAAGGCCCATCTTTCTACTTCTCTCTTTGTCTAGCCACGGCCTACATGGAGCCCACAAGCAAAACCGTAGCTATTCTAGTTAAGTTAAATACATGTGTACGCTTGTGTTTTAATTATCGTGAATTAATATGTCGTGCTCATAACACATTTATAATATGCATAAATACATGTTATTTAATGTTGTGACACGTGTAATATATTATAAATGGAAAGTTTTAATTTTATCGTATTTTTCTGTATTTACTATTCACGTTTATTGTTCATGGTATTTTAATGCGGGTTTTACAACTCTTCCCCTCTAAAATAACAATTCGTCCTCGAATTAGAGAAAACATAAACTAAAAGAAACATACCCGAATCAGAACAGGAAATGAGGGTAAGAAGTCCGTATAGACTCCTCCGTCTCCCAAGTGGCTTCCCGCTTAGGATGATACCTCCAGAGGATTTTGACGTATGGGATCGTCTTCCTCCGCATGACACGATCTTGTCGTTCAAGATCTCTCTCGGGTTCTTGGACATATGAAAGATCCTCTCGAATCTGATCAAGCGGATACTGAACAATATGAACGGGATGAATGCTGGGTTTGAAGCCCTGACAGCAGTGTGTTTGTAATGCACGCGCCTCCATAGATGAAACAATTTGTACAGACCTCCCTGGCAGAAAACCATGGTGTATGTACTCTATAGATTTAACATCACCAAAGATAACCCGATAAGTGTAGCATTCTATCGTAGCCAGGTGTTTGGATAACCAGTCCATGCCCAATATCATGTCAAAGTCACACATGCCCAAAGGAAGTGCGTCCACTCTGTGGAGGTTATCATCAAATTCTATGGGAAGATCTCTGTACACCTGGTTGATTCGCATAGTGTCCCTAAGTGGCGTGGAAATGCTTAAGGCATTATCTAATAGCATAGGGGAAATCCTAACACGTGTAGAAAAAGTAGTGGATATGACTGAATGAGTCAGTCTAGTATCAAACAAAACGCATGCTGCCAAACCATTCATAAAGAGATTCCCATTGGTGGTACCTGAAGTCTTGTTTGCCTGGTCTCTAGTAGTAGTGAACATGCGACCTGAAGTAGGAGGTGTTTTGTAGGCGGTTTGTCTAGAGGTGCCTTCTATCTCTCCTTGGCGACAATCCTTCTGCTGATGGCCTTGTTGGCCACATTTGAAACAACCACCAGTACCTCGGCAACAAACACCAGAATGTCTGCGCGAACAAGTAGGGCAGGTAGGATGCGTGAACCCTCCAACAGGCGTCCTAGGTAGCTGAGTGCCTGTTTTAGGATTACATGCATGAGACATGATCATGGAACATAAGCATGATTACATAGAAGGTTTAATAGTTACCATATAAAGTAGAATGGTTATGATGCAAACCTCTACGGTCCTGATCCCTGTCGTTGCCATTGTTCCTGAATATGAGTCACTAGAGTGTCAGAGTACCATAACATAAGACAGTTTAATCATGAAAGAAGGTAAATGTAGGGACCTGTTGTTGTTAGAGTTATTGGCATTGTTACGGTAATTATCATTACCGTCACGCCTATCTGAACCAGAACGGTCATTGGACTGACCGTTTCCCTTAGATGATTGTTGTTGAGCGACCGCAGATTTCCGATCGTTATTCTTCTGTCTGAAATTTAAAGTTGAACAGGGGATGATAAGAAAATTAAAATACTGAAAGAAATGAATGGTTTACATTTGGTGATTGAAGATACTTCTTCCCTGATCAGTCATCACCAAACTTCTCTCGTTCCTGAAGCATCTCAAGCTTACGGGCTGCATCGGCCACCTGTGCCACTATTGTGAACGCAACACACACCAAACTGTTGGTAACCGAAGTGCGAAGAGCCCAGCGAAACTTCTCAGCTTGCTCCTCAGTAGTACCAGCTGCTGCTTCCAAGAATCCAGCCAAACAAAGAAACCTATGCATGAATTCATTGCTGATCTCCCCAGCAACCTGTCGGATATTATGATAATCCCTCTTAGGTTCTCCTGCTCAGCATGTGGAAAGTACTGATTAAGTAAGAGCTCCTTAAACTGGTTGTTGATCCCACACTTAGATCGATTTAGCTTTGTATTACCGAGATTGAATCAAGTATAATACGTAGAGAAACTTTGTTGTATTGAACAATCTAAGTGTTATGCGGAATTTAACCCATAGAACAAAGAACAAAACAAAGTAAACAGAACTTTCACTTTGATTAATAATATCATTGAATGATTACAATGAAAGTGTTATGAGATATGTGGAAGAGGTGTATAAGAGATATGTTTTATGTCTAATCCTAAGGCCTCCTTTTATAGGTTTAAGGAGCCTTGTACAAAAAGCTAAGATAAACTATTTTAGGAAGAGACATAAGATAAACATAACTTATTGACTAATCTTTTCAAACATTAAGAATATATTCTGAATTCTTATCTTCATATTTTATCCACCAGCTTGAAGAATTCATCATTGGCAGATTTAGTCCTTGTCTTTGTGTTAAGATTCTTCTTGTCAGCGCCTTGATAATTCTTATCAACGTCTCATCTGTCAGCGCCTCGTTTACTCTTGTCAGCGTACAATTTCCTCTTGCCGGCGTTCCAGTGACTTAGCTAATTTTATTCCCAACAATCCTCCCCTAAACTTGATATCTACTCTAGTAATCAAGTTTCTGAATAAAATAAAACATACAGAGATGATTCTTACAAACATACTTATCCCTGAATTTGAGTAATAATAAATCTCGAAAAGTCAATCACTCAAATCCCTTGTATAGTCAGCCTTCACTTGGTCTTTATCATCTTCAGTACCTATAGTGTCTTTGGATCTTTCTTTATTACTTTTGTCACTCAAATTCGATTGCTCCTTCCCTTTTTAAGACTCCTCTCTAAGATCAATATACAAGGAAGGAACCAAGAACGTCGTCCTTGCATTAGCTTCCAAAACAACAAGTCTATCAGTTCAAACAGTAATCCTTGACAATTTGTACCATTTCTATATTATGCTTTTACAAGCTAATATAGATTTTCGTCAATTTCATTAATGTCAAATGTTTCATACTGTTCTTATCCACATTCGGGAAATGAATCCTCAATGTTGATTCATAGGACATGGGATGGACTTACTGATGATAAGACTGACTTGAGCTGCATTAAAGCTAGTTCCAATAGTCTCAGCCATCTCCATAACACTATACACCCTTGTGAAAGTGATCTCTACTGCTACTAGATGTCAATCACTAGGAAAAACATCTCAATAATCATTAGGCTTCCAGATATCCAAAAATTTGAAAAATGAAAGGGTGATGAAACATTTTGGGACTATAAAGAAGTTTATAAATCACACCAGCTAAGATGTCATAGCATAAAATGAACTTGAGAATGGAAAACTTTAGTTAGAACATAAACAAAGGTAATAATCCTAAGGAAATTAACTAGTCTCTAATAAGCAAGAGTGACAAACACTGTTCATGAATACACTCATGCAAAAGCATGATAGACACACATCAACTCTAGAGTCCTTTGTTCACAAATGCCCCAAAGAGAAAGTTAACTCATATAAAACCTTTGCAACTTCCCAAGTAACCCAAAAATATACCCAAAGTCTCCCAACCGACCAAACCCAAACCTAGGTCAAATGTCTTGGCAGCATGCACAGTATATCAACTTTGCATGCTACAGTGCCTCACGAATTAGAAAACTAAATCGTACTCACCAGTGGACACAATCTAGAATTGTGCAAGAGTTCTCTAAGAGTACCCAAAAACCTAGAGGTTTACCTCCCCTTAACAGAAGCATACAAATCATTATATGTGAAGAAGCAAAAAATTTTATCTCAAGATAGGAATGTAAATATTCCAACCATCATAAATAAAAATTTGCAACTTTGTATCCATCCTAATGTAGCTCCACTTTCCTGCATAGTTAGACAAAAACCACAATAACACACCAATAGAGGCTACCCTATCCCATGATAATGGGTAGAGATAACATGTCAGTAGATAAAAATAATATCAGTAGAAAGGCCAACAATGCACGTTCCTTGAGCATCCACTATCCCAATCTCCTTGATCATTAACCTGCTTTTGGATAGGCTGCTCAAAAAGAAAACAAGTTAGTTTTCTTTGGAGATCCAAGCCTTGTCAGACTTGGATCTGTCTAGTTGTTCAACTAGAGTGGTCTTATTCTTTACCACAAATCCCTGCTCATCCCTTTGTGACCTAAACACCCAATTTGTTACAATGAGACTAGTAATGACCTTCTCAAGATATTTAAATCTATTCCAAGTCATTAAAATACCATTAAAATTTGAGTTTTGCTCTTGTTTAGGTTTCCAAGCTAAGTAGGATGATGCTTCAGACCCTTGACCCTTATTAACCAAGTATCTTTGTTTATATGGTCTAAAATAAGGTCTCATACCAAACTTGGAGCTGTCAGCGCTGCATTTGTGCCTGTCAGCGTTGAATTTGTTCCTGTCAGCACTGAATTTGTTCTTGTCAGTGCCTAGATTAGGGTTTGTTATAGGAACATACTGCCTGTTTGACCAAGTGTTGGTCTTTTGAAAGGGCCTTTGTCCATGGGTATTAGTTGCCTTAGAGAAGAAAGGAGCTGGTCTAGTAGCCTGTGGTCTAGTGTGGACAAAAGGTCTATGGTTGACATTGGATGACCTATTGTCAGTGAATGAATTGTATCTACTGACACAATTATAAGCCAAATGTGAAAAGCTCCCACATGAGTAACAAGCCTTTTTGGACACAAACTTAGGCTTAGATTGATAAAACCGTGTCCCATTAACACTTTCTTGGCTTTAGAGTGACCTAGGTTTCTTATACATTTCAGCATATTTAATACTAGGTTGTTTCTTAATTGGGGAGCCAAGATTAACAGCTTTTCCAGTGATGGGATTGGTCACAATGATAGGTGTAGATACTACTGGACTCTCAATGGGTGTAGGCACAAATGGACTCTCCCTAAGCATCCTACCCTTAACAAACAAAGTGGGGTTAGCCTTCTTCCACTCTTCTAGGTCAATAACCTTTTGTTGATATTCCTCAACTAGAGAGAGAACTCTAGGTGGAGGAATAAATTCCTCTTCTTGGAGTTCTGGAATACCAGTCCAAGAGAGATCCTTTCTATGGACACCATAGAAGTTCCCAGCAGGTGGTGGAACAGCCACATATTCTTTCAACCCAATCCCAGACATATCCCTAGAATCCCTTTGTTCACTAACACATTTTTCTAGGGTTTGTGAGGCTTTATCAAATCTCTGAATTTTAAGGTCTACATTATCCTTATTTTTGATAGCCTCATCTAACTTAGCCTGTAATTCAGCATTGACTCTCTCCATGATGTTTCTAATATCCATACTTGAGTTTAAATCATGTTTTAAAATATTGATTTGATCTTTTAGGTCAAACTCCATTTCTTATACTCAAACACAGTCTTCTCAGTTTCAGTAAGAGCAATTTAATAGTTAGACAATTTGCATCTCTCAGTACTCACATCATCTAACAATCTTAAAATCTCTTTGTTAAGTTTTTCAGTATTTAACCTACAAGAAGAGTCATCACATACCTCATTATCAGATGACGAAGATGAGTTGGAACTTGAAGTAGACTTGGCCTTGACTGAAAACATCATCAGATTCTTCTTCACCTTCTTCCTTAGCCTGGTTCACCTCACGGTATTGGATCTCGTTCTTCAAATCAAAGTTTCTCAACAAGCTCTGATACCACTTGTTGATCCCAAACTTAGATCGATTTAGCTTTGTATTACCGAGATTCAATCAAGTATAATACGTAGAGAAACTTTGTTGTATTGAACAATCTAAGTGTTATGCGGAATTTATCACTTAGAACAAAGAACAAAACAAAGTAAACAGAACTTTCACTTTGATTAATAATATTAATGAATGATTACAATGAAAGTGTTATGAGATATGTGGAAGAGGTGTATATGAGATATGTTTTATGTCTAACCCTAAGGCCACCTTTTACAGGTTTAAGGAGCCTTGTACAAAAAGCTAAGATAAACTATTTTAGGAAGAGACATAAGATAAACACAACTTATTGACTAAATCTTTTTAAACATTAAGAATATATTCTGAATTCTTATCTTCATATATTGTCCACCAGCTTGAAGAATTCTTCATTGGCAGATTTAGTCCTTGTCTTTGTGTTAAGATTCTTCTTGTCAGCGCCTTGATAATTCTTATCAACGTCTCATCTGTCAGCGCCTCGTTTACTCTTGTCAGCGTACAATTTCCTCTTGTCGGCGTTCCAGTGACTTAGCTAATTTTATTCCCAACACTGGTCCCATGTCAGTAGTGCAACCTAATCATCACCACCGTTGGACTGCTTGACTGACTTCCACCACTGCAACACATCACCTTCAAACTTATAGCAAGCCAGTCTTGCCTTGAAAACACCGTCACAACCCATCACATCAAATATCTTCTCAATGTGAGAAATCCAAGCTTCAGCCTCAGAGGGGCTGTCAGTATGTTCAAAAAAACGGGGTCTCTGTTTGTTGAATTGCTCCAACCTAGTCATAAGTGTAACAGGCGGTGGAGGTGGAGGATTTTTGTGGTTCTGAGGATGATGGCCGAATTGAACGCCTTGAGCTTGGACTTCATCATGAACTTCGTTCTTGATTTCATTGTGAGGTTGGGGAAGGAGGGCTTGCAAAGCTGCATTGACAACGGTAGCCAATTCTTGAGCATTACGTGTGTTCACCATCTAACAGTTTAAAACAAAATGCAACATAAATAATAATTCTAATAAAATATGACATGAATAGAAAATACATGAACAATGTAATAAACTTAAATTTATTTATGATGCATAAAATAGTTTTAAAATGCATTATTAATTAAGTATTAGGATATGTCCATGAGTGAACGCCTATGGGTCGGCTCACGAAAACAAAAAGGCAAGTGTGGACGCCTATGGGTCGGTCCACTAAAAAATAAAATGCTTCGATAAAAACACATGCGACTAAATAGGGTCAGTCCTATACCAAACATTACGGAGTCTAAATTCCTGCTACAATGAGATGAATGCATGAAATAAATACATGAAAAGAAGATGAAATGAATGCGTGAAAACCAACTGTCAGTTCTAGGAAGACGCTGGTGACTACCCGTAAGTCACGGGTCATGTTTTACATAGCTACAAGTCGAAACCTTGGCTCTGATACCATAATTGCAACACCCCATTTGGTAAAATGCAATATCACAGTAATATATGGCGTGTCATCAAAGCATGCATGGTAAATGTCTAAACATTCATGACCATAAAAGGAAATACCGGAAACAAATATCGGTAGTCTAAGTAACTCAACACAAGAAAATATAAGTACTATAAATGGAAAGGACTAAACAATGTCCAACATGAAATAAAGTGAGATAAAGTATGATAAATGCATAAGATATAGAAAGCTGGATAGCTTCCATCCGAATGCACATACTCTTGAGATCCTACTTTCGACCTTGGTTACCTACTGTTTGGGAACATGGAAATGGAAAACGGTTGAGCATAACGCCCAGTGCACGGATATTCAATAAAGCATGGAATGCATAGAATAATGAAAGCATAATAAGAGCATATAAAGCATGAAAGGCAGCGAAAATGAATAAGTCCTGGGAAACCTAGTCGTATAACATGTAAACTAGTTTTAGTTCTGAAAACATAGCTTATGTTTACTTATGAAAAATATGTATTATTTTAATATACCATATACCAAAAGCCAATATAGTTCATGAGGTCAACAACGTACATGAATACTTGGAGGGGTGACCTCGTCATGCAATTAGAGGGAATGCCTCTAATTAATATGGTTTAGGTAGGAGGGATCAGCTCCTTGTGAAGGATGCAAGCACACACCACATTCACCATGAAATCCTGACTGGCACTGTAAATAGGATGCACCCACACGCTCCACATGATAATAAATAAATAATAAAGACCAAATAAACTAAAGGGACGCCACGAGCTACCCCTCCACCGTAGTGAAGTCATAACATTGATGCCTCTAGTGTTATAGTTATGGTACCACCATAACTAGGTGAAACTGGCATGTATGTATATGGCTAAGGTAACTAATAAAACATAAGCATTTAAATCTGTAACTACTGGGAAAATAGTTGGTTGTATACGAGAAATCCTAATAAAGGAAGAGATTGTCCATACTGAAGGACGAGAAATCCGTACCTTGTGAACAGTAGAAGCTAACGGAAACGCTGAAGAACCTACTCCGCCTTGACGGATAATACTACATAAGAATATGGACGTGTATGAGTACTCTGAGATACATGTGTTTTACTGGTTCTATGTGTTCTTAGCTTAATATTCATGTTTTGTCATTTTTAACTGTTTTAAGTGTTAACTGTAGTCATTCTTGTATTCTGTTGTTTATTATACATGTAATAAGGTATTATAATACTTGTATTGTAATACTAATTAACTTTCTAAAAATAGCAGGTTTCCTTAAATAGTAAGTTTCTAAAAATAGAAAGTTTCCAAAAATAGTAAGTTTCCATAATTAGAAATAAGCTGGATTAAAATATACAGTAAATTTTATTAGTAAAAATACAAGTCATGGTTAAGTATTATAGCTTATTAAATAATTATCATGGTTGATTTAATAAACTATAGGTTATAAGAATTTAATTAAAATATATGTTTAATTAAATTAAGCTAGTTAAATACTTAGGCTAAGTCACGATTTATTTAAATAAAATAAATATAACCTAAGTCATGTTTTTAATTATATTAAATAGTCTTGAAAATAACTTAATTAAATTATTAAACTGCTTATAAAAATTCCCGAACCCGTGTTTAAAATTTATCCCGATCCCGAAAATGCCTAGCCGACACCACATAGCCGGTGGCTAGTAGTGTCAGCCGGCGGCTGAAAACCAAACGCAACCCTACCAGTGGCTAGACCGGCTAGTCGGTTGCCAATGGTGTCCGATAGTTCCCACTGCCGAGCCTCAGCTAGCCACTGCCGAGCCAGATTCGACCCCGGCTTAAGCCGGTTCCCACTTTTCTTGTCATTAAGTCCCACCGAGACCCTATTGGTTTCGTTTGACACGAATCAAACCAAAACAAAAGCTAAACCATACCTCGACCATGAGTGGGGGTTCCCTTGTGTTACGATCGAGCCAAAACCGAACCAAGCCGAGACCATTGTGGTCTCGGTGGTGGTGCAAAAGCCACTCTGAGAGCCTTATGGCTCTCGGTTAGTGTCACGGCCGAGAAAAACCAACACCAAAACCTGTTGGGTCTAATATTATATGAGTTGATGTGGCAGAAACTCAAAACGAAGAAAACATCAAGACGTTAGTCAAAGCCGCTGACACGGCTAGTTGAGACGCTGACGGAAAGTGTTGAGACGCTGACAGATGTTTACACGTTGATGGAGAATTCTATTTAGGGAATATATTGAGTATATTATTTATGATATACACAATATATAGTTTATCTAAATAGAAGATTTTTAGATGTTTATTTGATATTATCTCTTGTAGATTCTGTTCCTTCCACTATAAAAGGAACAAGAGTCTTAGGTTTTATATATCATTCATTCACAATGTAAACCTAAAGTGTGTGTCACACTAGACGTGGGATTCAATGTATACACGTCTAGTGGTTGTTTGTTATTAATATAATGAGCAACCCATTTGTTTTAATTCATGTTATTGTGCCTAAACACCTTGTTCATGATCATTGTTCTTTTCCGCTATGTTATCATATGAACGATGATCAACCTAGATATAATGGTTCATAACCATTGAGTCTAACGATCAATGGACACCACAATTGGTATCAGAGCCTAAGGCTCTTGATATCTAGGTCCGACGAGGTGTTCGTGTATGGTGAAGAAAAGAAAAATTCGTATGGAGTTTTTCTGGACGATTTTGTGTGCGCAGCAGTATTCAGAAGGTCATAACTTTTGATTGAACCGTTGGATCGTCACGAAATTTTATATGTGTGTTCTACATACATAGATCTAAACATCCACTGGAGGGATTGTCGAGTTTTATCCCCAGGCAAAAGTTATTAAGCGTCGAAGTTGGCTGATGGTTGATTTTCAGTTTTCTGCTTTTACATAAAATTATGAACTAGGGTTCCTCAAACCCTAGATCTACTTAAAAGCAGGGAGAATTGCAGTTCGTGGCTGTTAAAACGTGTGAAGATTCACGATCTAAGGTTAATTTACAAACCCTAATTAGGGTTTCGATGCATAATTTATAAACCCTAGATCGAAGTACAAAGCTGTGATTTTGTATATCACTGGAATCGTTGCTGCTTAAGTGATGTGTTTGAGTTTGTGTGCAAAATTTCTAGATCTGGTTATGTACAAGAACATGTCACGTGAAAAGTTGCTAAGAAAAGGGGATTTGGTGCTCGCGTCCTTAATAGGTTACACTAGTAGTTTCATTGGTTCAAGATAAGGAAAAAGCCCAAGTTGTATTGTGATATACAGTTTATGTACATCACGTGGTGGGACTACTAAGAGTAATGAGGAGCTAAGTTTATTCATTAAACTAATAGACGAGAGCAGACAAGGATTCTATTCTTTGTTTTGGATGTTTGTTAAAACCTATGTTTTAATAATGTGGTGCACGTTCGGTCTAAAAGAAGCAAGTGACAAAGTGTGTTCACACGAATCTTAAATTCTTATTGGTTGAAGATTTTGCGTTCACACGGTAAAAAGAAAGGATTTTTGATTAGTTATTGATCTGCGTTCACACGGCTTGTTTCTTATTTGTGAAGAAAAGATGCATTCGCATGGTTATAGTATACACCTGCGTACACATGATCTAAAAATGAAAGTTAAAACTGTGTTCACACGGTACTAGATTTTCCATTGGTGGAACAATTGAGGGTTCATGTGCTTACTATGGACATGCGGGTACACGATCAAAGAAGCTTTGTTCACTTATTTAATGTTGAAAAGGTAACGTTGATATTTAATTCAACGTTGACAAGTGAAAAAGATGTGGACGCTGACAAGACTTCATTAGACGCTGACAAGGTTTATGGTTGGCGCTGACATTTGAAATCCAGACGCTGACAGGAAGAATTTTGACGCTGACAGAATAAGTCAACACTGACAGGTTGACAGTGTCGTCCGATATATGAACTTCAACGCTGAGAAGTATTGTCTGATATCGGACAATACATCTGCCAAAGATATTGGACAGAAGAGGATATTGGACAACACACTGATTGCTGCTGTTTGAGAAAATTGGACGTTTTTAGCACACAAAAAGGAATTATTTACACACAAAGGTACATGGAATCTCCGTTTTTATTCAGAATATCATGGTGATATTTATGGCTCGGATATTTTAAAAGGAATTAATGGTCTTAAAGCGAGTTAGCAACTATTCGTGAGGATTTGATGGATATTTTAAACTATGTAATCGGGATAGCCTTATGAAAGAGTTATCCATCACAAGACTTTTACATATGGTATGAAGATGTTATTCCATTAAAATCGTCATGAAGAGGTGTTAGCTTAAGGGGAAGAATTCTTATGGTAAGTTTGATGATTGAAGAAGATGTTCGCGAGTTTGTGTTCTATTATATCTTAAAGTGCCATAGACTTTAAAGGTAACTTGTTCATGCTTACATGGTTGGTGATGAAGCCTTGTCATATCTAGCAAACCAATTGCTATCACTTGAAGGAGTTACATTATCGTGCTCAGTGTCTCACAAAGGATGAGGATTTTGACAAATGGATCGAGGTCTACTTATACTTTATACCATGAGTATAAGTTCTTCATCACATGGATAAACAAGACATGGAACATAGGTTTGGGTTATTTTACTTCTACATCAAGAATACTTTATTTATTTTTCTTCAGATCATTACATAGAGCCTACTTTTGGAGAATTTTCAAGATTGCCTACATTGTATACTTCCTTGTTGATGTGACAAAAAGGGGAAGAAAATACGTGCTACACTTGAGGGGAAGCAATCTGAAGATCATGTACAACTTACAAGAGATACACATAAGAGTTTTGCCGACATCAACTAGGGGAAGATTGTTGGGTCTAAAATTATATGAGTTGATGTGGCAGAAACTAAAAACGAAGAAAACATCAAGACGTTTGTCAAAGCCGCTGACACGGCTAGTTGAGACGCTGACGGAAAGTGTTGAGACGCTGACAGATGTTTACACGTTGATGGAGAATTCTATTTATGGAATATATTGAGTATATTATTTATGATATACACAATATATAGTTTATCTAAATAGAAGATTTAGATGTTTATTTGATATTATCTCTTGTAGATTCTGTTCCTTCCACTATAAAAGGAATAAGAGTCTTAGGTTTTATATATCATTCATTCACAATGTAAACCTAAAGTGTGTGTCGCACTAGACGTGGGATTCAATGTATACACGTCTAGTGGTTGTTTGTTATTAATATAATGAGCAACCCATTTGTTTTAATTCATGTTATTGTGCCTAAACACCTTGTTCATGATCATTGTTCTTTTCCGCTATGTTATCATATGAACGATGATCAACCTAGATATAATGGTTCATAACCATTGAGTCTAACGATCAATGGACACCACAAAACCCCCTTAATCATGATTTACAATTAATCTTTACATGTTCTTATGATTGTTTTTATGATTACTTAATATTACATCATGAATTCAATAAAAGAATTAAAAAAAAGGTTATGGTGATTACTCGATGCACGAAATAAAAATGTTTAATAACACGAAAACGTACAACCAAATATCAAAGATCAAATCGACCCGAACACCCCCTTGGTGTTGATGATTTCCGGCGGCAAGAGAGATAGGCAAAGGGTTCTTGATTTTTTTGTAAACCTAAACTATGATAAAACAAATCTCCTGTGTTTTACTTGTTATTGAATTTGGATTGGGTCATGGGCCAAAAGGCTCATCTTTCTCCTTCTCTCTTTGTCTAGCCGCGGCCTACATGGAGCCCACAAGCAAAACCGTAGCTTTTGTAGTTAAGTTAAATACATGTGTACGCTCGTGTTTTAATTATCGTAAGATAATATGTCGTGCTCATAACACATTTATAATATACATAAATACATGTTATTAAATGTTGTGATACGTGTAAAATATTATAAATGGAAATTTTTAATTTTATCGTATTTTCATGTATTTACTATTCACGTTTACTGTTCATGGTATTTTAATGCGGGTTTTATAGTGATAGTAGGTTTACTTCAGAGGTTTGGAAATCTCTGCAGAAAGCGATGGGAATGGAGTTAAGTTTGAGTACAGCATATTATCCGGAAACTGATGGACAAAGTGAAAGGACGATTTGAACGTTAGAGGATATGCTTCGAGCGTGTGTGATTGACTTTGGAACTAGTTGAGATAGACGTTTACCATTGGTGGAATTTTCGTATAACAGTAGTTATCATGCTAGTATTAAAGTCGCACCATTAGAAGCTTTGTATGGACGTAAGTGTAGATCTCTAGTTTCTTGGAGTGATGTAGGAGAGAGTCAGTTGATTGGACCTGAAATGATTTTTGAGACAACTAAGAAGATTGTGCAAATTAAAAAAAATTTGTTATCTCCCAAAAGTAGACAAAAAAGAGTTATGCAGATAATAGGAGGAAACCGTTAGAATTTGAAGTATGAGACATGTTTATGCTGAAGGTGTCTCCATGGAAGGGAGTGATTTGTTTTGGAAAGAGAGGAAAGTTGAGCACGAGATACATTGGACCTTTTATGATTATTCAAAGGATTGGATTGGTTGCCTATAAGTTAGAAATGTCGGATGAACTTAGGGCTATTCATATCACTTTTCATGTGTCTAATCTGAAGAAGTGTTTAACATAATGGGATTTTGGTGATTCCATTAGAGAAAATTCAACTTGATGATAAGTTGCATTTTATAGAGGAACCTGTGGAGATTATAGATAGGGAAGTTAAAATATTGAAGCATAGTAAGATCCCGATTGTGAAAGTGCGATGGAATTCTAGACGTGGACCTGAGTTTACCTGGGAACGTGAGGACTTCTTTAAGGATAAGTATCCTCATTTGTTTTGAGAGGGGTTAAACGCCAGGACATTGCTCTCTTTAAGATGGAAGGGATGTGATAACCTGAAACTAAGGTCATTGCCTAATCTTATTTTACGACTATTTTTGAAATTTTTGATGAGCTTGAATGATTTTTGTTTTTGATGGTTTAAGTTTAAACCAATTTTAGGAGACTTTTATTTTGACTTTAATTAGTATGAGGAGTATTAGCAAGCGTGATGTCAATGGATGCCCAATATTTTATGTTTTATTGACGATTGTTCGATGTTTGTCGTTTTCGATGTTTTCTTTTTAATGACGTGTTAAGTCAAGTTAGGAGATGATATTATTATATTTGTATTACATTTTAACTTTTGATAAGTATTTTTATGAAACCCGAGCCTCGTGAATATTTTTAAAATTAACTAATAGTCATTTCCCGCTTTTTAACTAACTATTTACATTTTGGACCAAAACTATGCAAAATCGGCAAAACTAACCCTTCCACCACCATATATAAGCTTTTTCACACCTAACTTTTACACATAGAAACAAGTTACAAAACCAAACTCATCTCTTTCTCTCCCTCTCATCTCTACCGTGACCTAAAACCACCAATAATCCACCATTTTTTCTTGATTTCTAGTTTGATCTATCGAAAAACAAAACAAGAACACATCATAGAATTCAAAGGTGATTCTTGTGATGTAAAAATTTATAACATGCATGAAGTTTTTTGGTAGGATGGTTAGATGATCATGCATGTGTTTAACTAGTGATAATCATGTAAGGATCATGTTATTTTTGTGAAGAAAGTTGATTTTGATTTTTGGGTTTTTATTTTTATGGAATCTACAAGTGCTAGGATTAATATATGTTGATATTAGGGGATTAGGATGATGAGAAGTGTGGTTGAATTTGATCAAAAGTATTATTATCTTTTTTTGGCATAAATTAGAGCTTCTAACTCCAAACGCGCGTGAAGTTGTGATAGTTTGATTATTCGTGTGTCGGGAGATGAGTATCGGCATAATATGAAGTTGTTGTCGATATTTGGATCGAATCTCGGAGACTATAAAATGAGCTTCAAAATGAGTGAAGGGTTGTTTTAAAGATGTAAACCCTAGGTTGTGAGTCTATTTTCATACTTAAGTGTCGGTTTTGTAAATGAAGTCGTTTAGAGAAGTCAAAATGGTTGTATGAGTCGATGACGTAAAACTGTCTAGTTTTTGTAATTCAAAGATGTGTCGGGCTGGGAGACTTAGAAGTAAAATCTTTTGAAAAACATTTTGGAGGAATTTTTATAGATATTAACTGAGTTCCTCGAGTCGTTTCATAAACTTTTGACGTGTCTATGTGGGGTAAATGAGCTAGTACATTTGGTATGTGCCGGCATATTTTTATCGAGAATATAGAGTGATAAAGTAAATATGTAGAAGAGTATAATAGTATCACTTGTATTGTTTTATTTTGAGTTTGTCTTGATTTTATGATTTTGAGTGGGATGTTATTGTGTATGGTTTATTTCTCGAGCCTACTATTAATGAACGCGCCTTTTTTGATAGGTTGCGGTTCTGGTGTTTGAAGGGCATCACTTATCATCGACGATCATCTCGCTAGGTTTACTTATACTAAGGTGAGTCTGTAGCCTCGCTTTCATGCTAGATATTAAATGTTTTAATACCCGCGAGGGGGGTACATGCTATTTGAAATAAAATGAACACAAGTCATGATTGAATATTTGGACCAGAATGTTTCCTGTTGTTGCCTTGAATTGTATTGAGTACCTTGTTGCTAAAGACCCTAATTTCATGAACAATTAACTATGTTCTGACTTGATGTTGTGAGTTGGGAATTGCCGCTTATTCAAATGGTAGTACTGCGGGGTTAACCACCCTATTCTGGTCAAGAGTTGTACGTTGAGTATTCTCTTGGAGGGGTAATTATGATAAATGAGATGTGGGTATATATCTAGAAACTAATACCCTAGAGGGGCAATGGTTTTATCTAGTCATGCTGGAATTTAGCGTGGGTGACTAATTGGTTAAGGGGTCGGTGTCGTGAGCTTAATTACAATTGTATAGCTTTGGCTATAAGATGAGTTGCCTTGATATAGATTCTGTGCACGACAATTCTATAAATTGATTATGATTAATTTTACTCTTATGTTCGGATGTGATTTGCTAAACCTATGGACTCACTCAACATTATTGTTGACTCGTTTAAGCATGTGTTTCTAGTAATCGAAGGTGAACGATGGCGGAGCATTGTTGTGGATGTTGTGGGTTTGCTTTTGAAGTGTTGTGGTCTAAAACATTTTCTTTCCCTTTTACTATTCAACAATTTATCTAATGTTTGTGTATTGTTGTAAAACTTTGTGGTTTGATGGCCGAGATCCAAGGGGGACTAAACGCTTTACTCTGATGTTGTTTTAGTACTATATCATGGGATGAAAATTATTTTTTAGACAATGTGTGAAATCTTATATATACTTTATGTGTAAAAGTCTCATTTTGAGTCGTTCCATATACCTTGTGTGATGATACTTGTGTTTAGCACCGAATTGTGTATTTCCGCTGCGCAATGTAAATTGGAAGTGTTAAATGTAACACCACCAAATTACCACGCAGCGGAATACCACTATGGGGCGCTACTCATAGCACATCACACACAATCATAGAAAACGACCTCAAAAGAGACGTTAAAAATATTATACAATCTTGTCAAAAAAGTTTCCCATCCAAATAAATAAAAAAATCAGAGTAGCGTTGGTCCCAAAAACCGTTACCAATCACAATACATTAAATGCTTAAAATCAGTTTATTCATTTCAAGGATGGAAAAGTAAACAAAGATTTAGACAAGTAAGCACCAACTTCCTCCTCACATGCTCCGCTGCTATCCATCTTGATTACCTGAAATACATGTGTAAAATTATCAACACAAAGGTTGAGCAAGTCTATAGGTTTTACAAATCAATTTGAACACAAGCAAAGATTATAAGTTTGTGGCATACTTGAAGGCAACAAGCATCAAATAATAATTTGCATCAACAATAATAATTTTATATAACATAAATTGCAATAAGCTCATGGAACCGAGCCCTTAGACACTCCCTTTAGAGGTCTGATAAGACAGGAGATTTATTAATTGTCGGTTACCTCTAGATTATTGGTACATTGCCGTATACCTGACTTCTCAATAAAATATGTTCAAACAGTGTGGAGGTCGGGCCTAAGCTTCTATGACAAGTCCACAAAAACTGAACTGGGGCGGCATCCCCCATAGATCTATTAATTGTACTAGCGGTTAACCCATCATAGGTTAATTAACGGTCCATAATTGAGGTTTTAACAAAGGCAATCACTTAATGCAATTTAAAGGCAACCACGGGTCCATTCATAAAGGGACAAGCATACCATAAAAATCTTGTGTTCTAAGTTTACAAAACATGTATTCCCCCTCGCGGGTTTTAAAAATCATTTACAAGATAGTATAAAGCGAGGCTATAGACTTACCTTAAATGCAGACATCAGCAGAATATAAGTATCACACCACACAGCATCACATAATATATACGGCTTGATTCCAATAGTCGTAATACACCATAATAAATAATCATGTAGCGTCAACAAATATCTTTCCGCGGTTGTAAATAATTTCACTGCTATGCTCCAATCGTTCGGTGAGGTTTAAGTTTTGGTGTTTTCCCGATGGATGGTTACATCAACTCGACACAAAATAATTAATAAAATTTAACTCGTAAAACTTTGGTGGTTGGCCAAATAAAATAAAATGATAAAATAAATCATATAATATATTCGGTATATAATTTATATATGAACATGACGCACATAATTCATGTCGTAAGTTATTATTTAGAACAGACATTTAAAAATGTATTTCTTAAATTATATACTATATCCTTCGGTTGTAGTAGTGTATACAAAGTTATTTTTATATAATTCAACACTCGTTCGAAAATTATTATGTAACTCGTTAAAATATATTTACCATCTATAAACGTTAAATGTCATATTACTTGGAATAATACTTTTCAAAAATTATTATATAACGTATTTATTTGTTAACTATTTCTATTATAAACATATACATTTTTAGAAAATTTCGGCATGACCTTGCCGTTTTTATAACGTTTCCATGTATATAAAATACATAATTTTTCCCAATTAATATCCCAATTAATACTTTCCTTAATCATTATATATATTATATTAAATATATATATTCCCATAATTACTATTTTAATTACATTCTATATTTCCTCAATTAATGTCTTTCTATATTTCAATCAACATCCTAATTAATATATTAATTATCTCCATCAATATTTTAATTACTTTCCATATATTATTAAATAATTTTATATTTTAATATACCATTTATTAATAATAATATTAATAACAACACTCTTTTAAATATATTTTTATTTATTATTATTTTTTTAATAAGTCCTCAAATAATTATATATCTCATTTTATCAAATAATAATTATTATTATTATTATAATATTTTCAGAATTCTTACACTCTATTTTTTTATTATACCATTTTATTTATTATAATCCATGTCTCCTCAAATAGTAATTCACCCAATTATATCAAATAATAATTATTGTTATTATTATATATCCTCAAAATATGTACATTCATCCCTTCTAAATTCATCATATCCTTTATTTATTTATTTATTTATTTATTTATACATCACCTTTTTACATAATAATAATAATAAAGATAAATATATAATTTTATTTAACCTTTTATTCATTACACTTTATTTATTTATTTTCTTATTTAAATAAACAGAATAAAAAAATAATAATAAAAAATACAAATACAATTATACATCTAGATCTATACCCAAAATAACCACCAATCAACAAAAACAAATCCGGGACCATCACCACCACAGGCCCGACACCATCATGGTGCGGCTGTGGTTATACCCGCCATTCGGCCGCCACCACGATGGTGGTTTGGCGGCGACAGCCTCCTTTTTCTTATCAAATCTCGGCCAAAAAAACACCATAAATAAAACAAATAAAAACTATATAAACAATATTTGTCTACTTTGATCGTAACCATCTTGCATGTGGAGATAGGGAATAGATCCGGCTCTTTTGTGGGTTTTATTCTCCCTCCGCCATAGTAGGTGACTTATCCGTCTTCTTCAGCCCTCCATGGAGGTGGCAGCGGCCGGAAAAATCATCACAGCACCGGTAACCGCAGGGGACAGCGGGTAAGGAAGTTTTGAGGGTTGGAGAGGCGCGACAAAGGTGGGGAGCTGCGTAGATTCGCTGAAAAAAACCCATCAGAGAAGAAAAATACTCGCCGGAAAATATTCCGGCGGCGGCGGCATAGTGGCGGCTGGTGGCCGGATTTTGAGAGAGAGAGAGAGTTTTTGATGGATGTGTTTTGTTAGAAATGAGATAAGAAACCCTAATTTCCCTTTATATTTGCTAGTCAAAGTTTTACAAATGTAAGTGAAAGGTTCTAGATAATGCAGGGACTGTTAATGTAATTTTTGTTATCACTTTTGTTAATACATGGTTCGGGGCTCGTTTGGGCGACTTAACGGACGATTCAAGACACGAGACTTGCGCCATCGTTTTTAAAATCATTTTTCCAATAAATATGAGTCCTTACTTTGTCGAGTTTCGAAAACATTTGCTATTATTTATTTAATTGCTCGTTTAATCATTTATAGATATTTCGGTTAGATTTCACCGTAAAAATAAAATGTAAATTTTCTTACTCACGTTAGTAGCAACGTTTTAGGATATAATGAAAATAGTATTCCTTCATATATTTTCAAAGTTTTAGTTTTGGATTGTTTCAACTATTAGTTTTATCAGTTTTGCTCAGTCCGTCGTTTAAAACGTCGATAAATATTACAAGTAATTAAATAATAAATATTTAATTTTACGAAACTTAAACGTAAAAATTTTAAATTTCTCAGTTCATAAACTAAAAGAAAATATTCAAAATAAATTTGAATTTTAGTTAACACGTTCTTCGTTAAATTATCGAAAATAAATAACAAGTTTCGTAAATGTTCGAAAAATCTTAATTTAAACTTTGGTCAAAATTTTCGGGTTGTTATATTAAAGGTTTCACCATTTCCACCATTGTTGTTTCATCAAAAGCTTCAATCACTTAAGATTTGTTGATTCCAAGTTGTGGGTATCACTCATCCCTCTTCCAACATCAATTAATTGTAAGTACACTCATTTAATTTCAACTAATTTGTTCTAGGGTTCTTATTTTCATAATCGGGGATTTTCAAAATTAATATTGAATTAGAACCTCGCTAGGAATGTGGGTTGACATAGTTATATTACTATGATTCCTTAGGTTCGAATCATTGTGATTTCACTAAAAACCACTTGTAGAAAAATCTGAATTTGGACTAAGTATTTTTGGTTAAATGATGGATATGATATGAACCCATGAACAAATTGGTAATTTCATTGTCAATGCTAACTTAAAAATGAAATTTTGATAAACCAATGTTCATGTTCATGAATGATTTTACATTGTTCATATGTTATAGTAAATGATGAATTGGGTACATTGTGAACATGGGAATGATAAGGATTAACCCTTCTTTTGTCAAGCAATTGATCAAACACATTCCCACGATTTTGATTTTTGGTCATCATGTAACATATGAGTGATTGGGGAAATATTTTGTTGTTGTTTATAGGTGACTAAACATTCCTTTGGAATATCAAAAGACCACCAACATACTAAAACTTTCACGCCTAATCTTGTAGACTTTTGTCCTTCACCAACCCTTGCTAACACCTTTCGTTCACTTCAAAACCGTTGGTTTCATAAGGGTAAAGTTGTTGAAAAGAACATTGAGGGTTATGAATACATCGAAGTCATGTTTGCTCAAATTGGCTTTGATTGTTTGTTACATATCAAAGAAGGCATTTACGCTCAATTTCTCTTGGAGTTCTTTAGCGGATATTCACTTATCTACAATGATAATGGAATATTTGTTAAGTTCATAATTAATGGTAATCTCATCCAATACTCTCTCGATGAATTTAGCAAGGAACTTCGTGTGCCACATGTAGGTAGTTGTCGTTTCACTTATTGATGGAGACTTGATGCTCTAAATGAATCTTAGGATAGACCTCCAAATCAGAACGAAGAGCTAGACCTTTACCTCATCCTTGATGTCATTACCAAAGGGTGTGGTACAACCGTTGTACATAGTATCCACTCTACTAAGCGATCCTTGAATCGCCATGAGATACTAGTAAGCGACCTTAATGATTGCTTAGTCCGGTGGGCCGACATTCTTAGGGAAAATGTATTTTGTCTTGGTGGAAACCGGGATCATATCCCGGCGTATATGGCACATATGATATGTTGCATCTTTACCAACACCAAGTATAATCTTTTATTTTACATCGCTCGATAGATCACCTATGCTCTTTCTAGACCAACCACAAATCTTCCATATGTCATGCTCCCCACTCGTCTTTTCAAAAAGGTTGGTGAAGACTTTCCCGAACTTGATCTTTCTTGCTTTCAACCGGTTAACCGTGTTATGATGCCTATTCGAGAGGTGCAACCACGAAAGCGTAGAAGTGATCGAGGTACGAAAAGGAATGACCCACAAGAGTCCGATGATGAGGACACTTCTATGTCACCAAGTGATGGTGGTGACGAAGGTACTAGTGCTCACTTTGCCTCTTCGAGTGACTCCACCCCATCCATGAACACTTTTATGGACGGGTTAGACCATATTGTTCCTCCTCCTCACTATGCCACTAGTGAACTTTTGGAAAACTTCAAACTTGAGCATGTTTATCGTTCAAATCTTCAAACACGTGGTGAGTTGTATGATCATTGAGTGGAGCAAAGGGGTGTATTCAAGAGCTTGGGGAAGATGATCAAGGCCTATGGAAAAAAGAAGAAGCGATGATCAAGTGAAGCTATGGTAATGGTACAAGGTTGACATGTTTGTGAACATGTTTTGCATTGTTGAACTATTTCCTTTCATTAGACTTATTTATGTTTCTTGTTTATAGGATTTGGTGTGTTCTATCTAATACTTTATGTTGGATTGATTAGTATTTTAATTATGTGTTGTTTATGTGATCGATGTTTCGATTCACATATCTTTGTGCTATTTATGTGTTAGTTAGCTTTCTAGTTTTTAGTTATTAGTCCACTTTGGCATGTAAAACCATTGTGAAAAATCTAGGCTTTTGAAAATTGCTGGAAGTTCATTTTTCGGAGGCCACTGCCCATGGTTCCTTAAATACTGGTGGTTCCTTAGTGATAACGAACCGGAGTCCTATTTAAGGAATCGCAGGCTCTAGATTCGACAGAATCCTTGCTTTACACTTTTTTCTCTAAATCTTTGTAAACATTGATGAAATTTTTGCTAAAATCCATCTTTTTCCCAAATTAGCCTCCCTAATTTCAATGTTCATCAAAATGATTTTTAACCCATTACTAGTTTGGATCATCTTTTCTCCTTCTTAAACCTCCCTTGGTTGATCTTCTTCTTCATCCTCTAAGCCTTATTCTAAACCTAGACACACAACCATGGTGTCCACTACATCATCAAACTCTTCTAAACAATCCTCATACAAAAGAAACCTTAAGATCAAGATCAAGTTTCCTAAACTTGGCTCTCTATATTTTCATACCCCAAAAAATGAGATTTCTCTAATTCTCATTTCCTTATCACCCTCACCACCTCTTGCACCATGCAAGACAAGTTCAACTCATGGTACTAACCATTTACATGGTTCTACCTCCTCTTCATTTCAATCTAGGATGAATGAGTTGTCCTCACCCTTCACTCCTAGTCCTCTCTTGGATGTGACCCCTCGACCTCTTCAAAGCATTCCCATTGTGAATGATATTGTTGAGCCTTTGGTTACCTCACCTTTTACACCACCAAATTCACACATCTCACCATTAGACACCATGCCTCCTCCTCCTCCTCCTCCCTCAAACACTCCAATTTTGGGTGTTCCTATTTCCTATATTAGGGGTGATCCATACTTCTTTGGTTTTCTAGAAGATCATGGTGAAATTTTTTTATTTTTTATTTTTTATTCTTTATTTTTTGGTAAAAAGGACTTCACCATGTTGCCTCTATAACAACTACATCATTCAAAACCTAAGAATGGAGATGTTTGAACTTCGTAGGAGGTTGCAAGACTTCTTGCTTTCTTTGTTCTCCATGCCTCCACCTCCTAGGAGATGAATGATGATTTTCAAAAAATAAAAATGTTTTTAAAAGAAAATCAAGCCAAGGAAGACTACCTATCAAGAACTAGTTTAGCTAACTTTATAATAGTTAGTTGTTATTTCATTTCTTGTATTTCCTTTACCTTTATGAGTTTTCATAAGGATGTTTATGGATTTAGTCTTTGTGTGTTTCAACCTATGTGCTCACACTAATCAACATCAATTTATTTAAAATTGAACCTTAATCTATCAAAACCTCTAAAACTTGACTAAAGTTAGATAAAAATGTTACCTAAATATTTTGTCACCCTTTGTCAAGACACTCTTTGTGATTGTGTTTCCTTTTGTGCAACTAAAGCATAATCTAGTTCTAAAAGAGGTAAATATCCAAGATTTGCAAACTTTTGAAAGAGTGTTACTTTTTCTCAAAACTTTGTAAAATTGAATTTTCAAGTCCACTGTATGCGGCTCCTTAAAAGAACCACGGACAACAAGCCTAGATTTGGCTCGATTTTGGTCTTTCTTCTTTGACCACAGTCTTTTTCAAGATTCTTTGTTTGCCAATTTTGGCTAAACATTCCTTGAAACCTTTTGTTTTCATTTCAAATCTTTGCCCACTTTCTTGAAATTCTCTTCTTTTGGGAGTTTTCTTCTCATCCCTCACAATGTCTAATTCTTCTAATCTTAACCTTGACATCTCTTTGTCACAATCTTCTAAACCTAAAGCTTCTTCTTCTAAGCTTACCAAGAAACCAAAAATCTCGGTTCGACCTGTTTGGATCAAGAAGAACAAGGATCATCATGATTCCTCTTCTCCCTAACCTTGCAAGACTTCTTCTTTCTCTCCTATTGTGTATTGGAATTAGACTTTCTCTACCGATCCAATTACCAGAGAATGAGAAGTTCTTCCACCACCACCTAAACCTTGCAACATTCCTCATCTAAATGACCTCTCTTCTTTCCCAAATCTCACTAGGCATTGTAAAAATATTTCTTATCCATTATCTCCCTCTCCACCACCACCTTCTCATCTTGATGGTCCTCCCCCACCTAACGACTTTGTTTTACATCATGGAAGCTCGTGTGCTTGTTTTCTATTTCCACAAATTAAACTTGCTCATGTGTATGACAAGCTAAATTTTCTTGAATTTCTTGTCACTCGACCTCCGCTCAAAGTTTTTGTTCCCGTGAACAATTCTTCGAATGATGCCTCGTCGTCTTATACTTCCAATTAAATAACACTTTGTGTTTTAGTTGTTTGAGTCAATAAAAACATAAGCAATCTTGGAGGATTATCACTACTAGAGTCGTTTATGCTTATGTTGTTTATTTTCCTTATTTGTTGCTTTAAATATTCATATTGTGTGTATGAATATTTCTCTTGTATGTTCTTTCATATTTTTGTAATATGAATATTATGTGTGTTATTCCTTTCCCGCTAACTCTTGACCACACACATTGTTAAGGATTGATCATGGTTAAAATTTACAATTGTTTTTGGTGATTCTAACGATTTTAAATTTCTAACCCTTTGACATGTTATCATTTCAATTGGTATTGATGTTTCTTTTCTACCTCTATTCCACCAATTGAACTTTGATTTTGTCAAAACACCCTCCTTGAACATACTTAGGAAATACTTAATTCTAATTTGAGATTTCTTTTGTTCCTCCCTCTCAAGTTACTTAGTAGGTAGTGACTATATATACATTGGTGTTTCTTTTCTCTCTACTAAACTTTGTGTAGCATGTCACCATAGCTCATTCACTTGGTGCCCAAGCTAGGGAGAGTAAGCACCAAGGGGAGCTACTAGCAAAGTCAATTCTTCTCTTCTTAAAATACTTGTTCTAACCTTATTGCTTCGACAAATGGGAGAAATGATAGTGATAACTCGTTAATAATTCAAATAATTTTGGATGTTACATAAATGAGTTTATACTTTGTCGTAATCAAAAAGGGGAGTTTGTTAATGAAAAGTAATGCCTAAAAACATGATTAGTGCTAACTAATCTTTCTCAGTTTTGATCACGACAAATTAAAAATACATTTATCGTCAAATACAATCATAAGACGAATTATCTAACAAACATTATCATCAAGGTAATAATAATTTAAGTATTGCACTAACATATCTTAATCATGTTTAGTGATCATAAAAGTGATTAGTCCTAAACTTACATTTTGTGAAATGTGACAAAAGATTTTTTAATAAACTTTCTTTTTAAGAAAATGTTTTATTAAAATGGAAAATGTAAATTTGAATATGGCATATTCCAAATGTCATAGGAATATCTTTTGAAGGTAAAAATTTACCTCATATATTACTTCCCCACTAAAAGGCAAAAGGGAGCGGAGTCTACTCCCATGGCTCCTTAAATGGCTATGCGGTTCCCTAGTGATAAGGAAACGCATACACAATTAAGGAACCGTGCTCAGAGAGCCGTTGGCCTTTTGTCTCCTATAAATAGTGGATCAAATTTGCATTTTCCATGAACCTTTTTGGACATTCTTTCTGCCATCTTTCTCATTTCTAATTCCTAATCATTTGTAAATGATCACTTAATGTGTTAAGTATGTTTACTTATGATTATCCTTTTGATCTCGTTCTTTACCTTTTCCAAAGAGAAGATCACTCACACACTTGTGATGTGATTAAAGATGAAGCCTTGTTGAAGATCATCCTCTCCTAAAGATCTAGCCATATTCATCATTTTTTATATTTGTGTCTTGTGTAGATCCAATGTAGTTGTGTATACTTGGATTAGTTGTGTTAATCCATTGTATTAGTGAATACCTGGATTAGTCTTCTGTAAATCCAATGTATGTGTGTATACTTGGATTTGTGTTGTGTAGATCCAAGTTACATGTGTATACTTGGATATGTGTTATTGAGTTGTAAGTATTGTGTCTTGTTACTTATCACTAAACAATAAAGTGATGTGTGGTTGTGTCTTGTTAGTTCTCACTAAACTACAAAGTTATGTGTGGTTGTGTCTTGTGAGTTCTCACTTAGCTTCAAAGTGAAGAGTTGTGAAGACTGGTTCTAGCTTTCAATTAGAACTCGACATCTAGCCTTGTGTTAAAAAATGGTGAAGTAGGCGTCGTTGTGTAGATTGGTCCTAGCTAAGATTAGGTCTCGACAATTAGCTTAGTGTCGGATGTAAGCGACGTTGTATGGTTTTCTCCGCCAAGAAGGGAGCATGTGGATATAGTGGAAATCACGAGTAAGGTATACTCGAGGAGTGGAGTAGGAACGAAGATAGAGCTTCATTTTCGAGCCACTATAAATCTTGGTGTCTCTCTATTAGGTTGCTTGTTTCTTTAATCTTTACTTACTTTCAATATTACATCACTACAACAACTACTTGTCATTGTTAATGCATTAGAATTGAACCCTAATCATTATTCAACTAGTTTTCAAGTAAAAGATGGTTTTGAGACAAACCTAATTGAAAGAAATTTTAGTTAGGACATAAACCGAAGAGAAACTATTCAACCCCCCCCCCCCCCCCCCCTTCTAGTTTCTACCAAAAGCTTTATTTTAAATGTTACCTTGTTTATCCTATGTTGAGTCATTGTAATTGACCCGCATGTATGCTTCCCTACTGATCCATCTGTTGTTGTGTTCCTGTTTTGTGAAGCCTTCCTTGACTTCTCTCGCCATTGAGGTCCGTTCCATATTTTGATCAAATTATGCCAATGATCATCTCTGGTTCATTTTGGGCTGTAAGATGCGAGTACAAAGTAATTTTATCCATCAAAAGCTTCCCCTAAGGCATTCGTATAACTTATCTTGGCATACTTTGTAGATTTGTAAATCTATGCTTATGTTTTTAGAGAGAGAAAGAGATAGAGAAATGGTGGATTTCACACTTTAGAGAGAGAAACTAAGAAAGAACTATGTGTAAAATAATGAAAACCACACCCTCTCCATCAAAGGAGAGGGTTTATATACCCAAGCCCTTGTCATGGGCTTGGGCTTACATTTGGGTCGGCCTACACATGTTGTAGGCTAGGCTTGGTGTTGTTTGTTAAGTAAAGACATGTAACTAAACTACGAGCTATTACATGGACTATCGTTGGAGTGACCGATCCTTCTTAATACGTAAAACGTATTTCCAACAATCTCCCCCTAAGGGAGGTCACTCCAAACAAGGGCGTTACCCGAGTTACAATAATAAGAAAAACCTAGCATACTATGCTTGTCTTGAGCTCGTAGTCTTCGTCTTTCTTTTTCTTTTTCTTTTCTGGTGAACATGCTGATGTGATCTTTGATATCAGTCTTGAGCATTAATCTCTTGCCTTGATCTCGTGCATCCATCACTTGTGATCTTCGCCTCTTCGTGACACCATGTCCCACATACTTATACCTTTGTAATTCTTGAAAGCTTCAGAGTTCGATACAGCGGAAGACTTAACTTTTAGGCTTTCTTGAATTAGATGAGGTATTAAGTGCATATAGTATAAGCATGCGGGGACGACTTCTTCTTGGATCCCGCAACGCCACCGTCTTCAAATGCCGCAACATAAGTAGACACGAACGAAATGGCTTTGAACATTTCATTCTAAATCGGTAGCATTTTACCTCCGGTCGGTGAAGACCGTTGGACGATATTAGATATCGTACCCGTGACGGATAGTTTCAATTAAGTAACTTCCTGACAGGATTTCGCGGGTAAACCCGTTCTCTTTATTCGACCGTCCAAAGCTGACTGCGAACATAAAGAGTGAATCATTTAGATAATAATATCCGCATGATTTGAAGCCGTCAATTCATGTTCCTAGAACAAGTGAAATTCAATTAAGAACCGCACCATCGTTGCTTTCCAGTTGTCACGAGCTTGATTCGTATAGAATCTTGCAAGTTACCTACCAAGTGCTGTTTGAGGTTAACACTAGAAGGATTTCCACTCATCACTGTGAACACTAAGGTATCACTCTGAGTGTTCTGGCAAGATCACTGAGATTTTGCGTAGAGGCCTGGAACGTGTTTAAGTTCAGTTAAGAATTAAACCACTGTTGCTTTCCAGTTATCACAAGCTTGATTCATAAAGAATCGCACAAGTCACCTACCATGAGTTTTTTGATATTCGCTCAAGAAGGATTTCCATCTTCATTGTAAATACTTTCGTATTACTCGGATGTTCAGGCAAGATCATGAAGATTTTGCGTAGGACTCTTAAGATCTTTCTTACTTTTCACAGTGTATGAAGAAGCAAGGAATTATGAAAGTGTGTCCTAATGATATATTTGATGATCTCAAATGGCTCTAGACTCGATCGTGCACTTTGGATTTTAGTGATCGGAGGCTGGAGAGGAGTGCCACCTTTTCAATATCAATTTACTCGGAGTGAATAAATCAATAGATAACGTGTTGTCTTAGTGTGATTAAAACAAATACCTTTTGAGAGATATCTGAGTTAGCTGGGATGGGTTGTGCATTGCATCACTGGGTCCATGATGTCTGTCTTCAATATCGAGAATCATTAAAATGATCTCAATAGCATATGTGTTGACCCGGTTTCTGCCTAAAGTTGTAAGGAGGGCTTCTTTCTTTACATCCTTTATCTTTACAATTCTTTTTCATTCTTCAACCCCTTCAATGCTTACCAATACGTCATAACTAGCACCTTGTTGTGATTGTTCCAGTGCTAGCTTAAGTACTTGGTCGGCATTCAGCTGCGTTCACAATCTTTCCCCAACTTTCCTAAGGACTACTATTTCTAGCTATGGAATGTCCTTGGGAAGATTCCTCCGGTTCTGGAAGAATCATAGGACGTAACCTATCCTACCATCCTTATGTCACCACAATCTTCATCGTCATGAAATAAATGGGTTGTGGGTAAGTATATGTCACCATGAAAATCCATTTTGATATGCAAATCCATTTTGCTCCCCCTTAACATATGCCACGATATTCGAAAACATTTCGCACATGTCGGGATGAGCTAGCACATTAAGTCAAACCCTTTGTGATAATATCCCATATTAAATCACATTTTCTCCCCCATATTAAAAATATTAACCCAATCGATGTTTTTAATATCAATTGATTTAATGAAGTTTTAACAAAGGTTTTGGGAAGAAAAATGCGAGTCCATTTAATCTTCAAGATATCAAATGTATGAGATATGATACCGATTTGTAACATGATCACATATTCACCATATTAAAAAAAAAATTGACAAGGTTGGACCTGATAGATGAGAACATCATATGATAAGATCAAATGGTTCTTGTCAGCATATGTTGGTCGCCTCGTCACGTCTGAAGTCATCTCTTGACACCACATGTACGATTGGTATTGTAGTCTTGACACCAACTTGTGAACTTGGCACGTTCGGCATCGAAGATTCTGAATTCTTGACAATAGCTCCCCCTCAATTGTTGACCCGTGTTCTATTGAAAGAGCTGTAGTCGTCGGTTGAGTAGTCGCATCGTCGAGTATGTATATACCAATTGTAGATAGCATGGTTGTAGAGATGAAAGCTTCATAAAAACAAGACTTCTCTTGTTTTAACAAATAAATGCACTGAGGCGTACATAGATTTGTGTTAGACCAAGTTATAAAGTAAACTTGATCCCTTACAAGGTTTTAAAGTAAACCTTGCCCGAGAAAATTAATTCCCGTTGTGAGCCAAAGCTTTCATAAGAAATACTTGACTTTAATATGAAAACCGGGTTGCAGTCAGAAATAACTACAAGCCATCTAGGCATGTTTTATGAAATATTTACAACTTTTGTACGAACTCTATTTATGGCACCGTGTCGATATTAATCAACATTTCTAAGGCCGTAAATATTATCGTACCAAAAGACATGCCTTTGAAAAATAAAGTAAAAATATTTTTGGATTTTTCTAGATTTTTCAATGTTTATGGTTTTTATATGGTTTTATATTTTTGTATTTTGCTTTTGTGTATAAAAATATAAACAATATATACAAATGATCACCAAGGATACGGAGAATAGTTTTACCACCACTATTCTTTCGCTTCATCTGCTAGTTCCTTAAGAGTCTCAGGCGAGAAGGTTCTCATTCCTAGCTTGTCGGCCAAAAATTCAATTCGAGCGCGATCTTAAGCCTTCGTGAAAATATCCGCCAATTGATACTCAGATCGGACAAAGTAAAGCTCGATTACCCCATTTTCCACTTGCTCCTTGATGAAGTGGTAGCGAATGTCAATATGCTTCGACCGGGAGAATTGAACGTTGTTGCAGCATAAGGCAATTGCACTCTTGTTGTCACAGTACATCAGAATCTTGTTGAAACCTAGACCATAGTCGGTTAATTGTGATCTCATCCAAAGAATTTGAGCACAGCAACCGGACATAGCTATGTATTCTGCTTCCGTACTTGAAATTGCAGCGCTTTTCTGCCTTTTCGATGCCCAACTGATTAATCGATCTCCTATTAGTTGCAATGTTCCACTCGTGCTACGCCTTGTATCTTGACAACCCGCGTGATCCGCATCTGCATATGCCATTAGTGCAATAGAAGAGTCCTTCGAATACCAAAGTCCCCGATTAATGGTTCCTTTAAGATATCGAAAGATCCTTTTAACAGTAGCTAAGTGTAATTCAGTAGGCCTAGTTTGATACCTGGCACACATACATATAGCAAACTGAAGATCAGGTCGACTGGCTGTGATATACAGAAGAGTACCGATCATTCCACGATAAAGTGTCGGATCAACGGCAACTCCATGTGGATCTGCATCAAGCTTAGATTTCTCCACCATTGGAGTGTCCACGGGGTCGCAAGATTCCATCTTATATTTCTTAAGCGATTCAAGGGCATATTTGGATTGATTAATAAAGATGCCTCTGGGACTCTGAGATATCTGAAGACCTAAGAAGAATGATACCTTGCCCATCATTGACATCTTAAACTTGGAAGACATGAGTGTCCCAAACTCATCCGATAAGGTTTGGGTCGAGGCTGCAAATATAATATCATCAACGTATATTTGTACCATAATCATATCTTTACATCGTTTCTGAATGAACAGCGTGGGATCCACCTTGCCTTTTGCGAAGCCTTGAGTAATGAGGAATTGTGACAATAGATCATACCATGCGCGTGGAGCTTGCTTCAACCCATAGAGAGCCTTCTTAAGCTTGTACACATGATTTGGATAATTAGGATTCACAAAACCATCCGGCTGTTGAACATAGACCTCTTCCTGGAGTTCACCATTAAGAAATGCCGTCTTCACATCCATCTGATAGACAATCATATTCATATGGGCTGCATAAGCGAGGAATAGTCTAATAGCTTCCAAACGGGCAACAGGTGCAAAGGATTCCATAAAGTCAATGCCCAATAATTGCTTGTATCCACGAGCTACTAGTCGAGCTTTGTTTTTCAGTATTCCGCCTAACTCATCGAGTTTCACCTTGTAAACCCATTTCAAAGTGAGTAACTGTACTTGATCCGGGCATGGGACAAGTTCCCATACTTCAAGACGTATAAACTCATTAAGTTCTTCTTGCATAGCTTCTATCCAACAGGATTGAGTAAAAGCTTCTTTCCATGTCTTAGGTTCAACTTCAGTAAGAAAAGCATCAAAGTGACAAAACATTGCACTTTCTTGTAACTGACTTCGTGTGGATACCGGACGATTAGGGTCACCAATAATAGAATCTATAGGATGATCCTTTGTCCACTTACTGTCATGTTCACGAATCCGTGGATTGGAGTAAACTGTAGAAGGATCTTCCTCTGAGGTGGACAACCCGGCTTGATTAGGGTCGGGAATAGATACACCAAAGAATGGAAGTTCACGCATTTGAGCGAATTCCAAATCGTGATCATCGTCATCCTCTTCATCATCAATAGGCATGACATGGGTAGTTGTTACTTGTGTTGGTTGAGAATTACTCGTTGTTGGTATATCTTGACCAATTGTTGGTGTAGATGTATCTGATTGTGCTTCGGTTGCTGGAGCGACAACTTCAGTTATCGGAGCTATTACCTCAGGTTCTGGAGCAACAATAGTTGGAGGAGTAAAGAATTCATCAAAGAATGGTTGAAACAACGTATCCCATTCATTCCTAGTAGGTGGTGTAAATGATGATGAAGTAGGGTTGTTTGGGACAAGACCAGAACTAATATTACTGGGTCCCATTTCATGAAGTGCGGGTTCAGAGCTGCTTTGCTCAGAAGCCATTGCTGTCAGCTCATCAAAATCAACATTCATAGTTTCGAGGATCTTGCGAGAGTTACGGTTGTAGATTCGGTATGCCTTCTTTGCGGGTGCGTAACCAATGAAAATACCAATATCAGCCTTTGGTTGAAGTTTTCCCAAATTGTCACCATCATTATTTGGATAGCAAAGAGAACCAAATACATGAAGATAGGATAAATCCGGTACTTTTCCATGGAGAAGCTCATAAGGTGTTTTACCATGGCGTTTACGAATTAGTGACCGGTTTTGGGTGTACACTGCTGTTGATACTGCTTCTGCCCATAAAAACAATGGAGCCTTTGCGTAAATTAACATCGTTCGAGCAGCTTCCATAAGTGTGTGATTTCGTCTTTCAACGACACCGTTTTGTTGTGGAGTGCGTGCAACGGATGTTTCATGAGATATGCCAACTTCTTCATAATAATCACGCAAGATTTGATTCACAAATTCGGTTCCATTATCTGTACGAATGCGTCGGACAGTAGTGTTGAGACGTACTTGAATCATCTTGAGAAATCTGATGATGAATTTAGGTGCCTCATTTTTTGCTTTAAGAAATTTCACCCATGTAAACCGAGAGTAATCATCCACAATAACGAGGATGTACTTTTTGCCACTAAGACTTTCAACACGCATTGGCCCACAAAGATCCATATGCAAAAGATAAAGTTTCTCTTGGTTGGTGTCTTCAGTCTTGGGTTTGTAAGACTTCTTAGTGCTTTTCCCCATTGTACACGTGGAACACAAATGATCCTTGTGAAATGATAGTTTAGGAAGACCACGAACAAGTTCGTTTTTCGCCAAGTGATTAATAGCGTCAAAGTTAAGATGAGATAACCGTCGATGCCATAACCATGACTTAGTCTTCGATGCTTTGGAGAGAAGACATACGGGAGAAGCGGCCATCATGTCTTGTAGAGACAAAGTATACAAATTATTCCCTCGAGTGCCTTTCAATAAATCAACCCCTTCCAAATTGCGAATGAAGCAGGTATGCTCTCGAAAAGCAACTTCTAGGTTTGCATCACAAAATTGTCCCACAGAAAATAAGTTGTGACCGAGACCTTCCACGTAATACACTCTTGAAATTATAACATTCCCAATATGATATTCACCGTAACCCATTATCTTTGCTATATGATCATTTCCAAATCTAACCGTACCAAGAAACTTGCTGACGAAATTTCTGAGCTGAGAGCGATCTCCGATCATATGCTTGGAGCAACCAGAGTCCAAATACCAGAGAACAATTTGGACCACCTGTTTTCAATAACAATAGTAGACAATGCATTGGAAACTATTGGTTCCGGAGTGTTAGCAGATACAGATATAGAATTATCAGAATTGCTAACATTTTTGAGATCCTTAGATTTCCTGCTTTTTCTAATGTGAGTTTTAGCACTAACAGGTTTTACTGTTCCAACTTTCTTAGGTTTTGGATTATTCGCGGGCACTACAGTGGGAGTAAACCTATTTAAAGGGCACTTGGTTCCTACGGTAGTGTCAGTGTTCCTAGTTAAAGGACACGCTTGTGTTTTGGTAGCCTTGGTACTCCTAGTTAAAGGGCACGCTTTCTTCACTTCAGTGGGAGTGATCCTAGTTAAAGGGCACATATTTCCTACTATAGTGAAAGTTCTACCAGTGGGACGCCACATCCAACCAACTTGGGTTAACACTTTCCCAGTCGGTTTCCATTCTAATCCATGTTTCCGGGCATGCATCTCATTCACATGGTCAATAAGGCAAGAATCATGACGACTAGAAAACATACATTCATTGCAATTCCAACATTTTAAATTAGAATTCACAGTAGGCTTAAAACGCTGCACAACCGCAGAGCCGTTAGGTTTAGCTACATGATTCTTTTTATTCAAAACAGAAATAACATTCCTAGGATGGGCTTCTACTTTCTTCTTCACTTGACTACTAGATGGGGGCAAGATCCTATCATTCTTCTTGTTTCTCTTAAGCTTAGATCTTTGAGCCTTAGTAGTGGTGCTTACTCCTGTAGAAAGCAACACGGGAATATTAGAAGCTGGTTTGGATTCCGCCTTATCTTTAGTGACCAAAGTTTGAGATGGTTTAGTCCTAGGGCCCTTGTTAAGTGGTGTGACGGCAATAAGGGTTATTTTGATTGCACTAGAGGACGATGCTGAGATAGTGGCTGCGTTATCCACAACATTCTTACCTTTTAGAGTACGAAGTGTTTCCTTTAACTCAGCCAAGACCAGATTCTTATCACAAATTTGTTCCCTTAAATCAGATATTTCCATCGACTTTCGATTCAATTGTTCAATCAATGATTGATTCTGTGCAGTGGTATTAGCACATGCGGGCTTTACTGAATCAAAGAGTCGTGTATTTTTCTGTTTTAAGTTATCAACTTTGGACAAAATCTTGGAAACTCGATTATCTAGATCAAGTTTAAGATTCTCAGCGGCCTCAAGTACGTTCACACAGTTAAGCTCCTTAGATTTCTCTATGTCTATCGGCAAAGATTGAGCAACCTTGTCACTTGGCTGACGCTGTTTTGATTGTAAATTCAATCGAAAATTCTTTTCAAAATTTGCATCATCGATATTAACACCTTCGAATGACGTTTCAAAGATTTCTTGAATAAATTGTTGCTTGCATTCAAGTGAAATACAATGTGTTTGAATCTCATCAAAACGTTTTGAAAGCGAAGAATATGAATCTTGAAGCTTTAAAAATTCAGCGTCAGATTCGTGACAAGTACTATCTACCACAGTATGCACAGATTCAACATTATGCACAATAGAATCATTATCAACACTTGTATTCACACAGACAGAGACTATATCATGAGACATCACTTGATTCAGAAGCATATCATTATGGCGTGAAACCCGTTCTATTTCAAGTAAACTGTTTTCATAAGCATCTTCCATTTCATTGAAAACACGTCTAACTTCTTCTATTTCCAAAAACAAATCTTGATCAATATTACGAAGACAAGCTTTAACATTGTTTACAAACGGAACAATTTCATCTCGAAACGCAGCTCTAGTGTGCTCAAAGTTCCATTCACCTTCCGTTATGGCCGTGGCCGTCGTACGTTCCAAAATGACCTTGTCAAACTCGGCTAAGTACTGGTGAACCGTATTTATGTTAACGGACGCCTTACTTACCGGTGGAATTAACTTCGTTAAATCTTTTTTGACGAGTGTAGGAGACGTACTAGGAAGGTTTTCATTTGACAAACTTTGGGGCACAAGAACTGTTAATTCTGCTAATTCCTTTTGTAAGCGAATGCGTGTCTTTTTCGAAAATTTATCTTTGTTATGTTGATCATAATCAATTGTATGGAATTTTGAAAGCATTTTAGAATGAGTTTCATCCCCAAGTGATTGTGTCTCCTCAGTACTACGAACAAAAGGTGCTTCTTTCGATTTGCCAATTATGGTCATATCATACAGACCGGGAATATATTCCTGAGCTTGTTTTGCATAACCGGGATTAGGTGGTAAATCTTGAAGACGCTTAAGTTCGAATTCTTAAAATGATTTAGTTAAAAGATGAACCTTTTCTGTGGAAGCGTATTGTTTTAAAAGCTGTTGTTCTTTGAATTTAAGAAGTTTGGTAGCATTAATTTCCGATTCAACCTTTTTAGACTCGAGAGTTTCGAAATCCATTTTAAGTTTCTGAAAATCATTGACAACCGACTCTTTTTCTTTTAATTCATTGGAAAGATTAGCTTTTAATGATTCTATTTCTTTCAAGTGTTCAATCTTTTCAAAACGAAAGTGGTCAAATTCAGAACATGTTATTTTCTCTTCTTGAGGGACCATTTCAAAAGTTTTGACCTTTTCTTTATGCAACGCAAGCTCAACAGTTAGGGTGGAATTCGTATCTACGGATTGTCTGAGGGCCATATGCATTTGATCAATAATATGTTTAGGCACCATGACCAAATCATGTTGAGCATAAGATTCCATACCCGTCGCAACATTTGGTTGAGGTTCACTCAAATGTGTAGAATTGGGTACCACATCATTTGAGTTACTAGTTCCCGAATGCTGTTCGAGGTTGTCATTTTCATGCCCAACTTGATGTTGGTTATTATCAATATTATTGGATGTGGTTGGTACCTCACTGATGACATCAGAACCGTAGTGAGAGAGATTAGCAACGAGAGCAGCTTGGGCAGAGTGAATGTCATCACAATCCGAATCGTATGCATCAAGATCGTCCGCTTGATAAGCTGCATTAGAAGTGGAAACAACTACAATGCCTTCAGTATCTGCTGCCCCTGGGTCTGCCAGAAATGCCAACTCCTCTGAATCCAAAATCTTCCACTTAGACTGAGCATCAACCAAATACATCTTCTCACGAAACCATGCATCATCCCTTCTCCTTTTCGGCTGAGTGCATTCCCTAGCCATATGACCTTGTCCTCGGCAATTGTAGCAAGTCACAACCTTCTTAGGACCAATAGGACTCCCATTTCCACTAGCTTGAGCATTCACAGCTTGATTGTTCCCAGTCCTTGTAGGAGGTCCATATGAATTTTGCCTTCCCTGAATAGGTTGCACCGTCACTTGACCATCTTGAACAGTGGCTTGTTGTCGAGGATTTGATGATGTGCGGAGCTGATTGTTTGTTGGTGGAAATCCTCTAGTGGCAACAAGTTTTGACAAGTAGGCGGTGAGATGGTTTAGAACATCAGCTGCCGTATCATTTGGAGTAAAGACCGGTGCTTGGATTGGTGGAAGTTCATTAGAGTAGAAAGCTTGTGCTGGTTGTGCTTCTATTGGAAAATATCCTTGCTGAGGAGTATAGCCCAATGGAGAAGTGTTGGCTTGTGATGGTGATGTTTGATATGGTGGTTGCTGTTGAAAAGATTGTTGATGAACACTTTGTTGATATTCTTGTTGTGACATCATTGGTGGTTGATAAGATGGTTGCTGTGGTTGCTGATAGATGTGTTGTGGTGGCTGCTGCAAGTATGATGGTTGTTGATAAGTATAAGCCATGTTTTGTTGAGAAGCATACATTGCAAGTGGATCATGAACTTGAGGTGTAGACAACCGAGCCTCGATCACATGGCATTCATGTTGTTGAAGAAAAACTTGAAGTTGATCCACATTGGTGTTATGCAAGTCCTTAGCCAATTTAACATCCGTCACGTATTTTTTCCATTCGGGAGGAAGAGTGTTCAAATACTTGGTGTTCAATTGAAAGGTAGGAATTGCCATGCCATAGATGTTAAGCTCATTCAACAATAGGGTAAATCTCAGATAGTAATCATTGAGAGTCTCCCCTGGCACATAGGCAAACTTATCAAAAGTATCATAAAGCTTACACTCTCGTTCTTGTTTAGTTAACGAGGTGCCTTGCATTAGAACACGAATTCTATCCCATAACTCTTTGGCAACTTTATGTTTGCTGACGAGTTTGTAGACATCTGGAGGAAGAGCTTGGAGAATGATTTTTGTAGCATACTTATCACATTTATCTTGAATCTTCATATCTCCAGTCAACTCACCCGTTGTGCGAGGACGAGTGGTCGTACCTTCCGTCACAGTACCATAATCTAATGGTCCATTGAGCACCGATGCCCAAATTAGATGTCCATTTTCCTTGTTCAACATATAAAGTTCCATTCGGGAAGCCCATTCCTCATACATAGTCTTCACCAACATTGGTGGACGATTATCCGTACCCGAGAGGATGGACTTATCCGTAAGAGATGTATACTCCATTTCAATAAGTTAAGATTTACAAAGTTGATCGAACAATGAAATAAGGTTAAGTATTTTTGTGTTGAAGTCGAGAAACAATGTTAAAATCCCTTAAAATATGTTCTCGATAAACCAAAAATTCCAAGACAAAATTACACACGATCGAAATTTTTTATGGAATAATTTTTGGTTTGTCGGAAAGTCTAGATCGGAATGCCAGATCGGAATGTCAGATCGTAATACCAGATCGGAATACCAGATCGTAATGTAACACTGTCGGAATGATGATGGTATCGGAATGCCTAGATCGCAATGCAGAGCGGTCGAAATGTTCAGATCGCAAAGAGCTATCGTAATACTCAGATCGCAAAGCCTATCGGAATGTTCAGATCGCAAAGCCTATCGGAATGATTCAGATCGCAAAGTGGATGTCAAAATTCGAGCAGAGTAACGACTTAACAAACCTTCCTTATACCCGTCGGAATCTCAGATCGCAATAGCTATCGGAATGATTCAGATCGGAATAAGTGATAAAAATCCAACGATCGCAATGTAGAAACCTAACCCTTTCCGATGGTTAAGTTATTGCGATGGAGGCCCAAGTACAGTTGTACTTTCCGATGGATGTTGCTGCTGAAATTTCGGAATGTAGAACACACCCTTTTTTGCACTTTTGATCCAAGAAAACTGAAGTTTTAATGAAAACCAAGATACCAAGAACACGTTTAAGCACAAATCCCTATGTTACACTACTTGATACTACGATCAAAGCAAAAAAATTTGAAGATTTCGGCAAAACACACTTATACAATACGAATTGTTTAGAAAACAATACGCAACACAAAAACAAACCTATATTTCATCCCAAGCTCTTGATACCATTTGTAGATTTGTAAATCTATGCTTATGTTTTTAGAGAGAGAAAGAGATAGAGAAATGGTGGATTTCACACTTTAGAGAGAGAAACTAAGAAAGAACTATGTGTAAAATAATGAAAACCACACCCTCTCCATCAAAGGAGAGGGTTTATATACCCAAGCCCTTGTCATGGGCTTGGGCTTACATTTGGGCCGGCCTACACATGTTGTAGGATAGGCTTGGTGTTGTTTGTTAAGTAAAGACATGTAACTAAACTACGAGCTATTACATGGACTATCGTTGGAGTGACCGATCCTTCTTAATACGTAAAACGTATTTCCAACATACTTTCAGTTCTTCAATAAAGTCATGAAATTCTTTCTTAGCCATGCCTCCCACGTACCATGAACCTCTTCATTGATGCAAGGATCCCATCGAAGAAAATTATGCACATGTAGCACTATTCAAATTTATAGCATATACACATAAAAATACTTCAGACTCATTTATTATTTAAAGTTATACGATGTAGTAAGTAAAAACCTTGAAGCGCGTCCATAATACATCATGGGATTAGTGATCAACATCTGTCCAGGCGTTCCAAGAACCATGACAGGATCTCTTCAACATAAATGATATGGAACGAACAAGACGTGGATTTTCAACAAACCTACATAATGGAAACAAATAAGTATATATCTCACAATTTATTCGATATTACAATGCACAGGTATATACACATAGTTAGTATCAATAACCCAAATCTCTTCTCGCTGTGATTGATCAAAAGGGCGCTTCTTTGAAGATGTAGTTTTACGAGAATCGTATTGACCTCACACCCGTGGACAACTATAATATCATGTACTTCACCAAGGTGAAGAATTACATGTTTTTTACTAGTGTAATATCTAGATAATATTGTTAGTTGTTATAAAATTATTTTATTTACTCTTTGATAGCCTCGAAAAAATGATTTTGGATGTAAATTTTGTATGGATAGGCGGACGAGTTCGTTTACTGATCGGTTCTCTTGGAACTACAACGACTCCTAGTAATTCTCCATGCCCTTCAACATGTCAAAGTGATTTTCCGGGATCTTCAGAAAATGACAAGAGGTTTTGTATTTTAACTTCATGATATAGTCACGGTAAAAAACAGTCATGTCATTACCGTTAACACATTAGAGAAAGGAGTTCAAATTGGCCAAACTTTTTCCCTATGAAAAGTCTTATAGGAAGACCTTGGCAAGAAACACCTCGCCAAAAATTATCAGGTTTTAGTCAAACATTACAAAAAAATTTCCTGTGGAAAAGTCGACGGGAAAAGTATGGGTCACGTCACCTGCATAATCTTTACCACTAATAACTTTGTACAAGTTTTGGTAAAACATGGCCCAACTCTTCCGGGGGATATGCCATCGGGTAAAGTGTGGATCCTCACCCATACAATTGATACCACTAATAACTTTAGTTAAGGACGGCCAATTGTGGTCAAACTATTCCATGTGGACATGTCGTCGTGAAAAATAGGACGGGAAAACTTACTGCCAAAATTATTGATACCAAAACGAGTCAAACGTTGACTACACTTTCCCCGGTGACATATCTCCGAGGAAATATCTGATTAAACTTGAAATATATCGTCGGGAAAAACCTCGTCACTTGTTTTCCTTTTTCTTGTAGTCTTAGACCTTAGCTACGAATCTTACTAGTCTCGTACATCATCGTGATGTGATAACACGTGTGTCTATGAAAAATACGTATGTATTTAAATGCACAAATGTACCAAAAAAATTTACATATCTTAATAAAAGAATAAAATATAAAAATAATATAAATACTAAATTATGTCGCTGATCAGTCAGTGATATAAATGGAATATTGATGGATTAGTAACATTCCATAATCCATCAACAATTAATGACAAATTACTGACTGAATACCATGTGTATCTTCTCTCATCACTAATATGTCGGAGTACTGTCAGGAAATTGTGACGTGATACTGTCGGGAAATTGTGATGGAGTACTGATTGAATTTTGTGCGTCAGAAATCAGTCGCTATTTTGTGAGGAATCCGTCACTAACGATGTACGTCGGTAATCTGTCGGTAATTTTGTAAGTAATTATTGACGGATTTTGTCTAGTCGATAAATCCGGCAGTGACGATAAACCCGTCTGTGAAGCCCTCTTTTGTAGTAGTGTGGTTCCCATTTCATCTGCTTTGCATTTTAAACTAAAATTTTATTGAACGTATATCGTGTGTTGATCATCATCTCTTCGATAAACATAGATAGTGTGTTGCTTTGATGTTGCATATGTCTAGTCTGATCATGTTTCATCTATCATGTACATATATATGTATTTTAGTGGCATATTGTTGTTTAGTTTCAAGTTATGAGGAGTATAATTTTGTTTAGTTGTTATTTCATGGAAGTATATATAAATTAAATAGAGTCATATGGGGTATGGTGGAGGGAGAAAACAAGATCTGAATGATAAAAAGTTTGCTTTGTAAGATCTATGAATATGTAAACATAGAGGTAACGTTTTTAGGATTCATACTTTCTATTTAAAATATCTGAAAGGTATTTACAAGATCTACTATGAACATGTAAAAACATAGGGTATAACAGGTTTTTTGGGTTGCAAAGAGTTGGATTTTGTAACAAATTGGGTAAATGTAACAAATATAAATCAGGTACATACTATGAACATGTAAAAATATAACATCTACATGTTTAGATTAAGTATATATAAAATTAACCCTAAAAGAAAGAAGAAAGTTAAAGCGTACTCATAACGATACTTATATAATCTATATAAAACAATTAAAAACCACAAACACAATCTTCAATGTTGATGTTACATTTTTAATATTTAACTAAATAGCTCATCAGAAGCTCGATTGTGAAGAGCGCTAGGTTCCGTACCATAGGATATTACGCTACATGGCACGACTTACAACGCGTTCCAATACACGTGGAGAATGTTGTAAAGCAATTGGTGCCAGGGCTACTCTACCAACGTGAGTTGTAACTTACGAACTTTTTTTATTTAATTGTGAGTTTTCTATATGTAGCCTATGGAAGAAGGAAAATTAATGGAGGGCACAAAAGAAGTTTAAAATGTTCAAGGTAAGGGCACGTTTAAATTGCTACACTTTTTCGTGTTATAACCTATGTTTTCAAGATTGAGATCATACATGCTCAAGACTGATTTTTTGTTTGTAAGATTCGAGATCGTAAGATAAGATCAGGATTTTAAAATCATTTTATAATGTATTTATTAATATTAACTGTAATATTCTACTCGTATAAATTTACAAATAACTATTTATAATAAACATACAAATATATGAATGTTCTCTAGAAATATTTTAACAAATGTTGTCTTATATTATGATTATGAAATGTTTTAAAATATCAACACACTATGGTTATGATCGAGAACTTATAAGATCGTAAACCTGCAAAGATATTATGTAGAATCCGAATCGGTTTTATCATGCAATATCACAAAATCGTAAAATTCGGTAATCTTGATTGAATTCCGAATGACCGAACTTTTTTTTTACCAAAGGTAAATTGCATTAAAACAAAAGAAAAGGTACAATGTCAAAAAAGACAAAGACTAAGAAGCAAGGACAAACCCCTAAACTTCTAGCTTTGGCATCAAAAAACAAAATGGCCATGGACAATTCCCATGCTCATATCAACAAGTACTAATACAAAATAGCAACTAAATCTAATGTAGATAAAGCTACTAACTCCTATCAAAACTTAATCCCAATTGATGAGGACCAAGCTACTGCTCTTCAATGGCACACCAAAAGAATCCATCACTTAGTTCAAGTAAGATTCCTACTTCAGAATCCTTGGCAACCCTCAATACAATCCACAAAGGGAAAATACCAAGAGCAGCCAATCCATCCCAATAGAACCTCTAACCAAAACTAAGTATAGGGAAAGCAAGCCATAATAAACCTGCATAAATCGCCATCTGAACAAGCAGAATCCATAGAGTGGTGCCAGTGTAGCACATCATATCTATTGCCTCCTCAAAACCCCTGTCTATGTAAAACCCAGTGGGAAACCATAAACAGGGGAAAGAGTACAACTAGATATGAATCCTCTCAAGATGCAATAACCAAAAATACCTATCAGCTCAACAATAAACATATACATGGTTAATAAAGATAACAGGGAGGACTAGGCATCAAAATAACAGGTTTGGCAACTAAAAAATTGTTCAAATAGGCAGTAAATGGGAGAAATGCACCATACCAAGCAAGACGGCACATCTTTCAGCACGCTCTAGCTGGCATAGTACACTTCCCCAAACACTACCCATAAGCCCACTAGTAGCACATCAAACCTAAACATAACCAATCCAGAAATTCCTCCCCCAAGCTCCCTAAAGATAAGAGCTGAAATCATAACAAAAGGTTAAATAACAAGGTAAACAATACCATAACTGATCTTACCATAAGTGAAAACCAAAGGAACTATGCCAAACTACAAAGCAAGGCAGCAGCAACAAGTCTTCAACCAATAGTAACAATCTGGTGCAATAGACAATTGAAACCACCTTCTGTTACATTCCCAAAAACCCGTCCCACCATGGGACCAACACCACCACAAATCAAAAAAATCACTCGCCATCATCATCCATCAATTCACTAAAACCCTCATCATCAATAACCTTAAACTTATCCTTATTGACTATAGGAAAGTTCCTAATCTTAGCAGCCTCTAAAACGTCGGGAGTAGTCTTAATACTAAGGCTTAAAATTCTCGTCCTGATAGAGTTACAAATGATATTGAACAAATCATTCTCACTCCTAGATGAACCCTCAAACAATCTGATATTCCTTTCTTGCCAAATATAATAAATAGCAGTGCCAAGCAGCAACCTTTGAATGACACTCCAAATCTTATTACTAGCAGCGAAATTAACAAACCTAGAAATTACTTGAGCCCAATCATTTGAAACATTAACTAAATTGACCAAGCACTTGAGCCTTTCCCATACCCTTCTAGTAAAATGACAGTTAAAAAAGAGATGGCTATGAGAATCCTTACACTGTTTGCAAAAAGCGCAAGACATGTCTGGAACATTCAACCATTTCGAGAGCCTATCTTGTGTCTTAAGCCTCCCCTTCACAGCCAACCAAAGAATAAAAGCATGACTCGGGACACACTGATTAAACCAAACATGATTACACCAGATAACATTAGCCGAATCATCCTAAATACCTTTCCAAACTTCAGAAACACTAAAGGTTTTAGTCATACCTTTTTTATCCACCCAAATGATTTCATCAGCAACATCCGACTTTATCACAGGAACATCAATGTTGCAAATTTCAGCATACTTTTCATTCCAATCATCAGGCAGCTTCCAAACTTTATCATCAATAAGGTCAGCAACTTTGACCTTCATAGCAAATCTATCAGCAGCCAAAATGTTAGACCTAACCAAATTACATAAAGGAGTTCCATTCTTCCAGTTATCAAACCAGAAAAAACAGTCTTTCTACTCCCAATTCTAACCTTGACAAACCGTCTAATAATATCTCTCGTATGAAGAATTTGCTTCCAGGTCCAAGAAGTACGTTTTCTACTATTTGCAGACCAAACACTCTCACCTTTAAGCAACTTGGATTTAACCCAACTAACCCAAATAGACTTTCTGTTAGTTAAAATGATCCACAAATGCTTAGCCATAAGAGAAATGTTGATGTCATAAAGAGACTTAAGGCCAAGGCCACCATCACTTTTCTTTTTACATACCTCTTTCCAAGAAATACTATGCTTATAACCTTGCTTCCCTTCCGCCATCCAAAGAAAGTTCTTTAACAGCTTATCAACCTCATCACAAATACTTTTAGGCAAAATAAAAATGGAAGCCCAATAAGTACTAAGAGAACAAAGGACAGAAGCCACAAGCTGTAATCTACCAACAAACGATAACAACTTATTTCTCCAATCCCCAATCCTTCTCTTAACCTTATCTAAAAGAGTACCACAATCAACACAAGATAGCTTCCTAGCATCAAGGGGAATACCTAAATATTTGACAGGCAGACTACCTACATTATATGGCATAACCAACCTAATGTCATTTTGAACCCTACGATCAACATTCCCAAAATAAACCGTACTTTTATTCATGCTTGGCCTTAGACCAGAAGCCAAGCAGAATTCATCAAGAGCTCTACGTAAAACACAAGCTGAAATAAAATTACCGTGACAGAACATCAGCAAATCATCCGCAAAGCACAAGCTAACAATCTCAAGCTTCTCACAGCCCCATTGGTATTTGAACTTCTTTTCCTCCTTAATCTATCTCTTAAGCATTAACATAAAAACTTCCATAACCATGGTAAACAAGTAGGGTGATATTGGATCACCCTGTCTGAGCCCACGACGGGCTTTAAAAAAACCATTAGATTCTCCATTAACACTAATGGAGAAAGAAGCAGATTTCAGACATATCATAATCCAACCTACCATAGTTTTATGCAGACCAAATTGGAGCAAAATGCCTTCAAGAAACTCCCAAGATATCGTATCATACGCCTTCTAGATGTCAATTTTAAAAGCACGTCTAGGAGGTTTATGTTTGTTAAAATATCCACACATCAATTCTTGGGCAAGCATGATATCGTCACTAATTAACCTTCCTTCAACAAAAGCACTTTGATTAGCACTAATAGTATCCCTAAGAACTTCTTTCAATCTATTTGTAATAACCTTGCTGATACATATGTAAGCAACATTGCAGCAAGCAATCGGCTTAAAATCAGTAACAAGACATGGAAGATTACATTTAGGAATTAAGGATATAAGAGTAGTGTTAAGCTCACCTAACATCTTACCCTTAACAAAGAATTCCTTCACTGCCATACAAACATCCTTTCCCACCACATCCCACGAAGACTTGAAGAACTTCGCTGTATATCCATCTGGTCCTGGTGCCTTGTCATCATGGATATCAAACAGGGCAGTTTTAATTTCATCATTAGAAACCTCTCTAATCATATGAATAGCAGCAACAGAGTCCACTTTCTTAACAAAGAGTTCATCAGGTTTTTCAATGGGAAAAACTTCATCACATGTACCAAGGAAGTTCTAAAAATGATCAACAAAAACCTTGGCAACAGCATCACCAAAAAAATTCTTCCCATTAACATCTTTAACACTTATAATCCTACTTCTTTTCATCCGCCCTTTTATCATCTTGTGAAAATAAGCACTATTACGATCCCCCTCATTTAACCATTCAATCTTAGCTTTCTGCCTAAGAATTTCATCAAGAGCAGCACTTCTATACGTACTATTGAAAACCATCTCAACTTCTTTAAGAAACACGTTGTTAGGATCAAAGTCCAACTCAACTTGGACTTTCTTCAGCTCAAACCTAAGCATTTTGACTTTATCGAAAACATTCCCATTTCTCTTGTTCAATTTTCTAAGATGATACTTCATGGCTTTAAGTATTTTAACTAGAACAAACATAGCAAAACCATCCACATTTATACCCCAATGCTCCTTAACCATGTTACGAAATTCCTCCTTATGCGCCAAATAATTCATAAATCTAAACGTGCGCTTCCTACCTTTCTTAACATCATTAATTACCAAAACAGCAGGGCAGTGATCAGAAACAACATACGGAAGGAACCTAGCATAACTAATTTCAAACAAATCAATAAACTCAGTGTTGCTCATTATTCTATCTAAGTTCTTCATTATCCCATTTTCAGGGTCTTTTCTTTTCTGAACCCAAGTAAAGAATAGTCCACTCATAGGTAAGTCTTCAAGGTCTAACCCATCAATACACTCCCTGAAATCCCGCATACTATGATTTTTATCAAAATCGCCCTTAGAGTTCTCAACAGAACTAAGGATAACATTGAAATCACCTAAGAGAACCCAAGGCTTCTGATTAATAAAGACAACATGATTTTGAAGATTAATCCAAACTTTGTTCCTATCATTAGGCGTAACTTCACCATAAACAAAAGAAATAAAAAATTTCCTACTGTCATGGATAAGAGTCACCTCAAAGTGCATAACCTGATTACTAAAAGATAACATAACATCATGAATATCAGCCGTATCCCATCCCACACAAATTCTGCAACCCTTAGGACTCACAATAGAGTTAGAAACCCACTCCCACTGACCAAACACATTCTCACAAACAGAAGTCACTTTCTTCTTACAAAGTTGAGTTTCAACAACCGCACACATTTTTAAATTGTTCTCACTAATTAATAATTTGATTTCATCTTGCTTAGAGGTGTTAGACATACCTCTAATGTTCCACGCAGCAATTTTGATATCCATTAACATAGAGATGATGAAGCACCATTACCCTCTTTTGATACCTCCGCCATACTAGACTTACCCGGGCCTGAGATAGTATCTTGGACCATGAATTTAGCATGAGCAGAAGAATCATTACTGACTTCCTCCACCATTGCATCCACATACTTAGAAATATCATCAACATTCTTCTCAACAATCTTAGCCTTGTAATACTTAACCATACCAGCAGACCACTTATTCTTAACTTCATCCGAGAAATGAAGACCCGACAAACAGAAAAGATCCACTTCCGCCATCTGCCTCATCTACACCAACTCAAGAGCTCTTTGTTTACCACTTTTAAGCGCATTCTCATATACCACAGTAAAAGCTTGACTATGAGACACACCCGTTTTCTTCATTTCTTCATCAACAATCTTCTTGGCATGCTCAAAAGCATTAAACTCAGCACTTCTATTACATTCATCAATCTCAACAGATAAGTCATTGATTTTCTTCGTTACTTCTTCAACTTTCAGTTTCTTTATAAAAAAATCACGCCTCTTCTTATAATAACCTTGAACTTCTTTAGGCCATTCCATAACCACCTTATCATCTATCTGCTGACCCATATCACATGCAACATCAATATTAATCTTAAGATTTTGTAAATCTTGTTCTTGAATATCTGCAACTCTCGCTTCCGATAAAGCATGAAACCTATTTTCAACCTTAAAATTCTTACTAGCAATTACCTTGACATTTCCACCATCAGATTTCTTTTGTTTCTTACTACCCTCTACCTCAGAAGTCTTAGCCATGTCTTTACCATTAACAGAAACAGGAACAAACACCCAATCCTTAGCGTCTTGACTCCTATTCATACTTCCACGACCATTTACACCCCCTCTTCCACGGCCACTCATCCCACCTCTTGTCAAAGAATTACCCCCTCTAGTCCTATTGACTCCACCTCTAGCATAATAAGAATTATTAACCGGAGTTTGATTAGTTTGGGCTCTTGCCGTAACATTAGCATTATTCACCATTCTATTACCAGGAAATGATTGCCATCCATCATTAACATTTCCACCCACATTCACTTTATTGTTGCCTATAATTTTAGGCTCTAAACTCACACTCTTTTCAGCCTCAGTCAGGACCCTATTCTTACATCCCTTAAAACTATGTCCAAAGACCTTGCAATGACTACAAACCGGAGGTTGCCAAGCATATTCTACCTTTAATTCCATACTTCTACCTAGCTCATTATACCAAATTTCCACCTTGTCTAAAATACCATCAGCCGCATCAACTTCAACCACAACTCTAGCAAATGTCGCTCTCCCATTACCTTTCTCACACATAGCAGTTATCACCTTGTCCATAACAATAGGAGTTCCCAATCGACTAGCAATTCTACTAATACCCTCGTTGTTCCATGCCTCTAATGGTATGTTAAAAATCTTAACCTATAATGGCACTCTAGTCGACTCCGGTTTATCAAAACAGATACCAGCAGTCCACCTTTGAACAAAGAGCGTTTTTTGATCAACAAGCCAAGGGCCATTCTCAATCACAGTTTGTAAGCCATCCTTAGACTTAAACCTAAAAAAATACAGCCCTTCATTAACAATGATGTCCTCCAACTGATACGCCCTCCACATTCTTCTTAGATGACTAACTATCTCCCTATGACTCATCTTAAAACCCACAAAATACCCCACAACAGTAAGCCCCCACCTCTTACTGCCTTCACAAATAATCGGATCCATATCAACCATCTTCTTACCATCCTTGTTCACAATACATGGAATTTTCCTAAGCTTGTTATCATAGGAAGAGTCATTACCCTTAACAGCATTACTAAAAGAGACTGCACTCTTAAAATTACTCTTATTAGCTAAAGAATCACCTTGCATAACAACACCTTGCATACCTTGACTCCCAATAGCACTACCACTATCACTATCACCATTAACAACCACACTATCCTTAGTGTTATTAATCTTACTAACATCATTAACACCTAAAACACTAATATTAGGCAAACTAGGAGTAGAGTTAACAACATTAGAACTATCAGACACATTATTCTTAGCATAAACACTATTTAACTCAGGAAACATATCATTCAAGCTATCATTACCATTCGCACCTAAATTGGAATCAACAACATTCACCTCAGCCTCATCCATTACAATTTCATTCTTCTTACCCACATCAGCAACAACACTCTCATCCCCAATAACCTTAGCTTCATCACTTTTCTCACCTTGAGAAGATCCTTTCTTGAAATTAACTTGAGAAGATGCTTGAGACATGGTTTCAACTCAAACATGTTTCATAGTAACCCTAAGATCTGGATTCATAGTCCTAGTGGTTTTCATTGGTTTTAATGATGACTTAGGCGTCTTCTTCATAACATGAGAGTTCAACGGCGGAGGAAAATCCGACGCCGGTGAAGGGTTAACCACCGGGGGTGGATTAACCATGGGGTTTATGGGTGAATCAGACATGAATCATTTTATTTAGTACGAGGTTATGAAATGATTAAGAAATGATTTAAGGAAACGGAATAATAAATGGGTATAATCTAAACAGTAAAACCCACTTAATAAAATGTATTTATTTTGGTGAATAAGAGAAATTTTATAACTTATTATAACTTGTAAGGTACTTAACCTTAAATATAATGTGCGCTTTGTTAAAAAAAATATAATGTGCGACCAATTGGTGTGGGACCTTTTTTTAACGATGATCAGATTTAAATCCAATTGCAAGACACTAGTGAAAGAAGAAATTACAAAGTGACAACACAAACACTTTTAGGATCTGAGATTCATTTCAAGCAACTAGCATGTAAGCACTTATCCTATTCAATAAAAATGCGAGAAAATCATACATTGTTCTATGAGAATGTCCTTTCTATTAGGTTTTAAATCAAAGTAGGTATGATATTTGTTGTAGTGCCAAATTATCGACAAGGTTGTTTGTATCACTACATTTGATCAGATTTTAGTATGCTTGTTAAGAGTTAACGTGTCACTCCACTTGATTGAACCGTTGGCGTCTTTCAGGAATAAATCGCATATATTTCACAATCTCGAAATCACACTACTACAAAATTGGGTTTAGAGACCCCCTTATCAAGACCCTTTCTTAGAAAAAACAGTCTGAGTAATTGTTTTTCACAGCCTAAAATATATTCAGACCGGTGATAAAGATAAAACCCGATTCCAATAATAAAAAGAAGTTCAGACCGGTTTCTAAACTAAAAACAAGTCTCATTTAGGTCTAATCTGGACCGGTTCTAATTTTGAAACCCGACTTGTACCTATTTGTTTACATGCAAACATGTTTTAGATAAGGAACACGTCTCATTATTTTTCCCAGATTGTGAGCGGGACATTTCCCCCTTTATTCTTTTCAACATTTTCAATGAAATTTCAAATTAACCTACTTGCTTTTTCTATCTCATTTCTTTAGCCCCACAGTCCCACAGTCCCACACACACACTGCTGTCATACCACCATGGCACACCTCTATCATCACCACTGCCCATTTATGGGCTTCTTTATATTAAAGGTTTGTAAAAAACTTGCTTAATCTGTCATTTTTTATAACTATTTCGTAGTCTTTTAAAAATTTTCTGTCTGGTTTTTATTTCCCAAGTCAGATATGTTAACTGTATTTTATTTCTTTTGGGTTGTATAGGTTAAAGCTCACTTTCTTTATTAGCCTTCATCTCATATTTGGTAACAAATACTAGAGGTTATGTGAGCAAATTAGAGCTACTTAGGTAGATGATTCATGTGGTTCAAGCTTGCACATAAGGTGTTTGATAAAATGCTTAATTATGTTTTTATGTATGTTTTTCACATATAGGATGGAGATCTATAATATTGAGCTCGAAGGCTTTCGAAGTTCTTGATGATCTATAAAATTGAGCTCAAGGTATGAAAATATGTATATATTTATGATTGTTACTACTTGTCGTGCAGACGTGTGGGTCGACCAAAATAGATAGACGTGTGGGTCTACCACAATAGCTAATCACATGTCCTCAAATTTTTTTAGCAACCGCCTCGATGAGATAACGGTAATGTGATTATAAAGTATATAACGAGTATAGTGGTTGTCACAGTTTTTTACAGGTAGGGGTGTCATTCGGGTTATCGGGTCAGATTTAAGCCTTATCGGATCGGGTCTTATGGGGTTTCCAAAACATAAAACTTACCACAAGGCCGCAACCTGATCGTATAAGGAAGCGGGTTATCGGGTTAGGGTCTATCAGGTTATCAGGTTTGTCGAGCTTATTGGGTCACTGGGTTATCGGGTTAAGCATATTATCAATTACAAATTAACAAAAAGCCATATATCATGTACTAAGGTACATACATGTTGGTCAAATATCAACATGTACATGTTTATATCACTATTAAGTCACTCTCCTGTGTACCATGTAGATGTTTATAATTCTTACACGTAAGATCTATGGCTAAGTTTCCTTGCATTTGGATGAAGAATCTTCATTAGAGAAGGACGTGTGTTTTAAATCAAAATGGTATGATTTAACTCATTATCTTAGAATGAATATCTATATTATTTAGAAGCTTACAACTCTTAGAGGTTAGTCTATTATAGCTAGTGAGATTATAAGATCTTTGCGTTCTACAAATGTGTGATTTTGTATGCGACAATGACTTTGCACATGTGTATAATATGTTGCATCTTTATGGGCTACACGAGAAGCTTAATATGGTTTAGGCTGCATATAATGTGAGTTCACAGTGGATGCACCTTGATTTGAATTCAGTGTAGACAAGCAATTAATGTCTCCTTAGAGTAAATTTGTGGTGTTATTGTTAGGCTATATTGAGTCCGCTTAGTAAAGATGCTGAAATATTTGATAATGATGAACTTCAGTGTCACAAGAAAAGTCACAGTAAGGTTGAAAAGTAATTAGTAAGCTTGAAATCATACTTAGTAAGTTAGACAAAATAAACTTTAAAGATAGCAAGACTTTTTACTTCATTTAAACAAATCTTTTCATAAGTCTTATAAGGTTTATCGGGTTAGCCCGATAACCCGATAACAATATAGTTACAACCGTAACCAGTGGCGGAGCCATGTACAACTTAGTGGGGGCAACTGCCCCCAATGGTTTCTTAAATAATCACATCTTTTAGTGTTAACTTGTGGACTTAAATCGGTGTGCCCTCGATTCGAAATTGAAAATGCCCTCATTGCAAAAGATGATCTGGAAAAAAAGAAAGAAATAAGTGGTTTGATGAAGCGCGACTGAGTTCTTAGGGGAAGAATAAGATGAGGAAGATGAAGATAATGTTAAAAAAAATGAAGCATATCTAGACACATGTGAAGTACTACTAGTAATTTATTAATCATCTAATACAATTTCCTCTCTAGTAACATAGAATAGCAAATTCTACAATCTACTTAGAATGAGCTACGGTCCTAAACCTGTTATCGAAGTTTTCTTATGCATTATTTTCGAAGATCATACTTGTTTTGTCGAAGTAATCATATGCATTATTTTATCGTTGAAAAAAAATTTCGCCCCCTACGATCTAATTTTCGGGCTCCGTCACTGACCGTAACCCGACTCTATATCATTATCGGGTTTACCCAAATCTTTTAGTTTATGATGATTTGAAATATAGTGCAACAATATAATACCCATAAGATATTGGTGTATTTGTAGGTGACCGAGAACACATATACGTCAATACCACAACAAAAAGATTGCCAAATACTCAAAAAGCTGTTCAAAAAGTCGTTGCTTTGCTGCTAAAGTCTCTATTTTGTAAACGCCAAAACAAAAAGAAGCAGTCACTGCTGCTCAAAAAGATGCTAGAACAGCTGTTCAAAAAGTCGATGCTACACAAACGCCAAAACAAAAACAAGCATTCACGAATGCTCAAATGGTTGCTAGAACAGCTGCTCAAGAAGCTAAATAATAGATATAGGAGATACCATTGGTGTGAGAGGACCGTTATTGAATGCTACATATGTCCGTTAGATGATTCGTGATGATTCTACTTCAGGCTAAGATATGTACGAACTACTCTTTTTGTAGAAGGCATTTTGGAAATGTATGTTTAGTGCTAGAACTCTTTATCATCTAAGTTTAATTCTGGAATATATGTATTGACCTTTATGGTTTATTGGTTAAATTTTTTTTATTCAAAATTGTCTACATTTGTTATTTGCTGAATCTGTCTGTGTTAGTATATTGCTGGAAACAGGAACCTACCAGGATACTTTTGATGGGAATGGAAAGATTTATAAAAAAAACTTTTTTTAAATGGTAATCCAGACCGGTTTATTAATAAAAAAACCGGTCTCGTTATATAACCAAGACCCGTTATACACACCTAGAAAAGTCTTGATATTGATTTTAAGACTGGTTATGTAGCTGAAAACCGGTCTTGATTGTGATATCCCAGATTGGTTACATAACATGTCTCAAACTGATTTCACATGGAGAGCCCCCCACTTACAGACCCCATGAAAAACCGGTCTTGACGCATCCTACAACAGGTTTGGGATGTCCTTTTTGTAGTAGTGTCAAATTCTAAATAGAAACTGCGATCGGGAATTTTAAATATGTGAAGATCGGGCATTTTAAATATGTGAAGATCGGTTTCAGTATCACCATTGTACACCGGGCATCTAAGAGAATTAAGATTCTTTTGTTTATAACAAAGTTTCTTTGCAGTTGAAGCTAACATGACTCTTTCAAATCAAAGATCAGATCATCTCAATTCGTAAACAATGTTTTTTTTAACGGCAGTTTGGTGCAGCGGAGTATCTTGCGTGCCACCGAGGCACCAAGTCTCTCGACCCGAGTTCGAATCATCTCACGAAGTGAATATCAACCCCTTGCTAGTTATCCAGTTTCCCATTAAGGGGCTTCAAGTGCGATGGGATTCAAACCCGGCTGCCAATTCTTGAAAAATCCCTCACATAGAGAATGACAGGAGTCGAACCCGTGACCTCGTCACATGAAGACTATAACCAAATGCATCCATTCAACTGAGCTAAATTTCATTTACAATCCGTAAGCAATGTAATTTCATATAAATTATCTTGCAATGATTGTAGCAATTAATCAAATAATTGTATACACGACTTCAAAGCATGGAAAACGAAATAGACTTTAATAATGATTTAGATTAATTTATTAACGATATGTGAGGTGTCATGATTCAAGATATAAAAAAAAACGAAAGAATCAGCGACGCAGATTGTTGCCCGTTTGATTTCTCTTACTACGTAAATTATAATATATGAAGTGTTCGTACAGATAAATCTTTGTGACTGACATCCATGAATCACCTAGATCAAAAAGAAACATTAATATATTAAACGTGTTTCAGCAACTTATTTAACATATTAGCTTTATGGCCAACCTTGGGCTATAAATGCTTCCCTCTGAGTTGTATCAATTACAAATTAAAAATGGCACTACCAGACAGCTGCTGGTGGGAAGTGATAACAAACGGTACCAAAGATGAGCTCACTCTGGCGGTATGCGTGGCCATTTTACTGGCTACGTTATGCTACAAGATAACGCATTCGAGCTCATCACATGGTGCACCACCACTGCCGCCAGGACCCCGTTCATTACCAATTGTTGGGTACCTTCCATTTCTTCGTCCAGACTTGCACCACCAACTCACCGAAATGTCTCATACCTTCGGACCCATCTTTAAATTCTATTTAGGAAGCAAGCTTTATGTCGTCATAAACACCCCAGAATTAGCAAAAGTGGTTCTTCGTGAACACGATGAGACCTTTGCTAACCATGTAATAACAATTGCTTCCTCAGTAATAACATACGGAGGTCAAGATATTTTATTTGCGAAAGACAATGCCAGTTGGCGCCACCTTCGTAAGATATTAGTGTTTGAGGTTCTAAGCAACAAGAATCTTGAAGCTTGCAGAAATTTCCGAAAAGATGAAGTTAGAACAACCATTAAGAATGTTTTTAGTAGAATCGGCACCGCAGTCGACATTCGCGAGATTTCATTCTTGACATCTTCAAACATTGTAACAAAGATGGTTTGGGAAAACTCAACAGGTGGAGGGTCTAAAGATAGCAATCTTGGAGCTGAGTTGAAGACGGTGGCTGTAAAGTGTGTTCAGATTATCGATCGGGTTAATTTGTCGGATATATTTCCGATTCTTGCGTGGTTTGACCTACAAAGGGTAGAGCGGGATATGAAGGAACAACTTAACAAGGTGGATCAAATCTTCACAAGCATGATTGACGATCGAAACAAATATAACTCCATAAATGGAGTTGGGCATGAAGGAAAGAAAGATTTTTTACAGACGTTATTAGAGCTCAAGGATAAAGTAGATGGGAAGTCTATTAATATGTATCAATTAAAGTCATTACTATTGGTAAGCTTTATCTATTCTTGATACTCATTTCAAATTAGTTATATTTAAAGTGCAATATCATAAAATATTAGACTTAGTTTTGAGTTTTGACTGACTTGGTTAAATTGATGTGTTGTATTAGGACATTATGATTGGAGGAACCGATACAATGGCAACACTGATAGAATGGGTGATGGCAGAAATTATCCAGCACGATAACGTAATGAATAGAGTTCATGAAGAACTAGCGGAAATTGTAGGAGTGGACAATATTGTTGAAGAACATCATCTTCCAAAATTGCAATACCTAGATGCAACAATTAAAGAAACATTCCGGTTGCATCCTTTAAGCACCTTCCTTGTCCCTCGGTCTCCTAGCCAAGATTGCACGGTAGGTGGATATACCGTCCCTAAGGGTAGTACAGTCTTTGTGAATGCTTGGTCTATCCAACGGGATCCTAGCTATTGGGACAATCCCTTAGATTTTAATCCGGAGAGGTTCTTGACTAATGACCCAACAAACAAATGCGATTTTAAAGGAAATAACTTAAACTTTTTGCCTTTTGGGTCTGGGAGAAGAGTGTGTCCGGGTATCTCATTAGCCGAGAAAATGCAAACGTATATCTTGGCTTCCCTCTTGCACTCGTTTCATTGGAGCTTGCCCAAAGGTGAAATTCATGACCTTTCTGATAAATTTGGCGTGTCAATGAAGAAAAGAAAACCACTCATTGTTATCCCATCTCAAAGGTTGTCCAATGTGAGCCTGTATATGTAATATCATATGCATGACTTATCATCCATAACAATTAAGGTTGATATCTTATGAATTTGTGTTTGAATTCAACTTCTTTCGGACGTTCTGCAGTGACAAAGTTGAGTCGGGTTCTTTGTAATGTTAATAAAATGTATACCGACTTCTAGTTTTGACACTGTGTGTGTGAAAACTATGTGTGAAATAAATTTCTATATTTTTGCTTCCTTTTTCAAGTTATTTATAAATGTTAATGCCAATGAATAAGGATAAACGAACTATATAATACTATCTTGTTCGGATGTTCTGTACTTCTAAAACAACTTGTAGAAACAAGGTTCTCTAGCAGGTATTTTGAAGATTCTTGAAGCTAGAGACGATTCGTTCGTATAGAAACAAATGATATGATAATGTAATTCGTAAGTTTAGCGCATCCATAGCTTTCTACTACTGGTTTCTCGTGTACGATAAGGTGCCATTTTATATACTTTTCCTAATTATTTATCCCACTTATTCGTACAAATGCATTCTAAATATGCCATAAATCCTTTTTTAGGGTAAAAACTAAAAATACATTATATACTATTTTCAATGAGCCATTATATATAACTGACTTTTTTTTATGTCCTATATACCTTCACAGATACAAATATCTAGTCATGTCAATTTCAAAATAAAAACACAACCCTATTAAAATAAATCTAATGTAGTAATTCGAGTACAACCTGGTTAACTAGATGCGGATAACTTCGATCAAAGATGCATCGACAGAAAAGTAAGTAACCCCCTAAGGTATGTCCCTAATCTAACCGATTAGTTTTATTGATAAAGAATGCGTTGTGAATCTAGTCCCCCCTCGTCTCCTTTTATAGAGATGAGGGGGAACCGACTGTTACATAGTCCTATGGGTCGGGTTGGGCTGCGACACCACCAACCGACCTTTATTGTACTTAGCTATTTAGGAAACTAGGAACTTCTACCCTAGAAACGACATTAGGCTAACTTAGGCTAATAAGGACTATAAACCTAACAATTTCCACCTTAGGCTTATATTAGCCTATCCCAACACTCAACAACTCCAAGTAGTGTTGTAACTTGCGTCTAGGTATCACCTTTGTCAAGGCATTCGCAGCATTGTGTTCAGCATCCACCTTGAGAACTTCAACCGTCTTTGTATCCAAGACTCCTCTGAAAAAGTGATAACGCACATTGATGTGCTTAGTCCTATCATGAAAAACATGATTCCGCGATAGATGAATCGCGCTCTGATTATCACAATTAACTACAACAGTGTTAAGCTTCACGCCTAACTCTTCCAAGAATCCCCTTAGCCAAATAGCTCATTTCACAACCTCCGTAAGTGTCATATACTCCGCTTTAGTTGTCCACAAAGCCTCCGTGTGTTGCAACTTAGCTTCCCAGCTCCTCGTGCATCCATGTATCAGCAACCCGTACCCTGTGATTGATCTACCCATGACAGTGATCGATCTACCCATGGTGTAGTCAAAATCCACAAAAACCTGTACGTTTGTCTGTAATCCATGATCAAACCCATCCAACATACCCACATCTACAGATGTTATGTCTGGTCTCATGCAGACCACCTGATACTCCTGGCTTCCAACAGCATATATATATATATATATATATATATATATATATATACATATATATATATATATATATATATATATATATATATATATATATATATATATATATATATGACCACTTACTATTCTTTTCCACATCACAATCCCCTGATAGACTATCCTCCAATAACAGTATGGAGTGTCCATTCGACAAAGTCTGTGCCAACTTTCTGTTGTAAAACCTAGACTGTGACACCCTCATAGTATATCTCCCATTGCTTTAACCAGCAAACCCTTGGTAACCGAGATCTCAGCCTTGCATCCGCAAGAAAATATTATACAATCTATATTAAGAAATAGATGTATGAACATACCTGGTGTATCCTCCCAGTAATAACCGTATCTGTCGTTACTGCTTTTCCTACAACCGTTGCTGAGCACATGCACATCTAACCGAGTATCCATTTCTTCCTTCAATCCAGCCATCCACTTGGAAAGATCCTCACAAACAACTGTATCATTAAAAGTCAATGACTCGTGTGCATATATCTTCTCCACTGCAGCAACTACAAAGGCAGCATCATTAATGTCTTCTCTATACTTGAATAGTTCACGTGCTAAGTGTTGCTCCCTATCACGTGCTAGATGATGGTATATCAAATCTTGAGTTTGTACTTCTTTTGAAACATCTATATGATCATCATTCCTCTGAGGTTCCACCTCAAATGCATGATCCTCTTGATATTCCACCTCAAACTCAACTCCTTGCAACACCTGTAATGAACTTGTACATACACCAGAACCAATGAAAGCTTTCTTGTATTGCCCACTTTCATTGAAACCTATATTCCTGTAAAGCACACCCTTTGAAGTAATGTCATCTAACCTCCAAAGTTGATCAACATTCATACCTTTACGGTATCCTAGGAATATGCACTTGAACTTAACCGGTTCAAGCATCCCTTGCTCAATACTAGCAAGCCAACCAAAAACCCTAAACATATCTATAGTCTTCTTGAATCTAATCGCTGCTGATGGTGACCTATTATCTAGATATGTAGACATGGTTGTATCCTATATCCAAAAAACCTTGGACAGACCAGACTTAATCAGAAAACAACGTACCTTATCCAAGAGTGTCACGTTTGTCTTCTCAACCAACCCATTCTGCTGCTGTAACCCTGCAACATCCAAATGTTTGGCGACCCCACTCTTCATACATTGTTGTGTATACTTTTGATTACAAGAATCAAGAACATCACCTGTCTTGATCTTCCACCCAGTCTGAAATTTTCCTAACTGCTTCCTACCCTTCATTGTCTTCCCGGTCATAGCCTGACCGTTCAGGGTATATACGCAATTAGCCCTTCTGGTTCCTGATAGTACCACCAATGAACCCTTTATAACATTGATTTTGCCCGACTGCATCTTCACAGTAAAACCCTCTTTTTCAAGAGTGCCCAGCGATATCAAGTTTCGTCTTAATTCCAGAACATACCTGACGTTGTCCAACACGAAACTTGACCCATCCCTCATTCGTACTCGAACCTTACCTGTCCCCCGTACATGGCATTCCCTGCCATCACCTAGTGGTACATTACCACCGTCATACTCCTTAAAATCAACAAAATAATCTCTCATGTATGTCATATGGTATGAGCCCCCTGAATCCATGATACAGTCCAAAAGTTCATCAACACTCATAGCCATCATAACATCAGCATTGTCATACCCATCAACTCCAGAACCGAATACCTGATCTTCATTCCTGACAAAACCTTGAGATTTCTTGTGATTATACCTAGGATAGTCAATCTTCAAATGATCCTCAGACTGACATATATAACACCTGAGTTTGTTGCCCCTTCCTTATGACCTTGACCACGAACTATTTTCACCCTACTCCATATCTATCTGATTAGATCTCTCCCTCACATACAAACCTTCACCATCATCACCCTTTGCTTCCGTCATCTTCTGAAGTTCCCTAAAATTGAGTGTCGCGAGCACGTCTTCTAGCTTCAAAGTATCCCGACCATATAGCAAAGTCTCCACGAGATTCTCATAAGACGATGGTAAAGATGTGAGTAATAATAATGTATGATCCTCATCCGATATAGCAGTATCTATAGCCGCTAAGTCACCTACGATCTTGTAAAACTCAATAATATGTTCAGACTGACTCTTACCTTGTTGCATTTTAAAAGTATATAACTTTTTCTTCAAGTACAAACGATTAGCTAAAGACTTTGTCATGTATAAAGTCTCTAACTTTTTCCAAATCCCCACTGCAGTCGTCTCCTTGGTGATCTCCTGTAGGACCTGATCATCCAAACACAAGATCAATGCGCTATAAGCCTTTTTCTGAATGACGTTATCGTAAGCCACTATTGTGGTGGTGGGTAATTCCTCCAATGCTGCATCTAATTCGAGATGTTCCAGCAAAGCCTTCATCCTTACCTGCCATAACCCAAAGTCATTCTTCCCATCGAATTTCTCGATGTCAAATTTGCTCAGCGTCATCTTATTTTAACCCTTTGCTAACCGCTTAAACTTTTGTGAATTTACCTACACAAAAACACAATCTACCAAAGTATCCCGTGTGTAAAACACCCTTGCTTTATCGATATAACCCTAAGATAAAAATCTTAGTAATCGATCAAACCAAGTAACCCTTTAAAAGAAAACACTTTCTTACTCAAATATCGATTTAACCTTGAAAATTAACCTATCCAACAAATCGACAACCCTTCAATCAAGAAAGTACCCGACGCCTTTTGAAGTATCCCTTGTCGTACTTTTAATTTTGTAAACCGATCTCTAATAACCTAAGAAATCTTGCAACCTCGACAAGTATTGACCGCTTCTTTATTCCTTTGTTGATTTGCTTAACCTTGTGAAAAACCTCACAATCACAAACCAATAAAGCCCTTTCCGATAATTCGCTAAACCTTGTGATAAACCCTCACAAACACGAATTACGAAAATCCTTTGTGTAAAATCCTACAAAGTATTAATCTTTGTTTTATAAATACAAAATTAACTTCGGCCTAATCTTATAAAAACCAAATTGAAACTGTGATCCAATATTAATCTTGGCCGAGTATCCCTTGGTCCAATAAAAACAAAACCCTCGTACTTTATAGTTTTCCTTTGTGTTTGACTTTTAAACCAGCCACCAACACTTGTTCTTCTTCCTCTCTCCCTTCCCTGTAGGATAGAACTAAAGAACAAACAATGGCAAGTCAACCACCACCTAATCTTGTCGATCTTCAAATCACCAAAAACCAACAACCCTTTTCTGACGATCGTCTGCCACACCTTTGATGTTCGATAACCTCAAACACCAATAAACCCTCTTCGATCGATCCTAGTAACTAGCGACCTCGCTAACCAAAGCTCTAATACCACTTGTAGTAATTCGACTACAACCTGGTTAACTAGATACGGATAACTTCGATCAAAGATGCATCGATAGAAAAGTAAACCCACAAGGTATGTCCCTAATCGAATTGATTAGTTTTATTGATAAAGAATGTGTTGTGAATCTCGTTCCCCTCATCTCCTTTCTCTGAGATGAGGGGGAACCGACTGTTACATAGTCCTACGGGTCGGGTTGGGCTGCGACACCATCAACCGACCTTTATTGTACTTAGCTATTTAGGAAACTCATAACTTCTACCCTAGAAACGACATTAGGCTAACTTAGTCTAATAAAGACTATAAACCTAACATCTAAGTATGTAACTACTACATCTATTAAACAAAAATCAAACACGACCCTATGATTATTCCAATGCACCACCACCGTAGCCTACCACTAGCCGCCATCGCAGCCTCAACCCAACCTCAAACTATGAAAGCTTATGTTTTTGTAATATCTTATGTATTTATATGTCAGAAAAAAATTATACATTAACTCTTTTATTTTTTTAAATCTCAGTCTTCTCATAATCTTGCTTTCATACATACCATATATCGGCTACAAGGCTATAACTGCCCCCCCCCCCCCCCCCACGGCGAGTTTAGACACTGAATACTAGATGTGTATCGCGCATATCAACAAAAATTGGTTAGCGCGAATAATCAAGGATATGCTAATTGTTTTGATGGTCGAATTGGTAATCAGGTGATTCAATCATATAGACCCGATGATCAAACTCGTAACCTAATGAATCGACAGGTTTGACTTGGTGATCGAACCTATGACTTGATTACTCGATCGAGTTAATCTGATAATCGTACCTGTAACCCGATGAACTAATACAATTGTTTATTATTTTTAAGTATGCATTCAATTTTGTACATGTTTCATTATATCTTATTTCTATGCATTTAATTTTTTAATATTTTTTATTATATTTTATTTTTCAACTTTCACAAAATAAATGTTTTTCTATTATAGGTAGTATAAATAGATAGGCTATGAAATTCTCCATATATATATTGTTAGAGATAGTTATATTAGAAACTCTTTTTTTCTTTGATATTGTTTATTCTCACTATTTATCTCCATCTCTATCCAATGAATAACATTAAAAACATTATATTATTTCATATATTTTTTATAATTTAAATATCTAAAAACATGATAAATGTTAAGCGAAGAAAAATATACCATAGCAGTGTGTATTTTATTATCTTTCTATAAATACGCACTATGATATACTTTCAACAAACTTTCCTTTTTTCACATTTTTTGTTTCTTATATGTTTATTACTCGCTTTTGAAACTGGCCTGTAAAATCATATACATTTTGTTATTAATAATATCCTCACTTCACCACGATTTCATATTAAAGAAAGTAGAAAATAGATGAGGGTTTAGAGAGATAGTAAAGAAAAGGATGAGAGAAAAGATGGATAGTTAGATTACAGAGAGAGAAACAAATATAATCAACACCCTCCTAACATGCTAGGAGGTGTGGGTATATATATCATTATCTTAGATATAGACTTTATGGGCTATATGAATGTGCCATGATTGACTTAATGTGTTTAAGGCCCTAAACATGATCTAGTTGGCATTAAGTATAAGCCCGTAATTCCCTACTAACCTATTACTAATTATAACATTCCTATGAGCGATACATAATAAACCTATGATCGAATCATTCTCTTTTGACTCAATATTTTGAGGCTAATAATCTCTCTCAATAAGAGGTAATTACTCTATGATTTTTAAGGATTTTTTAGATTACTAATCTCGCAATATATGAGACTTGAGCATCTGATTTTAGGCGAGTTCCTTCATGTTGTGATCTTTGAGCCTTTTTCATTGTATTTCGATTTAGTCTTTGATCTTGAGATCTTCAAATCTATGACCAAATCATTCTTGTTATCCATAATCCTTGATTCGTCTTTGCCACCTTGTGATCTTGTGTCTTGCCCCACATGCTCATAATCTCCTTCGAAGAGAAGTCATTCCTCTATTTTTAAGCTAACAAAGTCACCTCAAATATTTTGATAAGTCAATTCTTTGAGAGGTCATTACTCTTCATTTCTCTTTAAGGAAGATTTAGAATGTGAGAGTTACGAAAGTCTTTGTCTTTATTTTATCTTTAGATTTCTTGATTCTTAAGTATGTCATTGAGCACGAGTATACGGTTATATTGTTTGTCAATTCATATCCTGGAACAAGTGTGATACATAAAGAATTGAACCATTGTTGCTTTCAGGTTGACACAAGCTTGATTCATAAAAAATCTCGCAAGTCACCTACCGCAGTGTTGTTTGAGGTTGACACTAGAAGGATTTCCATTCCTCATTATGAATACTAAAGAGTATTACTCTGAATGTTCTGGCAAGATCATAAAGATATTACATAGAAACCTAGAACAAATTTGATCCATTATGTCTTGTCTTTAAATCAACAATTATCAATGTGATCTTGATAGTAGATGTATTGACCCGATTTCTGTCTAAGTTGTTCTGAAGGCTAGTTTTTACATGCTTTATCCTTGCATTTCTTTTACATTCTTCAACCCCTTCAATGCTTACCAAGACATTCATAACTAACACCTTATCGTGATTGTTTTAGTTCTAGCATAAGTCATTAGTATGCATTATTTCCTAATCTCATTCTACTTCATCTTTCCTAAGGACTTCTAATAGTCTATTGGATTGTCCCTAGGAAGATCCCTCCGATTCTGGTTGGATCATAGGACATATACCTAACCACCTTTTGTCACCAATATCGTCATGAATTAAAGAGGTTGTGGGTATAAGATCGTAACCATAAAAACTTTTGAAAGCCAATCAAAGTGTTTAATATAAATCAAAACTTTTAACACTTTTGGAGTTTTGTCGTTTAGGAAATGCTCCACCTACACATGAGCATCGATAATCGAAATTGTCCGCACATGTGAGTAAGAGTTAAAGTGCTTATGTGTTAGATCACATTTTAATCACACTTTCTCCCCTGTCTCTAATATATTAATATTTTGATATTAGAGATACCAGTTTGATTAAAATATATCAAAAAAATAGGCTTGAAAAAACTTTCAGGAAAAAATGTGTCTTTCTAGCATGAGTTATTTAGAACATTTTGTTTTGGTAGTGTCGGGTACACAATTTTTTAAAGATTTTGAATGATCATTAAAAAATCTTGAAAAAATTATATTGGCACATTACATGTTCATGAACACATAATATTGTCGATTCTGTGGAAACCTTGGTTTCCGGATCTTTAAGCTACTAGGAATGATCATTGTTCATATGATTAAAATAATCAAAGCGGATTTAGAACAACAACCATTAACAAGGTGTTTGGACACAAAGAACATGAATTAAAACAAATGGGTTGCTAATTATATTAATAATCAACAACCACTAGACGTGTATACATTGAATCCCACGTCTAGTGCACACACGCTTTTAGGTTTACATTGTGAATGAACTTATGTATAAAACCTAAGACCCTTGGTTCCTTTTATAGTGTAAGGATTAGGGTTTACAAGAGATAAAATCAAATAAACAAGTAAATCTTCTATTTAAATAAACTTATGCAGAATATATCTTGCATGTTTATCTAAATAGAAGCTTCCATAAGCTTCTTGTCTACGTTTCTATCAACTCTTAAATTGCATGTGACAATGGTTATATTGCACATGAAAACTCTTGAGCCATCAACGTTTAGTTTGCACTTGTCAACGGTTGGATTACTCTTGACAACGCTTAGACAATATCTTCATGTTTTCTTCGTTTTTGAGTTTTTGCCACATCAACTTTTTGACCCAACAATCTTCCCCTAGTTGATGTTGGCAAAACTCTATGTGTATCTCTTGTAAGTTGTACATGATCTTCAAATTGCTTCCCCTCAAGTGTAGCATGTATCTTCAAATTGCTTCCCCTCAAGTGTAGCATGTATGTCTTCCCCTTTTTGTCACATCAAAAGGGAAGTAAACAATGTATGCAATCTTTGAAGATTCTCCAAATGTAGGCTCTATGTAATGATCTTGAAGAAAAATAAATAAAGTATTCTTGATGTAGAAGTAGAATAACCCAACCTTGTGTTCCATGTCTTGTACTATCCATGTGATAAAGAACTTATACCAATTTAAGCAAAAATATAAGTAGACCTCGATCCCATTGTCAAAATCCCCATCCTTTGTTAGACATTGAGCACGATAATGTAACTCCTTCAATTGATAGCAACCTTACCTTGCTAGAGTTTGACAAGTCTTCATCACCAACCATGTAAAGCACGAACAAGTTACCTTTAAAGTCAGTGGCTGGAAGTGCATGACTTTAAGATATGATAGAACACAAACTCGCGAAAATCTTCTTCAATCATCAAACTTCCCATAAGAATTCTTCCCCTTAAGCTAACACCTCTTCATGACGAATTTAATGAAATAACATCTTCATACCATATGTAAAAGTTCTTGATTGGATAACTCTTTCGCAAGGCTATCCCAATTACATAGTTTAAAATATCCATCAAATTCCCACGAATAATTGCTAACTCTCTTTAAGATCATTAGTCCCTTTTAAAAATATCCGAGCCATAAATATCAACTTGATATTCGAAATAAAAACGGAGATTCCATGTACCTTCGTGTGTAAATTCCTCCTTTGTGTGTTCTCAAAACGTACCAATTTTCTCAAACAGCAGTAATCCTTGTATTATCCGAGATCCTCTTTTATCCAACATATCTGGAATGTATATTGTCCAATATCGGACAATACTTGTCAACGTTTAACCATTTCTCGGACAACACTGTCAACGCTGTCAGCGTTTGACTTATTCTCTGTCAGCGTCCATTTAATACTTGTCAGCATCAAATTAAAGCTCTGTCAGCGTCTCTCTCATTCTTCTAACAGTGACGTGTCCTTTGCAATCTCTTATCACATATAACTCCTACGACTTATCATTATAAATATGCCATGCACCCATTTGTAAGAATATACGTGTTTGATGATACCACGTCTAAGAGAAACAGCAAATATAAATATAATCCCTAAAGAATAGGTTTTATATTTCCTTCCATATGCATATAAGTCACGATTCTCTGAAATCCAAAGGATAAGTCTGATATGGGAAAGAATACAATCCCTACAAAGTAGCAACCAACCTTTGGATACGTCAGACCCTTTTTCTTTGACTTCACGTTATCCTTTCTTTGTCTGAATTACTGTAGCCCATGATAACAATAAAAAGAATATGTTGGGTAAGTCACGAAAAATCAGCCATATAAATTCCTTAGTTAACTGATGTCCTGAAAACCAGCGTATAACAATATTCGTTCTATATCTGTGAATATTCACACGTTACTGCTTTAGTTCTTGCAATCCAATATCTTGCTGAGATCACATCATTCTATCGCATATAGAACCAGCAGCAACATATGATTTCCAAATAAGCACTTGTTTCTTTGTTTTCTGTCTGGGACCACTAAGCTTTGTGATACTCATATGATTTGCAGCAAGAACTATCATAGCCTTGAATCTTTGTAGAAACCGATCTAGGGTTTGCTACAAAACCATAAAACGAATGCTTTAAGAAAATATCACCAATAACATCACCATGATCTTCATAGAAACGAATAACACCTTCTCTTCTGTTTTATAATCGTTTCTAGGGTTTTACATAAACCCTAATTCATTATTTTATGTGAAACAGAAGATCTGAAAATCATCTCTACAGCCAACTTTGACACCTAATAACTTTTTACTGGCGATAAAACTTGACAATCCCTCTGGTGGATGTTTAGATATATGTGTATAGAACACACACAAGAAATTTCGTGACGATCTAACGGTTCAATAAAAAGTTATGATCTTCTGAATACTGTTGCGCACACAAAAACGTCCAGAAAAACCCTAGACGGATTTTTCTTCTTTTCACCATACACGAACACCTTGTTGGTCCTAGCATCACGAGCCACGAGGCTCTGATACCAATTGTGGAAACCTTGGTTTCCGGATCTTTAAGCTACTAGGAATGATCATTGTTCATATGATTAAAATAATCAAAGCGGAATTAGAACAAAAACCATTAACAAGGTGTTTGGACACAAAGAACATGAATTAAAACAAATGGGTTGCTAATTATATTAATAATCAACAACCACTAGACGTGTATACATTGAATCCCACGTCTAGTGCACACACGCTTTTAGGTTTACATTGTGAATGAACTTATGTATAAAACCTAAGACCCTTGGTTCCGTTTATAGTGTAAGGATTAGGGTTTACAAGAGATAAAATCAAATAAACAAGTTAATCTTCTATTTAAATAAACTTATGCAGAATATATCTTGCATGTTTATCTAAATAGAAGCTTTCATAAGCTTCTTGTCTACGTTTCTATCAACTCTTAAATTGCATGTGACAATGCTTAGATTACACATGACAACTCTTGAGCCATCAACGCTTAGTTTGCACTTGTCAACGCTTGGATTTCTCTTGACAACGCTTAGACAATATCTTCATGTTTTCTTCGTTTTTGAGTTTCTGCCACATCAACTTTTTGACCCAACAGATTCAAGAATGTGGTCACGAATATTAAAGTTCTTTTCATGTGAATTTTACCAATTGAAAATTTGCACATAATGTGTTGCATAAATAAAAATTGTTTTGACACAATATATCCAAAACAACATTAAAAAACTTAGATTTTAGAAAGTTCTCCTTCAAAAGTTGATCCAATTGAAATTGTTTTGAGGATATGATCCACATTAAACTTTTTGAGAATGGGAGTGTTGAATACACAATTTTTGAAAGGTACCAAATATGTTAAAAATATACCACATAAAATTATGGAGGTATTTTTTTCATTGAAATATCCTTTAGAATATTGTGCTCAAAACTTTTTGAAAAACCACGTCTTCTTCCATATGATGTGTCTAAAGCATAAACTTGAGTTTGTAGATTTTGAGTGTCATGACAAATCTACTCAAGTATAAGAAGATTTCTCTTCTTTTGCTGAGTAAGCGTACTGAATCGTACACTCCCCCATTAATATTTGTCTGGGTTCCAATCTGAATTTGATTACAAGCCATTGTATTGAGCTCAAAACTTTTGATGGTTTGTGAATAGCTTAAGACCGTGATAGATTGCTCTACCCTTTGTTAGGAAAATTATGACAACCCATAAATTTCACATAAATAATATATGTTATGATTTAATGAAAGTGGAAAATCCATTAGAAATTTTTGCTTTTTATACCTTACTTGGTAAGATGAATTGTTTCTCATAACCTGAACTGCCACTTCAACATATTCCTATATGTTGGAAATACAATGTATATATATCAAGTCTAAGATCTAAAAGTTATTTAATAAGTACATTATGAATAAGAACATCTCATATGTAACTATGATGCCCTAATTTCCCTTAGAAACCCTAGAATCCCTTTAAATGAGTTGTAAACTCAAGAATGGGAAACAATGTTTCAAGAAATATACTACATAATATCTATGTACTATTATCAAATACATTATACTAATTATAATCTATCATATAAAGGGAAGGTAAATAATCACAAAACACTAATATTCAATAATCTCAAGCTAATTACAAGAAAATGACCTAAAACCAAGATTAGCATATAAAATCTATTTCACACTGAATTAGAGTATAATATTTATCCATAAATTTAATAACTCAGCTAAGTATCATATTAAGAATATACATTTATTTCAAGTCAAGTTACAAGTTCCTAAAACATAAGGTACAAGTTATCAAAGCATAGGATCTTAAGCTTCCATAATTATCCCTAGAATATGATCAACCTATATAAACCCTTAAAATAAGAATGTAGAAACCTTATAAGTAAAAAACATATTATATAAACCATATAATAAGTGTTTAAGAAGATACAAACCCTAATTACCCAAAATAGAAAGTCATTAGGATTAGTAACCTAAAAACCCTTATATTAAGAAATCTACATAGAATCACTACCAAGTCTTTTTAGACAAGTATACCAACAATTATTGAATTTCATTAAGGTTATAAGATTATATTAAGATAATGTACATGTACCCTAAAGCAAAAGGTACAACATTTCAATGAATGGCTTGGAAATTAAGTAAAAATACGTATTTTTACCCTTTAGACATGTTTACTTAGAATAACTTAATAAGACCAATGTAGGGACTTCATGAACAAATTAAGGACAATGTAGGATGTATAAATTCATTATAAATCAGTATCTAATTGAAGGATAATCAATTTTACTAAGATTTAACGATAAAGCATTAGAAACCCTAACCCGCCTAAGTTTTCTTCCCTTTTTCACTTCAAACCTTTGTTAAACTTCAAACCAAAGACCCAAACTTCTTAATTACAATGTATATACCCTAATTATACCCTAATACACCACTAATCACATTCGTAAACCTTTAATCACCAAAATTATAAAGTATAAAGCTACAAGCCCTAATTTAGGACCCGGTTTAGGTTTTTCCCTCCAAAACAGATTCAAAACCATTTCCCTCATAAATTTAAACATAGAATCAGATCATATAGATCTTTTAGAGATATTTTCCAAGTAGGGGCATCACCTACTTGTAGATGACACATATGTCGTGACTTAATATGAGCCATATACTTAGATATTTTGATCGTAGACCTCATTACTCATTCTTAGACTTGCATAGATCTTTCCTAAGCTTCATTAGTCACTACTCCCTGGTTCTTACACTTTTTGGGGCAAAACTTGGAGCTTACAGGTTAGAAATAGTATAAATAGAGTCTTTAGCTTCACTCTAGAAACATCCTTCCATTTCTTACCTAAACACCTATAAATTTTGTTCCTATACCACCAATGAAGCTCTAAGATGTCCCTAAGATCAGTAGCAAGCTTTAGAAGAAGTTCTAGGAGTTCTTGAAGAGTTATGAGGAAGATATAGTCCATATACCCCATTAGGAGCCATTTTAGAGCATCCTAGGTAATCATGTTGTTAGCTATGTTTTGATCTTGCTATAATACTTTCTTAGAGTTTTTATAATTTTAATAAGATGTTAGCAATATATTCTAAAAGAAATTAAGTCATTTGATCATTTTAAATGGAAGTTATAAGTTAAAGATGTCTTAAAACCCTAGTTTTATAATTTACATGAAATAATAAGCAAAAACCCATTTAAAAAGCTATAATTCTGGATAAATGTTTTTCTTATGATTATAAATGTGTTTTGAAGCTTTTTTTTTTAAATCCTAGATCATTTGGTCCATTTTTGAGGTTGTTATGTGATTTTTACAAGTATAGGGACTAAAACTGTCATTTTTGAAACTGTTTAACATTTTGGGCCAAAAGTGTCATTTTATGAAATTTAAAGCTATAATAAAAAATATTGGAAACTTTTAGGTCATAAGGTTAAATATTGAGGGTTTAAAATGCAAATACTAAAACTATATACTTTAGGGGTTAAAAGTGTAATTATACCAAAGTATAACCAAAAGGGCTATTTTTGAAATTTTCTAAACTAAAGAAGATTAATTATGAATATGAGGAAGTAATGAAAGTATCATGTTAGTAGGGAACTTTGTACGAAAATGTTCCATCTCGATATTACATTCTGACTGAGTGGTTGGGTTTACGATTTAAAGTGCCCTCGAACGTTTATAGAATGGCTTCTGAGTATGATGGCCCAAACAATGTTAATGAAAGAACATATAACCAACACTTAACAATATTGAACTAAAAATCAAAGACTTGATACTATACACAATGTATTAATCTAAGTTTGTGTGAGATCAAGTTGTTATTTATGAGACCAAGTTGTGGTTTGTATGATCAAGATGTTTATCTGTGAATGAAATATATCTGATTATAGCTCGGATTCTATAAGTTGAGTTCATAGCCTCACTTTTAAATGCTTTACAAATGAATTGAAAACCCGTGAGGTGGATATATGCTAAAATTAGAATACAAGTGCTTTTGTATGTTACTTGGTATGATTACCGACACTATGTTTACTACTGCCATTAAGTCCCTTTTTAATTGTGAACCGCTAATCATTTCTAGAAAATGAGTGCTAATATTATGAATAGTACTATTTGGGGGTTGACATCCCCTATCTAGGCAAGTCGCGCTTGCCAGCAGCTGAAGGTTCCTACCTAGGATAATAGATACACTTTATTTTGCTAATCTAAGGTTAGTTGGCAGACTACCTTCTTATAAGGGCAGTTTGTTGATTATGATATTGTCCAACAGCGGGGTCACGAGGATAGTGTTGTATGATGACTATTTTATGTGGGCGTATAACATTGTAGCTCGGATGATAGACTTGTATTCAAAATATGTTTAAACATATGAATTCACTCAACCTTTGTGTTGACCTTAAGCATATATTTCATGAAACTGTGACTGATAGTATGGAGCAGCATAAGGATGGCATGAAGAGGCATAAACTTGAAATTATTATCTTAGATTTTGGGAACCTCATATTGTAAAACTATGAATTTTTAATGATATATAAATAAAGTTTATTTTGTCACACTTTTGAGTTGTTTTCTATCATTATGACTTATGCTCTATGAAGTAATACCCAGATCAATGTTCTGTTGTGTAAATGAAAGTCCCTAATCAATGCTAGAAACCCTAATCTTAACTAATCAACACAAGGTATTACTTTTCAAACGTAATCATATTATTGTATAATAAAGAATTACAAGTGTTATGGATAACACCGTTTGATGACAATGTGTTGTGCACACTTTGAACAACTATAAACCCTAACTTATGAATACAGTCGTAGTTGTTGGATTCACTAAGTTCTATGCAATAATGTTATGAATATTACTCAAAGTGTTAAACATTAATGCATGGATACACATCCTATTTATAGTGTTACGAGGTTGACCTAAATAGTACTTGATGGTGACTACACAAGCTTTTACAAGTTCCCACATCAGTCACATGATGTTCTTCTATTCTTGGTATTCTTCCATTATGCTTTAAGGAAACAGTTGTCAAAACAGTTTCCTTTTTCTTCATAGTCTCGAACACACAAATGGCATGTCCAAAGTGTGCTGAGTGTTAACAGGGTATTGCCACCCCTGTTAACCCTCAACCCCTCAGAGTCCCTGATACATCTTGGCTGTTATCCATCACAGCCAATGAGTATGTCTTCAAGTAATCTTTGACTTCCTTGACAATGTCTCTGACATGGACTCCTCTGAGGTTGCTCACAGAGACTTAAATCTCTGTAAGTCTTGCGATACTTGCCTGCCTCCTAGGCACAGGCAAGGGACTATCTAACAGCCTAATTATGTTTAAATCTCTGATCAGGGAATCTAACAGGTTTAGATTCCCAACAATCTCCCCCTATTTAAACATAAATATTGCTAGATCTAACTAAGTTAAGGTAAGTGAGTTAACAGCTTCTTCTTACTCATAACAGATCTAAACAAACATACCTCATGATTTTATTAATACTTAAAGAAAATTACAAGTACATTACATAAGTAAAATAAAAGGTGAAGGTAAAAATGGGCTATGAACATCTTCAATAGTCATCATTTTTAATTCTTTCTTCAGCTTCAGCCAAGTCCAATCTGTTATCTAGTTCTTCCTGCAAAGTCTTTGCAAACTTCTTGGAATACTTTATGTTGATCTTGAGTGACTTCTTGTGACAAAGTAGCTGAATTGTTGAAGCTAAGCACAGCTCATCTTCTCTTTTAAATGCATACTGGCAAGCCCTGTTCATGAATGCCATTCCTCTTTCAGGCTCTGTGTATGTCTGACCATCAACTGGGCCAACTATACCATTGGGTAGGATCAAATCCCTGTGCATGCCATCCACTTGAACATCATCAGTAACAAAAGTTTCTTTAATGAGTTGAGAAACTCTTCTTCTTTTGTTGCCAGTCTTTGGGGGCTCTTGTTCAAAAAGCTGTGGTGGGGGATCAATCTTGAGTTTGGCAGCTGTTTCTTTGATCCAGGTAAACTTGGCCTTAATATTCTTAAGCAGAAGAAAATTAGCATGTCCAGTTCTTTTGGCAACTAAGGCTTCAAGTTCGAACCATTCTGATAACCCAAGTGTCTTTAGCCAGAAGTTGTCAAACACATTCATATTTCCCTGTTGGTTATCCCTCCATAAGATCATCTGTGGGGTGTTTGTGGATTTATGAATGGTGTATTTGAACTTGGTTATCTTGCCAGGTGCATATCTGTTGTTAACGCAGGCATCATAGTCAGCTTTGACTTTCCTTAGTGCCTCAGCGCGTTTTGCTTCCATTTCCCTCAACCTTTGTTTTTGCTTTTCTCTTTCAGGTGGAGTCATCTTCCTTAGAGTAGCTTCATTTAATTCTTTGGTTGTCTTGAGTTCATTTAATCTCTTGAATTCCTCAGCCTGTTTCTCTATTTCTTCAGGGGTTAAAGGAATCTCATTGGAAGGTGTAAAGGTTGAAAATTGGGAAAGGTCTGTAGTGGATCCTCCTGTCTCTAACATCGCGGCTATCTTCTTGAGTTTGGTGTCTGTGTCAACCAAAACTATCTCCTTTCCTTTCTTCGAGACAGAGGACTCCACACTTATGTTTTTCAAAACATCAACTCTTCTGATAAATGTTGTCTGAGCTTGAGTTCGTATTGCTTTGGGAAGGGAACTAACAGTAAACTTTAGCTTCTTGGCAGCTGGTTCATCATCATCCCCAGGCTCGCTGGTGTTAACCAAAGCCAGGGACTTTGATGAGTCAGCTCCATCTTGATTCTGTTGCTCCCCCTGAGTTTTATCCTCATCATCAGGTATGGTGATAGGTGTGATGACTTGGAGAGGAATAGGTGTAATGGTGTTGTCAGCTGATGATGAGCCTTGTTTAGCAGATGCAAGGTTGAGTGTTGTTTCTTTCTCCCCCTCACGTTCATCCTGGCTACGCAGACGTTTGGATGAACGTGTTTGAAAATGCCTTGCAATCTGTTCAACATAGGCAGCCATAGCACGTTGCCTTTTCCTTGAGGCCCTGGCAATCTTCAGCAGAAGGTTTCCATTTGCATTAGTATTGGCCTGAACTCGACTGACAATGAAGTTTACATGACGATATTGCCTGTTGCGAACAGCATCAAATTGCCTGTGCATAGTTAGCTCATGTTCATGGAACAAGGCATGGAGCTCTGAGTCAATGACATCCTTCATTCTTGTGGAAAGGTGACTGAGTCCTTGGGCAACACCTTTCCTGGCACCATCCTTGATGGGTTCAGTAACCGCCTCAGCCACAGCCTTTTGTATGATCCCTGGAAATGTGACAGTAAAGTTGTGCATTTCAGACTTGATCACATCCAGCTTCCTTGATAAGCGTTCAATGTCTGATTGATGATGAACAGGCTGAAGATTATGTATGTTGAGGCTTTGTTGAGCAAAATCATCCCCCCTTGGTAAAAGATCAAAGTTGGTTTGGGCAGGATGATCAAACATCATAAATTCAGCTGTTGGATCATAGGCTGGGCGTTGGAAGACTGTTGTTGTTGAGGTAGCAGATTTTGGAGTAACAACAGCTTCCTTGGGAGGAGGAGTATTATTTCCAGCTGGTGTGGACACAGCTATTTTTTTGGGAGGAGAGACAGATTGCTGATCCTCCTCCTCAAACATCCCTTCAGGGATTTCATCTTCAGGCATTGACGCAAGATCAGAGACATCATCCTCCAATGATAGCATTTCTTCATCAGTATTTAGTAGAGGCTCATCATCATTGGGCTGGTCTTGAGTAATTGTATCAGCCTCCTTCTCTTGTTGTACCTGGGATTCAGTGACTGGCTGTACAATTTCAGCCTGCAAATTGTTATAATTAGTAACAGGGAAAAAGATAAGGGGAATGGTCGCCATTTCGCTGTCCCAGAGAGGCTGAGGGTGATTACTCAGCCACTCCAAAGGATAAATCCTTGGGATTCTTTTAAGTGTGAAGAATATATGGTTAATGATCGCCATTCGCTGCCCCTAGGAAAGCTGAGTGTGATTATTCAGCCCCCCCAAAAGGTTAAAACCTTTGGGACTCTTTTGATTGTGAAACATATGTTGTTTATGGATCGCCATTCGCTACCCCTAGGAAAGCTGAGGGTGATCATTCAGCCCCCCCCCCCCAAAGGTTAAGAAACCTTTGGGACTCTTTTAAGAGTGAAACATATGTGGTTAAAGGTCGCCTGTTACGCTGCCCCTAGGAAAGCTGAGGGTGATGATTCAGCTCCCACTGAAAAGGATAAATCCTTTGGGATTCTTTTAAGGAGGGAACCAAGAGGCTGTGTGAAGTACAGCTGATCAAGGTTGAGACATAAGTATATTCAGGTTGTTGTTAGCCTGAATACTGTCTAGAGGGTGTAGGGTCATCGGGGTGCTTTATAAACCCAAATGAATCATTCCCTGGTGCAAATTCAGAGTGTACAGAAGTCTTAAAGAGTTCTAAGTGCATAGACAAACTTCTATGGGTCGAGGATTACCCTAACTTCACCACTCTCTCCTACAGACAATTGAGAGTGGCTGCTTGTGAACCTCTAAAAATGTACACTGATTACCTGTGAGATATCAGCTGGATTAGGCTGGTTTCCTGTCGTCTTAGCTGACTTTGAGACACTAGACCCCTGTTGTTGGTTAGCAAAAGTATCTGATTCCACATGAGTATCTGGAATAGAGGAGGTGTCAGTCTTCTTTCCCTTGGCCTTAGTAACAGCTTTGGTGTGGGAAGAAGAGGGGATTTTCTTCTTATTAGGCTGTTGGCCAGAAAAAGCCTTGGACTTGGTAGTGTGCTGCCCAGAGGTCAAAGACTTAGACTTGCCAGACACACTAGAAGTATTCACTTTCTCAGAAGAAGGGAGCAAGGGCTTCTCAGCTGTTGGTAGTTTGTTGGCCACATTCATCATATGAGAGGTGACAGGGACATCTTCAGCTCCTATTTCTTTGTAGATGGCACCTGTGATGCGGTAGGGCTTCAGAGCAGTCAACGCAGTGTTGTGGTAGTTGTCTCCCAACAGACTTTCAAAGATCAGAGACAGGAAGCGAACATAGCAGATATTCTTTTCCCTGACTTGATTTCTTCCCTTCAGCTGTTCTACAAGGTTGGAGAAGAGAATTCTTCCAACATCAACATCAGCTCCCCAGATCAGCCCATATGCAATAGCTTGATGATTAAAGGACATCTGATCTTGGGATCCCTGCATTCCTCCTAGGGATTTAACAATGTGGGTGAAGAGGACACGCCACATGGGAGTGAAGTACTTAATCTTCAAAGGAGATTTTGAGAGGACCTCAGCTTGTGTAAGGGCAGGGTTTACATCATGGCAGGGTTTGAGTGTGGCCAGGGCTTCTTTGATAGCCTTTTTATCAACAACCTTAAGGCATTCATCTCCATGTTTCAATCCAGCCACACTCGAGAAATCTTTAAGGGAGAAAGCGAATGGGTGTTCAATTCATTAAAGGCTAAAAGTTATTGTGTCATCTACCACTTCAGCAGAGTACCAGAATTCCCTAAGGTATTCTTGGTAAAAGGTGGATGGGGATTTGGTGAAGGCTTCACTTAGGTCACAATTTTGCATGAAGCTAACCAGATCTGAGTAGGTGTTATTAGGAGCCTTTATCCATCCAATGGCGTTGTTGGAGGCGAGGATGCTTTCGTTGATCTCGAAGTTAACATTTGCTGCTTTGGAAACTGAAAACGCCATGGATTTAAGGTCGAAGGTGAAAGAAAATGGAGGATGAGTTAAGAGAGAGAAGTTCTTAGAGAGAGAAATAGATTTGAGAAATGAGAATGGTGGTGGGTGAGAAGAGAAGAGAGACAATATATTTATTCAAACTAAGTAAACAGTTATTCAACCACATTAAATGCAAAGTGAGAAAATGACTGCTCAAGTGGGTCCCTTGACCTTTCAAAACTTATTTGTCTCCTCATTATTCGAAAAATAAATGATTAAATATTTAAGAATGTTTTTTGCATTTAATTGGAAAGTAACTACCTAGTTTCATATGAAAAACATTTAATATAGAATCAATCTCTTTTAATGAACACATTTAATATCAAACCACAGGCTTTGAGATATTGAGCATCCCTAGCTCAGCAACTAGCCTGTTAAACGAAGGTTCAGCCAAAGGCTTTGTAAAGATATCATCTAGTTGCAGCTCTGTAGGAACAAAATGCAGCTCAATATCTCCCTTCATTATATGATCCCTGATAAAATGATACCTGATATCAATGTGTTCGGTACGAGAGTGAAGAACAAGGTTGTTGGATATGGCAATGGCGCTGGTGTTGTCACAAAAGATTGGCACTTTGTCATATAAAATTTCATAGTCAGCCAATTGACTTTTCATCCAGAGCACCTGAGCACAACAGCTGGCTGCAGCGACATATTCTGCTTCAGCTGAAGACATAGCCACAGAGTTTTGCTTCTTAGCACTCCATCCAACCAATTTTCCTCCTAGGATTTGACAGCTGCCTGAAGTGCTTTTCCTGTTAATACAGCATCCAGCATAATCTGAATCTGAATAGGCCTTGAGATCAAAGCCTGATTCCTTTGGATACCATAGGCCTAGGGATGGTGTTCCTTTGAGATACCTGAAAATTTTCTTAACAGCCACTAGATGGGATTCTTTTGGGTTAGCTTGGTACCTTGCACAGAGACATGTGGAGAACTGGATATCAGGACGACTAGCTGTCAGATACATGAGTGACCCAATCATGCCTCTATATAAAGTCTCATTAACAGAGACCCCTGACTCATCAGGGCCCAAGTTGTTGGGTGGAATCATGGGGCATTTCATTGATGCACAATCAGCTAAGTCATATTTTTTAAGTAAATCCTTAACATACTTTTCTTGGCAAATTGAAATTCCTTTAGGACATTGTTTAATTTGAAAACCCAAAAAGTAAGTTAATTCACCCATCATACTCATCTCATATTTCTTGGTCATTAATTTAGCAAAATGTTTACTAAGATTGACATTTGTTGACCCAAAGATGATATCATCCACATAAATCTGCACAATGATGAAATCACTCTTATCCTTGAAGGTAAAGAGTGTTTTATCAATAGAACCCCTGACAAATTTATTTTTAGTTAAGAAATTAGAAAGAGTTTCATACCATGCTCTTGGAGCTTGTTTCAGCCCATACATGGCTTTGTGTAGTCTGTACACATGGTTAGGAAACTCGCTATTCTCAAATCCTTCAGGTTGTGCAACATACACTTCCTCAGCCAAATCACCATTGAGGAATGCACTCTTTACATCCATCTGATACACAGTGATGTTTATATAGGAAGCATAAGCAAGGAAGATTCTGATGGCTTCAATGCAACTGGAGCAAATGTTTCATCATAATCAATTCCTTCAGTCTGAGAAAACCCATGTGCCACCAGTCTGGCCTTGTTTCTGATTATGTTCCCAATTTCATCCATCTTATTTCTATAGATCCATCTAGTGCCTGTGATATTCTTTCCAGGTGGAGCTGGCACTAGTGTCCATACTTTGTTCCTTTTGAACTGATTGATTTCTTCTTGCATAGCAGCTACCCATCCTTTTTCTACCAGAGCCTCAGCTACTATTTTTGGTTCAATTTGTGACAATCCGTCAATTTACGATTGATATTTTTTTTTCTCAAATATTATTTGAAAATATTATTTTAATGTTACAATATGAACTCACTTATTTTTGGGAAGAAATTTGGATTTACGTCTTGAAGTAGCATCGACTACGTTTAAACCGGAGGATTCTACACTACGTGCTTACGTTTACATACATCGTCTTTGGTGACAGTCCGACATTTCAGAAAATAAATTTGTCCATGAATATTATTTTGGAGTTTTAAATTTGAGTTGGTTCATAAACTCACAAATTTACGAGAAGAGATTAGGACTTACGATTTTAATTTAACGTCCTTTACGACTAAACCGGAAACCCTAGGATTACGTATTTACGTTTTTGAACTCCGTTTTTGATGAGACAATTTTTATTGGATTCGTTTTGTGACGTTGATTCATAATATATAAAAACGTTTTTCGTAAAACGACCTGAGGGCACGCAAATCGAGAAAACTAGAATCGATGAATACCCGTAAATTAGTGGGATGGGACAAGTTTTACACTTGCCCACCCCACACATGGGATGGCCTTACTCCACCACACCCTTTGAGGTGTCAAGTTGTAGCTACTACTACTACACTTGTTATTTTTAAGCTTAACTTGTAAGCTACTTCTTCCACCAAAACCACAAAACCACCTACACTAAACCATTTCCTCACTTTGTTACATGCAAAACTCACACACTCTCTCTCTCTCTCTACTCCTTATGAACGTCTATCATTCATCAACAACACCACCATTGATCAAAAAAATCAACCATAAATCATATGTATAATTTACATATGATGAACACCCATTGAAAAGATGAAGATTGGAGGTGGTTATAACATGTGGAAAGGAGTTTCCATGGAGTTCCTAGACTGATCTTCATGAAGATATTCATCCATTTGAAGGACCCAAGAAGTTCATTTACCAAGTTGGAGATTTGATAAAAAGAACCAAGTCTTGTTCATCAAAAACCTCATCTTTTCATCACTAATGGTGGTATAGAGATTGTTCTTCCTATCCTTTTGTTATTTTGATTATGTAATCTTGTATTTTCTTTATTTATGTATATGTATATGATGATGAATGATGATTAAAAATATTGTGTGGGGATTTGGTGTTGATAAACATGCTTAAAAAGATGAAAAATTATAAGAAACAAGGCTAAAATCTTGTTTAAATTGTTGGCTGTATAAAACAGTAAAGAATCATATGATGAACTGATAAAAATGGCATAGATTATTAGATATACATTAAGTAGATGATGTTATACACATGTGAGAGTTGGCCATGCAATAGAATCAAAATAATGAGTGAGATATGATCAAAACAAGTTAGGTGCTCTAATCTGAATAATCAGTTTTGTAGGGACTGTTAAGGCAAGATAAACTCAAAATGGGCAGTAGCTATAACTAAGTTAAATGTAGCACATAATATGAAGAACATGTCACCCAAAAATGAGCTTCTAATTCATTATAGAACTCTAGATATGGTAAAAATGGTGAACATGAAGATAAAAATCAGATTTTTGGAATTAATGTTTATTATTATTATATAAGCACTCACATTTGTATAAAATGTAAAATAAAAACCCACTAACTTATAAAACTTATTTATATAAATATATAAAAGGTTAATTAAATGGATAAATTCTATAAATGGTGGTGAAATAATATTTATAAGTAATAAAAACTATAAACTTGATTTTTACGACTTTTTCGGCTATCGCCATAAAATTAACGTTTTTCGCCAAATAAAACTTAGACGACCAAACCCGTCTAATGCAAAGTTTATTAAAGTCATATACTGATATATAAGTATCTAATACAAGTAAAAACCTATAAAACCCGAACTATAAGAAATACGGACATTTACGAGCTAATTAAGCATATTGGACTAATAATTGGACTAATAATTGGACTAAATAAGATAAAAACTTGTAAAAAGAACTTATTGGGCTTAACCCATTTGGGCCCAACATGGAAAGTATACATACTGATAATATAGGTATAAAAGGGATTAAAACAAGTTAAAAGAACTTATACCAAGCTTAATGGACTTAAAATAGGTAAATAGGTAAAACTAGAAAACTAGTATAAAAGTTATCGACACATAACACAAAAATGAGTAAATGAGAATATGTAAACCCACTTGATCATCATATATATAAAATCATCATATGTATACATAATTGTTATTTTTATAAAGTCATTAGACATGAGTCTAAAACGAGTATTATTTGTCTAGGTTTCCGTGATTGAAGCACGTACCGTACGTCTGAATTGCCGATAACCCGCCTTCCCATATCAGCGTGAGTTCATAGCCTCTCACTCTTTTAAATGTTTTTATGAAATGTTTTATAAACCCGCGAGGGAGATAACATGTTAGTTTTTATAAAATAGGACACCATTTGTCCCGATTGTTTGTTTATTGATTTGGACCCGAATGATTGAATGACCCGATTGTATGACCCGATTGTATGACCCGATAAATGATTAAAAGACCCGATAGATGAAATGAAATGGATTATTAAAGTTAGGTTATGTCACTAAAAGTCCCATTAGCTTGAATTGTGAACTACCGGGATTTGGTAGACGCTTGTCCATATAATAGTACTATTTGGGGACGATCACCCCAGTTCGCGCCTTGACGGTTGATCCCCGTCGTGCCACATTGATTGGTAAGCGAATTTATGTATGAGAAGATTTCCATAGCGTGACCTTTGTGACGACACGCTACTTTAGATGGGCAAATTGAGTATCGGGCTAGCTACCCGTTGTTGGTTTAGTAAGGTAACAATGTCATGCGGCTTATAATAATCCAGTTAACGAAATACTACTATATGCTCCGAATTACGATGTATTGTCTGACTAGCAATACAGGGTCATACTATTGATATTATGTTCGTGTTTTGGTTTTCATAACCATATTCATATAACGGTTTTTATTTAACTTTATACAACGTCGTAAGACGTATTGTATGATGTTTTTACGACATTGGCTCGTATAATGATTTTTAAGGCAAATGCCTATATTATGATTTTGACAAGGATTTGTATTAAATGATTTTGGCTATTTTATGGCCTACTACATGGATTTGTACAAAATGATTTTCGGTAATAATTTTATACCGATGTTATATTAATGGATTTTATTAAACTCTATGAATTCATTCGGCGTTATCGCTGACCTTTTCTTTTAACATGTTTTATCTCAGGTACTTGAAGGTAATTCTCGGGAAGACAACAAGAATTCATGGCCCGCACTTAAATAACAATTTCCATTCAAATCTTTTGTAAAATTGTATGAAATGACCATGACTTGGGACCTATGTAACTTTGATATTTATGAATAGAAATGCTTTATTAATAAACGAAGCGATTTTTATGCGTTGTCTATGATGTGAGTAATGTGCTATCCCGTAACACCAACTAGTCTTCCGCTGTATTGAGTTGTATAAATTTGGGGGTGTTACAGTTTGGTACCAGAGCTCTCGTTATAGAGAACGAAAGATTTTTAAAACCAAGGTTGTGAATAAAACATTTCAAAATCTTTTAACTATAAACATTTTTCTAAAAATGTCTAAAAATCTTTTGACTATAACGGTGCCGAAGAATTCCCGAGTTACCGACAAGGCCAAGACTGAGAAGTGTTATTTTAATATATATATAACTTGGATTATATATATATAATTTTATTACATGATTGTTTGACGATTATTTTGATTTTTATACGAGGTATTTATACGACGTAGATTGTCACAAGTAACCCTAAATCCCCTAGTAAACTAATCGAAGCTATTCTCGTAGGAATTCTAGCTATCCTAGATCTAAACCAAGTTGTGGATATTTACAATCCCGACAAATGGTTGATATTCGTAGAAATGTAGATATTAGTTGATTGTGAAATTGAAAGAAGAATTGGCAAGATTAAATCTGATATCGATGTCATGACGATCTTTCCTTATAGAGTGGAGTTTGAAAAAACGTTATCACCAGGAAAGATGTCATCTGATTCATTGTCATCCAATTCTTAAATTGAAATCGAAAGGGTGAATGTTGCACTTGAGGCTGTCATTGGAACCATTACCCAAAAGCCCCATGCCACTAATACCTTTCCGAGAAGTCTAGTTGAATGATCAAGTCATTTCATATTAATGACTTATTTGATAATTGTTGTGGTAACAGCTAATAGGATTGGAAATTAAGTGTTGATTCATATTGAGATTGTATTGCCTTTACAAGGCGGAAGAATAAGATTGAAAGTATTGGAATATGAGTTAGGATATCGAATTGAGTATAAATTGGTTAAAACTTGAATAAAATAAAATTTAACTTGTGTGGAATAAGAAATTGTTAAGAGGAAGTCGTTAAGTTCTGTGATTGAATTATAAGGTTTTAAATGATTGTAGGTTCGTGTTAAAGGTTGTTCCTAGGCCATTGTCCACTAATGAGGATGCCCAGTGTCCAAGAAATTAATTGAAGAAATCTTCTTCTGAATTGAGACCGATGGATCTTCCGGGACATGTGGAACACCTAATGACTCTTGTAGATTAGTATTCATTGTGGTATCTTTTAAAAATAATCCCTTACTTAACTGTGACATCAGTTGGTAGGATGAGTTCTGAGAATTGTATGACATAGTGACACGTAATGTGTTACGGTACAATTTGACTTGTTTGTGATTAATGAAAATACTACCTTTGATTGCTAAATTCTACATGTATCGATGATATCTATCTTTTCTTGGTTCATCCTAATGTTCGCATTAGTGATGCAACCATTGAATAAGTACTCACCTTGATTTGAGTTACGTTGTGGATTATTCTTTTGAGTGCCATCGAGATCATGAACCTCATGATTAATTGGTTAAGCTCATTTCCTATCATATTGTAGTTAATTCTTGGTGAACAAGCTTACATCACTCTTTTGCAGATCACTCATTGTTTTTATAAAAGATAAAACAGTATTCCTTGAGAAAAATTGAATTTTCATCACTATAAGGATTATTCATAGTGAGATTTATAAGTGATTGTTATTGAAATGAAGTTGTTTGTAAAACACTTTGGAAAACCTAATTGTTTCCATAACAAAGAAAATCTTTGTAAATTTATTATTGATTCTTATTTAAGAATTAAGCATGAAAATGTTTTTATTATAAACACGACGATAAAATTTTGACGAACTGAGTATTGCATCGTTAGTCTTGAAATTGTATATAGTTGCGCGCCTACATACAATTTGGAATGGACTATGCAAGACTGATTAGTATTCACCATAAAACTAATGAATAAACGCTACATTTTCTTTAAGGATTGTGAAAGATTAAATTTTAATGAAATCTTCAAGAAGTGAAAAATAAGGACATAATGTTAGGGACACCTACATATGTGCCTGTAGCATCCATTCTTCTGAGTTGAATTTACTCATCGGTGGAAATTGTCTTATTTGACAATTGACAATTCTTTCTTGTCCAATTCTCCCGTAGTGAGATTCTTAGGAAAAGTATTTGATTACCGAGTGTTGATACCCGACTGGATGTATCGACGTTCTTATCATTTCTTATGATTTGATTTCATTTGAATGACCTGGGTAACGATCCGAGGAGCTTTCGAATGCGTACTCAAATTATGAAAACATGGGATATATTCATATCCATTAAATGTCTTCGTCTGTATCTGATTTGAAATTCTCTCGCATAGATTATGCGTTGACCTCACTCTTTTAATAGTAGTTATGTCTCCAGATATCCTTGAACTTGTGAAGGATTATGAGTTATTATTAGTCTTTTAAGAAGTTCACATCTTATCAACGGCAATGCAACTGGAAAGTTGATAGTGCCCGTAGAATGGATTGATTGATTATGACATGACGACATTGTCTTAATTAATGGGAACTCGAATAGAATCCCCCTAAATGATAAGATGTTGATTATCGAAAGTGATCTAAATAATTCTTGATGGATGATTTTATCCTGCATTTAGACTTGAAATTATAACGTGAATGGTTGTGAATTAGTCATAGATACTATAATCTAGAAGAACCTAATATGAATTTATCAAAAGATGTTTATCTTATCTGAAACTTTAGGAGGTATTTGTTGGTGAATTACCTAGACTTTCGCCATTAAGGCAAGTTGAAATTGGTACTGATTATATTCCCGGTGCTGCACCTATGGCTTGTGCACTGTACGTCAGCACCATCTAAATTAAAGGAATTACCGTACAACTGAGAGTTGTCGGAAAAAGATTTTATTATACCAAGCCTGTCATCCCGAAGAGCTATGGTGTTATCATTCCTTATATTTATAGATTACTGTGACTGAGTAAATTGACAATCGAAAACGATGTCCATAACTCGAAATGGAAGATTTGTTCGATCATTTACGAGGTTCTAGTGTATGTTTTAAAGATTTGATCCACGGCATGGTTATTTTCAACTTCGCGTCCGCGAAGGAGATTATCTATTCCAATCACTACATCCAGTACTTGTAATGAATATTATGAGTTTCACGTGATGTCGTTTGGATTGACTAACACACATGTAGTATTCATAAATTTGGTGAATCACGTGTGTAGGTTGTAATTTGATAAATTCATGCTTGTGCTCATTTAGGACCATTTGTTTGTATATACGAATAAGAATGAGTTAATAATTATTTATAGACTGCCCTGAATTGGCCGAACAGTGAAAACCTGAACCTTGAATAATTAACACGTGATTAAAGACTTGAATCTTTACATGATTTAACCATGTGATTAATGGACAATGGAATATAAATTGACTCTTCAAAAATTAAGATCCCTTTTAAGACTTTGGGTATTACCAAAAAGAAATGGAAATATGTTTTGACAGATGTTTTAACAAAGGATTTTAAGGGATTATTCCCTTATACACAAACCATTTAACTAAACTTCTGTTTAGGGGTAAATGTTTGTGTATACCTCCAGATAACTTAAAAAGGATTGAGGAAAACCATTTATACCATAACCTGAAAATTTGAAACGACACTTTTTACTTTTTAAACTAAGAAAACTTTGACCAAAGTATAAACAAAGGTTTTTCGAACATTTACGAATCTTATTAAATATTTTCGATAAATCAACAAGAATCCTGTTAATTAAATTCAAATTTATTTTTGAACATTTTATATAATTGGTCGAGCTAAGAAATTTAAAACTTTACGTTTACGCTTCATAAAAATTAACTAATAATTATTTAATTAATTATAATAATTATCAACGCTTTAGACGCCGGATTGAGAAAAACTGATAAAAATGATAGTTGAGACGAAACTGAAACATAAAGAATATGAAGAAAGAATTTTGAATAAATAAAGTTATGATATTTATTTCATCAGGAGAAAGTGAACGTAATTACTAACGCATAATATAGAAAGAATATCTGAGTGAATTGTGGACATGATAATTATATCATCATGAGAAGTGAATATAGATACCGACACATTATGTAGAAAAGATAAAAAACAATTAGGACATGTTCCTTAATAATGAAAGTGCAAAATAAATTGTCGGACGATATAAAAATAAACAATGTTTGTAAAAAGGATAATATAAATAGTGAAGGGTTTCACGGCTAATGTGAACCATTAAAAATTGAGAAGCCGATAGCGTTAAATGTTTTAAAGACCACTTATGGTTGCCTAAATATGAAGGATTGTGAGATATAGTTATATTGGAATCTTGTAAGTATAAGTATTCTATGTATGTCATTTTTGACTAAAAGTATCTTTGTCTGAAGAAGTTGTACTGATGGCAATTATGAAGGCAGACATCGCCTCATACATTAGTAAACGTCTAGCTATTGCAAAGGTCATCATCTGAATTTGATTCGATTTGGGTCATCGTCGACAGACTGACCAAATCTGCTAATATTATTCCCGTTAATGATAAATGCAAAAGAGTTATGTAAACATAGCATGCCTGTATCGATCATCTATATCAAGATCCTCGCTTCGCATCGAATTTCAAGAGAATTGCTCAAGAAATCATTGAGAACGAACCTTGATGAGAGTACTATGTACCACCCCAAATCGAAGGGACGAGGTAAAGTAACGACACAAGGTAATATAAGTGCTGTTTTATGTTAGAATGATTGACCTTTGGTAATAGACCGTGTAATCGTTTTCCTTTGGAGAGATTATCCTTGATAATCATCGTATTAGGATCGAGATCGAATCTTGTTAGGATCTAAATATTAGAGCATCTGTAAGCAGGAGTTGAGATAAAGACACCCGACATACACCCATTGTGAGTTGGACATGTCTTTTAGGTTTAAGGTTTCCTATGATGGCGAACCTATCCTTGCAAAATACCCGACCCGCGAGATCTGAAATGATTGTTGAAATTAGGATCTGATTATTAACTGCCGATAGTGGGCAGGAGGTTATGTGAATGTGAAATGTAGATCTTGAAGTACCAAATGGGTAGCGAAGTTATGCCACAATTTTTAACCTTGGAAAGATGAATTCATGATCTGACAAATCATGGGATATAAGTCCCCGTTGTATGGGACCATTGAAATGATGTAAAAGTTGGGATTGAAATGCATATAAGCTGGATCTACCCTAGGACTTCAAGAACCGCGTGAATTATGTTTCGTAAATCGCACTTGATGGAATATCTATCAAGTGAAATTCTGATTATTCTTAATAAAGCTTAGATCGGCGAAAAGTTGCATTCATCAGAAACCCATGAACATCATGGATAGAGAAAGTAAGTCAACATTAAGCCTGATCTTATTCCCGTAGTTATGTATGATGAAACTCGCGTATTATAATGAATTACACTTGTGAGAAAAGACCGAATGTGGAGGAAATACCCACATGGCTTTAACTCAATAAGAAGCGAGTAGTAAGATGATCTTTGAGGACAAAGATCCTGTTTAGGGGTAAATGCTGTGACAATCCGTCAATTTACGATTGATATTTTTTTTCTCAAATATTATTTGAAAATATTATTTTAATGTTACAATATGAACTCACTTATTTTTGGGAAGAAATTTGGATTTACGTCTTGAAGTAGCATCGACTACGTTTAAACCGGAGGATTCTACACTACGTGCTTACGTTTACATACACCGTCTTTGGTGACAGTCCGACATTTCAGAAAATAAATTTGTCCTTGAATATTATTTTGGAGTTTTAAATTTGAGTTGGTTCATAAACTCACAAATTTACGAGAAGAGATTAGGACTTACGATTTTAATTTAACGTCCTTTACGACTAAACCGGAAACCCTAGGATTACGTATTTACGTTTTTGAACTCCGTTTTTGATGAGACAATTTTTATTGGATTCGTTTTGTGACGTTGATTCATAATATATAAAAACGTTTTCCGTAAAACGACCTGAGGGCACGCAAATCGAGAAAACTAGAATCGAGGAATACCCGTAAATTAGTGGGATGGGACAAGTTTTACACTTGCCCACCCCACACATGGGATGGCCAAGCTTACTCCACCACACCCTTTGAGGTGTCAAGTTGTAGCTACTACTACTACACTTGTCATTTTTAAGCTTAACTTGTAAGCTACTTCTTCCACCAAAACCACAAAACCACCTACACTAAACCATTTCCTCACTTTGTTACATGCAAAACTCACACACTCTCTCTCTCTACTCCTTATGAACGTCTATCATTCATCAACAACACCACCATTGTTAAAAAAAATCAACCATAAATCATATGTATAATTTACATATGATGAACACCCATTGAAAAGATGAAGATTGGAGGTGGTTATAACATGTGGAAAGGAGTTTCCATGGAGTTCCTAGACTGATCTTCATGAAGATATTCATCCATTTGAAGGACCCAAGAAGTTCATTTACCAAGTTGGAGATTTGATAAAAAGAACCAAGTCTTGTTCATCAAAAACCTCATCTTTTCATCACTAATGGTGGTATAGGGATTGTTCTTCCTATCCTTTTGTTATTTTGATTATGTAATCTTGTATTTTCTTTATTTATGTATATGTATATGATGATGAATGATGATTAAAAATATTGTGTGGGGATTTGGTGATGATAAACATGCTTAAAAAGATGAAAAATTATAAGAAACAAGGCTAAAATCTTGTTTAAATTGTTGGCTGTATAAAACAGTAAAGAATCATATGATGAACTGATAAAAATGACATAGATTAATAGATATAAATTAAGTAGATGATGTTATACACATGTGAGAGTTGGCCATGCAATGGAATCAAAATAATGAGTGAGATATGATCAAAACAAGTTAGGTGCTCTAATCTGAATAATCAGTTTTGTAGGGACTGTTAAGGCAAGATAAACTCAAAATGGGCAGTAGCTATAACTAAGTTAAATGTAGCACATAATATGAAGAACATGTCACCCAAAAATGAGCTTCTAATTCATTATAGAACTCTAGATATGGTAAAAATGGTGAACATGAAGATAAAAATCAGATTTTTGGAATTAATGTTTATTATTATTATATAAGCACTCACATTTTAATGTATAAAATGTAAAATAAAATCCCACTAACTTATAAAACTTATTTATATAAATATATAAAAGGTTAATTAAATAGATAAATTATATAAATGGTGGTGAAATAATATTTATAAGTAATAAAAACTATAAACTTGATTTTTACGACTTTTTCGGCTATCGCCATAAAATTAACGTTTTTCGCCAAATAAAACTTAGACGACCAAACCCGTCTAATGTAAAGTTTATTAAAGTCATATACTGATATATAAGTATCTAATACAAGTAAAAACCTATAAAACCCGAACTATAAGAAATACGGACATTTACAAGCTAATTAAGCATATTGGACTAATAATTGGACTAAATAAGATAAAAACTTGTAAAAAGAACTTATTGGGCTTAACCCATTTGGGCCCAATATGGAAAGTATACATACTGATAATATAGGTATAAAAGGGATTAAAACAAGTTAAAAGAACTTATACCAAGCTTAATGGACTTAAAATAGGTAAATAGGTAAAACTAGAAAACTAGTATAAAAGTTATCGACACATAACACAAAAATGAGTAAATGAGAATATGTAAACCCACTTGATCATCATATATATGAAATCATCATATGTATACATAATTGTTATTTTTATAAAGTCATTAGACATGAGTCTAAAACGAGTATTATTTGTCTAGGTTTCCGTGATTGAAGCATGTACCGTACGTCTGAATTGCCGATAACCCGCCTTCCCATATCAGCGTGAGTTCATAGCCTCGCACTCTTTTAAATGTTTTTATGAAATGTTTTATAAACCCGCGAGGGAGATAACATGTTAGTTTTTATAAAATAGGACACCATTTGTCCCGATTGTTTGTTTATTGATTTGGACCCGAATGATTGAATGACCCGATTGTATGACCCGATAAATGATTAAAGGACCCGATAGATGAAATTAAATGGATTATTAAAGTTAGGTTATGTCACTAAAAGTCCCATTAGCTTGAATTGTGAACTACCGGGATTTGGTAGACGCTTGTCCATATAATAGTACTATTTGGGGACGATCACCCCAGTTCGCGCCTTGACGGTTTATCCCCGTCGTGCCACATTGATTGGTAAGCGAATTTATGTATGAGAAGATTTCCATAGCGTGACCTTTGTGACGACACGCTACTTTAGATGGGCAAATTGAGTATCGGGCTAGCTACCCGTTGTTGGTTTAGTAAGGTAACAATGTCATGCGGCTTATAATAATCCAGTTAACGAAATACTACTATATGCTCCGAATTACGATGTATTGTCTGACTAGCAATACAGGGTCATACTATTGATATTATGTTCGTGTTTTGGTTTTCATAACCATATTCATATAACGGTTTTTATTTAACTTTATACAACGTCGTAAGACGTATTGTATGATGTTTTTACGACATTGGCTCGTATAATGATTTTTAAGGCAAATGCCTACATTATGATTTTGACAAGTATTTGTATTAAATGATTTTGGCTATTTTATGGCCTACTACATGGATTTGTACAAAATGATTTTCGGTAATAATTTTATACCGATGTTATATTAATGGATTTTATTAAACTCTATGAATTCACTCGGCGTTATCGCTGACCTTTTCTTTTAACATGTTTTATCTCAGGTACTTGAAGGTAATTCTCGGGAAGACAACAAGAATTCATGGCCCGCACTTAAATAACAATTTCCATTCAAATCTTTATTAAAATTGTATGAAATGACCATGACTTGGGACCTATGTAACTTTGATATTTATGAATAGAAATGCTTTATTAATAAACGACGCGATTTTTATGCGTTGTCTATGATGTGAGTAATGTGCTATCCAGTAACACCAACTAGTCTTCCGCTGTATTGAGTTGTATAAATTTGGGGGTGTTACACAATTTGTGAAAGAAATTCAGCAAAGAGACATTCATTGGCCGAGGCAGACTCTGAGTCATGGATTCGTTGTCTAGTTGTGACCCCTGCATTAGGTTCCCCAATAATGTTGACAAGAAGAATGTGTTGATCTCTTGACCACTTATTTTGAGGAGCCGGGGACTCAAGGACAGGAACATTTGTGGGCACAGCTGGTACAATTTGAGTTTCATCCTGCTGACTTGGAGGTCTTTCTTCAAAGACTACTTCAGTGTCAGAGTCTTCTTCAGCCATATCAAGAGGTACAACTTCATTATCAGCAGGAGAGTCTTCAGGGATTTGAAGAATTGGTGAGTCATCAATAGCATTAGAAGGAGAAGGAATACCAGAGGTTTGTGGTTCTTCTTCATCAAGTTCCTGAGAGGTAGGAACTTCTATGTTGTAAGTAGACAGAGGGTCAAAGGAAGGAACATAAGGAGTGAGAGTGTTGGAGTGATGATGACTGGTAGGTCTTGGTTCTGTGAACTCATCGCTTGGGAAAGATACATTTTCATTAAAATCAATTTCATCACCCTCTGTTCCTGTTCTCTGTATGACTTCATCATCTTCATTGAATCTAACATGGAAGGTTTCTTCTACTTCTTGTCTTTTGATGTTGAATACTCTGAAGGCTTTGGCTGTTGGAGAGTATCCCAAGAAGAAACCATCATCAGCCTTTTCATCAAACTTTCCAAGTTTATCCCTGTAGTTATAAATGAACACAGGGCATCCAAACACATGAAAATAGCTGACATCTGGAGATCTTTTTCTGAAAACTTCATAGGAAGTTTTACCATGTCTTTTGACAATGATTGATCTGTTTTGAGTGTAGAAGGCAGTGTGAACAGCTTCTCCCCAAAATTTCTTTGGTAAGGCTGCACCATTCAACATAGTTCTGGCTGCTTCAATCAAAGTCATGTTTCTTCATTCAGCCACACCATTTTGTTCTGGGGTGCCAGCTGAAGAGAAGTTCTGTGAAATCCCTTTTTCATCACAAAAAGATTCAAGTTGATGATTCTTGAATTCAGTACCATTATCACTTCTTAGAGCTTTGACTCTAACATCATTCATATTTCAACCTGTCTGATTAAGGACATGATGGTATCAGCTGCATCACTTTTTCTTCTGAGGAAGAACACCCATGTGTATCTTGAAAATTCATCAACAATAACCAAGGTGTATTTGTTATGATTAATGGTCTGAGGTTTGACAGGCCCAAACAAATCCATGTGAAGGAGATGTAAGCATTTGTCAATAGAGAATGATTGCCTAGTCTTGAATGAAGACCTGTGATGCTTTCCTTTGACACAGGCAGAACAAGTCTTGTCTTTAGAAAACATTACTGAAGGTAGACCAGCAACCAGGTTTTGAGTGGCTATCTTGTTGATGTTCTTGAAGTTGAGATGAGACAGTCTTTTGTGCCACAGCCAATTGACACTTTCAGAGGCTTTAGCAAGAAAACAATTTGAGCTGTCTTCAGAGCAAACAGCCATGTTGATGACATAAACATCTCTTCTTCTAGGTGCAATAAGCACAACATCATTGTTTTTGTTGAATATGGTTCCCTGAGTCTTAGTAAACAAAACCTTATAGTCAGCATCACACAATTGGATGATGCTAATAAGATTGTGTTTAAAACCATTCACATGTGCAACCCTGGTAAATGTAATCCCATTGCAGTTCACTGAGCCATATCCTTCTGTGTCACCTGAAGAGTTATCTCCAAACACCACTTTAGGACCTGGCTCCTTTGAGTATCTGTGCAGGTATTGTTGAATCCCTGTCATAAGTCTAGAACAGCCACTGTCTAGATACCATACCGATTCCTTGAGATATTTCTGCACAGATACATAGAAACAGGTTAGTTCCTATGGTGAACCCACTTTCCAATGGGTTCCCTGAATTGCTTATTAGCAACTCTTGTGTTCCTGAATAACTTTTGGCGCTGGGAGGGACAATTCACTGTTTCATGGTTATAACTTCCACAGATATCACACCCAGAGAAGTCACCACACTCGTCTGAGTGATGGTCTGTGAACCCACAGAATTTACAAGGAGGATAAGGTCTGTAGTTTCCCTGTTGTCTTTTGGAACTTTGTGGTCTATCCCTAGAGGGTGTCTGAGCTCTTTTAGCTTCCATGTGTCTGTCATGATCTAAAGTCATGTGGTGAGAGTTTTTACATACATTGCAATAAGGTTTGATTAACCTTTCCCCTTTGGGTTCACCTAGGACTGACTTAGGTTCATGAGAAGTAGAACATTCAGCGGAAGGCTTAATGTGTTGTTTCAAGAGTTCTACTTCTTTCATTAGAGACAACAGGCGATCTTCAGTGGTAGGGTCAACCTTATTCACAGCTTTAGTAGCAACAGGCTTAAAAGCTACTTGTTTACCAGTTTGTTTAGCAGGCACATGAAAAACTTTAGCTGGAGGATTCTCAATATCTGTTCTAAGTTCACCCTTAGCAGCTCTAGAAGAACTACTTGGTTCAACTCCAGAGAGTTTGGGCAAGGGTGGTAGCTCAACCACATCTTCAGAGACAGGGTCATTAGTCAAAGTGGTATCTGACATATGAATAGTCTCTATAGATTTAAAGACAATGTCTTTGGGTTTGGTGAGAATTCTCAGCTTATTTTTCTTAGCAGATATATCCCTCTTAATGTCAGCATGTACTTCATCATTAAGCAAATGATCTATTGTGAACCTAGCACATAGCCATTTTTCAATAACCTTGTTTAATTCAAACACTTGATCATTTAAAGCAATGTTTTTCAAGGTTAATCTAGCTACTTCATTTTGCAGGGATATTTTCTCTAAATTAACCCGCCTGAGAGTTTCACATTCAGTTTTAGCATTTAGCAATTCAGATTTAACAGAGTGAAACTTATCAAGTAGGTTCTTTCTTTGTTCCTCAACAAAGTGTAAATCAACAATGGTGTAATCAAGGACATTCTTACGTTCATCACTATCAGACATAGATAGAAGCCTGTGTACCTTTTTCATTGTGATGTCAACCCATTGTCCTGATCTTGAATCACCTTTTCCAACAGCTGGTTCATCCTCAGCTATTGCCATGAAAGCCCTGACTCTTGTAGTATCTTCCTCATCTGAAGTCAGTGGCTCATCATTCCAATCATAAGCTTCAGCGACCAACCCTTTCTCTGTCTTTTTATCACCACCCTTCTTCTTGGACAGAGCTACAAGCTTCAAGTTCATTTGTTCTAACTCAGCTTTAAGTGCCCTGTACTTGTTTTTGTAATCCTTCTTCTCAGTGTCTGATGAATTGGATTGGTAAGATGAGTTGTTATGTTGTTTGAACTTGTAAGGTTTAGATGAAGTTGATGGATAGGAGGGTGAGGATGTCTTGGTGGAAGGACAGTCTTTTTGGAAATGTCCAAGCTTTCCACAGGCAAAGCAAGTTTCTTTTGACCTGTTAGTTGGTTTACTAGCGGATCCTATTCTCCCTGATCTTTTAAAGAATCTTCTTTGGTTGGCTAGTAAGGCTCTTTCATGAAACTCTGCATTAAGGTCTGTCAAGAACTCTTGGCTGTTGCGGGTGTCTTCTTCAACATCAGAGTCGCTGTCATGAGGTTGTGTTGCAGAGATCAAGGCTTTAGAAGATGCTCCTTGGACTACAAATCTTTCAGTCTCTGACTTGTAAATAGTATCGATCAGCCCTTCTTCATAATTATACTTTCCATAAAGCTGAGCAAGGGTGTCATTCTTGATTAAGTTGTTAGCTCTCTGAGTCTTATTCATACTCAGCCACTTTCTTGGAAGGCTGTTGACAAATGTGGCATTGATCTTAGCTTGACCAATAGTGACATCATTCATCGCTAGGTCATTGAGAAGAATCTTCAGCCTTGTATAGGTTTGCTGAACCTTTTCACCTTTAAGTGACTTGAAGGCATTGAACTGAAGTTTGAGTGCCTGAATCTTTGTCTCTCTTGTTTCAGAGGGTCCTTGATGGCCAAGTATGAGGTCTGTCCACATTTTTTTGGCTGTGGGACACTGAATGACAGACTTCATGATGTGTTTGGGAAGACAGGATATGATGATGCTTTTGAGACGTTTATCTTGGTTTGCCAATTTTCTATCAGCTGGAGTCCATTGTTTGAGAGGTTTGGGAAGAGGGTTTTCTTCAGTGGATGTAAGCGCCATGGGAATATAAGGACCATTTTCTAAGATTTCTAGAAGAAAAGGTTCAAGTCCATCGAGATACACAAGAAATTGACTCTTCCAACTGGCAAAATCTTCTTCATCAAAGACTGGTACACTTGTGACATGTGATCCACCTCTTGAGTCAAGAAGTTGGGGTAGATCATCGTCATTGGCAGGAGGGTTGAGTCTAGGTGAAGATGGTGTTGTGGAAGGTGATTATGGTGGGTTAGAAGTTTCTGGCATGTTGGATCTTGATTATAAAACTGAGAACGATGTTTCTTGAAGGTTTTAATATCAAACACTGCTCTTATACCAATTGAAAGTCCCTAATCAATGCTAGAAACCCTAATCTTAACTAATCAACACAAGGTATTACTTTTCAAACGTAATCTTATTATTGTATAATAAAGAATTACAAGTGTTATGGATAACACCGTTTGATGACAATGTGTTGTGCACACTTTGAACAACTATAAACGCTAACTTATGAATACAGTCGTAGCTGTTTGATTCACTAAGTTCTATGCAATAATGTTATGAATATTACTCAAAGTGTTAAACATTAATGCATAGATACACATCCTATTTATAGTGTTACGAGGTTGACCTAAATAGTACTTGATGGTGACTACACAAGCTTTTACAAGTTCCCACATCAGTCACATGATGTTCTTCTATTCTTGGTAGTCTTCCATTATGCTTTAAGAAAACAGTTGTCAAAACGGTTTCCTTTTTCTTCATAGTCTCGAACACACAAATGGCATGTCCAAAGTGTGCTGAGTGTTAACAGGGTATTGCCACCCCTGTTAACCCTCAACCCCTCAGAGTCCCTGATACATCTTGGCTGTTATCCATCACAACCAATGAGTATGTCTTCAAGTAATCTTTGACTTCCTTGACAATGTCTCTGACATGGACTCCTCTGAGGTTACTCACAGAGACTTGAATCTCTGTAAGTCTTGCGATACTTGCCTGCCTCCTAGGCACAGGCAAGGGACTATCTAACAACCTAATTATGTTTTAATCTCTGATCAGGGAATCTAACAGGTTTAGATTCACAACAGTAAAGGTAAATGAGAGTGTTATAGATTGGTACGCAGAGACATGGTTATTGAGAACAAGAAATAAAATCTTGACTATAACTACTTTTAAAATAATTTCAAGAAAGTCCTCTGTGCCAAAAGCCAGTACTGCTACAAAAAGTGATGTAAATGCCTATACTTGCTACTCTTCAGAACAATGTGTAAGGATACTATGTTTATGTGTAAGTAAAAAGATTATACTTATAAGTAAGTAATATTATATTTAATATACATAATAAATAAGGATTTATCGTCGTCTCTAGAAATATGTATCCCTATCTTCCTCCTATTATCATCTTATCGGATTCCCAAGATGAGCATTCTACAAGTATTTCCGATGATTCCCCAAAGTATATTTCCATTCTACCGATGAATAACCCTTATGATACTTCAGAACATACACTCAAATATCAGAAAATCCCAACATTCGTTTTACCTTTTGATGACGACCCCTATATGCAACTTATATGAGCATATAATGAAGAAATAAATTCTATACACCTCGAAACCAAAATTTTCCATCACCTTACCCTATCAATGTACCATCACCTATATCTGAAACCTTACCCAAAAATACCTATGAACAACAATTTAAAGATATCCTACCATATATGAAATAACTTCCTCCCGAACGTATTGAAGATCTTGAGATAAAGTTAAAGGGCTTAGGAAAGGCCGGAGAATTATACAACGAAACTTTGAGAAATTAGAAGAAGATTTTGAAGAAACTAAGGCTAAGTTGTGGAGAAGACAAATGATACACGATGAAGAAATTGTTCAAGCTCGACTGAAAATTTTTACTCTAGAGCTAATCATTAAAGACATTTAAATTAGACATTGAGCCAACATACGAAGTCTTTTTGATGCCATCAAAGAACTTATAAGGGAGAGATGAAGACATTAGACTATTAAGTTGTAAATACTTTCAACTTTATGTCTTTTACTTTTATGTTAACAGTGAAGCTTGTCTTGTAAGAATAAACAGGCAAGTTGTTAATAAATAGAAATTGTGTTTTCCATCAAATATCGTCGTTTCATACTTATTTCTGAAAAGTAAGAAATCCCTATTTTTTTGGTTTTCTCATAAATGATTATGAATGAAATTGAGTTAATTATGGGAAAAGAATATACTTGATAAAGTATATATTTTTGGAATTTCTATTATCTTCTATGATAATGATAATTATCAAGTTGAATATAACCCGCATGAAAGAGTAAGGAAACTTCCCAAGTTTTCTAGAAATATTCTATTCTCGGCTTTTATATCAAAAGGTACTTCTATAAGATATATGATATGTAAAAGAGAAGCTTGTTCTATAAGATGAGCTTTTACATTTTCCGTTATATTCCTCCATTCCATATCATGAATAAATATGTTACGATTATGTATGAGTCATATCATTATAAATCAATTGTAAACTTTGAAATCCTATTTCATAGTTGGATTTATTATCCTCAGATATGAATGATAATCAACATAATAAGTTTCCAATATTAACCTAAAAGATATACCTTGTGTTCGATAAAGCATTTATATGTATCCATTTATATGTATCCATATACATATGTGACAAATGTTTTCTGATATGAGAATACCTTGGATTCTGAATTATTTCTAATCTTTCCCTTCATTCTAAACCCTAAAAGTATTTAACGAAGAAATAATGATGATGTGGCTGCAATCCTGCAAGTACAAATCATCAATAAGAAGTATTATCCGAAGAAGACATGATGACTAATTAGTTTTTGATATCCAAGGAAGAAAAGATGCTATTAGTATCACCCGTTGGATTGAAAGAGCCAATTCAGTTTCCTAATCCTATTTGAAATTACAAAGTAAATCTTGCTATAAGAAGATAGCACTTCGTCCGTTATCTTGGTAAATTCTTTATGCTCAACCTATTGAGATAAAAGAAGTACATAAGATCGCTTGATTAAATTTCAAATATCTCTTCCAAAGATGAACGAGAAGATGGAAAAGAACTCCGCTATCTAATGATAAAAGGAATTAACCTCCAGACATACACGAGGAAATTTCAAGAGTTAGTAGAGTTAGATCTTATTTCGTGGAATGATAAAAGCCTTCATCAGAAGATTTTATCATAGAATTATGTCATGGAGTTTCATCTGAAATTCTATTAAGAAGACTTCATCGGAAGATTTTGTTAGAAAAGTTATTAAGGAATTTCATCTAAGATTTTGAAGAAATATTACCACTTCCAAAATCCTAATATATTGGAAAAAGTCATTTACCTCTACCCAGAGAGTTAATGAACAAGGTAATTAAGCACAATCCTGTGCAAAAATCGGAAAAATCTCAAGCGTAAATTCAGCAATAAAAGAACGCCTATAAAATTCAAGTAAAATAGAATCCAACCTACGGTGAATATTTTGGAAATCTTCTTTTTTGTAAGAAATGCACTATGCATCACACAGAACTTTGCACCATCCGGTGTCAGATTTCAGCATTGTAGGTCGTTGGATTTGGAATTTTAAAAGGCAAGTGGCCTTATAAGTTATATGTTCGATAGAATTATGATGTGCCTTATATACATGTTAAAAGGAATAGATTATCGTCGTCTAGTTTAACGTCGTTCGTCTCTAGAAAATCGTATTCTTAGATATCATATACAAAATGTCTTACATACGCTAACGTAAGAAGAAAATATAAGGATATAATAAATATATTTGTTTATATTCATGTTATGTCGGAAATTTCTAAGTCAATGATTTACATTCTGTTTATTTGATTGAAGTAGGACGCTTCTTCAGTCAAATGAATAAATCTAAATCACCAAAGTTATGATTTCTTCCTTACATAAAGTTGAACGCATCTTTATGCTAGTAAGAATTTATAAATGGACTTAAAAATATTCGATATAAGACAAGTATAGACCTAATAAAACGTTAGAATACTAAATAAGAGATTATGTATATTACTATGTATAGTATATTGGAAAGATACGTCAATATTCGTCTTAGATATGGAATTTGTAAATACTTGGAAGTTGAAGCATTCTATTCAACTCAAAGAAACTTTGAAATCCTTATATTATGCTTTTAAAGAGGAATATTAAGTCATCTGATTTACTAGTTCAACCTGAATTTCCTCCATGGAAATAGGATAGAACAATAAGGATTTTGTAGACATAATGCCATACGGATCATTGTCGATAATTTTACTAGAACTATAATATTTATTCCTATTTAGGAAATTGATAATATGGAAACTCTGACAAGGTTATATGTGAGATAATTTGTCGACATAGAGTATTAATATCTATCATCTAAGATCGTGACGAGTGTTTCACATCTTGATACTAAAAATATACTTAAAATATGTTATACTTAAAGTAATTATACTAATATGTTAAGTGAAAGAACTATCCAAATACTAAACTACATACTCCATGTATGTGTTATTAGTTTTAAGAAGGACACTAATTGTGACAATCCGTCAATTTATGGTTTATATTTTATTCTCAAATATATTTTAAAAACATTATTTTAATCTTATATTATGAACTCACTTATTTTTTGGAAGAAATTTGGATTTACGTCTTGAAGTAGCATCGACTACGTCTAAACCGGAGGATTCTACGTTACGTGCTTACGTTTACATACACCGTTTTGGTGACAGTCCGACATTTCAGGAAATAAATTTATCCGTGAATATTATTTTGGAATTTTAAATTTGTGTTGGTTCATAAACTCACAAATTACGAGAAGAGATTAGGACTTACGATTATAATTTAACGTCCTTTACGACTAAACCGGAAACCTTAGGATTGCGTATTTACGTTTTTGAACTCCGGTTTTGATGAGACAATTTTTATTAGATTCGTTTCGTGCCGTTGATTCATAATTTTTAAAAACGTTTTTCGTAAAACGACCCGAGGGCACGTAAATCGAGGAAACTAGAATCGAGGAGTACCCGTAAATAATTGGGGATGAGAACAAAACAAGTTTTGCCCCACCCCCACACATGGGACGGCCAAAACATGACACCACAACATGTGATGTGTCCAAGTTTTAGCTAGTTGCTTACACATGTTTACTAAGCTTAGCAAGTAAGCCACCAAAACCACAAAACCACTTGCTAAACCATTTCTCTCATTCATACATGCAAAACCACCTATTCTCCCTTCCTCTCTCTCTCATTTTCGTCCCATCTCAACCAAAAACACCCTCATTTGATCAATTATTAACCATGAAATCATGTGTTATTCACACATATGATGAAGCCCTTTTGAAGCTCTATAGATTGGTGGTGATTTTAACATCCAAAGAGAAGTTTGCAAGATGAAGTGGGGCTGATTTTCCACAAGATCTTCATGAAGATAGGTGATCTTGAAGTTGATATTGGTATATCACAAGTTTTGCCATCAAAATCCCAGCCTTGTTCATCAACCTCATCATTTCATCACTATGGTGGTATAAGGATCATTCTTCCTATCCTTCTTGTTATTTTGATTATGTAATCTTATATTTTCTTTATTTACGTATATGTATATGATGATGAATGATGATTAAAAATATTATGTGGGGATTTGGTGTTGATAGATTTGATAAACATGGTTAAAAAGATGGAAAACCATAGGTAAAATGGTTAAAATCTTGCTTAATGTGATGGCTGTATAAAAACAGTAAGTAACCAAATGTTAAACTGATAAAATGGTAAAGTGGAATCAATATACAGTACGTATTAGGTGTTATACACATGTGAGAGTTGGCCATGCAATGGAATCATAAAAATGAGTGAGATATGATCAAAACAAGTTTAGAGTGCAAATCTGCCTATACTGTTTTGAACGAATTTATTAAAATATTTAGAGGTTGATTCATCAGTAGCTATAAAGGAATAAAATGAATCACATATCATGTAGTTTTTGCGATAAAAATTGGAGGTCCTATCTCATTACAGAACTCTAGATATGGACACTTTAGTGAACTTAAAATTTAGGACTGATTTTGTGAAATTAAAGTTTAATATTATTATATAAGCACTCAAATAAATATAGTATAAAATATGAATAAAAACCCACTACCTTATATATTACATTTATATAAATATGTATACGGATAAATAAATGGACATTTTATAAAAATGGTACTTTGGTAAGTTTTATAAGTTATAAAAACTATAAACATGATTTTTACGTGTTTTCGGCTATAACCGAAAGATTAACGTTTTTGTTAAATAAAACTTAGACGGTTGGACCCGTCTAATGTAACCTTTTATAAACTCACATACTGATGTATAAACATATATAACAAGTAAAAACCGATAAAATCCGAGCTTTACAACATATAGACATTAACAGGCCAAAGTAGCCTTATTGGACTATAAACCCGACTAGTTAGTAAAACACTTATAAATTTACTTATTGGGCTTAAAAATAACTGTGATTTTGCTAGGTTCAATTGTTCGTTTTCTCGGTATCTTAACGAATTGATTTCCGGTTCAAAGTACGACTCAGTTGATTTTGGTGAAACAAATATTTTTGATAGTTTTTAAAATAAAAGTGCAAAGACTTGAAAGTAAAGGGGCGTTAAAGTAAAATCTAAGTCTAATTTAAAGTAAAGGGAGAGTATTTAAAAACGTGACGAGAAATTAAAAGGGCAATTAAAGTAAATTACGCAAACGTAAATCTATCTAAGGCAATCTTAAAACGCAACTAAAACTTAAACTAAGGCAAGGCTAAAATAAATCTAAGGCAAAATTAACTTAAAGTGTGACTAAGGAAAAAGGCGGGAAAAATAAAGCTTGAAATTAAAAATCAAAGATAAAAACTAAAAAGAACCTGAATACAGCTCATTCGGAACAATCCTTCGTCCGGAACAATCACTCATCCGGAATGTCACCTTCGTTCGGAATGATTCTTCTTCGCTCGGAATATTACCAAAATCCTTGATCCGGAACAAATTTTCTATTCTGAATATGTCACTTATCCAGAACAATCCTTCGTTCGGAACTTAACTGATTCGGAACTCAATTGGAACAAAACCTTGGTTCGGAAGTTTGGTTCAGAAGTTCTTGATTCGGAACCTTAAGCTGGTTCGGAAGTTCTTGATCCGGAACTCTTCCGGTTCAGAACTCCTTGATCCGGAACTTTCGTTCGGAAGTTTCCTGATTCGGAAGTTTCTGATTCGGAAGTTTCTGATTCGGAAGTTTCGTTCGGAAGTTTGTTCAGAAGTTGGTTTGGAAGTTATCTGGTTCGGAACTTCCAATGTTCCGAATATGAAAGCTTGATTCAGAACTTCCTAAGCCAACTTCTTGGTTCGGAAGTTTCTGCTGATCCGGAACTTACCTAGGAAAGATCAGAAACAAGAAAACAAACACCTCGAAGAACAGGCAACACAATATCCACGAATCTAATCCAAACTTAAGCAAAATCAAACACAAGATTAAACCAAACTAATAACAAAACATCCAATAATCATAAACAAACTATCCAAATCAATAAAACTAACAAAACTAACCACAATAATCAAAACCCACTTTGATTAAAATAAGACCATAAACATAAACATAAAAATCAAAGATTAAGAAAGGTAGATAGGAGATTAACAAGAATAAGTAAAGATTGACAAGAATTAAATGGAAACTTACTTGAAATTAAAGGAATTTAAGGTGCAAGACAAGGTAATTAAATTTGACAAGTAATTAAATGACAAGGTAATTTAAAGTGGAAGAACTGATTGTCACTATTAGCCAACAAAATGAAAATGATTAAGAACTAATCTATATATAGGGGAGGATTAAGGAATGCTTAGGAAGCTTCCTCCCCTCTTTCCTTTTCTCTTAATTGCATCATTAAGTCCTTCCTTCTTAATCTCTTTTTTAATTGCACCATTAGTCCTTATGCCTTTAAATCTTTTTGAATCTTGGACTTATATGACTTTTAGCTCGGGATTTCTTTGAACTAGTCTTTTAATTCTTCAATAAAATAGACTTGAGTTCTTCGGCTTTAAGTAAACTTCCGTCTTTTGACTTTTTCTTCGATAAATCTTCAGAATTGGTCTTGGACTTCCCTTCTTTTTGCACTCTTGACTTCTTGACTTCATCTTTCGTCTTTTTCTTCGATAAAAGCCCGTGAATGCCCGTGTTTTCTCCACTTTTCACCTTTTCGTCCTAAATCACAACAAAAACACAAACCACGCATAATTCCGACATAAAAGACATAAAATACACGTTTTGGCCCGGTTATTATTGTAATTAAGTGGTAAAAAGGATGGGTGTTTACACACCTATCAAATCCCCTACACTTGACCATTGTAATGTCCTCATGCAATACATTAGTTACAAAGCACGTTTACACTTTTCATCATAGTCAATCCATAGTGGCCTTTATTAAAGAGATAGAAAATTAAAAACATACAAAGTAAAGAAATCAAAAGCATACCTTGGGTTTTGAAAATGTCATGAATAATCATCATTCTCAAGTTTTCACTTTCTCCAAACCAAGCTTAAAAACGAGATCATTGTTATTATAAGTTAGCAGACAAACACGAACTCATGTGGGCCAATTATTTACTTAGACTCCCTTATTCCTAGGTGTATCTCTTATATTTTATTTTTGTCTTGAAAGATCACGAGGATGCATTGTTGACTTATTTCGATAGTTATTTAGTCCGAAAATAAAGTGAACGATTTAATCAATAGTTAGCTAAAGGACAAAATCTTTTAAAACTGCTTCTCGGGACCTCATAAAGTTCATATCTTGGCATAACTCGCTTCGCGATTTGAGACATTTCTCGGACCGATATTTGGCAGCGACTTCATACCTCAAACCTTGAGAGACGTTCATGAAATTATGGTCTTCTCTTCATAATGGAATTTCTTCACTTGAAGTTTTGAGAGATTCATACTTGGGCCACGACTTCTTCATTTTTCTCCAATCTTTATTTTGGACTTTGATGTACAACGATCCGCCTCCTTTTATGACTTGGATCTATTTATCCTCATACCTTGCTAGGGTCTTTTCGGATACACTTCTCCATGACTTTTGGGAGTTTTTGCTTTTCGTCGTGTGTCTCGATCCTTCATATTGATTTTCGATAAATGATTCTTCACATCACTTTGGATCTTTAGCAACAAAATGTAGCCCTCATGTCTTGTTAGCACCTTTTTGGACTCGCCAATCTTCGCATCCCGCTTCAATAAGTTATGCCTTGGCTATGAACTCTAATCCATACCGAGCAACTTTTAAACGATCTTGGGCTAGAAGCTAAGTAACTTTTCAAATCGTACAACCTTATTTATTGCAGATAAATTTATTAGCAAGCGATGGGAGAATAGGCTTATAACTAACTCACATAACTTCGCGAAAGAATACCAAACTTCTAATTGACTCTGTCATCTCTCGTTCTCCACAGTTTAAAATCTCAAGGAATGAGACTCGTGGATGCTTAGCCTATTAAATCAAAGTTTTGGGTTTTCGAGTCGCCTATAGGATCTTGAAAACTCTTAGACTTTTTCAAGTTTAGAAATCGCATTTTAAAGTTCCCTTGATAAACGAATCTCTAGGATCAATTATAGGAACTTGCGAAAATTTCTTGTTCTTAACCCGTGAGAGTTAAGACTTTCGCGTTTTATAGCTCCCTATATAAAAGCCTAGAAAAACTTGACTTAAACATGTTAAGGATACTAGCTAGAGTAAACATAGATAAGTAAACTCGGGTTGAGTCAAAAGATTCACAACGTTTGAAAATTAAAACCACTTTATTAAACATTTATTCTAGCAAAGAAAGAAAATAACTATACAAAGGGAAAAACTAATAGGCCAAAATAGATCAAAAATTTTGAAAAATGTCGAAAAAATTGATTTTCCGATTAAAATGAGAACAAATACAAGGAAAAGGCCACTTAACTTCGATAGAAGTCCCCCTACACTTAACATAAACATTGTCCTCAATGTTTAAGCATGTGGGAGTAAACTCCCCTACACTTAGGACATTGTGCACGTTGTTTAAATCTCGCTAAGGGAAAGACAACTAACGAGATTCCTATTTTAATATTGGAAAATATAAAAATAGTGAATCGAACAGAGTTTAGGATAGAACCGGGAAGACGGGAACACGGAATCACGGTTCGTCAAGAATCATCAAGAGTGGATCATTGAGCGCTCGAATCCCTGATTATAAGAAGGGAGGAGAGGAAATAGCAAACCAACGGGTCTCCCCTACACTTAGGATAAAGAAAGCTAAAAGATAGATACATGGGTTGCCTCCCAAGAAGCGCTTGATTTTTTATTACCGAGTCGTGAGCCTGACTCGACCTTGATCATCATAGGAAGAAGCATGAAACATATCCACCAGGATCAAAGACATAGTTTTCGTCCATCAAATAGCACAAGCTTAAGGCGAATAAGGCAAGCCAAAGAAGAATAGGCAAGGTTCCCTGAAGCAGCGATGGAGCACGGTGGAAGCAAGTATGGTGAGGTGCAAGCATGTCTCCAAAATTTCCAAAGATTTTTCCTTTTATTTCATCAGGTGGATACTGAGATGGCTGAAAGATTGCAATACCGGGGTCGAACACCTTTTCCTTTAAGGGAAAATAGCACTCAGGCTCAGCAGAATGGGAAGAAGATCCGCGAAGAAGCACAACCTCGTCCTCAGATGATGGACAAAGAGGTGTTAAATCATATGTGTTGCGGATATCGGTGTCGACCGGTTTCTTCTCCTTTGAAAGAATGTTCTTCAAATCCAAAGAAGGATGAAGACGATAATCTTCAAAGTCCAAAGGAGGTGCATCACTCTCATGAGGGAAGTAAGTGTTGAGAAACGTAGAGAAGTCTTCCTCAAATGAGTAATCGTCCAAAGTAGGATGGAGTGATGGCAGAGGATCTTCAGCGTGAGAAGAATCGCTCGAAAGAGTATCAGCCTCATCGAAATCATCATACGTGGGCAGGTCGGGATACTCAGAAGTAAGGTCATCATAATCATCCGAATCTGAGCTAGAATCATCATCATAAGCATCAAAGACCGGTGGAGAATCATAAATGGGAGAAGGTTCCAAATTGGAGAGAGAATCATCCACATCATCTTGAAAAAGTGGATTATCAATGCAAGAGTCGAATAGAGGATTATCGTAGACAACAAAGTCATCAAGCACATTAATCATAATCACTGATTCTCGACCTCCAAATGATTTGCTTGTAAGCTTCCCCATTTTAAAAACTTGTGCATCATCCCCGACTCTTAAGATTAACTCACCTTCGGCCACATCAACTAAAGCTCGTCCGGTTCTCAAGAATGGCCGACCAAGTATTAAAGGAATACGAGGGTCCATTTCATAATCAACAACGACAAAGTCGACCGGGAAAGTAAATGTGCCAAGTTTGATGAACACGTCTTCGGCAATACCAACGGGGTAAGCGAGAGTGCGATTAGCAAGTTCAAGAGTCATCTTTGTTGGTGTGAGGTCGGGCAATGATAGTGTTTTCCAAACACTCAAAGGCATCAAATTAATACTGGCCCCGAGATCAGCAAGGGCAGTAAATTCTTCAGTTTTGTTGAAAACGCAAGGCAACACAAAACGACTGGGATCTCCAAGCTTTTCCGGAAGTTCTTTAAGAATAACTGCAGAGCAGTTTTCATTTAAGCGAGTGTTGGCGAGCTCAATCAACTTTTCCTTCTTGTTAAGCAATTCCTTGAATGCTTTGACAAATTTCGACATGTGGAAAAGTGCTTCAAGAAAGCTAATGTTGAAGTTCATTTGAGAGATCATCTTCACATAGCGTGACACTTCAGAGTCATCCTTGGCTAGCATTTTGGTCTTGCCTAAACGAGAAGGATAAGGGATACTGGGTTTGGGTGGTGAGGGTGCAGGTGTAGCAGGTAAAGGTTGAGATGTTGAAGGGTCCTTCCTAGGTACATCGTCATGGCGAGCGGAGACGGTAATGGTGCACTAATACTAGGTGTAGGAGGAGTAGGGATAAATGGTGGTGGAGGGGGTGTAGATGATGGGGGTGGGATAGGTGGATCGACAATGGTAATTCCACTACGAGTAGTAATAGCACTCACATTTGCTCACGGATTGGTGACGGTGTTTGAAGGTAGAGAACTCGAAGTAGAAGGTTGAGCTGCGGACCGGAAACTAGCAAGCATATTCTTTAAATCATTTGTTTGATTGCTGAAGGAAGATTGGATGTTATCTCGAAGCTCGAATCTTATCTCATTCCCTTGCTTGGTGATATCTCCTTTCAAATTTATAATTTGGCTCTGCAGATTCTTGATTTGCTCACCTTGGGTTCTCATTATATGGCTTCAACATCCGGGTTAATGGGTGGGGTTTGTTGAGCGGGTGGGTTATAAGGATTAGAAGCTCTTGGTGGGATTTGGTTGCTTCTATTGTAGTTGTTGGCGGGGTTTTGGTTTTGAGGAGAAAAACCGGGTGAAAGGTAATTGTTTGATCGGTAACTCAGCAGATTTCTATCCCCTTGAGGTCGAGCTTGGTAATTTTCCGGTGAATAATTACCATAAGCTGCATACACATTTTCCGAATTTCCTTGTGTAGAAGGACAATCGGTGTATGAGTGAGGACCGCCGCATGTTTCACAAGGATTAGCAACCGCTTTAACTTGTTGTTGTTGGTTTGAAGCGAGAAGCAAGATACTTTTGCTCATTTCAGTCATCATGCGGGTGAGTTCGGTCATATCAGGGTTTGCTGAAGTGGAAGAGACATTGACTCTCGGGTTGTTCCTTGAAGAAGCGGAGGAATCCCAGTTTTTGTGGTGAGTAGTCATGTTCTCAATAAGCTCTCTACACTCCTCGGGTCTCCTTTTCATAAATGTGCCACTGGCGGCTGCATTAATCGTATCACGATCACGAAAAGTCAATCCGTTGTAGAAAGTATCTATTAAGGTCACAGGGAGCATGTTGTGGTTTGGACAACGATCAATCAAGACATTATATCTTTCCCAAGCATCAAAAAGAGATTCATCGGGTTCTTGCATGAAACCGCTGATTTGATTGCGAAGGCTCGTGACCATGGATGGTGGAAAGTAGCGCGACAAAAAGTGTTGAGTCATGTCATCCCAAGTGTGAATAGAATTCTTCGGAAGACGATCAAACCATTTATCGGCATGATGTGATAAAGTATGTGGGAAGAGTTGTAGGCGAAGAACATCTATTGTGGCACCAGGCAACTTCATGCTTTGGGTGATTGTAATGAACTTGTCGAGGTGTTTGTAGGCATCATCATCAGGCAATCCACGGAATGGGTTAGTTTGCACTTGCTGAATCATGTGGTGCTTCAACGAAAACTCAGGAGCGTTGATTTGCATCGGCGCAATCGGTCCTCCTCGTCCAAACATGGTAGGTTGACAAAGTTCCTCCATTATCCGAAGATCGGGCTGTGGAAGAACATTGTTGTTATTGTTGAGGTGCGGTGGATTATTGTTGTTGTTAACACCTGACATACTTAAAACTTCATGAGTCTCGGGCTCTTGATAATTAGAAGATCTAGTACGCATACACCTGAAAATGCAAAAGAAAAAGAAACCAAACACAAAGACAATATATATACACAATAAAGATAAAATCTTTTTGGATTTTGGAAATTTTTTATTTTTATGGTTTTTTTTTTTGAATTTTTTAGCAAGAAAAATAACGCCCACAAGTGAACGGATCCAAAAAAGCAACGCGTCTCTCACAGAAAACCGTTAATCTTTACGAAAGAGCCGGCAGCGGCGCCATTTTAATAACTGTGATTTTGCTAGGTTCAATTGTTCGTTTTCTCGGTATCTTAACGAATTGATTTCCGGTTCAAAGTACGACTCAGTTGATTTTGGTGAAACAAATATTTTTGATAGTTTTTAAAATAAAAGTGCAAAGACTTGAAAGTAAAGGGGCGTTAAAGTAAAATCTAAGTCTAATTTAAAGTAAAGGGCGAGTATTTAAAAACGTGACGAGAAATTAAAAGGGCAATTAAAGTAAATTACGCAAACTTAAATCTATCTAAGGCAATCTTAAAACGCAACTAAAACTTAAACTAAGGCAAGGCTAAATTAAATCTAAGGCAAAATTAACTTAAAGTGCGACTAAGGAAAAAGGCGAGAAAAATAAAGCTTGAAATTAAAATCAAATATAAAATCTAAAAAGAACCTGAATACAGCTCATTCGGAACAATCCTTCGTCCGGAACAATCACTCATCCGGAATGTCACCTTCGTTCGGAATGATTCTTCTTCACTCGGAATATTACCAAAATCCTTGATCCGGAACAAATTTTCTATTCTGAATATGTCACTTATCCAGAACAATCCTTCGTTCGGAACTTAACTGATTCGGAACTCAATTGGAACAAAACCTTGGTTCGGAAGTTTGGTTCAGAAGTTCTTGATTCGGAACCTTAAGCTGGTTCGGAAGTTCTTGATCCGGAGCTCTTCCGGTTCAGAACTCCTTGATCCGGAACTTTCGTTCGGAAGTTTCCTGATTCGGAAGTTTCTGATTCAGAAGTTTCGTTCGGAAGTTTGTTCAGAAGTTGGTTCGGAAGTTATCTGGTTCGGAACTTCTAATGTTCCGAATGAGAAAGCTTGATTATGAACTTCCTAAGCCAACTTCTTGGTTCGGAAGTTTCTGCTGATCCGGAACTTACCTGGGAAAGATCAGAAACAGGAAAACAAACACCCCGAAGAACAGGCAACACAATATACACGAATCTAATCCAAACTTAAGCAAAATCAAACACAAGATTAAACCAAACTAATAACAAAACATCCAATAATCATAAACAAACTATCCAAATCAATAAAACTAACAAAACTAACCACAATAATCAAAACCCACTTTGATTAAAATAAGAACATAAACATAAACATAAAAATCAAAGATTAAGAAAGGTAGATAGGAGATTAACAAGAATAAGTAAAGATTGACAAGAATTAAATGGAAACTTACTTGAAATTAAAGGAATTTAAGGTACAAGACAAGGTAATTAAATTTGACAAGTAATTAAATGACAAGGTAATTAAAAGTGGAAGAACTAATTGTCACTATTAGCCAACAAAATGAAAATGATTAAGAACTAATCTATATATAGGGGAGGATTAAGGAATGCTTAGGAAGCTTCCTCCCCTCTTTCCTTTTCTCTTAATTGCATCATTAGGTCCTTCCTTCTTAATCTCTTTGTTAATTGCACCATTAGTCCTTAAGCCTTTAAATCTTTTTGAATCTTGGACTTATATGACTTTTGGCTCGGGATTTCTTTGAACTCGTCTTTTAATTCTTCAATAAAATAGACTTGAGTTCTTCGGCCTTAAGTAAACTTCCGTCTTTTGACTTTTTCTTCGATAAATCTTCAGAATTGGTCTTGGACTTCCGTTCTTTTTGCACTCTTGACTTCTTGACTTCGTCTTTCGTCTTTTTCTTCGATAAAAGCCCGTGAATGCCCGTGTTTTCTCCACTTTTCACCTTTTCGTCCTAAATCACAACAAAAACACAAACCACGCATAATTCCGACATAAAAGACATAAAATACACGTTTTGGCCTGGTTATTATTGTAATTAAGTGGTAAAAAGGATGGGTGTTTACACACCTATCACTTAACCCACTTGGGCCTAACATGTAAATTATAATACTGATAACAAAAGTATAACCTGGATTAATACAAGTTAATGGACTTATAAAAGGCTTATTGGACCTAAAACATGTAAATAGGTAAAGCTAGTAAACTAATATAAAAGTTGTCAACACGTGACACATAAATGAGTGAATGAGAATGTATAAACCCACTTGATCATCATCATATATATAAAATCATCATATGTATACATAATTGTTATTTGATAAAGTCATTGGACAAACCTCTAACACCGATTATTATTTATATAGGTTTTCGTGATTGAAGCACGTACCGTACATCCGAATTGCCGATAACCCGCTTTCCCATATCAACGTGAGTTCATAGCCTCGCACTCATTTAAATGTTTTTATGAAATGTTTTATAAACCCGCGAGGGAGATAACATGTTAGTTTTTATAAAATAGGACACTAGTTGTCCCGATTGTCTGTTTATTGATTTGGACCCGAATGATTGTATGACTCGATGAATGATTAAATGACCCGATAGATGAAATGAAATGGATTATTAAAGTTAGGTTATGTCATTAAAAGTCCCATTAGCATGAATTGTGAACTACCGGGATTTGGTAGACGCTTATGCATATAATAGTACTATTTGGGGACGATCACCCCAGTTCACGCCTTGACGGTTGATCCCCGTCGTGCCACATTGATTGGTAAGCGAATTTATGTATGAGAAGATTTCTATAAGCGTAATTATTGTGACGACACGCTGTTTTAGATGGGCAAATGATTGTCGGGTTAGCTACCCGTTGTTTGTTGTAGTAAGGTAACAATGTCATGTAGCTTATAATAATCCAAATAACGAAATACTGCTTTATGCATTAAATTACGATATATTGCCTGACTAGCAATACAAGGTCTTATTATTGATATTATGTTCGTGATTTGGTTTTACATAACCATATTCGTATAACAGTTTTTATTTAACTCTACACGACGTTATAAAACGTATTGTATGATATTATTACGACATTGGTTCGTATAATGGTTTTGAAGGCGAAAGCCTATATTATGATTTTGATAAGGATTTGTATAAAATGACTTTGGCTATTTTATGGCCTATTACAAAGATTTGTACAAAATGATTTTCGGTAATAATTTTATACCGATGTTATATTGATGGATTTAATTAAAACTCTATGAATTCACTCGGCGTTTGCGCTGACCTTTTCTTTTAACATGTTTTGTCTCAGGTACTTGAAGGTAATTCTCGGGAAGACAACAAGAATTCATGGCCCGCACTTAAATAATAATTTCCATTCAAATGCTTTGTAAAACCTGTATGAAATACAATGACTTGGGACCTATGTAAATTTGATATTTATGAATGGAAATGCTTTATTATTAAGCGACGCGATTTTTAAGTGTTGTCTATGATGTGAGTAATGTGCTATCCCGTAACACCAACGAGTCTTCCGCTGTATTGAATTGTGTAAATTTGGGGGTGTTACAGTTTGGTACTAGAGCTCTCGTTATAAAGAACGAAAGATTTTTAAAACCAATGTTTTGAATAAGAAATTTCAAAATCTTTTAACTATAAACATTTTTCTCAAAATGTCTAAAAATCTTTTGACTATAACGGTGCCAAAGAATTCCCGAGTTACCGACAAGACCAGACTGAGAAGTGTTATTTTAATATATATGTATAACTTGAATTTTTTATATATATATATATATATATATATATATATATATATATATATATATGATGTAATTTGATTACATGACTGTTTGATGATTATTTCTATATTTATATGAGGTATTTATACGACGTAGATTGTCACAAGGAACCCTAACTCCCCTAGCAAATTAATCTAAGCTATTTCTGTAGGAATTCTAGCTATTCCAGATCTAAACCAAGTTGTGGATATTTATGATCCCAACAAAATGGTTGATATTCGTAGGAATTTTGATATTAGTTGATTGTGATATTAAAGAAGAATTAGCGAGATTAAATCTGATATCGATGTCATGAGAATCTTTCCTTATAGAGTGGAGTTTGACAAAACGTTACCACCTGGAAAGGTGTCATCTGATTCGTTTTTACCCAATTCTTAATTAGAAATCGAAAGGGTGAATGTTGCACTTGAGGCTGTCATTGGAACCATTACCCAAAAGCCTCATGCCACTAGTACCTTTCCGAGAAGTCTAATTGAATGTATGAGTCATTTCATACTAGTGACTCATTTGATAACTATTGTTGTAAGAGCTATAGGATTGGAAATTAAGTGTTGTTCATATCGAACTTTTATTACCCTTTTAAGGTCTAAGAATAAGGTTGAAAGTATTGGAGAATGAGGTAGGATATCGCATTGAGTATAAGTTGATTGAAACATGAATGAAGTAAAAATTTAACTCGTATGGAATATGAAATTGTTAAGAGGAAGTCGTTAAATCATGTGATTAAATTATAAGGTTTTTATTGATTATAGGTTCGTGTTAAGGGTTGTTCCTAGGCCATTGTCCACTTACGAGGATGCCCAGTGTCCAAGAAATAAATTGAAGAAATCTTCTTCTGAATTGGGACCGATGGATCTTTTTGGGACATGTGGAACACCTAATGACTCTTGTAGATTAGTATTCATTGTGGTATCTTTTAAAAATCCCTAACTTAACTGAGACATCAGTTGGTAGGATGAGTTCTTGGAATTGTATGACATAGTGACACACAGTGTGTTACGGTACAATTCTGACTTGTTTGTGATTAATGAAAAGACTACCTTTGATTGCTAAATTCTACATGTATCGATGTTATCTATCTTTTATTGCTTCATCCTAATGTTCTCATTAGTGATGCAACCGTTGAACAAGTACTCGTCTCGAATTGAGTTACGTTGTGAATTATTCTTTTTGAGTGCCATCGATTTCATGCACCTCATGATTAATTGGCTAAGCTCATTTCCTATTATATTGTGGTTAGTTCTTGGTAAACAACTTTTCATCACTCTTTTGCAGATTACTCATTGTTTTTATAAGATAAAACAGTATTCCTTGAGAAAAATTAAATTTTCATCACTATAAGGATTATTCAAAGTGAGATTTATAAGTGATTGTTATCGAAATGAATTTGTTTATAAAACACCTTGGAAAACTTAATTGTTTCCATAACAAAGAACATCTCTGTAAATTTATTTTTGATTCTCATTTAAGAATTAAGCATGAAAGTGTTTTTATTATAAACATGATGATAAAACTTTGACGAACTGAGTATTGCATCGTTAATCTTGAAATTCTATATAGTTGCGCGCCTACATACAATTTGGAATGGACCATGCAAGGCTGATTAGTAGTCACCATAAAACTGAATAATAAACACTACATTTTCTTTGAAGATTCTGAAAGATTAAATTTTATGAGATCTACAAGAAGTGAAAAATAGGAACATAGTGTTAGGGACACCTACATATGTGCCTGTAGCATCTATTCTTCTGAGTCGAATTTACTCATCTGTAGAAATTGTCTTATTTGACAATTGACAATTCTTTCTTGTCCAATTCTCCCGTAGTGAGATTCTTAGGAAAAGTATCTGATTACCGAGTGTTGATACCCGACTGGATGTATTGACGCTCCTATCATTTCTTTTGATTTGATTTCATTTGAATGACCTAGGTAACGATCCGAGGAGCTTTCGAATGCGTACTCAAATTATGAAAACATGGGATATATTCATATTCATTAAATGTTTTCGTCTGTATCTGATTTGAAATCCTCTCGCGTAGATTATGCGTTGACCTTACTCTTTTAATGGTAGTTGTGTCTCCATATATCCTTGAATTTGTGAAAGATTATGAACATTATTAGTCTTTTGAGAAATTCACATCTTATCGACGGCAATGAAACTGGAAAGTTGATAGTGTCAGTAGAATGGATTGATTGATTATGACATGATGACATTGTCTTAATTGAAGGGAACTCGAGTAGAATTCCCCTAAAAGATAAGATGTTGATTATCAAAAGTTATTTAAATAATTCTTGATGGATGACCATATCCTGCATTTAGACTTGAAATTATACCATGAATGGTAGTGAATTAGTCATAGATATTATAATCTAGAAAGAACCTAATATGAATTTATTAAAAGATATTTCTGTTATCTGAAACTTTAGGAGGTATTTATTGGTGAATTACCTAGACTTTCGCCATTAAGGCGAGTTGAATTTGGTATTGATTATATTTCCGGTGCTGCACCTATAGCATGTGCACTGTACGTCAGCACCATTTGAATTAAAAGAATTATTGTACAACTGAGAGAGTTGTCGGAGAAAGCTTTTATTTTACCAAGCTCGTCATCATGAAGAGCTATGGTATTATCATTCCTTATATTTATTAATTACCGTGAACTAAGTAAATTGACGATTAAAATCTATATCCACTACCCAAGATAATAGATTGTTCGATCATTTACAAGGTTCTAGTGTATATTCAAAGATTTGATCCTCGGCATGGTTATCATCAATTTCGCATCCGCGAAAAAGATTATCTATTCCAATCACTACATCCGATACTTGTAATGAACATTATGAGTTTCACGTGATGACGTTTGGATTGACTAATACACATGTAGCATTTATAAATTGGGTGAATCACGTGTGTAGGCTGTAAATTGATAAATTCATGCTTGTGATCATTAAGGACCATCTGTTTGTTTATAAGAATAAGAATGAGTTAATAATTAGTTATAGACTGCCCTAAATTGGTCGAACAATGAAAACTTGTACCTTGAGTATTTAACATGTGATTAAATACTTAATCCTTTACATTATTTGGCCGTAAGATTAATAAGACAATGAAATCTATATTGACTCTTCAAAAATTTAGAGCCCTTTTAAGAATTTGGATTTTACCAAAAATAAAGTGCAAATGTGTTTTGACAAATGTTTTATCGAAAAGAACTTTTGAGGAATTATTCCCTTATACCTAGAACATTTAACTAAACTCCTGTTTAGGGGTAAATGTTTTTGCATACCTTAAGACAACTTAAGAAGGATTGAGGAAAACCATTTATATCATGACTTGAAATTTGAAACGATAATTTTTGCTTTTCAGCTAAGAAAATATTGACCAAAGTATAACCAAAGATTTTCGAACATTTACGAATCTTAATAATTATTTTAAATTTATTTTGAACATTTTTCTATAATTAGATGAACTGAGAAATTTTAAAACTTTTACGTTTACATTTCATAAAAACTAAACATTTATTATTTAATTATTTGAAATATTTAACGACGCTTTAAATGTCGAATTGAGCAAAACTGATAAAAATGATAGTTGAGACAAAACTAAAACCTAGAAAATGTGAAGAAAGAAATTTTGAATGAATACGGTCATGATAATTATTCCATCAGGGAAGGTGAATGTAAATACTGACACATTATGTAGAAAAGATAAAGAACCAATTAGGATGTGTTTCTTAATAATGATTGTGCAAAATAAATTGCCGAACAATATAAAAATAAACGATGTTTGTAAAAAGGATAATATAGATAAAAAAGGGGGTTCGCGGCTAATGTGAACCATTAGAATTGAGAAGCCGATGGCGTTAGATGTTTTAAAGGCCACTTGTAGTTGCCTAAATGTGGAGATTTTGAGATTTAGTCATGCTGGAATCTCGTAAGTATAAGTATTCTATTCATGTCATTTCGAATTAAGTGTATCTCATCTGAAGAAGTTATACTGATGGCAAATTATGAAGGCAAACATTGCCTCATACATTAGTAAACGTCTAACTATTGCAAAGGCCATCATCTGAATTTGATTCGATTTGGGTCATCGTCGACAGACTGACCAAATCTGCTAATATCATTCTTGTTAATGATAGATTCTTGATGAAGAAATTGACTCTTTTGTATTTAAAGGAGTTGAGTAAACATGGTGTGCCTATATCGATCATCTCTATCAAGATCCTCGCTTTGCATCGACTTTCTAGAGATTTGCTCAGAAGTCATTGGGAACGAACCTTGATGAGAGTACTATTTACCACCCCAATCGAAGGGACGAGGCAAAGTAATGATACAAAACACTAGAAGTCTTGTGTTATGCTTGAATAATTGACCTTTGGTAATAAACTGTAAAATCGTTTTCCTTTGGAGAGATTATCTTTGATAATTATCGTATTAGGAACAAGATCGAATCTTGTGAGGATATATATCAGAGCATCTGTAAGCAGGAGTTGGGATGAAGACACCCGACATACACCCATTGTGAGTTGGACATGTCTTTTAGGTTTAAGGTTTCCTATGATGGCGAACCTGACCTTACAAAATACTCGACCCGAGAGACCTGAAATGATTGTTGAAATTAGGATCTGATTATTGACTGCCGGTAGTGGGCAGGAGGTTATGTGAATATAAAATGTAGATCTTGAAGTGCCAGATGGGTTGCGAAGTTATGCCAAAAATTTTAACCATGGAAAAATGAATTGATGATCTGAAAGATCATGGGATATAAGTCCTCGTTGTATGGGACTATTGAGATGATGTAAAAAGATTGGTTTGAAAGGAATATAAGCTGGATCTACCCTAGGACTTCAAGGGCTGCGTGAATTATGATTCGTATATCTAACTTGATAAAATGTCTATCAAGTGAAAGTCTAACTATTCATTGATGAAGTCTAGATTGGCGAAAAGTTGCATTCATCAAAAACCCGTGAAAATCGTGGATAGAGAAAGTAAGTCAACATTAAGCCTGATCTTATTCCCATAGTTATGTTTGATGAAACTCGCGTATTGTAATGGATTACACTTGTGAGAAAAGACCGAATGTGGAGGAAATACCCACATGGCTTAAACTCTATAAGAAGCGAGTAGTAAGGTAAAATTATCTTTGAGGACAAAGATCCTGTTTAGGGGTAAATGTTGTGACAATCCGTCAATTTATGGTTTATATTTTATTCTCAAATATTATTTAAAAACATTATTTTAATGTTATATTATGAACTCACTTATTTTTGGGAAGAAATTTGGATTTACGTCTTGAAGTAGCATCGACTACGTCTAAACCGGAGGATTCTACGTTACTTGCTTACGTTTACATACACCGTTTTGGTGACAGTCCGACATTTTAGGAAATAAATTTATCCGTGAATATTATTTTGGAATTTTAAATTTGTGTTGGTTCATAAACTCACAAATTTACGAGAAGAGATTAGGACTTACGATTATAATTTAACGTCCTTTACGACTAAACCGGAAACCATAGGATTACGTATTTACGTTTTTGAACTCCGTTTTTGATGAGACAATTTTTATTAGATTCGTTTTGTGCCGTTGATTCATAATTTATAAAAATATTTTTTCGTAAAACGACCCGAGGGCACGTAAATCGAGGAAACTAGAATCGAGGAGTACCCGTAAATAATTGGGGATGAGACAAAAACAAGTTTTGCCCCACCCCCACACATGGGACGGCCAAAACTTGACACCACAACATGTGATGTGTCCAAGTTTTAGCTAGTTGCTTACACATGTTTACTAAGCTTAGCAAGTAAGCCACCAAAACCACAAAACCACTTGCTAAACCATTTCTCTCATTCATACATGCAAAACCACCTATTCTCCCTTCCTCTCTCTGTCATTTTCGTCCCATCTCAACCAAAAACACCCTCATTTGATCGCTTATTAACCATGAAATCATGTGTTATTCACACATATGATGAAGCCCTTTTGAAGCTCTATAGATTGGTGGTGATTTTAACATCCAAAGAGAAGTTTGCAAGATGAAGTGGGGCTGATTTTCCACAAGATGTTCATGAAGATAGGTGATATTGAAGTTGATATTGGTATATCACAAGTTTTGCCATCAAAATCCAAGCTTTGTTCATCAACCTCATATTTTCATCACTATGGTGGTATAAGGATCATTCTTCCTATCCTTCTTGTTATTTTGATTATGTAATCTTGTATTTTCTTTATTTATGTATATGTATATGATGAAGAATGATGATTAAAAATATTATGTGGGGATTTGATGTTGATAGATTTGATAAACATGGTTAAAAAGATGGAAAACCATAGGTAAAATGGTTAAAATCTTGCTTAATGTGATGGCTGTATAAAAACAGTAAGTAACCAAATGTTAAACTGATAAAATGGTAAAGTGGAATCAATATACAGTAAGTATTAGGTGTTATACACATGTGATAGTTGGCCATGCAATGGAATCATAAAAATGAGTGAGGTATGATCAAAACAAGTTTAGAGTGCAAATCTGCCTATACTGTTTTGGCAAATTTATTACAATATTTAGATGTTGATTCATCAGTAGCTATAGAGGAATAAAATGAAGCACATATCATATAGTTTCTGTGATAAAAATTTGAGGTCCTATCTCATTATAGAACTGTATATATGGACATTTTAGTGAACTTAAAATTTAGGACTGATTTTGTGAAATTAAAGTTTAATATTATTATATAAGCACTCAAATAAATATAGTATAAAATGTGAATTAAAACCCACTAACTTATATATTACATTTATATAAATATGTATAAGGATAAATAAATGAACATTTTATAAAAATGGTAGTTTGGTAAGTTTTATAAGTTATAAAAACTATAAACATGATTTTTACGTCTTTTCGGCTAAAACCGAAAGATTAACGTTTTTGTTAAATAAAACTTAGACGGTTGGACCCGTCTAATGTAAACTTTTATAAACTCACATACTGATGTATAAACATATATAACAAGTAAAAACCGATAAAACCTGAGCTTTACAACATATAGACATTAACGGGCCAAAGTAGCCTTATTGGACTATAAACCAGACTAGTTAGTAAAACACTTATAAATTTACGTATTGGGCTTAACCCACTTGGGCCCAACATGTAAAGTATAATACTGATAACAAAAGTATAAAATGGATTAATACAAGTTAATGGACTTATAAAAGGCTTATTGGACCTAAAACATGTAAATAGGTAAAGCTAGTAAACTAATATAAAAGTTGTCAACACATGACACAAAAATGAGTAATGAGAATGTATAAACCCACTTGATCATCATCATATATATAAAATCATCATATGTATACATAATTGTTATTTGATAAAGTCATTGGACAAACGTCTAAGACCAATTATTATTTATATAGGTTTCCGTGATTGAAGCACGTACCGTACATCCGAATTGCCGATAACCTGCTTTTCCATATCAACGTGAGTTCATAGCCTCGCACTCTTTCAAATGTTTTTATGAAATGTTTTATAAACCCGCGAGGGAGATAACATGTTAGTTTTATAAAACAAGACACTAGTTGTCCCGATTGTCTGTTTATTGATTTGGACCCGAATGATTGTATGACCTGATGAATGATTAAATGACCCGATAGATGAAATGAAATGGATTATTAAAGTTAGGTTATGTCACTAAAAGTCCCATTAGCATGAATTGTGAACTACCGGGATTTGGTAGACGCTTATGCATATAATAGTACTATTTGGTGACGATCACTCCAGTTCGCGCCTTGACGGTTGATCCCCGTCGTGCCACATTGATTGGTAAGCGAATTTATGTATGAGAAGATTTCTATAAGCGTAATTATTGTGACGACACGCTGTTTTAGATGGGAAAATGATTTTCGGAATAGCTACCCGTTGTTTGTTGTAGTAAGGTAACAATGTCATGCGGCTTATAATAATCCAAATAACGAAATACTGCTTTATGCATTGAATTACGATATATTGCCTGACTAGCAATACAGGGTCTTATTATTGATATTATGTTCGTGATTTGGTTTTACATAACCATATTCGTATAACGGTTTTTATTTAACTATACACGACGTTATAAAACGAATTGTATGATATTATTACGACAGTGGTTCGTATAATGGTTTTGAAGGCGAAAACCTATATTATGATTTTGATAAGGATTTGTATAAAATGACTTTGGCTATTTTATGGCCTATTACAAAGATTTGTACAAAATGATTTTCGGTAATAATTTTATACCGATGTTATATTGATGGATTTAATTAAAACTCTATGAATTCACTCGGCGTTTTCGCTGACCTTTTCTTTGAACATGTTTTGTCTCAGGTACTTGAAGGTAATTCTCGGGAAGACAACAAGAATTCATGGCCCGCACTTAAATAATAATTTCCATTCAAATGCTTTGTCAAACCTGTATGAAATACAATGACTTGGGACCTATGTAAATTTGATATTTATGAATGGAAATGCTTTATTATTAAACGACGCGATTTTTAAGCGTTGTCTATGATGTGAGTAATGTGCTATCCCCTAACACCAACGAGTCTTCCGCTGTATTAAATTGTGTAAATTTGGGGGTGTTACACTAATCATTGGTAAAAATTTCTCGTATAACAATAGTTGTCATGATAGAATCAAAGTAATACTATTTGAGGCACTCTATCGAAAGGAGTGCCATTTATGTATCTGTTGGGGTAAAGTTGGAGATTTCCAACCTACGAATCCCAAATTAGTTCATGCAACTATTGGAAAGATTATAATAGAATAGAGCTTCGTAGAACGTTGAAATTGTGATAATTAGGTATCTGTTGGACTAAAATGGTGATTTAAGATAATTCGAGATAAAAATTTCTAACTATGAATTAGAAACTACGCCATATTAAACAGTATCTAGTTGAAAATGATATTTTCTCTATCAGTTATCCAAATTGATTTTGAAAAAAAAATGCGATAATCAATTCAAGATTTTGAATTGAGCAGTGACATATTGACTTGAGTTTCCCAAAGAACTCAGTAATAATCACAAACCTTTTCGTATTTCTGAATCTAAGAAAGATTTATGTGATTAAATGGTATGTTTTCCAAATTCTGTTGGTGATAAACTAAAATCTTATGACATAATAATGTGATTTTGATCACAAGAATATGAATGATATTTCATATATAACCGTTTTGATGAAAATGATGATAGAAATGATTGATTTGAGAACTAAATATCAATAGTAAAGCTATTTTCTTAATATGGGAATAAGATTCTAATTAAGAATTTGAACACCTAAGAGCTAGGTTTACCCTTGATATGCTATGTTACCATTATAATCTCGGGACGAGATTTATTTAAGGGGGAGAGACTATGACAACCCATAAATTTCACATAAATGATATATGCTATGATTTAATGAAAGTGGAAAATCCATTAGAAATTTTTGCTTTTTATACCTTACTTGGTAAGATGAATTGTTTCTCACAACCTGAACTGCCACTTCAACATATTCCTATATGTTGAAATAAAATGTATATATGTCAATTCTAAGATCTAAAAGTAATTTAATAAGTACATTATGAATAAGAACATCTCAAATGTAACTATGTTGCCCTAATTTACCATAGAAACCATAGAATCCCTTTAAATGAGTTGTAAACTCAAGAATGGTAAACAATGTTTCAAGCAGTATAACTACATAATATCTATGTACTCTTATCAACTACATTATACTAATTATAATATATCATATAAAAGGAAGGTAAATAATCACAAAACACTAATATACACTAATCTCAAGATAATTATAAGAAAATGACCTAAAACCAAGATTAGCATATAAAATTCATTTCACATTGAATTAGAGTATAATCTTTTGCCATAAATTATAAACTCAACTAAGTATCATATTAAGAATACACATTTATTTCAATGCAAGTTACAAGTTCCTAAAACATAAGGTACAAATTATCAAAGCATAGGATCTTAAGCTTTCATAATTATCCCTAGAATATGATCAACCTATATAAACCCTTAAACTAAGAAGTAGAAAACTTAGAAGTCGTAAACATATCATATAAACCCTAGAATAAGAGTTTATGAAGATACAAACCCTAATTACCCAAAATAGAAAGTCATTAGGATTAGTAACCTAGAAACCCTTATATTGAGAAATCTACATAGAATCAATACCTAGTCTTTTTAGACAAGTCTACCAACAATCTTAGCACTTCATTAAGGTTATACGTTTATATTAAGATAATGTACAAGTACCCTAAAGCAAAAGGTACAACATTTTAATGCATGGCTTGTAAATTAGGTCAAAATAGGTATTTTCACCCTTTTGACATTTTTACTTAGAATAACTTAATAAAACCAACGTAGGGACTTCATGAAAATATTAAGGACAATGTAGGATGTATAAATTGAGTTTAAATCAGTATCTAATTGAAGGATAGTCACTTTTAATAAGATTTATCCATAAATCATTAGAAACCATAACCCGCCTATGTTTTCTTCCTATTTTCACTTCAAACCTTTGTTAAGATTCAAACCAGAGACCCAAACATATTAATTACAATGTATATACCCTAAATATACCCTAATCCATCACTAATCACATTACTAAACCCTTAATCACCAAAATCACAAAGTATAAAGTTAGAAACCCTAATTTAGGTACCGGTTTAGGTTTTTCCCTCCAAAACACATTCAAGACCCTTTCCAATCAAAATTTAATCATAAATCAGATCATATAGATATTTTAGAGATATTTTCCAAGTAGGTGCATCACCTACTTGTAGATGACACATACTTGTTCCTATCTAAACATGCCATGACTTAATATGAGTCATATACTTAGATATTTTGATCCTAGACCTCATGACTCATTCTTAGACGTGCATATATCTTTCCTAGGCTTCATTAGTCACTACTCCCTGGTTCTTACACGTTTTGGGGCAAAAATTGGAGCTTAAGGGTTAGAAATAGTATAAATAGGAGTCTTTAGCTTCTTTTAAGAAACATCCTTCCATTTCTTACCTAAACACCTATAAATTATATTACTATACCACCATTTAAGCTCTAATAAGTCCCTAAGATCAGTACAAAGCTTTGGAAGAAGTTATAGGAGTTATTGAAGAGTTATGAGGAAGATATAGTCCATATACCCCATAAGGAGCCGTTTTAGAGCATCCTAGGTGATCACTTTGTTAGCTATGCTTTGATCTTTTTATAATACTTTCTTAGAGTTTTTATAATGTTAATAAGATATTAGAAAGATAGTCTAAAAGAAATGAAGTCATTTGATCATTTTAAATAGAAGTTATACGTTAAAGATGTCTTAAAACCCTAGTTTTATAGTTTACATGAAATAATAAACAAAAACCCATTTTAAAAGCTATAATTCTGGAGAAATGTTGTTATTATGATTATAAATGTGTTTTAAAACTTTTTTTTAAAATCAGAGGTCATTTAGTCCATTTTTGAGGCTGTTATGTGATTTTTACAAGTATAGGGACTAAAACTGTCATTTTGAAACTATTTAACATTTTGGGCCAAAAGTGTCTTTTTATGAAAGTTAAAGATATAATAATAAATATTGGAAATTTTGAGGTCCTAAGGTTAAATATTGAGGGTTTAAAATGCAAATACTAAAACTATATAATTTAGGGGTTAAAAGTATAATTATACCAAAGTATAACCAAAAGGGCTATTTTGACAATTTTGAAACTAAAGAAGATTATTTATAAATATGAGGAAGTAATGAAAGTATCATGTTAGTAGGAACTTTGTACAAAGATATTCCATCTCGATATTACGTTCTGACTGCGTGGTTGGGTATACGATTTAAAATGCCCTCAAACGTTTATAGAATGGCTTCGGAGTATGATGGCCCGAACAATTGTGCTAGATTTACAACCAAATATTAATGAAAGAATATATAACCAACATATAACAATATTGACCAAAAAACCAAAGACTTGATACAATACACAATGTATTAATCCAGGTTTGTGTGAGATCAAGTTGTTGTTTACGAGACCAAGTTATGGTTTGTATGATCAATATGTTTATCTGTGAATGAAATATATCTGATTATATCTCAGATTCTATGGACATAAGGTGAGTTAATTACCTCACTTTTAAATGCTTTAGAAATGAATTGAAAACTCGTGAGGGAGATATATGCTAAAACTGGCATACAAGTGCTTTTGTATGTTACTTGGTATGATTACCGACACTATGTTTACTACTGCTATTAAGTCTCCTTTTAATTTTGAACCGCTAATTAATATTAAGGTTTTGCTAGTTGAAAAAAAGTTCGTTTTCTCGGTATCTAATCTAATTGATTTCCGGTTAAATGTGTGACTCAGTTGTTTTTAGTTAAGAAAAAGGGAAGTTGATTATCTAAAACTAATTAAAAAGTAAATGCGAAAAATATTTAAAAAAAACTAAAGACAAGTTCAAATAATAAAAGTAAAACAAGGTGAGTATTAAAAACTAAAAATTAAAACGATATTAAAACGAATATTAAAACAAATAATAAAACGAAATTTAAAGCGAAACAATTAATAAAAATAAATCTAAAAGACGAAATTAACTATCGACTCGAAAATAAAGTTTACTAAATGAAAAAGGAGAGAATAAAACTAAAATGGTACTTCAAAGCTAAACGAGGAAAACCTAAAGCGGGTACTAAATAAAAGATAAAACTTGAACTCTACGAAAAAATATTAATTTTAAAATTAGACGAAAAATTCAACTAAAAATATGTAACTTTCAGAAATAAAATCGGAACAACTTTCAGATTAAACTAAACAATTACGGAACAAAAATAATAAATAAACAAGCTAGCAGGCAGCTAGCAGCCTACTAGCTCAATTTGGCGGCAAAAACATAAGCATGCAAGCATGCTACACATTTCCATCGGAATGTAGTACCAAAAACATAAGCATGCAAGCATGCTACACATTTCCATCGGAATGTAGTACTAAAAAAATTCCATCGGAATACCTTTTTGGTTGTGTCGCAATGTTTTATTTATTTTTTTTATTTATTTATTTATTTTATTTTTTTATTTTAAACTATCGGAATGTGAAAAAGAGAATCTATCGGAATACTAAAAGAAAACTGTCGGAATGTTTTAAAAAAGAACTATCGGAATGTCTAAAAATAAAAATTGTCGGAATAATTAAAGTGCCAAATTCTATCCGAATGTGGCTGTCAAAATTTGGGCAGCACTTCGTCGCAATAAACCTTAAACTCCGTCGGAATATGCGATCGCAATGAGCGATCGCAATCCCATATCGGAATAAGGGGGAAGTTACTCTAGATCGCAAAGTAGAACCACAATTGGTTATTGCGATACAAATAAGCAATCCATCGGAATGTGTATTACCCTCAATATTGCGATGAACACCAACAAATCCGAAAATGGAGATAAGCAAAAATCTCAATAAGCACTTTCAATAAGCTCACTTAACCAAATCTAAAACAACTCACTAAGCATAAATTTGACAACTTTTAAAATATGAAATTCATAAGCTTTATAAAAGGAACTTTAAAAAGATAAAACTTTTTAGAAAACTTTAAAATCAAATAAGCTAAATACAAAATAAGCCAATAAGATTGTCAAACTTATAGCTTAATTCGTATACAAGCCTAGATGGAAATAAAAAGATGAACTTTTTAATCAAATAAGCAATGGGATTAAGCAAAAGACTGCTTAATCCGAATTTGTAACAAATCAAAAACAAGAAAAGTAGGATGAGAATGATAAAGAAAAGCTTGATTAAAGGAAAACAAAGATTAACAATGAAATTAACTTACTTGGAATCAAAGTGCACGAAATTTAAAACATGAATTTAAAGAACAATATAAAAAATGACACGGAAATGGAAATGGTGCAAAAATGTAAAGGTGGAAAGACTAATTGTCAAATTAGCTAACAACAACAAATGAAAGGAAATGACATCTATTTATAGGAGATTAGGGAGGTGCTTGATGGAAGCTTCCTCCCCTCTTTCTTCTTTCTTTAATTGCTTGATTAGTCCTTAATTTTCCAAATTCTTCGACTTTTGTCTCGGGATTAATACTCTCGTCTTGTAATTTCTTCAATAAATTAGACTTGACTTCTTCAGCTTTTAGTAAACTTCCGTCTTTTGACTTTTTCTTCGATAAATCTTCAGAATTGGTCTTGGACTTCCGTTCTTTTTGCACTCTTGATTTCTTGACTTCGTCTTTTGTCTTTTTCTTCGTTAAAAGCCGTGAATGCCCGTGTTTTCTCCCCTTTTCACATTTTCGTCCTAAATCACAACAAAAACACAAACCACGCATAATTCCGACATTTACGACATAAAATACACGTTTTGGCTTGGTTATTATTGTAGTTAAGTGGTAAAAAGGATGGGTGTTTACACACCTATCAAATCTCCTACACTTGACCATTGCAATGTCCTCATGCAATGCATTAATTACAAAGCACGATTTACATTTTTCATCATAATCAATCCATATTGGCCTTTATTCAAGGAAGAAAGTAAATAAAGAAATCTAAGACATAACTTAGGGTTTTGGAAATGTCATGAATAATCATCATCCTCAAGTTTTCACTTTCTCCAAACCAAGCTTAAAAACGAGATCATTGTTATTATAAGTTAGCAAACAAACATGAACTCATGTGGGCCAATTATTCACTTAGACTCCCTTATTCCTAGGTGTATCTCTTATATTTTATTGTTGTCTTGAATGATAACGAGGATCCATTGTTGATTTATATCGATAGTTATTAAGGCTGAAAATAAAGTGGGGCGATTTAATCAATAGTTAGCTAAAGGACAAAATCTTTTAAAACTACTTCTCGGGACCTCATAAAGTTCATATCTTGGCATAACTCGCTTCACGATTTGAGGCCTTTCTCGGACTGATATTTGGCAGCGACTTCATACTTCAAACCTTGAGAGACATTCATGAAATAATGGTCTTCTCTTCATAATAGGAATTTCTTCACTTGAAGTTTTGAGAGATTCTTCATATCTGGACCACGACTTCTTCATTTTTCTCCAATCATTACTTTGGACTTTGATATACAACGATCCGCCTCCTTTTTGGACTTGGATCTATTTATCCTCATACCTTGTTAGGGCCTTTTTGGATAGACTTCTCCATGATCTTTACGGGAGTATTTGCTCTTCGTCGTGTGTCTCGATCCTTCATATTGATTTTTGATAAATGATTCTTCACATCACTTGGGATCTTTAGCAACAAAATATAGCCCTCATGCCTTGTTAGGACCTTTTTGGACTCGCCAATCTTCACATCCCGCTTCAATAAGTTATGCCTTGGCTATGAACTCTAATTCATACCGAGCAACTTCTAAACGATCTTGGGCTAGAAGCTAAGTAACTTTTCAAATCGTACAACCTTATTTATTGCAGATAAATTTATTAGCAAGCGATGGGAGAATAGGCTTATAATCAACTCACATAAATTCACGAAAGGATACCAAACTTATAATTGACTCTATCATCTCTCGTTCTCCATAGTTTAAAATCTCAAAGAATGAGACTCGTGGATGCTTAGCCTATTAAATCAAAGTTTTGGGTTTTCGAGTCATCTATAGGATCTTGCAAACCCTTAGACTTTTTCAAGTTTAGAAATTGCATTTTAAAGTTCCCTTGATAAATGACTCTCTAGGATCAATTATAGGAACTTGCGAAAAGTTCTTGTTCTTAACCCGTGAGAGTTAAGACTTTCGCGTTTTATAGATCCCTATATAAAAGCCTATCAAAACTTGACTTAAACACATTAAGGATACTAGCTAGAGTAAACTTAGATAAGTAAACTCGGGTTGAGTCAAAAGATTCACAACGTTTGAAAATTAAAACCACTTTATTAAAATTTTATTCTAGCAAAGAAAGAAAATAACTATACAAAGGTAAAACTACTAGGCCAAAATAGATCAAAAATTTTGAAAAATGTCGAAAAATTGATTTTTCGGTTAAAATGAGGACAAATACAAGGAAAAGACCACTTAACTTTGATAGAAGTCCCCCTACACTTGATATAAACATTGTCCTCAATGTTTAAGCATGTGGCAGTAAACTCCCCTACACTTAGGACATTGTGCACGTTTGTTTAAATCTCGCTAAGGAAGAGACAACTAAAGAGATTCCTATTTTAATATTGGAAAATATAAAATAATGAATCGAAAAGAGTTTAGGATAGAACCGGGAAGATGAGAACACGGAATCACGGGTCGTCAAAAGTCATCAAGAGTGTGTCTTTGAAGCTCTAATCCCTGCACATGATAAGAAAGAGAACAAGAAACACCAACGGGGCTCCCCCTACACTTATGGTGAAAACAAGTAAAGATAGATAATCGGGTTGCCTCCTGAGAAGCGCTTGTTTATATTAACCGAGTCACGAGCCTGACTCATCCCCGAATTAAATGGTCCATGGGGAAGCCTCGAATGTAATACCGGGATCAAAGACCTTGTCCCGTTCCCGGTGGACATCAACAAAGGAGAGGCGGGGGGATAAGTCTTAAATGGGAGAAAAGTCCTTTTAACATACGAGAAGTATGTGAAATCAAGATCCACGGGAGGTGGGGTTGGTAAAGTAAGCACATTGTCATCCCCCAAAGACAATGGATGCTGAGAACTCGGCAAAGCCGTAATGTTATCAATCATGAAATAGTGAATGTCACCTCCCGGGTCAAAGCACTCATCCTCCGTAATAGTGGCTAAAGGGGGAGGATGAAAGGTGCTCGGGAGGGGGACTTGGGACAATACCTTCCTGCAGCAAATTATCAAAAATAATATCCCCCTCCGTGTCAGCATCATCAATACCCGGAGGTATTGAGTGAATGTCGATTTCTTCCAGCAATGGGTCATTATCTTCAACGGGAGGAATAGATGGAGGTAAAGACTCGGAAAGAGGAGGAGAAGTCAACTCTTCGATTTGAGCAATAAGAAGATGCACTTTCCGTAATCTGTCGCGGAGAATCACGTCTTCCACCTCATCTACAAGAGCAAGTTCATCGATGAACTTCTCGTAAGCCGGAGAGAATAAATCGTCATCGCCCGCATCTCCCGGTGGAGATTGAGAAATTTCAAAAGTGAAATTCTCATAGTATGGAGAAAAATCGTCATCATTTGGATCGACCTCTTCCATAAGAGCAACGTCGTTCTCAGACTCCATAGCAGTAGGCATGTCACAAACCTCACAATAAAAGAATTTGTCGAGACCAAAATCACTAATCTCACTCAATGAATCATCATCCTTAGACGCATTAGGAATATCGAGAGTAGGAGTAGCAACTTCAGAAGATGGGTCGAGAGCGTAGACATCATCGTCGTCATCATCATCATAATAGTATTGACGCACAAGAGGAGGGGTATAATCACTAAGATTAGATACTTGCTCTTGTTGCTGTCGCTCTTGTTGCTGTCGCTTTTGTTCCTTCAATGCCTCAGTCAGTTGAATTAAGCCGTCATGAAGTTTCAAAAAAGAATGGCTTGTCTTTCTTCATTCAGAGTAGTAAGTTGTTGGCCAATACGAATTCTCTGAGAGGATTGATGATTGAGGTTGGGGTGTGGGGGCTCACAGTTATGAAAACCAGAATTATAGCACGGATGTGGCTCATAGTAAGTCATCGGTTGAGAAGTATTATAACACGGATTTGGTTCATAATAATCCATCGGTGAAGAAAAATGAGGACACGGATCTGGCTCATAATAATTCATTGGCTGACAATAAGAAGTATCGTGAGGGCCCCCACAATTTTGGCAACATGGGTATGGAGAAAAACCAGGTGCTTCTTGTAGATAGCTATTACCATTGTCATAATTGTAACCCAGTTCTTGCTCGCCATGAGGCGGGTGTCGAATTGGACACGAAACATGCCAATGAGGATCGCTTCCACAATACATGCAAGGGGGGCTAGGAGGTGGATTTAAAAAGGACGAATTAGTCGAGTTACACGATGGACAAAATCCAAATTGTGAATCGATGGAAATGGGAGGAAGGTCTCTGCCGCATCGCTCGCATGAACACCATTGACATGATTCGCCCCCATATAGTCGTCTCCAACACCCGACGCAATGGACATAAGAATCCATAAAGAAAAATAGATAAGCAAGAAGAATATTTTTGGTGCAAAACTTTGAAAAAGAAATGCTTTTTATGATTTTTCAAATGTTTTTGGGATTTTTTAAAATTTTTGACACGAAAAATAACGTTCACGAGTGAACGGATCCCAAAAGCCAACGCGTCTCTCACAAAAAACCGTTAATCTTCACGAAAAGAGCCGGCAGCGGCGCCATTTAATATTGGGGTTTTTGCTAGTTGAAAAAAAGTTCGTTTTCTCGGTATCTAATCGAATTGATTTCCGGTTAAATGTGTGACTCAGTTGTTTTTAGTTAAGAAAAAGGGAAGTTGATTATCTAAAACTAATTAAAAAGTAAATGCGAAAAGTATTTAAAAACAAACTAAAGACAAGTTCAAATAGTAAAAGTAAAACAAGGTGAGTATTAAAAACTAAAAACTAAAACGATATTAAAACGAATATTAAAACAAATAATAAAACGAAATTTAAAGCGAAACAATCAATAAAAATAAATCTAAAAGACGAAATTAACTATCGACTCGAAAATAAAGTTTACTAAATGAAAAAGGAGAGAATAAAACTAAAATGGTACTTCAAAGCTAAACGAGGAAAACCTAAAGCGGGTACTAAATAAAAGATAAAACTTGAACTCTACGAAAAAATATTAATTTTAAAATTAGACAAAAAATTCAACTAAAATACGTAACTTTCAGAAATAAAATCGGAACAACTTTCAGATTAAACTAAACAATTACGGAACAAAAATAATAAATAAACAAGCTAGCAGGCAGCTAGCTCAAGCTAGCAGCCTACTAGCTCAAATTGGCGGCAAAAACATAAACATGCAAGCATGCTACACATTTCCATCGGAATGTAGTACCAAAAACATAAGCATGCAAGCATGCTACACATTTCCATCGGAATGTAGTACTAAAAAATTCCATCGGAATATCTTTTTGGTTGTGTCGCAATGTTTTATTTAATTTTTTTTTTTTTATTTTATTTTAATCTATCGGAATGTGAAAAAGAAGATCTATCGGAATACTAAAAGAAAACTGTCAGAATGTTTTAAAGAAGACCTATCGGAATGTCTAAAAATAAAAATTGTCGGAATAATTAAAGTGCCAAATTCTATCCGAATGTAGCTGTCAAAATTTGGGCAGCACTTCGTCGCAATAAACCTTAAACTCCGTCGGAATATGCGATCACAATGAGCGATCGCAATCCCAGATCCGAATAAGGGGGAAGTTACTCTAGATCGCAAAGTAGAACCACAATTGGTTATTGCGATACAAATAAGCAATCCATCGGAATGTGTATTACCCTCAATATTGCGATGAACACCAACAAATCCGAAAATGGAGATAAGCAAAAATCTCAATAAGCACTTTCAATAAGCTCACTTAACCAAATCTAAAACAACTCACTAAGCATAATTTGACAACTTTTAAAATATGAAATTCATAAACTTTATAAAAGGAACTTTAAAAAGATAAAACTTTTTAGAAAACTTTAAAATCAAATAAGCTAAATACAAAATAAGCCAATAAGATTGTCAAACTTATAGCTTAATTCGTATACAAGCCTGGATGGAAATAAAAAGATGAACTTTTTAATCAAATAAGCAATGGGATTAAGCAAAAGATTGCTTAATCCGAATTTGTAACAAATCAAAAACAAGAAAAGTAGGATGAGAATGATAAAGAAAAGCTTGATTAAAGGAAAACAAAGATTAACAATGAAATTAACTTACTTGGAATCAAAGTGCACGAAATTTAAAACATGAATTTAAAGAACAATATAAAAAATGACATGGAAATGGAAATGGTGCAAAAATGTAAAGGTGGAAAGACTAATTGTCAAATTAGCTAACAACAACAAATGAAAGGAAATGACATCTATTTAAGGAGATTAGGGAGGTGCTTAGTGGAAGCTTCCTCCCCTCTTTCTTCTTTCTTTAATTGCTTGATTAGTCCTTAATTTTCCAAATTCTTCGACTTTTGTCTCGGGATTAATACTCTCGTCTTGTAATTTCTTCAATAAATCAGACTTGAGTTCTTCCGCTTTTAGTAAACTTCCGTCTTTTGACTTTTTCTTTGATAAATTTTCAGAATTGGTCTTGGACTTCTGTTCTTTTTGCACTCTTGATTTCTTGACTTTGTCTTTTGTCTTTTTCTTCGATAAAAGCCGTGAATGGCCGTGTTTTCTCCCCTTTTCACATTTTCGTCCTAAATCACAACAAAAACACAAACCACGCATAATTCCGACATTTACGACATAAAATACACGTTTTGGCTTGGTTATTATTGTAGTTAAGTGGTAAAAAGGATGGGTGTTTACACACCTATCAAATCTCCTACACTTGACCATTGCAATGTCCTCATGCAATGCATTAATTACAAAGCACGATTTACATTTTTTTATCATAATCAATCCATATTGGCCTTTATTCAAAGGAAGAAAGTAAATAAAGAAATCAAAGGCATACCTTAGGGTTTTGGAAATATCATGAATAATCATCATCCTCAAGTTTTCACTTTCTCCAAACCAAGCTTAAAAACGAGATCATTGTTATTATAAGTTAGCAAACTAATATGAACTCATGTGGGCCAATTATTCACTTAGACTCCCTTATTCCTAGGTGTATCTCTTATATTTTATTGTTGTCTTGAATGATCACGAGGATGCATTGTTGACTTATTTTGATAGTTATTAAGGCTGAAAATAAAGTGGGACGATTTAATCAATAGTTAGCTAAAGGAAAAAATCTTTTAAAACTACTTCTCGGGACCTCATAAAGTTCATATCTTGGCATAACTCGCTTCACGATTTGAGACCTTTCTCGGACCGATATTTGGCAGCGACTTCATACTTCAAATCTTGAGAGACGTTCATGAAATAATGGTCTTCTCTTCATAATAGGAATTTCTTCACTTGAATTTTTGAGAGATTTTTCATATCTGGACCACGACTTCTTCATTTTTCTCCAATCATTACTTTGGACTTTTATATACAACGATCTGCCTCCTTTTTGGACTTGGATCTATTTATCCTCATACCTTGTTAGGGCCTTTTTGGATAGACTTCTCCATGATCTTTACGGGAGTATTTGCTTTTCGTCGTGTGTCTCGATCCTTCATATTGATTTTTGATAAATGATTCTTCACATCACTTGGGATCTTTAGCAACAAAATATAGCCCTCATGCCTTGTTAGGACCTTTTTGGACTCGCCAATCTTCACATCCCACTTCAATAAGTTATGCCTTGGCTATGAACTCTAATTCATACCGAGCAACTTTTAAACGATCTTGGGCTAGAAGCTAAGTAACTTTTCAAATCGTACAACCTTATTTATTGCAGATAAATTTATTAGCAAGCGATGGGAGAATAGGCTTATAATCAACTCACATAAATTCAAGAAAGGATACCAAACTTATAATTGACTATATCATCTCTCATTCTCCATAGTTTAAAATCTCAAAGAATGAGACCCTTGGATGCTTAGCCTATTAAATCAAAGTTTTGGGTTTTCGAGTCATCTATAGGATCTTGCAAACTCTTATACTTTTTCAAGTTTAGAAATCGCATTTTAAAGTTCCCTTGATAAATGACTCTCTAGGATCAATTATAGGAACTTGCGGAAAGTTCTTGTTCTTAACCCGCGAAAGTTAAGACTTTCGCGTTTTATAGCTCCCTATATAAAAGCCTAGCAAAACTTGACTTAAACACGTTAAGGATACTAGCTAGAGTAAACTTAGATAAGTAAACTCGGGTTGAGTAAAAAGATTCACAACGTTTGAAAATTAAAACCACTTTATTAAAATTTTATTCTAGCAAAGAAAGAAAATAACTATACAAAGGTAAAACTACTAGGCCAAAATAGATCAAAAATTTTGAAAAATGTCGAAAAATTGATTTTTCGGTTAAAATGAGGACAAATACAAGGAAAAGACCACTTAACTTTGATAGAAGTCCCCCCTACACTTGATACAAACATTGTCCTCAATGTTTAAGCATGTGGGAGTAAACTCCCCTACACTTAGGACATTGTGCACCTTTGTTTAAATCTCGCTAAGGAAGAGACAACTAAAGAGATTCCTATTTTAATATTGGAAAATATAAAATAGTGAATCGAAAAGAGTTTAGGATAGAACCAGGAAGATGAGAACACGGAATCACGGGTTGTCAAAAGTCATCAAGAGTGTGTCTTTGAAGCTCTAATCCCTGCACATGATAAGAAAGAGAACAAGAAACACCAACGGGGCTCCCCCCTACACTTATGGTGAAAACAAGTAAAGATAGATAATCGGGTTGCCTCCCGAGAAGCGCTTGTTTACATTAACCGAGTCACGAGCCTAACTCGTCCCCGAATTAAATGGTCCATGGGGAAGCCTCGAATGTAATACCGGGATCAAAGACCTTGTCCTCGTTCCCGGTGGACATCAACAAAGGAGAGGCGGGGGGATAAGTCTTAAATGGGAGAAAAGTCCTTTCAACATACGAGAAGTATGTGAAATCAAGATCCACGGGAGGTGGGGTGGGTAAAGTAAGCACATTGTCATCCCCCAAAGACAACGAATGTTGAGCACTCGGCAAAGCCGTAATGTTATCAATCATGAAATAGTGAATGTCACCTCCCGGGTCAAAGCACTCATCCTCCGTAATAGTGGCTAAAGGGGAGGATGAAAGGTGCTCGGGAGGGGGACTTGGGACAATACCTTCCTGCAGCAAATTATTAAAAATAATATCCCCCTCCGTGTCAGCATCATCAATACCCGGAGGTATTGAGTGAATGTCGATTTCTTCCAACAATGGGTCATTATCTTCAACGGGAGGAATAGATGGTGGTAAAGACTCAGAAAGAGGAGGAGAAGTCAACTCTTTGATTTGAGCAATAAGAAGATGCACTTTCCGTAATCTGTCGCGGAGAATCACGTCTTCCACCTCATCTACAAGAGCAAGTTCATCGGTGAAATTCTCGTAAGTCAGAGAGAATAAATCGTCATCGCCCGCATCTCTCGGTGGAGATTGAGAAATTTCAAAAGTGAAATTCTCATAGCATGGAGAAAAATCGTCATCATTAGGATCGACCTCTTCTATAAGAGCAACGTCGTCCTCAGACTCCATAGCAGTAGGCATGTCACAAACCTCATCATCAAAGAATTTGTCGAGACCAAAATCACTAATCTCACTCAATGAATCATCATCCTTAGACGCATTAGGAATATCGAGAGTATGAGTAGCAACTTCAGAAGATGGGTCGAGAGCGTAGACATCATCGTCGTCATCATCATCATAATAGTATTGACGCACAAGAGGAGGGGTATAATCACTAAGATTAGATACTTGCTCTTGTTGCTGTCGCTCTTGTTGCTGTCGCTTTTGTTCCTTCAATGCCTCGGTCAGTTGAATTATGCCGTCATGAAGTTTCAAAAGAATGGCTTGTCTTTCTTCATTCAGAGTAGTGAGTTGTTGGGCAATACGAATTCTCTAGGATTGATGATTGAGGTTGGGGTGTGGGGGCTCACAGTTATGAAAACCAGAATTATAGCACGGATGTGGCTCATAGTAAGTCATCGGTTGAGAAGAATTATAACACGGATTTGGTTCATAATAATCCATCGGTGAAGAAAAATGAGGACACGGGTCTGGCTCATAATAAATCATTGGTTGACAATAAGAAGTATCATGAGGGCCCCCACAATTTTGGCAACATGGGTATGGAGAAAAACCCGGTGCTTCTTGTAGATAGCTATTACCATTGTCATAATTGTAACCCAGTTCTTGCTCGCCATGAGGCGGGTGTCGAATTGGACATGAAACATGCCAATGAGAATCGCTTCCACAATACATGCAAGGGGGGCTAGGAGGTGGATTTAAAAAGGACGAATTAGTCGAGTTACACGATGGACAAAATCCAAATTGTGAATCGATGGAAAGGGGAGGAAGGTCTCTGCCGCATCGCTCGCATGAACACCATTGACATGATTCGCCCCCATATAGTCGTCTCCAACACCCGACGCAATGGACATAAGAATCCATAAAGAAAAATAGATAAGCAAGAAGAATATTTTTGGTGCAAAACTTTGAAAAAGAAATGCTTTTTATGATTTTTCAAATGTTTTTGGGATTTTTGAAAATTTTTGACACGAAAAATAACGTTCACGAGTGAACGGATCCCAAAAGCCAACGCGTCTCTCACAAAAAACTATTAATCTTCACGAAAAGAGCCGGCAGCGGCGCCATTTAATATTGGGGTTTTGATAGTTGAAAAAAAGTTCGTTTTCTCGGTATCTAATCGAACTGATTTCCGGTTAAATGTGTGACTCAGTTGTTTTTAGTTAAGAAAAAGGGAAGTTGATTATCTAAAACTAATTAAAAAGTAAATGCGAAAAGTATTTAAAAACAAACTAAAGACAAGTTCAAATAATAAAAGTAAAACAAGGTGAGTATTAAAAACTAAAAATTAAAATGATATTAAAATGAATATTAAAACAAATAATAAAACGAAATTTAAAGCGAAACAATTAATAAAAATAAATCTAAAAGACGAAATTAACTATCGACTCAAAAATAAAGTTTACTAAATGAAAAAGGAGAGAATAAAACTAAAATGGTACTTCAAAGCTAAACGAGGAAAACCTAAAGCGGGTACTAAATAAAAGATAAAACTTGAACTCTATGAAAAAATATTAATTTTAAAATTAGACGAAAAATTCAACTAAAAATACGTAACTTTCAAAAATAAAATCGGAACAACTTTCAGATTAAACTAAACAATTACGGAACAAAAATATTAAATAAACAAGCTAGCAGGCAGCTAGCTCAAGCTAGCAGCCTACTAGCTCAAATTGGCGGCAAAAACATAAGCATGCAAGCATGATACACATTTCCATCGGAATGTAGTACCAAAAACATAAGCATGCAAGCATGCTACACATTTCCATCGGAATGTAGTACTAAAAAAATTCCATCGGAATATCTTTTTGGTTGTGTCGCAATGTTTTATTTATTTTATTTATTTATATATTTATTTATTTTTTTATTTTAAACTATCGAAATGTGAAAAAGAGAATCTATCGGAATACTAAAAGAAAACTATCGGAATGTTTTAAAAAAGAACTATCGGAATGTCTAAAAATAAAAATTCTCGGAATAATTAAAGTGCCAATTTCTATCCGAATGTGGCTGTCAAAATTTGGGCAGCACTTCGTCGCAATAAACCTTAAACTCCGTCGGAATATGCGATCGCAATCCCAGATCAGAATAAGGGGGAAGTTACTCTAGATCGCAAAGTAGAACCACAATTAGTTATTGCGATACAAATAAGCAATCCATCGGAATGTGTATTACCCTCAATATTGCGATGAACACCAACAAATCCGAAAATGGAGATAAGCAAAAATCTCAATAAGCACTTTCAATAAGCTCACTTAACCAAATCTAAAACAACTCACTAAGCATAAATTTGACAACTTTTAAAATATGAAATTCATAAACTTTATAAAAGGAACTTTAAAAAGATAAAACTTTTTAGAAAACTTTAAAATCAAATAAGCTCAATACAAAATAAGCCAATAAGATTGTCAAACTTATAGCTTAATTCGTATACAAGCCTAGATGGAAATAAAAAGATGAACTTTTTAATCAAATAAGCAATGGGATTAAGCAAAAGATTGCTTAATCCGAATTTGTAACAAATCAAAAACAAGAAAAGTAGGATGAGAATGATAAAGAAAAGCTTGATTAAAGGAAAACAAAGATTAACAATGAAATTAACTTACTTGGAATCAAAGTGCACGAAATTTAAAACATGAATTTAAAGAACAATATAAAAAATGACATGGAAATGGAAATGGTGCAAAAATGTAAAGGTGGAAAGACTAATTGTCAAATTAGCTAACAACAACAAATGAAAGGAAATGACATCTATTTATAAGAGATTAGGGAGGTGCTTAGTGGAAGCTTCCTCCCCTCTTTCTTCTTTCTTTAATTGCTTGATTAGTCCTTAATTTTCCAAATTCTTCAACTTTTGTCTCGGGATTAATACTCGCGTCTTGTAATTTCTTCAATAAATTAGACTTGAGTTCTTCGGCTTTTAGTAAACTTCTGTCTTTTGACTTTTTCTTCGATAAATCTTCAGAATTGGTCTTGGACTTCCGTTCTTTTTGCACTCTTGATTTCTTGACTTCGTCTTTTGTCTTTTTCTTCGATAAAAGCCGTGAATGCCCATGTTTTCTCCCCTTTTCACATTTTCGTCCTAAATCACAGCAAAAACACAAACCACGCATAATTCCGACATTTACGACATAAAATACACGTTTTGGCTTGGTTATTATTGTAGTTAAGTGGTAAAAAGGATGGGTGTTTATACACCTATCACTAATCATTTCTCGAAATGAGCGCTAATATTATGAATAGTACTATTTGGAGGTTTACATCGCCTATCTGGGCAAGTCGCGCTTGCCAGCAACTGAAAGTTCCTACCTAGGCTAAACAGATACACTTTATTTTGCTAAACTAAGGTTAGTTGGCAGACTACCTTCTTATAAGGTCAGTTTGTTGATTATGATATTGTCCAGCAGCGGGGTCATGAGCATAGTGTTGTATGATGACTATTTTATTTGGGCGTATAACATTGTAGCTTGGATGATATACTTGTATTCAAAATATGTTTAAACCTATGAATTCACTCAACCTTTGTGTTGACCTTAAGCATATATTTCAAGAAACTGTGACTGATAGTATGGAGCAGCATAAGGATGGCATGAAGAGGCACAAGCTTGATATTATTATCTTAGATTTTGGGAACCTCATATTGTAAAACTCTGAATTTTTAATGATATATAAAGAAAGTTGATTTTGTCACACTTTTGAGTTGTTTTCTATCATTATGACGTGTGTTCTATTAAGTAATACCCTAGATCAATGTTTAGCTACGTAAAGGTAAAATGGGGGTGTTACAAAAAGTTATCTAAAAGCCACACTTTCCTTTTTAGAAATAGAAATGACATGTTTTGAAAACATTTGATATTTTATTCGAGCTTTATTTACTAACCTGTGTCATTGTTAATCAACATTTTTAGGCACGTAAATATTAACGATATTGAAAGGCATGTCGAGAAGATTTTTTTTTGGTATTTTTAAAGTTTTTTTGATTTTGTATTTTGTTTTTATAGGTTTTATATATTGTTATTTTTCTTTTTACATAGATATTTACAAGTCATAAAGAAAAAGAGAAATCACAAATCAAGAATTTATGTTTCTATGATTCCCGTGAAATCCTTGTTTTTCTATATCAACCATTTCAGCAACAAAACTTTGAGATCTTCCATCTCAACCTTGTATGATGTACCTATAACTAAGCTAGCAGTACCTGCACTTATATCAAGAGTTTGGTTGCATATATGATGGGTAGAGACATCTATATTGGGGCTATGTGGGGGATCACAAACAACCTTGGTTGAGCTAGAGGTGAATATCTCATTCGTAGGAACCCTTTTAAGACCAACATTTGTGAACACTTTACCCGTTGGTTTCCACCTAAGACAAGATCTAGGAGACATTATTTTCTAATGCACAATAAAAGAATTATTGTGAGAAAAAATATGTCTTGAAGAGATCCGCCATTCAGGTTTCTTACCATTGCGAATCTTTTCTACGGGTTTGTATCTAACAGTTGTCTTATGGGTTTGAATCTTAGCACATCAATTAACCTTATTCATGACATTTGTGAGAGAAACATCATGATTTGCACTAAAGATACATTTGTAACATTTCGAACAAACAAAGTGTTTAGCATCAGAAAAGGATCTAGAATTCTTAGAGTGATCTGCTACTTGGATTGAATTAATCAGAACGTAACTACTCTTAGGTGCAGGCCAATTACTAGATGATTGATTAACGCTCTAGGGTTTTGGTTTGAAAGCATTAGTATTGTTTCGAATACCAGCAACGGGTATCACATTAGGTTTAGAATTTCTAGTTCTCTCTTGTGTTTTTTCTTACCATCCTCTAGACAGTGACTATGAACTAATTCATTTGAACTGTTCCTAGAATCGCTAGTTGCGATCATATGTTGAGGCTCTGCAAATACCGAATCTCATGCATGGGACCTAGTTTGGGAAGTGACTAGTTTTGACAATTTAGTTTTCACATCAACTTGGGAGGCAAACCGTGGTTTTGAAACATTAGGTCGTTTAGATTAAAACGCATTCAGTTGTCTAACTACTTATTAGAATCTAAGAGTATGTAAAGGCGGTTTTCCTAAGATTGATGGTTTTTGAAACTTAGTGTCCACACTAGTTTCTTTTATCTTTTAACTCCTTTTTCAACGCAACAGTTGCAAAATATTTTCCTGAATCTGATCTTTTAAGCCAGCGTTCTTAGCAATCAAAGAAGTTGTATGTTCAAAAGTATTAGCTATTGTTTGTTTGATTGACTCATATAAATCGTTGTAATGCTGCTTTACAATCTCATTTTGCTAACTTAAATGCTCATTTTCTAATAGTAATTTAGCGACACTTTGCTCTAAATCGCTATATATAGTTTCAGATACTGGAATGTCGTGTTTAACATTCGCTTCATTACTTTTTCCAGAATCGAGAGGTTATACGGCGAGTTCACTTAATGAAGCAGGCTGTGGACATTTAGTATGAGAAGCCAACTTTGATTCTAACAAATTAGTTTGTTAAAAGAATCGGATTTACAATCTTGAAACTTACAATCCAATTTTCTTTCAAGAACAAGGTTTGCTTTTTAAAGTTTTCAAAATATGTTTCAAACTTGTTGTTCTCTTTGAAAATTCGAGTTTGGCATCCTCAAAATATTTTGATTGTTGAGCTAATATAGTTTCAAGCTCTTTAGTCTTAGAATCAGAATTACATTCTTCATTTAGTGTATGTTCAACATCCTATGTCGTCTCTCCTCCATTATTACACATATATTTTGAATCAGGAATGGTGTTGCTATCATTCTTTTCCCACACATATGTGTCATAAATGAGATCAGATTGCTCAGTATGTTGGTGTTCATTAGCAAATACATTGTATTCAGCAATCGATTGTACCTCAGCCATTGGCTCTTCGTCATACATGGTTCTGATTTGTGCATTAGTAGCATCTGTATCTTTCCCTGATCTGCTGCATGTATCTTGCTTTTCTGATTTCGTCTCGCTGCTTTCTGTGACAATCTTACTCTCTTTTGTCTGAATTTGTCTTCTATTCACCATTCTATCATTGTAACGTGATGTCTTCTTCAGCTACAGACCTCTTAATAGAATTTACTTGTGGAAGTAGTGATTTTCTGAATTCTTTGACACTGATCCCAATGTATTCTAAAAATACATGTCTATCATTTCACTGTCGTAATCCGTTGAAAATTGAGAATCAATAAAACTTCATAAACTATCTGTTGATCAGGAAAAGGGCTGCCATGGATCCTTATTCTTGAAAGTCATATTTGTCAAGTTTCTTTTTTAATTGATCTACGTTGAGTATCATTGTTATAGTAAAAGTCTAATTGTCTTGACGAAAGAGTGATATAACTGCCCGTTTGAATCTATTTCCGTACGAGTGCCTTTTAATTCATCTCTTGAAAAAATATGAAGGAGTGGATGAAGTGATCTAAAGTGTGGCATACATCTTTTTTTTCTTTCAACATCTTGTATATTACTGCATGGACATCTTTTGTTACTGAGTCCACACTACTTTTTGTCTCAGAGATGTTGCAATCTTTCCCTCAACTATTCGTTGTAGTCCTAAATCCATAACTTTCATTCTCTTTACCTGATGTTGTCCCACTAGTTACAATATATACTGAAATAATATCCATTGCATTAACCATCTTGTTATGACCTCTTTGTAACGATTTCTTTTCATTGAACCTTTTCTTAGTCTCTTGTACATGAAGCATTATTTTTTTGACCTAATTTTCAGTGAAGTCTATGTTATGGGTGATCAGATTTTTGTAGGATTAATCATCCACTCCAGTATGTATTTTAAAGCATTATCTTGTACTCGAAGACTTGATGAACTCAGAGTAAAAGTTCTTTTCAAGTTTTGTCTTGAGTTCGATTAAAGAGGTATTGCATTCACTAACATGAAGTTTTTATTTGAGAAGATGCTTTTCAAGTTTATCCACGTCTTGGGTGAATGTTCTTGTGAATGTACTAGTAGCATCACACAAGTTTCGCAAAACTTCTGAGAGACTCTTAACATTTGATTGAAGCCCTCTAAAACCGTTCATGGAACTTGCTTTCATGATACTTTCCCTACGTTGTAGTTGTTCCATCTCAAGTTCTTTAAACTCATAACACGAAGTAACCGTATCTCTCGTTTCCATGTTGAACCGATGTGAAGTGAAAATCGGATCTTAACTAGATGTGTTGTGATTAGATTGTGGTTTAATTATGAATATTCCCAAATTTTTCCGAGAAAAATAAATTCAAAAAATTCTATTGTCAAACATAGAGACTCACTTAAGAAATCAATTCCTAAGATCATAGAAAAAAATTTAGAAACCTATTTTTCGCAATTTTGCCTTCAAATCCCAAAAACTAAAAAGAAACTATACTTTTTCAAATTGTATCCAAAAACCACTTGTGCTTTCGGATATTCTAAGTCATAATGCACCTTAAAATGAATTTTTTTTATTTTTAAGCCGAAATTTTTTAAAATCAAGAATTGTACTTTCAAAATCAATTCGAACCAAAAAGAAAGAAAAAGAAAGTATTTTTCTTATTTGAAAGGGACTCCACCTATATCATGAAGATACTAGATCGTTTCTACCAAGGTAGATGATCTTTTAGTGTAGTTTTTAGCTTCGAGATAAAGAAAAAAAGGAAAAAGTGCTACCTTTTGGTTAAGAAACCCACGAACACAACCAAAATCACGAATAAACCATGAATCGAATCATGTATCTACCCCTAGGCACACTACAAGAAAAAAGGGCTATAGTGACGAAAATTTAATGACGAATTTTATTTTTCATCACTATTAACACAATTTTAGTGACGATATAGAATTTTCGTCACTATGTCTCGTCATTTGCTCATATTTAATGACGAAATGATAAATCGTCATTAGTTTACGTGTTAATGACGAATGATTTGTCACTGAGCCTGGTCCACATTTAACTAAATTTTTGTTATGGTTCTTAGTGACAAAAAAATATTCATCACTCAACCTTATGTAGGGCAGTCACGAAAATTTCGTCACTCTTGGCAAAAATATTTGGTTTGAAAAAGACCCGATACCCAAAAGAATAAAAAACCCGACCCTCAAATAACTGCTTCATAAATTTGGGGATCGAGAATTCTCTCACTTTCACTCCCGAATCACGTCACTTTCACTCTCATCCATATTTCTCTCGCTCTCAAATCATGTAAACAAATAAATCCGTAAAGAAATCATGTAAACAAATAAATCCGTTATCCATTAATTTCATAATCCGTTATCCATAAATTCATAACGCCATAAATTCATTAGCTCATAAATTCATTCATTAATTTCAATAAATCCATTCAATAAATTTGTTATCCATTTATTTCAATAAATCGATTCAATAAATCCGTTTATTAGCTCATAAATTCATTCATTATAGCTGTTATCCATTCAATTAAATCTGTTATCCATTCAATTAAATCCGTTCATCGATTGTAGCTGTTATAGCTGTAGCTTGTTGGTTGTAGCTCTGTTTATTGAAGATTCGGTGTTACGGTTCATTTAGTTGCGATAGAAGTGTTTGTAAGTCGACTTATTATATGAGATTATAAGTTTTGCTTATCTGTTTTTTCATCTTATTATTTGAGATTATAAGTTTTGCTTATCTGTTTTCATCTTAACTGATCTGTTTTTTCATCTTATTATAAGTTTTTCTTATCTGTAACTGAATTTTATTGCTTATCTGTAACTGAATTTTTCGTTGTGATTAAGTTTATGAGGAATATACTTGATGTCATAACTGCAAAAATGTGTTGATTTGGTTATATAATTTTTAAATGGAACGTCTAATACGTGTATTTGATATCTGCCATGTATGTGTGCTATCGGATTGATTTAACGATCTAGCGCTTAACTCGATGATCAAGTGGTTTGACTATATCGGATTGTATTAATAGAGGTGCTCTAGGCTGGTTGATAAAATAATTTGTAATCAGAACATGTGTAACGCTATGTTATGTAATATTTTTGTTGATTCTATTAATGCTTCCGATGCAGTTATGCTTATGAGAAACATATGTGTTGTCATAAGCCTGCCTATGTTTATTTGATATATGTAGTGTATGTACACTATCGGATTTGATTTAACAATTCAACGGTTGACTATTAATTCGTATGGAAATGAATTGATAATATCTGGCGGTTAACTCTATGCGGTAAAATACTGTTAAAAAGGTGCTCATTATTTAACAATTCAGTGGTTGACTATTAATCAGTAGGCGTGTTTGTGTAACCTCATTATTTGGCTTTCTTAAAAAATGAAATGCAATAGTTTTTCTAACAAACTAATATATACTAGTCATTTTATTCGATCTTTTAGAATTTATTCTTTAAGATCATTGTTCCACAACTCCAGCCGTGGTTCAGCTCTACGACCCGGTTCACCAAGTATCTAGTATCCTAGCGGTACCTAGGTTGCCCATCAACTAACGGGGTTGTGGAATGAAAGTCTCAATTCGGATAAAAGCTCTAGAGATCAGTGGATACCTGTGACCTGACGGTTTGAGACTTAGATGAATGTCGGCAAAGCTAATCACTAAGTTTGATGGTGAACCCTGGCTAATTCCATTCACACTCTACTTTTTATGTTATACGTCTATGTATGTGTGTGAAACGGAAACAGGGAGTTCTTGAATGAACTTGGCGTTCTTGTATTTTTCTTCCCTTAACTATTATCATACACGAACTAGAAACCAAGCCAAAGCACAAGTAGTTCGACAAGTTAGACCGATACTATAAGTTATGTTATGAAGTTAGACTGATACTATAAGTTATATTATAAAGTTATACCGATACTATAAGTTATGTTATGAAGTTAGACCAATACTATAAGTTATGTTAAGAAGTTAGACCGATACTATAAGTTATGTTAAGAAGTTAGACCGATACTATAAGTTATGTTAAGAAGTTAGACCGATACTATAAGTTATGTTATGAAGTTAGACCGATACTATAAGTTATGTTAAGAAGTTAGACCGATACTATAAGTTAGATACTATAAGTTATGTTATGAAAATTTTGAGTTTTGGTGAGCATCATGTGAATTGGTTAGTGATTATGCTTTATAAAGTGAATTTTGAAAACTAAGTTGTATAATTTTTGCCAGATTTATTGATTTTACCATAAAAATGGATAAGTCTTGGATGAACATACATGATAGGATGAATGATCCAATATATGAGGCTGGTGTGATAGAGTTTTTAGATTTTGCATATCGTGACAAAGATGAGTCATTGGCTATTTCATGCCCTTGCAAAAGCTGTAACAACTTTCGTGATAAAAATGGAGAGACTATGTATAAACATTTAATGCTAAACGGAATTACTAGAGGTTACAAAACATGGAATTATCACGGAGAGGACTCGGATGATGATGATGATGGTGATGATATGTTAGTTGATGAAAATATTGGGGTTGATGAAAGTAACGGAGCTACCGATGATATGAGCGATGATGACCTTGATGAGATGTTAGACAACATAGGTCAAAGTACGTTGGGCGATGATTGGCAGAATAGAGGCAAATCTTCCCATCCCGTTGATAAAAATTTAAACACTCTTCAAAAATTATTAGATGAATCACATGAAGAGCTTTATGCAGAATGTAAAAGCTTTTCCATGTTCTCTTTTGGTGTTACCATTTTACATTTGAAGACAAGTAGTGGATGGTCGGTGAAATCATTTGATGCTACACTCGATTTATTTAGAAAAACTTTGCCAACTCCATCCTCGGTTCCGAAGAACTTTTATGAAGCAAAAAATTATTTTCGTGATTTGGGGTTCGGAGGAGAGAAAATACATGCATGTGTGAATGATTGCATTCTTTATAAGTATGCAAATCACACCCGATGTACAAAGTGTGAGGCACCTCGGTTTAAAAAGGATTCAAAGGTACCAAAAAAGGTACTTAGATATTTTCCCAGCGTACCTAGGCATCAAAGGTTGTTTATTAATAAGCAAGTTGCGTCTGATATGAGGTGGCATAAGGAGAAACGAGTCCATGATGATAATATAACTAGACATCCGGCGGACACCGAGGCTTAGAAAAACCTTGACAGATTCGATCCTTCATTCGCTAGCGATCCACGTAATATACGTTTAGGTTTGGCAACAGACAATTCAATGCATTTGGTAACCTAAGTAATGGCCATAGCATATGGCCCGTTTTTATCGTCCCATACAACTTACCTCCATGGAAATGTATGAAGGACCCATACATGTTCATGTCATTGTTAATTCCTCACCGGGAATTAATATTGATGTTTAGTTGGAACCTCTAATTGATGAACTTAAGGATTTGTAGGCCGGTGTCAATGCGTATGATGCATTAAGAAAAGAGTATTTTACATTACTGCGACACTGTTGTGGACTATAAATGATTTTCCACCTTATGGTATGCTTTCTGGTTGGAGTGTTAAGGGTTACAAAGCTTGTCCAACGTGTATGGATGAAACTTCATCTCATTATTTGAAATGGGGTAGAAAAGTATGTTACACGGGACATCGAAGATTTTTACCATTGTCACATAGATGGCGAAAGGATAAAACAAATTTTGACGGATCAGTGGATAATGGGGAACCGGTTGTAGTTAAATCTGGAGATGAAGTTTTACATGATATTGATTGTTCCATTGGTGTCCCGCATTCATCTCTTAACAAAAAGAAGCGCAAGTATGTGAAGCAACAAAAGGATGGAAAAAGAAAAGTGTGTTCTTTAATCTTCCGTATTGGTCTAAACATAGAGTGAGACACAACATCGATATCATGCATGTCGTTAAGAACATGATGGAAAGCGGGAACATTATTCAACATAAAGGGTAAGACCAAAGACACGTGGAGATCTCGTCAAGATCTAATGGACAAAGGGTTGAAGAAAAGCTTACATCTACAACTAAAAGGTGAGTCATTCGTAGTTCCTATGGCTTGCTACCATTTGACAAAGGATGAGAAACATAAGATATCAAACTTCGCACCTTATGTTTAAGGTAATTTAATTTTTTTAAGTTAACTTGCATGTTTTTTTCATGTTTAATTCTTCGCCTATATTGCCATGTGTCTTTGCTGGCCTTTTGTTATCTTTCTTAGGGGTATGATATGTCTACGGATATTTTGGGCTCAGGTTCCTTCTATCAAGTCTGAAACAAGGGGAAAGGTAAATAAGAATTTATAAATTGGTGAATAGACAAATTCAGTCCTGAAACGGATATTTTGCTTATTATTATTTTTCGACTTCGTATCCATGGTGGTATTAGGGGTTTTAGGATGTGCGTGCTAAATTAGTTATTGCATTTAGTTTGTGTTTGAGTAAGTTTATTATCTTATTGTGTTCTTAGAATACAATCAGCTCTTCGTATTTAGGTTGTGTTTGAATAAGCTTATTTGTATTATGTGGTTGGTCGTGTTCGGTACTTGACCATTAATTTTGGCCTTAACTTCTCAAAAGAGCAAAGAATGTTTGAAAATAATTCTTGTCGAAACAAGAAGATATGGAGTGGGTGGTTAGAAATTGAGATTAATTTTATAGCATTTGTATCTTATTTCTGATTACATGTTATTATACTATGCTTATTTAGGATCAAAGAAAGATGGATGCTATGGGAAGTCAAAATAATTAAGGGATGGATAACTTACTTCAGAAAATGTTGAAGCAAAAGGTAGGGGAAAACCATGTATTAAACTCATATGTTCCATCAGAACATGTTAACTTTTTGGAGCTACTAGCCTTAGTTATACCTTGCGTAGTTATTCCGTATTGTGATGATCTAGAAGCTATCTATACAACTGTAATTCGTTGTTTCTTACACAATATATGTTATTCGAATACAGATTTCTGATCATACCATGAAGAGAAAAAATCCTCGAGAGTTCAATATTCTGGGTCTGGACCTGGAAAAGGTGTATTCAAAAGGCCTGATTCGCAAAATCCAAGTACTAATCATGATCTTAAGCCTATCCATAAGGAACGTGACTATTTTTGGTTTCAAGATCAAGAATCGGTTATACATGAAGATAATGTTACAATGGATAACCAATATCAAGAGGATCACCAAGAGTTAGAGAATGAAGTTAATTCTCCACAAACTAATATAGACACTGGTGCTCATCTCTAAGAAAACATTAGTTCAAATTCAAATGGTGAGTTCCTTAATCTAAAAGTATGTGTTTCATGGAATAATAAATTGATTCTTATTTTAAGTAAATCTACGTAGGCAAAACTGTAACTAGAAAGGAAACGAGAGCTTTGAGTGCAAATAGAAAGAGTAGGTTAAATCAGAGAAAATTGGTTTTTGAGGTTAACGATTGTGCGGGACGTGTAGTTGGGGACGATAGCCAGATCTTTATCACCAAGGGTGGATGTGTGGTACGACAATGTGTTGTGTTTGATGGAAAGACTTGGAAAAAGCAACCTCAATTGTTGAAAGAAGATATCATCAGCAAGACGACGGTAATTTTTTTTTCTATTAATGGATTTTGAGATATGTTTGAGATATTTAGGAAAACTTTAATAGAACAAGGTTGCATCAACATTGATCATCAATTAATCGATTTCAAGCTATGTTTTTTTAGGAACACTCGGATTTCAAACCAACATGCCCGATTATGGTACGTGCTATTACGACTAAGCTAGAGACTCACCATAGAACTAGGCAATATCAATTGCACAAGCATTACCTGAAGTTCCCTACTGAAGAGGAGGTATCCACACATCCACCAGATGGTGTAAAGGTTGCTGAGTGGGTCCTCCTATGTGAGAGGTTTAGAAGCGAAAAGTTTCAGGTTCTATAATAAACTCTTCTTAGATATTTGGACTTGTTTATGCTGTTAATATGTCGACATTGACATATAAAATTGAATAACCCATTCTTTTACTTTTAATCTCGCAGAAAATAAGCACTATAAATAAGCAAAACCGAGCTTGTAACCAGGTCCCTCCTACTGTTGGTACGAAATCAGTTGCAAGGAGAATTCACGCGGTAAGCGTGATGGGGATTTTGATATTTTACATTTAGTCAATTGTAAAAACTAGTGCAATTTTAAAAAGGTATTATCTAACTGTTGACGATCATTTGAAACAGAAAAGGATAAAAGGAAAATAAGTAACAACGATTGGAGGGTACAAGATAGCTCACTGGTCTAAAAAGAAGAAAGATGTGATTAATGAGAAGGCTGCTAAGATTTGGGTAATTTCTCTACTATTGCATCTTTGGCACAAATTAATTTATATTCATTTCTTAGTGGTTATAATGATATGCTTTTTTATTATGCAGAGCGAGTTACGAGATGAGGAAGCTAGTTCTTCAAGTACACCGGCTGAAATTTGCATAAAAAACTGGGTCATATTCCGGGCCATGTAAGGGGGCGAGCAGCTTCTACTAAGCATGTTTTCGAGACTGAAAGCTTAAGAATGGATCTTAACTCAGAAAAGGAAAAAGAAAAACAGTTGGAAAAATATCACCTTGAATTGAAGGAAGATCATCTCAAACTACAAAAGAAGCATGTCAGCCTTACAAAAAAAGTCAACTATCTATTGAACAACTTTATTGCATGGAATTCTTCGAAAAGTGTAAGTTCATATCTCTTTTAGTTTTCCTTGCATAAGTACCAAGATAAATGCAAGTCTCTCTTTGTGATTCCCTGTCTAATATAACTCGTGCCCTGAAATATATAACCTGACCGCCTGTGGGCTTTAACTGCCTCCCTCTCAACTATAGATTATCACTATAGTTGCCTGCTTCCTATATATAGCTCATGTTCAATGGGATATTTAGCTTAATGTGTCAAGCATTTTAGGGGTGTTTGGATCTGCTTGTTTTTGAATATTTAGTATATATTTTACTTAAAGTTTGCTTCTATTTGATGTATTAGGATCAGTTAAATTCATTTTGATTAATAGATATTCATTAAATCAGAAAAAGGAAAACATAATTAGTTTCTTGGATTGAAAAATTTACCACTGTTTGAATAGTAGAAACCATAGTATTAGGCCTAGTTGTTATTTGTGGCTAAAAAAAGTCTTAACTAACTAGTTTGTAGTCATTTACTTCTCTTTATCTCATTATAAGCTTAATATGTCTAGCAATTTAGGGGTGTTTGGATCTGCTTGTTTCTGAATATTTAGTATAGATCTTACTTAAAATTTGCTTCTATTTAATGTATTAGGATCAGTTAAATTCATTTTGATTAATAGATATTCATAAAATCAGAAAAAGGAAAACATAAGTAGTTGCTTGGATTGAAAAATTTACCACTGTTTGAAAGTAGAAATCATAGGATTAGGCGTAGTTGTTATTTGTGGCTAAAAAAGTCTTAAGCAACTAGTTTGTAGTCATTTTACTTCTCTTTATCTCATTATAAATTTTGAATATTGCTGCCTCAGATCGTTTTTTTAAACTTGTAAGTTACACACTTTTGGTTGCATGTGAATTGTGAAACATATTTCAGGTCTAAATTGTTTTTCTAGGTAATGCATTATCTTTGCTGTTTAGTTTAGACAATGTTTAGTTTAGAAAATGTAATTACTTATAACAAGAGATAAAATGAGTAAAGCATGATACCAAGTAAATACAAAGGTCTAATAATAAGCTAATAAGCATTGCTAACACGCTTTTCTTGCCGTCCATGTTGCATATTTTGCCCAACGTAAAAGCGTTCTAGTGTGCTTATGCTTTTAAACAATGTTTAGCATAGACTTAATTCGGCAAATCATTCTATGCTTGCACAAACATACATCAAATGAATTTCTCAAGATGATTTGTTGTTTGAACCAACTACCAAGATAAATGCAAGTCTCTCTTTGAGATTCCCTGGATGATATAACTCGTTCCCTAAAATTACTCTTTTTATGCAGGAGGGTGACGATTACGAAGATTATGAAGAAGGTGGAGAAGATTATGATGAATCTGGATAAGATTATGATGAAGCTAGAGAAGATTATTTTGAAGCTAGAGATGATTAGTTGAAACTTAAATGGAAGATAATAACCGCCACACATGTAGTGGTTTAAATGAGGATAATATACTCGGGAATAATTTAGCAGGATTGTATACCTTGTTGGAAACTATGCTACAAATCAACTAATTGTTTTATGAATGGATCGAATAATTGTTTATTATTGACATTGTATGGATCAAACATCTTTTTATATCTTTTTTTAAATTCGGTTTACATATAGCCCCATATTAACATTTGTAGGATATTTAGGATTTTAGAAAGTGACGAAGTTTTCGTCACTATTGGACATTAACGTTCATTAGTATTTCTCATTAAGTGACGTTTATTTTTCGTCACTATTTTTATCAAATAGTGACGATTTCAACCACTTTAGTGACGAAATCAGGTAAAGAAATGGGTCGTCGCACTGCCTTAAGTGACGAATTCAGTTCGTCACCAAGTTAGTGTCAAATTCTATTTCGTCACTTTTTTTTGTGACGGAGCTATAGTGACGACAAGTGACGACGTTGATTTTCGTTATTAAGTTGGTTTAGTGACGATTTTTCCTCTATTAATGACGAATTTTTACTCGTTATTAAAGCCCTTTTTCCTTGTAGTGGCAATTAATACAAAATCTCGTCCCAATAATATCTTCACTTCACCATAATTAAATGATATAAAATGGTAGAAAAGGAGAACAGTGTTTAGAGAGAGAAAGTAGAGAGAAACATGAGAGAAGTGTTGGAAGTGTGTCAAATTAGATTAAGAGATAATAAGAAAAATAACAACCAACACCCTCCTAACATGCTGGGAGGAAGTATATATAGTTTTGTCTTACGTTTAGACTTAAAGGGTTATACGAATGGATCGAGCTTGACTTAATATGTTTAAGGCCCTAAATGTGGACTTTTTGGCATTAACTCTAAGCCTGTAATTTCTGACTAACATATAACTAATTACAACGTTCGAGTGACTAATACATAATATATCTATGACCGTGCATGTGTATCCGAGCTAGAAGCTCGTTGGTTTTCAGTTACTTCGCTACGACGTGCGTTAGTTAGGACTGGTTGATGGGTTGTTGGTTAACCAATGAGCGTTGGATTGCAAAAGTTTCGGGTTTACTCTTATTTTTTTATTTAATATAGTAAGTAGTGTGTGTCGATTTGTTATGTCTACATGTTTGTGTGTGTCTGGCAGTAGCCAGAGTCTGATTTGTCAACGTACCATACCCGCCTCCTGATTTGGCCAACGACGTTGAACGCCGAGTTAAACCACTAACGTCTGTGGGTGCCCGTGACCCCTATGGATTTTTTCTGAGTAGTGTTAATTTGTGAAGAAAACATCGATTTTTTCTATATTTATCTCAAATTCACCCAATCAATCAGAATGTGTTTTCACCCTTCGTTTTAATTTATTTTTTACATATGTTATTTTATGGTCCAAAAACTTTGTGCGCTCGATCATATTTTATACTGACTCCATTCCTGCTTTCACAATTGTTTAGATCAAAGTTATGAAGAACGTAACAACCTTTATAATGTCGATGATAAAATCTACGTTTACTTTATGATGCAATCATATGAGTATCACCAATGGTAACATTACAAGAAACTCAAACCTAATTACCCCGTAATTTGATCTACCATGATTGTGAGGCTGTCGAAATAGACTTTGGGATAAATTATATTTCTATATTTCTTTAATATTTGTATGTCTTTTGAGGAAATGGCTTTAGACCTTTTTAGTTGACTAATCTATATGGTCTTAGCCCACCGTCACACATATTTAAACAAGTAAAACTATTTTATTTTTTTTGAAGTTAACGTGACACATTAAGGTTGTTTGTACCTGCCATGATTTAAAATTGAACCCCAAACATTTTAAGGTTCAAATTCAAACTATTCAAGAAAAATAATCGTTTTAAAATTAGTCCAATGTCAAGCCGGACATTCAAATACAAAAAGTAAAACAGAATAGCTAAATCAAGTGATAAATTTGGACATGTACTTCATTTCATTTAAAAATAGTGATATATAAGGTTAATAAACACATTTGTAAATAAGCTTAATTCATCTTTTAACAAATGTTACACATTAGTTTTTTTATCAATAACCATTTGTTATTATTTTTATTCTATTTGGGTTTTGTTAACAACCACCCAATGGGTGGTGTGTAAGTTTACCATAATTAAAAAACATTTCTAAATATTGAATCACTTATATTAATACATACCTTAATAAAATTCATTTACTTTAATTATATGTATTAAAATCATGTATATTTAGAAACAATAAGTTTGATTATAGAAATATGCGTAATTATGGAATGGTTAAAAAACACCTCATGAGTGGTTGATAGCAAAACCCCACATTTGTAGTCTATTGTTAGGTTCATTTATTAGTTTTACTAATCATTTTCTTTCATTTAATTATTAGATCTTCTTGTAGTTTAAATATTAAAAGCTTACATGTCGCTCAATTCCGACTTGATTAGAGATATGATTCAGTTAATTATTGGGGATTTGTTTATTTTGAGCAGTTGTATGAAATGATATTGTGTTTTAAGATCCGAAATTTAAGATAGTCAACGGTTGTGTGAATTCGTGCATAACGTGGGTTAGATGTACTATCCGTCATTATCTATTTCGTACTTGTAAAAAGATTTCTGTATAGGAGGTGTTTCTTGTACGTTTCACGAGGCTTAATATTTATGGAAAATCTTTTTTTTTTTGGATCGTTATATTTATGGAAAATCTAATGGTAACTTTATCAAAAACATCGGATATTTTCTATTATTACATTCGCTTCATAATAAATGTTTATTTTTACTCCCTCCGTCCCAAAATTATTGTCACCAGACAAGAATCACACAGTTTAAGAAAAGTACATTTATTACAGATTTCTCTCTCTTACTTTTTAGCATAATGACAGTTTTACCCTTAACTAATTAATTAGTTCTTCTTTAAATTTTGTAATAATAATTTTAATTTTAATCAAGGATAATATAGTAAATTTATCAAAGTTTCCTATCTATTTTAAGTATTGGACAATAATTATGGAACAACCCAAAATAGAAAGATGGACAATAATTATAGGACGGAGGGAGTAATTTTTAAAGTCTTTTTTTTTTTAGTTTTAACTATATATATTTGTATTTGTTTATATAATACAGTAATTGACAAGAATTATATGAAAAAAATTAATTTTTAAATGTATTTTCAATAGTATAATTTATATCAAATATTCTAGAACACGAATAAAAATATTTATAATCAGAGTAACATAAAAAAAATAAAAATAAATTCAAGTTGACACTTACGTGTTGTTAGTTTATTAAAAAATCTGAATTTAAATTTGACTCATACATCTGAATCTAATACGTAAATGTTTGAATTTGAACTAAATAATATTGTTTGTTTTTTATAACGAGTCTAAATGATCAAATAAAAATATTTTTTACTTATACAAAAATTAAGTTGGTCAAAATATGACATAAATTATTTGAAACATAAATTTCTATGAAACAAAATATTACTACTTCCGTCTCATATTAAATATTTATTTTAATATTTTTTATCTTATTTTTAAAAATTTGACACTAAATATTTTTATTTATATTATATATTACTTGATAAAGTTATACCTATGGAAAGATATTTAAAACTCTATATATCCATATATTTTGCACAAAGTGCTATACAACACAAATAGAAATATTTATTTTTAAAGTTATCAAAGAAAGATCAGAAAAAGTTTAAAGTTGACATTTAATATGAGACGGAAAGAAGTATTCTCTCACTCCCAAAATTATTGTCATTAGACAAAAATTACACACATTTAAAAAAAGTGTATTAATTAATTTTTTGAATTTTACAAAACTTAAAGAAAGTGTCCGTTTGACAATTATTTAATGTCTTTATAAACTCCCTTGTTAATAACACTTTTGATCAAAGATGTTATAGTAAATTTAACTAACTCCACCAACTATATATAAAAGTGAACAATACTTTTGAGATAACACAAAAAAAAATTGGAAATTAATTTTTGAACGAAAAGAGTACAACGTAGTAATTTAAAAATAATACTCAACATCTTATAAGAGAGTAAGGTACCACGCCGAGGGGTACCTCGTCGAGCCGACATGGCCCCTCGTCGTGCCATGTCGCCGCACCCACCCCTATTTCGCCGAAAGGATTTCGGTTTTGCGAAATATGAACGACGAGAAGAGTCCCAAAATATAGCCGTTGGTTATTTGTAAATATAGCCGGGTTTTTTTTTCTAAATATTCTTAATCTTTATACAAACTCTCCGCATTTAACAATTTTAACAATTATATTCATTCCCCAAAATCAAAAAAATACTACTAGAATAGCTTGTTCAGCTCCACACACTTATGATCAAATCAAAACATCGGTTTCTAACCTAATTAAAGAAGACAACGTTCGGCAGAAAGCGATTATGGATTTAGCCTTCAAATTTGAAAGTGCATCCTCTTCAAAATTTGAACTATATGAAACATGTGAAAATTGCAATGATATTCCAAAAGAGTAGCGTGATCAGATAATCGAATTTTTTAAAAAAAGTATCAAACAAAGACGATGCAATACATGATGCTTTGGTTGAAGAAGGCGTTAAAATCGAAAGATAAATGGAATTTAAAAAAGAATGGATTAGAGAATTTTAATTTCGGTATTCTAGTTCTAATTTAAATAATGTTATTTTAATTTCAGTAATGTTATTTTATTTTCTATGTTGTAATTTTAATTTCAGTAATGAATTTTCCAACGGCTATGTTTAAATTTGAATTTTACAACAACTATATTTTAATTGAACATGGGTTCCAACGACTATATTTTCTCCATAAATACTACTTCCATTTAGTATTTTTTTCTCACACAAAACCATACTCTCAATCATGTCTCAAGGAAACACTTCTGCAAACAAGAAACAAAACAAACGAAAAGCTACTTGAAGCAATCCATCGACAACGAAAAAGGTACCAGAGACAATCCCTTCACAACCTTACCATCCACAACCTTACCCAAACACGATGGGTGAATCATCCGTTCCTAGTGTTGATCAACCAGAGAGCCCTGTTGAAGAATACGAGATACCTGCTGAGTTCCGTCTTACTGAAGAACAAGAATATCAACTGCTTAATTATGAAGAAGCATTACGTGAAGCATTAGCAGAAGAAGAAATGGAGAAACAAGAGTTGGCGAAGCAAATCAAGTGGGAAAAGACTGTCGAATTCATCAAGAATTCTTGGGGTATTTCATCGGAATCTGATTCGGATCCCGAAACCGATTAAATTACGTCGAACCGTACTGTACCGTATCGTATCGTTTTTAATTTTATTCCGTATTTATAATTTTTATTTCTGTATTTGTAATGTTTTAATTTAAATGAAACAAATTTTAGTTTGTGTGAAAATGAAAAGAAAAAAAAAAGATAGTGGTGGGTCAAGTGATGAGGGGTTGGGTGTGTTGTGAGTGAGGGGGTATTTTATAAGTTGTGTTGGTGTGATATGACGCTAAACTGACAGCAGATTAGGCAAAATTTTGAGAGGGTAGTTTGTTCACCTGTTGTGACATCCTTGTCTCTAAGAGATTTAATAGTCTAAATACTGTATAATTTTTTTAACAGAATAGTCTAAATATATGCCACCGTATATTTTATAATAAAGGTTGGGGTGATTTACCATCTTTGTTTCTATCCAGTCTATTTTACCTCATTTCATAAAAGAAAGATCTATAACTCCTTTTCTTCTCCACTTTTATTTTGTTCTACAAACATGCATTTCCTTATGAAAGATCAAAAGTATTTGTATTACTTCCTTTCTTTATAAATCTTCTTCTAATCAAAAGATGAAAATCGAACCGAAAATATACCTCTTCCAATCACATCAGTAGCACATATCTCAACCAAAATCCAAAATACCATCCATTCCTTCTTTTTTTCATTTTTTCTTTCGTGTGAAATATCTTGAAAAAAAGATTTTGACATGTTGTATAGAGAAGAAGGATTAATTATTTATTTTGGGCAATCATAGGCACTAAGATGACCTTTTATGTCTGACAAATTGCCATTTAAACGTGTCTAAATGTAAAAAAAAGCGCTATGTTTATTAAAAACCTCTGACTGATTTAAGGATTTAGAGTTTGGCTTTGGTCAGACTTGTTATAGTATTTTTGCTTTGGTTGTCCCAAAAGTCCAAAGTAGTTACTCACTTTTATGTTTTAACTAAGGGGCCGTTTGGTTCAAGATTTTAAAATTCTGGAATTCTAATATCTAGTAATTTAAAATTCCTAGGAATTTAAAATTCTAGAATTTAAAATGCCTAATCCTGTTTGGTTGACAGAAATTTGTAATATTTTGAACTCTTGAATTTGTATTAAACCAATTAACGAATAAATATTTTTTATAAAATTTTTATTGAAAAACTAAAAATCGAATTTTAACTTTATAAATATTTTATAAAAAAATTTATATAGTTTTTTTATAAATTTTTTATAAAAAATTATATAAATTTTATAAAAAATTTATATAAAGTTTATAAAAAATTTATAATAAATTTATAAAAAATTTATATAAAGTTTATAAAAATTTTATATAAATTTTATATAAAAATTCAATAAACTTTATAAAAACTTATATTAATTTTTTTAAAGTTTTATAAATTTTATAAAAAATTTCAATAATTTTTTTATAGAATTTATATAAATTTTGTAAAAAACTCCTATAAATTTTATTAAAAATTTCTATAAATTTTATAAACAATTTCTATAAATTTTTAATGTAAATTTTATTTTTGCTATTTAAAAGAGAAAATCGAAAAAATAATTTTTATATAAATTTTTTAAATTTTATAGTTTTTTATATAAACATAAAAACCCGAATAAAAATGATTAGAAAAAAAGTTTATAAAATAAAATTTTCAAGTAAATTAAAATTCCTCACTTTTTGGAGTAATTTCAATATCCTTCATTTTAGGTATTCGGGGAATTGTAAATTCCTTCCTTAGTCATACCAAACACAATATTTGGGGGAAATTAAAATGTCAAAATTTTGAATATCCCCCAATATCCTCCAATATGCCCCAACCAAACGGCACCTAAGAGTACAGTTATTTTGCATATCATATTAATCTTGTATATTAGAGACTCATTTACACCATTTATCTTTATCTCATATAATGGATACGATTAAAAGTATTTTATTATTTTACTTATTTTTATAATTTAAATATCTCTTAAACCGTTAAGCGTTAAACGAAAAAAAATATACTATCACGACGAGCATTTAATAGCTTTCTACAGATATACATTATGATATACTTTTGAAGAAAAAAAAATTCGTGTTTTTTTTTCGCTTTTTAAAATTTGCGTAAAATATCATATATGATAATATTGTTTTATCATATATGATATTAGTCTTAGATTACAAATTACAGTATTATTGAATCATATATGATATTGGTTTATATCATATATGATAAGTTATATCATATATGATACCAGTGTTACTATCATATATGATATTTAGTATCATATATGATAATTTTCGACAATGAAAAAAACGTGAAAAAAACGATTTTTTTTGTCGAAAGTATATTATATAGCATATCTGTAGAAAGATAATTAAATGGTCGTCATAACGGTATATTTTTTTCGCATAACGATTAACGGTTTAAGAGCTATTAATGTTTGAATAAAAAAGGAAAATGGATTTTTGTATAATCTTATCCATTGGATTAGAATAAAAATGAATGGTGGAGATTAGTCCTTTTGTATCTAAATAAACTTTTGATATCCAAATGAACTTAAATTTTTAATTAATCATATTTAATTTTAGTGGAAAATTTTATATGCCACTGATAAAATGAAACGCCATTTTGTTTTTCAAAGTGAAAACCTTATATCCACTGACCTTTAAAACATAAACTTCTAAAAACCCATTTCATTAATAATATATTTTAACAAAACAATCTGAAGCGTAAGTTTTACATGTAAAAGAGTTTATTCCATAGGTCCCTTTAAAATCATAACTATGAAAAATAGATGACTTGTACCATAAAAACTTGTTACTTAAAATGACTTCTTTTGAAGCATTTCAAACTGATATCAATGATGGAAGTGAAAAGCTCGTTACCTATCTCGCGAGCTACGTCATTATAACCCATTAACACATAAGTGGTTTCATCTTGCATACCTATAAAACACAAACACAAACATAAAGATTGAATACTTGGTATGCGTGTACTTAGTCTTATCCTAGCTAAGCACATATAGTACTTTTCTTTGGTCTTACCTCAACTTTTTATAATATGACTATTAGCTTCATTTTAATACTACTTATGAACTGATTACTAATTTGACAAAATTCTAAGTCTAAAGCTACTACTACAAATGTATGCATACATGATAATGAATGTGACCAAGCATGTCAACGTGATTGAATACGACCACACGAGTCAACATGATATTAAATATGACAACTTGAGTCATATATTTACTTGACGTAATAACATGACAACTCTAGTCAACATGAATACTTAACATAACAATATAACCAATCAGGTTAACATGAGTACTTGACGTGATAATACGACCAATAAGGTCAACATAAGTATTTGACATGATAATATGACCAATTCGGTCAACATGAGTACTTGACGTGATAATATGACCAATCAAGTCAACATAAGTACTTGGCATGATAATATGACTATTCAGGTCAACATTAGTATTTGGCATGATAATATGACCAACCAGGTCAACATGAATACTTGACATAATAATATGGCCAATCAGGTCAACATGAGTACTTGGCGTGATAATATAACCAACCAAGTCAACATGAGTACTTGATGTTATAAGATGACCACTCGGTTTGACATAAGTCATATGTACTTAACATGATAATAATTAAGTCAACATCAAAATTTATCATGAATTCATAATCATTCGAGTTAACTTGACTTAATAGCATCATATTATGACCATTCGGGTCAAAATGGTAATTTAACATGAGTCATAACCACTCGGGTTAACTTAGTGTAATATCATGGTATTATGATCATATAGGTCAGCATGGTCATCTTGATGCTAAATATGATTGCACAGGACAATAATACTAAACATTAGCATACGAGTCAACATGAAACTATCACATGGATCAACATGATACTAAACATGCCCATACGGGTCAACATGATACTAACTATGACCATACGGGTCAACATGATACTAACTATGACCATACAGATCAACATGATACTAACTATGGTCATAGGGGTCAACATGATACTAACCATGACAACATGGGTCAACATGATACTAACTATGACCACATGGTCAACATGATACTAACTATGACCACACGAGTAAGCATGATACTAACTATGACCATACGGGTCAACGTGATACCAACTATGACTATACGGGTCAAAATGATACTAACTATGACCACACGGTCAACATGATACTAACTATGACGATACGGGTCACCATGATACTAGCTATGACCATACGTGTCAATATGTTACTAACTATGACCATATGGGACAACATGAAACTAACTAATACCATATGTGTCAACGTGATAATAACTACGACCATACTGGTCAACATGAAATTAAATATGAGCACACGGGTCAACATGATACTCAATATCGCCATATAGGTCAACATGATTCTACATATTACTTGGGATATAATAAGGCATATATATACTACACACGTCTAATCTACTAAACATGTTAACTGAAAATCTGTTACTCACATGAGTCGTGCAATGCAAGTTGAATGCTCCTGATTATGCCTCGACCACCTATATCATGATAGATGCACCTGTATCGTTTTAACAAACAATTACTAAGCATGATTATAACATGAACAAGAAACTACGTAGTATAAGCATTAACTATGCACATATAAACTAACTAGAATACATGAACTCTTGAACTAGTAACATGAGCTACTATATTTCAAACTCAAGCTAATCTAAGCAAGCCTAACCACTTAGTTCCCTAATTTTATAAACATATATTATAATCACAAAGGCTGAGAACATAAACTATCGTAACGTATAATCTCCAAGAACTTGCAAAAACATAATATCATATTAAAGTCATTAAACACTAAATAAAACATTGTTGCAATTTCTGTAACAGCATAAAAATGATTCTTTTGGACTGACTTAACTACTAAATCAGCTCCTTAGGATATTTACATGAAAGTATAATCTTTTGGCTATCCGAAAAGGTATCACGCGATTCAAACGGAGCTACGGTTGATTTTCTATGAATTTTTGAAAATATGTTTGTTGCGTTTTTTTAAAATCTATCATGCTGAACTAAGCTGCACCTTGGCCCATTAAGCCAAAACTCGGAGCATAACAAATAAACTAGACACCTTATGCTTTCTAGAAAGACCGGCCAAGAGTCAATACGAGCTACTATCATTCTTTTATGGTCTTTTGAGCATGACTAACTCATTTTGAAAATTTCAACAACTAATTAACATCTTATAACACATCTTCTATCATTAAGGGGTGTTTGGTTTTAATACATAACGTCGTATAAACACCTCATAATCTGATTTTAACAAAGTAACATCAAACCCTTATCATTATACGCATCCTAATAACCCATAATTCATGAATCCATCACATAGATCATTTAGAACACTTAATAATCATAACCCTATATTAATCGTAACTCATAATCTTGATTAACCATTAATTAACCACTTACTTGAAATTTGGAGAAGAACACATTAACTCTTCAAACATCTTGGTTCTTTGTATCATTCAAGCCTTGTTACTCTTGATTAATCTTAGCTAGAATGATGACGTATTGCCCATAGTCGGGATATAAGCCTGACCTACGGGTACTACCCGTATCTAATCCATTGCAGATGGGTTGTGATAGACAGCAATGAAGCCCATGAGGCTCATTAAGTCGTTGTCACACCCGGCTTTGTAAGAACCGCACTCTGGCCGTACGCGGACAGGATCAACAGAATCATAGTCTAATTAGGATTATGATTCACCTAATTTAAGAGGATATACACTCTCCTTATTATGTGGTAATGATCTTGTTGTGTATGGTAATTATCTCTTACTTAGGCCGCAAGATTAGGGAAGCCCAACTAGGGTTTCATCGGGAATAAAAGGAACCTCCAAGGTTCCACAAAGGTACGATAAAAGATACTCTTAAACCCTCACCAATTATCTTAAACCGGTTACTTACTCTCACGTTGGAGTCTAATCGTGGGTTGCATTCCCAAGGTAAGCCTAATGGTGTTTGTTATTTAGTGTGTAGTGTCTTCATACAAGTTCACTTGGTGCAAGAGCCGGAGTCCTCAACACCCGAATTAAGCCTAATTCGGGTCAAACGCGGTCCATCCTACTTTTGTATCAAAAAGTTGGCACCATTCGTGGGACCCTACACTAAACTCTCAATATGACTAAGGGTGGTGCGTTTAACCCGAAGGCAGGTGGCAAGAAATCATCAATGACTGACGCATAGATCGTATCCACCGAACTAACCCCTAGGACAACCAGCGGGGAAAACAGTAGGAATGTCGCAAACCCTCCTTCAAGAGGAGCTAATTCTCTATTCTTAACTCTCGTACCTACATTGGGGGTGAGTAGCCCTATTTTAGGATCAACATCACTTCCTCCTAAGAAGGATAAACAGAAACCACCTAGCGTAGAAACAAGGGACGACATGGTTACCTCTACCGAGGACCGGATTACGGAGGAATAGGTCACATAGAACATTGACGCTCTTATACCACTCGTCGTTGCGACATTGAGGGACGCGCAAGTCAAAGATCCAGTCACGATGGGTCTGGGAGAAGGGCAGCTAGCTTCAAACTACCTAGATGGATCTCAAGGGGCCCCATAAAATCCAGTGAAAAAAGATCCCATACAGGAATCACAAGGAGGGAGGCACAAAAGAAGCCGCGATAGTAAGTCTAGGAAGTCAAGGAGATAACCGAGCGATGACTCACTTAGCTCTGAATCCAAGACCATCACCTTAGGCATCGCAGGCCAAGGTACTCTTCCTAGAAATCCTCAGACGGTGAAAGGGAACACCGGAGACACTCCCATAAGCTTTTCCAACATAACGAGGAGGATCTATCTCTCTCATGGCGTCGTAAAAAGGTGGATGTCTTCACATGACGCATTCGTAACTAATTGGAAGACAAAAAACGACGCATGCCATCAAACGTCAAAACTTACGACGGCACAACGGACCCGGATGATCACCTGAAGCTTTTCGAGTCGCATGGGGGGATTGAGCGATGGCCGGAACCCATGTGGTGCCACATGTTCAATTCCAACTTAATTGGCAATGCGCGAAATTGGTTTGAAAAGCTAACACATCAAAGTGTCGACGTGTTCGAGTATCTGTGATTGTTGTAAACTTACGTGTTTTAGGAAAAACGACGTAAAAGCGGTAAGTATTAAGTGTCGATTTATGGAAATCAAGCACTAATGACCCTTTGATAAGTTCGTTTCCCAAGGAGGTTGATTGTGTGTGAAAAACTTGTATGATTTTGGATTAATATTTGAAGAAAGAAAGGGTGAGAAAAGAAAATGACGGATACGAGAAAATTACACTAAGACGTACAAAACGTAAAATCGTAAAAATAGACAAAATTAAAACTTACTCTAAAAATTTCCAAAAATTACCAAAAATTCTTAAAAATCCAATTAGGGTTTACAAATGGTCAAAACTTTTTCAAACCTTTTATTTAATTAATATTTAATTTTTTAATGCTAATTAAAGCCCTAAAAATCAAATAAATTAATAAAAAGCCTAAATAATAATTTATCAATTTGTAGACCTTAAAAATAACCAAATAAAACTAAAAAGTATTTTTCCAAATTTTTAAACCTATTAAATCCATTAAATATAATTAAAAACTAAAATTAAATATTAAAATAATATTAAAAATAAAAAATTTATAAAAAATTCTAAAAACTTGCAAACTAGTTTATTTTAACCTAAATAATCAGAAAATGAAGTTGAAATTAACAAAATACCCTTATTGGGCCCCCAAATGGGCTTAAATAAAAAGCAGTCTAATAAGAATGGGCTTTTAGGCCCAATAAGAAAATGTCAACCAAATAAGTCCAAAAAACTCCAGTCTAGCTTAAAATTTGATTTTAAACAAAAAAACTCTAAAGGCCTAAAAGCTGAAAGTTAGCTTATCACAACTTAATTATCACACAAATTATTCTTAATGGGCCAATAAGCCCATTAAGCCATAAGCTAGTACCATAAGCTCTCATTCAACACACATCCTTATCTTGGGATTATAAAGGTATTTGTAAAAATAAATTTTGAAAAAGCACACTCAATAAGCCAGAAATAAGCAAAACACAATTTCACTAAACGACAAAATAGTCGGGTTAGAGATTTAAGGCGTTTCAAGAGCTGATTCTTTTGCAAAAGGTGACAAATAAGCAAACTAAGAGGATTCAACAAAGAAAATCCCAAAAAGCCAAGTAGAATAAGCTGTAGAAACCAATAAGTTGGCTGAAAAAGCCAAATAAGTTGGTTTTCTAGAAAAACCTTAACCAAATAAGCTGAAACCTTCCAGATTTGATATTAAGCTGAGAAAAATAAAACCTATTACAAAAACAAAGTTGTTGCATGTACCAATAAATAGAACTGAAAAATAAGCCAATATGAGCTTATTTGGCCAAAAGTCAAAGTGCACCAAATGTTTCCAAACTTCCAGGACTTGTTTATGAGCTTGTTTTAAGACTTTTTTTTTTGTGGAGGATTCAAGGATGAATCCCTTGAATCAAGCTAGCCAGTTGGCTAACTTGATTTTAGTTTTGGCAAATATAATCCTATAAGCCAGTTAGCTTATAAGCTTTCAAATAAGCCAACCAAATAGCAAGATAAGTTCACAAGCTGCAAAATAACAAGTATCAAGAAATAGAATAGTAGGGAAAACATTAGATAATCAAATACAAGTCCAAATCAAGTAGTCACTTTTGTTGATGCAAATGACCACTTCAGCCAACTTCTATAAGCTACAACTTTCACAATAAGCCTCCATATTGCACAAACAAATATTGTAGAGATGCACACCAACAAGAACTACTCCCAAACCAAAAATTAGACCCTGAATCCAACAAATAAATATTTTATGGCTTCTGATGTGTTTGACCAATTTCAAACCACTTATGACTGATTTTTCTAAAACTTGTTCAAAACTATTCCACACCTTGTGGAACTTAACCAGTGACCAAAACAACTTACAAAAAACTTGTTTAGAGTAAACAAACCCTAAGAACCAAGGGCACAAGGCCACAAGGCCACAAGGCATTTTGATCCCAAATTTCCCAAACAGCTTTGTTTTAGTACTTTTTTAAAGAAACTTTTTATTTTTCCAAATAACCTATTGATTTTATGCTTCAAATATCTCAACTAGGTGACAACAAGTTTAAACAATAAAACTCCTAACACAAACACAAGAACTCATAATCACATAGCAACTTCACTTAACAGATTTTAACAAAAGTTTTAAAAGAGAAAAGTAAGAAGGATTGAACCTCTTCCCCACAACTTCCTATGGGAAGTCAGCGAAGCTCCCTAGAGTGTGGATCAATAGCTAGATCACACCTAGGGTGTCTTGAATAAGAAATGAGTATAAGCCTTGACTGATGGTTCAACAGCTGAACCACCAGGCTTGGATCTTCAACACAAGCAACAAACAATCCAACCAAAGGTTGATAAACCTTCACAAGCTTGGTGTCAACAAGCTTGCAAGAGATTATAGCTTTTGGTTGGGGTTAGAACAGGTAAAATAGCAAAACAGAAACCCTAGATTTTGAAAACTTTCAACCTTGAAAACCTTTTCAAATCTAAACGGGGCTTAACCAAACCACAAAAACACTTTCAAAACACTAAATGGAACTCAGAATTTGGCTCTCCTTAACAACTTCAAACAACAAAAAGGAATTACACTTTCAAATTTAGAAAACACCAACTTTTATTACTTTTAAAGAAAATTACAAGAGAGAAAGCAAAAACTAGAACAAGGGACTCTCACATGTTGAGGTCTCCTTATATAGAGGTACATAGAAGGAACTAGAAGCTTAAAATTCAAAAACCCTAGCTCTAAAATCTCAGAATTTCCCTTGAGTGCGTTTTCTATGAATGAGTTATCCAAATTGATCTTTGTCATTCATTTTGCCTTAGGGACCAAGTAGTGAATGTGGGTTGTTTATCTTGCCACGTGGGATGGCTTGGAGAGGAAGTTGGGATTTGATAGGTGGACGGATTGAATGGTAGGGTCCATTGGTTGATGGGATTGTTGATGTGAGTGTGTGGGATGAAGCGTGGGAGGGTGAATTAGTTGTGGGTTAGGGTAACTTAGACTTACCCTTTGTTTTAAGTGGGGTTGTTACTGGGAAGGATGAAGGTGAATAGTAGTAATTTTGATCCGAAAAAGGTGGGGAGGAGTTGTTTGGCGCGTGTTTGTGTGTTTGAAAGTTTGGTGCACAGCTTTGGTCCTTATACTTTTGAAAAAACTTTATAACAAGTCTTTTCAGCCTTAAAAACGTATCCCCTTTGTTATTAAAGTTCTACTTTTCATACTTTTGCCCCAAAACTTTATAACAAGGATTTCAAGGACTTGTTTTGCATATTTCTTGATATTTGAAGGGCTGATCTTGTACATTATTGATATTTGAAGGTATTCTTTGTATGTTTGACATTAAGGAGGACCATTATTGACAAGTCTTCTTTTTTAGGGACTAAACTTGCCAATTCTTCAAAGTTGAGGGACCTTTTTGTAATTTTGACAAACTTAAGGGACCAAACTTGTAATTATGAATACACAAGGGTATTCAGTGTCATTTCTTCTTTGATGAGGGATCTTTCTTGAACATCTTCAATACTTCAAGGACTTTATTCTTTAAAAATCACAACTAGGGCCTGGTTCATTGTGCGGCTTCGTTTCTCGTGTTCGTTTTTCCTTGTTTCTTGTGATCTTTTATCTTTTTCACGATATCCATACCTAAAATACACAAGTAACAAACACAAGCATAATATATGGTATTTTTATGACTTTTTATGCATTTAAAGCCCAAAAAGAACAATGAGATCATGTATAAATGCAATCTCATCACTCCCCATACTAAACCATTGTCGTGCCCTCACGCAATGCTAGAATAAAGTATCTAAGCATCTCCAAAATTCAATTTTATGAACCTTTATTGAAAAGTAAACTTGCTATACCACTACTGTGATGTGTTAAAGATATTATGTATGATTTTCATCACGGATGTGACTTTTAGGGTCAAAGAATATAAACAAGTGAATGTTTCATAGATTAAAGTTCGTCATCCTTGATTGTCATACATTCCATGCTAAGTGAAAAAACGAGATCATTGTTGGTACAAGTATAACACCCCCACAAATGCTATGCGCAGCGGAACTACAACATATGTGTGCTACGTAGTTATCATCACACATAAGCTATATTAAACGACTCAAGAGACGTAAAAGTTTAAACATAATTTAAAGATTGATTAAAACATCAAAGTCTACAGTTTTCCAAATCCCAAGATAATACAAAACAGAGTTTGCGTTTTGGTCCCCATTGAATCTCAACCCAAAAGTACATTTTAGTTCACATGACATAATAATAAATATTTAAGTGTTAAAAGGGGAGGAAAAACAAAGTAGACCACCAAGCCACAACAACTTCCATCCTCGCATGCTTCGCTGCTATCAATCTTGGTTACCTGAAACACATGCTTAAACTGTCAACACAAAGGTTGAGCGAATCTATAGGTTTATCAAATCATAGGTTGAACATAAGTATTAAAACCAATCATGATCATTCAATAGCATTGTCGTATACATAATCTATTATTCAAGGATATTATCTTTAGCAACAACTAATAATTGTGTTTAAGCTCGTGACACTAATCCGTTAACTCAATCACCCGCGTACAAAGACCGGCATGATTTAAGTGAAACCAGTGCCCCTTCTAAAGGCATTAGTTGTAATTATACCTTATTTCTTATCACAAGTTATCCGTCCGCAGAGGGTACTCAACGTACTAGCTCTCGTCTCGGATAGGGTCGTCAACCCCATGGTACTATAAATTGTATAAGCGGCTATCTCCAACCCACACAAGGGCAAGACAATAGTTAATAGTTCACGAATTTAGGGACTTTTACAACTAGGTACTCAACACAATTCAAGGCAACATTCGGGTCCAACAATCATTCATGACTTATGTTCTTTTCATTTAAATAGCATGCATCCCCCTCGCGGGTAAAAACGTTTGAAATAAGTAAAGAGAGAGGCTATAGACTCACCTGGCGTAGTAGTAGTGGTTCTAGCGAAGACGTAACGAGAAATATCACCAACGATGTGGATGCCCGGGAAAATCAAACACTTGACCTAAAAATCAAGGTACGTAAACCAAATCAGTACTCCGTGTACATTATTGTACTAAACACACTCATATGAAAACACTTAATGCTTATGAAAACTCAAGCCAAAACCAAACAAGTAGTTCTTACTAGACTTATACCATTTACCTACGTATTTAAAGTCATTCTCATTTTACAAATTTGCCGGTACTTACCAAAAGTACGGGCTGTTTTCTACGACTTAAGCACTTGTATAAAATTCAAGAAAATTTACAAAAATACCTCATGACCTGTATAAAACCCATATTTAATCCCATGAAAAGTTTTCACTTCTATGACTCGTTACACATCACATTTCTAAACATACACTTTTAGGACTGATTTTGCACGTTGACCATGTTGGACTTGGTTGACCCATTTAAATACACCATTGACCAATCTGACACCTAAGTCTAAAAATAGACTCACAAATGCAGGTTTGAAACCAAAAATTAACTTTAAATCATTTACCAAACTCTATCTATGGTCCCTGGGATTTGACCCAAAACCAAACACAAATTCGAATTGTGTTGGTCCTCATCTCCCGGTACACGTATTTTCAAAATAACATAACTTTTGACTCGTTTGGAGTCGGAAGCTCTACCTTATACCAAAACGAAGCTAAGACAAATCTCTACAACTCTATCCTATGTTTATGGCATGCTTACCAAGTTAAACTGACGAAAAACATGCTTGAACAATCTGGTCTAAAATCACCCTTCCAAAATCATTCCAAAACTTGTTTCCAATCCACCTAACGACACCTAGCCCTAACTTAACCACTCATGACCATTTCTAAACACCTTAATCAGTCCCTAACACCTAGGATATCAAATCAACTCAAAAACCCATTTACCAAATCAAGCATGCAACATGTTTAACTAATTCAAACACACCTAAAACATCAATCTAAACACAAACCCACAAGCAAAATCATAAAACACCATGAACCCACAAAACCCCCATAAATTCGTGGGTTTAGGGGCTATAGAACACAAAAATCATAAACCCCATCTTGTTTTATAGATTATTTAACATTACCCAATCACCAATTAAACGAATTAATGATTTAATTATATCAAAACACATTTTTGAAAAATCTTTGATTCTTGGAAAAATCAAGTTGTTGCATGTTTGATTTTAATAGATAGAATGACTTACAATGATGAAATAGGAGGTGGTATTTGCTTTCTTTTTCCAAAAACCCAAGATAATGGTGGTGGTGGTGGTTTTGGGTTTTGGCAGTGGGTTTCAAAGAGAGAGGGGGGAGGGGGTTTGATTTTTGAGTGTGTGTTTGTGTGTGTGTTTTTTTTGTGTTTGTGTATTAAAAAAAATGGGAGGGGCTTGTTTGGTCATTTTGGTTTTCTTTTGGCCTTAGTGGCAAATCTATTTTTAAAGAGCGGGATTGTGACTAGTAGTTGGTTTTAAAAATTTACGGGAGTCGGGTTTCGCCCCGAACACTTGAAAATACTTTTAAATGGTTCAAACGCACACAAAACGAATATACACATGGTTCCGACTCGACTTAACACGTAATAAAAATAAAATCTCGAAAAACTCAAATATCGATCAATCGATAATAAAAGGTAAATTTTAGGCATCCGTCGGTATCGTAGTCGTCATCGGTTCTTCTTAAATCGTCAAATGTTAAAATTACGACCTTAAACGTTGGTTTCAACTTGAACCGTCAAAATATATAGCAAACGAAATTTCTTAAAAATTTCAAAAATATTCGTAAAATAGGATTAAATAAATGACGTTGGGCTCGGGATATCACATCCACAAGTGAGTCGCAACTTAAGAGAGATGCTCATACTGAACAACTCTTGAGACAATAACTTAGCATCATACGACACATTCACGGGTCTTACATCCTCCCCTCCTTAAGGGAGAAACGTCCCGGCGCTCTCTGGTTCTTATACTCACATTTCGTACTACTAGAAAGATGAGGGTACTTCTTCCTAAAGAGGTCTTCACGTTCCGGTGTGGACTTCGGTTCACGTCTCGGGTTCCATCACACCTTCACCATGAGTATTATACTTTGCTTCAATCTCTTAACATCACGATCCTTGCTCTCCACTTCAATTTCCCAAATTCTTCCTACGGTTATCGACACGTCTCTTCTCACAGTTTCTCGTGGTTAGCAAGTGATTCTTAATCTACACCATCTCTTCTGTAGCCTCTCGAATCATTTCAAGTCCATTCAACTGACTTTTTCCTACTTCATTCTATCCAACTGGTGATCTACATTTTCATCGACGTAATTCTTCAAATGCTACAGCTTCAAGGCTAACATGGTAAAAGTCGTTATACAAAGGTACTACCAACGGCAAGTGTCGATCTCAACAACTATCAAAATCAATCACACATGTTCGGAGCATGTTTTCCATCTTTCGAATCGTCCTTTCACTTGGTTCATTGGTCTCATAAAAATAATTACTCACAAAGAAAATCACACGGGTCGCACATAACCCCATCGAAAATGTTCAGAATATACAAGACGAAGTAATTAATACTAACCATACAAAATCACCTTAATCGCAATATTATGTACATACAAACCTATTTCGTCAAAAACGAATTCATCGATACGGAATTATCCGATGTATACATAACTCTCTCGAAAACATCACAATCCAATCAAACACAAAAGCCATAATAAAACACATACAACCAGATTACGACATGTTTGCAACATAGCCACACCATGCCAAGTCAATTAGTTCAATCAAGTTAACTCATGCTTGCTAATCAGCCAAGCCATGATAAATTAAGAATATTTGACATGATTCTCGGATGAGTCCAGTCAAAAGGAAATTGCAAGTTAAAGCAGGTTCACAAGCTTGCTAGCCGTGGATGCATATCGATAAAAGAAAGAAAATACATACATATGTCATTGTAGGGTGCTCACACACGGATCCATACCCAAAAAAAAATATATAAAAATAATACAAGAACACCATCTCACCTTCCATCCCGAACATGGTTAAAATCTCCATAAGCATCTCCGCTCACAGTTAGAAATACATTATATGGCACGTGTTCTCCATGACCGGACGTCATTGGACAATGTCGTCTTAAGTTCTCACAACTTCCGATCACTCGACTAGATCACATACAACATAAACATATAAAAGGCAAGGCCTCACCATAAAAACATCGACTATGTTTATCCATCGTTTAACCATCGATAATCAAGGATGGTTGAGTCAATCAAGGAGGATACCTCACTTAAATAAACGAAGACGACAATGGAATTATCTTCCAACTACCGATGCACAGTTGGTAAACTTCAACAGTTTATCGCGTGTTGTTAAACATATCAAAAGAACGAGAAAAGAAAATGAATAAGGTACGATACGTTCGATGTAGGAGAATTTTTCGTCATTTCCCTCAGAGTTACTCAAACTCGGATTTCCTCTACTTCGGCAGTCTTCTATTTTTGTTAAAATTCCTTCTCAGTGTCGGTACGAGTCCCTTTTGTATTTCATCAACACCCTAGCGATTCTGATAAAGTTCACACATTACACACAACTCATAAAACATTCTCCAAACTTACTCGGTCACAGTGGCTTACTAAGTCAACACAAAATGAAAAAAAAATATAATTTAATTTCAAGGAAACACAAGAAAATTAAAAAATTTTCTCTAGGAATCAAGGAGAATACGATTACTTGCTTAAGGATCCACCATTTTTAAAACGTTCTCATCCAAACCTTTATAAAAAACACTACCGGTTTTAAAGATGACCAATTGATTTAAAACTACATCGCCCTTCCTAACTATGCATAATTAGCTAGATCATGCATACTTAAGGATCAAGCAACGACAACCAACAAAATAGGACTCTTCCCTAATTATGCATAGTTAGCTAAGCTGTGCATAATTGAGGATCGAGTGACGACACAAACATTACTATTACACACCAAACACGACTATGAAAGTTTTCGACCTAGTCTTTAAAATAATTAAATCGTTTGAAATGAAATTTGAAATGAGAGAAATATTGCTACCATCATTTTAAGAAACACATCAAACATTTTTTGTCCACTTTGGAAACATACTTTTGCTTTGCCCTTTTTATGAGAAAATAAATAAATAAATAAATAAATAGACACCATGCGCATTTGGTTGAACCAACCATTTGACACACTCATACATATTTACTATTCACAAAATAACGGTAAGGTGGTTGAAGATTAGAGATCATTGCAAGCACAACAAGTATTAAAATCAAAAAATCAATGAGATCGAAAGAGGTAAACGAGCAATATAATTGCCAACTAAAATTAACTATATTAGAAATGAAGATACTTCAAACATATGACAAAAGTCTCGGGATAAAAACAGCGATCTACGAATACATAGAGCAAAAATTGAATATTAACACAAGCGTCAAAAATATAACAATGATCATGATTCCCACCGTCTCGAGTTGCACACACATTCCACCAAGGGTATACGGGGAGAGGAGAAGAATCACCTGGTCGAATAGAAACTATTTCACCAGGGAGATCGAGTTCTTTCACCTCTACAACTCGGTAAAGCGGCTTCGCCTCCTCGCTTTTGTTCAATTATAAATAAATAACCACTTTAATGAAGATTTATAGCATCATTCAAGTAAATACAAAATTTTTAAGTTCCATTAATCGAAAGAAGAAAAGTTACGGCGTCCATAAACATGACAAAAATACACCGGGTGACATGCCCTTATTATCATGTAATCGTGAAGTAGCAATTCAAAATAAATAATGGTCTCATGCCATTGACTATATTAAAACGAAAAATCAAAGGACTACTCAAGCTTAGATATAGGCTCGCAAAAACAAAGAAGGGATGCCGTACGATCGAACCATCGTGACCCAAAACATTAGATATACATCCTTATCAAATAATATACAAGTAGGCGTGTGTTGGGTAATCCATTTTCATTTTCTAATTAATGTTATCTTGTACCTTGTAAAAGCGAGCATTTACACATTTTTAATTTGGGTTACACCATTAAAGAATTTATACCTTTTATTTCTCAATCTTTACAAAGTTTTCATTTCTGGAAAAATTTCAATCTCTCGAAAACTATTACCATTAGTAGATGCGGTGACTCGGTTATCATAATTGGTAAAATCATTAGGTTTGAAAATCTCAATACTTGTGGCCAAAATCCCATTAATATCAATATTTTAAGTACCAAAAACGTGCATAGTAAAATTTTCCAAGTTTTACGTTATTATTAATACGACTTATCTTATCACATATATACGAATATCCATCATGACTCAAACTAGTCCAATTAACTCTTAAAATCAACTTTTGACTTTTTATTATACATAAGTCTTCCTTAAAACTGTTTTGTTAAATCATATTCGCGCAATTCGACTCAAATGATAAAGAGGTTCCACGTAGTATTGTCTCGGATAAATTACGGATTTTAGTCGACACTTGAATCTTGACAATAATAACAATAAAGTAGGTGATCAAAATGCTTATTTCAGTTAATTCTAAAATATATAAAATTCAGCTTTTAATCCTTAGCCCATTATCAAACGATTTTAAAATTAACACATCTCACAGCGGAATAAAAGGACGTTCCATCAACATTTTATAATTTATTTTAAGCATTATAATTTCTTACTTAAAGTGTATATCTCGATTTTATCCCAATTTAATCATTACAACAAGTGACGAGTTCTAGTTTACACCAATGCATATAACATGACCTCATGTTTAAAATAAAACCAATTTTTCAAAGTCTCTACCTCCAAAACATATGACCAATTTTCTACTCATGTTCTATATTACGAAATATGCCAAAAGTTTGCTATATTGACCCGAAAATTAATTCATATCAAACCTCAAGATACATATACTCGATAGTCATATCGTAAATTTTATTATAACTCCTTTCTCAAATTAAATTAAACAAAATCTTAACAAATCCATCACAAGCTTTTAGTATCAAATCATTAATGTATGAAAACAAGGATTTTATGAGTAATATAAATTACTTATTACAATTTACCAACCAAGGTTGAAAGAGAAATGATTTCACTTTGTCCATTCCTTCTCTACACTTACTTTTACTTGTTACAAGACACACCGTATGTCATTTTTATCCAAAAGTTTCATTCACCATTTATTTAATATGTAAAACACTTTATGTTTAAATCATTCAATTTACAAAATTCAATGCTTGTTTAACTCGTACAAATTCCGGACCTCGTCATGTATAATATCGAATTCAAAATAATGAAACAACAAAAACAAAATGAAATAAACGAAGCGAGAATACGTATGTCAACTAAGTGTTGTTATCGGCCGCGGATGAGTCTCGAAATCGTGCACCACAAAATTAACACAAACCAACCAAATTTCATGTTATCGTGATTGATCACAACGCTAGTCTATTTTAAAACACATCTTTAAATTCAAGTAGAATGATAAAAACGATTAAATGGCGATACGCCTCAACCACGGTTTACAATAAACACATGATTCGCTGCTACGGTGTACGCATCGTTGATTATACTTCGTCTATGTTATAGTTACGCCAACCAATATATCAAACCCATAAGGAATAAAGGAAATACAGTAATACGATAGTAATTTACGTTCCAAAAAGAAGATGTCCCAAAATGACACATCACGGTGCGATAACGACAATCGAGATCACTGTAGTCAATATACAATATGTTACGAAGAATTATTTACGTATCTAGAATATCAAACGAGGTTCACACTGGGTTATTCGAACAATAATTAATTATCAGGATTGATAATTAGCGCTGAGGCCGAATTCTAAACAAAACCGCATTTTAAATGTACAATAATCACGCAAGGACCATTGCTTCGCGTGCAATGCCTTTAAATACAATAGTATATACATAATTATACAGACAATCATTCCTACATACACGTAGGATTATAACGCAGTGTTGCCATGTAATGCAATGTAGCCCGTTATGCCAAATACATGCAACATATAAGATAATCTTACGAGAATTTGTAAATTACGATAATAAGTACTCAACGTACACAACAATATATATCTTAATATATATCATAGTATTTACTTACTAAATACTAGGGAATTCGTGTCAGTTTGAGGGATACATCTAAAATATAAAGCAATGCTAAAGAAATCTTACCGGAGCCATGCAGGATAGTTGTGTGCTTGGACAATTTCTTACGACACCAAAAGTTATAGTTTAGGATTTTTTAAAATGACCTAGTTCTCTATAACTCAAGGCTCTAATACCAATCTATAACACCCCCACAAATGCTATGCGCAGCGGAACTACAACATTTGGGTGCTACGTAGTTATCATCACACATAAGCTATATTAAACGACTCAAGAGACGTAAAAGTTTAAACATAAATTAAAGATTGATTAAAACATCAAAGTCTACAGTTTTCCAAATCCCAAGATAATACAAAACAGAGTTTGCGTTTTGGTCCCCATTGAATCTCAACCCAAAAGTACATTTTAGTTCACATGACATAATAATAAATATTTAAGTTTTAAAAGGGGAGGAAAAACAAAGTAGACCACCAAGCCACAACAACTTCCATCCTCCATGCTCCGCTGCTATCAATCTTGGTTACCTGAAACACATGCTTAAAACTGTCAACACAAAGGTTGAGCGAATCTATAGGTTTATCAAATCATAGGTTGAACATAAGTATTAAAACCAATCATGATCATTCAATAGCATTGTCGTATACACAATCTATTATTCAAGGATATTATATTTAGCAACAACTAATAATTGTGTTTAAGCTCGTGACACTAATCCGTTAACTCAATCACCCGCGTACAAAGACCGGCATGATTTAAGTGAAACCAGTGCCCCTTCTAAAGGCATTAGTTGTAATAATACCTTATTTCTTATCACAAGTTATCCGTCCACAGAGGGTACTCAACGTACTAGCTCTCGTCTCAGATAGGGTCGTCAACCCCATAGTACTATCAATTGTATAAGCGGCTATCTCCAACCCACACAAGGGCAAGACAATAGTTAATAGTTCACGAATTTAGGGACTTTTACAACTAGGTACTCAACACAATTCAAGGCAACATTCGGGTCCAACAATCATTCATGACTTATATTCTTTTCATTTAAATATCATGCATCCCCCTCGCGGGTAAAAAGTTTGAAATAAGTAAAGAGCGAGGCTATAGACTCACCTGGCGTAGTAGTAGTGGTTCTAGCGAAGACGTAACGAGATATATCACCGACGATGTGGATGCCCGGGAAAATCAAACACTTGACCTAAAAATCAAGGTACGTAAACCAAATCAATACTCCGTGTACATTATTGTACTAAACACACTCATATGAAAACACTTAATGATTATGAAAACTCAAGCCAAAACCAAACAAGTAGTTGTTACTAGACTTATACCATTTACCTACGTATTTAAAGTCATTCTCATTTTATAAATTTGTCGGTACTTACCAAAAGTACGGGCTGTTTTCTACGACTTAAGCACTTGTATAAAATTCAATAAAATTTACAAAAATACCTCATGACCTGTATAAAACCCATATTTAATCCCATGAAAAGTTTTCACTTCTATGACTCGTTACACATCACATTTCTAAACATACACTTTTAGGACTGATTTTGCACGTTGACCATGTTGGACTTGGTTGACCCATTTAAAATACACCATTGACCAATCCGACACCTAAGTCTAAAAATAGACTCAAAAATGCAGGTTTGAAACCAAAATTTAACTTTAAATAATTTACCAAACTCTATCTATGGTCCCCGGGATTTGACCCAAAACCAAACACAAATTCTGATTGTGTTGGTCCTCATCTCCCGGTACACGTATTTTCAAAATAACATAACTTTTGACTCGTTTGGAGTCGGAAGCTCTACTTTATACCAAAACGAAGCTAAGACAAATCTATACAACTCTATATTATGTTTATGGCCTGCTTACCAAGTTAAACCTACGAAAAACATGCTTGAACAATCTGGTCTAAAATCACCCTTCCAAAATCATTCTAAAACTTGTTTCCAATCCATTCTAACGACACCTAGCCTTAACTTAACCACTCATGACCATTCCTAAACACCTTAATCAGTCCCTAACACCTAGGATATCAAATCCACTCAAAACCCATTTACCAAATCAAACATGCAACATGTTTAACTAATTCAAACACACCTAACACATCAATCTAAACACAAACCCACAAGCAAAATCATAAAACACCATGAAACCCACAAAACCCCCATAAATTCATGGGTTTAGGGGCTGTAGAACACACAAATCATAAACCCCATCTTGTTTTATAGATTATTTAACATTACCCAATCACCAATTAAACGAATTAATGATTTAATTACATCAAAACACATTTTTGAAAAATCTTTGATTCTTGGAAAAATCAAGTTGTTGCATGTTTGATTTTAATGGATAGAATGACTTACAATGATGAAATAGGAGGTGGTCTTTGTTTAATTTTTCCAAAAACCCAAGAACATGGTGGTGGTGGTGGTGGTTTTGGGTTTTGGCCGTGGGTTTCAAAGAGAGAGGGGGGAGGGGGTTTGATTTTTGAGTGTGTGTTTGTGTGTGTGTTTTTGTGTTTGTGTATTAAAAAAATGGGAGGGGCTTGTTTGGTCATTTTGGTTTTCTTTTGGCCTTAGTGGAAAATCTATTTTTAAATAGCGGGATTGTGACTAGTAGTTGGTTTTAAAAATTTACGGGAGTCGGGTTTCGCCCCGAACACTTGAAAATACTTTTAAATGGTTCAAACGCACACAAAACGAATATGCACATGGTTCCGACTCGACTTAACACGTAATAAAAATAAAATCTCGAAAAACTCAAATATCGATCAATCGATAATAAAAGGTAAATTTTGGGCATCCGTCGGTATCGTAGTTGTCATCGGTTCTTCTTAAATCGTCAAATGTTAAAATTACGACCTTAAACGTTGGTTTCAACTTGAACCGTCAAAATATATAGCAAACGAAATTTCTTAAAAATTTCAAAAATATTCGTAAAATAGGATTAAATAAATGACGTTGGGCTCGGGATATCACATCCACAAGTGAATCGCAACTTAAGAGAGATGGTCATACTGAACAACTCTTGAGACAATAACTTAGCATCATACGGCACATTCACGGGTCTTACAACAAGTCACAATGCTAACACTACTCATACATTCAAATTGTGTAATACTTTTTCTCCCTGTAATCCTAATTATTAATGAGAGATATTTAGAACTTTTTAACTATTTTTCATACAAGTGATTCATATTGACTTATTTGAGTATTTATTAGTCCAAAAATAAAGTAGCACGATTTAATTGATATTTAGCTAAAGGACAAAATCTTTTAAAATGGCTTCTCGTAATCTCCTTAAGTTCATATCTTGGCATAACTCGTTTCACGATTTGAGACATTTCTCGGACCGATATTTAGCATGTTCTTCATACTTCGAATCTTGGAAGACGTTCTTGAAATAAGGTTCTTCTCTTCATATTTGGAATTTCTTCACTTGACGTTTTTGAGAGATTCTTCAAACTTGGACCACGACTTCATCGTTTTTCTTCAATCTTTATTTTGGATTTTCATATACAACGATCCGCCTCCTTTTCGGACTTGGATATATTTATCCTTATACCTTGTTAGGGTCTTTTTAGATAGACTTTCTCCATGATCTTTAGGGGAGTATATTGCTTTTCTTTGTGTGTCTTGATCCTTCATATTGATTTTGGAATTATGATTCTTCACATCATCTTGGATCTTTAGCAAAAAAATGGAGTCCTCATGCCTTGTTAGGGCCTTTTTGGAACTTTTGCCAATCTCCGGGTCCCGCTTCAATAAGTTGTGTCTTGGCTATGAACTCTATTCAACCATGAGCAACTTTTAAACGATCTTGGGCTAGAAGCTAAGTAACCTTTTAAATCGTACGACCTTACTTATTGCAATTTATTTTTCCTAATGCATTGATCTTATGGGAGAAAATGCCACAATTAAAAACATATGAGTGTTTGAAAGAACATTTTCATGTTATACGTTTAGCATGATCACTTGTCTAACTCTATCACTTCTTGTTCTTCACTATTTAAATACCTCTAATTAAAGAGACTCGTGAATACTTAGCCATGCAAGTCAAAATTTAGCTAAAAATAGGATTAGCTTCATTAAGAATATATTAAATTGAAGTTTTGGGTTTTCAAATCACCTATAGGAGCTTGCAAGTTCTTAGACTTAGAAAGTTTAGAAAATGCGTTTTAAAGTTCTCTTGATAAGTGACTTTCTAGGATCAATTATAGGAACTTGCGAAAAGTTCTTGTTCTTAACCCGTATGAGTTAAGACTTTCGCGTTTTAAAGTTCCCAATATAAAAGTCTAGAAAAACTTGATTTAAGCGGGTTAAAGAATGTAAAGGGCTCCAAATGCCCATCAAGTCAAAAATTAGCTCTTATTCTACCCAACGGAAAATATACATTCGTGTCTTAAAAACACTTATGAAAACTAAGAAAAACTTTAAAATTTGGCCATTTTTAGCCTTTTTTTGCAACAAAACAAAACAAAACGATGAATATTGGAAAACTTGAGGGCGTAACAAGGAAAGTATCTATTAACCCCCATACTAAATTTAAACGTTGTCCTCAATGTTTCGAGTGTAAAGGTGGAGCACCCCCATACTAGAGACGAAGAGTCGAATGCTCAGGATCTAGCATGGAAAGGGTGATCAACAATATATCTAAAGCCGTTTATGAATTATGCTAAAAGATAACTGTTAGAACAATAAAGGATATGTCATGGATTCATGAAAAAATTCTTCAAGCAAACGATCAAAGCTCACGTAGACGATCATGAGAGTCTTCAACCGTGGCGATGATGATGATCTAGATAACACAATCACAAACAAACACGAGACAACGAGTTGGAAGAGCACAAATCCCCTTACATTAACTATATTAGAAAGCGATAATATGTACATGGATAAGCATGGGAACTCTCCCACGAAGCACCTAGTTTTTGATTACCGAGTCACGAGCTCGACTCGATCCCCTCAATGCTAATTATAATTGGGGAAGGTGACTTGGTCGAGGTCGTCCAAAGAAGGGACTTCCCCACCGAAGTAGTGCTTAAGCCTATGTCCATTCACCTTGAAATTAGGACCATCATTTTGAGCTAGCTCGATGGTCCCATAAGGAAACACTTGTGTTATGGTGAACGGACCCGACCAACGAGATTTCAATTTCCCAGAAAATATCTTCAAACGAGAGTTAAAAAGTAACACTTGATCACCAACGTTAAAAACTCGGTTTTTAATCTTTAAATCATGAAACTTTTTAGTCTTTTCCTTAAAAATCAATGAATTTTCATAAGCATTATCACGTAATTCATCTAATTCATTAAGTTGTATTTTCCGGTTATCTCCTGCGGTCATCAAGTCATAGTTTGCATGCTTTAGGGCCCAATATGCCTTGTGTTCCACTTCAATAGGCAAGTGGCAATTCTTCCCATATACCGACTTATAAGGAGTACAACCGATAGCTGTCTTATAAGCGTGCGAAAGGCCCATAAAGCATCATCGAGTTTGTCGGACCATAAAGCACGATTTTCTCCAATCCACCTTTCCAAAATCCTCTTCAAAGCTCGGTTTGAAACCTCGACTTGCCCACTCGTTTGTGGGTGATAAGCCGTAGAAAGACGATGTGTAACTTCATATTTCCTTAGAACCTTTTTGAATTGGTCATTACAAAAATGGGTTCCACGATCGCTTATAATAGCACGAGGGGTTCCAAACCGAGAGAATAGTTGCTTCAAAAACTTTACTACCACACGAGCATCATTCGTAGGCAAAGCCTTAGCTTCCAAACCACTTAGATAGGTAGTCGACGACGACGAGGATATACTTTGTAGAAACTAGAAGGGGGGGGGGGGGGCTGAATAGTTTCTCTTCGATTAGTCACCTAATTAAAATTACTTTCAATTAGGTTTGTATCAAAACTATCTTTTACTTGAAGCTAAGTTGCATAATGATTATGTTCAATTCAAATGCATTAGCAATGGTAATAGGTAAGTATAATGATAATGAAATAAGTAAAGAGTAAGGAAAGAGACAACCTAATGACAAGACACCAAGATTTATAGTGGTTCGACAACGAGGCTCTATCCTCATTTCTAATCCACTCCTCGAGTACACCTACTCGAGATTTCCACTATATCCACAAGCTCCCTTCTTGGCGGAGAAAGCCTTACATCGTCGCTTACATTATTTTCTGACACTAAGCTAAATGTCGAGACCTAATCTTTAGCTAGGACCAATCTACACAACGTTGCCTACTTCACAATTTAACGACACAAGGCTAGATGTCGAGTTCTAATCTAAAGCTAGAACCAATCTTCACGACTCTTCACTTTGAAGCTAAGTGAGAACTTCACACAACACGACTACTAATCACTTTCAAGTTTAGTGAGAACTCACAAGACACAACCACATCACTTTATAGTTTAGTGAGAACTTCTACACAACCTATTACAACTCAACCAGACATATACAAGTACACACATGTAGCTTGGATCTACACAACATAAATCCAAGCAAACACATATGCAATGGATGTACACAACAAATCCAAGTATTCACAAATAGCTTGTATGAACACAACTAGTCCAAGTATTCATAAATACAAATGGATCAACATAAAACAAAAAGGCTAACATGATGAACATGACTAATTCATGGATTCATCTTTATCACAACACTAGTGAGTGAGTGAACTTCTCTTTGGACAAGGTAAAGGAGGGGATCAAGAGGATAATCATATGTAAACATACTTAACACATTAAGTGACCATTTACTAATGATTATGCTATATAAAAGAGAAAGGGGGCTGAGAAAAACGTCCAAGAGGGTTGTTGGAAACTGAGATTTGATCCACTATTTATAGAAGACAAAGTGCAACGGCTAGCTGGGCGCGGTTCTTTAACTAGCCCGGCGGTTCCATATCACTAGATAACCGCCTAGCTATTTAAGGTACCGCCCAGTAGACTACGCTCCTTTTTTGTCTTTTAGTGGGGTAGGAATATCTGCGGTTTTTTAAACCTTCAAAGGATATTCTTATGGCATATGGAATATTCCATTTTCAAATTTACATTTTCCATTTTAATAAAACATTTTCTTAAAAAGAAAGTTTATTAAAAAATCTTTTGTCATATTAAGAAAAGTGAGTTTTAAGGATAATCACTTTGATGATCACTAAGTATGATTAAGAAACGTTAGTGATATGATTATTACCTTGATGATAGTGTTAGTTAAATAATTCGTTTTGTGTTTTACATTGAATGTGTTGTATAGTTTGTTGTGATCAAAACTAAGAAAGATTAGTTAACACTATTAATGTTTTTAGGCATCACTTGCATTAACAATCTCCCCTTTTTTGATTACGACAAACTATAAACTCATTTACGTAGAAACACAAAATATTGAATTATTAACGAGTTTATCACTATCATTTCTCCCCCTTTGTCATAGCAAAAAGGTAAGAACAAGTCTTTGAAGAGAACCGGACTTTGCTAGTAGCTCCCCCTTGGTGGTTGCTCCCCTTGCTTGGGGCACCAAGTGTATGAGCTATGGTGACATGCTATACAAAGGTTAGTAGAAAGAAAAGAAACACCAATGTATATATGATCACTACCTACTAAGTAACTTGAGAGGGAGAAGGAGAAGAAATCTCAAATTAGAAGCAAGTCTTTGCTAAGTATGTCCAAAGAGGTAAATGACAAAATCAAAGTTTAATTGGTGGAATGGAGGTAGAAAAGAAACATCCAACCAATGAAGATGATAAATTTGTCAAGTGGTTAACATTTAGAATTGATGGAATCACCCATAATCAATTGTAAAGATTAACCACGATCAACTAAAAAAAAGAGAGTGATCAAATAAAGAAAACAAACACAACACAAAGGTTTCATATTACTAAAATATGAAAGAAACAAACAAGGTAGATAATCACACACACAATATGAGTATCTAAAGCAAAAGATATGGAAATTAAACCACAAAGCATAAGCTATTCTAATAGTGATAATTTTCCAAGATTGCCTAATACGTTATTGACTCCAAAACAACTAAAGTATTATTGACTCCAAGAGTGCTTAGTCCTTTAGTTGGAAAAATAAGACGACGAGGCATCATTCGAGTTTTGTCCATGGGAACGATAACTTTGAGAGGAGGTAGAGTGAGGAGGAAATCAAGAAAATTTAAATTCTCATACACATGAGCAAGTTCAATTTGTTGAAATCGACAACAAGCACACGAGGATCCATGATGCAAAACAAATTCAGTTGATGGGGGAAGACCATCACACCTAGGGTTTGGTGGTGGTGAGGAGAGTGGGTAGGAAATCTTTTCACAATGCCTTGTGAGGTTTGGGAAGGTTGATAGGTCATTGAGTTGAGGGGTGTCAAAAGGTTTTGGTGGTGGGGGAAGATTTTCCTTTTCTCCGGTGATGGGGTTAATGGAGTAGGTCTCATTCCAATACTTGATTGGAGAGATGGTGGGGTTCTTAGGTGGTTTGGATAAAGAGGGTTCATTTTTCTTGATCCAAATAAGTCGAACCGAGACCTTCGGTTTTTTGGAAAGCTTGGATGAGGAAGCTTTGGGTGAGGAGGTTTGTGACAATGAAATGTCAAGGTTATGAAAGGAAGAGTTAGGCATTGTTGAGGTGTGAGAATGAAATCTCAAGGTGGGGGTATAAGAAGAAAGTAGACAAGGAAAAGGTTTGAAAATCAAATGTAAAGTGTCAAGGAATGTTTAGACAAAATGAGTAAACATGGAATCTTGTTAGGGGATAGGGTGATGAAGAAAGACCAAAAACGAGCCAAAACTTGGCTATCTGTCCGCGGTTCCTTATAGGGACCGGCGGTTCCTTAGCACTTAAGGAACTGCGCGACTTTAATGAGCCGCGTGCAGTGGACTTGAAATCATGATTTTCCAGGGTTTTGAGAAAAACTAAGACTTTCTCAAAAAATTGCAAATCTTGGAATTTTGCCTCTATTAGCACTAAATTATGCTAGGGTTGCATAAAAGCAACACATTCACAAAGAATGTATTGACAAAGGGTGACAAAATATTTAGATAACATTTTGAACCAATTTTAGTCAAGTTTTTGAGGTTGTGATATATTTAGGTTCAATTTTAATTTAGAATTAAAGTTGATTAATGTGCATATAAAGATAGAAACACATAAAGCTAAATCCATAATTCATCCTCATGAAAAACTCATGGAGGGAAAGAGATACATTAAAGAAGTAAAAAAAACAACTAACTAAAACAAAGTTAGCTTAAAACTAGTTCTTGATGAGTAGTCTTCCTTGGCTTGGTTTTTCTTGAAGTATATTTTTTAAAGAAAATCACCATTCATCTCTTAGGAGGAGGCATGGTAAACAAGGTGAGCAAGAAATCTTGCAACCTCCTATGAAGTCCAAACATCTCCATCCTAAGGTTGTGAATGATGTAGTTATTGTAGAGGCAACATGGACAATGAGAACCATGAGCTTCTAGGAACCCAAGGAAGTACGGATCACCCATAAATAGGGGAAGTGGGACACCCAAAATGGGAGTGTTTGAGGGAGGTGAAGGTGGAGGAGGTATGTTCTCCAAGGGTGATGTGGGTGAGTGTGGAGGTATGCTCTCCAAGGGTAAAATGGGTGAGTTTGGAGGGGTAAATGGTGAAGTTACCAAGGTATCAACAAAGTCATTCACAATGGGAATGCTTTAGATGGGTTGAGGTTGGGTAGTCACATCCAAGAGAGTACTTGGAGTGAAGGGCGAGGATAGCTCATTCATTCTAGATTTGAATGAAGACGAGGTAGAACCATGAGAATGGTTGGTACCATGGGTTGAGGTAGTCTTGCATGGAGAAAGTGGTGGTGAGGTTGATGAAGAGATGAGAATTGGGACATTCTCATTCTTGGGTGTGTGAAAGGGTGAAGAGTTAGGTTTGGGCAACTTAATCTTAATCTTAAGATTTTTCTTTGAAGTGGAGGTTTTGGATGAGTTTAAGGTTCTTGTAGAAACCATGGTTGTAATGAGTGGTTTAAGGGTTAATGTAACACCCCCAAATTTATACAACTCAGTTCAGCGGAAGACTAGTTGGTGTTACGGGATAGCACATTACTCACATCATAGACAACGCATAAAAATCGCGTCGTTTATTAATAAATCATTTCCATTCATAAACATCAAAGTTACATAGGTCCCAAGTCATTACATTTCATACAAAAGTTTTACAAGTGTTTGAATGGAAAAATATTGTTTAAGTGCGGGCCATGAATTCTTGTTGTCTTCCCGAGAATTACCTTGAAGTACCTGAGATAAAACATGTTAAAAGAAAAGGTCAGCGATAATGCCGAGTGAATTCATAGAGTTTAATAAATTCCATCAATATAATATCAGTATAATAGTATTACTGAAAATCATTTTGTACAAATCGTTTTGATAGGCCATGAAATAGCCAAAATCATTTTATACAAATCCTTATCGAAAATCATAATATAGGCATTTGCCTTAAAAATCATTATACGAGCCAATGTCGTAATAAAACATCATACAATACGTCTTATGACGTTGTATAAAATCAAATAAAAATCATTATATGAATATGGTTATGAAAACCAAAATACAAACATAATATGAATAGTATGACCCAGTATTGCTAGTCAGGCAATACATCGTAATTCGGAGCGTCCAGTAATATTTTGGTGATTGGATTATTATAAGCCGCATGACATTGTTACCTTACTAAAACCAAAACGGGTAGCTAACCCGATACCAATTTTGCCCATCTAAAGTAGCGTGTCGTCACAAAGGTCACGCTATTGGAAATCTTCTCATACATAAATTCGCTTACCAATCAATGTGGCACGACGGGGATCAACCGTCAAGGCGCGAACTGGGGTGATCGTCCCCAAATAGTACTATTAAATGCATAAGCGTCTACCAAATCCCGGTAGTTCACAATTCATGCTAATGGGACTTTTAGTGACATAACCTAACTTTAATAATCCATTTAATTTCATCTATCGGGTCCATTAATCATTTATCGGGTCATACAATCGGGTCATTCAATCATTCGGGTCCAAAATCAATAAACAAACAATCGGGACAAATGGTGTCCAAACTTTTATAAAAACTAACATGTTATCTCCCTCGCGGGTTTATAAAGCATTTATAAAACATTTAAAAGAGTGCGAGGCTATGAACTCACGTTGATATGGGAAGGCGGGTGATCGGCAATTCGGATGTACGGTACGTGCTTCAATCACGGAAACCTAGACAAATAATACTCGGTCTTAGACGTTTGTCCAATGACTTTATAAGAATAACATCTATGTATACATATGATGATTATATATATATGATGATCAAGTGGGTTGATATGTGTGAAAACACACATCTTTTCTACCACTTAATTACAATAATAACCGGATCAAAACGTGTATTTTATGTCTTTTATGTCGGAATTATGCGTGGTTTGTGTTTTTGTTGTGATTTAGGACGAAAAGGTGAAAAGTGGAGAAAACACGGGAATTCACGGGCATTTACGGACTTTTATTGAAGAAAAAGATGAAAGACGAAGTCAAGAAGTCAAAAGTGGATAAAGAACGGAAGTCCAAGACCAATTCTGAAGATTTATCGAAGAAAAAGTCAAAAGACGAAAGTTTACTTAAAGCCGAGGAACTCAAGTTTTATTTATCGAAGAATTAAAAGACGAGTCCAAAGAAATCCCGAGCCAAAAGTCATCACATTCCAAGATTAACAAAAAGATTAAGAAGGAAGGACTTGATGGTGCAATTAACAAGAAAGGAAGGAGAGAGGAAGCTTCCCCTAACCACTCCCTAATCACCTATATAAACCCTCATTTTCATTTCATTTAGCTTTGTTGGTGGCTTGACAAACCATTCTTCCACTTTATTTTATGCACCTTTAATTACTTGCACATTTAAATACATGTTTTGCACCTTTAATTATCTTTAATTTCAAGTAAGTGTTTCTTTAATTACTCGCACCTTTACTTTATCTTGTTAATCTTCTTCTACCTTTCTTTGATTTACACGCGTTTTTATCTTGTGATTCGTTTAAAGGTTTGATTTTTATGCTTTTGATTGTTTTAAACCATTTGTTTTCATAGCTTATTTGATTTATTTTCAAGTTTATATAGTTTTTACACAAGTTATTTTTATATAAAAAGTTGTTTTTATTAAAGTTTATCTTTTTCGTGTTTTAAAAGTTGTTCACTTTCAGTTTTATAGCTTATTTTTACACGGTTTTAGCTAGGATTTTAGTCTTGTGCTTATTAGAATCATAGCTTATTTTTCTAGCTTATTTTTTGGTTATTTTCTGCGTATTCCGATTGGTATCAATCCGAAAGGGGATTTACATTCAGATCGGTTCAATCTGAAAAGGGTTTGGTATTCCTTTCTGTATTCCGATTGGAGTGGTTCGATACATTCCGATCGTGTGCAAAGGAAGTCTTTCCGATCGTGGGTTAGTGATATTCCGATTGGGGAGGCTAGTGGATTCCGATTGGTATTTGGTGACAGCTTTCCGATCAAAGATCTTCTACACATTCCGATTGGTTGCTCTGACACATTATTCCGATCAAGGTAGATTATCAACATTCCGATCAGGGTAACTTTGGTATTCCGATCTGATTAGGTGACAGCATTCCGATTGGGTACACTTATTTACATTCCGATCAGGGGTTGGTTATTCACATTCCGATCAAGGGTAAGTCTATATTCCGATCGTGGTTGATCGGAATATATTCCGATTTGGGAGTTGTTTTTCATATTTTCGTCTTGTTTACTTTTCTATGTTTACATTTTTATACTTGATTGATTTTAATTCTCGTCACGTTTTAATTTTTAGTCATTTTAATTAAGTTACTTTTCGTCACGTTTTTAAATATTGCACCCTTTTGTTTAATTAGACTTAGATTTATTTTCACGCACTTTACTTTAACGCCACTTTACTTTCAACGACATTTACTTTTAAGTTTCGCACATTTAAATTAAAAACCAACCAAAATTATTTGTTTTACCAAAATAAAACTGAGTCACATAGAAAACTAAGATCAATTCGATTAGACAGGACATCAACGAACACACAACGAATCTTTCTTACTAGGTAAAAAGCCAGGTATTAAATGGCGCCGCTGCCGGCTCTTTTCGTAAAGATCAACAGTTTTCTGTGAGAGACACGTTGCTTTTTGGGATCCGTTCACTTGTGAACGTTATTTTTCTTGCATAAAAAAAAAAAAAAAAAAAAAAAAAATCATAAAAATTAAAAATTGATAAAAAACTATAAAAATTAAAAATTTCAAAAATCCAAAAAGATTTTATCTTTCTTGTGTATATATATTGTCTTTGTTTTTGGTTTTGTTTTCTTTTGCATTTTCAGGTGTATGCGTACTAGATCTTCTAATTATCAAGAGCCCGAGACTCAAGAAGATTTAAGTATGGCGGGTGTTAACAACAATAATCAACCACCGCACCTCAATAATAATAATAACAACAATGCTCTTCCACAGCCCGATCTTCGGACCATGGAGGAACTTTGTCAACCAACAATGTTTGGACGAGGAGGACCGATTGCGCCGATGCAAATCAACGCTCCTGAGTTTTCGTTGAAGCACCACATGATTCAGCAAGTACAAACAAACCCATTTAGAGGACTGCCTGATGATGATGCCAACAAACACCTCGACAAGTTCATTACAATCACCCAAAGCATGAAGTTGGCTGGGGCCACTATGGATGAACTTCGCCTACAACTCTTTCCACACACTCTATTACATCATGCCGAGAAATGGTTTGATCGTCTCCCGAAGAATTCTATTCACACTTGGGATGACATGACTCAACGCTTTCTTTCGCGCTACTTTCCACCATCCATGGTCACAAGCCTTCGCAATCAGATCAGCGGTTTCATGCAAGACCCTGATGAATCTCTTTTCGACGCTTGGGAAAGATATAATGTCTTGATCGACCGTTGTCCAAACCACAATATGCTTCCCGTCACTTTGATCGATACTTTCTACAACGGATTGACTTTTCGAGATCGTGATACGATCAATGCAGCCGCCGGTGGCACATTCATGAAAAGGAGACCCGAGGAGTGTAGACAGCTTATTGAGAACATGACTACTCATCACAAAAACTGGGATTCCTCTGCTTCTTCAAGGAACAACCCGAGAGTCAATGTTTCCTCCACCTTAGCAAACCCTGATATGACCGAACTCACCCGTGTGCTGACTGAAATGAGCAGAAGTATGCAACTCTTGGCTTCAAACCAACAACAACAACAAGTTAAAGCTGTTGCTACTCTTTGTGAAACATGCGGCGGTCCTCACTCATACACCGATTGTCCTTCGACACAAGGAAATCCGGAAAATGTGTATGCAGCTTACGGTAATTATTCACCGGAAAATTACCAAGCTAGACAACAAGGGGATAGAAATCTGCTGAGTTACCGTTCCAACAATTACCTTTCACCCGGTTTTTCTCCTCAAAACCAAAACCCCGCCAACAACTACACTAGAAGCAACCAAATCCCACCAAGAGCTTCTAATCCTTATCACCCACCCGCCCAACAAACCCCACCCAGTAATCCGGATGTTGAGGCCATCATGAGAACCCAAGGTGAGCAAATCAAGAATCTGCAGAGCCAAATTATCAATCTTAAAGGGGATATCACAAAGCAAGGAAATGAGATAAGATCCGAGCTTCGAAATGATATTCAATCCTCCTTCAGCAATCAAACCAATGATTTGAAGAATATGCTTGCTAGTTTCTTACCCCCTGCTCAACCTTCTTCTTCAAGTTCTCTACCTTCAAACACCGTCACTAATCCGCGAGCCAATGTGAGTGCTATTACTACTCGTAGTGGAGTCACCATTGTAGGACCACCAATCCCACCCCCATCATCTACACCTCCTCCACCACCATGTATCCCTACTCCTCCTACACCTAGCATTAGTGCACCATTACCGTCTCCACCTCGACGTGATGAAGTTCCCACCAATGATCCTTCAACATCTCAACCTTTACCTACACCTGCACCTTCACCACCCAAACCCAATATCCCTTATCCTTCTCGCTTGGGTAAGAACAAAATGCTAAACAAGGAGGACGCTCAAGTGACTAGCTATATCAAGATGATTTCTCAAATGAATTTCAACATTAGCTTTCTTGAAGCACTTGTCCACATGCCCAAATTTGTTAAAGCATTTAAGGAATTGCTTAACAAGAAGGAGAAGCTGATTGAGCTCGCCAACACACGCTTAAATGAAAACTGCTCTGCAGTTATTCTTAAAGAACTTCCAGAAAAACTTGGAGATCCCGGTCGTTTTGTGTTGCCTTGCGTGTTCAACAAAACTGAAGAATTTACTGCCCTTGCTGATCTCGGGGCTAGTATTAATTTGATGCCTTTGAGTGTTTGGAAAACACTATCATTGCCCGACCTCACTCCAACAAAGATGACTCTTGAACTTGCAAATCGCACTCTCGCTTACCCTGTTGGTATAGCCGAAGATGTGTTCATTAAAGTTGGCACATTTACTTTCCCGGTCGATTTTGTCGTAGTTGATTATGAAATGGACCCTCGTATTCCTTTAATACTTGGTCGGCCATTCTTGAGAACCGGACGTGCTTTAGTAGATGTGGCCGAAGGTGAGTTAATCTTACGAGTCGGGGATGATGCAAAAGTTTTCAAAATGGGGAAGCTTACTAGTTTAACTTTTGGAGGCCGAGAATCAGTGAATATGATTAATGTGCTAGATGACTTTACCGTCTATGACAATCCTCTATTCGAGTCTTCCACTGATAATCCACTCTTTGAAGATGATGTGGATGATTCTCACTCTACTTTGGACGCTTCTCCCATTTTTGATTCACCACCGGTCTTTGATGCTTATGATGATGATTCTAGCTCAGACTCGGATGATTTTGATTGTACTTCTGAGTATCCCGAGCTGCCCACTTTCGATGATTTTGATGAGGCCGATACTCTTTCGAGCGATTCTTCACATGATGAAGATCCTCCGCCATCACTCGATCCTACTTTGGACGATTACTCATTCGAGGAAGATTTCTCTGAATTTCTCAACACATACTTCCCTCATGAGAGTGATGCACCTCCTTTGGACTTCGAAGATTATCGTCTTGATCCTACTTTGGATTTGAAGAGCATTTTGTCCAAGGAGAAGAAACCGGTTGACACCGAAATCCGTTGCACTTATGATTTGACACCTCTTTGTCCCACTTCTGAGGACGAGGTTGTGCTTCTTTGCGGATCTTCTTCACACTCGGCTGAGCCGGAGTGTTATTTTCCCTTAAAGGAAAAGGTGTTCGATCCCGGTATTGAAGTCTTTAAGCCATCTCAGTATCCACCTGATGAAATAAAAGGAAAAATCTTTGGAAATTTGGAAGACATGCTTACACCGCTTCATACTTGCTCCCACCATGCTCCATCACTGCTTAAGGGAACCCTGCCACTTCTCTTTTGGCTTGCCTTGTTCGCCTTAAGCTCGTGCTTAGTGATGGATGAAAACTATGTCTTCGATCCTGGTGGATTTCTTTCATGCTACTTCCGTTGATGATCAAGGTCGAGTCAGGCTCACGACTCGGTGAACAAAAACCAAGCGCTTCTTGGGAGGCAACCCATGCATCTATCTTTCCGCTTTCTTTACCATAAGTGTAGGGGGGACCCTTTGGATTGCTATTTCCTCTCCTCACTTCTTAATCAGGGATTCGAGCTTCAATGTTCCACTCTTGATGACTCTTGACAACCCGTGATTCCGTGTTCTACTTTATCCCGGTTTTATCCTAAACTCTTTTCGATTCACTATTTTTATATTTTCTCAATATTAAAATAGGAATCTCTTTAGTTGTCTTTTCCTTAGCGAGATTTAAACAACGTGCACAATGTCCTAAGTGTAGGGGAGTTTACTCCCACATGCTTAAACATTGAGGACAATGTTTATCTTAAGTGTAGGGGGGGCTTATATCGAAGTTAAGTGGCCTTTTCCTTGTTTTTGTCCTCATTTTAACCGGAAAATCAATTTTTCGACATTTTTCAAAATTTTTGATCTATTTTGGCCTATTAGTTTTTCCCTTTGTATAGTTATTTTCTTTCCTCATTAGAATAAATGTTTAATAAGTGGTTTTAATTTTCAAACGTTGTGAATCTTTTAACTCAATCCGAGTTTTCTCTAGCTAGTATCCTTAACGTGTTAAGTCAAGTTTTGCTAGGCTTTTATATAGGGAGCTATAAAACGCGAAAGTCTTAACTCTCACGGGTTAAGAACAAGAACTTTTCGCAAGTTCCTATAATTGATCCTAGAGAGTCGTTTATCAAGGGAACTTTAAGATGCGATTTCTAAACTTGAAAAAGTCTAAGAATTTGCAAGATCCTATAGGCGACTCGAAAACCCAAAACTTTGATTTAATAGGCTAAGTATCCACGAGTCTCATTACTTGAGATTTTAAACTGTGGAGAACGAGAGATGATAGAGCCAATTATAAGTCGGTATTCTTTCGTGAATTTATGTGAGTTAATTATAAGCCTATTCTCCCATCGCTTGCTAATAAATTTATCTGCTAATAAATAAGGTTGTACGATTTGAAAAGTTACTTAGCTTCTAGCCCCAGATCGTTTAAAAGTTGCTCGGTAATGACGAGAGTTCATAGCCAAGGCATAACTTATGAAGCGGGGCGCGAAGATTGGCGAGTCCGAAAAGGCCCTAACAAGGCATGAGGGCTATGTTTTGTTGCTAAAGATCCAAAAGTGATGTGAAGAATCATTTATCGAAAATCAATATGAAGGATCGAGACACACGACGTAAAGCAAACTCCCTAAAAGTCATGGAGAAGTGTATCCGAAAAGACCCTAACAAGGTATGAGGATAAATAGATCCAAGTCATAAAAGGAGGCGGATCGTTGTATATCAAAGTCCAAAATAAAGATTGGAGAAAAATGAAGAAGTCGTGGTCCAAGTATGAATCTCTCAAAACTTCAAGTGAAGAAATTCCAATTATGAAGAGAAGACCATTATTTCATGAACGTCTCTCAAGATTTGAAGTATGAAGTCGCTGCCAAATATCGGCCCGAGAAAGGTCTCAAATCGCGAACCAAGTTATGCCAAGATATGAACTTTCTGATATCCCGAGAAGCAGTTTTAAAAGATTTGGTCCTTTAGCTAACTATTGATTAAATCGTGCACTTTATTTTCAGACTAAATAATTATCAAAATAAGTCAAACAATGCATCTTCATGATCATTCAAGACAAATAATAAAATCTAAGAGATACCCATAGGAATAAGGGAGTCTAAGTGAATAATTGGCCCACATGAGTTCGTGTTAGTTTACTAATAATAACAATGATCTCGTTTTTAAGCTTGGTTTGGAGAAAGTGAAAAGTTGAGGATGATGATTATTCATGACATTTTCAAAACCCAAGGTATGCTTTTAATTTCTTTGCTTTGCATTTTTATAATTTTCTATCTCTTTAATAAAGGCCAACGTGGGTTGATTATGATGAAAAGTGTAAACATGCTTTGTAACTAATGCATTGCATGAGGACATTGCAATGGTCAAGTGTAGGGGATTTGATATGTGTGAAAACACACATCTTTTCTACCACTTAATTACAATAATAACCGGATCAAAACGTGTATTTTATGTCTTTTATGTCGGAATTATGCGTGGTTTGTGTTTTTGTTGTGATTTAGGACGAAAAGGTGAAAAGTGGAGAAAACACGGGAATTCACGGGCATTTACGGACTTTTATTGAAGAAAAAGATGAAAGACGAAGTCAAGAAGTCAAAAGTGGATAAAGAACGGAAGTCCAAGACCAATTCTGAAGATTTATCGAAGAAAAAGTCAAAAGACAAAAGTTTACTTAAAGCCGAGGAACTCAAGTTTTATTTATCGAAGAATTAAAAGACGAGTCCAAAGAAATCCCGAGCCAAAAGTCATCACATTCCAAGATTAACAAAAAGATTAAGAAGGAAGGACTTGATGGTGCAATTAACAAGAAAGGAAGGAGAGAGGAAGCTTCGCCTAACCACTCCCTAATCACCTATATAAACCCTCATTTTCATTTCATTTAGCTTTGTTGGTGGCTTGACAAACCATTCTTCCACTTTATTTTATGCACCTTTAATTACTTGCACATTTAAATACATGTTTTGCACCTTTAATTATCTTTAATTTCAAGTAAGTGTTTCTTTAATTACTCGCACCTTTACTTTATCTTGTTAATCTTCTTCTACCTTTCTTTGATTTACACGCGTTTTTATCTTGTGATTCGTTTAAAGGTTTGATTTTTATGCTTTTGATTGTTTTAAACCATTTGTTTTCATAGCTTATTTGATTTATTTTCAAGTTTATATAGTTTTTACACAAGTTATTTTTATATAAAAAGTTGTTTTTATTAAAGTTTATCTTTTTCGTGTTTTAAAAGTTGTTCACTTTCAGTTTTATAGCTTATTTTTACACGGTTTTAGCTAGGATTTTAGTCTTGTGCTTATTAGAATCATAGCTTATTTTTCTAGCTTATTTTTTGGTTATTTTCTGCGTATTCCGATTGGTATCAATCCGAAAGGGGATTTACATTCAGATCGGTTCAATCTGAAAAGGGTTTGGTATTCCTTTCTGTATTCCGATTGGAGTGGTTCGATACATTCCGATCGTGTGCAAAGGAAGTCTTTCCGATCGTGGGTTAGTGATATTCCGATTGGGGAGGCTAGTGGATTCCGATTGGTATTTGGTGACAGCTTTCCGATCAAAGATCTTCTACACATTCCGATTGGTTGCTCTGACACATTATTCCGATCAAGGTAGATTATCAACATTCCGATCAGGGTAACTTTGGTATTCCGATCTGATTAGGTGACAGCATTCCGATTGGGTACACTTATTTACATTCCGATCAGGGGTTGGTTATTCACATTCCGATCAAGGGTAAGTCTATATTCCGATCGTGGTTGATCGGAATATATTCCGATTTGGGAGTTGTTTTTCATATTTTCGTCTTGTTTACTTTTCTATGTTTACATTTTTATACTTGATTGATTTTAATTCTCGTCACGTTTTAATTTTTAGTCATTTTAATTAAGTTACTTTTCGTCACGTTTTTAAATATTGCACCCTTTTGTTTAATTAGACTTAGATTTATTTTCACGCACTTTACTTTAACGCCACTTTACTTTCAACGACATTTACTTTTAAGTTTCGCACATTTAAATTAAAAACCAACCAAAATTATTTGTTTTACCAAAATAAAACTGAGTCACATAGAAAACTAAGATCAATTCGATTAGACAGGACATCAACGAACACACAACGAATCTTTCTTACTAGGTAAAAGCCAGGTATTATGGGTTTACATATTCTCGTTTACTCCTTTTAGTGTTATATGTCGATAACTTTTATATTAGTTTACTAGTTTTACCCATTTACGGGTCTTAAGTCCAATAAGCTTATTATAAGTTATTTAACTTATTTTAATCCATTTTGTACTTATATTATCAGTACTTCAACTTCACAAGTTGGGACCAAATGGGTTAAGCCCAATAATAAATTTATAAGTGTTTTAGTCCATTTTTGTTGTATTGTTAGTCCAATAATGTTAATTTAGTCCGTTAACGTCCGTATGTCCTATAGTTCGAGTTTTATCGGTTTTTACTTGTTATACATGTTTATATATCAGTATATAAGTTTTATAAAGTTTTCATTAGACGGGTCCAACCATCTAAGTTTTATTTAACAAAAACGTTAATTTTACGGCAATAGCCGAAAAAGTCGTAAAAATCATGTTTATAGTTTTATAACTTATAAAACTTAATAAGTTACCACTTTTATAAAATGTCCACTTATTTAACCTTTTACATACTTATATAAATAAAATCCATAAGTTAGTGGGTTTTAGTTTTACATTTTATATATTAAAATGTGAGTGCTTATATAATAGTATTATTCTTTAATTTCAAAAAATCTGATTTTTAACTTCATTTTCACCAAAACTGCCATATATTGAGTTCTATATGGATATAGAAGCTCAAATTTTTATCACATAAACTACATGATATGTGCTACATTTAACTCTTCTATAGCTACTGTTGAATCATCTTCTAAATATTTTCTAAAAATCGTCCAAAACAGTAACTTCAGCTTTATACCCTAAACTTGTTTTGATCATATCTTACTCATTATTTTGATTCCATTGCATGGCCAACTCTCACATGTGTACAAGACCCATAGCTTACTGTAAATGGATCCTACTTCATTATTTCATCAGTTCATAACATGTTTCTTTACTGTTTTATACAGCCATGTAGATTAATCAAGATTTTAACCTTGTTTCATATGGTTTTTCACCTTTTTAATCATGTTTATCAACACCAAATCCCCACATAACATTTTTATCATCATATAATCATCATAAATATATACAATAGGAAATAAAATACATGTTTACATAATCAAAATAATCAAGAAGATGAGGAGGACAATCTTTATACCACCAAGTTGATGTTGGTTGTGATCAAAACATGGAATTTGATGGAGAAACTTGTGCATAGCCAAGACCATCTTCAAGACCACCATGCTCCATGGACTCCTTGTGGAAAATCAGCCCCAAGACACCATGAATACTCCTCCTTGGATGTTATAAGTACCACCAATCAATAGGGTTTTAAAAGAGCTTCATCTTATGTGCAAATAACATAAGATTCCATGGTGAATTTTTGATCAAAGTGGTGTTTTAGGGTGAGGATGGGACGGCAAGAATGGAGGAGTGAGAGAGAGTTGAGTGGTTTTTGCATGAGTGGAATGAGAAAATGTGTGAAGGTTTGATGGTTTTGTGTGTTGGTAAGCTTACACATGAAGCTAAAGTGGACATGTGTTAGTCTTTATGATATATCTTGACACCTAAGTGGTGTTGCTAGTTAACTTGGCCGGTTTTGTGAGTGGGGTGGGACAAGTGTCCCACTTGTCTCATCCCATTTATTTACGGGTACTCCTCGATTCTAGTTTCCTCGATTTGCGTGCCCTCGGGTCGTTTTACGAAAAACGTTTTTATAAATTATGAATCAACGTCACAAAACGAATCCAATAAAAATTGTCTCATCACAAACGGAGTTCGAAAACGTAAATACGTAATCCTAAGGTTTCCGGTTTAGTCGTAAAGGACGTTAAAATAAAATCGTAAGTCCTAATCTCTTCTCGTAAATTTGTGAGTTTATGAACCAACACAAATTTAAAACTCCAAAATAATATTTATGGACAAATTTATTTTCTCAACTGTCGGACTGTCACCAAAGACGGTGTATGTAAACGTAAGCACGTAACGTAGAATCCTCCGGTTTAAACGTAGTCGATGCTACTTCAAGACCTAAATCCAAATTTCTTCCCAAAAATATGTGAGTTCATATTGTAACATTAAAATAATGTTTTTAAATAATATTCGAGAATAAAATATCAACCATAAATTGACGGATTGTCACAGTTAAGGATGAATGGTTTGATGTGTGAAGAACATGGCTAACAAGGTGGGTTTAAAAGGGTGATGGGATGATCCAAACTAGTAATGGGTTAAAATTTTTTTATGTGAATAATGAATTTAGGTAACCTAGTTTAGGAAATGTGCAGGTCTTTGCAAAGAATCAAGCAAGGTTTACAAAGATTAAGGAAAATAGTGTAAAGCAAAGATTCTGTCGGACACAGTAGCCGGTGGTTCCCTATCTAGGGTGGGCGGTTCCTTATCAATAAGGTACCGTTAGTCGATATGGAACCGCGACTAGAGGTGTTCAAAAATGGCACTTCCTCAAACTTTGGTTAGCCCAGATTTTTACCAAAGGATTATCAAGCCAAAGTTAACTACTGACCAAAATCTAGGAAGCTAACTAACACATAGGATGCACAAAGCTATGCAAATCGTAAACAAGATGGCATAGAAAACATTAGGATTAAAATAACAAGTAATACAAACAAGTAGTATTAGTTAATACACAACCAAAAAAAAGAAAAAAAGCAAATGTTCAACATCACATTACATGTTTACCAATATGTATACTTTGAAACACTTCAAAGTCTTCACCTTCTTTTCTTGCCCAATCCCTTGATCATATTTCCCAAGTACTTGAATCCTTTCCTTGAATCAACCCGATGTTCATGTAACTCACCTCGAGTCCTAAGATTTTCACGGTACAAATGCTCCATATTGAGATCTTCCGGTACTTCACTAGAGGAATAATGAGGTGGAGGAGCTAAGTCTTCAAGTCAATCCACGAATGAGTTTGAGGATGGGTGGGAATTACTCGAAGAGTTGAAATGAGAACTAGGACCTATGCCATCACCATCACTTGTTGGCATATAGGTGTCCTCATCATCCGGATCTTGATGATGGGATTTTTGCGAACCTCGATCACTTCTAGGCTTTATTTCATATACCTCTTGAATATGAAACATAACCCGATGAACCGGGTGAAATCGAGAAAGGTCGAGGTAGGGAAAGTCATGAACAACCCTTTTGAAAAGGCGAGTAAGAAGCATAGCATAGGGAAGGTTTGTTTTGGGCTTTGAAATAGCATAATTTATTCGTCGAGCGATATAGAATGCCAAATTGTACTTGGTTAATGTAAAGATGCAATATAACATATGCACCATACAAGCCAGGATATGATCTCGGTTTCCACCAACACAAAATACATTCTCCCTAAGGATATTTGCCCATTGGAGCATAAAATCCTTAAGATCGCTTGAGAGCACTTCATAGCGATTCACATTTCGCACATTAGAATGAAGGCTTCTCACAAAGTTTCCATCACGCTCTTTCGAAATGATATCAAGGATAAATTCTGGATCAATTTCGGCGTGGTCATTTGGAGGTTTGTCGTTGGATTCCAAGAGAGCATCAAGTCTCCATTTGTCGGTGAAACGACAAGTGCCTTCATATGGCACACCAAGAATTTCACCGAAATCTTCGAGAGAGTATTGAATGATTTGATCGTTCAACAAGAATCGAATGAAGATTTCTCCATTGTATTCAAACATAGAGTAAGTGCTAAAGAATTCTAGAAGAAACAAGGGGTATATATCTTCTTCTATGTAGAGCAAGCAATCAAATCCCATATGCTCAAACATAGATTTGATATAGACATAACCCGTTATTCCCTCATCAACAACTCTACCCTCATGGAAATTTCGAGTTGAAAGAGATGAAAAGGAGTTTCGAAGTTGAGTGGATGCAAAGGTTTGGGAAATGTTTGGCATATATTGTTTAGTGAGTTGATGATCCTTTTGGTATTATGAAGGCATGATTAGTACCTAAATAAACACAAGAATATTTTTCCAATCACTCATATGAAAAATAAACTCAAAAATCAGAAAAATATGAGAATGTGTTATATCAATTTCTTGACAAACAAAGGATTGAATCCTTATCATTCTCATGTTCATAATGTATCTATTCCATTATAAACCAAGAACATATAAACTATGTTGGATCAACAATGGACTAGAACATTGGTTTTTCAAAACAAGGTTTTTAGGTAAGCATTAACAATGCAATTACCTATTTGTTCATGGGTTCATCTCAATTCCATCTTTTAACCAAATCATTTAGCCAAAATTCGGATTTGTTCTACAAGTGGGTTTTAGTGAAATCTCAATGAATATGAACCTAAGGAATCATAGTAAAATAACCATGTCAACCCATATTCCTATTAAGGTTGTAATTCAATTTCAATTTTAAAAATCCCCAATTATAACAAAATAGATGAAATTGAAAGAAATTACTTACAATTAATTGATGTTTGATGAAGGATGAGTGAAACCCACAACTTGGAATCAATTAATTTGAGTGATTGAAGGTTTTTGAAGCTTCAACAATGGTGGAAAAGGTGGAACCCGTGGCTGTGTGTTTTTGGGAGAGAGAGGGTTTAGTTTGAAAAAGATTAATTTAATAAAACTGACGCTCTAACGAGTTTTACTGCCCGCGGTTCCATATCGATAGAGAACCGCGGGTTTGAACAGCCAGAGATAAAGAACCGCCTACAGAGGCTGGTTTTTATCAATGAAATATGCCAAATTTTTGAAAACCAAGTTTTCTAAAATACTTAAAAATATATCTTAAACCTTTTAGAATATCATTGGATCATCATAACACTAAGAAATATGCCTTAATGAAGGATTACGAGTTGAATCGATATCGAAAAGAACCGAAACGGACAAACGACTACTCGTAGCGAAAAAGTAAAGTGGAGAGAAGTCAAGGGAAGTGAATCAAGACTAAGACCAATGCTCAAGGGATTAATGAAAATCTTCAAATCAAGGAGACAAAGAGCTTGTGTCATATATAGTGGTTTAAGACGTGCCTTTCTAGCGAAGTGTTAAACGGCTTTGGTAATGAATAAACACAAAGCAAATATTGATGCATAGACTAAGATCACTTTCAATAATAGTCTTAGTCTAAACCAAAATATGATCAAGGTATTAATTCACTTTCTCTCCCACAAAGGGCCTACTAACCGTATGGGTGCAAACCATGGATATCATGCTTGATACTTTAAGCTACTACTAACTCACTTTACATCACCATAGTGAGTCAAGTATCCAAGCAATGAAGGTTTGAGAGGATAAAAGAAAAGAATCACAAACCACAAACAAATGTTAAGGCAAGTATGCCAAGAACAAGCACATAGTCAAGTAATGATCAAAAGAATGATCAAAGGGCGTGTGGAAGAACGAAAGCGTACCTTGGCCACAAAGAGCATTTCAATCCATCAAGGAATCAATACAAAGCCCAACAATTACTATGATGAGTACTAAGTCTTCAAAGACTAGTATCATTCAAAATCATCTTGATATCATCATTCAAAGATGTTGAAGATCAATGAAGACGAGTCTTCTACAAGTGCAAGTAACTCAATCCACAACCAATTAAATGATTGACCTTCATGAGTACCTACACAAGGCAAGATGCAAACTAGTAGATACATTTCAAGAAAAATTCATAAAAGCTATTAATCTAAGAGGGATGCAATATTACCAATTAAAAGACCTATTTTCCAAGAAAAAATAGTTTTGACCAAAGAGAAACTTTAGTACAACTTGACCTTCTAATTTGAGGAGACAATGGATCGATCCAAGTTTTAAAGTACAATATACTTCAAAGATCTTGAGTGACCATTGCTCTAATACCAATTCTAGAAACTAGAAGGGGGGTTGAATAGTTTCTCTTCGATTAGTCACCTAATTAAAATTAATTTCAATTAGGTTTGTATCAAAACTATCTTTTACTTGAAGCTAAGTTGCATAATGATTAGGTTCAATTCAAATGCATTAGCAATGGTAATAGGTAAGTATAATGATAATGAAATAAGTAAAGAGTAAGTAAAGAGACAACCTAATGACAAGAAACCAAGATTTATAGTGGTTCGACAACGAGGCTCTATCCTCGTTTCTACTCCACTCCTCGAGTACACCTACTCGAGATTTCCACTATATCCACAAGCTCCCTTCTTGGCAGAGAAAGCCTTACATCGTCGCTTACATTATTTTCCGACACTAAGCTAAATGTCGAGACTTAATCTTTAGCTAGGACCAATCTACACAATGTTGCCTACTTCATAATTTAACGACACAAGGCTAGATGTCGAGTTCTAATCTAAAGCTAGAACCAATCTTCACGACTCTTCCCTTTAAAGCTAAGTGAGAACTTCACACAACACAACTACTAATCACTTTCAAGTCTAGTGAGAACTCACAAGACACAACCACATCACTTTTTAGTTTAGTGAGAACTTCTATACAATCTATTACAACTCAACTAGACATATCCAAGTACACACATGTAGCTTGGATCTACACAACATAAATCCAAGCAAACACATATGCAATGGGTGTACACAACAAATCCAAGTATTCACAAATATCTTGGATGAACACAAGTAGTCCAAGTATTCATAAATACAAATGGATTAACATAAAACAAAAAGGCTAACATGATGAACATGACTAATTCATTGATTCATCTTTATCACAACACTAGCGAGTGAGTGATCTTCTCTTTGGACAAGGTAAAGGAGGGGATCAAGAGGATAATCATATGTAAACATACTTAACACATTAAGTGATCATTTACTAATGATTATGCTATAGAAAAGAGAAAGGGGGCTGAGAAAAATGTCCAAGAGGGTTGTTGGAAAATAAGATTTGATCCACTATTTATAGAAGACAAAGTGCAACGGCTAGCTGGGCGCGGTTCTTTAACTAGCCTGGCGGTTCCATATCGCTAGAGAACCGCCTATCTATTTAAGGTACCGCCCAGTAGACTACGCTCCTTTTTTGTCTTTTAGTGGGGTAGGAATATCTGAGGTTTTTTAAACCTTCAAAGGATATTCTTATGGCATATGGAATATGCCATTTTCAAATTTATATTTTCCATTTTAATAAAACATTTTCTTAAAAAGAAAGTTTATTAAAAAATCTTTTGTCATATTAACAAAAGTGAGTTTTAAGGATAATCACTTTGATGATCACTAAGTATGATTAAGAAAAGTTAGTGATATGATTATTACCTTGATGATAGTGTTAGTTAAATGATTCGTTTTGTGTTTTACACTAAATGTGTTTTATAGTTTGTTGTGATCAAAACTAAGAAATATTAGTTAACACTAACAATGTTTTTAGGCATCACTTGCATTAAGATGCTTGTTACCATGAGATGATGGGAACGGTCCCATCAAGTCAATGCCCCAAACGTCGAAAATCTCACACACTTGAATCATGTTTTACGGCATTTCATACTTTTGAGAGGATTTTCCTTGACGCTGGCAAGAATCACACGACTTCACAAGTGCGTGTGCATCACGATAGATCGTAGGCCAAAAGAAGCCGACATCAAACACTTTCTTAGCCGTGAAGTTAGCACAGTGGTGACCACCCGTGGGTCTCCCGTGACAAGCTTTAAGGATGTTAGAAGCTTCGGTACCAAAGACACAATGTCGAATGAGTTGATCCACACAAACCCGAAAGAGATAAGGGTCGTCCCAAAAATAGAACTTGACTTCACGAAAGAATTTTTGCTTTTGTTGTGTCGCCATACCCTTGATTATGAAGTTGCCCACATGGTAATTTTCAATGTCGGCAAACCATGGGGTGTCGTCCTTAGAATTCACCACACCGAGAGTCTCGAGAGGAAATGTTTCAGTAATTTCCTTGTTCTCGAACTCATTCTTGTGACGATCTTCTAAACGAGAGAGATGAGCGGCCGCTAGATTCTCGGCTCCTTTTTTGTCAAGTATGGTGACATCAAATTCTTGTAGGAGGAGAATCCAACAGAGCAATCTCGGCTTAGCATCAAGCTTAGAGAAGAGGTACTAGTAGCCGAATGATCCGTATACACGATGCTTTTTGTTAAGACGAGATAAGGTCGGAATTTCTCAAAAGCATACACCACGGCAAGAAGTTCTTTTTCCATTGTAGTGTATTTCTTTTGAGACTCGGTCATCGTCTTACTAGCATAATGAATAGGTTGAAAGGGCTTTTCATGATGTTGCCCTAAAACGGCCCCAATTGCATAATCACTTGCATCGCACATGATATCAAAGGGTAATTCCCAATCAGGAGCAACAAGAATGGGAGATTCGGTAAGTTTCCTTTTCAAAGTCTCAAAAGCTCGAACACAATCCTCATTGAAGATGAAAGGAGCATCTTTCTCAAGAAGGTGTGTCATAGGTCGAGTTATTTTCGAAAAGTCTTTGATGAATCGATGATAAAAGCCCGCGTGGCCTTGGAAACTCCTAACTCCCTTAACGGTTTTGGGATGAGGTAATTTGGCGATGACGTCTATCTTAGCTTTATCTACCTCAATCCCCACTTTCTAGACCTTGTGCCCTAAGACGATTCCTCGTTTACACATAAAATGACATTTTTCCTAATTAAGCACAAGGTTGGTTTCTTCACAACGTTTTAACATTTTTTCAAGATTGGATAAACACGACGTGAACGAATCACCAAACACCGAAAAGTAATCCATAAACATCTCCATCGAATTCTCGATCATATCATGTAAAATAGCCATCATACACCGTTGAAAATTTCCCGGTGCATTACAAAGTCCGAATGGCATTATACGATAACCAAACGTTCCATATGGATACGTAAACGTAGTTTTTTCTTGATCACGAGGGTCGATAGGGATTTGAAAGTAACCGCAAAAACCATCTAAAAAGCAATAGAAGTCATTTCCCGCAAGTCGCTCCAACATTTGATCCATGAAGGGCAAGGGAAAGTGGTCTTTACGAGTGGCGTCATTTAACTTTTGGTAGTCAATACACACCCTTCAACCGGTCACAACACGAGTGGGAATTAACTCGTTGTTTTCATTAGGTACAACGGTCATTCCTCCCTTTTTAGGGACACAATGTATTGGGCTCACCCATGGGCTATCGGATATAGGATAAATCATTCCCGCGTCAAGAAGTTTTAAAACCTCTTTTTTAATGACATAATGAATTTTGGGGTTTACCCTTCTTTGACATTGAATTGCGGGTTTGTAGTCCTCCTCTATTAAAATCTTATGAGTACAAAATTTTGGGTCAATACCCTTAATGTCGGAAATTTTCCATGCAATTGCCCCTTTGTGAGCTTTTAGAATTGTCAAAAGTGCGGTTTTTTTATCATTGGAAAGATCTTTCGCAATAATAACAGGCAACTTGTCATCACCTTCCAAGAATGTGTATTCGAGGTGAGGTGGAAGATCTTTCAATTCAAGGATTGGTGGATCCTCGATTGATGAGTTTTGTTCAGCACTCATAACTTCCATCGGCGGAAGAAATGGTGGAATGAGATTATCCTTACTAATAATCACCTCATCTTCATTGTCAATTTCATTTAAAATAAGATCGCCTCCTTGGAATGGAGTGAGATTTGGTGTAATTAGCAAGAATAGGATCCATAATAGTGGGATTGCCACTTGAAGAACTATCGAAAAACCTAACACTTCTTGTGTAAACTCTTCGCAAACTACATCGACTAAGTCAATGTGGTTGATGGTAGCGATTGCATAAACATGAGAAGGTGTAGAGTTTTGAGTAGCGTTTATAACAAGTTCCTCTTCGTTGAATCGCAAAGTGATTTTTCTAGCATGCACATCAATGATCGATTTTGAGGTATCTAAAAATGGACGACCTAAAATTAGAGGAACTTGAGGATCCGCAGGAATGTCTACAACGATAAAATCAACGGGATAGTAGAACTTCCCCACTTCATAAAAACATCTTCGGCCACTCCATATGCGAGAATTGTAGAATGATCGGCCATCTCGTTAGACATTTTTGATGGAGTAAGAGCCGGAAGTGATTGTGATTTCCACATGGAAAAAGGCATCAAATTAATGCTCGTGCCAAGATCGGCCAAGGCGAGGCATCCTTCCATTTCTTGAATATCACAAGGAATGAGAAACTTCCCGGGGTCACCAACTTTTTCCGGTATTCGGTTAAGATAAACCGAAGAACACTTAGATAGCTTTGAAAGCTTTTCCTTATCGTTCATCATACCTTTAAAAGTGGAGACGAAACGAGGCATGTATAACAACGCGTCGGCAAAACTCACATTAAAGTGTACTTGTTGAAACATTTTAATAAAAAGCTCAATTTGTTGTTTATTACGTTCAAGTAACGTTTCCTTGTTTCGTCTCTATGGGTAAGGTAAGGGTGATGTGGGTTGGGGCATAGGCAACGGCCTTGGAATCTCGGGTTCCATAATTGGTATTGGTTCAACCGTAGGTGTGGTTTGCGCGGTACTTCGTGGTCTTGTAATATGCTCCTTTTTGACCATCACCTCGGGTTCTTTCTCAATTTCCTTCTCCGTAGAAGTACTTGGACGAGAGATTGGCTCTTTGAAAGTTTTACAACTACGAGTAGTAATAACCTTCATCTCTCCCTTCGGGTTTGAAATGGTATCACTAGGAAGACCACCCGAGGAAGACGGTTTACACATGATAGCTTCAAACATACTAGCCATTATATCTTCAAATTTTGATTGCCTTTTATCCGCTTTTAACAATTCTTGCTTAATCTCATGTTGACCTTGTTCCATCTCTTGTTGATTTTGTTGAAGACGTTGAACGTTTCCTTCCATTTTATTAGCATGATTTTTCAATTCATTAGCAAGTTCGTTTTTTAGCTCGTTTTTAACTCGGATCTTAAGCTAATCATTTCTCGTTGCATGTTATCAAACTTAGAATCATTTGCCTTAGCATAATCCAAAATTTTAACTTGAAAATTTTTAGTGTGATCATTTTGAAAACCTTGAGTAGTATTTTGAAAATCACGGTTTTGGTTTTTATTTTTCACTTGCCCATTGTTCCCACTTTGGTAACTACCCTTGTTATAGTTACGTTGATTTCCTTCATAACCACCACCTTGATTGTTGTTTTGATAGTTATTAGCATTTTAATTTTGTGGAGCTTGATTTGGGCGGGCACCTTGGCCGTTTTGGTTGTGAGTTCATCATGTAAGGCATTAATGTTACGAGACGATGACGACGAACCTATAGTGGCAACACTCGGTGTGTTTCGAGGGTTATAAACCTTTGATCTATTATCGATGATCGTTAAAGCTTCATTTGTCGTTTTCCACAAAAAATTACCACCCGCGGCGGCATTCAAATAATCTCGTTCATGATCGTTAAGCCCATTGTAAAACATATCTATTTGATGCAATTCAGAAAAATCATGGTGAGGACATTCATGTAACATTTCCTTAAATCGTTCCTATGCCATAGGAAAACTTTCATTCGGTCTTTGTGTAAACCTTGAAATCTCATTTTTCAAATGTGTCATCATAGATGGTGGGAAAAATTGGTTCACAAATTTGGACACGAGATCACCCCATCTCAAAATCTAATTTGGAGGTTCTTTATCGAGCCAAATTTTGGCGGGTCCGTCTAAAGAGTATGGAAACAACATCATCTTAATGGCGTCGTGTGAAACATCCATAAGCGTTCTTGTTGCGGTAAGAAGATTGAAATTCCGTATGTGATAATGTGGGTTTTCCTTTTCATGTCCGCGAAACTTGTTTGCTTGTAGCATCGACATTAAACCCGTCTTGATCTCAAAATTCTCAGCAAGGATGGCAGGAATTACAATAGCTTCTCCAAAACCCTTGGTGGGTGCTTGAAGCAACTCCATCATAGTATGATTAGCCATGGTGACTATTGGTTCTACAACGGGTTCGAGAACTGGAGGTTCTTCTTCAACTGATGGATCTTGGTTTCCTTCCTTTTGACGTTGTTTACGAGCACGTTTTGCCTTGGAGCGGGTTTGCATAAACGTAACGTAGAACGTGGAGGTGAGCTAAGAAGATTCTTTTGAATTTTTAATTTTTTTGTGTTTTTGATTGTTTTTAATTTTTTTGCATTTTGTGTGTATTACGTAGACCAAAATCTACCAATATCTCCTCGAACCAATCTCTTGATTAGAGGAGCCTCAAAGAATGAAAGCGATCACGTGGAGTGAACGCCTTCGATGACTTTAGAACGTTGGTGGAACACCAAAACCTTCAAGAGGTTTAATCACAAGAAACCAAGCAAATATATATGATACGTAATAATACTTTGGGCGGCAAAACCCTCGATTAGCTTTCAAAATCAAATACTCACAAGTAAACGGGGGGGGGGGGGGGGGGGGGGGGATTTTGTGGCGCGAAGCACTTAAGTAACTAACTTCCCTTTAACGGCCTTTTATAGCACGTTGCCTATCTATTCACATTATAGTTCGTATTTTTCAAAATCGAGCTAAAAGAAAGTATTTATCTATTTTTTTCCTTTTTCTTTTGGATTGAGATTCGAATACAATAATTGAGTGATTAAATCCCAATTAAGGTTGTGCTTTCACACTTTTGAAGATATTGTGATTTTATTGTGATACTATACAATATAGTAACAATAATCACAAAGAAAACAAAAAACCGATAATACGTGTTAATATAGTTCTAATTAACACAAATACTATTTATGGCTATATATTAAAAACAATATTTCCAAATTGATCACAACACACCTCCCCAGCAGCGGCGCCAAAATGATTGTGGTAAACATACGTGTTTTAGGAAAAACAACGTAAAAGCTGTAAGTATTAAGTGTCGATTTATGAAAATCAAGCACTAATGACCCTTTGATAAGTTCGTTTCCCAAGGAGGTTGATTATGTGTGAAAAACTTGTATGATTTTGGATTAATATTTGAAGAAAGAAAAGGTGAGAAAAGAAAATGATGGATATGAGAAAATTACACTAAGACGTACAAAACGTAATATCGTAAAAATAGACAAAATTAAAACTTACTCTAAAAATTCCCAAAAAATTACCAAAAAATCCTAAAAATCCAATTAGGGTTTACAAATGATCAAAACTTTTTCAAACCTTTTATTTTATTAATATACAATTTTTAATGCTAATTAAAGCCCTAAAAATCAAATAAATTAAAAAAAGCCAAAATAAATATTTTTCAATTTGTAAACCTCAAAAATAACCAAATAAAACTAAAAAGTATTTTTGAAAAAATTAAAACCTATTAAATCTATTAAAAATAATTAAAAACTAAAATTAAATATTAAAATAATATTAAAAATAAAAAATTTATAAAAAAGTCTAAAAACTTGCAAACTAGTTTATTTTAACCTAAATAATTAGAAAATCAAGTTAAAATTGCCAAAATACCTTTATTGGGCCCCCAAATGGGCTTAAATTAAAAACAGTCCAATAAGAATGGGCTTTTAGGCCCAATAAGAAAAAGTAAACCAAATAAGCCCAAAACACTCCAGTCTAGCTTAAAATTTGATTTTATACAAAAAACTCTAAAGGCCCAAAGCTGAAAGTGAGCTTATAACAGCTTAATTGTCATACAGCTTATTCTTAATGGGCCAATAAGCCCATTAAGCCATAAGCCAGTACCATAAGCTCTAATTCAACACACATCCTTCTCTTGGGATTATAAAGGTATTGTAAAAAGAAATTTTGAAAAAGCACACTCAATAAGCTAGAAATAAGCAAAACACAATTTCACTAAATGACAAAATAGTCGGGTTAGAGATTTAAGGCGTTTCAAGAGCTGATTCTTTTTGCAAAAGGTGACAAATAAGAAAACTAAGAAGATTCAACATAGAAAATCCCAAAAATCCAAGTAGGATAAGCTGTAGAAACCAATAAGCTGGCTGAAAAAGCCAAATAAGTTGGTTTTCTAGAAAAACCTTAACCAAATAAGCTGAAACCTTCCAGATTTGATATTAAGCTGAGAAAAATAACACCTATTACAAAAACTAAGTTGTTACACGTACCAATAAGCAGAACTGAAAAATAAGCCAATATGAGCTTATTTGACCAAAAGTCAAAGTGCACAAAATGTTTCCAAACTTCCATGACTTGTTTATGAGCTTGTTATAAGAATTTTTTGTGAAGGATTCAAGGATGAATCCCTTGAATCAAGCTATCCAGTTGGCTAACTTGATTTTAGTTTTGGAAAATATAAGCCTATAAGCCAGTTAGCTTATGAGCTTTCAAATAAGCAAACCAAATAGCAAGATAAGTTCACAGCAGCAAAATAACAAGTATCAAGCAATAGAAAGTAGGGTAAACACTAGATAATCAAATGCAAGTCCAAATCAAGTGGTCACTTTTGCTGATGCAAATGACCACATCAACCAACTTCTATAAGCTATAACTTTCACAATAAGCCACCAAATTACACAAACAAATATTGTAGAGATGCACACCAACAAAAACTACTCCTAAACCAAAAATCAGACCCTGAGTCCAACAAACAAAGATTTTATGGCTTAGATGTGTTTGACCAATTTCAAACCACTTTTGACTGATTTTTCCAAAACTTGTTCAAAACTATTCCACACCTTGTGGAACTTAACCAGTGACCAAAACAACTTCCAAAAAACACTTGTTTAGGGTAAACCAACCCTAAGAACCAAGGGCATAAGGCCAAAAGGCCTTTTGATCCAAAATTTCCTAAACAGCCTTGTTTTAGTACTTTTTTAAAGAAACTTTTTTTTCCAAATAACCTATTGATTTTATGCTTCAAACATCTCAACTAGGTGACAACTAACAGGTTTAAACAATAAAACTCCTAACACAAACACAAGAACACAGAATCATATAGCAACTTCACTTAACAGATTTTAACAAAAAATTTTAAAGAGAAAAGTAAGAAGGATTGAACCTCTTCCCCACAACTTCCTAGGGGAAGTTAGCGAAGCTCCCTAGAGTGGGGATCAACAGCTAGATCTCACCTAGGGTGTCTTGAACAAGAAATGAGTATAAGCCTTGACTGATGGTTCAATAGCCGTGCCACAAGGCTTGGATCTTCAACACAAGCAACAAACAATCCAACTAAAGGTTGATAAAATTTCACAAGCTTGGTGTCAACAAGCTTGCAAGAGCTTCTAGCTTTTGGTTGGGGTTAGAAAAGGTAAAATAGCAAAACAGAAACCCTAGAGTTTGAAAACTTTCAACCTTGAAAACCTTTTCAAATCTAAACGTGGCTTAACCAAACCACAAAAACACTTTCAAAACACTAAATGGAACTCAGAATTTGCCTCTCCTTAACAACTTCAAACAACAAAAAGGAATTACACTTTCAAATTTAGAAAACACCAACTTTTATTACTTTGAAAGAAAATTACAAGAGATAAAGCAAAAACTGGAACAAGGGACTCTCACATGTATAGGTCTCCTTATATAGAGGTACATAGAAGGAACTAGAAGCTTAAAATTCAGAAACCCTAGCTCTAAAATCTCAGAATTGCCCTTCAGTGCGTTTGCTATGAATGAGCTGTCCAAATTGATCTTGGTCGTTCATTTTACCTTAGGGACCAAGTAGTGCATGTGGATTGTTGATCTTGCCACGTGGGATGGCTTGGTGAGGAAGTTGTGATTTGATAGGTGGACAACTTGAATGGTGGGGTCCATTGGTTGATGGGATTGTTGATGTGAGTGTGTGGGATGAAGCGTGGGAGGGTGAATTAGTTGTGGGTTAGGGTAATTTAGATTTACCATTTGTTTTAAGTGGGGTTGTTACTGGGGAGGATGAAGGTGAATAGTAGTAATTTTGATCCGAAAAAAGTGGGGAGGAGTTGTTTGGCGCGTGTTTGTGTGTTTGAAAGTTTGGTGCACAGCTTTGGTCCCTATACTTTGGCAAAAACTTTATAACAAGTCTTTTCAGCCTTAAAAAAGTATCCCCTTTGTTATTAAAGTTCTACTTTTCACACTTTTGCCCCAAAACTTTATAACAAGGATTTCAAGGACTTGTTTTGCATATTTCTTGATATTTGAAGGGCTGATCTTATACATTCTTGATCTTTGAAGGTCTTCTTTGTATGTTTGACATTGAGGAGGACCATTATTGACAAATCTTCATTTTAGGGACTAAACTTACAAATTCTTCAAATTTGAGGGACCTTTTTGTAATTTTGACAAACTTAAGGGACCAAACTTGTAATTATGAATATACAAGGGTATTAAGTGTCATTTCTTCTTTGATGAGGGATCTTTCTTGAACATCTTCGATACTTCAAGGACTTTATTCTTTGAAAATCACAACTAGGGCCCGGTTTATTGTGCGACTTCATTTCTCGTGTTCATTTTTCCTTGTTTCTTGTGATCTTTTGTCTTTTTCACGATATCTATACCTAAAATACACAAGTAACAAACACAAGCATAATATATGGTATTTTTATGACATTTTATGCATTTAAATCCCAAAAAAGAGCGGTGAGATCATGTATAAATGCCATCTTTTCAATCTGCGAAGTGCTTTCCCACAAAACTATACGTGGCAGAAGAAGTGCGACAAGAGCCCTGTTTCACTCGCAAGGGCCAAACAGAAACAGGGGATCCTTGGAAGAATTCATTAACGCTTCAAGAGCGAATGCAATTACCTCAGACTAAAAATTTCTGGTTTCATGGTTGGAATAGTCAATCAGGACCTGATAAGGAAGCTAAATGATAGGACTCCCGCAAATTTTGATGAGCTAATGCGACGAGTCAGATCCTTTATACAAGGAGAAGTAGCAGCTACTGACAGTAGTTCACCCCCTTAAGACGCCTAGAGAAATAATATTATCATAAGGTGAGAACTTCTCGAAACCCCCACAAATGACCACTCTGGTGGAGAGACACACATGCAATAGGCACTACGAATACCACGGCTAAAAGGGACATGGAATGGACGAATGTATCTAACTCAAAAGCCACATTGAAAGCTTGGTAAAATCGGGCAAGTTAAGCCATCTTGTCAAATAGGGGGTTAAACCCGAGTATAAGAAATAAAAGCTAAAGGATAAGCCCACAATAATTTATACGGTATAATCATGGCAGCGTAGAACCGAACAATATAAATTAGCCAAAATTTTTCTCGTGGAACAGAAATTTCATTCCCACCTTTTAACGCAAGCAACATTGCCGAAGGATCTCTGACGATAGAGGTAAACACAGGGGACCACGTTGTTTGCCGCATGTATATTGAGGGAGTCTCTTCAGCAGAAATACTATATGAGCATTCCTTCTCAAGACTACGGCCGGAAGTCAGAAACTATCTGCTTCTAGCCAAGTCGCCACTAACCGGTTTTAACGGAGAAGTAATCTGGTTACTCGGTCAACTACGCTTGCTAGTGACAGTCAGAGATGATGACCATACGAATACTGTTTGGATGAACTTCCTGGTGATACGTTCACCATCGCAATACAATGGCATCATCGAAGGACCAAGAATTCTAGCAATGCGAGATGTGTCATCCAGGCCCACGGAATGCTTAAGTTTCCTGTAGAAGGCGGTGCTGTCACAATCTTTAACAGTGTACTCCTGCAGATAGAATGTAACACAATAAGAGATCCTCCTCAACCGGTGGTGGAGACAAATGTGCCATCACCACTAAATCTAAAAGTGGTAATTCACCCAGGCTTTCTGGAACAAGAGGTTATGATTAGAGGAACACTATCCCACCAAGGGAGATCGGCTATGTGTACTCTTTTCAAAAGAAACATGGACATCTTTGCATGGGAACCAAAAGACATGATGGGGGTGCCACGGTCAATCGTAGAACAAAAGCTGCAAATTCGCGAGGGATATCCTCGGGTTAGGCAAAAGAAGCGCGAGAAAGCCCCTGAATGCAGCCAAGCGATACAAGAGGAGGTCAAGAAACTAGTATACGCAGGCATCCTTGTCAACCTTAAAAGTGTTTAATACATCACGGGGTTGAGAGAAAATGGGAACCTTAAGCTGGGCTAGGCTAGGCTTCATAGAATAGTCAAGTTTGATGTCAGCGCCCTCAGCCTATGTCTCTCGAGGTTTAATCCCTCTATTACCGTGCTAATTGGCAGCTCCTGATCTGCCTTCCCGACCCCAATGGATGGAAGCGTGTACTATTTATTTTGCTTCATCGTGGTCTCTATTTTCTCTTGAGCAAGAGGGTCGTAGAAGGGGATATGGTCAAGACCCTTCTATAAGAGCTTCTCCCTATCTACGTGTTCCATGGCCGAACTCTCACCAGTAGCCATGGACGCGATCACGCCCTATGCGAACACATCCCTAATGTTTTCTGCCTTTAAGGCTCCCATAGCGGCAAGTCGAAGACCATGACAGATCAACCAACATTTCTCAGCCACGATAGACATCAAGCGGGGTACAAGTCTTCATCATATTCAATACTAGGGCGCTATAACCCGCTGTCTTAATTGTCCAACTTTCTCTGCATGTCTGCACCAAACGAGTCTATATCGTTGAAGAGCTTATCCTTGCCACCCTTGAGATTTTTCATGGCCCATTGGTTGCTTGAGTGCAGCTGCTCTAACTTGGCGCGCTCTTGGGCTACAAGGAGATGACGAATTGTTTTCCCCAGTCAAGGAATGAATAATTGCAACATCCAGTTGAGCTCTTTTTTTGGGTAAAGGGGACTCACCCCGGTAAAATATATTCATTCCCCAAAAAATGATGAAGTACAGTGGAATGTGACTGAATGTCACATTAACCTCCAACTCTTGCTTCCTCAGTTGCTCACTTCATTCGTGCTTGGGCCAGTTCTACGTTTCTTTCTTCAAGGGCTTGGGCATAGCGGGCTTCGGTGAACTTGGCTTGATTAATAAGTTCCGCAAAACGTTTTTTTAAGCGTGACACAATATTTACATTGTTCTCAACAACATAGTTTACTTCATCCATCAGTGCCGCATCGGTAAGGCTATCAAGAAATTGTACCCGTCCAAGTAGGGGCGAGGTTGTCCAGAAAGCTTTGACAGTCAAAAGCTCCAAATAAGTCAAAAGATCCGGGCACACACCAATTGGGACAAAAATATCATCCCCAGCAACAACGCCTCCTTTTGTAGTCGACGTAGGCTTCTTGGTATTAAGAGTGACCACCACCAGGCTGGGAGTGGCAGTCACTGCCGGACTGGGTCTCTCAGTGTCATAGTTGCGTATGGGAAGGTACACTTAGTTTCTATGGCATATAATTTGAAGTTAATAATAGATTATGGAGGATGCTGTTACCTTTGTCTAAAGTCCTCTGGTGGAGTCTTGGGGGAGAGTCAACGAGTTCTCTTCCACGTCCTTCTCAAACATGCAAGGAGGAATGGATTTCCTTTTTGTGATCACGGGTGCGACGACGGACGGTTGGCCAGTCTTGACCCGTGCGGACTTCTTTGAAGATTCAGGTGTCTCTCTGCGCCTCTTCCGAGATAGGTGAGAGCTTGCCTCCTCATTTTCATCATATTATTCCATTACGACACTTCATATATTTTTGGGAGTCGAGATTGATGCTGCTATCTTCCTCTTGTGGGTGCGGCTGTCCCCCTCATAGTACACTTTGAATGGGGACAGAGTTGGGGAGTCCCCACACTTGTGATGATGTTGATCCTTGCACTTCTATGCCTAGTGTGCGTCCAGATGTGGCTACACTTACAGGGTCTTCGCCCTCCTCCAATGGTCAAGGTTGTATGGTGATTGTCTTTGGTTGGCGGCTCCTCACAATTTTCAAACTATCCATTTATGTAAACAAAGATATACAATACAATTTAGTTTAAAATAAGGTATTGAAGTACTTACAGGCAAATAAATACAGAAATATGGTCATTAACCAGGCCTTCATTGTCATAAAACTGTGTGACCTCTTCCTCACGCGCCGTTGACGCGTGACTTAGCCCAATGCAATATAAGAGCACCTCGGGGTATGGTTGGATAAGGATGTGATTGGCGTTTATTACCTCCTCCTTGTCCTCATTGTACGTGTCACGACAGGTTTCACATCTCTCCACAAAGTCTCTTGGGTCACAAAATCAAATTTAAAGGAGAATATGATGCTCTTAATCCAGAAAAACTTAGTATTCCAGCTTTTGAGCGAGTCTAGTTTTTCTTCGTAGCACTGTAAATGGCCGACACATTAGGAAAATGATACCCATTCGTTCGCCCACGAAGGCGTATAGAAGGCACTAAATAGGTTTATTATGGGGTTTACTCCTAGGACGTGACAATTTATTTCAAAATTTGATATCTTGGCTGCACCAATACAGTGCAGCCGGGATAGGTGTATCTGGTGGTAAGCCAAAACATTGACAAGAAGTCGGGACAGTGGAATATGGTTGTTTGCAAATTCAAAGAACTTGGTGTAAACCCCTACTTTCCCGGCTGGGAAGCTTCCTATGTGCGCTCGGGGTGCAGGGACTTTTGGGTGTAGACTCATGAGAATATAATACTCAAATATGAACTAAAGCAATTCTTGCTCACTGATACGGGAAATAATCTCGTGTAGCTGTTTCACCATTTTGACTTAAAGATAACAAATGGAGTCGCAGTGAAATTACCTTTTCTACTGATTGATTCGCGCTAGAGATGAAGGTTTGTTAATGGCGGCTAGATAGTTTTTACAGTGTGAACACAATGAAAAGAAGATATAGGTATATATAACACTAGGGTTACTATTCACCGGAAAGGATGATTGCCAGGTATTTCCCACATCACATTAGATGGTGGAAGATGAATCGCCTAGCTGACGTGTCAAACACTTTTTACAGTTTCCAAGCTAGTGGCTGATAGGGGAAGTATGTATAAGTCTTGCCAATAAAATTTAAAACTTCTTGGCTACACTACTTTTTTGTCACCAATTCAGTTACAAGTGCGACTGTATTTGCTTTATAGTCTAGCAGTCACGACACTCCCTAACACTACTCGACTAGGAGGACATGATGACGTATAGTCCCTAGTCGGGCTATAAGCCCGACCCACGGGTACTACCGGTATCCTATCCATTACGGATGGGTTGTGATAGACAATGTCGAAGCCCACGAGGCCCATTAAGTCGCTGTCACACCCGACTTTGTAAGAACCGCACTCTGTCCGTACGTGGACAGGGTCAAACAGAATCTTAGTCTAATTTGGATTATGATTCACCTAAGTTAAGAGGATATACACTCTCCTTATATACGTGATAAGGAGCTTGTTGTATATGGTAATTTTCTCTTACTTAGGCCTGATGTGCTCCGTTGGTGGTTATGTTAATGAAACAATTCGTTCAAGAACACAATTCCAACAAAGAAATAAACGAAGCCAAAAACTTGATATGCGTTCTTTCCACACTAGGTTTTAAATTTATAAACAAGAATTATCGATATTAATTAGGAATATAAATTCAGGCAAGTATACCCTAGTCATGTTGCAATTAGGTTGGTAAGTCAAGGTCGTCCCATGTGACTTGGTTATACTCAAGTGTTATTTGTTTGTAACAATGGTGGTTATGATTGTCACGATCAAACCACCATGAGAATCATTTTAAGGCACAAACACACAAAGAACATACATGTATGGTCAAATGATCACATGGACATTAGGATGATTAGTTTGGAAAACATATTATAGGTAATCCTTTCGACCTATAGAACCAATAATAAGACACTAGTGATTTATTAATCAAATATACATAAGTCTCAATCAAGTGGTCACTCATGAGCCTTATGCCTAAACCAATAACAATAAGAATCCTTTCGACCCATAGACTTGGTATTATCAATTTGATAACTTCTATTTACTTGAAAGATGATTAGAACAATATATTCAAAAGACTCCTTGTGACAACCGTGGTTTTGAGGTTCGTCACTTGGTCTTACTTTTAGGTTATTTTATGTGTGACTACTTGATTTTTGTGCTTACGTGTTTATTTTGTGTGAACGAGGTTGGTGTGATTATCGTTTATGAGTATAGAGTACTCATAAGTAAATCGAGGAACGGTTAATTCATGTTCATGAGATCACAATTAGTGACTATGAAATGAAATGGTGATATTTTGGTGGTTACGTATACGTATATGTATTATAGTAATAATGTGTTTTTTTAGGATTTACGGTTTAGCATTTAGAGGTCTCGGAAGAGGTAATTAGTCATATGAATATTTTTCGGGATGGTTTAAGTCATTTAGGACTTAAATATAAAGTTTATTTCAAAATTTGAGATTTTTTATAAAAGTGTATATTTTACGACTTTTACGGTAAAATGCGTAAATTTGACTAGTTTTACGGTTTTGAGGTTTTGGAGGCTTTAGGAGCTGAAATAAATTAAGCAAAATTAAGGTAATATTATTATTACATATATTAATAATAAAAATAAATAAAAAAACGAATTTTAGGGGTGTTAGGTCGGTTTGGGAAAAAAAAGAAAAAGAGGAAAAAAAGGAAACAAGTGTTATAATTGGACTAGGATTCTTGTGTACACTATATAATGTTTTACTAAACAAAAAAATAAAAACATAAATCCCTGGAGCTAATAAAATTCGTGGGTTTCACTAAAAAAAAGTTAGGGTTCTTCATAATTTTGGGGGTTTTTCATCTTTCATTAATCATAAGGTAAAACCTTCAAATCCCTTTTAAATTTAATTGTTTTAATGATTTCTTAATCATTCTTATGATGTATTAGGGTTAGGGTTTATATAAAATCAGTAAATTAATGATGTTATAATCATAATATGATGATCATATAATCTAGGGCTTGTATTAGATGGGGTTATGGGTAATTAATTAGTTCAATTTGTTTAAAACCCGTTTTTAAAAACTGGGCAGATTTTGAGTCAATTGTTTTGATCATATCGGGAGTTCTATAAACTCTTATTTAACGATCCAAGTACCCCTGGAAAGATATTTGAAGTGGCTTTCCAATTCAAGAAACGAGAACTAAATTGGAGGTCGGGAAGTGGGTCAAAAACAGGTTACAACATTCGGAGGTCAAAACAGTTTTGAATTCAGCCTGTTTTCTTTTTAAGTTTTGGGTTGTTTGGGACACTTAGGGTTGCATTGGGATCTTCTCACGAATGTGAGAGATGGTTTATATATTGTAGTTAATATATGCACTTGGGCTAAGGTGTTGGTTTAGGGTAAGACCCATTAATGGTAACAAACTTTTAGTACGTTTAAAATCAGGAAATCTGGAATGACAAAAGTAGATACATATATATATCTGGGCCTTAACAGTAGCTTTAAGGTTAGGGAAAGTGGGAGGTGTTAGCCAACATATGTAAGGGTATGAATATTCCTTTTACAGAAACCATGGGTAGGTTTAAGTGGGCGTTTGACCTAAAGTTTTGAGACCTAAAACTGGGACTGTTTTGGGTAAAATACGAACGGGTTAGTTATTAAACTTAACCAAGTTAAGGACTTGTTAAGGAAGGGTATTGGGGTAATTAGAGCTTATTAATGAGGTATATATGTGAGAATATGCTAGAAGTCCATCATAGGTTAATGAGCCATCTTAGTGATTGGTTCGTTTATTGATTTCGTGTTTTTGGTTTGTTAGCTTGTTGCTAGTGCAAGGACGTGTGAAGGAGCTATCAGGTGAGTTTCATAGTCCCATGTTTCCTATTGATTTTGACTTCCAGATGGGATGGAAGAGACACTGTGTTGAGTTATTTTCTAAATTGATGTTGTGAATGTGTTTGTGATTTGAGATGGACTTGTGTGTACATTATGTGATTAACTGCTATGTGATTTTTGATTGTGTGTGATTTGGATTGGGGGACACGTGCCGTCTCAGTTATTGTGGTTTGACAAGGTAGTGGCCTTGTGGTTTGACAAGGTAGTGGCCTTGTGGTTTGACAAGGTAGTGGCCTTGTGGTTTGACAAGGTAGTGGCCTTGTGGTTTGCCAAGGTAGTGGCCTTGGGATAGGTACATAGTGTGATCATCTAAGGTACCATGATGTTGTTTGGCAAGGTAGGAGCCTTGGATTGGTTTGGTATGATTGGTCTTGATTGATAGTTGTTAATACATAATTGTAACACGTTGTCCATATGTTCTTTTGTTGATGATTGTTATTCACAGCTTGTAACTGATTTAGCGTTGGAGTCTAAACCTATGACTCTCACCAACTTTATGTTGACGTGTTTTAGTGTCTCTTTCAGGTGATACTATGGTTAAGCATGAGAAAATAAGTGGCTAGGATGGGAGAAGCATAGGATTGCATGTAGAAGGAGAATCCCCGTTTCCTTCTTAGTTTTATTTGATTGTTCTTTTAATAAGTGATACTGTGGCACCCATTTGTTTGTTGGTATGTTATTTGTTGTCTTGGGTAAGAAGTAGGACTGTTACTTACTTACCTAGACCCTTTGCATTTGTTGAGATATTGTCATGACCTTCGTGTCACCATTTTTATGACATTTCTTATTTCATATAGTTGTCTCTATAGACACGCCATGTTGTGATGATATCCATACGTCGCGCCTCATGTTCCGCCATGGTGGGGTGTGACAGAATGGTAATCAGAGACAATGGTTATTGAGAATTAGGTTGCCTAGTCGCGTAGCCTAGTCTATAACTTAAGGGTCCCTGCATATAGGCGTCATAGGAGTATGTGTGCATTTATTATAATTGATGTGTTTGGATGTTATTTATTGTGATGTTTTGACTAGTATGAATTGAACCGTAGTATGTTCATACTTAGTCACATGTTATTTTCTTTTCGGGTTTATGACTAGTGCGGGTTGAACCATAATCGTCCACGCTAGTCACTGTTGTATTTTGCTTCAATTGTACAATATAGTACATAATTTAGTACAAGGTAGTTTCTATCTTTTATCGAGTTATTTTACATACCTGAGGTATGTTACTTTTCTATCTTTTATCGAGTTATTTTACATACCTGAGGTATGTTACTTTTCTTTTGATGTTTAAGTCATGTTCCCTAAGAATCGTGTGGTGGTTCGAGCTACTAGGAGTACACGGGTAGGAAGGATTTTAAGCTGTTTCCACTCTTACGGGCGACATGACTTATAACTGATTATGTTTTCGTTTTGGATTTAGTCTATGCTGTTTTAGCTAGACTATGGATTTTTGTATTCCAAGAGTATTACTATGTTATTTTAATAGATGGTGTTTTTGACCTTATTGTTTATGTGGTTATGAGCTTATGTGAGTAGATGGATTTATGTGTTATATGTTGTATTGATTCTTATAAGTGTCATCATAAGAGGGAGTGCATTGGGGAAAGGGTAATTGTATAAGTATGGTGGCCAACATAGTTATACAAGTACCACAACTTCAATGGGTTCTCAAGTATGATTTCATGAAAGAGGGTTAGTACATGCTTGTATATGGTGAGATGTAGAATTTGGGTATACGTATTATATATGAGTTTATGTAATGGCTGCCTATGATATGGCTATTGTTCTTTTTGTGTTATATGTTTTGGATTATAGTTGTGTTGTGTGATTATGGGGTCACACGATATGGTTTGGTTTTGGAGGTGGGTTTATGTTTTGTTGTGGCACGATGAGATGGTGATTACTCGTATGGAAAAACGAGCGTATAAAGCAATTGATTGACTTGACATGTATGATAACGGGTATGTTTGGGAGATTCGATAGGTATATATATGCGGATGTATATATACTACTACGTGTTAGGTTATGGTATATGGTCGTTCACTAGTTATTATAACTTGAACGTACCTTGTGTTTGTCGTGTTTTATGGTGCTGGAGTTTGTTGGAGTTCCAACGACGTTTTGAATCTTTTGAAGTGTGTCTTGTAGCGTATTCTTTGAGTTTCGTATTTCACGTGTACGTTTTAAAATGGTGTTTTTGGTTTCAAGTCTATTGAAATAACTTGGGATTTCTTTTGTGATAATGAAATCTTTTGTGTTGGGTCTTGCATTTCTTGTGGTCGGTATATATCGAGTTAGATGGTTGGTTGTGTTCGGTAAAATAAGGGTAAGGTGTTGGAGTCGTGTTTGAAACAAGATGTAACATAAGACTTCTTTTTAATCAACACTTATATATTTCAAATTCTAAAGGACTTTCTTTAAAATAAAGCGAAGTAAAATTTCTTTCTACTTACATAGTTTATATAATTGGGTTTAGCCGATTCACGTCATTTATAATTATTAATACAAGGTTAAATTGAGTTTATAAAGGTTACACATACAATTATATCTGTCATTTAAAAGGATTACATTAATCATTAAGTTTATTCTTTAGTTTTTTTTAAAACAACTAGTATAAAACTGATTTGGTCATAACTTGTTCGTTTTTAGAGCTTTTTGAGTGATTCAAAAGCCAAAAATTATGTACTCGGAACGTACTTTTCAAATATTCAGAATGTATAGTCATGGGAGGTTAGAATCTTGGCCGAAATTATTGTGCAAGTGTCGGGTTAGAGGTTGAGTTTGAATAGTAGTTTTTTTTTATATGGGATGCACGGGATACCTTGTTTTTAAGTTGAGTTTTGAGTTCGTCAAGAGGGTTGTTTGTAGATTGTTTGAGTCACATGGATGTGGGAGGCAATAGTAAATAAAAAAAAAGATATATATTCTTTTGGAAAAATCGATCTTTTGCACGGTTTAAATAATATGTCGCGGGGCGTAATATGTATGGTTGCCATTGGGTGTTTCTTGGATTATTTTTCGTTGTCATGGGTCATTTTGAATTGATACACGTACTGGGTTTGAATTTTCTTTTGAGTCTCGTGGTTTTGACTTGTTTTAACTGGTGCACGTGAAATGTCTTTAGTTATCCGTGGGTTTGATTCGTTGATCGTATCTGGTGGATTCAGGATGTAGTTTTGGTTACGTATTGTTCGGGAGCGTTGAAGTAATCGTATGAAAGACTTGGTCGCGCCTACACGCTTAAGTAGGTGACCATGAGAGAACGGTCGGAATGCCCTTAGTGGGGAGGAAAGAAGTTCGTAGACGAACTAAAGTGGTCATGAGGTCTCTTAGGAGTGTCAAGGGAGATGAATAGAGGTTTGCAGAATGTATGGTTATTGGTACAAGTAACGCGCCATAGAGAGTGTTGGGAGGGGATATTGTTCGTAAGGCATGTATGCTTTCTGAAAATTTCCTGAAACTTAGTAGGTTTGCCTATTACTTTGAGGTAGAACCATGAATAGAGCAAGTAGGAGAGGTGAGAAGAGTTGTAGTTAGTGCCTTTCCAAGGCAAATCGTTGATGGAGTGATTTAAAAACAAGAGCTGTTAGAAATTGCAAGAAATTTATTCGTATTGCCGCTAAGAGAGGGTGTGAGGAGGACATAGTTGAAATTGCTAAGGATGTTGTATGAACGCTTTGGGTTTACGGTTATGCATTTGGCTTCGCCAAAGCACTAGCGGTTCTCATGGAGTCAATGAACCGAGTGTGCATGAACGTATGTAAACGAGTTGTCATCGGGAGTATCGACGACATCTTGATCTACTCAAATCTAAGAAGGGGAGTGAGGCGAATTATGTGTCGGTTTTGGAGTGGAGTTAAACGTGAGATTTTCAAGTGTGAGTTTTAGGATTAAGTTGGCCAGGACTAGTAGTCAGAGATGATGGCATATCGTGGAACCAGCAAGGGGCGAAGTGAAGAAGGACGAGGAAGCATTTTGGAGGCTGAAGAGGTGGATTCAATGATGAGCAGATCTTGGCATTATCGGAAGGACTGGATGAATTCGCGAAGCATGACGACACGTGGAGCAAGGATTTGGATGTGTACGAGAACGACAAAGAAAGGCGATTGCTTATACGTTGCAGAACTGAAGACTTGGAAGAACTAGATAAGACTTAGTTAGTGGAGCTGGATTGTTATATCTGCCTAGAATGCTAGAGGCATTTGGTGTACGAGACGTGGAGAATGATCTATACGGATCATGAACATCTCCAACACATATTTAATCATCTTGATTGAACATTTGGCAAAGGTGATGGGTGGAGTTAATTGATGGAAGAAAATTGCAAGGCCAAGTACCATCTGGGAAAGGAAAGCATGGTTGATGAGACATGGAATAAGAAGAATGAAGTGAAGCTAAGACGAACTTGAACTATAGGGATGACGTATTAGGGCGGCTTGGATGAAAGATGTAGGTTGCACGAGTTGAGTTGTCTAAAGCAGAGAACGCGTCAACATGTATGTTGCGTGGCTTGGACAATCATATGGAGAAAAGGACGTAGACTATACTTCCTACATAGATAGGAGTAGCTTAGAAAGGGGCGATGTAAGGACGAAGTTGGTGGAAGGGATACATAATGCGTTGGACGATTAAGTACGATGAGAGTTGGGTGATAGTCGATAGACTTACTAATTCATCACCTATTTCCAGAGGAATGAGAAGTCACGTAGTTGGGAAGTTGGAAGAACTAATGGATCTATGAAAAACCGTCGTAGGTCACTTTGTAAGGAAATTGGAATTTTTAAGTAGTTTGGAGTACGGACTGAAGGGAGTTGATGAACATGATTGGATATGAGTATATCCAGCTAACTGGGAAAAGGATAGACAAGTGAGATATTTGTACAACCTTAGGAGTTATACTGAGGGCATGGGTGATTGGTTTAGAGGGAGTTAGAAAACTCTTTAGCGATGGCTGAGTTTTCATATAACGATAGTTATCATACTAGAAGTCGATAAATGCCATTTGAGGCACTATGTGAAAGGATAGGGTGAGATGTCCCCATTATGGACTAGAAATGATAAAAGAGGCTACTAATGTGGTAGTGATGTTTGTGGAAAGGATGAGTGCAACAAGGGATGCTATATATAAAGGAGGAAACCACTAGAGTTAGTGACAAAGTTATGTATGAAGTTTCACCCATAGTAACGGGTGGTATGATTTGGTAAAATGGAAGAGTTAATGTAGAGTTTTGTAGGTCCATTTATGATCTTTGGAAAGATCGGACCAGTAGATTATGGGTATAGAATTACCTGGGGGAAATGAGATGTATACATGATACATTTCATGTATTGGGGTTGGTAAATGTTGTTTGAGGATGCATATTTGCATGTCCGGTTATTCGGGTTTTGTGCTAATAAGAGTCTTTGTTTTATCGAAGAGTCATTTGCGAGATTTATTGACTGTGAGGTCAAGAGTTTGGCAATGGGTTTAATTATTTTTGGTTTGTACATGTGGTATCTTGAAACTTGAACTAAAGTTCACGTGGAAATGAGAGGAGTTCATTTAGAAAAAGTATCCTCGTGTGATTTGTTGTCTGTGTGTTGATCCTAAGGAGTAAATCTCGGGACGAGATTTCTATTAGGAGGGAGTGATATGACAACCGTAGTTTTGAGGTTCGTCACTTGGTCTTACTTTTAGGTTATTTTATGTGTGACTACTTGATTTTTGTGCTTACGTGTTTATTTTGTGTGAACGAGGTTGGTGTGATTATCGTTTATGAGTATAGAGTACTCATAAGTAAATCGAGGAACGGTTAATTCATGTTCATGATATCACAATTAGTGACTATGAAATGAAATGGTGATATTTTGGTGGTTACGTATACGTATAAGTATTATAGTAATAGTGTATTTTTTTAGGATTTACGGTTTAGCATTTAGAGGTCTCGGAAGAGGTAATTAGTCATATGAATATTTTTCGGGATGGTTTTAAGTCATTTAGGACTTAAATATAAAGTTTATTTCAAAATTTGAGATTTTTTATAAAAGTGTATATTTTACGACTTTTACGGTAAAACGCGTAAATTTGACTAGTTTTACCGTTTTGAGGTTTTGGAGGCTTTAGGAGCTGAAATAAATTAAGAAAAATTAAGGTAATATTATTATTACATATATTAATAATAAAAATAAATAAAAAACGAATTTTAGGGGTGTTAGGTCGGTTTGGGAAAAAAAAGAAAAAGAGGGAAAAAAAAGGAAACAAGTGTTATAATTGGACTAGGATTCTTGTGTACACTATATAATGTTTTACTAAACAAAAAAATAAAAACATAAATCCTTGGGGCTAATAAAATTCGTGGGTTTCACTAAAAAAAAGTTAGGGTTCTTCATAATTTTGGATGTTTTTCGTCTTTCATTAATCATAAGGTAAAACCTTCAAATCCTTTTTTAATTTAATTGTTTTAATGATTTCTTAATCATTCTTATGATGGATTAGGGTTAGGGTTTATATAAAATCAGTAAATTAATGATGTTATAATCATAATATGATGATCATATAATCTAGGGCTTGTATTAGATGGGGTTATGGGTAATTAATTAGTTCAATTTGTTTAAAACCCGTTTTTAAAAACTGGGCAGATTTTGACTCAATTGTTTTGATCATATCGGGAGTTCTATAAACTATTATTTAACGATCCAAGTACCCCTGGAAAGCTATTTGAAGTGGCTTTCCAATGCAAGAAACTAGAACTAAATTGGAGGTCGGGAAGTGGGTCAAAAACAGGTTACAACAGTCGGAGGTCAAAACAGTTTTGAATTCAGCCTGTTTTCTTTTTAAGTTTTGGGTTGTTTGGGGCACTTAGGGTTGCATTGGGATCTTCTCACGAACGTGAGAGATGTTTTATATATTGTAGTTAATATCTTCACTTGGGCTATGGTGGTGGTTTAGGGTAAGACCCATTAATGGTAACAAACGTTTAGTACGTTTAAAATCAGGAAATCTGGAATGACAAAATTAGATATATATATCGGGGCCTTAACAGTAGCTTTAAGGTTAGGGCAAGTGGGAGGTGTTAGCCAACATATGTAAGGGTATGAATATTCCTTTTACAGAAACCATGGGTAGGTTTAAGTGGGCGTTTGACCTAAAGTTTTGAGACCTAAAACTGGGACTGTTTTGGGTAAAATACGAACGGGTTAGTTATTAAACATAACCAAGTTAAGGACTTGTTAAGGAAGGGTATTGGGGTAACTAGAGCTTATTAATGAGGTATATATGTGAGAATATGCTAGAAGTCCATCATAGGTTAATGAGCCATCTTAGTGATTGGTTCGTTTATTGATTTCGTGTTTTTGGTTTGTTAGCTTGTTGCTAGTGCAAGGACGTGTGAAGGAGCTATCAGGTGAGTTTCATAGTCCCATGTTTTCTATTGATTTTGACTTCCAGATGGGATGGAAGAGACACTGTGTTGAGTTATTTTCTAAATTGATGTTGTGAATGTGTTTGTGATTTAAGATGGACTTGTGTGTACATTATGTGATTAACTGCTATGTGATTTTTGATTGTGTGTGATTTGAATTGGGGGACACGTTCCGTCTCAGTTATTGTGGTTTGACAAGGTAGTGGCCTTGTGGTTTGACAAGGTAGTGGCCTTGTGGTTTGACAAGGTAGTGGCCTTGTGATTTGACAAGGTAGTGGCCTTGTGGTTTGCCAAGGTAGTGACCTTGGGATAGGTACATAGTGTGATCATCTAAGGTACCATGATGTTGTTTGGCAAGGTAGGAGCCTTGGATTGGTTTGGTATGATTGGTCTTGATTGATAGTTGTTAATACATAATTGTAACACATTGTCCATATGTTCTTTTGTTGATGATTGTTATTCACAGCTTGTAACTGATTTAGCGTTGCAGTCTAAACCTATGACTCTCACCAACTTTATGTTGACGTGTTTTAGTGTCTCTTTCAGGTGATACTATGGTTAAGCATGAGAAAATAAGTGGCTAGGATGGGAGAAGCATAGGATTGCATGTAGAAGGAGAATCCCCGTTTCCTTCTTAGTTTTATTTGATTGTTCTTTTAATAAGTGATACTGTGGCACGCATTTGTTTGTTGGTATGTTATTTGTTGTCTTGGGTAAGAAGTAGGACTGTTACTTACTTACCTAGACCCCTTGCATTTGTTGAGATATTGTCATGACCTTCGTGTCACCATTTTTATGACATTTCTTATTTCATATAGTTGTCTCTATAGACACGCCATGTTGTGATGATATCCATACGTCGCGCCCCATGTTCCGCCATGGTGGGGTGTGACACTCCTTTCGACCTATAATCTAGATTAAACCTTTACTTGTTATGTTTATTAATTTTCTTGCACAATCTTCACAAGCACAAGACCAAATCATTTGTCGATTAATGAACTGAAATCAACCATATTGAGAAACTTCGACATATAGACTCAACAATAATTAACCAAATTGACAAACAAGAACAAGTTCCAATTCAACTAAATATAATGTTATCACCATAATCCAATGACAAGCACTAATAGAATCCAAACATCCATTTATCACCAGTTTTCATATGATTCACACAAGTATCAAAACATTCACAATATCACAAAACACAAGAATCACCATAACATGAACATAACAACATTGAATAATAAAGAAGAATTTACCAAACATTAGAATCCATAGCAACAAAGTATCCAAACGATTCTAACCAATAGAACAACCAAAATACAATGCATCCTACCCATATCCTTCTTGGACATCAACCTCTTGGTGCGAGTATAGAGCCTTTTGGGGTGTTTGGGAATGAGGATTGTTGGAGATTGAATTGTTTATGGTGGTGTGGTTTTCTTCTATACTTCTTCCATGTCTTATAACATGAACATTGTAACTAATTCCACCCCTCACCACTTGGTGAGGGTGATATCAAAATCACAGAAATATGATGGAGATGGGATTAAGATGATTCAAGGAAAAAGAGATGAGATAAGATAAGATGATAAACACTACCCCATGGGTCTTATTTTTAATTGAATTAACCTTGGCCACCAAGTAGTTTTCTTGGAGCCATAGATGAGTAATGTTCCAGGGGATGGAGTAATGAAGAGCAAATGATCGGTCTTTTGGTGTTATGGAATTTAATTGGAGTGTTTAAGATAACTGGGAAAAGTGGCAGACTTGAGAAATGCTGGTGGCAGAATGAATCCTGCTGGTGGCAACTTGATGTAGTTTTGCCGGCAGCAGAATGATCTTGTCAGTGGCAACTGGGTGTAGTTTTGCTGGTGGCAACTTCAATTCTATTGGTGGCAACTGGGCCAACTTTCCCTTATTTCTTCTTTGGTCCTTTTTCTTTGTTTCTTCCAAACTTTCCAAGACTCTTTATCGTTGTATTATTATCATACGAGAGCTACACTTTCAGATCTCGTTCATTCTTTCATCTACAATACTCGTCTTTTCTTCATTTCTCGTGATGTAACAATTGATGAACCTACAATAGCAAATAAGCTTCATTAAGTATCATATGTTCATACTAATCACATAAATATATGCATAAACACCACAAATACGCTCCTAGAAATATGTTAGAGTTTAGCGTTATCAAGGCCATAAGATTAGGGAAGCCCAACTAAGGTTTCACCAGGTATAAAAGGAACCTCCGAGGTTCCACAATGGCACACTTAAACCCTCACCAATTATCTTAAACCGATTACTTACTCTCACGCTGGATTCTAATCGTGGGATACCTTCCCACGGTAAACCTAACGGTGTCTGTTTTTTTAGTGTGTAGGGTCTTCATACAAGTTCACTTGGTGCAAGAGTCGAAATCTTCAACACCCTAATTATGCTTAATTCGAGTCAAGCGCGATCCATCCAACTTTTGTATCAACATAGAATTTTATAAGAACTAATGATACAATTGAAGAATTCTTCAAGATGAAGAAATGAGAACACCTCCTGCTTGTTATTAACTACGTCAAAATCACTTTACAAACAAGGGCTAACTAACTGTTGGAATCGACACTGATATGAGTAAAATCACTCATATCAAACTCCCCCTTGCTAAGCAATTGCCTTGTCCCCACGCAATGATAAAATAAAACACTACCTACACTTTTATTCAACCTTTTGAATTTTTATTTTGCAAAGACATAATGTATTGCTTTCATTATTTGAAAAATAACTTTTAGGATCACAAAACTCAAATAGATTCATCGTCCTCGACTTTTCACTCTTCCATGCTAAGTGCAAAAACAAGATCATTGTCAATCATAAGCCCCAAAATTAAACCAACTCATACAAGTAATTTGTGTTAAACTCAATCTCCTATTATTCCTAATTGTATCTCTATATTTTATTTGTCATTCACCCAAAGGCTCATTTGACTTTATTTGATATTTATTAGCCCAAAAATGAAGGCAAAAATGGTGTAAACTCAACACTCAAAACCTAACCTCGACTTCAAAAACCGTTGTCACTAAAGAAAGCCCACATCAAGGATAACTTGACACGATTTGAGGGATAAATTCCCGGACCCGAAATTTGGCTAATATGGCTACTTAAAAGCAACAATAAACCTCCAAAGTCATTTATGACCTTATTAATGGAGTTAGCAACAATCACATCATATCTGTAACACCCCCAAATTTACACAATTCAATACAACGGAAGACTCGTTGGTGTTACGGGATAGCACATTACTCACATCATAGACAACGCTTAAAAATCGCATAGTTTAATAATAAAGCATTTCCATTCATAAATATCAAATTTACATAGGTCCCAAGTCATTGTATTTCATACACGTTTTACAAAGCATTTGAATGGAAATTATAATTTAAGTGCGGGCCATGAATTCTTGTTGTCTTCCCGAGAATTACCTTCAAGTACCTGAGATAAAACATGTTAAAAGAAAAGGTCAGCGATAACGCCGAGTGAATTCATATAGTTTAATAAAATCCATCAATATAACATCGGTATAAAATTATTACCGAAAATCATTTTTGTACAAATCATTGTAATAGGCCATAAAATAGCCAAAGACATTTTTATACAAATCTTTATCAAAATCATAATATAGGCTTTCGCCTTCAAAATCATTATACGAACCATTGTCGTTAAAAAAACATCATACAATACATTTTATAACGTTGTATAAGCCAAATAAAAATCGTTATATGAATATGGTTATGTAAAACCAAAACACGAACATAAAATCAATAATAAGACCCCGTATTGCTAGTCAGGCAATTCATTGTAATTCAGTGCGTATAGCAGTATTTCGTTAATTGGATTATTATAAGCCGCATGACATTGTTACCTTACTACAACAAACAACGGGTAGCTAACCCGACAATCATTTGCCCATCTAAATTAGTGTGTCGTCACAATAATCACGCTTGTGTAAATCTTCTCATACATAAATTCGCTTACCAATCAATGTGGCACGACGGGGATCAACCGTCAAGGCGTGAACTGGGGTGATCGTCCCCAAATAATACTATTATATGCATAAGCCTATACCAAACCTGGTAGTTCACAATTCATGCTAATGGTACTTTTAGTGACATAACCTAACTTTAATAATCCATTTCATTTCATTTATTGGGTCATATATTCATTCATCGGGTCATACAATCATTCGGGTCCAAATCAATAAACAAATAATCGGGACAAATGGTGTCCTATTTTATTAAAACTAACATGTTATCTCCCTCGCGGGTTTATAAAACATTTCATAAAAACATTTAAAAGAGTGCGAGGCTATGAACTCACATTGATGTGGGAAGGCGGTTATCGGCAATTCGGATGTACGGTACGTGCTTTAATCACGCAAACCTAGACAAATAATACTCGTCTTAGACTCATGTCCAATGACTTTATAAAAATAACAATTATGTATACATATGATGATTTTATATATACGATGATCAAGTGGGTTTACTGTTGATCCCAAACTTAGATCGATTTAGCTTTATGTATACGAGATTAGATCAAGTAATACACTTAGAGAAACCTTTGTATATGCTTATGATAATCTAAGTGTTATGCGGAATTAACACTTAAACAAGAACACACAATGATATAAACAAACTTTCACTTTGATTAATGATATCAAACTTGCTTACAATGAAAGTAGTTTACGAATGAAAACTTATATAAAACATTAACCTAAAGGTCTTCTTTTATAGACATAAGAAGCCTTGTACAATAATCTACGTATCAGCTATTCTAGGTAAAGATAAATATAGAAAATACATTGTTGTTCCTATCTTTACTAGAAGTAATCTACAATACAATAAACGCGTAGAGTATATCTTCCCATCAGTGCTTGTCTTCAATGTATCAACGCTTGACTTTGTCTTGTCAATGCTTGAGCTGTCAGCGCTTGTTTTGCTCTTGTCAACGCTTGTTTTACTCTTGTCAGCGCTCAAGTGATCTGACCTTAATTTATTCCCAACAATCCTCCCCTAAACTTGATATCCACTCTTATGATCAAGTTTCTGAATAAGCATTAAGGACTAGGAGGAATCTTACAAACCTTCTCATATTGGTAATAAATAAATCTGATCAAGTCTTTTGCCACGTCACTTGAATAATCAATTTCCAGTTGAGTGTCCTTCATCTTCTCCAAAATAGCCTTGGATATAAAATACTGACCATCCACAAGTAGATACTCAGCAAACTTTGTAGAAATCAAATGGTAAACACCAGCAGCTGAATATATGAATCTATGAAGGGGTTTGTTGATTTCTAGAGAGAGAAAGTTAGAGAGAGAAAGTGAGAGAAACTATGTGAATTTTATTAATATGGAAACAAAGAAATGACAACAACCAACCCCTTTCCTTAGTGGAAAGGGGTATTTATAGTCCAAGCCTAACATTGGGCTTGGGCCGGTCCATAACAAGCCCATGGACCGGTTCTTACTTAAGTTAATAAGCAACTAATAACTAATTACTAACTACGAGCTATTACAACATAAATCATATTGTGGAGTGACCGATACTTCTAATATACGTTAAAACGTATTTCTAACAATCTCCCCCTAAGGGAGGTCACTCCACGTTACAAAGTTCTAAACCTAGCATACTATACTAAGTCTTCGTTCTTTAGCTCGTAGTCTTTTCTTCTTTTCTTTCTTTTGTTGTGTATATGTTGATTTGATCTTTTTGGCTTTGACTTGAGAGCAATGTTCTTTGGCCTTTCACGTGCGATCTTTGCCTTTCTTGTGAACTTTGCCTCCTCGTGACTTCATATTCCACACACTTGCGTCTTTTTGTTGAATTCTCGAAAGCTTCAGAGTTTGGTACAGCGGAAGACTTCATCTTGTACTTTCTTGAATTTTTGCTGAACTTTGTTGCAAAAGACATAAGCATGTGGGAACGACTTTTACAGGTACACCGCAACACCACCGTCTTCACTGGTACACAGCAACGCCACCGTCTTCAACAGGTACACAGCAACGCCACCGTCTTTAACAGGTACACAGCAACGACACGAATAAAATGGCTTTGAACATTTTGTTCTAATTCGGTAGCATTTTACCTCCGGTCGGTGAAGACCGTTGGACGATATTAGATATCGTACCCGTGACGGATAGTTTCAATTAAGTAATTTCCTGACAGGATTTCGCGGGTAAACCCGTTCTCTTTATTCGACCGTCCAAAGCTGACTGCGAACATAAAGAGTGAATCACTTGGATAAATTATCCTTGTGATTAAAAGCCGTCAATTCATGAAACCTGGAACAAGTGAATTTCAATTAAGATTTTCACCATCGTTGCTTTCCAGTTGTCACGAGCTCAATTCATAAAGAATCTTGCACGTTACCTACCAAGTGATGTTTGATGTTGACACTAGAAGGATTTCCACTCGTCACTGTGGTCAATAAAGAGTCACTCTGAGTGTTCTGGCAAGATCATATGATAATGCGAAGAGGCCTGGAACGAGTTTAAGTTCAATTAAGAATTAAACCACTGTTACCTTCCAGTTTTTCACAAGATTGGTTCTAAAAGAACCGCACGTGTAACCTACCATGAGCTTGTTTGATGTTGGCTCAAGCAGGATTTCCATCTTCATTGTAATACTTGCGTATTACTCGGATGTTCTGGCAATATTACAGGAATACTGCGTAGGACTCATGAAAATCTCTTACTTTTCACAGTGTGTGAGAAAGCAAGGAATAAATGGAAAGTGTCCTAATGAGACTTTTGATGATCTCTTGGCTCTAGACTCAATTGTGCGTTTTGATTTAGTGAGCGATGGCTGGAGAGGAGTGCCACCTTTTCAATACCAGTTTATTCGGAGTGAATAAACCAATAGATAACGTGTTGATCTCCGTGTGATTAAAACAAATACCTTTTGAGAGATATTTGAGTTAGCTGGGGAAGGGTTGTGCATTGCATCACTGGGTCCATGATGTCTTTCTTCAATACCGAGAATCATTAACAAAAATGACCTCAATAGCATATGTATTGACCCGGTTTCTGCCTAAAGTTGTAAGGAGGGCTTCTTTCTTTACACCCTTTATCTTTACATTTCTTTTTCATTCTTCAACCCCTTCAATGCTTACCAATACGTCATCACTAGCACCTTGTTGTGATTATTCCAGTGCTAGCTTAAGTACTTGGTCGGCATTCAGCTACGTTCACATTCTTTCTCCATCTTTCCTAGGACTTCTAATTCTATCTAAGGAATTGTCCTTGGGAAGATTCCATCGGTTCTGATGAATCATTGGACTAAACCTATTCCTACCACCCTTTTGTCACCACATTCGTCGTGAATTAAGCGTGTTTTGGGAAGGAATTGCCACCATGAAAAATCATTGAAAATCACCTAAAGTACTTGTGATATTGAAATCAAAAGTTTTGTACCTTAGGTGTTTTGTTCATCAAAAACGCTCCCCCTTAACACGTGCTTTACACATATTAAGTTGGATAATCTTTAAGTCTTTTTTATCTTTTAGCCAAGTATCACTTACGTCTCCTTAATCCCATTTTCTCCCCTTATCCAAAATGTTAACCATTAATATTTGGGATATTGAATGGATTAACCGGTCTTTGGGTAAAAATGAAATCGATGTTTGGCCATAGAACAAGTTATTGCTCCCCCTTAAGTTAATAAGGGATAGTTGTAGTGCTTTGGTATGACATATTTTGAAAGATTTAGAATCTCGTGAGAAATTCTTGAAAAATTATCATACCTTAACACTACACCAAGCCATACAAGCACATTATTCACAAATATACATATTCACAATTGAAAACCAATATAGAGTGACCTGAAATGTACGACCCATTAGATGGATCGTTGCAGTGTCCTGTAGTGCACTCCATATGGTCTACCACCCACGAATCTTTCCGAGCTCCTCATCAATCTACGTTCACGGAGCTTTTGATCGATCTTCTTGATCACATACTTTGCCATCTGCCGGTAACCCGGATGCCAATCCTCCGTCATCTCTGGCAAAGTCCTACCCGAGTTCAGATGCTTCAACTTACCTCTGACTTGTATAAGAGTTCCATCACTATACTTGTGGAGCTCCCCCACCCTCATAAACTTCATCAAACCTCGACTGTTCAAGTAGAAAATGCCGTAATTCGGGACAGAAATGCCGGTATAGGGACATCTTTCTACATGTTGAGGTAGCACTTGATTCACAGGACGGGTTAAGTTGAGCTTCCTTTGATAGCTTTCGACTCCCAACTGAAGATCTTCAACTCGTGACTTGATGACAACGCTTCGTGTGAACATACGAAGTGCTGTATTCAAAGCAATCAGTTCTTCACGAGGAATGTGTGTAAGTTGATCTCTGGTCATCAGAAGCAGCATATCTTCGATATCCTCAAGGCGAATGATGGAAAAATCTCCTTGCTGGATTTTGTATTCCCTGTCATCCTCCCTTTTCAAGCGAATCTCCGTCACATGATAATAGCCGTTCTTGGCTTCCGTTTTCATTCCTAAGATGCTGGAGATGCGGATTTCGGATCTAACATTGCTTCCAGAATTGACCAAGCAGCAACCCCTGTACGCCCTTCGGACTCGTTCGTCCCAATGAGATGCACCTATGACAGCATACATATCATAATTACGATTTATCTTAGGGACCCAGAGTCTGTTTTCCTTTTCCTCGATAAAGGGTATTGTCCCCCAGTTGGCAGCTTTCAGCAAGGTTAGGGAGGTTGCGTACTTTGATGACCCCTTCAGTAGATATACAAGATCATTGGTGACGAAGAAGTCAAGAGCAATCTGATTATCCTGAGCAGGATCCATTGGAGGTGGAGCTCTTTCTGATTCATGAAGACCTGGCCGTTGAACGGTTTTCAGAGCCTTCAGGATCTCATCGGCATAGTATTCGAACTCCATTCGGGTCAACCGGGTTTTGGCGCGAAGCCTCTTATCATTCAGCGCTTTCTTCACCAAGGATGGAGTAACCGAAGTCTTATACTCATGAGCAAAAAATGCACATAAGTCAATCGGACTTCGGATACGGAGATACAACACATCTTTGTCAGCGTCTGAGATTGGATCATATTGTGCTGCTGCCGTGATCCAAGCTTGTGGTGGTGCAGACTCGTCTATCTCCAACGTGTCTTCCCAGTCACGTGTGCTTGGTTCAGGAACCGTAGATTGTTGTGCTTGTGGTTGAGGAGTAGAAGTGCGAACATCTGCTGGTTCAGTTTCAGGCATTTCGGCAGTGTCGTGAACTGGTGAGTGTTGTGCAGCTTCGGGTTCCGTCACTGATTCTGCGATCACAGGAGCAACAATAACAGAACTAATGGGGTTAGTGGTAATAGGTAAAGATACAGCGATAGAGATACCAGGAACCGATGACGCTGTAGTGGCATTCACATCGTGGCGCCACTTCGTTCGTCTTGATTCCGATGAGGTAGATTTGTCTTTCTGCGCTGCATCTTTCTTGGACTTAGTTCCAGTCTGAGTAGTTTTCTTGGAGCTGGTAACCTTGTCTCCCTCTTTCGGCTGTTCACCCCCATCATCATCCTGATTGTCATCCCCGTTACTACCCCTAGCACTCTCCTGATTCTCATCACCACCATCATCGCCATCATCATCATCCTCATCCTCGTCATCATTCTCATCATCCTCATCATCATCACCACCCTCGTCATCGTCTTTATCCTTTTCTCCTTCTTCTTCTTCTTCTTCCTCTTCTTCACCCGTACCCTCTTCTTCACTCTCTTCCCTTTCTTCCTCAGGTAAGATGTGATATGGTACCACACTTCCAAACGTCTTGAATAACCTATCATCCTCCATGATAACATCATTCAGGGATTTATATAGAGCCCGTTGAATCCTAGACTTATCAAACGACCCAAGTTCCACCATACGAGCCTTAAGGATCTTCTTCAATTCAAAATCCGTCAGGTCATAAGCAATCTTGTAGGCGGCTTCTGAAGGATTGGATGATTTGACCATCAAGTTGTCAGCAGCAAGTGTCTTCAACTCATCGCGAAGTTCAGGCATTAAGGATTCAACGGATTCTTGCACTCTTTCTTTCACAGATGCTTCAAGTGCTTCTTTTTGTTCCTTATATTTATCCCTCATCGCTTGAAGTCTGGTAATACGTGCAGCATGCTTATCAGCCTCAGCCTGCTTAACCCGAGCAAGTTCTTCTGCATGTGCTTTTCGAGTCAACTCCATATCTGAAGCGAACCTAGCAATCATCTCCTCTTGGGCTTTCCTAGATTCTTCTTCCCTCTGAGCTCGTCTTTGCAACTCTTGGCGAAGTTCATCCATTTCGCGTTTGTGAGTATCCACATGTTTGTCAAACATTTCGGCCATCACTAATGCAGCCATTGCAGAGGTTGCAGAGCTGCTCTGGGTTGATTGAATGGGCTTGGTTGTTACTGCTGTACTAAGGATGGGGATTATGGGTGGTGGAAGAAATGGTGTTGAAGCCGGTCGGGTTGGTAAGGGTTGTATGTTTGGAGGTTGAGTTGTTAAGGGTTGAGTTGACACCATGATCGTAGGAGCAACAGGTTCCTTTTCCACACTTGCTGAAATAGGGATTGATGGCTCCTTCGAAGTGGAATAATGTTCAGGTGACCCAAACTCATCAACATCATCCGGTTCCACGTACTCATCCTCAATATCTACCCTTGCACCTGAACCACTACCGCCAGTATCTTTCATACTCCTTTTAATAGCAATCTTCATCATTTGTTGCTCGGTTTTATCAAGAGCAGGATCAACAATATCTTCTTCATCACGTAAAGCCATCTCATCAGCCTTACCCTTTCCCTTCTTACCCTCTGTCTTCTTCTTCTTGGGTTCGGGTTCAGGTAACGCAGCTGGTTGTTTGCGTTTACCTTTACTCTTAACCGTTGTGGACGAGTCTTATCCAGTCTGAAGGTTTGCTTTCAGTCTCTTGATCTCTATCTGTAGTAGCTTGTAATCAGCAGAACCTTTGATTTTGTCAGACAGAAGGTAATCAGGAATAGGACCCGGAATCACACCAATAGACGGTCCTTCATGCCTCAGATCCACAGTATCATCAGCTTCTTCAGTGTGATAGCGACCTGCTGTACGCCTATCAATAGTAGTATCAAGCTTCATAAAATAATTAATGATTAGCTTAATAAACCGAGGATAAGGAAAGAAGTTTGTCTTCAGCTTCTTGTTGTAGAAGAGTTGAAAGGTGAATTCTTCCCATATCAACAAAGCATAATCTGAATTTGCAGCTTTGTACATGCCATAGAAGAGGTTTATTATCGGACTGCGCAAAGCGTCATGGCCACTCGTTTTTGGTGTAAGACATTTACTGAGAATACCCATCAATGCTCTCCAAGGTTGTCCCACCTTAGCAGTGGTAAACTCAGATGCAACTCGTATTTCCGGACATCCAAGTGCATCAAATAACTCCACGAGTTCATCTTTAGTAGGATCCCTCGAGAATGACATGCCCTTGGGTGTATCCCGTATACCAAGAATCTTACGGAAGTCTGAAACTGTGAGTGTCTGCTGCTTGTTGTCGATGGTGAAGGTGATCTTGTTCGAAGTGAAATTCAAACATATACTCATAAGGCACCGAGGCTGTACTCCTAAGGGCGTTCTTGAAATGAGAGTTATCGAGAATGGCTATGGCGACCTTAAAACCATGGTGAGTGGATTTAGAGACTTGCTTCAGCCGGTAGTTGTTGGGTATAAACTTAAGGGTTCGTGCTTTAGCAATATCGGCTTCTCTAGATTCTTGGATAGCTTGTACTGTTGGATTAGTCATTGTATCTGCTTAAGATAAGACATGAAAGGTTGATGCACAAAAACATATAGATATATATCGTTCTTACTTCTAAGCATAACACATTTCATAAGATAAACCAACAAGTACATATATATCATGCAAACAATAATAATCAAACTCTTCATCCGGAACTTTTCCTCATTCGGAACATCTTCATCCGGAACATTCTTCATTCGGAACTTCTCCTCATTCGGAACTTCTTCATCCGGAAGTTCTTCATTCGGAACTTCCTTCATCCGGAAGTTCTTCATTCGGAACTTCCTTCATCCGGAAGTTCTTCATTCGGAACTTCCTTCATCCGGAAGTTCTTCATTCGGAACTTCCTTCATCCGGAAGTTCTTCATTCGGAACTTCCTTCATCCGGAAGTTCTTCATTCGGAACTTCCTTCATCCGGAACTTCCTTCATTCGGAACTTCCTCAATCGGAAGTTTTTCAGAAGAAATCCTTCATTCGGAAGTTGGTATCCAGTGTTCATCCGGAGCTTTTACACACGAAACTCAGATGATTGTTCTATCGCGTTTTATGAGTTTCTAAGGCAAACTAAGGCATATAAACATCATATCATACAAATCCGCATAAAACCCACCACAAATCCTTAGTTAATTAACCCTAATTTAATCATACACCCTAAATGGATTAAACTGATTATTTGAGCATGTTTAACAGAATTATATGATAAGAGATGTGGATTTAGAAGTTAACATATTGATGAATATACCTTATTTAGTCGAAAGAACAGGATCTAGATGGATTAAGCGAGTTATTTGATTTCTTGTGTGTGTGTAACAATGGCGGCAAAGGTAAGGAGAAACAGTGAATGGGAATAGTAAGGGGCGGGGTGTTTTGATTTTTTTACTTAGGTCAATTTTGACTAGTTCCAATAAATCACACTTTTAGTCCCTCTATTATCTATACTTTTCCTTTTTGTTTCTAATTTTTCCATTTCACTTGACTCCTGTTTAACGTACACACAACTTAGCAAACACAATCTATTAGCATATCCCCAAAATCTAAAAGCAATGCCTAACACTTAGAACGAACACAAGTCGTTTTCTAAAGCAAAACCACTCAAATACCATGTAGCCCTTAATTTTCACAATCACTTTTGAAGATCAATTTTAATGACGAAGATGATTTTACTATTTTCTCCCCCTTAAACGATGACCCGTTTTCTATTTAAAGAGCTGTAGTCATTGTTTAAAGAGTCAAATAGTGATGAAAGCATTTCCAATTTATATCTTGAAAAATTTTGATTCGAGGTGTCAATAAGATTTCTCTTATTTTAACAAATTAATGCACTGAGACGTACACAAATTCGTGTTAGACCAAGTTATAAAGTAAACTTGATCCCTTTGCATGATTTGGCTTGTAAATCACGCCCGAGAAAATTAATTCCCGTTCTGAGCCAACGTTTTCCAAGGAAATACGTGACTTTAATATGAAAACCGGGTTGCAGTCTGAAATAACTACAAGCCATAATGGGCATGTTTTAAAAAATTTACAACTTTTATACGGACTCTATTTATGGCACCGTGTCAATATTGATCGATATTTCTAAGGCCGTAAATATTACCGTACTAAAAGACATGCCCGATTTTAAAACGAAAAATATTTTTGGTTTTTCTTGATTTTATAATTTTTATGGTTTTTCTAGGTTTTATATTTTTTTTATGGTTTTTGTTGGTTTTATATTTTTGTATTTTCTTTTTGTGGTTTATATATTTACGATAATATACATGATCACAACCAAAGGATACTCTGAATAGTTTACCACGACTATTCAGCTGATTCTTCTGCCAATTCTTTGAGAGTCGCTGGAGTGAATGATTTCATGCCAAGCTTGTCGATCAAAAACTCGATTCGTCCTCGATCTAAGGCTTTGGTGAACATATCCGCCAGCTGGTACTCAGTAGTGACAAAATACAGCTCGATCACTCCGTTCTCCACCTGCTCCTTAATGAAATGGTAGCGAATGTCTATGTGCTTGGCCCGGGAGTGTTGAACATAGTTGCAGCAAAGGGCAATGGCGCTCTTGTTGTCACAATACATCGGGATTTTGTTGAATCCCAAACCGTAGTCAGTTAATTGTGATCTCATCCAAAGGACTTGAGCACAACAACCGGACATGGCGATGTATTCAGCCTCCGTGCTTGATATTGCAGCGCTTTTCTGCCTTTTTGAAGACCAACTGATCAATCTATCTCCAAGGAGTTGCACAGATCCAGAAGTGCTACGCCTCGTGTCTTGACATCCAGCATGATCGGCATCTGCGTATGATATTAAAGCAATCGAGGAATCTTTCGGATACCATAGACCACGATGAAGTGTTCCTTTTAGATACCGAAAGATCCTTTTCACAACATGTAGGTGCTTTTCGGTAGGCCGAACCTGATACCGGGCACACATGCATACAGCAAATTGCAAATCAGGCCTGCTAGCAGTCAGATATAGAAGGGTGCCGATCATCCCACGGTAAAGTTTTGGATCGACAATAGTCCCATCCCTATCTTCATCTAACTTGGATTTCTCCACCATTGGAGTGTCTACGGGGTCACAATTTTCAAAGTTATATTTCTTAAGAGATTCTAGAGCATATTTGGATTGATTTATAAAGATGCCTCTGGGATTTTGAGAAATCTGTAATCCTAAGAAAAATGAAATTTTTCCCATCTGAAAGCGTGTGGACATTATCTTCTCAAATTGTTTAGACAATTCAATGTTAGTGGCAGCAAATATTATATCATCAACATAAATTTGTACCAGAAGCATGTCGTTGCCGTCCTTGAGAGTGAATAGAGTGGGGTCCACTTTGCCTTTGGAGAAGCCTTCCGACATGAGATATGTTGACAGGAGATCATACCACGCGCGTGGAGCTTGTTTCAACCCATAGAGAGCCTTCTTAAGCTTGTACACATGATTAGGAGACTCCGTACTGACGAACCCATCCGGTTGACTAACATAAACTTCTTCCCTTAGTTCACCATTCAAAAATGCCGTCTTTACATCCATTTGATAGACGATCATGTTCATATGAGCAGCAAACGCAAGGAATAGTCTAATCGCCTCCAATCTAGCCACAGGAGCAAAAGACTCCTCAAAGTCTATACCCAAGGCTTGTTTATATCCTCTAGCGACCAATCTAGCTTTATTCTTCAATACCGCACCCATCTCATCAAGTTTAACCTTATAGACCCATAACAAAGTAAGGATGTTAACCTTGTCAGGGCGAGGAACCAATTCCCATACTTCAAGTCGTTGGAATTCGTTTAGTTCCTCCTGCATAGCTTCAATCCATGATGATTGGGTCATAGCCTGCTGCCAATTTTTAGGTTCAACTTCAGAGAGAAATGCATCAAAGTAACAATATAGTGCACTCTCTTGTAGTTGATGGCGTGTAGAGACTGGTCGATCTAGATCTCCAATAACATTCCTAATTGGGTGATCTTTTGTCCATTTTGTGCTATGGTTTTCAATCCTAGGTGGTCTGGAGTGAACAATAGAAGGAGCTTCTTCTGAGGTAGACGCGGCTGAAGGGTCTTCAGGGATCGCTACACCAAAGAAAGGAAGCTCTTGCAAGTGAGCATATTCCAAGTCGTGATCAGTAGAATCCTCTTCCACATCATTAGGCACAAGTAGGGGTGATGATTCAGGTGTAGTTTGAGAATCACTTGGTGAAGGTGCATCCGGTTCAACGTGAATTGTAGATGCATTAGATAAAGGTTCATTAACTTGAGCAACCACTTCAGGTATTGGAGCAATTACTACAGGTGCTGGAACTTCATCAGTCGGGGGATCGAAGAATTCATCAAACAACGGTTGAAACAGTTTATCCCACTCGGGCCTTGATGGTGGTAAAAATGATGTAGAAGTAGGATTATTGGGAACTAATCCGGAACTTATAGCACCGGTTCCCATCTCATGAAGCGCGGGTTCAGAGCTGTGTTGCTCAGAAGCCATCGCTGTCAGCTCGTCGAAATCTGCGTCCATAGTTTCTACAATCTTGCCAAGACGACGGTTATAAATTCGATATGCTCTTTTGGACGGTGAGTAACCAATGAAAATACCTATATCGGCTTTTGGTTGAAGCTTACCCAAGTTCTCACTATTGATGTTTGGATAACACAGAGCACCAAACACATGGAAAAATGAAACATCGGGTTTGCGGTCATGTAGAAGCTCATAAGGTGTTTTTCCATGGCGTTTCCGAATGATAGAACGGTTTTGAGTGAAACATGCAGTAGAAATAGCCTCTGCCCACAAGAACAATGGAGCGTTCGCATAAATAAGCATGGTCCTAGCAGCTTCCATTAGTGTACGATTCCGTCTTTCAACGACACCGTTTTGTTGTGGAGTGCGTGCAGCGGATGTTTCATGTGATATACCAACTCCTTCATAATAATCACGAAGAGTCTGGTTGACGAACTCTGTACCATTGTCTGTACGAATACGGCGGACAGTGGTATTCAAACGTACCTGAATGAACTTCAGAAAAGTGATGATAGCCTTCGGTGCTTCATCCTTTGTACGTAGAAATCTAACCCATGTAAACCTTGAGAAATCATCCACAATTACCAGAATGAATTTCTTACCGCTCACACTTTCAGTTCTCATCGGCCCACAAAGATCCATATGCAAAAGATGAAGTTTTTCTTGATTAGTGTCTTCAGCTTTGGGTTTGTAAGATTTCTTGGTGCTCTTCCCCCTTGAACACGCGGAACATAAATGGTCCTTGTGAAATTTAAGCTTTGGAAGACCATGAACCAACTCGTTTTTAGCCAAATGATTAATAGCATCAAAATTAAGATGAGATAATCTTCGATGCCATAACCATGACTTGGTCTTAGAAGCCTTAGAGAGAAGACATACTGGAGAGGCGGCCATCATGTCTTGTAAGGACAAGGTATATAGATTTGCACCACGAGATCCCTTCAACAAATCTTTTCCTTCCAAGTTGCGGATGAAACAAGTGTGTTGTCGAAAAGCGACCTCAAGGTTGGAATCACAAAACTGTCCTACTGAGAATAAGTTATGACCAAGACCTTCTACATAGTATACCCTAGAAATCGCCACGTTTCCAATCTGATATTCACCATACCCCATAATCTTTGCTATATGATCATTCCCAAATTTAACCGTACCAAGAAACTTGCTGACGAAATTTCGGAGCATCGAGCGATTTCCGGTCATATGTTTTGAACAACCGGAGTCCAAATACCACAGGATGATTTGGACCACCTGAAAATATCACCACACAAAGACAATGTAGAGGTATCGGAATCTGAGCGTTCCTTGTTATTAGCAGGTACAGATTTAATAATCTTAGATTTGCTAACTCTAGGTTTCTTAGATTTCCTAGCCTTCCTTTTCTTAATAGGTGGTGTAGATTCTAGTTGGCTTAAATCCTGAGGTATTTCTTCACTGATAGGCACTACAGTGGGGGCTGACCTAATTAAAGGGCGTTGTTTCCATACTTGAGTGCGAGTGTTCCTAACTAAAGGACGCTCAGACCTAACCTCAATGGATGCATTCCTAGTTAAAGGGCACATTTTTCCATCTAATGTAAAGGTCCTACCAGTGGGACGCCATTGCCAGCCAACTTGGGCACGAGTTCTACCCGTTGGCTTCCATTCAAGACCATTCTTAATAGCATTCATTTCATTAACGTGATCAATCAGACACAAATCATGACGCTGGGAAAACATACATTCATTACAATTCCAACACTTTAAATCAGAATTCACGAATGGTTTAGGCTGCTGCACGGGCGCAGAGCTTTTAGTCTTAACATGATTCGTTTTATTTAAAACTGAACTAGCATTCCTATTGTGGACTTCTACTTTCTTCTTTGTGGCACTACTAGTGGAGGGCTTGATCTTAGCTTTCTTGAGTGGCGATCCTTTAGCCTTAGTAGTCTCTTTTAATCCTGTAGAAGGCAAAGTGGGAATATTAGCAACAGATTTTAAAGGTGTCTTACTTGATTGTGCCAATGATGGTTTCGCTCCTGGAGTCTTATTAAATGGAGTGACAGCAATGGGCCTATTATTAAGTAGTGCAGAACCTGGTGTACCTATGTATTGCAAATATGCTAGGCAATATTGAACTCGCTTAACATATTCATGAGCCGAATAATAGTCGCTACTTGAGGGATCTAAGGCATAAAGATCGTCTAAAATATCCCTAAGAAGATCGACATGCTTAATGGCATTCCTCATATAATCATCATAGGTAACCTGGTTTCTCTTATGAAGCGGATTCTTATAAAGCACTACTGACTTGGTTGTTGGAGCACTAGTGGACGGTGCAGAGTCGGTAGCTAAGTTATCAACAACTTCTTGTCGGGTGAGAAGAAGTGTCTCCTTTAACTCAGCCAAAACCATATTTTTGTCTATGAGCAGGATGTTCAGGTCAGAGATTTCCTCGCACCTTTGGTTCAGTTGTTCAACATAATATTGTTGCTGTGCCGCATTAAAAGCGAAGCGTTCTTCTAGTGAACCATAAAGAGCGGATAGTCCCTGCCTAGTCCGATCCATCTCCCCTAGAACAGTTGATAGTCTAATTTCTAAGACCTGATTTTTAGACTCTGCAGCCTCTAGTTCCATTTTTAATGTTTCCTTTGATGATACCTCTCTCTTCAATCTCATGATTTCTTCCTCTAATGTCTTAACAATTGCAATCATCTTGTCACTAGTCTCAACATCGTTTTCACAACCATTTGATATCAAAAGATCCTCATTTTGAGTTTGTTGTTTTGATTCTAAAGATATACAGTGTTGTTCTAGTTGATTAAAGCGTTTTGAAAGTAAATTGTAAGAATCTTGTAGCTTTAAAAACTCAGCGTTAGATTCGTGACAAGAATGATTATCTACCTCATTTACAGTTTCAGCAACATTTACAGAAAGATCACAAACATTTTCACAAATATGCACAGCATCACAATTCATCATAGCGGATGTAAGCTCATTTGAATAATTAACATTTACAGTAGTAAGCACATCACACGAGATTACTTCGGACAAGAATCGGTCATATTCGGTTAAAATCTTTTCTTTTTCAATTAGTTGCAGTTCGTAAGCGGTGTCCATTTCATAAAACACTTTTTGAACTTCACCAATTTCAAACTGAAGATTTTCCTTAAGAGATGCAAAACTTCTTTTTAGACTTTCGACAAACGGATTGATCTCAGTTTTAAACACCTCGTTCATGTGTTCGAAAGCCCATTCTCCGGCGTTTAAGCCATTTGAAGTCGTACATTCCAAAATGACCTTGTCAAAGTTAGTAAAGTATCGGTTAATCTCTTGCAAGTTTAACCATACAGTGCTAACAGGTGGAAGATTCTTTGGAATTTCCTTAGGACCTTCCATGTTGACAAGTGTAGGAAATGTACTAGGGCTTTCTTCCTCTATCATGTAGGTTGGTGCTGTGATGAGATCCTTATCCATATGGAAGCGAACTCTAAAATCAGTTTTAGCAAGCTCCTTATTCATTTTAAAATAGTCACAATCTGGATATTTTGCTGAATTGTATGACCGATCCTCATCAACTAGATCCTTATTTGTTCGATCATCAGGAAAAACAATCGGGTCTAAGGCCAATCCTAATTGAGTTGCATTATACAATCTTGGACTATGTCTAAAAGCTTGTTTTGCATACTTTGGGTTAGGGGGAAGGCCTTTTTGACGTGATAAGTTAAACTCTCTAAACGAAGCATCAAATAAGTGCACTAGTTGAGAAGCAGCGTATTGTCTTAAAAGCAAGTAGTCTAGACTTCTAATCTTATTAGCAGCATTAATCTCCATTTCATTCTTCTTAGATTCGAGTAACTCAAAATCAGTTTGAAGTTTTTGAAAATTAGTGACCACTAACTCCTTTTCTTTAAGTTCATTAGACAGATTTGCTCTTAAGTTTTCAATCTCTTGCAAGTGACCCATTTGTTTGTTTCTAAAATGATCATATTTGAGATTTGTGAGAACACTTGACGAAGGCACTAATTCCAAAGTTTGTACTTTCTCATTGCTTAAGGCAAGCTCATCAGACAAATTCTTATTCTTAGCTAAGGTTTCTAAGAGTGCAGCATTCATTTGGCTAAGTAATGTAGCAGGAACCATTACCAAATCTTGTTGAGCAGGAGTAGGCGTATGCGAACTGGGTCCCGGTTGTGATTCACTCAAAGTCTGGGGACTCACATTGATATTGCTATCATTGTTTGTCTCCTCGTTTGAAGGACTCACCACCGAAGATTCATTCGAGTCAGCACTCTCTTGCACAACTTGATGTGGTTGAATACTAGCATCAGTGGTATTATCGGTGGTATTAATAAGTACCTCAGATCTCTTTTCTGGCCCTAAGCTGGAGATAGTTGCCATGAGAGCAGCCTTTGCAGATTGAAAGTCATCACAGTCGGAGTCATATGCATCAAGATCATCGGCTTGGTAAGCAGCATTCTGCGTAGTGACAACGTCTTGTTCAGCAATCCCTGGGTCAGCAAGAAATGCAAGCTCCTCTTCATCAAGTTCCCTTCCTTGCGCCTGAGCATTTACCAGATAGATCTTTTCTGCAAACCACTGTCCATCCCTTCTCCTCTTGGGTTTCTTACAATCCCTGGACATATGACCCTCTTCCTTGCAGTTGTAGCATGTAATCATTCTCAACTTGCCTGTATTAGCCCGTGGAGGGTTGTTGACCATTGGAGCAGGAGCAGGATTGACGGTGCGAACATTGGTTGACGTGGAAGTTCTCCCCTGATATGGTTGAATTGGCTGAACCATTACCCTGCCATTCTCAATTGTAGCTTGTTGGCGAGAATTGGATGAATTCCTCAACTGATTGTTGGTAGGAGCTGATCCTCTGAATCCTCGTTTGCTTAATGTTCTTGTGAGATAAGCAGACATAGTAGTTAGCACTTCAACTGGGTCAGCTCCTTGTTGGAATACAGGAACGGGGACTTCCTCATCATCACAATACAGTGCTTGATCTGGATGAGCTGCATAATCAGTAGAAGGAATACTCATTTGATCAGGGTAGCTTGTTGGATATGCTGCATTCTCTTGATAAGAAGAATATGAAGGCTGAGCATAAGGTGCAACATTTGCTGGATGAAGTTGTGAAGCATACTGTGGTGAAGGTGCATTGAACCGATATTGTTGCTGATGTGAGGTGGGTGGTTGTGGTAGAATCGAGTATTGGGGAAAGGCTGGTGTCATGTAAGGTGATTGATGATAAGCTTGATGTCCCAAGATATAAGGTGTGTTGTTGTGAGACAAGCTTGGTTGATTCGCCATCAAAGCTAAGGAATCTGGGTACATACTGCGAGGAGAACGGTGCATAATCACATGCTTCTCATGCTGCTGAAGGAAGGCATATATTTGATCCAAATTGCACTTATGCAGATCCCTGGTTAACTTGACATCGGTAATGTACTCACCCCATTCAGCTTGAGGTAGAGTATTCAAGAATTTGGTGTTAACCTGGAATGGTGCAATCACAAGATTGTATACGTTCAGATCATTCATGAGTGTGGTGAATCTGAAGTAATAATCGTGAAGCGTTTCCCCTGGGTTGTACGTGAATCTATCAAACAGGTCATACAACTGACATTCCCTTTCCTGTTTGGTGAGAGACGTTCCTTGTAGCAACACCTTAAGACGTTCCCATAGATCCTTTGCCACCGTATACTGACTCACCATCCTATAGATGTCATGGGGAAGAGCTTGGAGAATTGTTTGAAGAGCTTTTTCATCTACATCTGCAACAAGTTGTTGAGCTGGAGTGAGTTCTTCAAATTCTCGTGGTCTAGTCACGTTGTCAACCGTAATGGTACCATAGTCGAGTGGCCCATTCAAAATCGATTTGACCATAAGCCTTCCGTATGTCGGTTTCCCCTTTAGATATTGCATCATTCGACCTTGCCATGCCTCAAACACCTCTTTAATAAGCATCGGTGGACGGCTATCAGTTCCCGTTATAATTGATATATCCGTAAGAGATGTCATCTGAGGCATTACTGAATTTGGATTCATTTTGTTTTCTTCAAAGAAACAGAGATTATCGGTTGATCGAGCAGTGAAGTAAAGCTTGTGAATTGTGTTGTGTTTTTGTTGTAAGAAACCAAGATTAAATCCTCTAAAAAAATCGTCGAAAAAACAAGCAAAAATAACCCTTGATTCGGAACTTTTTGTTGATTCGGAAGTTTGATTCGGAAGATTACCTTGATTCGGAACTTTTTGTTGATTCGGAAGATTACCTTGATTCGGAACTTTTTGGATTGATCCGGAACTTCTTGGTTCGGAAGTTCTTGGTTCGGAACTTTGGCTTGATCCGGAACTTCTTGACTCGGAAGTTCTTGGTTCGGAAGTTTGGATTGATCCGGAACTTCTTGACTCGGAAGTTCTTGGTTCGGAAGTTTCTTGATCCGGAACTTCTTGACTCGGAAGTTCTTGGTTCGGAAGTTTCTTGATCCGGAACTTCTTGGTTCGGAAGTTTCTTGATTCGGAACTTCTTGACTCGGAACTCCTTGATCCGAAACTCCTTGATCCGGAACTTCTTGATCCGGAACTCCTTGATCCGGAACTTCTTGATCCGGAACTTTTGCTCAATGAACAGAAGTTTGTTCCGATGAACAGTCGAACAGTAACAATGAAGATTAAGCCCAGATTTTGACCAAATAACCCAAAAAGTTTTGTGCTTTCGACTAAAATAAGTAACAACTAATACTTATCCACTAATCCCAATCACAAAAACACCAAAAACACCAAGAATCAAGATGATTTTTCTTAAAGAACACTAATACAATCAAAAACTAAAAAACCACACAAATCACTACCTTAAATCACCCCATAGCTCTTGATACCAAATGTAGAATATTGATAATCAATGAATCTATGAAGGGGTTTGTTGATTTCTAGAGAGAGAAAGTTAGAGAGAGAAAGTGAGAGAAACTATGTGAATTTTATTAATATGGAAACAAAGAAATGACAACAACCAACCCCTTTCCTTAGTGGAAAGGGGTATTTATAGTCCAAGCCTAACATTGGGCTTGGGCCGGTCCATGACAAGCCCATGGACCGGTTCTTACTTAAGTTAATAAGCAACTAATAACTAATTACTAACTACGAGCTATTACAACATAAATCATATTGTGGAGTGACCGATACTTCTAATATACGTTAAAACGTATTTCTAACAATCTCCATTGAAGACCACTGAGGTCATCTTCAAGATCCTTCCAAATAGCAGGATCCTCATCTTTTGGTCCACACATTCTTTTGAATGTGGACCACAGTTTTATTCCATTAGCTGGAGTTGGTGCTTCAGCCTCATACTTGGTCTCCAGCAACCTCCATAGGTCCACCAAGTCTTCTCTATCACAACTTGCAAACAAAGATATGAGAGTGGTAAAAGTGTGTACCTCTTTGCCATATCTGCCAATCTTCCAAAACCCACATTCATCTTCTTCATAACTCACAATTGGGTTTCTGGAATCTAATGGTAACACTTGCACCATATCTGAAGCTTCTAATGGTGAGAGCTTGAGGCTCTTTCTTATGACAACTTCACTTGGATATAGTGGATCCATATCTTTGGGAAACTCAAGAGAAATCCCCTTTTTCACTGGTCTGGGAACAAACACAGCTTTCTTGAGCTCCATTTCTTCTGCAAGTTCTTCCTTTCTTTCATCAGAAAGAAGTCTGAGAGTGTTTGCTTCCTGCACTCTCACCCAAATGGGATAAGCCTTGCATTCTAACTCATCAAATGTCAATGCCTTCAACTTCTGATAAGTCCATCCTACTCCATGACATCTGAGCAACATGCAGTATAGCTCCCTTCTATTCCTTTTCAATTCTGAGAGAATATTGCTTGCCTTGTGTTTCAAAATTACCTGGCAATCCTTCTGAACTCTGAGGAGAATATCCAAACCCCATATTTGATCTGAAACAGTCAAGTGTGGATTCTCCATACATCTTTCTTCCCAAGCATTGTACATTTGAACCACCTCTGGCATGTCAAAGTCAACCTCCAATTTCAATTCTCTCAATTTCTCCTTGGCCAACTCTTCTTCATACTCAAGTCTTTTTGGTTCTATAATCATCACACTTGAGTCTGAGCTAGCTCCATCACTTCCTTCTTCTGAAGTAACAAAAAATGGTGACTCTTTCACCTCCTTTCTATCTTGTTCCATGATTTGTGCAGACAATCTTCTATCAAACTCAACTTGAGCTGCATCCTTTGGAACAATCTCTTCTACCATAATACCCTTACCCTTATCTAGTGGATCAATTGTTGGTAAGGTAGATGGTGATACCTGTGTAGAAACCTCCTTGATGATGGATGATGACTGGGATACATCACCTTCATGTGCAGGTCTGTCAACGCCCAATTTTGTTCTATCAGCGCCCAAAATATTTCTGTCAGCGTCTAAATTCTCCTTGTCAACGCCCAAATTTCCTGCCTCAGTGCCTTTTGTAATCTCAAACTTGTAAGGGCCTAAGGACGTATCAAAACCTGTTTGTTTCTTCAAACTTGTAAGGGCCTCAGCAACATCCAAAGATTGACCATCATGGCTGCCCTTATCACTCAGATTTATTGGATCTTCCTCCCCTTTGGAAGATTCCTCCATACCTCTCCTTGCACTTGCAGTTTCCAAAACAACATTCCTCTCCCTCAATTGCTTGAGTTCAAGGCCTTGTGAGCTGACAACTTGTACTAAGTCTGCATTTTGCTTTTGCAAGCTCATGCAAATTGCCGTCAATTTCATAAGAGTCATTGGTTCCAGTCTGCCCTCTTCTAATATAGGAATTTGACCTCCCAAGTCAGATTCATTGGGGAAGGATGAGGACTTAATGATGGTGGGACTGCCTTGGCCAGCTGCTAAGCCAGAATAAACAGTCCCAGCCTCATCCATGTCACCAGCCACACTTGTGGTGGTGGTTCTCTCTGATACATGGCTAGGACCACCAGAGGAGACCACTCCAGTAGTCCTTTGGCGTTTCATCAACCTATATTCAGGGGGTGTGGAAGATGGTGTGGAAGATTGGGTGGATGTGGGTTGGTTAAGGGGTGTTTGGGTTTGTGAAGGTTGTGTGTCAATGTTGGAAATAGGCACAGCAACGCCAATATTTAATGTGTCAGCGTTGAAGGGATCTTGGTCAATTTGCATATGTTCAGGTGAAGGTATGGGTTCAGGTATTGGGTCAATTTGTGGTTGGGGTTGAGCTGCTGCAATGACAGCAAGCATAGCTTGGGTTAAAGGTAGGTCACGATGGGGTGGTGAGTTCATCTTCATAAAAATAGCTTTCTTTTGCACAGGGATCTCATAAAAATCATTATGATCCCTTGTGCAGTATCCTTGAACATCAAAAACCATTTGCAAAAATCGGGGATAAGCTAAAGTCATTTTGTTCCCCTTATTTTTACACATGCCCTCAAAAATCATTTTTGAATAATTAAATTTTTGCCCTGTTGCAATGCACACAATAGCACTTGCAATAGATCTATTGATCTCATTGTGTGCAGTGCATTTGGGACTCAAACATTGAAGGAGGACATGTATGAGGTACTTCCAGGCTGGGGGAAACTCCTGTTTATGATACTTGTTTAAGGTACCTTCATCAGGAAAAGGATATCCCAAAGCCCTTAGCCCTTGTTCTATTTCATTAATGGGAAGGGTGGCTATACCATCAGCATCATCAAGATGCAAGGCTTGGCGTACCAAACCTCAATAACCACCCAAGATCTCCCATGAACAATAGAAGTCAATGTAGTCACTCTATTAACTGTTGAGGAACTTATAGTGTTCCAAAACTGTTTAATATGTGTGATTGGAATGAGTGGTGCATGAGAAAGAGCATACCTTAAGGGGGATGCGTTCAAATACGCCACCATTTGTGTGTATTGGGGAAACAGAGTATCATCAGCTTCAAGATACGCGATCATGTTGTGTTGAGATCTGAACCCGAATTCCAATTCTGATGGTTTAAACTTTGGTGCCATTGTTGAAAGCTGTTGAAATTGATTGAAGAAGATGAAGTTGATAAGAGAAAATTGTGTTAGACAAGAAATATAGATACCCTGTTTAAAAAGAGGAGCCAAATTTATAGGAGAAGAAAATGCATGTGATAGGCCCAAAAAAGGCAAGTATTTTCAAAATGTAATCATGAAAATATTGAAAAATTATAAGTTTATCTCATGCATTAAATGAAAAGTAACAACTCCCAAAATTACGGCCTAAAAATATGTCAAAAAGTAACAACTGAGTAGGACCCATTGAGTGTCAACGGTCAAAAATAACCTATCAACGCCCAACGGCTATAATCTTGTCAACGTTTACCTATAGCCATGTCAGCGTCTAAAGTGGTCACAACAACGCTTGGAAAATTCTTGTCAGCGTCCAAAAATAAAAATGTTTAAAAATGAAAAATGACCTTAACAAAGTAATTTATCCTAGAGAAGATAACCAAAAAGCTGATAATTATTATAGGGCGGCAAGCACTGTCCAGTTATGCACACTTGCTTAAGAAAGATAGACATAACAGTCCTCTAGTGTCCCTTGCTAACCAAAACTCTTAACAACCAAGTTACCTTATAAAGTTCCTTGTTACTCCCAGGTAAATCCCATAACAAAATTATTCCCCAGTCACCCAACAGACCACAACCAATTCTAGGCCAAAAATATCTTGGCAGCATGCATAGTATATCAACTTTGCATGCTACAGTGCCTCATGATTTAGTAAAACTAACTCATACTCACCTGTGGACACAATCTAGAATTGTGATAAGAGTATCATATGGATACCCAAACATCCTAAAGGTTCCTAAAACCTCCCCTTAAACTGTGATACAAAAGTTTGCCAAAAATATGCATGAAGATAAAAATTTATGTCAAGATAGGAAATTAAAATTCCAACCATCATCCATAAATAAAAACTTGTCCAAATGCTTCTCCATTGATCCATAAGTAACTCTGTATCCAATGGTATACTGCTAACACCATCTGCACATTTAGAGTGAAAACCACAAACTAACATTGTTGCTGACAACGCCCCGATAACACATGTTAGCGTTGAGGGAAGCTTTGTCAGCGTTAGACAATTATATTGCTGACAACGTTGCAAAAACACTTATCAGCGTTCAAGCAACCTTTGTCAGTGTTAGAAAAAGATAGTGGAAAATCTAAATCATAAGACCAATAACAATGCATCATCCTGTACATACTTTTACAAAAAGACTCCAAAACACATATTATGTGAGATTGACCATTCCAATACTTGTTACCAAGTATTGAAGCCTCCCAGCATCAAAAGGTTTAGTTAGTAAATCTGACACATTTTCCTCAGTGTCAACCCTATCTGGTTGTATTAAACCTTTTTCAAAGCAATCTCTTATAAAATGGTGTCTATATTCTATGTGTTTAGTTTTAGAATGATGTACAGGATTCTTAATGATGCATAAAGTGCTGTTATTGTCAACAAATACCTTGGTATGCATGAAATTATACCCATAGTCCAATAGTTGGTTCTGAATCCACAAAACTTGTCCACAACAAGCAGCTGCAACAACATACTCAGCTTCAGTTTTAGAATTAGCCACCACTGTTTGTTTCTTGCGTTGCCAAGATATCAACCTGCTCCCAAGAAACTGACATCCACCAGTTGTGGATTTCCTATCAAATTTATCACCTCCATAATCACTATCTGAATATGCAATCAGCTCTAATGGTGAATCCTTTGGGTACCACAAACCAAGACCAGGATAGCATCTTAGGTACCTAAAGATCCTCTTCACAGCATAAAGGTGACATTCTTTGGGAGTCACTTGATGGCGTGCACAAGCACATACAACAAACATGATATCAGGTCTGGAGGCTGTAAGATACATCAAGGATCCAATCATGGACCTATAGTGCCTGACATCAACATCTTTCCCATCTCCAATTTTTCCCCAAGGGTGTTCTCTATCCATAGGAGTAGTAGCCCTCTTTTCATGTGGAGAAAAACCAAACTTCTTCAAGATCTCAGCCACATATTTATCCTGGGAGATGAAGATACCATCTTCTTTCTGCTGAACTTGTAAACCAAGAAAGAAGTTCATCTCCCCCATAGCACTCATCTTGAATTTGTCTGTCATAAGCTTGGAGAAATCTTCACTCATCTTTGGATCAGTAGACCCAAAAATGATATCATCAACATAGACCTGGACAAGCAACACATCCTTGCCTTTCTTCTTTGTAAATAATGTCTGATCTATGGTGCCCCTCTTGAATCCATTGTCCACTAAATAAGTAGACAAAGTACCATACCATGCTCTTGGGGCTTGATGAAGGCCATACATAGCCTTTTTGACTCTATACACTTTATCTGGATTCTCTGGATCCTCAAAACCAGGAGGCTGCATCACATATACCTCCTTAACAATAGTTCCATAGAGGAAGGCACTCTTGACATCCATTTGATAGACAGTGAAGCCCATGCAGGATGCATAGGCTAGAAAAATCCTAATAGCTTCAATCCTTGCAACTGGTGCAAAGACCTCCTCATATTCTATCCCCTCCTCTTGTGTATATCCCTGAGCCACTAACCTTGCCTTGTTTCTGACCACAATGCCTCTTTCATCTCTCTTGTTCCTTAGAACCCATCTTGTCCCTATTGGTCTGACATATCTGGGACAATCAACCAGCTCCCAAACATCCTGAATTGCAAATTGGTGAAGCTCATCCTGCATTGCTTCCACCCAACTTGGTTCTTTGAGAGCATCAAATATTTTCTTGGATTCCTGTTGTGACAGAAAACAGGCAAACAAACATGCTTGCACAAGAGGGGTATCAACCTTCTTGTGTATTTTGGCAATAAACCCACCAAGACCTTGATGAGATCTTCTAGTCTGAACTGGAGTATTAACATTACCAATGATTTAAGAAGGAGGATGATTCTTCATGACTGAAGTAAGTACTCCTCCTTCAAAAAGTCTGGTATCTTCAACTTCATTCTCCATGTTACCAATATCTTCTTCATCAGACTCTCTTTCATCAACATGAGGATGAACCTCTTCATAGATATTGGAAGGTTCACCTTGTTCAAAAATGGAAGAGAAAAGATGTGCAGAAGTGTTGTCAACGCCTGAACCTTGTTTGTTAGCGCTTGGGCTAACAACGCTTGAACTGTTGTTGTCAACGTCTGAACCATCAACGTCTGAATTGGTCTTGTCAGCGCTAGATTTTCCTTTGTCAGCGCTTGAAGGACCATGCATGTTTGTATCTGGTGGTACTTGGAAACCACCATTATTTTTTCCAGCAGCAGCAGCAAAAGCATCTGTCCAAATGGGAATTGTAACATATTCTTGTATAGGAGATGACTTTTCTGCTTGTGATCCAATCTTTTCATGAACCTGTGTACCTGAAACATCAACAACTTGTTCCTCCACAACATTTAAAGTTACCTTCACAATGTCTGGATTAGTGACAGGCATATAATTTAAAGTTCTAGATAAAGGTTCCAAGTCAAACAACCAATTAGGACCACTTTTAGGATCACTAGGTTTATTCTCTAAAAACCTAACATGTACTCTTTCAAGTATACGTTTTTCCTCTTTAAGATAAACACTATATCCCTTGCTCTGCACTGAATACCCCATGAAGTAGCCCTCATCACCTTTTGCACTAAATTTCCCTAAGGCATCACTAGTATCTAACACTACTACATGACAACCAAAAGGTCTGAGAAAACCAATATTAGGTTTTCTCCCCGAAAGTAACTCATAAGGTGTTTTGTTCTGAATTTTGTTAACCAATGCTCTATTTTAAACATAACAAGCTGTATTAACAGCCTCAGCCCAAAAGGCTATAGGAAAATGAGCATCAGCCAACATGGTTCTGGCTGCTTCAATTAGGGTTCTATTTTTCCTCCCAGCAACCCCATTTTGCTGTGGGGTTCTTGCAATACTAAATTGCCTAGTAATTCCTTTCCTAGCACAGAAATCATCTAGCTTCTTATTCCTAAATTCACCACCATTATCACTCCTAAGCATTTTAACCTCATTGCCAGACCTCTTCTCAATCTGAGTGATAAAATCAATTAGAATATCAGTTGTGTCACTCTTCATAACCAGAAAGAATGTCCAAGTAAACCTAGAGAAGTCACTTGTGATGACAAAGCAATATGACTTACCATTCAAACTTTCTATATTGGTTGGACCAAAGAGGTCCATGTGTAGCATATGAAGAGGTCTAGAACTAGTATGCACCTGTTTGGAATTGAATGAGACCTTGTGCTGCTTGCCTTTATGACATGCAACACAAGAGTGGTCATTGTGGAAGGCCTTCTCAGGCAAACCATCAACCAAGCCAAGTCTCACAAGGCTATTTATATTTTTAAAATTTATGTGCCCTAGTCTCCTGTGCCACAAATTACTTTCATCTACTGAGGCTTTAGCATAAAAACAAGACATATTATTGTTCATTTTAATCCCATTTAGATTCACATTGTATATGTCTTTATGCCTAGGTGTTCTATACTCAATATATTTCTCATCAAGGATCTTATAATTCTTGCTTAACACCAAACACTCAGTATCAGTAAACAGAAATTTATTTTTGTTATCACAAACATATGATACACTAAAAAGATTGTAATCTAGTTCTTTTACCAGAAATACGTTTTCAAAACGTAAGTTCTTGGTGAGAAGGGTTCCTTTGCCTGTGATAGTACCATATCCGCCTCCAAAGTAAACCTTATCACCATCCTTAATGGGAGTGAAGTTGGTCAAATAGTCTTCCTTCTGCCTTGAGCATCCACTATCCCAATATCCATAATCATTGACCTGTCTTTGAATGCCCTGCACATAAAGAAAACAAATTAGTTTTCTTTGGGAACCGAAGTCTTAAAAGACTTGGATTCATCTGGTTGTTCAATAAGAACAGACTTAGTTCTCACAACAACCCCATTTTCATCCTTTCTAGGATGAAATACGCAGTTAACCCCAATAGGTTTTGTAATGACCATTGAAATGTAATTAAATCTGTTGCAGGTCATTGAAATCCCATTATCATTAGGGTTTTGATCTTTCTTGGGTCTCCATATTAAGCTTGAAGAAGCTTTAGACCCCTTACCCTGTGATTGCAAATATTTAGGTCTGGTCACGTTTCTGCCAGCGTTGGAATTGGTCTTGTCAACGCTAAAATTACCCTTGTCAGCGTTGAAACTAGGGTTTGCTACAGAAACCCATTGCCTATTAGACCAAGTATTTGTCTTTTGAAATGGTCTTTGTCCATGAGTGTTAGACCCTCTAGTAAAGAATGGGGCAGGTCTAATCACTTGTGGACTTTGCTGCACACAAGGTTTGGGTCTGACAACGTTTGACTTTCTAACAACGTTGACTTTGTTCCTGTCAGCGCTGAAGTTGTTCCTGTCAGCGCTGGCTTTGGGAGCGTTGACACACTTGTATGCCAAGTGTGAAAAGCTACCACAAGTGTAACAAGCTTTTCTAGACACAACCTTAGGTCTAGAAGAGAAGAAGCCTGTTCCATTATTGCTAACTTGGCTCTTGGGTGACCTAGTATTCCTATACATCTCTGCATATTTAATGCTAGGTTTTCTATCAGTGTTTGAGCCTAGGTCAACAGCTTTACCAGTTATTGGGTTTGTAACCTTAATGGGAGTTGACTCATTGGGACTTTCACATAACAAGCCACCCTTAACAAATAAAGTAGGGTTAGCTTTCTTCCATTCATTCAGGTAAGTCAATTTTTGTTGGTACTCGTCAACTAGAGTGACAACTCTTGGTGGAGGAATGAATTCCTCCTCTTGGAATTCTGGCAAGCCAGTCCAAGATAGGTCCTTTTGCTGGACACCATAGAAGTCACCAGCTGGTGGTGGAACCAAAGAGTAATCATTCATCCCAATCCCAGTCATGTCCTTAGAATCTCTTTGTTTACTCACACATTCTCCTAGGTTTTGTGTGGCCTTATCAAATCTTTGAATTTTAAGGCTAACATTATCTTTATTCTTAATGGCCTCATCTAGCTTAGCCTGTAACTCACCATTAACCCTTTCCATGATGTTTCTAATATCCATACTAGCATTTAACTCATGTTTTAAGATATTTATTTTATCTTTTAAGTGAAATTCCATTTTCTTGTATTCAGAAATTGTCTTCTCAGTTTGAGTGAGAGCTACTTGGTAATTAGACAGTTTGCACTTTTCAGTACTCACATCGCTTAATAATCTTAACACCTCATTATTAAGTTTCTTAGTGTTTAACCTACAACCTTTACTACAAAAAGCATCATTGTATACCTCATTATCAGATGAAGAGGAGGAGTGTGCCATGAGAGCATATTCAACATGCTCTTCTTCTTCAACCTCAGCAACCAAAGCTTTATCCTCTTCAACATTCTTAGCCAGAAAGATCCAATCCCATCCCATACCATCAGTTCCTTGAACTGCAACCATGGCTTTGGAATCCTGAGCTTTAACAACTTGACTTGAGGGTTTACCAGCATCAGATCTTCTAGGAGATCTGCATTCCCTCATGAAGTGCCCCATACGATGACAGTTGTAGCATTCAACTTTGGATTTATCAAATCCAGCTGTGTCTTTTGCATTGAAGGTTATCTTCTTCTTAAACCTTCTGTTCCACCTATTTGCTCTTATACTAGCAAGAGCCATGTTCCACTTAATGTCCATCTCTTCCAAGTGCTCATCACTTATCTGCTCAAGGTCCTCATATGTAATCATTGAACCATTGGGCAAAGAAGCAATATAAGCACATACAGTATCCAAATCTAAACCAGCAGGTTTAACTCTTGGGGAGTCACTCTTGAATGTGTCAGCGTCTGAATAGGAGACGTTGACAGAACTTGTTCTAGCGCTGACATATGATGATCCAGTAACTGGATGCATGTAAGAGTCCTTCTGATTGAATTGACCTTCACTATGAGAGAAGAAGGCCATGTTACTGGTGGTAGACTTGCTTCCATGCTCTAAAAGAGTTTCATCTTCCAACAGCCTTAGTTTGTTGTAGATGTCATCAAACGTGGAACTCTTGTAAGTATTATTGGCAAGAATAGATCTTGCCTCAATCTTCCACGCCTCACCAAGACTTTTAAGAAAGGTAGCATTAATGTCAACATCACAAAGTTGTGTCCCCATGAAGGACAACTTGCTTGTAATGTCAAGCAATCTGCTTCTCACACTACTCAGCTTCTCATTGGGTTGAGCCTTGAAGACAGCATAATCATGCATGAGTTGCTTCTTCTTTTCTTCCTTAGTGTCTGCATTGCCACCATATGCAACTTCAAGAGCTTCCCAAAGGTTTTTAGCAGATTCATAGCCTCTATATTTATGCTGGTTCTCTTGTCCCAAAGAGACTTTCAGAATATTTAGGGCTTTCATGTCGACCCTTTTCTTTGCTATGTCATCAGCAGACACAGCTCTACCATCTCCAGGTTTTTCTTTCTTATCCTCTTCAGAACATCCAGCAACAGCTGATCTTTGAGCAATAACATCAGCAATCTTTTGGGATTTATCGAATGTGTTTCCATATTCAATAATCTCCCAGAGTGTGTAGTCATAGATCCCTAGATATTGCTCAAAGTTGAATTTCCACAAATCAAAGTTGGTTGCATCAAGCACGGGAATCTTGATGTTTGGTAAAGATGAGGAGGAGGAGGTTATTGCTTCAGACATGATGTTGTTAGGGTTTTTGAGAAAATTAGGGTTTTGGTGACTTTTAGGGTTCTTGTGTTCTTTAAGATCAAAAGTTCCTCAACAAGCTCTGATACCACTTGTTGATCCCAAACTTAGATCGATTTAGCTTTATGTATACGAGATTAGATCAAGTAATACACTTAGAGAAACCTTTGTATATGCTTATGATAATTTAAGTGTTATGCGGAATTAACACTTAAACATGAACACACAATGATATAAACAAACTTTCACTTTGATTAATGATATCAAACTTGCTTACAATGAAAGTAGTTTACGAATAAAAACTTATATAAAATATTAACCTAAAGGTCTTCTTTTATAGACATAAGAAGCCTTGTACAATAATCTACGTATCAGCTATTCTAGGTAAAGATAAATATAGAAAATACATTGTTGATCCTATCTTTACTAGAAGTAATCTACAATACAATAAACGCGTAGAGTATATCTTCCCATCAGTGCTTGTCTTCAATGTATCAACGCTTGACTTTGTCTTGTCAACGCTTGAGCTGTCAGCGCTTGTTTTGTTCTTGTCAACGCTTGTTTTACTCTTGTCAGCGCTCAAGTGATCTGGCCTTAATTTATTCCCAACATTTACATATTCTCATTTATTCATTTAGTGTTATGCGTTGATATCTTTTATACTAGTTTACTAGTTTAACCTATTTACATGTTTTAAGTCCAATAAGCTTATTATAAGTTCTTTAACTTATATTAATCCATTTTATACTTGTATTATCAGTATTTACACTTTACATGTTGGGCCCAAATGGGTTAAGCCCAATAAATAAGTTTATAAGTGTTTTAGCCTATTTTGTTGTATTATTAGTCCAATAACGTTAACTTAGCCCGTTAATGTCCGTATGTTATATAGTTCGGGTTTTATCGGTTTTTACTTGTTATATATGTTTATATATCAGTATATGAGTTTATATAAGTTTACATTAGACGGGTCCAACCGTCTAAGTTTTATATAACAAAAACGTTAATTTTACGGTAATAGCCGAAAAAGTCGTAAAAATCATGTTTATAGTTTTATAACTTATAAAACTTATCAAACTATCATTTTTATAAAATATCCATTTATTTATCCTTATACATATTTATATAAATGTATTATATAAGTTAGTGGGTTTTAATTCACATTTTATACTATTTTTATTTGAGTGCTTATATAATACTATTATACTTTAATTTCCCAAAATCTGATTTTTACTTTCACTTTCACCATTTTTACCATATCTTGAGTTTTACAAAGAGATAGAAGCTCATTTTTGGATACCATAAACTACATTATATGTGCTATAATTAACTTAGTTTTAGCTACTTCTCAATCCAAATCTAAATATCCTTAATAGTCCGTCCAAAACTGACTATTCAGATTGGTACTCTAAACTTGTTTTGATCATATCTCACTCATTATAATGATTCCATTGCATGGCCAACTCTCACATGTGTACAAGACATATTACTTACTGTATATACATTAATCTATGCCATTTTATCAGTTTATCACATGGTTCTTTACTGTTTTATACAGCCATCATTTTAAGTCATGATTTTAACCTTTTTACATATAGTTTTTCATCTTTTTACCCATGATTATCAACACCAAATCCCCACATAATATTTTATCATCATATATCATCATACATATATACATTTAAGAAGAAAATACATGATTACATAATCAAAATTAACAAAAGGATGTGGAGAACAATCTTTATACCACCATGATGATGTAGGTTATGATCAAGACATGGATTTTGATGGAGAAACTTGTGATAAACCAAGACCATCTTCAAGACCACCATTCTTCAAGAACTTCTTGTGGAAATCAGCCCCAAGAGTCTATAGAAACTCCTCCTTGGATGTTATAATCACCACCAATCAATAGAGCTTAAAAAGGGCTTCATCATATGTGTGAATAACATATGATTTCATGGTTAAATTTGATCAAATGAGGGTGTTTAGGGGTGGTTCTTGGACAAAATTTAGAGAGAAAAAGGGAGGATGAGAGTGGTTTGCATGTATGTGTTTAGGAGGAAATGGTTTGAGGTGGTTGTTTTGTTATGTGTAGCTTACAAGTTAAGCTTTATATGACAAGTGTAGTAGCTTTCTTGTGAAGCTTTTTGACACCTAAGGGTGTTAGTGGCTAAGTGTTCCATACTAGTGGGGTGGGGCAAAACTTGTTTTGTCTCATCCCACTAATTTACGGGTATTCCTCGATTCTAGTTTCCTCGATTTGCGTGCCCTCGGGTCGTTTTACGAAAAATCTTTTTATAAATTATGAATCAACGGCACAAAACGAATCTAATAAAAATTGACTCATCAAAAAAGGAGTTCAAAAACGTAAATACGTAATCCTAAGGTTTCCGGTTTAGTCGTAAAGGACGTTAAATTATTCACGTAAGTTCTAATCTCTTTTCGTAAATTTGTGAGTTTATGAACTAGCCCAAATTTAAAATCCCAAAATAATATTCACGGATAAATTTATTTTTTGAAATGTCAGACTGTCACCAAAACGGTGTATGTAAACGTAAGCACGTAACGTAGAGTCCTCCGGTTTAGACATAGTCGATGCTACTTCAAGACGGAAATCCAAATTTCTTCCCAAAAATAAGTGAGTTCATAATATAACATTAAAATAATAATTTCAGTTAAATATTGAGAATAAAAATATCAACCATAAATTAACGGATTGTCACAGAATTTACCCCTAAACAGGATCTTTGTCCTCAAAGATCATCTTACTACTCGCTTCTTATAGAGTTAAAGCCATGTGGGTATTTCATCCACATTTGGTCTTTTCTCACAAGTGTAATCCATTACAAACAGCGAATTTCATTAAACATAACTACGGGAATAAGATCAGGCTTATTGTTGACTTACTTTCTTTATCCATGATGTTCACGGGTTTTGGATGAATGCAACTTTTCGCCGATCTAAACTTCATTAAGGAATAGTCAGATTTTCACTTGATAAGCATTTTATCAAGTTTGATATACGAAACATAATTCACGCGGCTCTTGAAGTCCTAGGGTAGATCCAGCTTATATGCCTTTCAAACCAATCTTTTACATCATCTCAATGGTCCCATACACCGAGGACTTATATCCCAGGATCTTTCAGATCATCAATTCATTTTTCCATGGTTAAAATTTTTGGCATAACTTCGCTACCCATCTGGCACTTCAAGATCTACATTTCATATTCACATAACCTCCTGCCCACTACCGACAGTCAATAATCAGATCCTAATTTCAACAGTTATTTCAGGTCTCGCGGGTCGAGTATTTTGTAAGGTTAGGTTCGCCATCATAGGAAACCTTAAACCTAAAAGACATGTCCAACTCACAATGGGTGTATGTCGGGTGTCTTCATCCCAACTCCTGCTTACAAATGCTCTAATATTTAGATCCTAACTAGATTTGATCTCGATCCTAACACGATAATTATCAATGATAATCTCTCCAAAGGAAAGCGATTATACGGTTTATTACCAAAGGTCAATCATTCACGCATAAAACATTGCTGCTAGCATTTTGTATCGTTACTGTACCCCGTCCCATCGATTGGGATGGTAAACAACACTCTCATCAAGGTTCGTTCCCAATGACTTCTGAGCAAATCTCTAGAAATTCGATGCGAAGCGAGGATCTTGATAGAGATGATCGATACAGGCACACCATGTTTACACAACTCCTTTAAATATAAAAGGGTCAATTTCTTCATCAAGAATCTATCATTAACAGGAATAATATTAGCAGATTTGGTCAGTCTGTCGACGATTACCCAAATCGAATCAAATTCTGATGATGACCTTTGCAATAGTTAGACGTTTACTAATGTATGAGGCGATGTCTGCCTTTATAATTTTTCCATCAGTACAACTTCTTCAGATAAAGATACATTAAATCATAAATGTCATGAATAAAATACTTATACTTACACGATTCTAACATAACTATATCTCACAATCCTCCATATTTAGACAATCACAAGTGGCCTTTTAAAACATTTAACGCCATTGGCTTCTCAATTCTAATGGTTCACATTAGCCGCGAACCCCCTTTTATTATTTATATTATCCTTCTTATAAGCATCGACTATATTTTAAATTACTCGGTAATTTATTTGCACAGTCATTACTAAGGAACACATTCTAATTGATTCGTTATCCTTTTCTACATAATGTGTCAGTAATTACGTTCAGCTTTCCTCGATGAAATAAATATCATGACCGTATTTATTCAGAAATTATTCCTTCATATTTTCTAAGTCTTAGTTCTATCTCAACTATTATTATTATTATTTTTTATTTTTTTTTCCAGTTTTGCTCAATCCGACGTTTAAAGCGTCGATAATTACTACAAGTAATTAAATAATAAATATTCAATTTTTATGAAACGTAAACGTAAAAATTTTAAATTTCTTAGTTCGACCAATTATATGAAAATGTTCAAAAATAAATTTGAATTTAATTAACACGATTTTTGTTGATTTATCAGAAATAATTAGTAAGATCCGTAAATGTTCGAAAAACCTTCGTTTATTCTTTGGTAAAAATTTTCTTAGTTGAAAAGCAAAAATTGTCGTTTCAAATCTCAAGTCTTGGTTTAAATGGTTTCCTCAATCCCTCTTAGGTTGTCTTGAGGTATACACAAACATTTACCCCTAAACAGGAGTTTAGTTAAATGTTCTGGGTATAAGGAATAATCCCTCAAAAGTTCTTTTTGATAAAACATTTGTCAAAACACATTTGCAATTTCTTTTTAGTAAAACTCAAAGTCTTAAAAGGGCTCTTAGTTTTTGAAGAGTCAATATAGATTCTATTATCTTTTAATCACACGGTCAAATAATGTAAAGGATTAAGTCTTTCATCACATGTTAAATATTCAAGGTACAAGTTTTCACTACTCGGCCGACTCAGGGCATTCTACAAATAATTATTAACTCATTCTTATTCTTATAAATAAACAAATGGTCCTTAATGATCACAAGCATGAATTTATCAAATTACAGCCTACACACGTGACACGTGTATTAGTCAATCCAAACGACATCACGTGAAACTCATAATGTTCATTACAAGTTCTGGATGTAGTGATTGGAATAGATAATCTTCTTCGCGGACGCGAAGTTGATGATAACCATGCCGAGGATCAAATTTTCGAATATACGCTAGAACCTTGTAAATGATCGAACAAATCTTCCATTTCGAGTCATGGATATCGTTTTTGATTGTCAATTTACTCAGTTCACAGTAATCGATAAATATAAGAAATAATAACACCATAGCTCTTCATGATGACGAGCTTGGTAGAATAAAATCTATCTCCGACAACTCTCTCAGTTGTACGGTAATTCCTTTAATTCAGATGGTGCTGACGTAAAGTGCACATGCCACAGGTGCAGCACCGGGAAGATAATCAATACCAAATTCAACTTGCCCTAATGGCGAAAGTCTAGGTAATTCACCAGCAAATACCTCCTAAAGTTTCAGATAGAAGGTACATCATTTAATAATTTCATATTATGTTCTTTTTAGATTACAAATTCTATGACTAATTCACAACTATTCACGGTATAATTTCAAGTCTAAATGCAGGATATGGTCATTCATCAAGAATTATTTAGATCACTTTTGATAATCAACATCTTATCATTTAGCGGATTTCTACTCGAGTTCCCATCAATTAAGACAATTTCGTCATGTCATAATCAATCAATCCATTCTACTAGCACTATCAACTTTCCAGTTTCATTACCGTTGATAAGATGTGAACTTCTCAAAAGACCAATAGTAACTAATAATCCTTCACAAATTCAAGGATATATGGAGACACAACTACCATTAAAAGAGTAAGGTCAACGCATAATCTACGCGAGAGAATTTCAAATCAGATACAGACGAAAACATTTAACGAATATGAATACATCCCATGTTTTCATAATTTGAGTACGCATTCGAAAGCTCCTCGGATCGTTACCCATGTCAATCAAATGAAATCTAATCAAAGGAAATGATAGGAACGTCGATACTTCCAGTCGGGTATCAACACTCGGTAATCAGATACTTTTCCTAAGAATCTCACTATGGGAGAATTGGACAAGAAAGAATTGTCAATTGTCAAATAAGACAATTTTCACAGATGAGTAAATTTGACTCAGAAGAATAGATGCTACAGGCACATATGTAGGTGTCCCTAACACTATGTCCCTATTTTTCACTTATTGCAGATCTCATAAAATTTAATCTTTCACAATCTTTAAAGAAAATGTAGTGTTTATTAATCAGTTTTATGGTGACTACTAATCAGCCTTGCATGGTGCATTCCAAATTGTATGTAGGCGCGCAACTATATACAATTTCAAGATCAACGATGCAATACTCAGTTCGTCAAAATTTTATCATCATGTTTATAATAAAAACATTTTCATGCTTAATTCTTAAATAAGAATCAAAAATGAGTTTACAAAGATTTTCTTTGTTATGAAAATAGTTAAGTTTTCCAAAGAGTTTCATAAACAACTTTATTTCGATAACGATTATTTATAAGTCTCACTTTAAATAATCCATATGGTGATGAAAACCCAATTTTTCTCAAGGGATACTGTTTTATCTTTATAAAAACAATGAGTGATCTGCAAAAGAGTGATGAAAAGTTTTTCACCAAGAACTAACTTCAACATGCTAGGAAATGAGCTTAGCCACTTAATCATGAGGTTCATGACCTCGATGGCACTCAAAAATAATAATTCACAACGTAACTCAAATCGATATGAGTACTTGTTCAATGGTTGCATCACTAATGCGAACATTAGGATGAAGCAATAAAGGATAGATAACATCGATACATGTAGGATTTAGCAATCAAAGGTAGTCATTTTATTAATCACAAACAAGTCAAATTATACCATAACACGTTATGTGTCACTATGTCATACAATTCCAAGATCTCATCCTACCAACTGATGTCTCAGTTAAGTTATGGATTATTTTTAAAAGATACCACAATGAATACTAATCTACAAGAGTCATTAGGTGTTCCACATGTCTCGGAATATCCATCGGTTCCAATTCAGAAGAAGATTTCTTCAATTTATTTCTTGGACACTAGGCATCCTCATCATTGGACAATGTCCTAGGAACAACCCTTAACACAGACCTACAATCAATTAAAACCTTATAATTTAATCACAGAACTTAACGACTTCCTCTTAACAATTTCTTATTCCATACGGGTAAAATTTTTCTTCATTCGAGTTTCAACCAAATCATACTCAATGCATATCCTACATCATTCTCCAATACCTTCAACCTTATTCTTATACCTTAATAGGGCAATAAAAGCTCGATATGTATAACACTTAATTTCAAATCGTATATCTCCTTCATCAATAGTTATCAAATGAGTCACTAGTATGAAATGACTCGATCATTCAATTAGACTTCTCGGAAAGGTACTAGTGGCATGAGGCTTTTGGGTAATGGTTCCAATGACAGCCTCAAGTGCAACATTCACCCTTTCGACTTCAATTTAAGAATTGGGTGACAACGAATAAGATGACACCTTTCCGGGTGGTAACGTTTTGTCAAACTCCACTCTATAAGGAAAGATCATCATGACGTCGATATCAGATTTAATCTTGCCAATTCTTCTTTAATATCACAATCAACTAATATCAACATTCCTACGAAGATCAACCATTTGTTGGGATCATAAATATCCACAACTTGGTTTAGATCTAGGATAGCTAGAATTCCTACGAGAATAGCTTCGATTAATTTACTAGGGGATTTAGGGTTCCTTGTGACAATCTACGTCGTACCTCGTATAAATATCAAAATAATCATCAAACAATCATGCAATAAAGTTACATCATATATATATATAATCCAAGTTATATATATATATATTAAAATAACACTTCTCTGTCTGGCCTTGTCGGTAACTCGGGAATTCTTCAGCACCGTTATAGTCAAAAGATTTTTAGACATTTTTAGAAAATGTTTATAGTTAAAAGATTTTGAAATGTTTTATTCTAACCTTAGTTTTTAAAAATCTTTCGTTCTCTATAACGAGAGCTCTGGTACCAAACTGTAACACCCCAAAATTTACACAATTCAATACAGCGGAAGACTCCTTGGTGTTACGGGATAGCACATTACTCACATCATAGACAACGCTTAAAAATCGCGTCGTTTAATAATAAAGCATTTCCATTCATAAATATCAAATTTACATAGGTCCCAAGTCATTGTATTTCATACACGTTTTACAAAGCATTTGAATGGAAATTATAATTTAAGTGCGGGCCATGAATTCTTGTTGTCTTCCCGAGAATTACCTTCAAGTACCTGAGATAAAACATGTTAAAAGAAAAGGTCTAAATTATAGGTATTTCATTGGTTCATAAAAGTAAGCACCAAAGTAATCAAAGATACCGAAACCCAAAAAGTGTTAGCGATAACGCCGAGTGAATTCATAGAGTTTAATAAAATCCATCAATATAACATCGGTATAAAATTATTACCGAAAATTATTTTTGTACAAATCATTGTAATAGGCCATAAAATAGCCAAAGTCATTTTTATACAAATCTTTATCAAAATCATAATATAGGCTTTCGCCTTCAAAATCATTATACGAACCATTGTCGTTAAAAAAACATCATACAATACGTTTTATAACGTTGTATAAGCCAAATAAAAATCGTTATATGAATATGGTTATGTAAAACCAAAACACGAACATAAAATCAATAATAAGACCCCGTATTGCTAGTCAGACAATTCATTGTAATTCAGTGCGTATAGCAGTATTTCGTTAATTGGATTATTATAAGCCGCATGACATTGTTACCTTACTACAACAAACAACGGGTAGCTAACCCGACAATCATTTGCCCATCTAAATTAGCGTGTCGTCACAATAATCACGCTTGTGTAAATCTTCTCATACATAAATTCGCTTACCAATCAATGTGGCACGACGGGGATCAACCGTCAAGGCGCGAACTGGGGTGATCGTCCCCAAATAGTACTATTATATACATAAGCGTCTACCAAACCCGTTAGTTCACAATTCATGTTAATGGTACTTTTAGTGACATAGCCTAACTTTAATAATCCATTTCATTTCATTTATCGGGTCATATATTCATTCATCGGGTCATACAATCATTCGGGTCCAAATCAATAAACAAATAATCGGGACAAATGGTGTCCTATTTTATTAAAACTAACATGTTATCTCCCTCGCGGGTTTATAAAACATTTCAAAAAAACATTTAAAAGAGTGCGAGGCTATGAACTCACGTTGATGTGGGAAGGCGGTTATCGGTAATTCAGATGTACGGTACGTGCTTCAATCACGGAAACCTAGACAAATAATACTCGTCTTAGACTCATGTCCAATGACTTTATAAAAATAACAATTATTTATACATATGATGATTTTATATATATGATGATCAAGTGGGTTTACATATTCTCATTTACTCATTTAGTGTTATGTGTTGATATCTTTTATACTAGTTTACTAGTTTCACCTATTTACATGTTTTAAGTCCAATAAGCTTATTATAAGTTCTTTAACTTATATTAATCCATTTTATACTTGTATTATCAGTATTTACACTTTACATGTTGGGCCCAAATGGGTTAAGCCCAATAAATAAGGTTATAAGTGTTTTAGCTCATTTTGTTGTATTATTAGTCCAATAACGTTAACTTAGCCCGTTAATGTCCGTATGTTATATAGTTCGGGTTTTATCGGTTTTTACTTGTTATATATGTTTATATATCAGTATATGAGTTTATAAAAGTTTACATTAGATGGGTCCAACCGTCTAAGTTTTATTTAACAAAAACGTTAATTTTACGGTAATAGCCGGAAAAGTCGTAAAAATCATGTTTATAGTTTTATAACTTATAAAACTTATCAAACTATCATTTTTATAAAATATCCATTTATTTATCCTTATACATATTTATATTAATGTATTATATAAGTTAGTGGGTTTTAATTCGCATTTTATACTATTTTTATTTGAGTGCTTATATAATACTATTATATTTTAATTTCCCAAAATCTGATTTTTACTTTCACTTTCACCATTTTTACCATATCTTGAGTTCTACAAGGAGATTGAAGCTCATTTTTGGATACCATAAACTACATGATATGTGCTATAATTAACTTAGTTTTAGCTACTGCTAAATCCAACTCTAAATATCCTTAACAGTCCGTCCAAAACTGACTATTCAGATTGGTACTCTAAACTTGTTTTGATCATATCTCACTCATTATAATAATTCCATTGCATGGCCAACTCTCACATGTGTACATGATATATTACTTACTGTATATCAATTAATCTATGCCATTTTATCAGTTTATCACATGGTTCTTTACTGTTTTATACAGCCATCATTTTAAGTCATGATTTTAACCTTTTTACATATAGTTTTTCATCTTTTTACCCATGATTATCAACACCAAATCCCCACATAATATTTTATCATCATATATCATCATACATATATACATTTAAGAAGAAAATACATGATTACATAATCAAAATTAACAAAAGGATGGGGAGAACAATCTTTATACCACCATGATGATGTAGGTTATGATCAAGACATGGATTTTGATGGAGAAACTTGTGATAAACCAAGACCATCTTTAAGACCACCATTCTTCAAGAACTTCTTGTGGAAATCAGCCCCAAGATTCCATAGAAACTCCTCCTTGGATGTTATAATCACCACCAATCAATAGTCATCATATGTGTGAATAAGATATGATTTCATGGTTAAATTTGATCAAATGAGGGTGTTTAGGGGTGGTTCTTGGAAGAAATTTAGAGAGAAAAAGGGAGGATGAGAGTGGTTTGCATGTATGTGTTTAGGAGGAAATGGTTTGAGGTGGTTGTTTTGTTATGTGTAGCTTACAAGTTAAGCTTTACATGACAAGTGTAGTAGCTTTCTTGTGAAGCTTTTTGACACCTAAGGGTGTTAGTGGCTAAGTGTTCCATATTAGTAGGGTGGGGCAAAACTTGTTTTGTCTCATCCCACTAATTTACGGCTATTCCTCGATTCTAGTTTCCTCGATTTGCGTGCCCTCGGGTCATTTTACGAAAAACGTTTTTATAAATTATGAATCAACGGCACAAAACGAATCTAATAAAAATTGACTCATCAAAAAAGGAGTTCAAAAACGTAAATACGTAATCCTAAGGTTTCCGGTTTAGTCGTAAAGGACGTTAAATTATTCACGTATGTCCTAATCTCTTCTCGTAAATTTGTGAGTTTATGAACTAACTCAAATTTAAAATCCCAAAATAATATTCACGGATAAATTTATTTTTTGAAATCTCAGACTGTCACCAAAACGGTGTATGTAAACGTAAGCACGTAACGTAGAGTCCTCCGGTTTAGACGTAGTCGATGCTACTTCAAGACGTAAATCCAAATTTCTTCCCAAAAATAAGTGAGTTCATAATATAACATTAAAATAATATTTTCAGTTAAATATTGAGAATAAAAATATCAACCATAAATTAACGGATTGTCACAATATCACCTTGTGGCTCTTTAAGATGCAATTGTGCTCCTTATTTAGAATCCACACCCGAAGGCTCCTTGGACAAAAAAAAGGGAATTGACATCACCATCCCACCTTATGACTCAAGATGAAGAAGCAATTTTTATTCAACACGTCCCCTTGCCATACATCCTAAGGCTCTAATAACAAGGTTAGTGCTACATGACTCCCACCCGAAGGCTCCTAGAGAACATGTTTTTATTTATTCTTCTTTATTAATATGATATTTATAGTAAGCCAAATTTCCGCAATCCCATGATCAAAAGTCCATGACGCTGGAACCCTTAATGTGTTCTCACTTTAATTACAAGGGAAGAAAAAGAAGGAGTTACGAGTTAAGATATCAAGCCTAAACCGCTAAAAACTTCATTTATTAAGCAATTATTATTCAAGTGTGGAAAGTAAATACGAGGAGATTAAATCAAACACAAAAATACATGCACAAAGAAGAGTTAATTTTAGAAACATATGATTGAACTCTATCATCTCTTGTTCTCCATATTGTAAAATTTCAAAAATGTGAAATCAATGGATACTTAGCCTATTAAATCAAAGTTTTGGGTTTTCAAGTCATCTATAAGATCTTGCATCTTCTTATACCCTTTCAAGTTTTAGAATTTGCTTTTTAAAGTTCCCTTGATAAACGACTTTCTAGGATCAATTACAGGAACTTGCGAAAAGTTCTTGTTCTTAACCCGTATGAATTAAGACTTTCGCGTTTTAAAGCTCCCTATATAAAAGCCTAGCAAAACTTAATTCAAATACGTTAAGGAAAAGCTAAGGTAAAAACCGAGTCGAGTCAAAAACTATTTTTATTTTCACCAACGGAAAGCCTACATTCGTGTCAAAAGCACTTATTTTATTTATTCAAAAACTTAAAATAACACTAAAAATTTAAATTTTTTATGAAAAATGGGAAAAACAATTACGTTTAGACACGACAAAAGCAATAGCAAGCGATTATATCGATTGACTCCCCCATGCTAAAACCAAACATTGTCCTCAATGTTTCTTAGATCAAGAGTCACACCCCCTTGCTAAAACACGAAGAGTCTAATGCAAAATCCTAACATGGAAAGAGCACGCAAATCTATAAGCCGTTTATTAATTATTCCTCAAGATAAAACGTTAGTCGATAAAAATCAAAGGATATAAAGTGTGCCCCTTTTTGGCATTCAAAGAATGGAAGATCAAGTGGACCGGCAAAAACCGAGCACGAGAGTCTTCAAATATTAGGGTCATACCTAAGATTCACAAAACAACAAAACACGAGCACGAGCTTGAAAGATCAAGCCTTATTAGTTGTTAGAAAATAGAAAGAAGATAGAATGTATGGGACTCCCCCAAAAGGCACCGCGTTTTTGTTAACCGAGTCATGAGCTCGACTCGATCCCCGCATTCATTGGTCCTTAGGGAAAATGGTGAAAACTGGCACAATGGAATAAAATCCATGATAAAGCATGATGCCGGGGTCAAAGATCTCATCCTCGTTGTCGGATGACAAACGAAAGGATAAAACTCCAACACAAATCTCTAAAAAGAGATAGTAGTCACAAATTTTGGAATGAATATAGCATGCTCCTCGAGATAAACTCGCACCAAGATGATTAAAAAGTCTTTCAATTATTGCATCGATGAAAGGCCAAGATTTCCCTAAATCAACGATTCGGGGATCGAATAACTCGTCCTCGGTGGAGAAAGGAATAGACAACACGGTGTCGTCCCCCCATGCTAATCCAAAATCATATAAAGCACATGGTAATGGTGTGGTAAAAGTCTCAACCATAGTGGAATCAACATTCTTAGCTTTAACGACCATTTCACCCTTAGAAATGTGATCAATAGGGTCATGGTACTCAAGATGAGACACATGAAAAACCCTCACATTAAGGTCAAAGTGGGTGGGAGGAGGATTTGGGACGAAATCATCATCAAGTAAATTCTCTAAAAAGAGAGCGTCCCCCTCCGGGTCGATATCATCAACACCCGGTGGTATCGAATCATTAGAAGCAAGAAAAGTGTCAATCTCCTCCATAAGCGGATCACTATCCTCAACGGGAATAGGGGATGGAGAGAAAGACTTGGCATTAGGCTTAGAATTCAAAGCCTCGATCTTAGATATGAGAAGATAGACGTTGGATAACTTCTCACGAAGAATCACGTCTTCCACATCTAAATGAGTAAGTTCATCGATGAACTTCTCAAGGATCGGAATAGTCAAATCAACCTCATTTCCCAGTGGAAATGGGTCTAAAGGAGCAAGTTCAAAAGTGAACCTCTCAAAAATTGGATCACTATCATCCTCATTTCCCTGTGGAAATGGGTGTAGAAGAGTAGGTTCATCGGTAAACCCCTCAAAATCCGAGTCGTGAATGTCATCTTTATAAGAAAGTTCATCGGAGGACTCCTCATTAGAAAAATCACTAGAAGTAGAATCATTCTCAAAATCTTCATTTCCATCACATTTTTTATCTTTAGAATTTGAGAAAATCTCAAAGTGAATAGAAGAAGTAGAGTCATTACAATGTGGAAAATCACACATTTCATTGGAAAGACCGTCAAACTCTCTTGGGTTTTGGACAAGGATCTCAACACTAGACTTTATTAATTCATCCGATTCCGTGTCCAGAATAGTGCTAAAATGCTCGTCCCCCTTGCTTAGAGAATTTTTGGGTTCCACGGTGGAAGAATCATGAATAGGAGTAATGATGTCATGAGAGATTTCCTCATTATCAAGAATGGGAGAATCCTCGAGCTCCTTAGCCGGCAAGATACGAAAAGGAAGTACGATAGCAATCGACGAAGGATGTAGAGCAATAAGATCTCTCAAAGAAATATCACTCTCCTCGTCATCGTCCAAAAGAAGAGAACGCTCGAGTTCACGATTAGCAAGGTATTTTGCTTCCGCTTGAGCTCGTTCTTTCTCTCGAATTTCAATGCTTAATCCATTATAATCTTGCGAAAGTTGTCTAATCTTAAGTTCACAATCTCATCTATTATTTCTCCATGAAATCTACGACTTCCCAAATCATTAGTTATATCATTAATCTCTTGGTTAATTTGTCTCTTTTCTAGCAACATATCTTCAATGCTTTTTTCAACAACTTCAACATTTCTTTGATTCGTTATTTGTTGAAACATTGTTTCAAGTCGTTCAATATCGAGAGAATATTGTGGAGATTGGTCAAAACCGGAAGAAATCGAATTAATGCAAGGACTAGGCTCATAAAACTTTGATCTCTCAGTTGACAACAAAAGCTCTCGTGAGGACCTCCACAATACTCACAACAAAGATATTGTTGTGATAAACTCGTCGAGTCTTGTGGATAACAATTATCATTAAAGTTTTGATTTTAGCTTGGTTCTTGCTCGTAATTAAGATTGATGCGAACAATCATCTCCAAAGTGAGAATCGTTTCCACAAAACTCACACGAGGGTGTCTCGTATGTGGGGTGTGGAGGTGGATTGAAATCGAGAGAATTATTCGAAAAATTTGGTTTTCCACATGAAGTAATCTCATTACATCAAGGACAAAATCCAACTCGTATATCGTGACATAAATCATTTCCACAACGCTCACACGTGCACCACCGACATGGTAAAAGACCATATAACGGTTCTCCACACCCTACACAATCGATGAAGGAATTCATGGAAGAATTAAAAATTGGAGGGTGAGGAGAAAAAGAATTAAACATGATAGAGGATTAAGAAGATAATTTTTGGTATTTTTTTCATAAATCAATCTAAACTTTCCGAGGACGGAAAGGGTCTTCAAATCAACGATCAACAAATCTCACAAAGACGAATCGTAAACAAGATCCCCGGCAGCGACGCCAAAATTTTTGATGATTCGATGATAGTATGTGTGATAATTAGATACGTTATAGGGTAAATTAGTAAATTACCTTTAGGAAAAAGTAATAGACTAAAATTACCAAAGACGGATTTAATTAAACACGATGATGAACCAAGTTCGTTGTACACGAAGGTCGAGTGAATTTGAGACATTTTGCATCGATTTGGACAATTGACTTGAATTGTTTTCGGTTTTTAAAACTAAAATTAAATCTACCAATTTAAATCTAACATTAAAACTATTTTACTACTAAAAATTAATTACATCTAAATTACTTAAAAACTAATTTTATTAAAATCTAATTATTTTAAAAACTTATTAAATTAATAAAACATTTTTTTAATATATTTTTTTATTTTTTATTATTGTTTTATATTTATTTTTTAATTATTTCATTTAAACTAATTATATTTCCAAATTAAAAGAAACAATTTACCTTTTAAAAGAAAGTATTTCTTTTAAATTTAACTTTTAAACTACAATTAATAAGAAAAACGTTTATAATTAAATTGGCAGTAAAACAAAACGATTTATAATATACTAGTGTAAAGTTAGAAACAAAAGGAGAGCCAAGCTCAGATGGTTAACGTTCTTGGCCCATGACCAGGAGGTCATGGGTTCGAATCCTATAAGGGACATTTTTATTTTATTCTTTTGTGAATTAATACTGGATGAATAGTATCTCGATTTGCATACTGAATCAACTTTTGACTCAGTTAAATAATTATTATATATAAACAGTAAAAGGATAATTCAAAGTTATCAGAAAAGGAAAAATCAATCAGTTCACAACAATAGATGAACTCACACATTCAGCAAACTACAACAGTAAAATCTACTTAAATAGATCATAAACTCCCTAGTCAAATTACTATCAGCAACCAATTAAATCAGTCAGAAATAAACACTAAGATCTACAAAAAACTACTAAAGCAGGCAGTAACGACTATGATTAAAATGCAGCAGCAACACAAATAATTATCAATGGGTAACGGACTAAGGCACTAGAAAGTTACGCTACAACGACACAAGAACACGAAGGTAACATGACAATTAGCAACGAGAATCAACGCAGGAAAAAGCAGCAGCCCTCTCAAATAACAAACACAATGGCAATCTAATTAATATCAAGCAACAGCAAATAAACAAGCAATTATCAGATTTCCCTTAGAAGCTACGTAATCACAGCAACAAATAAAGAAAACTAAGCAGCAAAGAAGTATTGAATGAGCAAATCACAAGATCAGCAGTAAATGAGACTAGGATTGAACAATTCTGATTAATAAACATTCAGCAAGTGAACAATATCAGAGTTAACTAAAAGCAAACGTCACAGTAATAAATTAAACCAATTCAAATCAGATTCAACTTCATACTTCATCAAATCCAAAAGTATATAAAATCAGTTCTAACACTAAATCAAGTTATCATCAGATTTGTATCTGCAAGCAGATTCTACATATGACTACTTCAGGCAGCAACATAAATGAAAACAGATTAAAAGAATACTCAATCTAACAATTCAGTTCAAGAACTAATCATATCTATATCGAAAGCAACTTAACCAGGTTTATATTCTTTTAAATCGTACTAAACAACTTATCAGATTCTTCTAATCCAAACACCTAATTCAATAATCCAGAAAAGCAGGTCCATAAACATCATTCACCAAAAACAGTTAAATCAAAAAAATTCACGAAATCAGATAATGACTATCACAAAATATAAGCACTCAATCCAGCATGACTACAAAACCATACTAGCATATAACATAAAATATGCAAATAATGAAAATCGAGCTTAACCATGGACTTTTGAAGATGAACCGTTGTTGAAGTAGGTTAGCGTTGAGCTACCTATTTAATTCACCTCGACACCACAACTAACCATTCAAATCATCAAACATCAAGTACCATCAATATAACCCGAACTCACTAGTATGGATCAAAAATGCAGCATCAATTTATCATTTATCCATTGGGGATAAACAATTATATCCCTAATCTCATTTAGTTTATCAATTTAGCTACTCATTAAGCTAACTCGAGTAACTTTTAGTTATAACAGTCTTTAAGATCTAGGTTGCAAAAGTATTCAGAGATTTATAAAAACTGAAATTAACAGAACATCAAAGAATATAAATGGAATTTTATTTCATTAAAACCAAAACTTACAATATTTAATAAGAAAAATAATACAAAATTAATCTAAAACTACACTACCATTATAACACTAGGAAAAGAAAAGGGATACCATTACTTAGTAAATGGGGGGGGGGGGGGGTTATAGCGAACAGATAGGTGAGGGGATTGAGTTTGTTGGTGATGAGAACGATCTTAGCCATCCAATCCATCTTTTTCTCTCTTTCATTTGATCCAACGGCTGAGATAAACCCACCCTCACACGGATTGCCAAGCTGGAAGTTTTTTTGTGCTTCTTTGCTGATGAGGTGACAGGTAATGATTGGTCCTTTGATTAAATGGTAGGAAATAGACCAATCAGAGCCCTTTGGTGACGAATCCAAGCTCCACGTGGAGCTTGGTACTTGGAATATTCGTGGCTTCCATACTCCATATCTTCCTTAATCATCTGATTACAAGCGCGTAAAGGTTACTTGCTAGCTGATTGAAGAAACCCCCAATTTTCTAGGGTTCTTCACTGGTGGTTTTCCTTTTCTCTCGTTCTTTTTTTTTCTTTCTTTGTTTATTTCCTTTGTTTTGATTGAAAAGTTGACCAAGGGTATATAACAATTTCCATCCGTCTCTTTGTAGCATTTGGGCTTGACAGACTTTTGTTGACCAACGAAACATGAATACTTCCATAAGCATTTGGGCTTTGGACCCATTTTTCCTTTCCTCCATCCGTCCCATATTTGTTATTATTGGGCTTTTATTTGGACTAAAAATCCAAAAGTAAATAGATGATTTCCTTAAATGGGCCTTTAGGCCCATTAACCAAAAGTGGGACCCACTAAGCCCAATTAGCTTTCATAATATTAAATCCTCTAAAAAAACGACTTGTCTTTTGGCTTCTTAGATTTTACTTCATTCTCGTGTCGTTTTCGCGGGTTTTCGTGAAGTTGGTACCTTACGCACATCAAACAACAAAACAAGCAAATACAAGGCAATATTTGAACATTTTATGCTTTTATTCATTGTTTTAAGATATAATTGATATGAGTAAAATCACTCATATCAGACACCAACAAACCCGAAGATCGATTCGCTGAACCTTAGATCCCTTAAAGAAGACCGCAGAGATGCAATGGACAAAACCTAAACGAATAATACTACAAAGGTAATCGAACGATTATTTTATAGATTCTTAGTCGTTACAAGAAAGAATAGAAGATGGTGTGTCTTGTGCATCACCCCCTCACCTCCTATTATAGGATGAGGGGGTCGGTTGCCCACTCGACAGACTTACATTACATAAGGAAAGAAACCTAATCGAATATTAACAAGTATTGTAAACTAATAGACTAACAATTTCCACCTTAGTGACAAGACTAGTTAGCCCCGACACCAAGTATCTCCATGCAATACTTGAAGTCGGACCTGGAACCACCTTTGTAAACGCGTCAAATACATTATCCTCCGTACCTACCTTTGCTACATCAATCTCTTTAGATTCTACGATCTCCTTGATGAAGTGATACCTCACGTTGATATGCTTCATACACTCATGAAACATTGCATTTCTTGAGAGATGAATTTCCCCTTGATTGTCACAATTCACAACCACTGACCTTAGGTTTATTCCTAGCTCTATTAGTATACCTTTAAGCCAAATTCTTTCCTTAATAACTTCCGTAAGCGCCATATATTCCGCCTCTAAAGTAGACAAGGCAACAAAATGTTGTAGAGTTGCTTTCCAAATCACAACACAACCATGTACCATAAACACATACCCAATTATCGACCTACCCTTGTGAGGGTCTTTAGCATAATTGCTATCCACAAAACCTTCAACGTCTACGTGCTTCCCTTGATCTCTACCATACACTAGACCTACATCAGCAGTTCCCTTCAAGTACTTCAAAATCCACTTCACCGCTTCCCTGTGATTTTTACCTGGATTTGCCAAATACCTTCTCATAATGCTAACAGCGTACACAATATCTGGTCTAGTGCAAACCATTAATTACATTAAACTACCTACATCATTCGCATATGGGACTTACTCATTCTTTCAACATCCCAGTCACTCGACGGACAATCCTTTAAAGATACCTTGAAGTGTGCTCCCAATGGCATAGAGACCAACTTGCTATTATCCACTTTGTAGTTATTCAAAATTTTCAGCACATATCCCGACTGAGACACCTTCAGGGTTCAGTTACTCCTATCCCTGACAATCTCCATACCAAGTATCTTCCTAGCTGGACCAAGTTCCTTCATATTAAACTCTTTCCTTACAAGTCCATTGGTATATTCGATATCAAACTTGCTTTTACAAGTAATCAACATACCATCTACATACAGCAGTAGAAATACGTACATACCTGGTGTAAACTCCTTGAAGTAAACACAACTATCATAGCTGCTACGGCTAAACCCATTGTTGATCATATACATATCAAACCGTTTGTACCACTGCCTTGGGGGACTGCTTAAGATCATGAAGAGATTTTTTCAACAAACATACCTTGTTGCTCGTTCCTTCTTCAAAACCAAGCAGCTGCCTCATATAAATGGTTTCTTCAAGATTACCATGCAAAAATGTCGTCTTCACATCAATTTGTTCCAAATCGTAATCTTCACAAGCAGTTAATGAGAGAATCACCCTAATAGATGTATGACGAACCACGAGTGAAAATACCTTAGTGTAGTCAATCCCTGCTCGTTGTGTAAACTCCCGAGCTACCAGCCTTGCTTTGTACCCTGGTTTATGAATGCCTTCAATCCCTTCTTTAATCTTATACAACCATTTGTAGCTTACCAGCTTCTGACCATGTGGTTGATCGACCAGCTCCCAAGTATGATTCTTCTTTAAACAACTCATCTCTTCCTCTATAGCACGAACCCATTCATCCTTTTCAGTTGAATTAATCGCCTTCTAAAATGTGATTTGTTCATGTGTATCTTCTACCTCAACAATAGCAAACGCATAAGCCGTAATATCATCTTCTTCCCTAGACCCTGATGATCTAGACAATGATACATTACCTTCATTCATATACCTTGCAGGTACAATAATTGTTCTCTTAGCTCTATCGCGCACCAGAACATAGTTATCCATATTCCGTTGTTGAGGCCTTGCATCTTCGGCATCTTCATCTTGATCCTCATATTCATTCCCTGGAATTACCCTAGTATGAGGATCCACAATTGGTTTGATCTGAATGCCTTGAAGTTCAACCTCAAACTAAATTCCTTCCCAGAATCTGCAGCACCAGCACCTTTGAGAGTATCCTTTACATAAGGCTCTCATTAAAGACCACATCCTTGCTTATGATTATATTAGGTTTAACATCATCCAACCTCCATAATCTGTATCCCTTCACACCCTCAGGATACCCCAGGAATATAAATTTTATAGCTCTAAGATTTACCTTCCTCTGATTCACGTTTGAATAAGCAACGCAACCAAATATCCTCAACATCACGTAATTTGCCGGATGTCCTGACCATAAATCCATAGGTGTCTTCTTCTCCAATGCTGTAGATGGAGACCTATTGATCAGATATGCTGCCGTCATCGTTGCTTCAGCCTAGAAGATTCTGGTAAACCAGACTGAATTAGTAAACACCTAACCTTGTCCAAGAGCGTCATGTTCATTCTTTCAGCTAGACCATTATGTTGCGGAGTTCCAGCAACCGTCAAATGTCTTATTATCCCGCTCTCCTTGCACAAGTTATTAAACTCCTGAATCCTGATTCCAAACTCCAAACCATTACCCGTCTGTAGTTTCTTCAGTCTTCTACCTGTCTGGTTTTCTACCAACTGCTTTCACTCCTTGAACTTGTTGAACGCCTCATTCTTGTGTCTAAGAAAATAAACCCAAACCCTCCTCGAATAATCATCAGCAATCGATAAGAAGTACCGGAAACCACTCATCGGTTCCATCCGAGAAAGACCCTAGAGATCCACATGGACATAGTCTATAACTCCCTCTATTATGTGCTGACCTTGACCAAAACTCACTCTAGTCGATTTTCCAAGAACATAATTTTCGTAGAATTCAAGCTTACCTAGACCTTTATTCCCCAGCACCTCTCTTATTTCGAGTTCATGCAAGTATGCTTCACTAATGTGACCCAGGCATTTATGCCACACGTGTGCAAGACATTCCTTTTCTTCTATACCAACACTAGCTTCACCTGATTCAGCCCAACCATCCAAGGAGTACACAATTTTCCTTCATAGTTCCTGACAAAACCATCAAAAAACCCTTGATCACCTTTACTCTTCCATTTTACAACTTCACGGTATAGCCCTCTCAATCTAGAGTACCCAAAGATATCAAAATTCTTTTCAACTCGAGAATGTAACACACATTCTCAAGCACAAAACTTGAACCTGTTGGGAATAAAAATAGCTAAGTCACTGGGATGCTGACAAGAATAACTTAGACGCTGACAAGAGATAATAAGGCGCTGACAGCTGGACACTGACAAGAGATATTAAAGCGATGACAAGAAGAAAAGTTTAACCATTGATAGAATACTTAGTCTACACGTTTTGTACTTCTAGTAAAGATATGTTCGACATTGTATTTTCTATGCTTATCTTTACCTAAAATAGTTGATACGTAGACTCTTATACAAGGTTCCTTATTCTATAAAAGGAGGCCTTTAGGTTTAGTTAAATATATGTTTTCCACTTTCATTGTACGCAAGTTTTGATCATCAATAAAAGTGAAAGTTTGGGTTATTCTGTTTTGTGTGTTCTTGTTCTAAGTGTTAAATTCCGCATAGCACTTAGATTGTTTCATAACACAAAGTTTCTCTAAGTGTTAATCTTGATTCAATCTCGTTAACACAAAACTAAACGATCTAAGTTTGGGATCAACAAGTGGTATAAGAGCTTGTTGAGGAACTTTGATCTAAAGAACACGAAACCCTAAAAACCCTAAATCACCAAAAACCCTAATTATTAAAGAAACCCTAAAAACAAGACAAGATGTCTACTCCAGATATGACCTCCTCCTCAAGTCACAACCTAAAAATCCCCATGCTAGACCCTGACAACTTTGAGCTATGGAAGTTAAATTTTGAACAGTAACTTTAAATTCATGATCACACTCTCTGGGAAATTATTGAATATGGAAACACATTCGATAAAGCGGCTAATATTGCTACTGCTATTGCTTTAAGATCAGTTGAGGGTTCAACTGAAGAGGATCGAAAAAAAGACCTACGGATGGGAGAGCTGTCTCAACTAAGGATATTGCAAAGAGAAGGAATGACATGAAGACTTTAAGAATTCTCAAACTCTCTTTGGGACCAAGCACAAGTATAGAGGTTTTGAATCGGCCAAATAACTTTGGGAAGCTCTTCAAGTCAACTATGGTGGTAATGATGATACTGCCTCAGAAAAGAAGAAGCAACTCTTGCATGAGTATGATGTTGTCAAGGCTCTTCCCAATGAGAAGTTAAGTGGGGTAAGAAGCAGGCTTCTAGACATCACTAGCAAATTGTCCTTTATGGGAACAGTGTACAATGATGCTGATATCATTACTACTTTCCTTTAAAGTCTTGGTGATGCATGGAAAATCGAAGCTAGGTCTATCATTGCTACCAATGCACACAAGAGTTCTACTTTTGATGACGTCTACAATAAGCTAAAGATTGTAGAGAATGAAATCCTCTTGGATCATGGAAGCAAATCTACCTCTGGAAACATGGCTTTCATCTCACATACTGAAGCCCAAGTGGATAAAAGAGAATCATACGTGCATCCTGTTACTAGATCACCTTGTGTCAACGGTGGATCAAACTTTGTCAGCGTTTCTCATTCAAACGCTGACACATACAATGTTGACTCACCAAGGATTAAACCTGCTGGTATTGATCTAGACACAGTGTGTGCATACATTGCTGCATTACCCAATGGTTCAGTGATTACATATGAGGACCTTGAGCAAATCAGTGAGGAGAACTTGGAGGAGATGGGTATTAAATTGAATATGGCTCTTGCAAGCATAAGGGCCAACAGATGGAATAGGAGATTCAGAAAGAAGATGACCTTCAATGCTAAAGACACTGTTGGGTTTGATAAATCCAAGGTTGAGTGTTTCAATTTCCATAGGATGGGTCACTTTATGAGGGAATGCAGATCTCCAAGAAGAATTGATGTTGGAAAGCCTTCAAGTCAAATCATCAAGGTTGAAGACACAAAGGCTATGGTCCTCATACAAGACATTGATGGTGTTGGATGGGACTGGAGCTTTTTGGCAAAGGATGTGGAAGAGAACAAGGCCTTGATTGCAGAATAGGAAGAAGAAGAGCATGATTACTTTGCTCTCATGGCACATTTTTGTCTTTATCAGATAATGAGGTATATGATGATGATTATTGTAGTAAGGGCAATCGTTTAAACACTAAAAAACTTAACAAAGAAATTCTAAAATTAAAATCAGATGTTTTTGATGAAAAATGCAAGTTATCTAATTATCAAATGGCTCTTGTTCAAACTGAAAAGACTGTAGAAGAATATAAGAAAATGGAATTTGACCTAAAAGATCAAATTAATGTCTTGTCTCATGACCTCAAAGTTAGTGTTGAACTTAGGGACATTCTGACACGATCCAAAGGAGTAATACAAACTAAGTTAGAAGAGGCCATTAAAGAGAAAGAGAATGTAGGGCTTAAAATTCAAAAGTTTGACAAAGCCTCTCAAACCCTAGAAAAATGTGTAAGTGAGCAAAGAGACTCTAGGGATATGTTTGGGATTGGGCTAAAAGAGTATACTGATGTTCCACCACCTGCTGGAAACTTTCATGGTGTCCTGAGAAAGGATTTATCTTGGACTGGTATACCAGAACTCTAAGAAAAGGAATTCATTCCTCCACCAAGAGTTCTTACTCCAGTAGAGGAGTACAAGCAGAAAGTGACTGATTTGGAACAATGGAAGAAAGCCAATCCTACATTGTATGTTAAAGGTGGAATGCTTAGTGTGAGTCCACTTGATTCTACACCCATAACTGTAACCAACCCTTCTATTGGAAAACCTGTTGACCTTGGCTCAAATGTTAATAGAAAACCTAGTGTTAAGTATGCTGAAATGTATAGGAAACGTAGGTCACCAAAAAGCCAAGCTAGTGATAATGGAACAGGGTTCTTTTCATCTAGACCTTATGTCTAGAAAAGCTTGTTATAAATGTGGGAGTTTTTCTCATTTGGCTTATAAATGTGTCAGTGCTTCAAAAGTCAACACTGACAATAGGTCAACCATGGTCAACCCTAAACCTAATGTCCAATCTAGCTTACAGTCTCCCAAACTAGATCCCTACTTCTCTAAAAGAGCTAACTCTCATGGACATAGGCCTTTTCAAAAGACCAACACTTGGTCAAACAGACAATGGCTTCCTGTAGCAAACCCTAGTTTTGGCGCTGACAGAAACAAATCAAGCGCTGACAAGTACAAATGTGACGCTGACAGGACCAAAACAAACGCTGAGAACTTCAAGTTTGGTATGAAAATGCCACAACTGGATGTTGTTAGACCATATGTTAGACTAAGCAATGGAAGGTATTTGAAACCCATGGGACAAGGATCTAAAGCTTAATCTAGTTTGATCTGGAGACCCAATCAAGACCAAAACCCTAATTCTGATGGGATTTCTATGACCTGTAACAGATTTCATTGTATTTCAAAGGTCATAACTAAACTAATTGGGGTCAACTGGGTGTTCAATCCTTAAAGGGACGAAAAAGGGGTTATTATAAGGACTATATATATTCTTGTTGAACAACCAAATGAATCCAAGTCTGCTCAGCCTTGGGTTCCCAAAGAAAACTAATTTGTTTTTTTTATGTGCAGGGCATTCAAAAGCAGGTAAATGATTATGGATATTGGGATAGTGGATGCTCTAGGCACATGACGGGGAAGGAAGATTATTTGACTAACTTTACCCCTATTAAAGATGGTGACAAAGTGTACGTTGGAGGAGGATATGGTACAATTTGTGGCAAAGGCACTCTTATCACTAACAATTTACGTTTTGAAATGTATTTCTGGTAAAAGAACTTGGTTATAATCTGATTAGTGTATCACAAGTTTGTGATAACAAGAATAAGGTTCTTTTCACTGATACTGAATGCTTGGTGTTAAACAAAGACTTTAAGATGCCTGATGAGAAGTTTATTGATTATAGAACACCTAGGCATAAGGACATTTATAATGTAAATCTTAATGGAATTAGGATGAACAACAATTTGTCATGTCTATATGCTAAAGCTTCAGTAGATGAAAGTAATCTATGGCACAGAAGGTTACACATAAACTTTAAGAACATAAACAGACTTGTGAGACATGGTTTAGTTGATGGTTTGCCTGAAAAGGCTTTCCAAAATGATCATTCTTATGTTGCATGTCTTAAAGGCAAACAGCACAAAGTCTCATTTAAGTCTAAACTTGTGCACTCTAGTTTTAAACCACTTCACTTGCTACATATGGACTTATTTGGTCCAACTAATATAGAAAGTTTAAATGGTAAATCTTTTTGTTTTGTCATAACTAGTTATTTTTCTAGATTTACTTGGACTTTCTTTTTGGCCTTAAAAACTGCCACAGTTTTGATTAACTTTATTACCCTAATTGAAAAGAAAATAGGGGATGAAGTTAAAATACTTAGAAGTGATAATGGTGGTGAGTTTAGAAACCAATTGTTAGATGACTTCTGTGTCAATAAAGGGATTACTAGGCAGTTTAGCATAGCTATAACCCCACAACAGAATGGGGTGGCTGAAAGGAAGAATAAGACACTCATAGAAGCAGCTAGGGCAATGTTGGCTGATGCTTATTTTCCCATTGCGTTTTGGGCTGAGGTTGTGAATACAGCCTGTTATGTTCAGAATAGAGCTTTGGTCAACAAAATCCATAATAAGACACCTTATGAGCTATTTTGGAATAGGAAACCTAACATTGGTTTTCTTAAACCCTCTGGATGTCATGTAGTGATACTGGATACTAGTGATGCCTTAGGAAAGTTTTGTGTTAAAGGTGATGAAGGCTATTTTATGGGCTATTCAGTGCAGAGTAAAGGATATAGGTTTACAATAAGAAAGAAAAACATATACTTAAAAAGGTACATGTTAAGTTTTTAGAGAGTAAACCTAGTGATCCTGAGAGTGGACCAAATTGGTTCTTTGATGTAGAACCTTTATCTAGAACCTTGAATTATATGCCTGTTACTAATTCAAACATTGTGAAAAATGATTCAAATGTTGTGGAAGCACCTATTGTTGAAATTGCAGGTAAACAGGTTAACAAGGAAGAAGGATCACATGCAGTCAAATCAGATCCTATACATAAGTATGTTACCATTCCTATTTGGACTGATGGATTTGTTGCTGCTGCTGCTGGAAAGAAGAAAGATGGACCACAAGAAAAGCCATTTGATGAAAACATGCATGAATCTTTAGACGCTGATAAAGGCAAATCAAACGCTGACAGGTTAAATTCTGACGCTGACAGATCAGACGCTAACAACCTGTTTGGGCATCCATTCCCTTCTAATACTTTTGAACAAGGTGAACCTTCCAGAGTTCATGAAGAGGTTCATCTAGTGATGATGAAGGAGGATATGAAGATGATATTGGCAACATGGAGACTGAGATTGAAGACAACACACTTATTGAAGGAGGAACACTTACATCTACTATAAAAAAATCATCCTCCTTCTCTAATCATTGGTGATGTGTTGTCTCCTGTTTAAACAAGGAGGTCTCATTAGAATCAAGGAGGTTTTATTGCCAATATCCACAAGAAGGTTGATACCCCTCTTGTACAGGCATGTTTGTTTGCTTGTTTTCTGTAACAATAGGAACCTAAGAAGATTTTTGATGCTCTCAAAGAACCAAGTTGGGTGGAAGCAATGCAGGATGAGCTTCACCAATTTGCTATTCAAGATGTTTGGGAGTTAGTGGACTGTCCTAGGTATGTAAGACCTATAGGGACAAGATGGGTTTTTAGAAACAATAAAGATGAAAGAGGAATTGTGGTCAGAAACAAGGCACGTTTAGTTGCTCAAGGCTATACATAAGAAGAGGGAATAGACTATAAAGAGGTTTTTGCACCTGTTGCAAGGATTGAAGCAATAAGGATTTTCCTAGCCTATGCTTCTTGCATGGGCTTCATAGTTTATCAAATGAATGTGAAGAGTGCTTTTATTTATGGCACAATTGCTGAGGAGGTTTATGTAATGCCGCCTCCTGGTTTTGAATATTCAGAACATCCAGACAAAGTGTATAAGGTGAAGAAAGCAATGTATGGTATGACACATTGTCTACCTATCCGATGGAAAATGGATTTAAGAGGGGTACCATAGATCAGACATTATTTACCAAGAAGACTGGTAAGGACTTTTTACTTGTTCAGGTCTATGTGGATGATATTATCTTTGGTTCTTCAAGTCCAAAGATGAGTGAAGACTTTTCCAAGCTCATGACAGACAAATTCAAGATGAGTGTAATGGGAGAGATGAACTTCTTTCTAGGTTTACAAGTCCAAAAGAAAGAAGATGGTATATTTATCTCTCAAGACAAGTATGTAGCAGAAATCTTGAAGAAGTTTGGCTTTTCTCTATATGAAAAACGGGCTAGCACACCCATGGATAGGGAACACCCTTGGGGAAATATTGGAGATGGAAAAGAGGTGGATGTCAGGAACCATAGGTCAATGATTGGATCATTGATGTATCTTATAGCTTCTAGACCTGGCATCATGTTTGATGTTTGTGCATGTGCACGCCATCAGGTGACTCCCAAAGAGTGTCATCTTCATGGTGTTAAAAGGATCTTTAGATACCTTCGGTGCTATTCCACCTTGGGATTATGGTATCCAAAGGATTCTCCATTAGAGCTTATTGGTTATTCAGACAGTGATTATGGAGGTGACAAGTTTGATAGAAAATCCACAACTGGTGGATGCCAATTTCTTAGGAGCAGATTGATATCTTGGCAATGCAAGAAACAAACAGTGGTGGCCAACTCTACAACTGAAGCAGAATATGTAGTTGTAGCTGCTTGTTGTGGACAAGTATTATGGATTCAGAACCAACTGTTGGATTATTGGTATAATTTTATGCATGCTAAGATTTTTGTAAACAATAACAGTACATTATGCATTATTAAAAATCCTGTACATCATTTTAAACAAAACACATAGAAATTAGACATCATTTTATAAGAGATTGTTTTGAAAAAAGGTTTAATACAACCAGATAGGGTTGACACTTAGGAGAATGTGGCAGATTTATTAACTAAACCTTTTGATGCTGGAAGGTTTCAATACTTGGTAACAAGTATTGGAATGATCAATCTTACCTAAAATGTGTTTTGGAACTTATTGTAAAAGTATGTACAGGATATGCACTATTATTGGTCTTTGTAAAAGTATTAGGTCTTTCCACTATTATTTTCTAACGCTGACAGAGTTTGTTGAGACGCTAACAAGTGTTTAGATTGACGCTAACAAGTGTTTGTTAAGATACTGACAAAGTGTTTAGACAGACGCTGACACATGTTTATTTAGACGGTGATAAGTGTCAAAATGGACGCTGACAGCAACATGTTAGTTTTTGTGGTTTTCATCTAATCATACAGGATTCTGAGCATTGTACGATTAGATACAGAGTTTCTTATGGATCTTTTAGCTACTAGGAGTGTGTTCAAGTTTATGGATGATGGTTAGAATGTCATACATTCCTATCTTGACATAAATTTTTTTGCATATTTTATTTTTTGCAACTTTGTATATTATAGTTTAAGGGGAGGTTTTAGGATACCTTTAGGATCTTGGGTATTCTTAGAATAGTCTTATCACAATTCTAGATTGTGTCCACAGGTGAGTGTGGATTAGAAGTAGTGAAGACTTCTTCTTTAAGAATGTGTTGGAATTTCTAATCCTTGAGGCACTGTAGCATGTAAAGTTTTATACTTTGTATGTTGCCAAGACTTTTTGACCTAGATTTGGTACGGGTCGGTTGGGAGACTTGGTATATATTTTTATATTGGGTTACCCTGGGAGTTACAAAGTGTTTACATGGTGATTACTTCATCTCTAAGGACTTACTTTGGCAAGGTTCACTTGAGGGCAATTATGTCGATCTTGCTTATGCAAGTGTGTATAATTGAACAAAGAATGCTATTTTCAGTCTTTGTCAGAGTTTATGTTATCTTCATTAGGGTAAATATCTTTATAAAGGTCTTTTATTTTTCTTCTTTATTTTATTTTTGGCCACTGACATATTTTACTCCAGACGCTGATAGGACCAATTTGAACACTGACATGGAAAAATTTACACGCTGACAAGATATAGCTGTTACACTGACAATTAATTTTTGACCGTCGACAACATTGGGTCCTACCTAGTTGTTATTTTTGACGAAAATTTGGGCCGTAATTTTAGCAACTTGGTAACTTTTTATTAATGCAAAGATAAGTTAAATATTTTCAAGATTTACATCATTACTTTTTGAATATCTTTGCCTTCTTTTTCAACCAATAGTGTGCTAGTTTCTTTCATATAAATACGACTCATATTGTTTCAACAGGGTAACAACTATTCTTGTCTAGCAAAATCTCTCTAACCTTCATACGTTCATTATTTGTCACTTACAAGTTTTCATATATATTTCAAATGGCCTCAAAGTTCAAACCAGATAATGTCGAGTTGGAATTCAAGAGTCAGCATAACATGGTGGCGTATTTGGTTGCTGATAATACTCTTCATCCTCAATATACTGGGATGGTTACGTATTTGAATGCTTCCCCTCTAAGGTATGCTCTTAATCACACTCCACTTGTTCCTATCACACACATCAAGCAGTCTTGGAACACAGTTCGTTCTAGAACAATTGATGGAGTGATTACATTATATGCTACTATTCATGGGGCTGAATGGGTGGAGACTGAAGCCTTGGTTCGCCATGCTTTGCATCTTAATGATGATGATGGTATAACCACCCTTCCCGCAGACGAGCTAAAGTTGGGACTTCGAGGCTTGGGGTATGATTTGCCCCCTATTGGGCACTTAAACCGTTATACCAAACAACAATTTCCTCCAGCCTGGAAATTCCTCATTCATGTCATCCTTCAATGCTTGAGTCCCAAATGCTCTTCATTCAATGAGATCAACCGATCTATCGGGAGTGCCATTTTTTGTCTCGCAAGAGGGCAAAATTATAATTTTTCTAAAATGATTTTTGATGGCATGTTTCATAATAAGGGTACCAAGATGACTCTTGCGTATCCTAGATTTTTGCAAATGATTTTTGAAATGCAAGGCTATTGTACAAGGGACCACCATGATCATTTTTATAAAGTCCCTGAACAAAAGAAAACTGTTTTTGGCAACATGAATTCACAACCTTATAGGGATTTGCCTCTTACCCCAGCTATGCGTGCTGTCATATTGGCAGCTGCAAACCCTCCACCACCACCATCACAACCAGCTCAAGAACCTATTCCAGACCAACCTCCATCACCACAACACATGAACATAGACCCCCCATCACCAGGCACTGACATTCCCAATGTCAACGCTGACACTGCCATTCTTGACGCTGACACCATTCACCCACAAACCCAAACAGAACTTTATTCCTCTTCCTCTGAACTCAATGAGTATAGGTTAGAAAAACGCCCAAGGATCACTGGAGTGTTCTCCTCTGGTGGTCCTAGCCATGTTGTAGAGAGAGAACCACCACCACAAGTGTGATTGGTGCTACGGGTGAGGCTGGGACTAGTGGTATTCGCTTAGATGCAGGCCACGTCAGTCCCAACATCTTTAAATCCACACCCATGCTCAATGAGTCTCTTATGGGAGGGAAACTTCCCATACTAGAGGAGGGCAGTATGGAACCCTTATTAGTAATGGAATTGACGATGGGTTGTATGAGCTTGCCAAAGCAAACTACAAACCTTCTACAGGTTATCAATGCTCAAGGCGGTGAACTCATTTCATTGAGGGAGCGGATAGGTGTTTTGGAGGTTGCTAATGTTCGTACTAGGCAGGAGGATTCTTCCAAAGGGGAGGATGATCAAGTACATGTGAGTGACAAAGGGTCCCATGAAGGTGCTTCTTTTGGAAATGCATTGGATGTAGTTGAAGCCCTTACAGGTTTGAAAGATCAACCAGGATTTGATGCTTCACTTGTTACTCCTACAAAGTTGACGTTTACAGAGATGATGGAGCAGTTTACAAAGTCAAGCGCTGACAAGCACAAATCAAGCGCTGGCATTCAAGTTTTGGACGCTGACAAAACTACATATGTAGTTGGTGTATCCCAGTCATCAACTATCATTAAGAATGTGTCTACACAGGTACCATCAACTTCTTTACCTTCTATTGATGTATTGGATAAAGGTAAATGGATTATGGTAGAAGCAGAAGTTCCTAAGGATGCAAGCCAAGTACATTTTGATTCCATTTTGGCTGCACAACTTGAGGAAAAGGAGAAGATGAAGAAAACTGCTATTGAGTCACAAATTGTGACTTCTGAAAGTAATAAGGAAGGCAGTGATGGTGAGAGTACTTATTTGTTGGGAATAAATTAAGGCCAGATCACTTGAGCGCTGACAAGAGTAAAACAAGCATTGACAAGAACAAAACAAGCGCTGACAGCTCAAGCGTTGACAAGATAAAGTCAAGCGTTGACACATTTAAGACAAGCAATGATGGAAAGATATATTCTACGCGTTTATTGTATTGTAGATTACTTCTAGTAAAGATAGGAACAACAATGTATTTTCTATATTTATCTTTACCTAGAATAGCTGATACGTAGATTATTGTACAAGGCTTCTTATGTCTATAAAAGAAGACCTTTAGGTTAATGTTTCATATAAGTTTTCATTCGTAAACTACTTTCATTATAAGCAAGTTTGATATCATTAATCAAAGTGAAAGTTTGTTTATATCATTGTGTGTTCTTGTTTAAGTGTTAATTCCGCATAACACTTAGATTATCATAAGCATATACAAAGGTTTCTCTAAGTGTATTACTTGATCTAATCTCGTATACATAAAGCTAAATCGATCTAAGTTTGGGATCAACATTATTCAAGTGTGATGATACTTGAAGAGCATGAGAGACTAGAATATGAGGAGGAGTTGGGTTTGCAGAAGCTTAGAGAATTAAAGATGAAATTTGATTTGGACATACCTAAGATTGTTGAGTTCTTCTTTAAGTACGAATATGAAGTTTTGAGTGATCCAAATGTTTCTATGTCTGAGAAAATTTGGTTTTTTGAAGGGATATTGAAGTTGCAGGATGATCTTAAGGTATGGGAGAAGAATAAGCTAGTAATATCAAGATAGAATCCAAAACAGTAAGGAGAGAGTCGTATTATTTGCTGTTAAGGAATCATCAGACTGGGTGGACTTATGCAAAATTTAGAGGTCTTAGTTTTGAACAATTAGAGTGTTTGGCTTAGCCTATTTGGGATTCACTGTGTGAAGATAGAACTTTTGAGCTACTCTCAAAGGAAAGACAAGAGGAAATGGAGGAACATATGAGGATTAAGAAGGCTTCTATAGTTCCTAGGCCAGTGAAGAAGGGATTACCAATTGAGTTTCCAAAGCTTGATCTATTGAATCCAAGCGAGGCTGTGTTAAGGTAGAGTATAAAGCTTTCACTACTAGAGACTTCAAATTTTGTAGAAGTGTTGCCTCTTGACTTTAGAAACCCCATACTTAACTATGAAGAAGATGCAAGTGGTTTTTGGAAGATCACCAGGGCTGGTGATAAGGTACACACTTTCACTTCTTTCATGTCTATGTTTGCTAGTTTTGATTGAGAAGACTTTGTCAATTTATGGTCATTGATGAAACCCAAGTATGAGACTGAAGAACCTACTTCAGTTAACGGAATAAAGATTTGGTCCACATTCAAGAAAATGATTGAGCCAAATGATGTTGATCCAGTTTGGTTGGATCTGGATGTTATTATTAGGATGACATGGCGTATCTACTCAGATGCTGATGTATAACATCTTAGTACATCCAAATTTTCAGAATATCTTTTGGTTGATGCTGAATATCCTATGTCACAAGATGTTTTGAAGTTGATGATATCTACACCATTGGAGGTTGATTATACTAGTGATGTTAGTAAGGATTTAGTTAGATTTATTTATTCCCTTATTAAGAAAGAAGATTAGTTTGTAAGAATCCTCCTTGTATTTTGTATTTTATTTTTATTATGAAACTTGGTTACTAGAGTAGATATCAAGTTTAGGGGAGGATTATTGGGAATAATAATAGCTAAGTCACTGGGACGCTGACAAGAATAACTTAGACGCTGACAAGAGATAATAAGGCGCTGACAGCTGGACACTAGCAAGAGATATTGAAGCGCTGACAAGAAGAAAAGTTCAACCACTGATAGAATACTTAGTCTACACGTTTTGTACTTCTAGTAAAGATATGTTCGACATTGTATTTTCTATGTTTATCTTTACCTAAAATAGTTGATACGTAGACTCTTGTATAAGGTTCCTTATTCTATAAAAGGAGGCCTTTAGGTTTTAGTTAAATATATGTTTTCCACTTTCATTGTACGCAAGTTTTGATCATCAATCAAAGTGAAACTTTGGGTTATTCTGTTTTGTGTGTTCTTGTTCTAAGTGTTAAATTCCGCATAGCACTTAGATTGTTTCATAACACAAAGTTTCTCTAAGTGTTAATCTTGATTCATTCCCGTTAACATAAGGCTAAACGATCTAAGTTTGGGATCAACAGAACCATATTTCATTTGTACTCTCACCTTCCCTGTCCCCCTGATGGTACATGCTCTATTATCACCGAGCAAAACCATACCACGATCAAGCTCCTTAAAATCAAACAAGAAGTCCCTCCTAGGAGTCATGTGATAGGAATCACCAGAGTCTATGATCCACTCTAAGAACTTTTCCTCACTCACCATCGTCAACAAATCACCATTTTCATAACCCTTAGAATACGAACCAGCGTCCTGTTTTGCATACTTGTTGATAAAGCTAGTTGATTTCTTCTTATTCCATTTTGGACAGTCTTTCTTAAGGCGATCCTCAGAATAACATATGTAACACCTCTGTATATAAGTTCCTTTACCTTTTGACTTTAATCGCGAACTACCACGTCCTTGATTACCCTGATGCTCCGACCTCCCCCTTACAAATAACCCATCACCATCATCATCCTTTGCATTTTCCCTCTTCTTCAACTCCCGTGAATTGAGGGTAGACAAGACATCTTCCAAAGTGAGTGACTCCCTTCCATAAAGCAATGTCTCCACAAAGTTATCATACGAGGACGGTAATGATGTAAGTAACATGAGTGCATGATCTTCGTCATCAATATCAACATCTATGTTCGCCAAGTCACTGATCAACTTATTATACTCATCTATATTTTCAGATAAGTTATTACCTGAATGCATGTAGAAATTGTATAGCTTCTTCTTCAAGTACACCATATTGGCTAAAGACATTGTCATATACTAAGTTTCCAACTTTAACCAAACCCCCGCAACGATATCTTCTATGTTGACTTCCCTGAACACCTTGTTATCCAAGTACAAGAGTAAGGCACCGTGTGCTTTTTTATAGACATTTGTCTTCAACGTCGCAGTCTTATCAGCGTTCGTCATGGTATCCGAGAATGGATATAACGCAGCCTCCCAACCATGTTGAATTAATAGACACCGCATCTTCACACACCACAACCCGAAGTTATTAGACCCGTCGAATTTTTCGACGTCAGACTTCACTATCGACGCCATATTTCATCCTTGTTGCTAAAAATACCTTCTTGCAAATCGATTTAATTAGAAACTCTAAACCTCGATCGCGAACAAGTAAGCAAGTCGATAATCTTATAACCAAGTACCTCGACTTTAACCTTGTTCCACAGGCAAATTAATGCCACAAGAATACCCCTTCAATTTAATAGTTTCTTTTAGAAAGGAAAAAAAACTATAACCTGTAAAGCTGAAGTTGGTTTATTACACCTTCATTGACAAAACAAAAAGAAAAAGAAAAGATAAACTTTTTTCCTACTTTATAGCTATCACGTGACCTTTGTTTTATTATCTAAAACCAATCACAACTTCAATAGCAGTTCGTCTTCTCCGTCACGTTAAAACTTGCAACTCCAAAGAGACTGGATCGAAAAAACTCGAACCCCTTTTCTTCATGATCCTTCTTCTTGATCTAGCACCGATCTTCAGAGACCAACGACTAACCGTAGCGCTCTAATACCACTTGTTAGAATAGACACCAACAAACCTGAAGATCAATTCGCGGAACCCTAGATCCGTTAAAGAAGATCGCAAAGATGCAACAGACGAAACCCATACGAATAATACTACAAAGGTAATCGAACGATTATTTTATTGATTCTTAATCGTTACAAGAAAAAATAGAAGATGGTGTGTCTTGTGCATCACCCCCACCTACTTTTATAGGGTGAGGAGGTCGATTAGAAACTCAAACCAAAACCACTCGACACATTTACATTACATAAAGAAAGAAACCTAATCAAATATTAACTAGTATTACAAACTAATAAACTAACACTAACAATATTATTAACTCCGTCAAAAAGAAGTTTTATTAGTTAATCCTCTCAAACACTTAACGTGTCTACTATCAGGATGTTACATAAAAGGTATAGTTAGTGAGATTTTTTAAGAGTGTGCAATTTAAAAAGTGAGCTTATCATATGGAAAGGGAGGAATATATTCGAAGTTGTAGAAAGGTTTTAAGATTATACAGACATACATGTGAAACTCAATTTTAAGTTGAAAAGTTGTAAAAGAGATTATGTTTTTAATATTTAAATAGGTGTTATTTATCATATGTCGAGGAGGTGCAAAGCAATAAATACACCATTCTACATAGTATCAGCCTAATAGCAGGTCAAGAAAAGCTGACTTCTGCATCGCGTACAATACGATCGTACACAGACACTCAAAGGCAACAGGCGAGTGAAAATATTTATTCGTAACATACATTCAATATAATTCACTCTTTAAGAAAAGATACGTAAGATAACACTTACTCTATTTATTAAAAATTTTGCTCTTTCAAAATATAACTTTCTGGCAACTGTAGTGGCAAGTCTCAGTTAAACTACCAATCTTTCCAACAACAACACTTACAAAACGTGATAAAGGAACAAAATAAATTCTTAGGAACACAGAGAATTAGCAAAAGTTCAACAAATCAGTATCCTTTTGAAGTATCATCATCTCATGCCTATCCAAAGACACGAGTGCTTCGATGCCACTGCCGTCCGGAGTGTCCATCAGAATAATTGTATTTTTTCCCATTCCAGCAAGAGTTACTTTCACGGGTTTTCCCCACCCAAAATCAATAGAATATGTAGGAAACCCACACAAGCTAGAATAACAGTAATAGTTAGCAAGTCTTCTTGACATCTCCAACATAGCAGCATCGTCCGTTAACGTCTCAGCAAGGATTCCAAGTGCAGTATCCAGACTTGTTATGGTTTGCAAAGCAGCCTTCCTTTTCCTGAGTTGGCCAATAGTCACATTTGGAGTGATTTCCCTACTTTGATTGCTTGTCGGAAATTCAATAACCATGTAGAGGTTTCCAATGCTTGTTTCGGGCAATTTTGGTACCAAAGTGTTTCTCATATTCATTGCATATATCATACCAGTGTCCTTGAAACTTTCTGAGTTCGTCTTTGTAGCTGCTACAACTGCACACTTATGGAGTAGCCATGATAGAACTTCAACCCGGGTAGGGTTCAAGACGGGTTCTCCAGATTCAGTCGTCATGTTTATGACCTTTGCTTTCAGTGCATTTAGCTTTTGGTTAGGGAACAAAAAACTTCGTGTGACAAAATCACTTCCCTGTCCATCATGGATCTCTTTCTGTAAGTTAAGGTTTCTTGTTGGATATGCAATAAAATGGGGATTGACTGGTGATGTGTAACTTTGATCTCTCAGCCGAGATCCTGCATTTACTTTAGCCCAATGATTCATGAAACTTAATATACTACTACCGTCTCCAATCTTGTGCAATACTGAAATTGCCACCGCTACTCCCCCGCATGCAAAATGATTGACTTGAACGGCGGCCAACGGGCAAGTGCTACTTGCTCCATCAACATTATCACACTTATGGCTTGGAGGAAACCATATAAAATCATTTGGAAAGAGTTGATTCAGATCTTTGTTCTCTGAACGTTGGAGAAAATCTGAGAGCGAGCTGTCATTGCATGCTTCAATGAACTCAACCCCCTCATCATTGCAATCCACATAGGTTGGACCAATTTTGTTAATCGTACCGGCTAATGGATAATACTGAGTTAAGGTCTGCGATAATGAATTTTTCAGCTCGAGCGTTTTCTCAAGAGAACTTTGATAAACACTGGTGGTTGGGTAGAATGCAACAACAGGCATATATGCAGTTATTGTAATTCGATCGAGCACCGACAGATTATATGTTTTCAAGTGAGAAGGGGTTGGAGAAGAGGGTTTGATGATATCTCTTGAGACAATTGTGTGAAGCTGTCTTTTACTAAATCTTAGAAGCGTGCTCATCATCTTGTTCACAAAATAGTTGGCTGATTGTGCTTGAGAGTTGAGATGGTCATTGCATGTAGCTTAATTATTCTTTTATAACCATAATATATGTGTATGTATGTAGTAAACAAATATTAAATGTGATACACGAGTATCACCATTTAGATATCGTATCCAAGTTAAATACCATCGTGCTAAGCAGTTCCTCAAATTTAAGCAGACTATTTGTGTTAAGCATAAATATTTTATAACAAATAATTCACGGAAGTCTAGCTTTGCTTATAAATTTATAAAAGAGTTGATGAGTATTTTTAATAAATAATTAATATTGATAGAGTAAATGACAATGAAACCGCATCACACACTCATGCTATTAAATATTTTAATCCCGACAAATTTTTGCGCTTTCAAGTAAAATGTTGATAATTAAGTCAAACAATTATTTCTCTGATTTCTTTTTTATCACTAGCAGGGTATCTCCGCGATGCGACGGCGAGTATCCTGTGACTAAATTGTTCGTTCTTATAATTCATATTTTTTAATTATAATTTTTGAATCGATAGTTTTTATTTAAAAAAAATGTCTTAAAAATGTAATTTCAATCGAGGAATGTTATTAGTTTTAGCATTATATGTAATATATACGAAAGTTCAAATGAAGTTATGTAAATGATTAAAAGAAAAAAACTACATGCAATAAGCGATTTTTTAATTAAACTCTTCATTTGATGGATGCATGAAAGTTTCTATAATGTTATAATTACTTTGAGAGATATATGACACAGTGACTCAATCGACTTTTCGTTTGACTTTTGTAATGCAGTAAGCCATTTTCAACTATACGTTTACTTTGACCCGGTGACTCAATCGTGTATACCTGATGATCAATCCCGTGATCCGGTGACTTGACCGAGTTGATTTGTGTTCAAACCCGTGGCCCGATAATATCGTATAAAAAGATATTTTTAATATATATTAGAAAATGTTTAAAAAAATAATTTTTCAAAAAAAATATACGACCTTCTATATATAATAGAGATAAAATACACCACAAAATAACTTAAAAACAATAAAAATTTAAATATTTTGTTTTATGTCACGTAACTTAAAAATGTTTAGGACCATAACTACATAATAAACAAATATCATTATGTATATAAGTTTCTTTTATCGTATCTGATAAGTGTGAAAACATTATCCTTTTACCACTTATTTCCAATAATGACAAGACCAAAACGTGTATTTTATGTCGTAAAAGTCGGAATTATGCGTGGTTTGTGTTTTTATTGTGTTTTAGGACCAAAAGTTGCAAAAGGAAGAAAACATGGGCTATCACGGGGTTTTATCGAAGAAAAAGACTAAAGACGAAGTCGAAAGATCGAGAAAAAGTCTAAAGACGGAAGTTTAATGAAGTCAAAGAACTCAAGTCTAAATATAGAAGAAAATTATAAGACAAGTTCAACTTATATCGACAAATCCCGAGACGACGTCGAGAAAGACAAAGAAATTAAGTCGAGTCGAGACGAGAAGAAAGAAAGAAGATAGCTTAAGCATGTAATCTCCCCACCACCTATAAATACCCTCCTAATATGTCATTAGGAGGGTGTTAGGTGGTTAATTTTTAGTTGTAGTTAATTTGTAGTTTAAGTGTGTTTTAAATTTCCTTCTCTCTAGTTTTTTCAAGCTTATTAATCTTTACATTAATCTTGTAATCTTTTGATATTAATCTTTAATCAATCAAGCTTATTTCCTTAATTCTCATTCTACCTTTCTTAATCTTTTTCTTAGTATTGATAATCATGTAGTTAAACTTAAATTGTGTTAATGATTTGATTGTTTAGCTTATTTGGTTGTGCTTATTAAATTGGTGATTTTAAAAGTTTTTATTAAAGTGATTATTTTTCTTAATCTTAATGCTTACGCCCTGCTCTCGCTACTCTTATGTTGATTACCGAGACAAGGAAGAAAGATATGTTGGAATCGGATAACTATCAACAATAAAGAAATGATTCCACTTTTGCAGCCTTTCCAGTTCTTTATCCTTCACATTTCTTTTCGGCTCGAGGGGAGAGAATAGAAGCAAGCATTTCCCGTTCAGTCGGTAATGAATCAATACGCGGGGCTACTCTCTTCCATGGGCTATGGCTTTTGCGCGATTGTTACTTACGATATTTCTGTCTTCTCAATTTGCTTAGATGAAAATGGTACCGCTCCTTCCCCTTACACCCCTTAACTCTGAGCTATCTAGCCGAATCGATCAGACTCAGTCCCATCGCAGTATGGTGGATATTTCAGAGATAAGTAAAGTTCAGTAAGAAATTGGATAGATAGAGAGTACGGGCTGTTCTTTTGTTTTGTTTCGTGTTGCCCTCTTTAACTCGTTGACTCAGTCGGCCTTACTTAGGCCTTAGGTAGAGTCCTGGTAAGGTAGAGAGGGATAGGATCTCTAGTCCGATAAGCTTGTAGTGGATGAACTTGCAATGGCTCTAGCTGATTGAGATAGGTTGCCTTATTCTGTATGTAGAGTCCCGGTTGCGGGCTCATTCCCATTCACAGGCACCTCAGGCTATACTAATACCATTCAGGCTATAAGAAAGAGGATCCTTCATTCAAAGTGCTTTGCTTCTACAGTAGTACTACTTGCTCTCTCTCTCTATACCACTTGGATTGCGGTTCTCCTTTTGACCTATTCTTCATAGGAGAAGGAAAAAAGCCAATCCCTGGGAACAGTGAAGCTTCATAGGTCTTTCTGTACTGGTATTCCGCATCTTCACAGACATGTCTATTTCACCGAGACTCTCTCCGAGACAGAGCCCAGATCGTTACGCCTTTCGCACTACTAGGCCACACCTCAGTTCCGTGGTAAGACCCTTGATTTCCGAAGAGGAGCAATAGAATCAGTCCTAGCTATCTTCTAATAGCAGCAGGGATCACAGAGAGTAGCCAACCCAGTCCTACAAGCCAACGGTTGCTAACTATCTTTCGCAATCGAGTCAGAAAGAACTCTATGCATGTTGGCTAGGTTAGAATGCAACTTTCGTCACCGTCTTTCTAAGTGGTATGGTAGGCTAGCTAGTTGACGGGCTTTTCACTGCGGTCTGGTTTCAAAGACCGGACACCTAGAAGTATACTACTGGATTGAGGGCCTTTTGATGACGCTCAACGGAGTGGTTTAGGTTCTGGAATTCCATCTCTAGTTGGGGCTTTCGGTTCGAAGGTTATAAAATGTGGTGCGGGTTCATCTCTCTCGACCAGTTCAGCTTCAAGGGAGGGTGATCGAGGGGACCCAGACCTTAATAGTTCTAAAAAAATAAGTTGTTCTTAATAAGTTTAAGTTTTTATAAAAAGTGCTTTTTGATTTCTAGCTTATTTAGTGTTTAAAAGTTTTTAAATTTTGGCTTATTTGCTTTTTCTTAAATTTGATTTGGTAAAACTTTTAGTTAAGTGCTTAATTGTTTTAGCTTAATTTTGCTTATTTGATTTAGTTCTTATCCGGGTTTTGGTAAAACCCTTGTATTCAGAATATCTCCTCCAAGTCCTACATTCCGGATAGTGATCATCAAATTATCCGGATAAGCTACACAGGTTGATATTCCGAATAAGCCTTCAATTGTGTATTTCGGATAAAGTGACAGGTTATTCCGGATAAGCAACAAGCAGGGGATTCCGGATGAGCTGCACGTAAGTATTCCGGATAAGGGGTTAAAGTTATTCCGGATATTGGTCTTTAGGAGTATTCCGGATAAGGACACAGAAATTATTCCGGATAGGCACGAGAAGATTATTCCGGATAAGCTTCAAGTTCTTTATTCCAGATAGCCGCAGATTCCGGATAAGGAAGACTAAACCAGGATTCCAGATAAGCGTCTAAGGTTATTCCGGATAAAGCCCCTTTACATTATTCCGGATAAGAGTCCGAAGACGGTTCCGGATAAGCATTTCTAGTTATTCCGGATAAGTTCACCAACAGCATATTCCGGACAAGGGGTGATTGATTATTCCGGATAAGCCTCCGTAATTATTCCGGATATAGCTCTTTTCCTGATTCCGGACAAGGGTCCATAGGTTTATTCCGGATAAGCCACAATTCTTCATTCCGGATAACATTCTGGATATCATTCCGGATAAGGGTTTGTATTTCCAGTTTTTGAATTTCAGTTTTTCCAGCCTTTTACTTAGAATTATTCTAACATGTTTTGTTTTAGTTTAAATTTTCATATTTCACATGATTGACTCATAGCATTAACTTGGGCATTGATAGCTTTGGTGTTGTTAGCGGTTTGGAGAGCAAGTGATTCAACAAGCGAAGTAAGCTTATCAATTCTCTTGTCGCTCTCATTAGTGCTAGCACTAGCCACATTAATCTGAACACTCTTGGTTTGCACTCTAGACTTGTTCTCAATAATATCCCATGCGGCATTAGAAGACTTCACCAAAATATTACCCCCCGAAGCACTATTTAGTGAATCTTGGTCATTCATGCTTAAACCATTATAAAAAGTATTAATTTGATGTACCTTTGTGAAACCATGTTGTGGACACTTTCTCAAAAGTTCCTTAAAACGGTCCCATGATTCACTAAATGTTTCACCGTACTTTTGTTCAAAGGTAATGATGTCATTCCGCATAGCGGTAGTACGTGAAGGTGGGAAAAAGTAGTTGATGAATTTGGTCTCTAAATCCGTCCACGTAAGAATACTTTGTGGCGGTTCCTTATCAAACCAATTCCGGGCTTGTCCCTCTAAGGAGAAAGGAAAAAGTTGTAAGCGAGTTACCTCTTGTGAAACCCCATTATACTTAACTGTATTTGTGAGTTGAAGAAACCTTTTTATATGGTCATGAGGATCATCAAACGAACGCCCGAAGAAAGGTTGAGCAGAGACCATTTGAATGAAGCCGGATTTAAGCTCAAAGTTGTTGGCTCCAATCTCGGGTATGACAATAGCATCAGTGTTGCCTTCTATGTGGGATTGCAAAACCTTGATCATTGGTTTATTGTCCATGGTGACAATAGGTGGAGTAATGACTTCGGCTTGAGCTACTTTCTTCTTACGAGCACGAGTACGCATACACACCTACAAAAGAAAAATAAAAATAGATAAGAAATATTTTTGGTTTTTTATGTTTTTCTATTTTTTTTTATTTTTGAAAATTTTATATTTTTTAGGATTTTTGAAATTTTAAGCAAGAAAAATAATGTTCAAAGATGAACGGATCCCAAAATCCAACGCGTCTCTCACTTAAAACCGTTAATCTTAACGAAAAGAGCCGGCAGCGGCGCCATTTAATACTAGGTTTTTAACCAAGTATAAAATATTTTCGTTCCAAGTCTTTTCGAATTGATTATTGGTAGGAAGTGCGACTCAGTCATTCTTGGTGTAAAAATAAAAAAGTTTGGATATCTATTTTAAACTAAAGGTAAATATGAAAATGTCGTTGAGTAAATAAGTAAAACTGAAAGCTTGAAAATTTAACTAAAGATGAAGACTTTAAAGATAATGAAAAAGTAAATGATTAAAACTTATAAAAATGTAAACTTTAAAATTTAAACTAAATAAAAACAAGTTAGAATAATTCTAAGTAAAAGGCGGGAAAAATTGAAATTCAAAAACTGGAAATACAAACCCTTTGGTGCGTTTGCCGGGAGGCAACCCGTTGATGTATCCTTTACCGTTTCCATAATAAGTGTAAGGGGGAGCCCCGTATGTGTTTGTTGTCTTGTTTCTTCTTCTGTGCAGGGATTAAAGCTTCATAGATCCATTCTCGATGACTTTTGACGAACCGTGATCCCGTGTACCCGTCTTCCCGGTTCTATCCTAAACTGTCGTGATTCAATATTTCATATCTTATATGTTCACATTGAAATCACTATAGTTTTCCTTTCCTTAGCAAGATTTAAACGAAGTGCAAAATGTCATAAGTGTAGGGGAGTTTACTCCCACATGCTTAAACATTGAGTACAATGTTTATATTAAGTGTAAGGGGGACTTCTATCGAAGTAAGTGGGCTTTTCCATGAATTTGTCCTCATTTTAACCGGAAAATCTGATTTTTCGAAAATTTTCAAAAATTTTAATCTATTTTGGCCTTGTAATTTTCCTTTGCTATCATTATTTACTCTCATTGCTAAAATAAAAGTTTAATAAAGTGGTTTTAAATGTTTCAAAGTTGTGAATATTTTGAGTCAACCCGAGTTTACTTATCTAAGTTTACTCTAGCTAGTATCCTTAACGTGTTTAAGTCAAGTTTTGCTAGGCTTTTATATAGGGAACTTTAAAACGCGAAAGTCTTAACTCTCACAGGTTAAGAACAAGAACTTTTCGCAAGTTCTTATAATTGATCCTAGAGAGTCGTTTATCAAGGGAACTTTAAAATGCGAATTCTAAACTTGAAAAAGTCTAAGAGTTTGCAAGATCCTATAGATGACTCGAAAACCCAAAACTTTGATTTAATTGGCAAAGCATCCACGAGTCTCATTCTTTGAGATTTTAAATTGTGGAGAACGAGAGATGATAGAGTCAATTATAAGTTTGGTGTTTTTTGGTGAATTTATGTGAGTTGATTATAAGCCTATTCTCCCATCGCTTGCTAATAAATCTATCTGCAATAAATAAGGTTGTACGATTTGAGAAGTTACTTAGCTTCTAGCACAAGATCGTTTAAAAGTTGCTCGGTATTAATTAGAGTTTATAGTCAAGGCATAACTTATTGAAGCGGGATGCGAAGATTGGCGAGTCTGAAAAGGCCCTAACAAGGCATGAGGGCTACATTTTGTTGCTAAAGATCCAAAAGTGATGTGAAGAATCATTTATCGAAAATCAATATGAAGGATCGAGACACACGACGAAAAGCAAATACTCCCCTAAAGATCATGGAGAAGTCTATCCGAAAAGACCCTAACAAGGTATGAGGATAAATAGATCCAAGTCCTAAAAGGAGGCGGATCGTTGTATATAAAAGTACAAAATAAAGATTGAAGAAAAATAAAGAAGTCGTGGTCCAAGTATGAAGAATCTCTCAAAACTTCAAGTGAAGAAATTCATATTATGAAGAGAAGACCATAATTTCAAGATCGTCTCTCAAAGATTTGAAGTATGAAGTCGCTGCCAAATGTCGGTCCGAGAAAGGTCTCAAATCGTGAAGCGAGTTATGCCAGGATATGAACTTTAAGAGGTCCCAAGAAGCAGTTTTAAAAGATTTTGTCCTTTAGCTAACTATTGATTAAATCGTCCCACTTTATTTTTAGCCTAAATAACAATCGAAATAAGTCAAACAATGCATCCCCGTGATCATTCAAGACAAAAATTAAAATATAAGAGATACACCTAGGAATAAGGGAGTCTAAGTGAATAATTGGGCCACATGAGTTCGTGTTAGTTTGCTAACTTATAATAACAATGATCTCGTTTTTAAGCTTGGTATGGGGAACGTGAAACTTGAGAATGATGAACATTCATGACAACCAAAAACCCCAATGTAAGTCTTTGATTTCTTACTTGTTTTGTTCTTTTAGTTTTCTTAGTGTTTAGTATTTAATAAAGGCCAAGGTGGGTTATCTATGATGAAAAATGTAAAACGTGCTGTGAAATTAGTGCATTGCATGAGGACATTGCAATGGTCAAGTGTAGGGGATTTAATAAGTGTGAAAACACTTATCCTTTAACCACTTATTTCCAATAATGACAAGACTAAAACGTGTATTTTATGTCGTAAAAGTCGGAATTATGCGTGGTTTGTGTTTTTATTGTGTTTTAGGACCAAAAGTTGCAAAAGGAAGAAAACATGGGCTATCACGGGCTTTTATCGAAGAAAAAGACTAAAGACGAAGTCGAAAGATCGAGAATTCAAAAAGAACGGAAGTCCAAGGCCAATTCTTAAGATTTATCGAAGAAAAAGTCTAAAGACGGAAGTTTAATGAAGTCGAAGAACTCAAGTCTAATTATAGAAGAAAATTATAAGACAAGTTCAACTTATATCAACAAATCCCGAGACGACGTCGAGAAAGACAAAGAAATTAAGTCGAGCCGAGACGAGAAGAAAGAAATAAGATAGCTTAAGCATGTAATCTCCCCACCTCTTATAAATACCCTCCTAATATGTCATTAGGAGGGTCTTAGGTGGTTAGTTTTTAGTTGTAGTTAATTTGTAGTTTAATATTAAGTGTGTTTTAATTTTCCTTCTCTCTAGTTTTTTCAAGCTTATTAATCTTTACATTAATCTTGTAATCTTTTGATATTAATCTTTAATCAATCAAGTTTATTTCCTTAATTCTCATTCTACCTTTCTTAATCTTTTTCTTAATCTTGATAATCATGTAGTTAATCTTAAATTGTGTTAATGATTTGATTGTTTAGCTTATTTGATTGTGCTTATTAAATTGGTGATCTTAGAAGTTTTTATTAAAGTGCTTATTTTTCTTAATCTTAATGCTTAATAGTTCTAAAAAAACAAGTTGTTCTTAATAAGTTTAAGTTTTTATAAAAAGTGCTTTTTGATTTCTAGCTTATTTAGTGTTTAAAAGTTTTTAAATTTTGGCTTATTTGCTTTTTCTTAAATTTGATTTGGTAAAAGTTTTAGTTTAGTGCTTAATTGTTTTAGCTTAATTTTGCTTATTTGATTTAGTTCTTATCCGGGTTTTGGTAAAACCCTTGTATTCAGAATATCGCCTCTAAGTTCTACATTACGGATAGTGATCATCAAATTATTCCGGATAAGCTACACAGGTTGATATTCCAAATAAGCCTTCAATTGTGTATTCCAGATAAAGTGACAGGTTATTCCGGATAAGCAACAAGCAGGGGATTCCGTATAAGCTGCACGTAATTATTCCGGATAAGGGGTTAAAGTTATTCCGGATATTGGTCTTTAGGAGTATTCCGGATAAGGACCCAGAAATTATTCCGGATAGGCACGAGAAGATTATTCCGGATAAGCTTCAAGTTCTTTATACCGGATAGCCGCAGATTCCGGATAAGGAAGAATAAACCAGGATTCCGGATAAGCGTCTAAGGTTATTCCGGATAAAGCCCCTTTACATTATTCCGGATACTAGTCCGAAGACGGTTCAAGATAAGCATTTCTAGTTATTTCGGATAAGTTCACCAACAACATATTCCGGATAAGGGGTGATTTGATTATTCCAGATAAGCCTCCGTAATTATTCCGGATATAGCTCTTTTCCAGATTCCGGACAAGGGTCCATATGTTTATTCCGGATAAACCACAATTCTTCATTCCGGATAACATTCCAGATATCATTCCGGATAAGGGTTTGTATTTCTAGTTTTTGAATTTCAATTTTTCCCGCCTTTTACTTAGAATTATTCTAACTTGTTTTTATTTAGTTTAAATTTTAAAGTTTACATTTTTATAATTTTTAATCATTTACTTTTTCATTATCTTTAAAGTCTTCATCTTTAGTTAAATTTTCAAGCTTTTAGTTTTACTTATTTACTCAACGACATTTTCATATTTACCTTTAGTTTAAAATAGATAACCAAACCTTTTTATTTTTACACCAAGAACGACTGAGTCGCACTTCCTACCAATAATCAATTCGAAAAGACTTGGAACGAAAATATTTTATACTTGGTTAAAAACCTTGTATTAGTATCAACCTCCGTGGTTGTTCCAGTGGTGATATGTATATGTGTTGGATGCTAATGTTGACCATCCTTATATAACTCTTTCAAGCAATGTGTGAATATTAAATGGTATCTCCCATAACAAAGCCATTCCAACAATGTACGGTGATGATAGTAATAAGTAGCTTATCCAAATTTGTAATAACCATATATCTATCATTCAGCCCATTTATAAAGTTTAAATATGAATTATAGTCTCAACCCATGATTTTAGCTTTATTGGCTTACATATAACCAAGTGCCCTAATTTTTGGTAACCCTACACTCAATTAGACGCCCCCATCTTCTCTCTAAACCTATTCGACAGAAACAGGGACCTCACCCTATCCCCTCAATTCGATTCATCGGCTACAAATCCTATCATTTAATAAATATAAAACAAAACCCATATTTGGATGCACCTCTTTGTTTTTAAAGAAGAACTTGGCTACAAAAGGGGTCGGCTTCAAGAACTTTAAAAAGAGGTCCCGGGTAGGTTGTTTGTCTTCCAAACGAATCAAAGGGAGACTATAACAGATTTTGGTTCTTGTCCTCTCTTTATGATTTCGTAAAATAAAGGAATGACGGGTTCTTGTTCATGCTCTGTAATCTTTAAAGTTTGGTTCAAGAAATGGAGAAACGGAGATCGTTTCTTTGTTTTCATCTCGGATCGTTTTTTTGTTATTGGTCGATGATGAAATGTTTTTCATGTTCTTTATCTGTTAAATGTCAAAACTTGATTGTAAATTTGTAATACACGAAAAGAAAGAAATTGATAATTATTTTGGTTCGGGTGTGTGTTAGACAGTGAAGGTAAGATTTTTGCTGATTTATATAAGGATCAATTAGGTTAAATTGGAACTTTAATTGGATGATGGTTTCTTTTCATAAAATATTTGAAGTCAATAGTAACTGACCTTTTGACTCAATTGTGTATGACTCTGACCCTTTGACCATTATTATTACAATTTCATATTTGATTTTACCATGTTATACATTTGGCGTGTAAAGTTGTATTCCTTAAACAATGTTCTTGTTTGTGCATTAAAATGAGGTACAACAGGTAGATGTAGTAGTACCTCTTAATTCTTTTTCATTCAATAAGAGAGAATGTGCAATTTGCTTTATAAGGGAGTTAGATGTTTGCATTTTTAAATCATCTTATAATGCAAGCATATTAAATCTCATTATTTATACTTTCTTTATAAATACTAAAATTTTAAGTAACACAAGGCATGCAGACCCGCGCGATGCACGCGGATTGGGGCCATGGTTGACTCAAAATTGGGTGAGTTATGAAGTATTTGTAATTTTGTTTAGAATGTCTTGTAGCATGATGTTGATCATGTTATAAGGAGATGGGTCAGTTTATGTTAATAAATGTTTATAGTGTATCGAATATATAATAGTAGCGTGGTAATATAGAATTTAAATATTTTATGAAAATTCAGTCACCCCGCTTCAGTATTTTATAATACGAAAACGTTTATGTTAGAGTCGTGGTTTAAAATGTCTAGCTAATGTTGAGACACTTTTGTTTGATTTTTGTATTTGAGGGACCAATTGTGTTGTTTTGAAAATATGTTTTGAAAACGTTTACATTGACCCTGGTAACAGTGTTTGCCTCTCCATTTCCATTTCATTGGTAACCGAAACATGAATACCGGCCACAAACCTCTCAATATATATATATTCCACCTCGGGTGTATCTACCAATCATCATAGGTTATCTAGTTAATCCAAACCCTAATTGTGTTCTTAACCCACCATGACGAAGCGTAAGATTAATCCGATCATCAATGAAATATAGGAAGTCACTAGTGTGAGCAGCATCAAGCGTTCTTTCATGTTTTACATTAACCAAATGCTTGTGGTGGAAGAAACCTATGCTAATGTTATTAGGGGGCAAGCTAAAATGGTTAGTGCTTTTATTGCGAACTTTGGAATGATGATTGGGGAATTGAAGGATCTAGATGATGAGACAGAAGAGGTCGAGGAGGGGTGTGGGCATTTAAGAGACATTCGGGCAAGGGAGGTCGAGAAGCTTGCAGCTTTGAATGCTTTGTTAGCATCTGCTAGTGCGGGAAGGACTATGAAAGGCACATCGACTGAATTGATGGAGGCCCATGATCCTTAGTGTTCCGGTGATAAGCTTTTGAAGCTTTTTTTTGTATCTATTAATGTTTATGAAGACTTTTTTATATTTTAAGTTTTATGTTTTTGAATGATGATTTACGGTGAAGCTCTTTGTTATATTTGTCTATTAATCATGAACAATGGAGTGTAATTTGGATATGAACCATGAACAATAGTTTGTAACTTTTGGGGATATTTGATTGTCATGTTAAAGATATTAATCTGTATTGTTTGTTATTTTTAATTATGAATTTTGGATATGAGTATTAGATGATTTATTTATGTTAGAGTGTGTATATATTTTGATTATAAAGTGTAGGTTAATTTAGTTGTGATTATCTATTATGTGATTTGCAGTCTGGATATGAGTTGATGGTAACATTTTTGAGTCCATAAAGTGTTTTAGGTATGGTAAGTGTTTTGTTCTTTACATTGAAGCTGGTAAGTTCTTTTCTGTAATCACAAAATGATATAAGTAGTGTGTGTTACGCAGATTATGCATGACAAAAGTATCAAATATGTACACTGCATTTTTCAGCAGAACAGTTGCATTGTCCTACTCATTGAAGGTATTACTGTTATATTTATATTGTACATGTTTTCATTGTTCAGAAATATAGGATGCGTACAACATGAATTTGGTTCAGTTTCGTTTCTAAGTCTAGTGCAAAATTACATTTGCAGATTTATTATCAATATTAGCCATAGATATAGGTTGATATTTCAAGGTTGATTATGGAACTGACACGAATCTCTGAAATTTTGATAAAATGTATCATAGTACGTTTCTCCATAGAAAAATGTATCTAACTATGTTCCAGTTCCAAATTTGTAGTGCCAAATAATTTGTATATTTAACTGAAAAAAGCATTTGACGGGACAAGTGTAGCATTCGTGCTCGATAAGTAGTACTAAATCATAATCTTATGCAGCCTTGTTAGGTCGAGGAAACCCTTTGTTATATAGTGTCTAGATTACTCTTATAATGGGCAACTGTACTATCAAAATACAAAACCTCCAAATTTCCAAACAAATGTCTAAATCTAAGTTGAACTAATCACCTACTAAAACTGTAAACGACAAAAATACATAATATTTTATGTTACATGAACTAATCAGATATTCATTCCACTGCGATTCTCTATTATTGTAGGTTTGTGATGGTTTTGAAGTGGACTACTGATAGGTATGAAAACACCCATCCTTTTACCACTTAATTCTGGCTAAAACAAGACCAAAACACGTATTTAATATCATTTGTTTGGAATTATGCGTGGTTTTTGTGTTATTGTGTTTTCAGAGTCAACCGGAGGAATATTGAAGAAAACATGGGATTGCACGGGCTTTATCGAAGAAAAAGACTCAAGTTGAAGTCTATTGTCCAAGAGATGCAAAAGATTTGAAGTCATTGTGCCTATTTGAAGATTTATGGAAGAATAGAGCCAAAGATGGAAAATTCATATATGTCGAAGAACTCGAGTCTATTAAACAAAAGATTATAAGACGAGTTGGAATTATTCACCGACACTTCTCAAATCCGGGTCGGAAACGTTTATTTAGAAGAAACGTAAAGAATAAAGAAGAAAGAAGAAAAGAAGCCCAAAACCAAGCCCATTCACAAACCCCCAAGACATGCCTATATAAAGATCCCACTTCACAAAAATTACACACTTAGTTTTAGTTAGTTTTAGTTTTTCATTCTCTCTAGTTTTAGAGAGAGAAAGTTCTACACTTTCTCTCACTAGTTTTCATTTTTTTCTCTTTCAAGATCAAACCTTTGTATTGTTTTTCATTAATCAAGTTTAGTTTCAAGCTTTTAATCTTTAATCTCATTCTTCCTTTCTTTGATTTTTATTGATTTTGGTACAAATCTCGTATGATCCGTGTTGTTCATCAATGATTTTGTGCTTAAAAAGTTGATCTTTTTATGTTTCCTTTAGTTTCTATACAAATAAGCTTTAAGATCTTTGTGCTTATTGGCTTATTTGTTGATTTAGTTTATTTACTTTTTAAAGTTTTTATAAAAAGTTAATCTTTTTACCATTTGATTTATAAGATTGATTACTTGAAGTTTAGATAAGTTGTTATTTATGCTTATTTGATTCGCTTCATATTGGATTCGAGCTAGTTTGGGTAATAGCTTATTGTATTAGCTTATTAACCTTGCTTATATTTCGGATCAAAGGGATATCGGAAAGGGTTATAAACCCCTTTCCGATCTGTACATTCCGAGCAGACAACACCCTCATTCCGATCTAAACGATCTGAAAAGGGTTTAGGATTTTTCCGATTTGGACTTACTTTTGAATATTCCGATCAGCATCATTTTGTGTTATTCCGATTGGTTTAGTCTGCACATTCCGATTACTTAGTTTTTGGTTATTCCGATTGGTACTGATTTCAAGTTATTTCGACCAGCCTTTTTTTCCATTATTCCGACCAACAACGTTTGTAACATTCCGATTGTGCACTTATTTAGTTATTCCGATTTGACTTAATTTTTAAGTATTCCGATTGTAGCTTATTGTTCCCACTTTCCGATTGCACCTCCTTGTCCTTTATTCCGACCACTTTCTTTTAGTATTTTTCGACTAAGTTCATGTTTCTACAATGTTTTCCATGTTTTAGTTTTTATTGAATGTTCATTTATTTTTCTAATATAATCTTTAAAGTTTTCAAGCATTTATTTTTTTAAACTCGTCTATTTAGTTTAATCTTTCAAAGTTTTAATTTTACTCTTCGACACTTACTTAATTGTTATTAGTTCAGAATAGATAAACAAACCAACTCCTTTTTTATTAACCAAGAATAAATCATTCCACTTAGAGCTGAGATCAATTCGAGGAGATACCGAGAATTTAAATCCGAACCATAGCAAAATCATTTGTATTAAATGGCGCCGCTGCCGGCTCTTCTCGTTAAGATCAACAGTTTTTTGTGAGAACTTGGATTTTGGGATCCGTTCACCGTGAACGTTACTTTTTCATAAAAAATTTCAAAAATCCAAAAAAATATAAAATTTTCAAAAAAAAAATAATAATAATAAAAAAACATAAAAACCAAAAATATTTCTTTGTTATTGCCTTGTTAGTTCTTTTGTAGGTGCATGCGTACACGATCAACGTCTTATCAAGAGCCCGAGCCTCTCGAAGACTTAGACATGGCCGGTGTACAAAACAACAACAATAACCCACCTCAAAACAATAATAATAACAATAACAACCCACCTTTCAACAACAATAATAACAACAACCATGAGCCTCTACCAGACAATCGCCCGATGATTGAACTTCTGCAAGCACATGTAGATGGCAACAATGATCCAATTGTCATACCCGCGTTTGCAGCCAACAACTTTGAGCTCAAATCCGGTTTTATCCAGATGGTCTCTGCTCAACCATTCTTGGGGCGTACCATTGATGATCCACATGACCACATCAAGAGATTCTTGCAACTCACTAATACGGTCAAATACAATGGTGTTCCACAAGAGGTAATCCGTTTACAACTTTTTCCCTTTTTTTTAGAGGGACAAGCCCGGTATTGGCTTGCTAAGGAACCGCCACAGAGTATTCTTACGTGGACGGATTTGGAGACCAAGTTTATCAACTACTTTTTCCCACACTCTCTCACTACCGCTTTGCGGAATGAAATTATCAATTTTGAACAAAAGTACGATGAGTCGTTCAGTGAATCTTGGGACCGCTTCAAAGATCTTTTAAGAAAATGCCCACAACATGGTTTTACCAAAATGCACCAAATTAACACTTTTTATAATGGTTTAAGCATGAATGACCAAGATTCACTAAACAGTGCCTCAGGGGGTAATCTTTTGGCTAAGACTTCCAATGCTGCTTGGGATATCATTGAGAATAAGTCTCGTGTGCATACCAAGAGTGTTAGGACCAATGTCGCTAGTGCTAGTACTAGTGACAGCGATAAGCGACTTGACAAAATCACTGCGCTTCTTGAATCGCTTGCTACCCAAACCGCCAGCAACACCAACAAGATCAACGCTAAAAACGCTAAAGACGCTCAAGTCAATGCTGTTAGCCAACCATGTGAGATATGCGGGGGTCCTCACTCTTACACCACTTGTACCGCCACCCAAGACTACCCTTCTGAGAATGTGAATGCAGCATACGGTACCTATCCTCAACCTGCTTATCAAGCTCGTTCTCAAGGTGACCGTAACCTGCTTAGCTACCGCTCCACCAACTATCTCTCACCACCCGGTTTTCCTCCTAACAGCCCAAACCAACAACAAAACCTCAACCGCCCTCCTCAACAACAACAACAATCTCGTGGACCATACATACCACCTCACAAACAACAACATCCACCTCAAAGAAACAACCAAGTTTACCAGCAACCTGCTTATCAACCAGTCGCATGCAATGCTCCTCCCAACCAACCCACCGCTTTACACCAAGAAGTGGAAACCTACATGAGGACTAACGATGTGATCGTGGGAAATCTTCAACAAGAAGTGCGCAACTTGAAAGCAGACCTGGTGAAACAAGGGAACGATCTGAGAGCTGACATGAGAAACACTTTGGATAGTCAAACGAATGACTTAAAAAACATGATGGCTAGTTTCTTCCAAGGTAATCACCCTCTTCTTCGGGTACTCTTCCGAGTAACACCGTTGCGAATCCAAGAGGGGAGATGAAAGCAATCACCACTCGCAGTGGCAAAGGTACCAAGGAACCCAAGCTTCCTATACCTCCACCGGTGATTGTGACTAAGGAGAATGAGTCACCTGCTCCTATTCCTCATCCTTCTCCTTCCCCAATTTCTCCACCTCTTACTTCTACCCCTCCTCCACCCAAGGATGTGAGTGATCCTTCGATCCCAAAGACTTCCTCTTCTTCCGATATACCTTATCCATCTAGGTAGAGGAAAGAGAAGCTCAAAAGCAAGGATGATATTCAGGTTTCGAACTTTCTCAAAATGTTTAAACAATTGAATTTTAACATCTCCTTCGCTGAGGCTCTCGCTCACATGCCCAAGTATGCGAAAATGTTCAAAGATCTTCTTAGCGACAAGGAGAAGCTTCTTGATATTGCTAACACCCAACTTAATGAGAATTGCTCTGCAGTGCTCTTAAGGAAATTGCCAACCAAGCTTGGTGATCCGGGTCGTTTCTTAATCCCTTGTAACTTCCCGAGAGTAGAGAATTGCATGGCCCTAGCCGATCTAGGTGCCAGTATTAATCTAATGCCTCTAAGCGTTTGGAAGCAATTATCTCTCCCTGAGCTAGTCCCCACCAAAATGACTTTGGAATTAGCTAACCGTACGGTTGCTTATCCAGTGGGGATAGCCGAAGACGTCTTTGTAGGAGTCGACAAATTCACTTTTCCTGCCGATTTCGTTGTCGTTGACTACGACATGGACCCTCGTGTGCCATTAATTGTTGGTCGTCCATTCTTGAGGACCGGTCGCACTCTCATTGATGTTGAACCGGTGAGTTTATCATGAGAGTGGGCGACGATAAAATCGTCCTCAACATGGGAAAGTTGTCTAAACAACCTTATTCATACGAGAGTGTTAATTGTATTGACGTTCTGGATGAGGCTTGTGAAGAAAACTTTATTGATGCTTGTAAAAATATTCCTACCTCTCTTCCCAATGTTGAGACCGTTTCCTCTATTGATTCATCACTGTCTTTATTTGGAGAAAGTGATTTCTTTTGGAAAGATCTTCAAGCCACCATGGGAGATGTGAACTTAGCAAATGACGATTCTCCCACCGATTGGGATGAAGACAAGAATTTCTTTGAAAACCTTCTCAAAGAATACAATCTTTCTCCACCATCTCCCACGGTTATTGCTATCGATGCTCCGACTTTGAAAACGCCTCCCATCGAAAATCCTCCAGATTTAGAACTTAAGGAGTTGCCGCCCCATCTCGAGTACGTGTTCCTTGAAGAAAACAAGAAGTCGCCTGTCATCATTTCGAAGGACTTGAAAGAAGAAGAAAAATCTTGGCTAATCGCCGTGCTTAAAGATCATATGAAGGCAATTGCTTGGAAATTTTCCGATATCCGCAGAATTGATCCGAACTTTTGTACTCACAAGATTCTCATGGAAGATGACTTTAAACCCGCAATCCAGAGCCAAAGAAGGGTTAATCCTCGAATTCATGACGTCATCAAACAAGAGGTTATCAAACTTCTTGATGCCGGCTTGTTTTACCCTATTTCGGATTCGCCGTGGGTAAGTCCCGTCCATTGTGTGCCCAAGAAGGGCGGAATAACCGTTGTTTCCAACGAACACAACGAGTTGATTCCCACTCGTCTCGTTACTGGGTGGAGAGTTTGTATTGATTATCGCAAGCTCAATGATGCCACGAGAAAAGATCACTTTCCTCTTCCTTTCATGGATCAAATGCTCGAGCGTCTAGCTGGTAATGACTATTACTGCTTCTTAGACGGTTTCTCCGGGTATTTTTAAATTCCCATCGATCCCAAAGACCAAGAAAAGACCACATTCACTTGTCCCTACGGAACATTTGCTTACAAACGCATGCCTTTTGGTTTAAGCAATGCTCCTGGGACGTTCCAAAGGTGTATGATGGCTATCTTCCATGACATGGTTGAAGAAACTATGGAAGTATTCATGGATGATTTCTCGGTTTTTGGCGATTCTTTCTCTGCTTGCCTTGCCAATTTAGAACGTATGCTTAAGCGGTGTGAAGACACTCGCCTTGTTCTTAATTGGGAAAAATGCCATTTCATGGTAAAAGAGGGCATCGTGTTAGGACAAAAAATTTCCAAAGCCGGTCTTGAAGTAGACCGTGCTAAAGTCGATGTTATCGCTAAGTTTCCTCCACCTTCAACCATGAAGGGTGTGAGAAGTTTCCTTGGTCATGCGGGCTTCTACCGTCGATTCATCAAAGACTTTTCTCAAATTTCTCACCCGATGACCCACCTCTTGGAAAACGATACCCCTTTTATCTTTTCCAAAGAGTGTCTTGAAGCCTTCAACTCGCTTAAGGATAAGCTAACTAAGGCACCCGTCTTGGTCACCCCTAATTGGGAGCTGCCTTACGAGTTGATGTGTGATGCTAGTGACTTTGCTATTGGAGCGGTTTTGGGCCAAAGAGTGAACAAACACATCCAACCAATCCATTATGCTAGCAAGACAATGACTGGGGCTCAATTGCATTACACGACAACCGAAAAAGAGCTTTTAGCTGTTGTCTATGCCTTTGAAAAGTTCCGCCCCTATCTTGTCCTTTCCACCATAATCGTTTACACCGATCATTCCGCGTTGAAGTACTTGTTAACTAAACAAGACTCCAAACCAAGACTTCTTCGCTGGGTTTTGCTACTCCAAGAATTTAAAATCGAAATTCGCGATAAAAAAGGAGCTGAAAACCTAGCCGCGGATCATCTCAGTAGACTTGAGGATCCTTACCAGGGGGATCATCCGAACAAAGAAATCAATGATTCTTTTCCCCTGGAGACCTTAATGTCTATCAACTCGACTTCTGATGAAACCCCGTGGTTTGCGGACATTGCAAACTACTTGGCGGGTGGAATTCTCGTTGACGGGTTAACATCCCAGCAAAAGAAAAAGTTCTTCAAAGACATTAAGACTTACTTTTGGGATGACCCGTATCTTTTCAAACAATGCGCCGACTTGATTATTCGCCGATGTGTTGATGGACCAGCAGCTTTAGAAATCCTTGACGCTTGCCACAAAGGACCCACCGGTGGTCACTTTGGTCCCAAATCCACCGCCAAAAAAGTGTTTGAATCGGGATTTTATTGGCCCACCATTTACCGTGATGCTCACGAGATGGTTAAACATTGTGATGCTTGCCAAAAACAAGGCAAGATCACACATAAGGACGAGATGCCTTAGAATTTCATACAAGAATGTGAAATCTTTGATGTTTGGGGTATCGACTTTATGGGGCCATTCCCTTCATCTAAAGGAAACAAATACATCCTTGTATCCGTTGACAATGTTTCAAAGTGGGTTGAAGCCAAAGCTTTACCCACTAATGACGCAAGGATGGTTTGTAACTTTTTGAAATCGTTGTTCTCTAGATTCGGTGTGCCTCGTGCCATTACTAGTGATCGCGGGACTCATTTTTGCAACGACCAATTTGCTAGAGTCATGGCAAAGTATGGTGTAAATCATCGTCTTTCCACCGCTTAACACCCACAAACTAATGGCCAGGCTGAAATATCCAACCGAGGATTAAAGCGAATTCTCGAAAGAACCGTGGGAGAGCATCGTGCCTCATGGGCTGACAAACTTGATGATGCTTTGTGGGCTTTCCGTACCGCATACAAGACTCCGATTGGTTGTACACCATATCGTCTCGTGTACGGGAAAGCATGCCACCTCCCCACTGAGTTGGAGCACAAGGCTTACTGGGCCTTGAAGTGGGCTAATTTTGATATCAACAAAGCCGGTGACCTACGCAAGATCCAACTCAATGAACTGAATGAACTCCGTAATGAGGCTTATGAAAATTCTTTGATCTATAAGGAGAAGACTAAGCTCATTCACGACTCTAAGATTAAGAACCGAGAGTTCCAAGTTGGAGACAAAGTTTTACTCTTTAACTCTCGGTTGAAAATCTTTTCGGGCAAGCTGAAATCTCGTTGGTCCGGCCCATTCACCATTGCCCAAATTTTTCCATATGGTACTCTCGAGATCGCTCAACCTAATGGACCTAATTTTAAGGTGAACGGCCAACGAGTGAAGTTGTACTTTGGTGAGGACATCTCTCAAGAGATGATTCCATCCCTCACCACGTTCCCCATGAACTAATTTTGGGTCGAGTCAGGCTCGTGACTCGGTTATCAAAAACAAGCGCTCCTCGGGAGGCAGCCCGTGTATCTATCCTTTTATGTTTTAACCGCCTACGTGTAGGGGGACCTATATAGGTGTTTGTATTTGTGTGGTGATGTGATTACAGGGATGAATGCACTTTTGGAATCTTTGAAGAACCGTGCTCCCGTGTTATCTGAAATCCGGTTCTATCTTTCAACTATCGTGATTCAATTTTCTTCATACTCACATTTGAAATTGATCACTTTAGTCGTCTCTTCCTTAACTTGAGTTAACCAACGTGCACAATGTCATAAGTGTAGGGGAAACTTTTCCCACATGCTTAAACATTGAGGACAATGTTTATCTTAAGTGTAGGGGGGACTTCTATCGAAGTTTTAAGTGGACTTTTCCATGAAAATGCCTTCATTTAACCGGAAAATCATCTTTTTCAACATTTTTCAAATTTTTAATTAACTTTGGCCATGTAGTCGTAATTTTTAAATTATTATCATTGCTTTCATATGTATATATCCCGCAATAAAGTCAAAAATATTAATAAAGTGGTGTAGCTAGTTTAGAAGTCTTTGACATATTAGGCCCGTTGCGATTATTTTGACTCAACCCGAATAGACTTATTCAAGTTTATTCTAGCTAGTATCCTTAACCATGTAGACCTTAATTGTTTTATTAGGCTAAGCATCCACGAGTCTCATTACTTGAGATTTTAAATTGTTGAGAACGAGAAATGATAGAGTCAATTATAAGTCGGTATTCTTGCGCAAGCTTACTTGGTATAATTATCTGCCTATTCTCCCATCACTTGCTAATAATTTATCTGCAATAAGTAAGGTCGTACGATTTGAAAAGTTACTTAGCTTCTAGCCCAAGATCGTTTAAAAGTTGCTCGGTAATGATAAGAGTTCATAGCCAAGGAATAACTTATGAAGCGGGGCGCGAAGATTGGCGAGTCCGAAAAGGCCCTAACAAGGCATGAGGATTCCATTTTATTGCTGAAGATCCAAAGTGATGTGAAAAGCATTATTCCTAAAATCAATATGAAGGATCAAGACTCACGACGAAAAGCAACCAACTCCCATAAAGATCATGGAGAAGTCTATCCGAAAAGACCCTAACAAGGTATGAGGATAAATAGATCCAAGTCCGAAAAGGAGGCGGATCGTTGTATCTCAAAATCCCAATTAGAGATTGAAGAAATAATCATGAAGTCGTGGTCAACAAAGTTGGAGTTCTCCTCAAAAGTCTCCAAGTGAAGAAACTCTATAACGAAGAGAAGACCATTATCTCAAGAACGTCTCTCAAGATATGAAGTGTGAATTACATGCCAAATATCGGCCCGAGAAAGGTCTCAAATCGTGAACCGAGTTATGCCAAGATATGAACTTTTTGATATCCCGAGAAGCAGTTTTAAGAGATTTTGTCCTTTAGCTAACTATTGATCAAATCGTCCTACTTTGCTTTCAGCCTAATAAACTATCGAAATAAGTCCAAAAATGCATCTTCATGATCATTCTAAGACAAAAATAAAATATAAGGGATACCCCTAGGAATAAGGGAGTTTAAGCATTTAATTAAGCCATGTGTGTAAGTGTTTGACATGCTAACTTATAATAACAATGATCTCGTTTTTAAGCTTAGTTTGGGGAACGTGAAACTTGAGGATGATAAATCTTCGCAGCACCAAAGCCCTAATGTAAGTCCTTGATCTCTTTGCAAGTTATTTCCATCCTTTTGTTTACTTTAAAGTTTTGATTTCTCTTAGTACTTTAATTTTTGTTTAGTAGTATTTTAATAAGGCCAAGGTTGATTGATTATGAGAAAAGTGTAAACTTGCTTTATCACTAAGCATTGCATGAGGGCAGGGCAATGGTTAAGTGTAGGGGATTTGATAGGTGTGAAAACACCCATCCTTTTACCACTTAATTCTGGCTAAAACAAGACCAAAACACGTATTTAATATCATTTGTTTGGAATTATGCGTGGTTTTTGTGTTATTGTGTTTTCAGAGTCAACCAGATGAATATTGAAGAAAACATGGGATTGCACGGGCTTTATCGAAGAAAAAGAATCAAGTTGAAGTCTATTGTCCAAGAGATGCAAAAGATTTGAAGTCATTGTGCCTATTTGAAGATTTTTCGAAGAATAGAGCCAAAGATGGAAGATTCATATATGTCGAAGAACTCGTGTCTATTAAACAAAAGATTATAAGACGAGTTGGAATTATTCACCGACACTTCTTAAATCCGGGTCGGAAACGTTTATTTAGAAGAAACGTAAAGACTAAAGAAGAAAGAAGAAAAGAAGCCCAAAACCAAGCCCATTCACAAAGCCCACAAGACATGCCTATATAACGATCCCACTTCACAAAAATTACACACTTAGTTAGTTTTAGTTAGTTTTAGTTTTTCATTCTCTCTAGTTTTAGAGAGAGAAAGTTCTACACTTTCTCTCACTAGTTTTCATTTTTTTCTCTTTCAAGATCAAACCTTTGTATTGTTTTTCATTAATCAAGTTTAGTTTCAAGCTTTTAATCTTTAATCTCATTCTTCCTTTCTTTGATTTTTATTGATTTTGGTACAAATCTCGTATGATCCATGTTGTTCATCAATGATTTTGTGCTTAAAAAGTTGATCTTTTTATGTTTCCTTTAGTTTCTATACAAATAAGCTTTAAGATCTTTGTGCTTATTGGCTTATTTGTTGATTTAGTTTATTTACTTTTTCAAGTTTTTATAAAAAGTTAATCTTTTTACCATTTGATTTATAAGATTGATTACTTGAAGTTTAGATAAGTTGTTATTTATGCTTATATGATTCGCTTCATATTGGATTCGAGCTAGTTTGGGTAATAGATTATTGTATTAGCTTATTAACCTTGCTTATATTTCGGATCAAAGGGATATCGGAAAGGGTTATAAACCCCTTTCCGATCTGTACATTCCGAGCAGACAACACCCTCATTCCGATCTAAACGATCGGAAAAGGGTTTAGGATTTTTCCGATTTGGACTTACTTTTGAATATTCCGATCAGCATCATTTTGTGTTATTCTGATTGGGTTAGTCTGCACATTCCGATTACTTAGTTTTTGGTTATTCCGATTGGTACTGATTTCAAGTTATTCCGACCAGCCTTTTTTTCCATTATTCCGACCAGCAACGTTTGTAACATTCCGATTGTGCACTTATTTAGTTATTCCGATTTGATTTAATTTTTAAGTATTCCGATTGTAGCTTATTTTTCCCACTTTCCGATTGCACCTCCTTGTCCTTTATTCCGACCACTTTCTTTTAGTATTTTTCGACTAAGTTCATGTTTCTACAAAGTTTTCCAAGTTTTAGTTTTTATTGAATGTTCATTTATTTTTCTAATATAATCTTTAAAGTTTTCAAGCATTTATTTTTTTAAACTCGTCTATTTAGTTTAATCTTTCAAAGTTTTAATTTTACTCTTCGACACTTACTTAATTGTTATTAGTTCAGAATAGATAAACAAACCAACTCCTTTTTTATTAACCAAGAACAAATCATTCCACTTAGAGCTGAGATCAATTCGAGGAGATACCGAGAATTTAAATCTGAACCATAGCAAAATCATTTGTATTAACTACAAAACTTGGATGCATTGTGCATGGGCAAAGATAATGATACCGGCTACAACCAAAGATACACTTGACCCAATAATTTTTTTTGTGGCAAACATCATGTCCTGGTAGAGCATCTTGCAAATATATATGTTGCAAATGGTGCTGGTGTGGTTTGGCTGAAAAAAGTCTTTTTGATATCACAAGCGAACTCTTTACAAAGAAAAGTAGAGCTAGTTGTTAGCGCTTTCTGATCAAAAGAGTAGGTTTTCTAACTTTTTATTATGACCCTCATAATTCTAGGTCCAAGGAGTTGCAAGAGGGAGTCTTTTTGTTCAAATGCCATATGTGTGGATAAATTTGGCTCGTGTTCATTCTAATCAAGGCAATTTCCCGTTGAGTATTAAAAGGGTACCACACACTTTACTCAACATGTTATTTACTACAGTACTTAGGGGGTGTTTGTGTCTGCGTTTGAATGGTAATTATCTAATTATTTTAGTTTTAAAAGGCAAATAAGCATAAAAGAGTGTTTCAGAGTGAGAGTGGGTGATATGGAATTTGGTCACTCGTAACATGTTTTAAATGAACTTCAATCCATGTGAGTTAAACCAACGTTGCACATATATATGGTGCTAACATCTAGGTTTTTAGCTTTAATGTAGAGAACTAGACACATGAAAATCAAAGATGGTTTTATTCATTTCAATTGCTCAATGACATTAAAAGTTATGACAGTGAAAGAATGAAAATTTATGCGTTGTATTTGTTTTTTCCTTGCTGGCTTAGATGTTATGTCGTTTAACACGTACCACTTGGAATATATTTCTTCAAGTACTCTCTTATATGCGGATCCATATTTTTATGATGCTGGTAGAATAATTTGTTCACCTCTTGGTTGATCTATTTCTTCAAGTACTATCATATATGATGATCCCTCTTTTTGTGATAATGGGAGAATAATACGTTTTCCTGTTGGTTGATTACGATGTATGTGGTTAAAGTTGATTTTACAGTGACTACTATTTTGCTTAGCCATAATAGGAGATTTATTTATGTAGGTTGTGATTGACATTTGTTATTAGGATTTTCTTATATAGGTATGAATATAACTGTCATTGCTAGTTTAATATGAGGATGTGAATGGGATGGGAGTTACAAATATGAGTTGGCAAGTTAGTCTATTTAGTGACTTTATTAAATTATTAGCAGTTAGAAAGTAAGGGTTAATCAAGTAGTTTTATATGATATTAATCCTATATAAGTTAGTTCTAATTAAGCTTCACCTATATTTCTGTCATGAGTGATACTGCTATTTCCACGTCTTCAACAACTGACCTTTCAAATACTGGTGATAGTAATAGTCCAATGAATATGATAATAGAGGCGTTTAAAAAAGAAATGATACCTGATGGTAAGGTGACTGATAGTTTAGAAGCTTTGTCTATTATGTTAAAAGAATCTGCTTATAAGAGAGCTCTATACCTAGCTCAGTTTAAGAAGGTAAGTGGTGATTTGGAAATGCAGCAAGGAATTGAGTTGTTAGACCAAATTCATAGGGACGATGTGGCCAAGTGTATTGTTCTGTAGTTAATGTCTAAGGATAGTCAACGGAAGAAGCATGGTAAGTCTTGGTTTATTTCTAACTTGAAGAATCTTACTGGTTGAATCTTAGTGGAAGCTTGAAGGAGTTAATGGGTGGTCTGATAATGCTTGTCATGTAGTGTTTTGTTGGTCACTTAAATAAAATAGGAGTTCTTCAGATTTGTGTTCACTTGTTAGATGTGAATTATGTTATATGTTATATAAATTTTAATTAAAAATTGAAAGTAACATACTATTAATAATTGAACATCTATTACACATGTAGTGTTCAACTGTATGATTTTTAGTCTCATATTAAGATTAGTGACTAAATGTTTCTTTAAAGACCAAACATTCATTTAAAAGTGAAAGTAACATACACACAGTTAGTGTTCAGCTGTTTCAGTTTTGATCTAACATAAAGATAAGTGACTAAATGTCTCTTTAAAGACTATGCTACGGGTGTGATGCCTTAGTTCGTTTGGTTGATCTTCAATCATTAAGATCTTTAGTCACATAGGGCTTGTTACTCTTGATAGTGCCACGTAAAGTTGTGCATGACTAAAAACTAAGAGAACAAAGTTTAGAGACTGTGGCCGATCTCTGAAAACCAGTTATTGAAATCGTGCTTTTTAGTGACAATTTGACCATGATGTCCATACAACCTGAAGTCACCACCTAGCAAAACTGTTATCCCACCAAATAACTTATTTTGGTTATCAAAGTTTTCAAATCCAAATATGTTTTATCCAATGCCGGGGCTACTGCACTGTGCTCGTCCGACATTTGAATTAGGCTTGCTATAATATTTCTATCAACACCTTGGCCTTTCTCTTTATTAATGTAAGCGCCCATCCTGTCTTTTATCTCATTTTGTGTGTCGAAGAAGTATAGCTGTGCATATCTTGGTTCAAATTGTTCCTGAGGTAATAAAGTTCTATGATAGTTTTGGCCATTTATTCTATAAGTATATGGGCCCCTACCTGTATTGATAGAATGATTTATTCTAAATTTTGATGTTGCGGGAGCATTATAATCTAGGAGATGGTCTAACAGTGGAGGTGATGGTACGATGGAGCACCTACATCATAGTAAGTAACATCAACAACATTCAAATATGTTGTCCATATTAATATAAGTTAACTTATATTACCCAATTTAAAACTTTGCACAATTTAACTTTATTCAATCACATATAGTAAGTCTTCCTTTTGTTGACTTTCATAAAGTGATTACCTACCACGTTTTTTTTCATCGTTTTGATATTACCTTTGAACATTCAGCTGGTGGTCTGATGGAAACAATAATTAGTCAACTTCACATAGCAAGTCTTTCTTTTGTTGAGTTTTATAAACTGATTACCTTCCGAGTTTTTATTTACACGTTTTGATGCTACCTTTGATGATTTAGCTGCTGGACCTGCAAAATGGAAACAATCATCAGTCAAATTCACATAGTAAGTCTCGATTTTGTTGCGTTTCATAAACTGATTACCTACTAAAATTTTCCATCTAAGTTTGGATGCTACCTTTGACGATTAACCTGTTGTGTCTTATCCTGTTAATTGCAACCTCATAATTAAATTTGACTCTATGGTTACATAACCATTTAGTATGTTTGATATACCATCACTTTCTATAGAACCACTTATTTTTTGTTGTGCGAAAATTAACAAAGGATTCTATTTATGAAGATAGGGACTTAAATTGTGAAACTGATAAGGCATAACCACAAACCTATAATAAATAAGAAGTTAAATTAATTAACTGGCAAACAACTTAACAGGTAAGTCATTAATAGACCACTTAAGGCTATCATTTGATATTTCAAACTAAAAAATACAACTGATATAAGTTTAAGAGAGGCTATATTAAAGATGAATTCAAGGTTACAGTTTAATCCAACCATATAATTGTAGGTCTTATAAATAATCCGCAAGATTTAGTACTTGTTATGTGTAATGTGTGTATCAGCAGAATTAAAGTGTGGATGGTTACAAATTTTGTGGATATAATTTATAGAAATACTAGGTAAGTAAGCCAATGTAATTTTGCACCAAAATTAAGAAAACCAAATTTACACCAATACATGTTCTTCGATTTTATTCATAAAGGAAAAAACAAAAAAAGTGGCTACTAAAGCTTAGGTAGTTATATTGCTTGATTAGTAGATCATTTCTCCAGCCCTTGTGTTTTATCAACCCTCTTACTCCGAGTCGGAACCTGTTTCTACATAGTTGTAATCACATTACAACCACTAAGTTAGATTAAATCTGATTAGAGGATACCATAATATTTCTCATTGAAAGAAGAGAAATGTTTTATGTAGACTGAACGGCGCTTGCTTTTTTGCTTAACTGAATCATTGGTGTATTCCTTAGACGGTGCTTCAGTGTCCGAATCATCAAGGTTAATGCTATAGTAATCTGATTACCAAAAACGTTAGAATAAACACAAATGAAGTTGATTCCTTAAAATATTTCATTTTTAGTAGACAACACAGAACATGCCTCTTATTTTTCTTCTTTTCAGATGTCTTGGCGGGTGTTGGCACCGAAGGTTGTTCTGCTAACTTCTTCAAACGCTTACTTTTATGTGTAGACACTTCCACTACAGGTGTAGAGATAAGATCCGTTGTTCCTGAGTTAGTACTACCATTGGTCGCATCAACTTCCTTTGGGGTAATGATTCCCCATCATGTAAAGCTTTCAAAGTTTGAAAACTCATAGTAGGTGTGTGTTTTGATTTCCAAAGTGTATGTTTCCCCGATGATATTGGTTAAAGCAGGAGGCAAGTCTGAATCGTCTTCAGGCTCTCCGTAAGCGATGCTTTCAACTGAGCAGCCAGTCAACCGTGTAGCGGTTTCATAAAAAAACACAACTACTGTTGTGGATGTAGCGTCAACAACACCAAGTTCAAGCCGGTACCTGCAAGTATGATGAAGCATAAGCGCAGATAACTAGATGTTGGGTTGGTTTGTTATTTAAATGTTAGAACAACATTAAAGAATATATACGTACCTTAATATAGGATAATCCACAGGTTTCATACGTGCTTCGTAAAAGAACCCCCATCTTGGCGGGTTATTCCTTTCTTGTAGGTAGCAGAACCACATGAAGGGTAATTCCAGCCTTTTCTTGTTCGCACATGTTCAAGCCTGACCTTATAATGGAAAACCGCAGACTGCATATAAAGATTACTGTCAATATAATGTAATACACTCCCAATGTATGGTCTTCTAATGAAAAAACCTTACATCATTACGACGATTGCATGCCCGCATCAATAGGTTCTCCAGCGTGCCTGCCCGCGATTGTGTTAGATCAATCAAGTCACCCCTAATAACAGTTTTAGCTTCACCACCGGCATTGAATTAAAGGTGATTTCATAATTTATATACAATGTATTATAAACTATTAACGCATACTTACCCACTGTTTCATTTTAGTTCTTGGATAATAGGTATAACCGAGTCATCATAAATAGATGTCAAAGAGCTACTGGATAAGCATACCTTATCTTAAAGGTAATTCAATGTTTATTATTTTAGTCTCAAAGTACTTTATATGGGTACAAAGGACACCTACTCTGCCAAATCTTAGTTGATAGGGAAGTTAAAACAATTGGACAGTCACCAATATGTTTGGTTTCCTTTTCTATTAGAACCTCACCAAGTCTACCCCATAATGTAATTTTAAGAGACTCCCTACTGTTTCATGAAAACATAGTGTATACTAAATTTACCTAAATTTACAAATAAATCTGGATAATGTAAATATAGGAAAGGCAAATAAAAGTGAAAGAACCTGGGACTATTCAAGAAAAAATCCAGAGCTTTAGATCCTGACTTTTTATAGGAAGTTCTCCCAACATTTGTAACATACCCAGCATCTGCAGTTTCAAATCACACATTCATAAGGTGATAACTAACCTTGATTACCATATAATGACATAATTATTATTATTGTAGGGAAACAGGGAAAAAACTGACCAACAGAAACTTATTGTTTGTAACCACAACGCGATCCAAAGCAATTATTCGAAAAGGATATCTAACAAAGCCTTCATGTGGAACAGAAACCTTTCGCACCACAGTCGCACCATCAAACTCCAACATGAAGGTATCATCTTTCAAAATTTGATACTCTTGTTTGTTTTGATGAACAACAAAGTTCTTTATTGAATATATACCTCCTTCTTTTACCCGCATAAAATTGTGAGCAACATTGGCCTTGACACTACAATGGATGAGCTTTCCATGTAAGAATACACGTTAACCATGACAACCAAAACACCAAAAAACAAATATTTAAAAAAAATTATGTTAATGCTACCTTGCTATCAGACACTACAAAATCAGTAGACAAATAATGACCATTTGGAGCATTCACATCCCATATCCTCCCAATCATGACAATAATAGAACCTGTGATATTCACATCCAGTTGGCTCAAGAACAAAGGCTTTGCTGTTTGCAAGGTATTGGTATTTGATTTCACGCTTCCATAAGCATTTGATGTTTCAGTAGCCTTGGACGTGTTGCATACAACCTTAGCTTCAGGTTTTTTGGCGAATGCTTGGAAGAATTAGCAGCAGACATGTCAACAACCTTAGTTTCTGACTTCAATTTTTTGTTGAAGATTCAACATTCTTGCCTGAACTGCAGACGGTCATGCTGTCCGACATCTTTTGGGATTCCTTGGGCGAATAAGCAGACATAGCAGACTAGAAAGAATTGCAAGACATGGCTGCTACTTGATTAGATTCAGTTACGATGTGAGGAATACAAAGACAGTCGCAATACATTTATACACACAAACATTAATGGAGGCTTTCAGTTATAACCTTTGTAACAGCTTGATGTTTTACATTCCAGAAAGTTAATACTTGTAAAACCCCTAAAATGTTCTGCATTCTCAACAGGGGATGCACAACCCGCCTAGAACTCGAACTTGTTTAACCCGTATGTATGTATTTGAGCATTCTACACTTGTACCATACTTAACATATCTTAGCCCAATTGTATTGGCATTAAATATACTCCTGCATTTGAAAAATAAGGAACTAAAATTTAGATATAACAAATAACAAATAAAGCTTAATGTACAATTACTAATAATGCAAATAGAAAAAATAAGATTTAAATAATACAACCTATAATACGTATGTACCACTTTATAAATAAAAATAGTTACTAATTTGATTATCATTAAATAAAAAAAATTAAGTAATCCAAAATAAAACATAATGTACAACTATGTAATGAAAATAACAAAATAACATTAAGTAATCCAAGTATATGGGCCCAATGTACAACCTTTAATGAAAAAAAATAACATCTTTGTAATCCAACCTTTAATATGTATAGTTGGAACTTTCTTATTAGAACCGGACATAGTATAAGGGCGTTGGTCGGGTTGACCTCTCGAACCCGAACCGATAAGCCTTATCAGGTCGCGTTAAACCAGATTGAAAATGATTATCTGGTTGTTTTATCCGCACTCAATAGTGTTATAGGACCTGGTTATATATATTGTTTCTCTTCTCGACTCATAATATATGGTTTCTTATATGATTTTAAGTTCCATGATCAAACAATATAGTTTTCGTTTGAACTTTATTTTGCATTGTTATTGTTTACACTTATTTAAATTTTAATTAGTATTCATTTATAAAATTTTTGTTAGAAAAATATTTAACCGAATAATATTTCCTCAACACAAAATATAGTCACAGAGTACTCATATCCACAACGCGCAAATACGTGCTAGTTTTCTTTAAAAATTATAATGTTTTTTCATGGATGATTCTATTACCGAAAAACAATTTTTATCAGGTTTAATCATCTTGTTTTTGTTAAAAAAAAATAAAACCTTCGTGTTGCAATTTAAACTTTCCTATTAAATCCATGTGTGGTACTATACGGTTGTGCATCTCTATTGTCTTTTTGTGACTAAAATATCATTTAGAGCATCCACTATAATGGTTTAAAAATAGATCCAAAAACTTATTAAGAAGTTAATAAAATTTTACAACACAGTGAAGAACCATTTCAAGTTTAGGTGACATGAAAAGGTTTAGGATCTTAAAAAGTTTATAATTTAATGCATTATATGAGTTAGACAATTTTATAAACCAACTAAAAGATCTATCCATAATGATAATATGTTTATATTATGAAAAGTTTATAAATTAATGATATCTTAAAAAATAATATGCAACGGAAAATAAACAAGATCACTTATTACAAAGCTTTCAAAAGACATATTACAAAACATTCTTAGACTATGTAGTTATGGGAGTACGCATTTCCACTAAAATCAAGCAAAAGGAGCATCTGCTCTTAGACAACGTAATTGTCAAACGATGAAGACAAATGGAGCATTTGTTATTTACTACATATAAAACAGAATTGTTTTCTTAGCAAAGATAATATATATGCTTCTACAACCGCAGTGTACACCTTTTCATCGATGTTTGAAATCTTAAGCACCCGTCTTTCAGTAGATTTCGGTGGTTCATTGGTATTGTCGGTTTACACATTTTGGTTTGAGAATTATGTTCTTGCTTCAAATTGGATATGCAGCTTTGTGTCATGACTTCTGCAGGATAAGGCACATAATAGTTAATAAGTATACGCCTCTAACAATGGTTACATCAAGAATATCATAATACGTATTAGCCGCTAATAATTGCAACAGTATGGTATGGTATCTTGATGAGGGACTGGGCATGGCTCTATTAATTGTCATAGCATAGCAAACCATGAACGAAAACCGTTTTCTCTTTTAAAATACAACATCTAACGAATTTAAGTAGCTAAATTAATTTTCAGGGTTTGTGTGTATTTAGTTTATTATTGTTTGCTTAGAGTATAACACCCATTATTTTTTACAATGTATATTATAATTATGATATTTATAACCAATTCTAAATTTTTGCTTGGTTTTAAGTGTATGTAATGTGACTTACACAAAAAAATAAACGGGCACACGCAACCATCACTACCAACTATATCAATATTTTGATCAAGGAAAGAGTACTATGTCATGTATATGATCTAAAATCAACTATTTAGCATACATTATTTCTATAACATATAATCTACGGTATCTATTATGAAATGAACGCATTACATTAACAAATACCTTAGAACCTTAATATCATGAAATGCAATAATTCAAAACATATGTACAAGTTATCAAAGCATATGTACAAGATACAATAACATATATTCGAATATATGTTCTCTTTAAGATTATAAAACAACTCCATTAAGCACAATGTACAACTTTTTGATGCATAATATTCAAGATCGCCATTTTCCCTCTATTTCTCCCATAAGAATTATACAACCATCAAAACTAAGTGTACAAGTCACATAAGCACAAATATTCTGATTAGATATTTTCTCTCCAAAACCACTTAAAACATGTACAACCTTTTAAACCAAGTTTTCAAACACATTAAACATAATGTATTATCACTAAACCAACCCTAATATATGATTAAACATGGATTTAAAACCTAATGACAAAGGTTAAAATCAAACTACATTGAAACCAATCCGGCTAGGTTTTCAAGCCTGATTCCATTTCTAAACTTGATTAACCCCTAAAATAAGATATTGAATCCTATAAGCACGTCATGCACACACCCTAGTATCTCTACAAGATGCTTGTAAGCTTCTTTGACATCTTTGTACTTGATTTCTAACTGTGTCTTCATCAACACCTTTCACATCTCTAAAACTAGTTCTAACTTATAAGATTCACACCACATCTCACCATTTTCATACTCTACCTGCTAGGACACCTCTTAGTCTAATCCTTGGCTTCCAAGTCGAAATCAAAGTTGTAAATCATTGATTTACTCATAACATTTCATTCCAACCAACATACTTCAATCTACCTCCAAATTTTGATTCCAAGCCTTTATTGAAGTTCTATAAGGTGCCCAAGATCAGTATTAAGCTCAAGATAAGCTCTCATAAGCCCTAAAAGAACTAGAAGCCAATTCGTGCCTTAGAAACCCTAAATTTTTGTTCAAGATTGTAATTTATCTCCTTGTCCTTTACGCTATTTTCTTGTTTATATATGTTCAGTAAGCTTCTAATAAGCTCCCTCAATAATCCATAAAGTCTTATAAGCTCTCCTAATGTTTTTGTAAACAAAACGTGCCCTAAAACCCTAAAATTGTGTTTTACATGAAATAATAGGCTATAAGTTGTTTTAATAAGATATAGGCTACTAAAATCTATTATGATGAAAAGCTATAATATATATTTAAAGAATCAGATTTCAAAAATCTAAATTTGACTTAAAATGAATTATTTGAACTAGAGGGACATTTCTTACCAATCGGGAAAGATATAAATATAGGGGTTATAATTGTCATTTTCTTATATTTTAAACTTTAAGGAATGGCTTTGAAAAGTTTGAAACCTAATAAATATATATTTTATATACTTAAAGAATTAAAAGTATAATATTTAAAACTAATATACTTTTTAAGCTAAAAGTGTATATAATCTAAGCTTATAATATTTTTGGGCTGAAATTTTAAATACCATATTATTGTAAACTCCGAGGGCTATTTTTTCCGTTTTCTAAATTCAAAGGTTAGGTATTAGATAAAGGGTAGTATAAAAGGGTATATAGTGTCGTTTTGCGATACTTAAAGGTATAAAATGTAACATTGTTATATTATTTATAAAAATATATTAAATAAAATAATATTTTGAAAGTCCCAACTTTATGTCAATTGTAATACTATAACTCCAACAACCAAAGTGTAACACACTATAATTAACTTTTCAAACGTGTAGTACTTTATTGATATAACCAAAGTATCATAAAGTGTGATGGATCATACTTGTTGAAGGACAATATATAATGACCCCTTGAATGAGTAAACTTGATATAAGTTATCAAGTTTACAAGTGAATCAATAAATCGCTGAGTACAGCCTTGGACTTACAAAAGTTCAACAGAGAGAAAAAGTTTACAATAAATAAAATAATAAGTGATACTTTTTCTCCCCTTCACATTCTCTATTTATAGTGGTACGATGTTTCTTCCTTAGTCGAGGTAGTTGGAACATGTCATCTTCTGAGTGGAAGACGTACACAACATTAAATGCATGTCTATTCTTAGACATGCTTTTAACCAACTTTCATTGAACAGTTCTGCAAATTGTTCACTTTTCTACTAGGTAGTACTAGTCATCTTTAACTCAAATATTCACTTTATCCCGCCTATAGTGCTTTATCATATTCTCATGCCTAAACTATAAACAGATAAGACAAGTTGTAAGAACTCGTATTTTCTCGGTATTATTTTAGTCTTTTATTCGTGTTTCTTGAATTTTCTAACGTGTTACATTTCTTGTATTCTTTATACATGAATCCTGAGATCATGATAATTTTAATAAATTATACTTTAAAGTATTTTTTTGATCAATGATAATATATTATTCAGAATTATAAAATTTCTTATTTTATTTTTTCATATTTATTTATATGAAAGTTTTTAATTTAAAAACACCCGCGTGCATTTTACAATGAGTTTACCCAAAAATCAATGAATAACGAGAACTACTAATGATCTCAATGCCGACGGATGCCCAAAAATTTCATTTTATTAACGACTGTTTCGATAATTAATATTTTCGACGATTTTATTTTAATTACGTGTTAAGTCGCGTCGGGAAACCATATTATCATAATTATGATGCATTTTAACTTTTGAAAAGTATTTTCACGAATCGAGTCCCGTAAATATTTTCAAAATTTACTAATAGTCATTTTCTACCCTTTAAACTATTTAATTTCATTTTAGCCTAAAACTCTTCAATAATAAGCCTTCATTTATATATCAAAATATAAATGTTCTCCGAATGTCGACATTTTAATTTTGTATTAAGCGTTTATTTTTCGTGCTCTATACGTAACTTTTAAATCGCGTAACTTTCAAAATATCGGATTTTGATAATATCCGTTTTTGTCATATGATAAAATAAACTTAAAGGATATTACCCCTTCCATGGCTCTTGTAGTACTCAGACATTTCATTCCATACGTCTCACATTTGGATTGTATAATTGTGTTTGCAAACTACAAATGTTTCGTCCATGAGTCATAACGTGTTTTACATGCATGGGTTTCTTACCTTATGACTAACCACACTTAAAAGACTAAACTAAGTTTATAAATGTAAAGTTGGTTATGTATATAAAAGCTTGATTCATTTTTTTTGCTTGTGGTAATATAAGAACACGCATTTCTTTTGTCATTCTAAAACATGGCAATTTAGAAAGATGCTATAATTTACAATATATTATGGAGGTTCGAAGATAAAATGGAAAAAGGGGTAAAACAAAGTACGGTTTAGACTTTTGTTAGTAATTGGTAGACGGTACCTGACGATGGGTTTGCCTAGATGTACGCGAATCGTTAATCTTTTCGTATGTTTTTCTTAGTTAAGGTGAGTTTATAGCTCTAACACCTCTAATTTATTTTGCGCAGCGGAATATCACAATTGTGTGTTAGTCAAAGAATCATCTCACACAAGTCATATTGAACGACTCAAAAGAGACGTTTTAAGCATAAATAATTTAAAAACATGTTAAATTACAACAACACAATTGTCTAAATGTTTCCAACCCCAAAATATAACCAGAGTAGCGTTAGGTCCCCACAAATCTCAACCCATTTAAAACCAACCCAAATTGTTTACAAGACATTCAAGAAATATAAATTGTCTTTGATAAAAGGGAGGAAAACAAGTTAGACTGCCCACAAGCCACAACAACATCCATTGCATGCTCCGCCTCTATCATCCTCGATTACCTGAAACACATGCTTAAAATCGTCAACAAATAATGTTTAGCGAGATCTATAGGTTTTCAAAAGCACAGTTGAACATAAGTATAAAATTCATTCACGATCATTCAATAGTATGCAGATTATTACGAACTATTATTGGGTCTTACTCATTATAGGATAGGCTATTTAATTATGTTTAAGCTCATGACACCGACCCCATAAACTAATCACCCACGCCAAATGCCGGCGTGATTTAAGTGAAACCATTGCCCCTCTTTGGTATGCGTTGCCAATAATACATTTTTCTTGACACAAGTTATCCTTACGCAGAGGGTACTCAATATACTAGCTCTCGTCTAGGATAAGGTCGTAAACCCAATAGTACTACCAATTGTTCAAGCGGCTATTTCCAATCCACACTAGGATCAAACAATAGTTAACGGTTCATGAATTTAGGGTCTTTGGCAACTAGCTACTCAACATAACTCAAAACATCATTCGGGTCCAACAATCATTCATGACTTATGTTCCTTTTCATATAAATAGCATGTATCCCCCTCGCGGGTAAAAATCATCTAAAATACAGTAAAGAGCGAAGCTATAGACTCACCTTAGGTAGTAGTGGTTGTATTAACGAAGCCGTAGACGGAAAACAATCACCGACGATGAGGACGCCTTGAAATCAATTACAACACCTAACAAACAAATCGCGTAATGAATCAAAACCTTAAAGTACCTTCAAGTACTATATGTACAAAATTAAGAACACTAAATGTTCATATAAACTCACGCCAAAATCCCAAACAAGTGATATTTACTAGACACATCCATTGTTATACGTTATTAAAACTATTACTTGATTTACAATTCTGTCGGTACATACCTAATGTACGGACTGAATTCCCATACTTAAACATCACGATTTTTTACGAAACTCGCTGTAGACTTCACTTACATCATGTAAAAAAGCTCATAAATTTTTCATAAAAAGATATTACTTTTAAGTCACGCTGCCCAACACATTTCCAACCTTGAAAATCCGGGCAGATTTACACCCTTACGTTGTAAAACCATCTTGACTCACTTAACCAATTCCGTTTGCAAAACCAATTCCTAAGTTTGAAAATAGACTCACAAAATCAGGTTTTGAGCTAAATAACAGCCCTCAACCATTTTTAAAACTCTATTTATAGTCCCCGAGATTTGACCTAAAATCGAACACAAATCCGGATTATGTCGACTTTCATCTCCCGGTACACGAAAACTTCAAACTAACATAACTTTTGACTCGTTTGGAGTTAAAAGCTTTATCTTATATCAAAACGAAGGTAGAAAGAATCTCTAAAACTCTATCCTATAATAAAAATCTGGACTCAAACTTAAAATAATGAAAAATAGCCTTGAATAATCTATTTGAAAAAGACACTTTGCAAATCACCTTTTTGCCCATTTTTAACTCATACCATCTACTCCTATGATCCTAAAATCGTCAACAAACTATCCTAACAGCTCAACAACATCCTAAATCACTTGAATGATTCATCCACACAAAAACCCATTTCTTTAAAATTACATGCAATCTAACCAACACAACTAAAAATCATGTAAACATGTTCCTAAACATAAACCCATAAACAAAATAAATCAAAAATCAAAATCAAACAAACACCCCCTTGCTGTGGGGTTTAGTGAACAAAAACACCAAAAAAATTGTTTTTCAAGCCTTTTTAATCAATACCCCATGATTATAAACACTTTTTACAAACATAAATACAAGATTTTTAGATCAAAACTTACTTAATAATGAACAATAATTTTTGAAAAATTAAATATGATGCATGTATGTGTTTAATGGATTAAAAGACTCACAAGATGATTTATAAGGTGGGTCTTTAATTGGTTTCTTCAAAAACCTAGAAAAAATGATGGTGGTGTGGTGGTTGTATGGGTGGCCGGCGGTCAAAGAGAGAAAAGAGAGAAGAGTGAAAAATTTTTTGAAGTGAACATGTTTAGTGTGTGTTTGTTTAGTCCATTTTTTAAAATTAGGAGAGACCTAGTTGCAATTCTTACTTTCTTTTGGCCTTAATGGAAAACTTTGATTTAAAGAGCGGGAATTCAACCCAATTATCGGTTTTGAATTTTTGCGGGAGTCGGGGTTCATCCCGGCTACTCCAAAATGATTTTAAATGTTTCAAACGCACCTAAAATGGAATAAAAACGGTTCCGACTCGACTTGTCACGAAATAAAAATAAAAACTTCGAAAAATACAAATATCGATCAATCGATAATAAAAGTTAAATTTTGGTCATCCGTCGGTATCGTAATCGTCATCGGTTCCTCTTAAATCGTAAAACGTAAAATCTAAGACCTCCAACATTGGTTTCAACTTAAACCTTCAAACATATTACCAACAAAAATTTCTAAAAATTTCAAAAATATACGGAAAATAGGATTAAGTAATGACGTCAATTTCTGGGGTGTTACATCCTTCCCTCCTTAATGGAATGACATCCCGGCGTTCTCCTCTTCTTATACTCTCATTTCGTACCACTAGAACAAATGAGGATACTTTACCCTAAAGAAGTCCTCACGTTCCTACGAAAATTTTAGTCCATGCCGAGAATTTCATTTCTACAACAAATCTCTATGAGAATCCCATCCATAATCTCCACCGGTTCCTCCACTACTGTAATTTATCGTCAAGTTGAATCTCATCCAATGGAATATCCAAATCCTTATTCGCTAAGCATTTTTCCAATTTTGACACGTGAAACACGTTATGAATAGCACTACGCCCATTTAGTAAATCCAACTTATAGGTTATCTTCCAATTCGTTTAGCGATATTCAATGATTCGATACACCTAAGACTCAACTTTTCCTTCCTTTCTAAATGAATTACCAAACACTATTTCCTATCCCATAGGAAAATGAACTTCTTCTGTCGGTCTCTCGCAACAAGTAAACGATTCTTGATTCGCATCACCTTCTCAGTAGTCTACGAATTCATCTCTGGTCCAGTCAATTAACTTCATCCTACTTCACTTCAACTTTCGTCGATCTACATTTTCCCCGTCCATTCGAAGCTTCAAAATAGCGCTGCCTTAATACCTACATGATAACTGTTGATATACGCTTCCACTGAAAACAAACGACATTCCTAGCTTCCACCAATTCCAGTAACCCACGCTCGAACACGTCTTCCAAAACCATAACACACATTCAGACTTTTGAAGAAAGGGTGCTCTTGCCATCGGTCTCGAGTTGATAGGTCGCACTCAATCTCACTCAGTACCTAACACACACTGAAGAAGTCTCAAAAACTCAGAAGCAAAACTACTATCGCGCTCCAAAACAATCGAAAGAGGTACTCCATGTCGACACACGATCTCCTTCACATACACCTTCAAAATCCTTTCAGTCAAATCCACACTCTCCGTCATCATCGAAACTATAACTCTAAGATGCATTCCCCTTGCTTCCTACTAAGTACCATAGTAGTAGATGCACTCACAGCATATGCACTCAGGGATGATCAGCTCGCATGAGTGAGTGGCTTCTCATGCAACTCCAACTCATAAGTGGGGAAACCACTTATCCCGATTCTTCTTAGTAAGCTTAGTCAATGGCGTCGCGTTCAACGAAAGTTATCTGATGAATCACCAATATTAACCAACTAAACCAAGAAATCATCCAACTTCAGTCGGCGTTGTTGGTATCGACCAGTCCTTAATTGCCTCAATCTTGGCAGGATCTCCACAACATCTTTGTTTTCAATCACATGCCCAAGAATATCGTACCGATCTCAACCAAAATGCCTCAATCTAAGCGCGAATAATGGTTCACTCTGAGAAATTTGGCGTACGGCTTCTCTTTCTCCAACAATTCCAGAATTGTTTTTAAATGCTCCTCAATTTCTTCCTTTCCCTTGGGATAAATAAGGATATCATCAATAAACATAATGACGAACTTATCCTATTTACGAATTCCACCCATATACACGGTTCCTCAATTCCATAAACACATATGTCGCATTCTTAAGACTAAACGACATCTCTTGAAACTCAAAACGATCACACTAGGTGTTGGGAATTATTTGTTAAGAGTCAAGTACCGTTAGTGTTATTGAAGTACTATTAGTATCTTTCAAGTACCGTTGGTGTGTCAAATGTGCTATATGAGGGTAATGATGTTGCGAATGCTTTTGTTGCTCACTATGAGCAGTTTCTTGGTTTAGAGGGTACTACAATGCAGTTGGATTCGCAGGATTTGTTCACTCATGTTCTGGATGAACAAAGTGCTTTGGATATAGTTCGTGTGGTCTCGGATGCTGAAATTAAAAGTGCACTATTCTCGATGGGTGATGATAAATCTTCAGGTCCTGATGGATATACGGCTTCTTTTTTCAAGAATGCGTGGGATATCGTGGGTAGTGATGTTACATGTGCGATTCAGGACTTCTTTACTAATGGTAAGTTGCTTAAGGAGATTAATCATACTATTATTGCGCTTATACCTAAGGTGACTGTTCCGAACAAGATAAATGACTATCGGACGATTTCTTGTTGTAATGTGTTGTTCAAATGCATTACGAAGATTATTGCAAATCGTATTAAGGTGGTTCTTGGTGACTTGGTGAATATCAATCAATCTGCTTTTGTTCCGGGTCGTCGTATTTCGGACAATATTTTGATTACTCAGGAGCTTATGAGGAATTATCATAGGAATAGTGGACCTCCAAGATGTGCATTCAAAGTTGATATTTTGAAAGCCTATGATACTGTTGATTGGGGATTCCTTAGGGCTATTTTGATTGGTTTTGGTTTCCATACTATTATGGTTGAGTGGATTATGGCATGTGTATCTACAACCTCGTATTCTATTTGTATTAATGGGAATCTTCATGGCTGGTTTAATGGTCAACGTGCGTTGAGGCAGGGTGATCCTTTGCCTCCATATTTATTTACGCTGGTTATGGAAGTGTTGACTCTTTTGATGCAGCGGCGGGTTCGTAATGCGGATGATTTTCAATATCATAATCATTGTGAGCATCAACAAACTGTTAACCTTTGTTTTGCAGATGATTTGTTTATTTTTTCCAAGGGGCATATTGATTATGTTCGCACTATTATGGATGCTATGGAGGAGTTTAAAAATGTTTCGGGTCTGGTTCCAAGTATCCCTAAGAGCACTGCTTTCTTCAGTAATGTTCCTCCTTATGTGAAAGCTAGCATATTAGATATTATGTCGTTTGCTGAAGGTACCTTACCCGTTCGTTATCTTGTGGTTCCTCTTATTTCGTCTATGCTTCTTTATAGGGATTGTAAAGTTCTTGTTGAGAAACTGGAGAGTAGGGTCCAAGATTGGCGAAACAAGTTTTTGTCCACTGTACGGAGACTTCAACTTGTCAAATATGTATTATCTTCTATGCATTTGTATTGGGCTTCGGTGTTTAGTCTCCCTGGCCGGATTATTCATGATCTGGAGCAGCTTATGAGGAGTTTCTTATGGTCTCAAGGTGAGATGAAAAAGGGGAAGGCTAAGGTTGCTTGGTGTAAAACCCGCATGCTTTTACCATGAATAGTACCCTTAAGATCTTACGTACATGATTAGAACTTTCTTTTATAGCACGTTTACGTTTCACGTACAAGAATTATTAGAATTATTAACGTGTTATAACACGATAAGTATTTACTACGTATGAACAAACGAAAATTATTCCAATAATAATTATAATCACGAGCATACGAACATGAAATCATGAACGTAAATTAATCACGAACTAATATTAAGTATGTATATATATTTATTACGAACACGAATAAATATATTAAGTCACGATCGATAACTAATTAAAACACGTAAGTTACGAACACGAGAACACACAAGAACACACTAATATTTTAGACACGAAAACCATTTGGGTTACTCCATGTGGGCCCTATTACCAAAGAAATTAGGAATAGAAAAAGGGCCAAGCCCATGTTTATTTTTACCAAAACAAGAAAAAGGGAAAATATCTTTCATATTCAAGATTTTCACAAAAAGTAAAAACCCTAATTCTTTCTTCCTTCTCCTTTTTGGCCGCCACTTTCAAGAACACCACAAGGGTGATTCAGTTTGATTTTAACCTTGGAATTATTACAAGGATCGTTGTGTGTTCGTCCTTATTTGGACCACGTATTCGGTATAGCTTTTAACCATTTTCTTTTTATGTTTTGATTTTGATAATCACATGAATCATGATGTTTTAATGGAACTAATTTAAAACAATTATTTTAAACATGTTAATGATCATGGGGTAAATTAAACAAGGGTTTTAGGGGTGTTTGTGTTGTAGCTGACGCCTAACCGAGCCCTTAAGGGGTCTCGGCTTGGCTTATTACCCACCACCGAGACCATATGTTCTCGGTATGGTGGTGATGGTGTCACGGCAGCAGCAAGGGGAAAGGGTAAACCCGACCTTGGTCGGGTATGGTGTTGATTACAGGTCCGGTTCATGGTTTTTAGTCACTGGTCCGGTTCATAAATTATTTTGTTAAAGGTTTATGATTTTTATGTTTTAGACTTAAATTAAATTAATAAAACATGACATGATTAATTTAATGTACATGACTTAGGTTATAATTTAATTATTAGATCATGAATTTTAACCTAAGTATTTATATTTTATTAGACTTTATAATTAATTAATTATTAAAAGCATGACTATAATTAATTAATTAACATGACTTAGGTTATATCATTAATAGTTAATAATACATGTGTTAACCTAAGTATTTTACCCTTATTTAATTAAAGTCATGATATATGTAATTAAATACTTTTAACCTATAGTTTATTTAATGTAGATGTAATAATTAATAAACTATACTTTATAACTACATGACTTAGAATAATAATCGGAAAACACTTAAGCTTATATAATTAGCTTATTTAACCATCTTATATCTATTTATGGAAACTTTCTATTTTTAGAAACTTATTTAATTAAGGCAGCTAATCTATTTATAAAAACTTTCTATTTTTAGAAACTTATCTATTTTAAGCATTAATTCTATTTTTGGAAACTTTCTATTTTTGGAAACTTACAATTTTGGAAACTTTCTATTTTTGGAAACTTTCTATTTTTGAAAACTTTCTATTTTTGGTAACTTTCTATTTTTGGAAACTTTCTATTTTAAGAAACCTGCTATTTTTAGAAAGTTACTTATTATTACACAACAAGTATAAAAATACATGAAATACAAGTAATACTTAATCAGAATAGACAGAATATAAGATAAACACAGTATAAAGCTTAAAACAGTAAAACATGACATGAACATATAAAACAAGCTAAGACATGATATAAAACCAGTTACGTACTTAGTAATTAGATACTTATACACGTATGTATTTATGTAGCGTTAGTGATACCGAAGTAGGACTCTCTTCCGTTCGTCTTCTTCGTTCACTGGACATAAGTTACGGATTCCCGTCCTTTCAGTATGGACATTCTTTCCTTATTAGGATTCCCTGTATGCAGCCAACTGTTTTCCCATAGTATAAGTATATATGTTTGATTGCTTATGTTTAATTTAGAATACCTAAAGCTATATACATGCATGACCAGTTTCACCTAGTTATGGGGGTACCATAACCATAAAACTAGAGGCACTGGTGTTATGACTTCCCCACGGCGGAGTGATTGCTCGTGACGTCCCTTCAGCTTTTGGCCATATTATTATATTTATCATGTGGGGCATGGGTGCATCCTAGTTACATGTTTTTCAGCAGATTACTCAATGTGAATGTGGTGTGTGCCTTGCATCCTTCACAAGGAATAGATCCCTCCTAACCCAAAACCAGTATATTAAATTAGAGGCAGCCCCTCTAATTTGCATGATGAGGTCACCCCTCTAAGTATTCATGCACGTTGATTTTCATGACCTATATTGGCTAATGGTAAAATATGTTAAATAGTTTTTATAAGATAAACATAAGGCTTTTCAAACTAAAAAACCAGTTTTACTAAGACTTAACCGGGTTATCCAGGACTTAGTTTCTTCCGCTGTTATATGCTTATATGCTTATATTATACATGCTTTACTTGTATATCCGTGCACTGAGCGTTTTGCTTAGTCGTTACTTTCCTTTCCATATCCCAAAACGGTAGGTACCCAAGGACAGGCTTGAGCATTTTGGAGGACATGCATTGGATGGGAGCTGCCATAGACTTCTTCTCCTTTTGCCTCCATATACTTATGCTTGTATATGTCTTTCATTCATTTCGTTTATTTTATTATGTTTTGGGCTTATGTTTGGAGAACCGATGTTTGATTCCGGTTTACCCTATGGTCATGTAATGTTTTAGACATTTATCCTTGTATGCTTTGATGACACGCCATAATCACGCGTGACATTCCATTTATCAAAATGGGGTGTTACAATTATGGTATAAGAGCCAAGGCTTCGACCTGTAGGCTCTAAAACTCGCCCTGTGACTAGTGGGTAGTCACTAGGAGCTTCCTAAGACAACGTTTGTTATTCCATGTATTGATGTTTTCAGCGCATTGTTGTTTTAACCATGATGTTTTCAGCAACTTGAGGTTTTAACCTTGATGTTTTTCATCGATATTGTTTTACTAATATGGATGGACAACCGTCAATCATTTTTAGTTATGTGTCATGGTTTCATGCATGACGTTCCTCATGAACTGTGACTATGTGGACTGAATCTCAGTAGTTCATAATTAGTCACATAAAATTTTTTCTGATAAGTTTTGACAGATGAGTTTCATTTATTTATGTTTCATGTATCATTGTTGCAGGGATTATGACTAAGTAATGGTTGGTACAGGACTGGCCCTATTTAGTCGCATGTGCTTTTATCGAAACTTTTAACTTTGGGACCGACCCATAGGCGTCCCCTCGCCATGTCTTTTGTTTTGGGACCGACCCATAGGCGTCCCCTCGCACATATAAATGTTTTTATAAACCACATCATGCATTCATGCACTGTGTTTCATGCATAAAATTTTTCTCATGATTTATTGGCATAATTTTTTTTATGTTCCCTCATAAGTTACTATGTTTTTTTTTGTTATGTCAAGTATGTCTTCATACTGTCATGGTTAACTTCAATTTCATGCTGAATATGTTATACACTCCTTCATGTTTCTTCATGATAATTCCGTCTTCATGTTGATTACGTCTTACTTTTTTTTTGTTATTTATGCTTTCATGCAAGGCATTGTTGGATTTCATTGAATCATGTTTTCATGATTGTCATGGTTGGTTTTCATTAATCATGCTTTCAGGAAAATCATCGTTGAATTTTGTGTAACCACACTTTAACGTTTCTCTATACAACCAGAATGATGTCTATGTTAATCTTGCCAGGTTATCATGATGGTTTTTCTAACCGTTTAACCAATATATTTTCCTTAAATCATGACAAATGATTGACCCCATACCGATCATTTCATGTTCATTCCATGTGTACTCCATGTACCGTATTCCATGTGTATTACATGTACCTAAATCCATGTGTATTTCACTTACAATACTTCACGAGTATTCGCTAGTCGAGTCTGAATCATCTCAGACATATTTCCACTTACTGATATTCTACAAAATTACTGATGCCGCTCATAACTTGGAGATGTTACTAACGGTTGATGCTGCTGACGTTCGGAGACGCTACGAGATGCGGATGCTGTTCACAACTTGGAGATCCTACAAGACGAAGACAAAGGCGTCAGAGCAAAGCAATTGGACGAGAAGATGCTTCACCATCAGACGATTTTCATCAATCATTGTCCCTAATTCTTAGTTACATGTCACACGTCATTCAGCTGTCGTTTTAGATATATGAGTGCAAACCGGTACCACCCAGCCACTCAGCTGAATAGTTACATGAATCACAGTCATGAGAATGACCGTCATGGAACTGACAGACAGGACGATAGTAACCACTACTATGACAGCAACTATCCTAGAAATCGCAACCGAGGCTCCAGCCGCAGACGTGATCAGACATACAATTGATCAGTAGTCCAACCTATCCACCAATTTTGGCATAATAACCTAATATTGTGGTTCTATTTGTTTCACATCTCGAGACACATGTCAAGACATTAGTCAAGACACATGTCTCACGTATACTTTCTGAAGACACATGTCAAGACACCAGTCAAGACATATGTCATGCTTATATTTCCTAGACACGAGTCAAGACATATGACTCATGTCCAATTATGAAACATTTCTAAGAAATCAAGGGTACCCTCCCAGGGTATATCCATTTTGTTGTGCCATGTATTAATCAGGCCACAAGAATTTCAGTACTATTACCGGCGCATCAGTGAGAACTGTCACGTTGCCAATGACACTTCCATTTCTTGTACCCATATCTCATGGATTCATGACCATGAAGGACGCCATTCGTATCACTCATGTATACCCGAAGGTTTTCCTTCAGTCTACTGATAAGATCCAAGCTGTTAACGCATTTCATCGGACAGATGCGAGTTGAATTTAATCCTAATTATGGACTACTAACCACACACCATGCTTTGATTCATGATTTTGTACAGTAATATTCAGGCTCCTGAATACACTCAGCATGGTTTTCCATCAGGAAAATATGTACAAATTATCTATGCTTTCCAAGCACGTGCTTTGTTAGCCACGATTGCTAAAAATTCCTAGTTGTCAGTAAGACACGACCACTTAAGTCCTTTTACGCATAGCCAGTTGATTATTCCAAAATTTTCCCATACATTCCAGAAGAACCTACAAGGAGAAGGATGGTACCATGAGATTATGTGGCGACTACCGTCGATTTAAACAAATCACAATTCATAACCGTTACTCTCCTCCACGTATTGACGAAATGTCCAATCAACCTTATGGTGTTAAACACTTTACAAGATCGGATTCATGATCATGATGCCAACAGTGACGAGTGAAAGAGCAGGACATGTCCATGACTGCTATTCGTACACGACTTGGTCATGCTAAATTCATGATTCTGTATTAGTCTCATAATTGCTCCAACAACATTATGGACTTAATAAATTGAGTTTCCATGAACTCATAAGCAAATTTGTCAGCGTTTTCATTGAGGATAACCTGATTTCCTCTAAGTCTAGAGAAGAACAAGAAGACCATATCTGCACTATGTTGCAAATTCTATGACAAGAGAAATTTTACCCTGGAAATTTTTTTCCAATATCAATTCTGTTTGATTACAGTGACACGCTGAATCACATTGGTTTCTACGGTTAATCTTACCATGACTCAGCTTATGCGTAAAGGAGAGAACCCTACACTACATTAGGTGTTCTAGAAAATCCTACGCTAGGAGAAGTCTAGATTCAGAGACTAAGAGTTTCGCAAACTCCTATGTATCAAGTTCTACGAAGCAAGATACAGTTACATTCATATCTAGGTACCTGACATATCAACAAGTTAAGATAGGACACCAACAGACTGGGATGTTTTCATCATCTGAAATTGTGAATTGAAATGGGACAAGATCTCCACGGATTTTGGTTACCAGTTTAACGCAAACTCAGAAGAAGCATGATGCTATCTGGGTTATTGCAAATAGTTTGATCAAGTCTGTAGAATCCTTACATCCGCAAAGATTTAGGAACCAACAGATTGATCGGACATGTTCCAGCCAAGTATCATCCGATCACTTGGCAATCCCTCAGTTATCGGGTCAGAAAAAGATTCGTAATTGTGCTCCTTATTTACTTCACGTCTTCATTCTAATTCCACGACTTGTTTTCACGCTCGCGTTCATGACACTATTCACGTTCATGATGGTATCTTGGCTTACGACTTTACGTTTATTTTTCTCATTCTGGGAAGTTTTGCAAGAACTTGAGAGACCAAAACCAGGTTTAGTATAACTCCCTATCCTCAGATAGACGTTTCACGTCATATTCCACGTCTCACCTTGTAGCGTTTGGTGTTACCGCCATTATATTCTATGTTCACGATATGTTTCACATGTCATGTTCATTCCACATTCCTCATATCATGATCAAGATATGTTACACGTATCATGGATCACGATATGTTTACTCATACTACATTCAAAATATCTCCACGCATCACGTTTAAAATTTTCCACGTATCACGTTCAAAATTTTTCACGTATCACGTTCAAAAATTTTCACGTAGTACGTTTATTTGTGTCCCGCGCATCGTTGCTAATTATCAGTTAAGTTAGAAGTGTTTTGCACGATAACGTTTTAGTTGCCCTTACACGTTAATTCTTATTACCTTGATCAAATTTTGGGGATCTACCTTACGTTGACAACCAAGAACTTCTTCGTATTCAAGTCAAGGTCAGGAGGACCAAGATTTATCATTTGTGTCAAGATCTGTGAAGGAACAGTTCCAAGAGGGAAGCCACTTGGAAACAGACAAGTTCATCCGGACTTCTTATCCGTTTTTCTCTTATCAATTAGATATGTCCTTTCAGTCACGTCACGTTCCATGTCTTTTCAACACAGGTCACGTTCTACGTTCCTTCCACCATGTCACCTGCGCGTTCATTTATCTTACATACCCTCTCAGTTTGATTCAGGCATGTTTCTCTTTCAGTTTACGTTATCTATAATTCGGGGAGGAATTATTCTTTTTAGGGGGAAGAGTTGTAAAAGCCGCATGCTTTTCCCATGAATAGTACCCTTAAGACCGTACGTACATGATTAGAAATTTCCTTTTATAGCACGTTTACGTTTCACGTACAAGAATTATTAGAATTACGTACGTGTTATAACACGATAAGTATTTACTACGTATGAACATACGATAATTATTCCAATAATAATTATAATCACGAGCATACGAACATGAAATCATGAACGTAAATTAATCACGAACTAATATTAAGTATGTATATATATTTATTACGAACACGAATAAATATATTAAGTCACGATCGATGACTAATTAAAACACGTAAGTTACGAACACGAGAACACACTAATATTTTAGACACGGAAAACATTCGAGTTACCCCATGTGGGCCCCATTACCCACGAAATTAGGAAGAGAAAAAGGGCCAAGCCCATGTTTATTTTTACCAAAACAAGAAAAAGGGAAAATATCTTTTCATTATTTAAGATTTTCACAAAAAGTAAAAACCGTAATTCTTTCTTCCTTCTCCTTTTTTCCGCCACTTTCAAGAACACCACAAGGGTGATTCGGTTTGATTTTAACCTTGGAATTATTACCAGGATCGTTGTGTCTTCGTCCTTATTTGATCCACGTATTCGGTATAGCTTTTAACCCTTTTCTTTTTATGTTTTGATTTTGATAATCACATGGATCATGATGTTTTAATGGAACTAATTAAAAACAATTATTTTAAACATGGTAATGATCATGGGGTAAATCAAACAAGGGTTTTAGGGGTGTTTGTGTTGTAACCGACGCCTAATCGAGCCCTTAAGGGGTCTCAGCTTGGCTTATTACCCACCACCGAGACCATATGGTCTCGGTATGGTGGTGATGGTGTCACGGCAGCAGCAAGGGGCAAGGGTAAACCCGACCTTGGTCGGGTATGGTGTTGATTACGGGTCCGGTTCATGGTTTTTAGTCACGGGTCCGGTTCATAAATTATTTTGTTAAAGGTTTATGATTTTTATGTTTTAGACTTAAATTAAATTAATAAAACATGACATGATTAATTTAATGTACATGACTTAGGTTATAATTTAATTATTAGATCATGAATTTTAACCTAAGTATTTATATTTTATTAGACTTTATAATTAATTAATTATTAAAAGCATGACTATAATTAATTAATTAACATGACTTAGGTTATATTATTAATAGTTAATAATACATGTTTTAACCTAAGTATTTTACCCTTATTTTATTAAAGTCATGATATATTTAATTAAATACTTTTAACCTATAGTTTATTTAATGTACATGTAATAATTAATAAACTATACTTTATAACTACATGACTTAGAATAATAATCGGAAAACACTTATATAATTAGCTTATTTAACCAGCTTATATCTATTTATGGAAACTTTCTATTTTTAGAAACTTATTTAATTAAGGCAGCTAATCTATTTATGAAAACTTTCTATTTTTAGAAACTTATCTATTTTAAGCAGTAATTCTAATTTTGGAAACTTTCTATTTTTGGAAAATTTCTATTTTTGTAAACTTTCTATTTTTGGAAACTTTATATTTTTGGAAACTTTCTATTTTTGGAAACTTTCTATTTTAGGAAACCTGCTATTTTTAAAAAGTTACTTATTATTACACAACAAGTATAATAATACATGAAATACAAGTAATACTTAATAAGAATAGACAAAATATAAGATAAACACAATATAAAGCTTAAAACAGTAAAACATGACATGAACATATAAAACAAGCTAAGACATGATATAAAACCAGTTACGTACTTAGTAATCAGATACTTATACACGTATGTATTTATGTAGCGTTAGTGATACCGAAGTAGGACTCTCTTCCGTTCGTCTTCTTCTTTCATTGGACATAAGGTACGGATTCCCGTCCTTTCAGTATGGACATTCTTTCCTTATTAGGATTCCCTGTATGCAGCCAACTGTTTTCCCATAGTATAAGTTTATATGTTTGATTGCTTATGTTTAATTTAGAATACCTAAATCCATATACATGCATGACTAGTTTCACTTAGTTATAGGGGTACCATAACCATAACACTAGAGGCACTGGTGTTATGACTTCCCCTCAGCGGAGTTATTGCTCGTGGCGTCCCTTTAGATTTTGGCCATATTATTATATTTATCATGTGGGGCGTATGGGTGCATCCTAGTTACATGTTTTTCAGCAGATTACTCAGTGCGAATGTGGTGTGTGCCTTGCATCCTTCACAAGGAGCTGATCCCTCCTAACCCAAAACCAGTATATTAAATTAGAGGCAACCCCTCTAATTTGCATGATGAGGTCACCCCTCCAAGTATTCATGCACGTTGATTTTCATGACCTATATTGGCTAATGGTAAAATATGTTAAACAGTTTTTATAAGATAAACATAAGGCTTTTCAAACTATAAAACCAGTTTTACTAGACTTAACCGGGTTATCCAGGACTTAGTTTCTTCCGCTGTTATATGCTTATATGCTTATATTATACATGCTTTACTTGTACATCCGTGCACTGAGCGTTTTGCTCAGCCGTTACTTTCCTTTCCATGTCCAAAAACAGCAGGTACCCAAGGACATGCTCGAGCATTTTGGAGGACATGCATAGGATGGGAGCTGCCATAGACTTCTTCTCCTTTTTCTTCCATATACTTATGCTTGTATAAGTCTTTCATTCATTTCATTTATTTTATTATGTTTTGGACTTATGTTTGGGGAACCGATGTTTGATTCTAGTTTAACCTATGGTCATGTAATGTTTTAGACATTTATCCTTGTATGCTTTGATGACATGCCATAATCACGCGTGACATTCCATTTATCAAAATGGGGTGTTACACTTGGGATGATGTATGTGTTCCCCAGTGCTAGGGTGGTATTGGTATCCGTAGGCTTGATGATTTGAATGTTGCGCTTATTACCTCTCATATTTGGTGTCTGCTTACCCGTAAGGAATCATTATGGGTTCAATGGATCCATTCTTACAAATTAAGGGGTAAGAGTTTCTGGGATGTTCCGTGTGTTGGTGATGTGAGTTGGGGCTGGCGTAAATTACTTCAACTCCGGGCTCGTGTGCGGCCGGTTGTTTGGTATAAGATACATGATGGTAAATCTACGTCCATGTGGTTTGACAGGTGGGCAGATGGGTGTCCATTACGTGATAGACTGACGGTTCGCAATATTGTTCGGTCTGGATTCAATTTACATGATACGGTTTATGACTTGATTGACAATGGATGTTGGAGATGGCCGCAGGATTGGACGGATCGTTTTCCTACTGTTGTTTCTATTCCTGTTCCGGTTCTTTAGGAGGGGAGATCCGATTCCCTGGTTTGGCATGATGGTGTTGGTTCATTTCGGCCATTTTCGGTTGCTCTGGCTTGGGATAGTCTGCGGATTAGGCGCCAGACTATGGCTTGGTATCATGTTTGGTTCTCTCATTAAATTCCTCGACATTCGTTGAATTTGTGGCTGGTTATTAAGCAGAAACTGAAGACCCAGGATCGTTTGCGGCAATGGGATGTTGGGCCTTTGGTGGACTTGATCATGTTCTGGTGTCCTTTGTGTAAAGCTATCCCGGATTCTCATTCTCATTTATTCTTTGAGTGTTCTTATTCTTCGCACGTTTGGACTAATGTACGGGCGCTTTGTGGTATGGATTCTATTCCTCCTCGCTTGGATGATGTTTTGGCATTTCTCATTCCAATATCCAAGGGACGATCGGTTGTTAGCATTATTGCGCGTCTTATGGTTGCTGCTACAGCTTATTTCTTATGGTTTGAACGGAATTAAAGACTATTTAAAAGGAAATCGCGTACGGTGGCTCGACTTGTTGGTATGATCACTTCTACTACTAGACTCAAGCTTATCACATTCTGATTCAAGAAGATGACGTCATGGTCCTTGGCTATTTTGGATCGTTGGAGACTTCCGTCCTCAGAGTCTCTCATGATAGAAGTACCAGGTAAGGGTTGTACTCTTTTTTCCTTTTTGGGATTTTTCCCAATGGGTTTTTCTCAAAAAGGGTTTTTAAGGAGGCAACCTTACTTGGATCCTCTACTTCCATTGTGTTGCTGCTGGTGTGGTAGACTGACTGCGTGGTTTCAAGATTTTTTCTTGTTGGAATTTGCTAATGTTGTTTTCTTCACTAGTTATCGATTTGTTATTTTAGCTAGGTGTTGATGTGTTTATGGTCTGTCATAAACACTAGTTAATCAAGCTATTGGCTTGAGGTTAATGCAGTATTTCAGCCGTATTCCATATGTACTTAACTTTATTTTTTGGTTAATATATTTTACCGGGGTCACTCCCCTTTACCAAAAAAAAGTACCCTTAGTGTTAACGCGGTACATAGTAAGTACTGCTGCTTATAAAGTAAGTACTGCTATATTGATTAGGACGAATATATCTTTGTATAAGATATGTCATAGTTATAGTTATAGTATATCTTATGTGATATACCTAGATAGTTATAATATTGATAATATATCGTCTGTGATATAGTTATCTTTATAGAATATTCTAAGGTTTCTAGGGTTCCTTACTCTATAAAAGGAACATAGGTACAATGTCATTGATGTACCGCATTCATGTCGATTAATAAGATAATCGAATAGTTAAACGTAATTCTGTTCTTCTGTGCTTTATAAGTTATATTTCGCATAACTTATTTCGCTTGAGTAAGAGTTCTGAAAGTGTTTTAGTTTGATTACAAACTACTATACTAGTTCTTAACAGAATATAGATTTAATCAAAGGGATCAATAAGTGGTATCAGAGCTTGTTGAGAAACTCTGAAAAAGAAGAACACAACCCCAACACTCCACTCACACAAAAACTCGATGTCTCAACCTGGTGATGACGCTCACTTGGATGATATTCCAAATCCTGATCCAATACCACAGGGACAGCCTCAAGTTGTGTATCCTGCACCAGCACAAGGTGTTCAAGCCGTGAATGCTGTAGTTACTTCTACAACTATAACACCCTCTCATACTCTTTCTGTTGACAAACTCCCAATGCTCAAAGGTAACAACTATGAGACATGGGCTATGCAGATGGAACATTACTTGAATCACACAGATCACACTGTGTGGCAAGTTATCAAGAATGGGAATACACCTAAGAAGCTATACTGGTTGCTTGATGGTACATGTTATGCTCTACCTGTTGTGACTGCTGAGGAGGTACAAGTATAGATCAGAGAAAGAAAGGCCAGAACTGCTTTGGTTATGGCTCTTTCAGAAGACATCTTACCTAGCTTTCATCATTGTTGGGAATAAAATGTAGCCAGTACACTTGAACGCTGACAAGAAGAAAACAAGCGTTGATAAGAAGAAAACAAGCGTTGATAGATCAAGTGTTGACAGGAAGAAGTCAAGCGTTGATAGGTTGAAGTCAAGCACTGATAGAAAGATATGGTCTACGCGTATTATGTTTCTAGTTTGTTTCTAGTAAAGATAGGATCAACAATGTATTTTCTATATTTATCTTTACCTAGAATAACTGATACGTAGACTCTTGTACAAGGCTTCTTATGTTTATAAAAGAAGACCTTTAGGTTTTGTTTCATATAAGATTTTCATACGTTTAACACTTTCATTGTAAGCAAGTTTGTTCCAATCAATCAAGTGAAAGTTTGTTTTACAATTGTTTGTGTATTCTTGTTTGAGTATTAATTCCGCATAATACATAAATTGTTTTATACACAACAAAGTTTCTCTACGTGTTTAACTTGATTTAATCTCGTTTACACAAGCTAAATCGATCTAAGTTTGGGATCAACAAGTGGTATTAGAGCTTGTTGAAAAACTTTGATCTAAAGAACACAAGAACCCTAAATTACCAAAAACCCTAATTTTCACAAAACCCTAAAAACATCATGTCTATCCCTAGAAGCAAACTCCTCCTCCTCCTCAAACCACAACATCAAGATTCCCATGCTAGACCCAGATAATTTTGAGCTGTGGAAGTTTAACTTTGAGCAATATCTACAAATTTATGACTACACTCTGTGGGAAATTATTGAATATGGAAACACATTCGATAAGGCTCAAAAGATTGCAGCTGCCATTGCTGCAAGAACAACTATTCAAGGTTCTACTAAAGAGGAACGAAAAGAAACACCTGATGATGGTAGAGCTGTCTCAACTGAGGATATAGCAAAGAGAAGGGTTGATATGAAAACCCTAAGCATTTTGAAACTCTCTTTGGGACAAGAAAATCAGCACAAATATAGAAGCTATGAGTCTGCAAAAGATCTTTGGGCAACCCATGAAGTTGCCTATGGTGGTAATGCTGATACTGTGCAAGAGAAAAAGAAGCAACTCTTGCATGAGTATGCTGTTTTTAAGGCTCAACCTAATGAGAAGCTAAGTAGTGTGAGAAGGAGACTTCTGGACATCACAAGCAAGCTATCCTTCACGAGAACAGTGCCTGGTGATATTGATATTATCTCCACTTTCCTTAAAATCCTGGGTGATGCATGAAAGATTGAAGCAAGGTCTATAATTGCTAATAACACTCACAAAAGTTCTACTTTTGATGATGTGTACAATAAACTGAGGCTGATAGAGAATGAAACTCTTTTGGATCATGGAAGCAAGTCTACCAATGGTAACATGGCCTTCTTCTCACATAGTGAAGGTCAATTTGATCAGAAGGAGTCATACATGCATCCAGTTACTGGATCAACCTGTGTCAACGCTGGATCATATCCTGTCAACGCTTCATATTCAGACGCTGACACATACAAAATTGACTCACCAAGAGTTAAGCCTACTGGTATTGATCTGGATACTATGTGTGCATACATTGCTTCATTGCCCAATGGTTCAGTGATTACATATGAGGACCTTGAGCAAATTAGTGATGAGCATTTCGAGGAGATGGACATAAAGTGGAATATGGCTCTTGCAAGTATAAGAGCAAACAGATGGAATAGAAGATTCAAGAAGAAGATGATTTTTAATGCTAAGGACACTGCTGGATTTGATAAATCCAAGGTTGAGTGTTACAATTGTCATTGTATAGGACACTTTATGAGAGAATGCAGATCTCCAAGAAGATCTAATGTTGGAAAACCCTCAAGCCAAATTGTTTAGGCTCAGGATCCTAAGGCCATGGTTGCAATGCAAGAAATTGATGGTGTTGGATGGGATTGGAGCTATTTGGCTAAGGATGAGGAGGAGAATAAAGCTTTGGTTGTTGAGATGGAAGAAGAAGAGCATGTTCACTATGCTCTCATGGCACACTCCTCATCTTCATCAGACAATGAGGTATATGATGATGCTTTTTGTAGTAAGGGTTGTCGTTTAAATACTGAAAGACTTAACAAAGAGGTTTTAAGATTTTCAACAGATGTGAGTAATGAGAGATGCAAGTTGTCTAACTAGCAACTTGCTCTTACTCAAACTAAAAAGACTGTAGCTGAGTATAAGAAAATGGAGCTTGATCTAAAAGATAAAATCAATATCTTAAAACATGATTTAGATGCTAGTACTGATATTAGAAACATCATGGAGAGGGTCAATGCTGAACTACAGGCTAAGTTAGACGAGGCTATCAAGAATAAGGATAATGTAGATCTTAAAATTCAGAGATTTGATAAAGCCTCACAAACCCTAGGAGAATGTGTTGGTAAACAAAGGGATTCTAGGGATATGACTGGGATTGGGATGAAAGAGTATGCTGGTGTTCCACCACCAGCTGGGGACTTCTATAGTGTCCAAAGAAAGGACTTATCTTGGACTGGTTTACCAGAACTCCAAGAAGAGGAATTTGTTCCTCCACCAAGAGTCCTTACTCTAGTAGAAGAATATAGGCAGAAGTTGACTGATTTGGACCAATGGAAGAAAGCCAACCCTACCTTGTTTGTCAAGGGTGGCATGCTTAGTGATAGTCCAAATGAGCCTACCCCTATCAAAGTAACAAACCCAATCACTGGCAAGACTGTTGACCTTGGCTCAAACGTTGTTAAAAAACCTAGCATTAAATATGCAGAAATGTATAGAAGTACTAGGTCACCAAAAAGCCAAATTAGTGATAATGGAACAGGTTTCTTTTCTTCTAGACCTAGAGTTATGTCTAGAAAAGCCTGTTATACTTGTAGTAGCTTTTCACATTTAGCCAATAAGTATGTCAAGGCTTCCAAGGTCAACGCTGACAAAAAGTCAAACACTATCAAACCCAAAACTTTTGTTCAGCAAAGTCCACAAGTTGTTAGACCAAACCCATTCTTTTCAAAAGGGTCTAATACTTATGGACAAAGACCTTTTCAGAAGACCAATACGTGGTCTAATAGACAATGGGTTCCTGTAGCAAACCCTAGGTTCAACGCTGATAAGGGTAATTTCAGCGTTGACAAGACCAAATCAAACACTGACAAAAACGTTGCCAAACCAAATAATGGTAAATATTTGCAACCAAATGGAAAGGGGTCTAAAGCTTCTTCTAGCTTGACATGGAGACCTAAGCAAGATCAAAACCCTAATTCTAATGGGATTTCTATGACCTGTAACAGATTTAATTATATTTCAAAGGTCATCACAAAACCAATTGGGGTTAACTGGGTGTTTAATCCAAAAAGGGATGAATAAGGGGTTGTTATGAGGACTAAGTATGTTCTTGTTGAACAACCAAATGAATCCAAGTCTGATCAGGCTTAGATTCCCAAAGAAAACTAATTTGTTTTCTTTATGTGCAGGGCATTAAAAAGCAGGTTAATGATTATGGCTATTGAGATAGTGGATGCTCTAGGCACATGAATGGGAAGGAAGATTATCTCACAAACTTCACTCCCATTAAGGATGGTGATAAAGTTTACTTTGGAGGCGGATATGGAACTATCATAGGCAAAGGAATTCTTCTCACCAAAAATTTGCGTTTTGAAAACGTGTTTCTGGTAAAAGAACTTGACTACAATCATTTTAGTGTATCACAAGTTTGTGATAACAAAAATAAGGTTCTTTTCACTGATACTGTATGCTTGGTGTTGAGCAAGGATTTTAAAATACCAGATGAGAAATTCATTGATTATAGGACACCTAGGCATAAGGACATTTATAATGTGAATCTTAATGGGATTAGGATGAATAATAACTTGTCATGTCTTTATGCTAAGGCTTCAGTTGATGAGAGTAATCTATGGCACAAGAGACTAGGGCACATTAACTTTAAAAATATAAACAGGCTTGTGAGACATGGCTTGGTTGATGGTTTGCCTGAAAAGGTTTTCCACAATGACCACTCTTGTGTTGCATGCCTTAAAGGCAAACAACACAAGGTCTCATTTAAGTCTAAACAGGTGCACTCTAGTTCTAAACCACTTTACTTGCTGCATATGGACCTGTTTGGTCCAACTAATATAGAAAGCTTGAATGGTAAATCTTACTGCTTTGTCATTACTGATGATTTTTCTAGGTTTACTTGGAATTTCTTTTTAGTTTTGAAAAGTGACACTGCTGATACTTTAATTAACTTTATTAACCAAATTGAAAAGAAGACTGGTAATGAAGTTAAGATGCTTAGAAGTGACAATGGTGGTGAGTTTAGAAATAAACTGTTGGATGATTTTTGTGCCAAGAAAGGGATTACTAGACAGTTTAGTGTAGCCAGAACCCCACAACAAAATGGGGTTGCTGAGAGAAAGAATAGAACCCTCATAGAAGCAGCCAGGACTATGTTGGCTGATTCTCACTTTCCCATTGCTTTTTGGGCTGAGGATGTGAATACAGCTTGTTATGTTCAGAATAGAGCATTAGTCAACAAGATACATAACAAAACACCTTATGAGTTACTTTGGGGAAGGAAACCTAATATTGGTTTTCTTAAACCTTTTGGTTGTCATGTGGTTGTGTTGGACACTAGTGATGCCTTAGGTAAATTTAGTGCTAAAGGTGATGAAGGATACTTCATGGGTTATTCAGTGCAGAATAAAGGATATAGGGTTTACATTAAGAAGGAAAAACGTATACTTGAAAAAGTACATGTTAGGTTTTTAGAAAGTAAACCTAGTGATCCTGAAAGTGGTCCAAATTGGTTATTTGACTTGGAACCTCTATCTAGGACTTTGAATTATATGTCTGTTACTAATCCAAACATTGTGAAGGTAACTTCAAGTGTTGTGGAAGAATCAGTTGTTGATGTTTCAGGTACACATGTTAATGAAGAGGTTGGATCACAAGCAGTCAAGTCATCACCCATACTTGAGTATGTCACTATTCCCATATGGAAAGATGCTTTTGCTGCTGCTGCTGCTACTGGAAAGGAAAATGATGGTCCCCAAGTATCACCAGTTAAAAACATGCATGGTCTTTCAGGCGCTGACAAAGAAAAATCTGGCGCTGACAAGACAAATTCAGGCGTTGATGGCTCAAACATTGACAACTCTATTTCAGGCGTTGATGGCTCCAACGCTGACAACCTTGATTCAGGCGCTGACAACTCTTTTGACCATATTTTCTCTTCCAATTTTGAACAAGGTGAACCTTCAAGCAGAAATGGAGAGGTTCATACAGATATTGATGGAAGAGAGTCTGAAGAAGATATTGATAACATGGAAGATGAGATTGAAGACAACATACTTTTTGATGGAGGAGTTCTTACTTCTACAATGAAGGATCACCGCTCTTCTCTAGTTATAGGTGATGTGATGTCTCCTATTCAAAATAGAAGATCTCATCATAATCTTGGAGGATTTATTGCTAATATACACAAGAAGGTTGATACCCCTCTTGTTCAAGCATGTTAATTTGCCTGTTTTTCTATCACAACATGAACCCAAGAATATTTTTGATGCTCTCAAAGAACCAAGTTGGGTGGAAGCAATGCAGGATGAGCTTCACCAATTTGCTATACAGGATGTTTGGGAGTTGGTTGATTGTCCCAGACATGTCAGACCTATTGGGACAAGATGGGTTCTTAGAAACAAGAAAGCTGAAAGAGGCATTGTGTGACAATCCGTCAATTTCAGATCGTTATTTTAATCTCGACAATTACATATCATATGTTTACTTTAATGAGAATTTTAAATTATCGGCTAACCAGGTAGGTTAGGCTTAAAACATAACGTAAGAATACCGTTTAGATTATAATTGGCAAGGAATACGTTAAGTATTGATATTTATATTCTCATTATGACATAGAAATATTTTCTATTGTCGTCATTTAATTTTTCGTTTTAATAGTATTTTTCGTCATTTACGTTAAGCCTTTACGTGTCATTCGTTCATTCGACATATTAGGGTATTTTAAGTCATTTATTTATTAAAATAAAAATGTCCTCCGAATGTCGATGTTTTTATTTTATATTGAGCGTTTATTTTTCATGCTTTACGTGTAACTTTATGTCGCGTAACTTTTAAAATATCGGGATTCGATAATACCCGCGTTATTGATTGTAAGACCTAAGTTAACTAAAACTAGTTTTTTTATATATTAAACAAAACAAGAACATGCGTGTCTCTCATTTACAACAACATACACACAAGTTGAAATTGACTTATTCTTTATTTTTCTAGCCTAAAACGTGTACTACTTATGTTTCACATTCGTGGCTTCTTATCATGACTAACCATCTAAAAACAAAACGGATTTTATAAATGGCAAAGTAAGTCAGCTATGGTATATAAAAGAGCTTACTTTTTTTTTTTGCTTGTAGTATTTTCAACATGTAAGAACGCGTTTTTTTATTAGAAAGATGGTATAATTTGCTATATACTTTGGACGTTCGAAGAATTGAACGAAATAGGCTACAACGAAATACGGTTCATATTTTTGTAAGCAATTGTCATCGTTTTTTTTTAAATGGATGAATGGATGTTTTTATCAAAACGACTCGTTTTGAGCCGTTTTCTATAATTGTGTGATTGTATAATGTAGGTAACACTCAAGGACCCTTCCGCTAATGTGACACGAATTTGAGAGTGTTACAGATTGGTATCAAGAGCTCAAGTTATAGAGAACGAAAAGATTTTCCAAAAATGAATTTTTGAAATCTTTTAACTATAACAGTTGCAAGCGAAACCTCCAAGTTGCCAATGGAAGAGAATGAGAATATTTATATATGTATATGGGATTATTATATATATATATATATATATATATATATATATATATATATATATATATATATATATATATATATATATATATATATATATATATATATATATATATATATATATAGAGGGACTTTATTTACAGAACCCATCTTAGTGACAGAACTTGCAGAACTCTTGTTTTTGAAGGCAAACATGTATGTCTGAAGGAGTACATGTATGTTTTTGAAAGCGGACATGTATGTTTTTGGATCGGTGCAAATACATGCATGCACGCTTTCAAAAATGTATGTTTTTGAATACGTGCACATACATGCATGCACGCCCTCAAACATGTATGTTTTTTATATCTTTTTTTTAATTTAATTTAATTTTGACAAAAAAAAACTTCAAATATGCTTCACGAATACAAATATTCTTTAAAAACATACATGTACTCCTTCAGACATACATGTTTTCCTTCAAAAATAAGAGTTCTGCAAGTTCTGTCACTAAGATGGGTTCTGTAAATAAAGTTACACTATATATATATATATATATATATATATATATATATATATATATATATATATATATATATATATATATATATATATATATATATATATATATATATATATATATGTTGTAATCGTTATCGATTATTTGTACCTGTAAATTACAAGGTATGTTTTCATTTATTTAATTATAAATGATAATTTTATACTGATACGAGATATTTATACGATGTAGATTGTCACGAAGCCACCCTAGTCATTTAACGCTAATGCTGAAGTTAATCATATTATTCCCGAGACTAACTAAGTTGTGGATATCCATGATCCCAATGAAATGGTTAATATCTCGATGATATTCATTTGGTCAAAAGAATTTTAATTCCTTGGTTCTTATTCTTGATTATTCTATCCGTTCATTTTGTTTAGTAAATTTAATCTCCATTTTCATTAATCTTCGTCATTCTACTATTTTGCTAGAAACAAGTTTGTCTGAGATTGTACTTGTTGTTTGTTAGGAATTGAGGTTGATTGGTATGGTATTCACATGCCAAATAGAATTCCATATCGCATCACTGATTCTTTTTCTGTTAAATCGGTTGCTCGTTTGTTTAGATCCTGATCTTCTGCGTTGAGCTGACGATGCTTAAATAAGGTGATTTAAAATCGTCTTGTTGAAATGAATTGGCCATTTATTTGAACAAGGAAATTATAAATTGTTGAACCACTAATTTCTAAATCTTATTTGGATGGATTGATCAATTCATGGAAATAATGATTTATAAATGTGCGGGCTTAAGAGTATAGCATTCGCACAAACAAACTCTTATTGAATTGTAATTCGTTTGCTCGACTCATTCTTTGATTTTGTTCCTCTAATTCTATGATTATGCGATGATTTATATTTGGGTTGTTCCAAAGTCGCTAATTGAGGAGTATACCGAGCGTCCCAAAAAAAACACTGAAGAAATCTTCTTCTAGTGGGACCGAGGAGCCTTCTTAGCCATATAAATCACCTAGTAACCCTTAGTGATTTAGCTTATCATCTGTAGTATCCTTTTTAAATCACTAACTAAAGTGTAACATCAGTTAGTAAAAATAGTCTTCTAGAGTTGTATAGCATTAGACGATGATAATCTATAATGCATGGAAATACAACTTGTACTCGTTCGTGATTAATCAAATGACTATCTTTTGATTCTTAGTTCTACATCGTTCAATTATTATCTTTCCTTGCTTGTTTCATCTAATTATTCCTTTTAATTGTTCATTTACTTGTAATGCAATCATTGAATGAATACTCATTATGATTCGCATAGTACTAGAACCATGCCGTCAAAAATATGACTGGGAAATTATGCGCCAAGTTCTTAGTGAACAAATTGATGCATCCGTAACTGAATTCATGGCCAACATGAATGATGGAGCTGGTAGCTCTAGTGGGCTGGTAGTTCAGGTGGACAAAGTGGTTATGGGGTGCACATGGTTATGGAGGAGGAACGTGTGCAACTAAAGGCAATAAAAAAAAGAGTTAGGATTCCCTTAAACAACTAGACCTTAGTTATCGAAGGTGATAAAAATAATTCCCAACTAAATTTTTTTTTTGTGCATTAAAGCTCGTAAGTATATCTAAAGATGTTATGAATTATTCCTAGCTCAAATATCAGAGAAGCAATCGAAGGAGAAGCGAGTAGAAGATGTTCCAGTCATCCGTGACTATCATTAAGTTTTTTTTTGAAAGATTTGTGGGGGCTTCCGCCCCTAAGGCAAATAGAATTCCAATCGATGTAATTCCAGGTGCTGCACCCGTGGCCCGTGAGCCATATCGTTTAGTACCATCTAAATTGAAGGAATTCTATGTTCAATTGCAAGAGTTATCTAATAAATATTTTATTCGACCGAGCTCGTCACCAGTGAGAGCTCCGGTATTATTCGTAAGAAGAAATATGGAACTTTTCATTGAGAACTAAATAAATTGTTGGTCAAGAACCAATATCCTTTTCTGAGGATGGATGACTTATTTGATCAACTACAAGTTTCTAGTGTCTATTCGAAGATTGATCTACAGTCTGGTTATCATCAACTTCGCATCCGCGAGGAAGATATTCTAATTACTACGTTTAGAAATCATTATGGACATTATGAGTCCTAAGTAATGTGGTATGGATTGACCAATGCATCGACAGTATACATGGATTTCATGAATCGTGTGTGCAAGCCGTATCTTGATAAATTTATGACCAGTTCATTGATAATGTTCTGATTTATTGTAAAAATTGAGAAGAGCATGGTGAACATTTGGATACTATCTTGAATTTTTAAAGGAGTGAAAAGTTGTATGCAAAATTTTTGAAATGTGATTTTTGACTTGATTGGATGCAGTTTCTTAGCCATGTGATTCATATCAATGAATTTCATTGCAAAGCTTCAAAAAAAAAAATTGGATTTGATTCAATTTGGGGCATTATCGTCTGATTGATTAAATCTTCTAATTTCATTCCAATAATAACTGATCGTGCAAACTAAGAATCGTTTGTTAACCGCTCGTAGTAGACAGAAAAGTTATGATGATGTGAAGCGAAAACCTTTGGATTTCGAGGTAGGTGGCAAAGTTATGCCGAGAGTATCACCATAGAAAGGTGTTATGCGTTTTAAAAAATGTTAGAAGTTAAGTCCCCGTTATGTTTGGCCATTCGAAATGATATCGAGAGTAGGTTCGGTGGCACGAAAACTTAAATTACCTCGAGATTTACAAAGAAATTCACAAAACTTTTTCATATGTCGAATTTAAAGAAATTTCTTTCTGACAAAGATCAATCCCTCTTGATGAAGTATGAATCGACGGTACGTTGCATTTCATCAAGGAACTTGTTGATATTATCGATAGGTAATTTAGGCAACTGAAACTAAGTCGAATTCCTATTATCGAAGTCTGATGGAACTCAGGACGAGGAGTAAAATAGAATTATCTTTTTTATTTCAACGAGTGATCGAGGAAGAACGCAAGTTGATCTTCGGGACGAAGATCCCAATTTGGTGAGGATGATGTGACAATCCGTCAATTTCAGATCGTTATTTTAATCTCGACAATTACATATCATATGTTTACTTTAATGAGAATTTTAAATTATCGGCTAACCAGGTAGGTTAGGCTTAAAACATAGCGTAAGAATACCGTTTAGATTAAAATTGGCAAGGAATACGTTAAGTATTGATATTTATATTCTCATTATGACATAGAAATATTTTCTATTGTCGTCATTTAATTTTTCGTTTTAATAGTATTTTTCGTCATTTATGTTAAGCCTTTACGTGTCATTCGTTCATTCGACATATTAGCGTATTTTAAGTCATTTATTTATTAAAATAAAAATGTCCTCCGAGTATCGATGTTTTTATTTTATATTGAGCGTTTATTTTTCATGCTTTACGTGTAACTTTTATATCGCGTAACTTTTAAAATATCGGGATTCGATAATACCCGCGTTATTGATTGTAAGACCTAAGTTAACTAAAACTATTTTTTTATATATTAAACAAAACAAGAACATGAGTGTCTCTCATTTAAAACAACATGCACACAAGTTGAAATTGACTTATTCTTTATTTTTCTAGCCTAAAACGTGTAGTACTTATGTTTCACATTCGTGGCTTCTTATCATGACTAACCATCTAAAAACAAAACGGATTTTATAAATGGCAAAGTAAGTCGGCTATGGTATATAAAAGAGCCTACTTTATTTTTATTTTTTTTGCTTGTAGTATTTTCAACATGTAAGAACACGTTTTTTTATTAGAAAGATGGTATAATTTGCTATATACTTTGGACGTTCGAAGAATTGAACGAAAAAGGCTACAACGAAATACGGTTCATATTTTTGTAAGCAATTGTCATCGGGTTTTTTTTAGTAAAGGGTGTGTATCAACGGCTTTGCCTAGAAGCACGCGAATCGCTAAGCATCTCGTATATTTTTTTGTCTAAGGTGAGTTCATAGCCTCGCTTTTATTGATTTACTTATTTTATAAAACCCGCGAGGGGGATAACATGCTTGTTTTACTAAAAATAAAAGAGTACAACTATAAGTTGCGGTAAACCAATGGAATGGTGCAACTAGAAGTTGTGAAAGCTCTATTTGCTTGAAAAGTAATAATTGAAAATGAAGGGTACTACAAGAGTTGTTGTAACCCATGAACGGGTGCAACCAGAAGTTATGATAAACCCTTATTGTTTTAATATAGAACACAAGGGACCGGATTATATTCTTAGATGAAAATTATTACATAAGTTAGCTTTAGCCTTAAAAGACCCATGGAATCGTGAATTGTTAATCGGAAGAACGCTAATACTATGGATAGATCTATCGGAGTGACGCCCAGTCCGGTCGCGACAAGCTATCGCGTGGTGTAGTGAAGCACTAGTAATGAAACATCGGATGCATATGTATAAGAGAAATATACGCACTTGGCTAGGTGTGTTGGGCTGAAATAATATATGTTAACGTTCAATGTCATGAGGCTTATGTAATAACACCGATAATTATGTCCGTACAACATAATTGTCTTTTGATGAATTATTAACCATGGAAGGTTATTCAGAATACTTGTGTTCTCTTTATTTATTTTAAACTCTATGGATTCACTCAACAATTTTTGTTGATTTTATAGCATGCTTTATCTCAGGTCCATAAAGAAGGTACTCAAGAAGGTGGTTTCATGAAGCTTGCTAAATTTTGGTGACTCTGGCCCGCTTTTATAAAATATATCCATTCAAAACAACTTTTATCTTCTGATGTGTACTATAAATTTTTTTAAAATTATCTGGGACCGTGTATGGATTATTATTTTGTTTAAATGGATGAATGGATGTTTTTATCAAAACGACTCGTTTTGAGTCGTTTTCTATAATTGTGTGATTGTATCATGTAAGTAACACTCAAGGACCCTTCCGCTAATGTGACCCGAATTTGAGAGTGTTACACATTGTGGTCAGAAACAAGGCACGTTTAGTGGCTCAAGGGTATACACAAGAGGAAGGGATAGACTATGAGGAGGTCTTTGCACCAGTTGCAAGGATTGAGGCTATAAGGATATTTCTGGCCTATGCTTCCTGCATGGGCTTTACTGTCTTTCAAATGGATGTGAAGACTTTTCTTTATGGCACAATTATAGAGGAGGTTTATGTAATGCAGCCTCCTGGTTTTGAAGATTCAGAGAATACAGACAAGGTGTATAGAGTCAAGAAAGCTATGTATGGACTTCATCAAGCCCCAAGAGCATGGTATGGCACATTGTCCACCTATCTGGTGGAAGATGGATTCAAAAGGGGCACTATAGACCAGACCTTGTTTACAAAGAAGACTAGTAAGGATGTCTTACTTGTTCAGGTTTATGTGGATGATATCATCTTTGGCTCATCAAACCCAAAGATGAGTGAAGACTTTTCCAAGCTTATGACAGACAAGTTCAAGATGAGTGCAATGGGAGAGATGAACTTGTTTCTAGGGTTACAAGTTTAGCTGAAAGAAGATGGTATCTTCATCTCTCAAGATAAATATGTAGCAGAAATCTTGAAGAAGTTTGGCCTTTCTCCACATGAGAAAAGGGCTAGTACTCCTATGGATAGAGAACACCCTTGGGGAAAAGTTGGAGATGGAAAAGATGTGGATGTCAGGCACTATAGATCAATGATTGGTTCATTGATGTATCTCACAGCCTCAAGACCTGACATTATGTTTGCTGTGTGTGCATGTGCACGCCACCAAGTAACTCCCAAAGAGTGTCATCTTCATGCTGTCAAGAGAATCTTTAGATACCTTAGATGTTATCCAGACATGGGATTATGGTATCCAAAAGATTCACCATTGGAGCTTATTACATATTTAGACAGTGATTATGGTGGTGACAAATTTGATAGAAAATCTACAACTGGTGGATGTCAGTTTCTTGGGAGTAGGTTGATATCTTGGAAATGCAAGAAACAAACAGTGGTGGCCAATTCTACAACTGAAGCAGAGTATGTTGCAGAAGCTGCTTGTTGTGGACAAGTCATATGGATTCAAAACTAGCTGTTGGATTATGGGTATAATTTCATGCATACCAATATTTTTGTAGACAATAAGAGTACTTTATGCATTATTAAAAGTCTTGTACATCACTCTAAAACAAAACACATAGAAATTAGACATCATTTTATAAGAGATTGTTTTGAAAAGGGTTTAATACAACAAGATAGGGTTGACACAGAAGAAAATGTGTCTGATTTATTAACTAAACCTTTTGATACTGGAAGGTTTCAATACTTGGTAACAAGTATTGGAATGATCGATCTCACTTAATATGTGTTTTGGGGTCTTATTGTAAAAGTATGTATAGGATATGCATTGTTATTGGTCTTTCTGAAAAGTTAGATTTTCCACTATATTTGTCTAACGCTGACAAAGGTTATCTTAACGCTGATAAGTGTTATCGTGACATTGTCAGCAACATGTTAGTTTTGTGGTTTTTGATCTAAGTGTGCAGGTGTTGTTAGCATTGTACCATTGGATACAGAGTTGCTTATGGATTCTTGGAGAATCATTGGAGCATGTTTCAATTTATGGATGATGGTTGGAATATTTATATTCCTATCTTGACATAATTTTTTATTTACATGCATATTATTTGGCAACTTGTGTATCACAGTTTAAGGGGAGGTTTTAGGAACCTTTAGGACTTTCGGGTATTATTATAATACTCTTATCACAATTCTAGATTGTGTCCACATGTGAGTATGAGTTAGTTTTCTATCTCATGAGCTACTGTAGCATGCAAAGTTGATATAATATGCGTGTTGCCAAAACCTTTTTGGCCTAGAATTGGATGCGGTCTGTTGGGAGAATTGGGAATGATTTATAATGGGTTTACCTAGGAGTTACAAGGATATTTATAAGATAACTTAATTGTTAAGAGTTTTGGTTAGCAAGGGACACTAGAGGACTGTTATGTCTATCTTGCATAAGCAAGTGTGCATAATTGGACAGTGATTGCCTCCCTATAATAATTTTCAGTTTATAGGTTATCTTCAGTAGGATAAATTACTTTGTTAAGGTCCTTTTTCATATTTTACTTTTATTTTTGGACGCTGACAAATATTTTTCCAAGCGTTGTTGTGACCAATTTAGACGCTGACATGGCTTTTGCAAACATTGACAAGAATATAGCCGTTGGGCGTTGATGGGTTATTTTTGACCGTTGACACTCATTGGGACCTACCCAGTTGTTATTTTTGACGAATTTTGGGGCCGTAATTTTGGGAGTAGATAACTTTTAATTAATGCACAAGATAACTTATTTTCTTTTCAATATTTTCATCATTATATTTTGAAAATACTTGCCTTATATTTTGACCAATCACATGTGCCTATCTCTCCTATGTATTTGGCTCCTATTTTTAAACTGGGTACTATCTTATTCTTGTCTAACACTTTTTCTCCTATAATTCATCTTTCATCAATCTTTCACAAACAGCTTTCTTCAACAATGGCACCAAAGTTTAAAGCAAGTGACTTGGTATTGGGATTCAGGAGTCAGCACAACATGATTGCTTATTTGGAGGCTGATGATACTTTGTTTCCACAATACACTCAGATGGTGGCGTATTTGAATGCATCACCTCTTAGGTATGCACTTTCTCATGCTCCTCTCATCCCTGTCACTCATATTAAATAGTTTTGGAACACTGTTAGTTCCTCAACGCTTAATAATGTGACTACATTAACAGCTATTGTTCATGTGCGTTCTTGGGTGGTTACTGAAGCCTTGGTTCGCCAGGATTTGCATCTTAATGATGCAGATGGTATAACCAGTCTCCCCATTAATGAAATAGAACAAGGACTTAGAGCTTTGGGGTATCCTTTCCCTGATGAGGGTACTTTAAATAAATATCATAAACAAGAATTTCCCCCAGCCTGGAAGTACCTCATACATGTCATCCTTCAATGTTTGATTCCCAAATGTACTGCACATAATAAAATTAACATATCAATTGCTAGTGCAATTGTGTGCATTACAAATGCGGAAAAGTATAATTTTTCAAAATTAATTTTTGATGGCATGTGTAAAAACAAAGGGAATAAGATGACTTTGGCTTATCCCAGATTTTTACAAATGGTTTTTGATGTACAAAGGTACTGCATAAGGGATCATGATGATTTTTATGAGATCCCTGTGCAAAAGAAATCTATTTTTAGTAAGATGAGCTCACCCCCTCACCGTGAATTACCCCTCACCCAAGCTATGCTTGCTATTATTACAGCAGCCCAACCCCAACCAGACCCACAACCACAACTTGACCCCATACCAGAACCTTTGCCTTCACCTCAACACATGGAAATTGACCAAGAATCCTTCAACGCTGACACATTAAATGTTGGCGTTGACACCAGTAATCCAAACGTTGACACCTTTCCTTCATAGACCCAAACACACCTTAACCTTCAAACTACCACCCAATCCACATCATCTTCTACACCCCCTGAATATCGGTTGATTAAACGCACAAGGACTACTGGAGTGTTCTTCTCTAGTGGTCCTAGCCATGTTGTAGAGAGAACCACAACCACAAGTGTGGTTGGTGCTATGGATGAGGCTGGGACTATTGGTATTCGCTTAGATGCAGGCGAAGCCAGTCCTAACATCTTTAAGACCTCATCCATGCCCCATGAATCTACTTTGGGAGGTCAAATACCCATTCTAGAGGAGGGTAGATTGGAACCATACACAATGATGGAATTGACGGCTGTCTGCATTAGCTTGCAAAAGCAAAATGCAGACCTGGTACAAACAGTTAGTATACAAGGCCTTGAACTCAAGCAATTGATGTTGATCCCAAACTTAGATCGATTTAGCTTTATGTATACGAGATTAGATCAAGTAATACACTTAGAGAAACCTTTGTATATGCTTATGATAATCTAAGTGTTATGCGGAATTAACACTTAAACAAGAACACACAATGACATAAACAAACTTTCACTTTGATTAATGATATCAAACTTGCTTACAATGAAAGTAGTTTACGAATGAAAACTTATATGAAACATTAACCTAAAGGTCTTCTTTTATAGATATAAGAAGCCTTGTACAATAATCTACGTATCAGCTATTCTAGGTAAAGATAAATATAGAAAATACATTGTTGTTCCTATCTTTACTAGAAGTAATCTAGAATACAATAAACGCGTAGAGTATATCTTCCCATCAGTGCTTGTCTTCAATGTATCAACGCTTGACTTTGTCTTGTCAACGCTTGAGCTGTCAGTGCTTGTTTTGCTCCTGTCAACGCTTGTTTTACTCTTGCCAGCGCTCAAGTGATCTGGCCTTAATTTATTCCCAACAATCCTCCTCTAAACTTGATATCCACTCTTATGATCAAGTTTCTGAATAAGCATTAAGGACTAGGAGGAATCTTACAAATCTTCTCATATTGGTAATAAATAAATCTGATCAAGTCTTTTGCTTCGTCACTTGAATAATAAATTTCCAGCTGAGTGTTCTTCATCTTCTCCAAGATAGCCTTGGATATGAAATATTGACCATCCACAAGTAGATACTCAGCAAACTTTGTAGAACTCAAATGGTAAACACCAGCAGCTGAATATAATCTCCATTGAAGACCACTGAGATCATCTTCAAGATCCTTCCAAATAGCAGGATCCTCATCTTTTGGTCCACATATTCTCTTGAATGTGGACCACAGTTTTATTCCATTAGCTAAAGTTGGCGCTTCAGCCTCATACTTAGTCTATAGCAACCTCCATAGGTCTACCAAGTCTTCTCTATCACAACTTGCAAACAAAGATATAAGAGTGGTAAAAGTGTGTACCTCTTTGCCATACCTGCCAATTTTCCAAAACCCACATTCATCTTCTTCATAGCTCACAATTGGGTTTCTAGAATCTAGTGGTAACACTTGCACCATATCTGAAGCTTCTAATGGTGAGAGCTTGAGGCTCTTTCTTATGACATCTTCACTTGGATATAGTGGATCCATATCTTTGGGAAACTCAAGAGAAACTCCCTTTTTCACTGGTTTGGGAACAAACATTGCTTTCTTGAGCTCCATTTCTTCTGCAAGTTCTTCTTTCCTTTCATCAGAAAGAAGTCTTAGAGTGTTTGCCTCCTGCATTCTAACCCAGATGGGATAAGCTTTGCATTCCAACTCATCAAATGTCAATGCCCTCAATTTCTGATATGTCCATCCTACTCCATGACATCTGAGCAACATGCAGTATAGCTCCCTTCTATCCCTTTTCAACTCTAAGAGAATATTGCTTGCCTTGTGTTTCAAAATTACTTGGCAATCCTTTTGAAATCTGAGGAGAATTTCAAACCCCATATTTGATCTGAAATGGTCAAGTGTGGATTCTCCATACATCTTTCTTCCCAAGCATTATACATTTGAACCACCTCTGGCATATCAAAGTCAACCTTCAATTTCAATTCTCTCAATTTCTCCTTGGCTAACTCATCTCCATACTCAAGTCTTTCTGGTTCTATAATCATAACGCTTGAGTCTGAGCTAGCTCCATCACTTCCTTCTTCTGAAGTAAAAACAAATGGTGACTCTTTCACCTCCTTTCTATCTTGTTCCATGATTTGTGCATCCAACCTTCTATCAAACTCAACTTGAGTTGCATCCTTTGGAACAACCTCTTCTACCATAATACCCTTACCCTTATCTAATGAGGCAATTGTTGGTAAGGTAGATGATGATACCTGTGAAGAAACCTCCTTGATGATGGATGATGACTGGGATACATCACCTTCATGTGTAGGTCTGTCAACGCCCAATTTTGCTGTGTCAGCGCCCAAATTATTTCTGTCAGCTTCCAAATTCTCCTTGTCAACGCCCAAATTTCCTGCCTCAGCGCCTTTTGCAATCTCCTCCAACATGGCTGTAAATGATAAATTCAAGTTGGTAGGAGAGACTAGGGACGTATCAAAACCTGTCTGTTTCTTCCAACTTGTAAGGGCCTCTGTAACACCCCCAAATTTATACAACTCAATACAGCGGAAGACTAGTTGGTGTTACGGGATAGCACATTACTCACATCATAGACAACGCTTAAAAGTTGCGTCGTTTTAATAATAAAGCATTTCCATTCATAAATATCAAAGTTACATAGGTCCCAAGTCATTGTATTTAATACAGGTTTTACAAACATTTGAATGGAAATTATAATTTAAGTGCGGGCCATGAATTCTTGTCGTCTTCCCGAGAATTACCTTCAAGTACCTAAGATAAAACATGTTAAAAGAAAAGGTCAGCGATAACGCCGAGTGAGTTCATAGAGTTTAATAAAATCCATCAATATAACATCGGTATAAAATTATTACCGAAAATCATTTTTGTACAAATCATTTTAATAGGCCATAAAATAGCCAAAGTCATTTTATACAAATCTTCATCAAAATCATAATATAGGCATTTGCCTTAAAAATCATTATACGAGCCAATGTCGTAAAAACATCATACAATACGTCTTATGACGTTGTATAAAGTTAAATAAAAACCGTTATAGGAATATGGTTATGAAAAACCAAAACACGAACATAATATCAATAGTATGACCCTGTATTGCTAGTCAGGCAATACATCGTAATTCAGTGCGTCTAGTAGTATTTTGTTAGTTTGGATTATTATAAGCCGCATGACATTGTTACCTTACTAAGCTAACAACGGGTAGCTAACCCGATACTCAATTTGCCCATCTAAAGTAGCGTGTCGTCACAAAGGTCACGCTATGGAAATCTTCTCATACATAAATTCGCTTACCAATCAATGTGGCACGACGGGGATCAACCGTCAAGGCGCGAACTGGGGTGATCGTCCCCAAATAGTACTATTATATGCACAAGCGTCTACCAAATCCCGGTAGTTCACAATTCATGCTAATGGGACTTTTAGTGACATAACCTAACTTTAATAATCCATTTTATTTCATCTATCGGGTCCTTTAATCATTTATCGGGTCATACAATCGGGTCATACAATCATTCAGGTCCAAATCAATAATCAAACAATCGGGACAAATGGTGTCCTATTTTATAAAAACTAACATGTTATCTCCCTCGCGGGTTTATAAAACATTTATAAAAACATTTAAAAGAGTGCGAGGCTATGAACTCACGTTGATGTGGGAAAGCGGGTTAACGGCAATTCGGACATACGATACGTGCTTCAATCACGGAAACCTAGTCAAATAATACTCGGTCTTAGACGTTTGTCCAATGACTTTATAAAAATATCAATTATGTATACATATGATGATTATATATATATGATGATCAAGTGGGTTTACATATCCTCATTTACTCATTTTTGTGTTATGTGTCGATAACTTTTATACTAGTTTTCTCGTTTTATCTATTTACGTGTTTTAGGTCCAATAAGCCTATTATAAGTTCTTAACTTGTATTAATCCTTGTTATACTTATATTATCAGTATCTACACTTTACAAGTTGGGCTTAAAAGGGTTAAGTCCAATAAATAAGTTTATAAGTGTTTTAGTCCATTTTGTTGTTTTATTAGTCCAATAACGTTAATTTAGTCCGTTAATGTCCGTATGTTCTATAGTTCGGGTTTTATCGGTTTTTACTTGTTATACATGTCTATATATCAGTATATAAGTTTTATAAAGTTTTCATTAGACGGGTCCAACCATCTAAGTTTTATTTAACAAAAACGTTAATTTTACGGTATTAGTCAAAAAAGTCGTAAAACTCATGTTCATAGTTTTATAACTTATAAAACTTATCAAGTTACCATTTTTATAAAATTTCAACTTATTTATCATTGTACATATTTATATAAATAAAATTCATGAGTTAGTGGGTTTTAACTTTACATTTTATAGAATATAATTTTTAGTGCTTATATAATAGTAATAAACATTAATTCTCAAAATCTGATTTTTATTTTCATATTCACCAAAACTGCCATATCTAGAGTTCTATATGGAGATAGAAGCTCAAAATTTTATCACATAAACTACATGATATGTGCTCCATTTAACTCTTCTATAGCTACTGTTGAATCATCTTCTAAGTATTTTCTAAAAATCGTCCAAAACAGTGAACTCAGATTTGTATCTTAAACTTGTTTTGATCATATCTCACTCATTACAATGATTCCATTGCATGACCAACTCTCACATGTGTACAAGACCCATAGCTTACTGTAAATACATTAATCTATGCCATTTTTATCAGTTCATCATTTGATTCTTTACTGTTTTATACAGCCAACAAATATAAACAAGATTCTAACCTTGTTTCTTATAGTCTTTCATCTTTTTAAGCATGTTTATCAACACCAAATCCCCACACAATACTTTTATCATCATATAATCATCATATACATATACAAAAGGAAATAAAATGCATGATTACATAATCAAAATAACAAGAGGATGGGGAGGACAATCTTTATACCACCATTAGTGATGAAAAGATGAGTTTTGATGAACAAGGCTTGGATTTGATGGCAAGACTTGTGATAAACCAACACCACTTTAAGATCACCAAATCTTCATAAGCTTCTCATGAAAAATCAGCCCCTACTTCACTTGAAAACTCCTTTTTGGATGTTAAAACTTGCACCAATCTTCATCTTTTTGAATGGAGATTAACATATGTTAATAATAACAAATGTTTGTGGTTAAAATTGATCAAAATAGGGTGGATGGTGAGGATGGGACGAATTTTAGAGAGAGGGAGGAGTGTTGTGTGGTTTTTGCATGTAAGAATGGAAGCTAATGGGAAGTTTGAGGTGGTTTTGTTAGGTTAGTGGGAAATGTAGCTTACTTTGTAAGACTTAAGCAACAAGTGTAAGCTTGTTGCTACAAGCTTGACACATCACAAGTGTGGTGTCACTTGTGTAGCCTTCCCATATAGTGGGGTGGGACAAGTGTATACTTGTCTCATCCCACTAATTTACTGGTATTCCTCGATTCTAGTTTCTTCGATTTGCGTGCCCTCGGGTCGTTTTACGAAAAACATTTTTATAAATTATGAATCAACGGCACAAAACGAATCCAATAAAAATTGCCTCATCAAAAACGGAGTTCAAAAACGTAAATACGTAATCCTAGGGTTTCCGGTTTAGTCGTAAAGGACGTTAAAATAAAATCGTAAGTCCTAATCTCTTCTCGTAAATTTGTGAGTTTATGAACCAACTCAAATTTAAAACTTCAAAATAATATTCATGGACAAATTTATTTTCTGAAATGTCGGACTGACACCAAAGACGGTGTATGTAAACTTAAGCACGTAACGTAGAATCCTCCGGTTTACACGTAGTCGATGCTACTTCAAGACGTAAATCCAAATTACTTCCCAAAAATAAGTGAGTTCATATTGTAACATTAAAATAATTTTTTCAAATATATATCGAGAATAAAATATCAACCATAAATTGACGGATTGTCACAGCATTTACCCCTAAATAGGATCTTTGTCCTCAAAGATCATCTTACCTTACTACTCGCTTCTTATAGAGTTAAAGCCATGTGGGTATTTCCTCCACATTCGGTCTTTTCTCACAAGTATAATTCATTACAATACGCGAGTTTCATCAAACATAACTATGGAAATAAGATGAGGCTAAATGTTGACTTACTTTCTCTATCCATGATGTTCACGGGTTTCTGATGAATGCAACTTTTCGCCGATCTAAGCTTTATTAAGAAGAATTCAGATTTTCACTTGATAGATATTTTATCAAGTTCGATATACGATACCTAATTCACACAGCTCTTGAAGTCCTAGGGTAGATCCAGCTTATATGCCTTTCAAACCAAATCTTTTACATCATCTCAATGGTCCCATACAACGGGGACTTATATCCCATGATTTGTCAGATCATTAATTCATTTTTCCAAGGTTAAAATTTTGGCATAACTTCGCTACCCATCTGGCACTTCAAGATCTACATTTCATATTCACATAACCTCTTGCCCACTACTGGCAGTCAATACTCAGATCCTAATTTCAACAATCATTTCCGGTCTCGCGGGTCGAGTATTTTGTAAGGTTAGGTTCACCATCATAGGAAACCTTAAACCTAAAAGACATGTCCAACTCACAGTGGGTGTATGTCGGGTGTCTTCATCTCAACTCTTGCTTACAGATGCTCTAATATTTAGATCCTAACAAGATTCGATCTCGATCCTAATACGATAATTATCAATGATAATCTCTCTAAGGGAAAACGATTATACGGTCTATTATCAAAGGTCAATCATTCAAACATAAAACAACACTTATTTTACTTTGTATCGTTACTTTACCTCGTCCCTTCGATTGGGGTGGTACATAGTACTCTCATCAAGGTTCGTTCACAATGACTTCTGAGCAAATCTCTAGAAATTCGATGCGAAACGAGGATCTTGATAAAGATGTTTGATACAGGCACACTATGTTTACATAACTCTTTTGCATTTATCATTAACGGGAATGATATTAGCAGATTTGGTCAGTCTGTCGACGACGACCCAAATCGAATCAAATTCAGATGATGACCTTTGCAATAGTTAGACGTTTACTAATGTATGAGGCGATCTCTGCCTTCATAATTTGTTATTAGTACAACTTCTTCAGACAAAGATACTTTTAGTCATAAATGACATAAATAGAATACTTATACATACAAATTCCAACATACTGTATCTCAAAATCTCCATATTTATACAATCACAAGTGGTCTTTTATACATTTTAACGCCATCGGCTTCTCAATTTTTAATGGTTCACATTAGCCGCAAACCCCTTTTTATTATCTATATTATCTCTTTTTACAATCATGGGCTATTTTTAAATTGTTCGGCAATTTATTTCGCACAATCATTATTAAGGAACATGTCCAAATTGGTTCTTTATTCTTTTTACATAATGCGTCGGTATCTATATTCACTTCTTATAATGATGTAATTATCATGTCCACAATTCATTCAGATATTCTTTCTATATTATGCGTCAGTAATTACGTTCACTTTTCTTGATGAACTAAATATCATAACCGTATTTATTCAATAATTATTTCTTCACATTTTCTCTGTTTTAGTTTCGTCTTATCTATCATTTTTATCAGTTTTTTTCTCAATCCGTCGTCTAAAGCGTCGATAATTATTATAATTAATTAAATAATTATTAGTTAATTTTTATGAAGCGTAAACGTAAAAGTTTTAAATTTCTTAGTTCGACCAATTATATAAAATGTTCAAAAATAAATTTGAATTTAATTAACACGATTTTTGTTGATTTATTGAAAATATTTAATAAGATCCGTAAATATTCGAAAAACCTTTGTTTATACTTTTGTCAAAGTTTTCTTAGTTTGAAAAGCGTAACTTATCGTTTCAAATTTCAAGTCATTGTTCAAATGGTTTCCTCAATCCCTTTTAGATTATCTTGAGGTATACACAAACATTTACCCCTAAATAGAAGTTTAGTTAAATGGTTTGTGTATAAGGAAATAATCCCTTTAAAATCCTTTGTTAAAACATTTGTCAAAATATATTTGCCCTTTCTTTTTAGTATAACTCAAAGTCTTAAATGACTTCTAAATTTTGAAGAGTCAATTTATATTTCATTATATATTAATCATATAGTTAAATAATGTAAAGGTTTAAGTTTTTAATCACATATCAATTATTCAAGGTTCAGGTTTTTATTGTTCAGCCAATTCAGGGCAATTTATAACTAATTATTAACTCATTCTTATTCTTATAAACAAACAAATAAATAGTCCTTAATGATCACGAGCATGAATTTATCAAATTACAGCCTACACACGTGATTCAACAAATTTATGAATGCTACATGTGTATTAGTCAATCCAAACGACATAACATAAAACTCGTAATGTTCATTACAAGTACAGGATGTAGTGATTGGAATACATAATCCTTTTTCGCAGATGCGAAGTTGATGATAACTATGCCATGGATCAAAAACCTTGTAAATGATCGAACAAATCTTCCATTTCGAGTTATAGATATCGCTTTCGATTGTCAATTTACTCAGTCACAATAATCTATAAATATAAGGAATGATAACACCATAGCTCTTCATGATGACAGGCTTGGTATAATAAAATCTTTCTCCGACAACTCTCTCAGTTGTACGGTAATTTCTTTAATTCAGATGGTGCTGACATACAGTGCACAAGCCACAGGTGCAGCACCGGGAATAAGATCAATACCAAATTCAATCTTGCCTTAATGGCAAAAGTCTAGGTATTTCATCAACAAATACTTCCTAAAGTTTCAGATAACATTATCATCTTTTAATACATTTATTTTAAGTTCTTTCTAGATTATAATATCTATGACTAATTCACAATCATTCATGGTATAATTTTAAGTCTAAATACAGGATATGGTCATCCATCAAGAATTATTTAGATCACTTTTGATAATCAACATCTTATCATTTAGGGGAAATCTACTCGAGTTCCCATCAATTAAGACAATGTCGTCATGTCATAATCAATCAATCCATTCTACTGGCACTTCCAACTTTCCAGTTTTATTGCCATTGATAAGATGTGAACTTCTCAAAAGACTAATAATAACTCATAATCCTTCACAAATTCAAGGATACATGGAGACACAACTACCATTAAAAGAGTAAGGTCAACGCATAATCTATGCGAGAGAATTTTAAATCAGATACAGATGAAAACATCTAACGAATATAAATATATCCCATGTTTTCATTAATTTGAGTACGCATTCGAAAGCTCCTCGGATCGTTACCCAGGTCATTCAAATGAAATCAAATCATAAGAAATGATAAGAACGTCAATACATCTAGTCGGGTATCAACACTCGGTAATCAGATACTTTTCCTAAGAATCTCACTACGGGAGAATTGGACAAGAAGGGAATATCAATTGTCAAATAAGACAATGTCCATAGATGAGTAAATTCGACTCAGAAGAATAGGTGTTACAGGCACATATGTAGGTGTCCCTAACATTATGTCCTTATTTTTCACTTCTTGCAGATCTCCTAAATTTTAATCTTCCACAATCTTCAAAGAAAATTTAGTGTTTATTAATCAGTTTTATGGTGACTACTAATCAGCCTTGCATGGTCCATTCCAAATTGTATGTAGGCGCGCAACTATATACAATTTCAAGATTAACGATGCAATACTCAGTTCGTCAAAATTTTATCATCATGTTTATAATAAAAACATTTTCATGCTTAATTCTTAAATAAGAATCAAGAATAAATTTACAAAGATTTTCTTTATTATGAAAACAATTAAGTTTTTCCAAGGTACTTTATAAACAATCTCATTTCGGTAACAATCACTTATAAATCTCACTTTGAATAATCCTTATAGTGATGAAAATTTAATTTTTCTCAAAGGATACCGTTTTAACTTTATAAAAACAATGAGTGATCTGCAAAAGAGTGATGAAGAGTTGTTCACCAAGAACTAACTACAATATAATAGGAAATGAGCTTTAGCCAAATAATCATGAGGTTCATGATCTCGATGGCGCTCAAAAAGATTAATCCACAACGTAACTCAATTCAAGATGAGTACTTGTTCAATGGTTGCATCACTAATGCGAACATTAGGATGAAGCAATAAAAGATAGATATTATCGATACATGTAGAATTTAGCAATCAAAGGTAGTCTTTTCATTAATCACAAACAAGTCAAATTGTACCGTAGCATATTACGTGTCACTATGTCATACAATTCTCAGAACTCATCCTACCAACTGATATCTCAGTTAAGTTAGGGATTTTTAAAAGATACCACAATGAATACTAATCTACAAGAGTCATTAGGTGTTCCACATGTCCCAGAAGATCCATCGGTCCCAATTTAGAAGAAGATTTCTTCAATTTATTTCTTGGACACTGGGCATCCTCGTTAGTGGACAATGGCCTAGGAACAACCCTTAACATAAACCTACAATCAATTAAAACCTTATAATTAAATCACAGAACTCAACAACTTCCTCTTAACAATTTCTTATTCCATACAGGTTAAATTTTTACTTTATTCAAGTCTTAACCAATTTTATACTCAATGCGATATCCTACCTCATATTCCAATACTTTCATCTTTATTCTTAGGCCTTAAAAGGGCAATAAAAGTTCAATATGAACAACACTTAATTTCCAATCCTATATCTCTTACAACAACAATTATCAAATGAGTCACTATTATGAAATGACTCGATCATTCAACTAGACTTCTCGGAAAGGTATTAGTGGCATGAGGCTTTTGGGTAATGGTTCCAATAACAGCCTCAAGTGCAACATTCACCCTTTCGGTTTCAATTTAAGAATTAGATGACAACAAATCAGATGACATCTTTCTAGGTGGTAACGTTTTGTCAAACTCCACTCTATAAGGAAAGATCGTCATGACATCGATATCAGATTTAATCTCGCCAATTCTTCTTTAATATCACAATCAACTAATATCAACATTTCTACGAATATCAACCATTTGTTAGGATCATAAATATCCACAACTTGGTTTAGATCTAGGATAGCTAGAATTCCTACGAGAATATCTTCGATTAATTACTAGGGGATTTAGGGTTTCTTGTGACAATCTACGTCGTATAAATACCTCGTATAAATAACAAAATAGTCATCAAACAATCATGTAATAAAATTACATCATATATATATATATATATATATATATATATATATATATATATATATATATATATATATATATATATATATATATATATATATATATATATATATATATATATATATATATATATATATATATATATATATATATAATCCAAGTTATATATATATTAAAATAACACTTCTCAGTCTGGCCTTGTCGGTAACTCGGGAATTCTTCGGCACCGTTATAGTCAAAAGATTTTTAGACATTTTGAGAAAAATGTTTATAGTTAAAAGATTTTGAAATGTTTTATTCAAAACCTTGGTTTTTAAAAATCTTTCGTTCTCTATAACGAGAGCTCTGGTACCAAACTGTAACACCCCCAAATTTATACAACTCAATACAGCGGAAGACTAGTTGGTGTTACGGGATAGCACATTACTCACATCATAGACAACGCTTAAAAGTTGCGTCGTTTTAATAATAAAGCATTTCCATTCATAAATATCAAAGTTACATAGGTCCCAAGTCATTGTATTTAATACAGGTTTTACAAACATTTGAATGGAAATTATAATTTAAGTGCGGGCCATGAATTCTTGTCGTCTTCCCGAGAATTACCTTCAAGTACCTAAGATAAAACATGTTAAAAGAAAAGGTCAGCGATAACGCCGAGTGAGTTCATAGAGTTTAATAAAATCCATCAATATAACATCGGTATAAAATTATTACCGAAAATCATTTTTGTACAAATCATTTTAATAGGCCATAAAATAGCCAAAGTCATTTTATACAAATCTTCATCAAAATCATAATATAGGCATTTGCCTTAAAAATCATTATACGAGCCAATGTCGTAAAAACATCATACAATACGTCTTATGACGTTGTATAAAGTTAAATAAAAACCGTTATAGGAATATGGTTATGAAAAAAAAAAACACGAACATAATATCAATAGTATGACCCTGTATTGCTAGTCAGGCAATACATCGTAATTCGGTGCGTCTAGTAGTATTTTGTTAGTTTGGATTATTATAAGCCGCATGACATTGTTACCTTACTAAGCCAACAACGGGTAGCTAACCCGATACTCAATTTGCCCATCTAAAGTAGCGTGTCGTCACAAAGGTCACGCTATGGAAATCTTCTCATACATAAATTCGCTTACCAATCAATGTGGCACGACGGGGATCAACCGTCAAGGCGCGAACTGGGGTGATCGTCCCCAAATAGTACTATTATATGCACAAGCGTCTACCAAATCCCGGTAGTTCACAATTCATGCTAATGGGACTTTTAGTGACATACCCTAACTTTAATAATCCATTTTATTTCATCTATCGGGTCCTTTAATCATTTATCGGGTCATACAATCGGGTCATACAATCATTCAGGTCCAAATCAATAATCAAACTATCGGGACAAATGGTGTCCTATTTTATAAAAACTAACATGTTATCTCCCTCGCGGGTTTATAAAACATTTATAAAAACATTTAAAAGAGTGCGAGGCTATGAACTCACGTTGATGTGGGAAAGCGGGTTAACGGCAATTCGGACGTACGGTACGTGCTTCAATCACGGAAACCTAGTCAAATAATACTCGGTCTTAGACGTTTGTCCAATGACTTCATAAAAATATCAATTATGTATACATATGATGATTATATATATATGATGATCAAGTGGGTTAACATATCCTCATTTACTCATTTTTGTGTTATGTGTCGATAACTTTTATACTAGTTTTCTCGTTTTATCTATTTACGTGTTTTAGGTCCAATAAGCCTATTATAAGTTCTTAACTTGTATTAATCCTTGTTATACTTATATTATCAGTATCTACACTTTACAAGTTGGGCTTAAAAGGGTTAAGTCCAATAAATAAGTTTATAAGTGTTTTAGTCCATTTTGTTGTTTTATTAGTCCAATAACGTTAATTTAGTCCGTTAATGTCCGTATGTCCTATAGTTCGGGTTTTATCGGTTTTTACTTGTTATACATGTCTATATATCAGTATATAAGTTTTATAAATTTTTCATTAGACGGGTCCAACCATCTAAGTTTTATTTAACAAAAACGTTAATTTTACGGTATTAGTCGAAAAAGTCGTAAAACTCATGTTTATAGTTTTATAACTTATAAAACTTATCAAGTTACCATTTTTATAAAATTTCCACTTATTTATCATTGTACATATTTATATAAATAAAATTCATGAGTTAGTGGGTTTTAACTTTACATTTTATAGAATATAATTTTTAGTGCTTATATAATAGTAATAAACATTAATTCTCAAAATCTGATTTTTATTTTCATATTCACCAAAACTGCCATATCTAGAGTTCTATATGGAGATAGAAGCTCAAATTTTTATCACATAAACTACATGATATGTGCTCCATTTAACTCTCCTATAGCTACTGTTGAATCATCTTCTAAGTAGTTTCTAAAAATCGTCGAAAACAGTGAACTCAGATTTGTATCTTAAACTTGTTTTGATCATATCTCACTCATTACAATGATTCCATTGCATGGCCAACTCTCACATGTGTACAAGACCCATAGCTTACTGTAAATACATTAATCTATGCCATTTTTATCAGTTCATCATTTGATTCTTTACTGTTTTATACAGCCAACAAATTTAAACAAGATTCTAACCTTGTTTCTTATAGTCTTTCATCTTTTTAAGCATGTTTATCAACACCAAATCCCCACACAATACTTTTATCATCATATAATCATCATATACATATACAAAAGGAAATAAAATGCATGATTACATAATCAAAATAACAAGAGGATGGGGAGGACAATCTTTATACCACCATTAGTGATGAAAAGATGAGTTTTGATGAACAAGGCTTGGATTTGATGGCAAGACTTGTGATAAACCCACACCACTTTAAGATCACCAAATCTTCATAAGCTTCTCATGAAAAATCAGCCCCTACTTCACTTGAAAACTCCTTTTTGGATATTAAAACTTGCACCAATCTTCATCTTTTTGAATGGAGATTAACATATGTTAATTATAACAAATGTTTGTGGTTAAAATTGATCAAAATAGGGTGGATGGTGAGGATGGGACGAATTTTAGAGAGAGGGAGGAGTGTTGTGTGGTTTTTGCATGTAAGAATGGAAGCTAATGGGAAGTTTGAGGTGGTTTTGTTAGGTTAGTGGGAAATGTAGCTTACTTTGTAAGACTTAAGCAACAAGTGTAAGCTTGTTGCTACAAGCTTGACACATCACAAGTGTGGTGTCACTTGTGTAGCCTTCCCATATAGTGGGGTGGGACAAGTGTATACTTGTCTCATCCCACTAATTTACGGGTATTCCTCGATTCTAGTTTCCTCGATTTGCGTGCCCTCGGGTCGTTTTACGAAAAACATTTTTATAAATTATGAATCAACGGCACAAAACGAATCCAATAAAAATTGCCTCATCAAAAACGGAGTTCGAAAACGTAAATACGTAATCCTAGGGTTTCCGGTTTAGTCGTAAAGGACGTTAAAATAAAATCGTAAGTCCTAATCTCTTCTCGTAAATTTGTGAGTTTATGAACCAACTCAAATTTAAAACTCCAAAATAATATTCATGGACAAATTTATTTTCTGAAATGTCGGACTGACACCAAAGATGGTGTATGTAAACGTAAGCACGTAACGTAGAATCCTCCGGTTTAGACGTAGTCGATGCTACTTCAAGACGTAAATCCAAATTACTTCCCAAAAATAAGTGAGTTCATATTGTAACATTAAAATATTTTTTTCAAATATATATCGAGAATAAAATATCAACCATAAATTGACGGATTGTCACAGCCTCAGCAACATCCAAAGATTGACCATCATGGCTGCCCTTATCACTCACATTTATTGGATCTTCCTTCCCTTTGGAAGATTCCTCCATACCTCTCCTTGCACTTGCAGTCTCCAAAACAACAATCCTCTCCCTCAATTGCTTGAGTTCAAGGCCTTGTGAGCTGAAAACTTATACCAAGTCTGCATTTTTCTTTTGCAAGCTCATGCAGACTGCCGTCAATTCAAGTAGGGTCATTGGTTCCAATCTTCCCTCTTCTAAAATGGGGATTTGACCTCCCAAGTCAGATTCATTGGGCATGGATGAGGACTTAATGATGGTGGGACTGCCTTGGCCAGCTTCTAAGCCAGAACCAATAGTCCCAGCCTCATCCATATCACCAGCCACACTTGTGGTGGTGGTTCTCTCTGCTACATGGCTAGGACCACCAGAGGAGAACACCCCAATAGTCCTTTGGCGTTTCATCAACCTATATTCAGGGGGTGTGGAAGATGATGTGGATTGGGTGGATGTGGGTTGGTTAAGGGGTGTTTGGGTTTGTGAAGGTTGTGTGTCAACGTTGGAAATAGGCACATCAACGCCAACATTTAATGTGTCAGCGTTGAAGGGTTCTTGGTCAATTTGCATATGTTCAGGGGAAGGTAATGGTTCAGGTATTGGGTCAATTTGTGGTTGTGGGTCTGGTTGGGGTTGAGCTGCTACAATGACAGCAAGCATAGCTTGGGTTAAGGGTAGGTCACGATGGGGGGTGAGTTCATCTTCATAAAAATAGCTTTCTTTTGCACAGGGATCTCATAAAAATCATTATGATCCCTTGTGCAGTATCCTTGAACATCAAAAACCATTTGTAAAAATCGGGGATAAGCTAAAGTCATTTTGTTCCCCTTATTTTTACACATGTCCTCAAAAATCATTTTTGAATAATTAAATTTTTGCCCAGTTGCAATACACACAATAGCACTAGCAATAGATCTATTGATCTCATTGTGTGCAGTGCATTTAAGACTCAAACATTGCAGGAGGACATGTATGAGGTACTTCCAGGCTGGGGGAAACTCCTGTTTATGATACTTGTTTAAAGTTCCTTCATCAGGAAAAGAATAACCCAAATCCCTTAGTCCTTGTTCTATTTCACTAATGGGAAGGGTGGCTATACCATCAGCATCATCAAGATGCAAGGCTTGGCGTACCAAAGCCTCAGTAACCACCCAAGGTCTCCCATGAACAATAGAAGTCAATGTAGTCACTCTATTAACTGTTGAGGAACTAATAGTGTTCCAAAACTGTTTAATATGTGTGACAGAAATGAGTGGTGCATGAGAAAGAGCATACCTAAGAGGAGATGCGTTCAAATACGCAACCATTTGTGTGTATTGGGGAAACAGAGCATCATCAGCTTCAAGATACGCGATCATGTTGTGTTGGCTTCTGAACCCCAATTCCAATTCTGATGGTTTAAACTTTGGTGCCATTGTGGAAAGCTGTTAAAATTGATTGATGAAGATGAAGTTGATAAGAGAAAATTGTGTTAGACAAGAATTATAGATACCCTGTTTAAAAATAGGAGCCAAATTTATAGGAGAAGAAAATGCATGTGATTGGCCCAAAAATAGGCAAGTATTTCAAAAACTCAAGCATGAAAATATTGAAAAGAATAATTTTATCTCATGCATTAAATAAAGTCTATCAACTCACAAAAATACGGCCTAAAAATATGTCAAAAAGTAACAACTGGGTAGGTCCCATTGAGTGTCAACGGTCAAAAATAACCTATCAACGCCCAACGGCTATAATCTTGTCAACGTTTTCCTATAGCCATGTCAGCGTCTAAATTGGTCACAACAACGCTTGGAAAAATTCTTGTCAGCGTAAAAAAATAAAAATGTTTAAAAATGAAAAATGAACTTAACGAAGTAATTTATCCTAGAGAAGATAACCAAACAGCTGATAATTATTATAGGGCGGCAAGCACTGTCCAGTTATGCACACTTGCTTAAGCAAGATAGACATAACAGTCCTCTAGTGTCCCTTGCTAACCAAAACTCTTAACAACCAAGTTACCTTACAAAATTCCTTGTTACTCCCAGGTAAATTCCATAACAATATTATTCCCAAGTCTCCCAACAGACCACAACCAATTCTAGGCCAAAAATGTCTTGGCAGCATGCATAGTATATCAACTTTACATGCTACAGTGCCTCATGATTTAATAAAACTAACTCATACTCACCTGTGGACACAATCTAGAATTGTGATAAGAGTATCATATGGATACCCAAACATCTTAAAGGTTCCTAAAACCTCCCCTTAAACTATGATACATAAGTTGCTAAAAACATGCATGAACATAAAAATTTATGTCAAGATAGGAATTAAAAATTCCAACCATCATCCATAAATAAAAACTTGTCCAAATGCTTCTACATTGATCCATAAGCAACTCTTTATCCAATGGTATACTGCTAACACCATCTGCACATTTAGATTGAAAACCACAAAACTAACATTGTTGCTGACAACGCCCCGATAACACATGACAGCGTTGATGGAAGCTTTGTCAGCGTTAGACAATTATATTGGTGACAACGTTACAAAAACACTTATCAGCGTTCAAGCAACCTTTGTCAGTGTTAGAAAAATATAGTGGAAAATCTAAATCATCATAAGACCAATAACAATGCATCATCCTGTACATACTTTTACAAAAAGACTCCAAAACACATATTATGTGATATTGATCATTCCAATACTTGTTACCAAGTATTGAAACCTCCCAACATCAAAAGGTTTAGTTAGTAAATCTGACACATTTTCCTCAGTGTCAACCCTATCTGGTTGTATTAAACCTTTTTCAAAACAATCTCTTACAAAATGGTGTCTAATTTCAATGTGTTTAGTTTTAGAATGATGTACAAGATTCTTAATGATGCATAAAGTGCTGTTATTGTCAACAAATATCTTGGTATGCATGAAATTATACCCAGAGTCCAACAGCTGGTTCTGAATCCACAAAACTTGTCCACAACAAGCAGCCGCAGCCACATACTCAGCTTCAGTTGTAGAATTAGCCACCACTGTTTGTTTCTTGCATTGCCAAGATATCAACCTGCTCCCAAGAAACTGACATCCACCAGTTGTGGATTTCCTATCAAATTTATCACATCCATAGTCACTGTCTGAATATGCAATCAGCTCCAATGGTGAATCCTTTGGGTACCACAAACCAAGACTAGGATAACATCTCAGGTACCTAAAGATCCTTTTCACAGCATAAAGGTGACATTCTTTGGGAGTCACTTGATGGCGTGCACAAGCACACACAACAAACATGATGTCAGGTCTGGAGGCTGTAAGATACATCAAGGATCCAATCATGGATCTATAGTGCCTGACATCAACATCTTTCCCATCTCCAATCTTTCCCCAAGGGTGTTCTCTATCCATAGGAGTAGTAGCCCTCTTTTCATGTGGAGAAAAGCCAAACTTCTTCAAGATCTAAGCCACATATTTATCCTGGGAGATGAAGATACCATCTTCTTTCTACTGAACTTGTAAACCAAGAAATAAGTTCATCTCCCCCATAGCACTCATCTTGAATTTGTCTGTCATAAGCTTGGAGAAATCCTCACTCATCTTTGGATCAGTAGACCCAAAAATGATATCATCAACATAGACCTGGACAAGCAACACATCCTTGCCTTTCTTTTTTGTAAATAGTGTCTGATCTATGGTGCCCCTATTGAATCTATTGTCCACCAAGTAGGTAGACAAAGTACCATACCATGCTCTTGGGGCTTGATGAAGTCCATACATAGCCTTTTTGACTCTATACACCTTGTCTGGATTCTCTAGATCCTCAAAATCAGGAGGCTGCATCACATACACCTCCTCAACAATAGTTCCATAGAGGAAGGCACTCTTGACATCCATTAGATAGACAGTGAAGCCCATGCAGGATGCATAGGCTAAAAAGATCCTTATAGCTTCAATCCTTGCAACTGGTGCAAAGACTTCCTCATAGTATATCCCCTTCTCTTGTGTATATCCCTGAGCCACTAACCTTGCCTTGTTTCTGACCAAAATACCTCTTTCATCTCTCTTGTTTCTTAGAACCAACCTTGTCCCTATAGGTCTGACATATCTGGGACAATCAACCAGCTCCCAAACATCCTGAATTGCAAATTGGTGAAGCTCATCCTACATTGCTTCCACCCAACTTGGTTCTTTGAGAGCATCAAATATTTTCTTGGGTTCCTGTTGTGACAGAAAACACGCAAACAAACATGCTTGCACAAGAGGGGTATCAACCTTCTTGTGTATATTGGCAATAAACCCACCAAGACTATGATGAGATCTTCTAGTCTGAACTGGAGTCATAATATCACCAATGATTTGAGAAGTGGGGTGATTCTTTATAGTGGAAGTGAGAACTCCTCCTTCAAAAATTCTGGTGTCCTCAACCTCATTCTCCATGTTGCCAATATCCTCTTCATCAGACTCTCTTTCATCAATATGAGGATGAACCTCTTCATAAATATTGGAAGGTTCACCTTGTTCATAAATGGAAGAGAAAAGATGTGCAGAAGTGTTGTCAACGCCTGAACCTTGTTTGTCAGCGCTTGGGATAACAACGCTTGAACTGTTGTTGTCAACGTCTGAGACATCAACGTCTAAATTGGTCTTGTCAGCGCTAGATTTACCTTTGTCAGCGCCTGAAGAACCATGCATGTTTGTATCTGGTGGTACTTGGAGACCACCATTATCTTTACCAGCAGCAGCAGCAGCAAAAGCATCTGTCCAAATGGGAATTGTAACATATTCTTGTATAGGAGATGTCTTTTCTGCTTGTGATCCAACCTTTTCATGAACCTGTGTACCTAAAACATCAACAACTTGTTCCTCCACAACATTTGAAGTTACCTTCACAATGTCTGGATTAGTGACAGGCATATAATTTAAAGTTTTAGATAAAGGTTCCAAGTCAAACAACCAATTAGGACCACTTTCAGGGTCACTAGGTTTATTCTCTAAAAACCTAACATGTACTCTTTCAAGTATACGTTTTTCTTCTTTAAGATAAACCCTATATCCCTTGCTCTGCACTGAATACCCCATGAAGTAGCCTTCATCACCTTTTGCACTAAATTTCCCTAAGGCATCACTAGTATCTAAAACTACTTCATGACAACCAAAAGGTCTGAGAAAACCAATATTAGGTTTTCTTCCCCAAAGTAACTCATAAGGTGTTTTGTTCTGAATTTTGTTAACCAATGCTCTATTTTGAACATAACAAGCTGTATTAACAGCCTCAGCCCAAAAGGCTATAGGAAAATAAGCATCAGCCAACATGGTTCTGGCTGCTTCAATTAGGGTTCTATTTTTCCTCTCAGCAACCCCATTTTGCTGTGGGGTTCTAGCAATACTAAATTGCCTAGTAATTCCTTTCCTGGCACAGAAATCATCTAGCTTCTTATTCGTAAATTCACCACCATTATCACTCCTAAGCATTTTAACTTCATTGCCAGATTTCTTCTCAATCTGAGTGATAAAATCAATTAGAATATCAGTTGTGTCACTCTTCATAGCTAGAAAGAATGTCCAAGTAAACCTAGAAAAGTCATCTGTGATAACAAAGCAATAGGACTTACCATTCCAACTTTCTATATTGGTTGGACCAAAGAGGTCCATGTGAAGCAAATGAAGAGGTCTAGAACTAGTATGCACCTGTTTGGACTTGAATGAGACCTTGTGCTGCTTGCCTTTAAGACATGCAACACAAGAGTGGTCATTTTGGAAGGCCTTCTCAGGCAAACCATCAACCAAGCCAAGTCTCACAAGCCTATTTATATTTTTAAAATTTATGTGCCCTAGTCTCCTATGCCACAAATTACTCTCATCTCCAAAAGCTTTAGCATAAAAACAAGACATATTATTATTCATTCTAATCCCATTCAGATTCACATTGTATATGTCTTTATGCCTAGGTGTTCTATACTCAATATATTTCTCATCAGGGATTTTCTAATCCTTGCTTAACACCAAACACTCAGTATCAGTAAACAGAACCTTATTTTTGTTATCACAAACTTGTGATACACTAAAAAGATTGTAATCAAGTTCCTTTACCAAAAATACGTTTTCAAAACGCAAATTCTTGGTGAGAAGGGTTCCTTTGCCTGTGATAGTACCATATCCGCCTCCAAAGTAAACCTTATCACCATCTTTAATGGGAGTGAAGTTCGTTAGATAGTCTTCCTTCCCAGTCATGTGCCTTGAGCATCCACTATCCCAGTATCCATAATCATTGACCTCTTTTTGAATGCCCTGCACATAAAGAAAACAAATTAGTTTTCTTTGGGAACCCAAGCCTTAGAAGACTTGGATTCATCTGGTTGTTCAATAAGAACAGACTTAGTTCTCATAACAACCCCATTTTCATCTTTCTTAGGACGAAATACCCAGTTAACCCCAATAGGTTTTGTAATGACCTTTGAAATGTAATTAAATCTGTTACAGGTCATTGAAATACTATTATCATTAGGGTTTTGATCTTTCTTGGGTCTCCATGTTAAGCTTGAAGAAGCTTTAGACCCCTTTCCTTGTGGTTGCAAATATTTAGGTCTGGTCACGTTTCTGTCAGCGTTGGAATTGGTCTTATCAACGCTGAAATTACCCTTGTCAGCGTTGAACCTAGGGTTTCCTACAGAAACCCATTGCCTATTAGACCAAGTGTTTGTCTTTTGAAATGGTATTTGTCCTTGAGTGTTAGTCCCTATAGTAAAGAATGGGACATGTCTAATCACTTGTGGACTTTGCTGCACACAAGGTTTGGGTCTGACAACGTTTGACTTCCTAACAATGTTGAATTTGTTCCTGTCAGCGCTGAATTTGTTCCTGTCAGCACTGGCTTTGGGAGCGTTGACACACTTATATGCCAAGTGTGAAAAGCTACCACAAGTATAACAAGCTTTTCTAGACACAACCCTAGGTCTAGAAGAGAAAAGCCTGTTCCATTATTGCTAACTTGTATCATGGGTAACCTAGTATTCCTATACATCTCTTCATACTTAATGCTAGGTTTTCTATGTTGGGAATAAATTATGGGTCAGTTCACTAGACGCTGATAAGAAGAATCCAAGCGCTGATAGGTTGACATTGGACGCTGACAGCCAAGCTTTGACATTGAAGAAGTCAACGCTGATAGCCTTGAAGATTAGCACTGATGGAATATATCTTCATACGAATCTTTTTGTTTATTTGTTTCTTTATTTGTGTATGGTAAAGATAAGCTCGACATTGTATTTTCCATTATTATCTTTACCTAGAATAGTTGATTCGTAGCTTATTGTACAAGACTTCTTAATCTATAAAAGAAGATCTTTTAGGTTAATATTGATTATCAGTTTTCATAAGTTTTCACAAGTTAAACCTCTTTCATTGTAATCAAGTTCGTTTATTCTAATACAAGTGAAAGTTTGTTTAACATCTTTGTGTTTTAGATTAAGTGTTAATTCCGCATAACACTTAGTTACTTTATTCATAAGCAAAGGTTTCTCTACGTGTAGTACTTGATCTAATCTCGTATACACAAAGCTTAATCGATCTAAGTTTGGGATCAATAAGTGGTATCAGAGCTTGTTGAGAAACTTTTGATCTTTAAGTAACGCAAGAACCCTAAAACACCAAACCCTAAAAACCCTAATTCTCTCAAAACCCTAAAAACATCATGTCTGGCACAAATCAGCCTTCTGCTTTGCTACAAAACAACTCCACAAACCCTAATATCAAAATTCCCATGTTTGATGCCAGGAATTTCGAGCTTTGGAAGTCTAACTTTGAGCAATATATAGCTATTCATGACTACACTCTTTGGGAGATTGTTGAATATGGGAACACATTCAACAAAGCTCAAAAGATTGTTAATGCTATTGCCACAAGGATAACTCTTCCTAATTGTCCTGAAGCTGATAAGAAGGAAAAGCCTGAAGATGGAAGAGCTGTATCTGCTGAAGATGTAGCCAAGAAAAGGGTGGACATGAAAATCTTGAACATCATGAAACACGCCCTAGGTCATGAGAATCAGCACAAGTACAAATGCTTTGAGTCTGCAAAAGAGCTTTGGGAAGCTCTTGAAGTAGCACATGGTGGCAATGCTGACACAAAAGAAGAAAAGAAGAAGCAACTCATGCATGAGTATGCTGTCTTTAAGGCTCAACCCAATGAGAATCTCAGCAGTGTGAGAAGTAGACTGCTTGACATCACAAGTCAACTTTCCTTCATGGGAACACAGATTGATGACCCTGACTTGAATGCTACTTTTCTCAAAAGCCTTGGTGATGTATGGAAGATTGAGACAAGATCCATTCTTGTCAATAACACCCACAAGACCTCCAGGTTTGATGACATCTTCAACAAACTAAGACTGTTGGAGAATGAATGGCTTTTGGAGAGTGATAATAAATCTTCCAGTAGCAACATGGCCTTCTTCTCACAAAGTGAAGGCCAATTTGATTCCATGAACTCCTATGGACCTCCAGTCACTGGATCTCAGTCTGTCAGCGCTGGATCATATCCTGTCAACGCTTTATATTCAAGCGCTGACACACACAACTTTGGCGCTGATAGAATTAAACCTGCTGGTTTAGATCTAGATACTGTGTGTGCATTCATTGCTTCTTTGCCCAGTGATTCAAGGATTACATATGAAGATCTTGAGCAGATAAGTGATGAGCAATTGGAAGAGATGGACATCAAGTGGACTATGGCTCTTGTAAGTTTAAGAGCAAACAGGTTTAATAAAAGGTTCAAGAAGAAGATGACCTTTAATGCTAAGGATGTTGCTGGATTTGACAAATCCAAAGTTGAGTGCTACAATTGTCATAGGATGGGGCACTTTATGAGGGAATGTAGATCTCCAAGAAGATCTGATGCTGGTAAGCCTTCAAGCCAAATGGTTAAGAGCCAAGATTCCAAGGCCATGGTTGCTGTTCAACAAATTGATGGCGTTGGAGGATGGGACTGGAGCTGGAACTTTATGGCTAAGGATGAGGAAGAGGACAGAGCTTTGGTTGCTGAAGTTAAAGAAGAGCATGTTGAATATGCTCTCATGGCACACTCCTCCTCTTCATCAGATAATGAGGTATATGATGATGCTTTCTGTTCTAAGGGTTATCGTTTAAATACTAAAAAACTAAATCAAGAGATAGTAAAATTATTAGATGAGGCAAGTACTGAAAGATGCAAAGTATCTAATTATCAAATTGCTCTTACCCAAACAGAAAAGACAGTAGCTGAGTATAAGAAAATGGAGTTTGATTTAAAGGATCAAATAAATATCTTAAAACATGAGCTACATCAAAGTAAAGATATTCAAGATATCACAAACAGGGTTAATCTTGATTTGATAGCTCAGTTAGATGAGGCTAACAAAAATAAAGATAATGTGAGTCTTAAAATCCAGAGATTTGATAAAGCCACACAATCCCTAGGAGAGTGTGTTAGTAAACAAAGAGACTCTAAGGACATGAGTGGGATTGGGATGAAAGATTATACTGGTGTTCCACCACCAGCTGGGGATTTCTATGGTGTCCAATCAAAGGACTTATCTTGGACTGGCTTGCCAGAACTCCAAGAGAAGGAATTCATTCCTCCACCTAGAGTGACTTCCCCAGTTGAAGAATACAAACAAAAACTGACTGACCTAGATGAGTGGAAGAAAGCTAACCACACTTTGTTTGTTAAGGGAGGGTTGTTGTGTGAAAGTCCTAATGAGCCCACACCAATCAAGAGCCATGATCCTACACCTATTAAAATCACACACCCTACCACTGGCAAAGCTGTTGACCTTGGCCCACAAACTGTTAGAAAACCTAGTGTTAAGTATGCAGAGATGTATAGGAATACTAGGTCACCAAAAAGCCAAGCTAGTAACCAGGGAACAGGCTTCTTTGCTTCTAGACCTAAGATTATGTCTAGAAAAGCTTGTTACTCTTGTGGTAGCTTCTCACATTTGGCATACAAATGTGTCAACGCTTCCAATGTCAACGCTGATAGGAACCATTTCAGCGCTGACAAAAGTCAACATAGGTCAAACACTGTCAGACCCAATTCCTTTGTGAACAAAAGTTCACAAGTTGTTAGACCAGCCCCATTCTTTTCTAGAGGGTCTAACACACAAGGCCTAAGAACTTTCCAAAAGTCAAACACTTGGTCCAATAGGCAATGGGTTCCTGTAGCAAACCTTAGGTTTAACGCTGATAAAAGCAATCGGGGCGCTGACAAGAACAATTTCAGCGCTGACAGACACACTGCCAAACCTAGGTATTTGCAACCACAGGGAAATAGGTCTAAAGCTTCTACTAGCTTAACATGGAGACCAAAACAAGACCAAAACCCTAATTTTACTGGTCTTTCTATGACATGCAACAGGTTTCATTATATTTCAAAGGCCATGTCTACACCAATTGGGGTTAACTAGGCTTTTCATTCAAAAAGGGATGAAAAAGGGGTTGTTATGAGAACCAAGTCTGTTCTTGTTGAACAACCATATGAATCCGAGTCTTCCAAGGCTTGGGTTCCCAAAGAGAACTAATGTGTTTTCTTTATGTGCAGGGCATTCAGAAGAAGATCAATGATTATGGATATTGGGATAGTGGATGCTCAAGGCACATGACAGGAAAGGAAGACTATCTGACAAACTTCACTCCTATTCAAGATGGTGATAAGGTATACTTTGGAGGGGGCTATGGCACTATCACAGGAAAAGGAACCCTTATTACCAACAATCTACGGTTTGAGAATGTCTTCCTGGTAAAAGAACTGGATTATAATTTGTTTAGTGTATCACAAGTGTGTGATAACAAAAATAAGGTTCTTTTCACAGATACTGAGTGCTTGGTGTTAAGCAAAGATTATAAGCTCCCTGAGGAAAAATACATAGAATTTAGAACACCAAGGCATAAAGACATTTATAATGTGAATCTTAATGGAATTAAGATGAATAATAAAATGATGTCATGTTTTTATGCTAAGGCCTCAGTAGATGAAAGTAATCTTTGGCACAGGAGATTAGGGCACATAAACTTTAAAAATATCAATAGACTTGTGAGGCTTGGTTTAGTTGATGGTTTGCCTGAAAAGGCTTTCCACAATGACCACTCTTGTGTTGCATGTCTTAAGGGCAAGCAACACAAGGTCTCATTCAAATCTAAACAGGTGCACTCTAGTTCTAAACCACTTCACTTATTGCATATGGACCTCTTTGGTCCAACTAATATAGAAAGTTTGAAGGGTAAATCATATTGTTTTGTCATCACTGATGATTTTTCCAGGTTTACATGGACTTTCTTTTTAGCCAAGAAAAGTGAAACTGCCCAAAGTCTGATTAATTTCACTACCCAGATTGAAAAGAAGAATGGTAATGAGGTCAAAATTATTAGAAGTGACAATGGGGGTGAGTTTAGAAATCAGTTGTTAGATGATTTTTGTGCCAAGAAAGGGATTACTAGGCAGTTTAGCATAGCTAGAACCCCACAGCAAAATGGGGTTGCTGATAGGAAGAACAGAACCCTAATTGAAGCAGCCGGAACCATGTTGGCTGATGCCCACTTTCCTATAGCCTTTTGGGCTGAAGCTGTTAACACAGCTTGTTATGTTCAAAATAGGGCATTGGTCAACAAAATACATAATAAGACACCTTATGAGTTACTTTGGGGAAGGAAGCCAAATATTGGCTTTCTCAAGCCTTTTGGTTGTCATGTAGTTGTTTTAGAAACTAGTGAAGCCCTAGGTAAATTTGATTCAAAAGGTGATGAAGACTACTTCATGGGTTATTCAGTGCAGAGCAAAGGATATAGGGTTTACATTAAAAAGGAAAAACGTATACTTGAAAAAGTACATGTTAGGTTTTTAGAGAGTAAACCTAGTGATCCTGAAAGTGGTCCAAATTGGTTGTTTGACTTGGAACCTTTATCTAGAGCTTTAAACTATATGCCTGTTACTGATCCAGACATTGTGAAGGTAACTTCAAGTGTTTTAGAAAAGAGAATTGGTAATGTTTCAGGTATACAGGTTGCTAAGGAGGATGGACCACCAGCAGTTGAGTCATCTCCCACACAAGAATATGTTACACTTCCTATATTGACAGATGAGTATTATGCTGCTGCTGCTGCTGCTAGAAAAGATAATGGTGGAATTCAAATACCACCAAATACAAACATGCATGGTTCTTCAGGCGCTGACAAAGGGAAATCAAGCGCTGACAAGAGCAATTCAGACGCTGATGGATCAGACGCTGACAACACCAGTTCAAGCGTTGTTAGCCCAAGCGCTGACAAACAAGGTTCAGACTTTGATGACACCTTTGCACATCTTTTCTCTTCCCATTTTGAACAAGGTGGACCTTCCAATGTTCATGAAGAGATTCCTTTTGATCAAAGAGAGTCTGATGAAGAAGATATTGGCAACATGGAGCGTGAAGTTGAGGACACCAGACTTTTTGAAAGAGGTGTTCTCACTTCCACAGCAAAGGATCACCCCTCATCTCAGATCATTGGTGATGTTATGGCTCCAGTTCAGACAAGAAGATCCCATCAAAATCTTGGTGGATTTATTGCCAATATACACAAGAAGGTTGATACCCCTCTTGTACAAGCATGTTTGTTTGCATGTTTTCTGTCACAAGAAGAACCCAAGAAGATTTTTGATGCTCTCAAAGAACCTAGTTGGGTGGAAGCAATGCCGGATGAGCTTCACCAATTTGCTATACAGGATGTTTGGGAGCTGGTTGATTGTCCTAGATATGTGAGACCAATTGGGACAAGATGGGTTCTAAGGAACAAGAAAGATGAAAGGGGTATTGTGGTCAGAAACAAGGCACGTTTGGTAGATCAGGGATATACACAAGAGGAAGGTATAGATTATGAAGAAGTTTTTGCTCCAGTTGCAAGAATTGAAGCTATAAGAATTTTCCTAGCTTATGCCTCTTGTATGAACTTCACTGTTTATCAAATGGATGTGAAGAGTGCTTTCCTCTATGGAACAATTGTTGAGGAGGTATACGTCATGCAACCTCCTGGTTTTGAAGATCCTGAGAATCCAGACAAGGTTTATAGAGTGAAGAAAGCTATGTATGGACTTCATCAGGCCCCAAGAGCATGGTATGGTACATTGTCCACCTACTTGGTGGAAAATGGTTTTAAAAGGGGCACCATAGATCAGACATTGTTCACTAAGAAGAAAGGTAAGGATGTCTTACTTGTCCAGGTCTATGTTGATGATATCATGTTTGGATCAACTAATCCAAAGATGAGTGAAGACTTTTCCAAGCTTATGACAGATAAATTCAAGATGAGTGCAATGGGTGAGATGAACTTCTTTCTAGGTTTACAAGTTCAGCAGAAAGAAGATGGTATCTTCATCTCCCAAGACAAGTATGTAGCTGAAATCTTGAAGAAATATGGTTTTTCTCCACATGAAAAGGATGCTTCCACTCCTATGGATAGGGAACACCCTTGGGGAAAAATTGGAGCTGGAAAGGATGTGGATGTTAGGCACTATAGATCAATGATTGGTTCATTGATGTATCTTACAGCCTCAAGACCTGACATCATGTTTGCTGTGTGTGCTTGTGCACGCCATCAAGTGACTCCCAAAGAATGTCACCTTTTTGCTGTGAAAAGAATTTTTAGGTACCTAAGATGTTATCCAGATCTTGGCTTGTGGTACCCAAAAGATTCTCCATTGGAGCTTATTGCATATTCAGACAGTGACTATGGTGGTGACAAGTTTGATAGGAAATCCACAACTGGTGGATGTCAATTTCTTGGGAGCAGATTAATATCTTGGCAATGCAAGAAACAAACAGTGGTGGCTAATTCTACAACTGAAGTAGAATATGTGGCTGCAGCAGCATGTTGTGGACAAGTCTTATGGATTCAGAACCAGCTGTTGGATTATGGGTATAATTTCATGCATACCAAGATTTTTGTAGACAATAACAGTACTTTATGCATTATTAAAAATCCTGTACATCATTCTAAAACCAAACACATAGAAATTAGGCATCATTTTATAAGAGATTGCTTTGAGAAAGGTTTAATACAACCAGATAGGGTAGCCACAGAAGATAATGTGGCTGATTTATTAACTAAACCTTTTGATGCTGGAAGATTTCAATATTTGGTAACAAATATTGGAATGGTTAATCTCACTTAATATGTGTTTTGGAACCTTTTTGTAAAAGTATGTACAGAATAATGCATTGTTATTGGTCTTTGTGATGATTTAGATTTTTCCACTTTATTTTTCTAACACTGACAAAGGTAAATGTAACGCTGTCAAGTGTTATTTTGCCGTTGTTAGAGATATTATTGTCTAACGCTGACAAGAGTTCCTTCAACGCTGATAAGTGTTGTCGGGACGATGTCAGCAACAAATGTTAGTTTTGTGGTTTTCAATCTAAATGTGTAGGTGGTGGTAGCGTTATGCCATTGGATACAGAGTTGCTTATGGATCTTTATATTCCTATCTTGACATAAATTTTTAATGTTCATATATATTTTGAGAAACTCATGTATCATAGTTTAAGGGGAGGTTTAAGGAACCTTTAGGACTTTTGGGTATTCTTATAATACTCTCATCACAATTCTAGATTGTGTCCACAGGTGAGTATGGGTTAGTTTTACTAAACCATGAGGCACTGTAGCATGCAAAGTTTCCAAACTATGCATGCTGCCAAGACATTTTTGGCCTAGAATTGGTTATGGTCTGATGGGAGACTTGGGAATAGTTTTGTTATGGGTTTACCTGGGAGTTACAAAGAATTTTATGAAATAACTTTGTTGGTAAGTATTTTGGTTAGCAAGGGACACTAGAGGACATTTGTGTCTATCTTGCTTAAGCAAGTGTGCATAAATGGACAGTGCTTGCCGCCCAGTAATTATTATCAACTTGTAAGATATTTCCCTTAGGATAAATTACTTTGTTAAGGTCTTTTTCTATTTTTATTTTTATTTTTTAGACGCTGACAAGTTTTTCTCCAAACGTTGTTACGTCCAATCGTGACGCTGACAAGGCTTTAGGCAAACGCTGACAAGAAAATATAGCCGTTGGGCGCTGATGGGCTATTTTTGACCGTTGACACCTAGTGGGCCCTACCCAGTTGTTATTTTTGACTAATCTTTGGCCGTAATTTTGGGGAGTTGTTACTTTTAATTAATGCATGAGATAAGTTATATTTGCTTCAATATTTTCATCATTGCTTTTTGAATATAACTGCCTCATTTTTGACCAATCAAAATCATGCATCTCTCCTATAAATTTGGCTAAACTTTTTGCTCTGGGTATTCATATTTTCTTGTCTAACATTTTTCTCCTAGATTTTTCCCATATCACATAACCTCCACAGCTTTAAACATGGCACCAAAGTTCAACTCAACCAATCTGACATTGGAGTTCAAGAGTCAACATAATATGGTCGCTTACTTGACTGCTGATAATGATTTGTTCCCTCAGTATTCACAAATGGTGGCATTTTTAAATGCATCCTCTCTAAGGTATGCACTTTCTCATGAACCATTAGTCCCTGTCGCACACATTAGACAGTTTTAGAACACTGTTAGTTCCACAACAGCTAATGGAGTGACCACATTAACATCTACTGTTCATGGAAGAACATGGGTGGTCACTGAAGCCTTGGTTCGCCAAGCTTTGCGTCTTGATGACGCTGATGGTGTGACTACTCTTGCCGTTGCAACAATAGAACAAGGTCTTAGGGAATTGGGTTATCCTATTCCTGCTGGTAAATCTTTAAATAAATATCATAAGCAGGAATTTCCCTCTGACTGGAAATATTTGATACATGTCCTTCTCCAATGCTTAAGTCCAAAATGTACTTCTTTTAATGAAATAAACCGGTCAATTGCAAGTGCTTTGGTTTGTATCACACGTGGGCTTAAGTATAATTTTTCAAGAATGATTTTTGAAGGGATGTGTAAAAATAAGGGAAGTAAAATGACTTTGGCTTACCCAAGATTTTTGCAAATGGTATTTGATTTACAAGGATATTGTACTAGGGATCATGACACTTTTTATGAGATCCCTAAGCAAAAGAAAACCATTTTTGACAAGATGAGTTCCACAAACAGATCCATCCCTCTTACTCAAGCCATGCTTGAAGTAATTCAGGCTGCTCAACCACAACCAGACCCTGCACCTCAACTTGAGCCTATCCATGAACCATTACCTTCACCAGACCACATGGACATTGACCAACCCAATGTCAACGCTGACACAGCCAATCCCAACGCTGATGACATCCCTGAACAATCCCAAACACCCCTTAACCAACCAACACCCACACAATCTACTTCATCTTCCACCCAATTACAATCTAGGTTGAATAAACGCCAAAGGAATACTGGAGTGTTCTCCTCTAGTGGTCCTAGCCTTGTTGCAGAGAGAACCACCTCCACAAGTGTGGCTGGTGCCATGGATGAGGCTGGGGCTATTGACACAAGCTTAGATGCTGGTCAAGACAGTCCTAACATCATTAAGACCTCATCCATGCCCTATGATTCTATTTTGGGAGGTCAAATTCCCATTCTAGCTGAGGGCAGATTGGAACCTATGACATTGATTGAATTGACGGCTGCTGTCATTAGCTTGCAAAAGCAAAATGTCAGCCTTGTACAAATTGTCAATAATCAGGGCCGTGAACTCCAAGTATTGAGGGAGCGGGTAACTGTTTTGGAGAATCCAAGTAGCAGGAGTCTAATGGAGGAATCTTCCAAAGGGGAGGATGAAGAGGATGAGCTGATTCATACAGCCAGTGAGAAGAGTTCAGAGAAGAGTTCACAATTTAGTGAATCTTTACATGTTGCTGAAGCACTCACCAACTTGAAGAAGCACCCAATTATTGATATATCCAAGTAACTCCATTGAACTTGGAAGGATCTTTCACAGCAACAATGGGCGCTGATACAGGTTTGAACGCTGACACATTCAGCACTGACAAAGGTAATCGGGGCGCTGATAGAGGTAACTTGAACGCTGACAAAGTTGCAGGTGGTGTTGATGTATTCCAGTCATCAACAATCATCAAAGATGTGTCCACACAGGTTTCTTCTTCTACCTTACCTATTATTGATCCAAAAGACAAAGGTAAAGGCATTTTGATTGAAGAAGATGTTCCAAAGAAAGATGCAGCACAAATTGCATTTGATGAACAGTTGGCTGCACAACTTTTGGAAAGAGATTTGAAGAGGAGTGGTAGATCACCATTTCTTGCCACTTCTGAGAGTGAGGAAGAAAGTGGTGATGAAAAAGAAGGAGATAGCTCAGATTCAAGTGTTCAAATTATTGAAGATCCAGAAAGACTTGAATATGGGGATGAGTTAGCAAAGGAAAGATTGAGTGATTTGAAGAATCAGATTGATTGGGACCTTCCAGAAATCACTAGAATGTACCATGCTTGGGAAGACAAGGTAATGGACAACCCAGGGATGAGTTTGTCAGATCAAATTTGGGGGTTGGAAGTTCTTCTCAGGGTACAAGATGATATAAAGGTAATTTTGAGGTTTAATGCACAAGAGGTCAAGACTTGGCTCAAAAGAGATAGAAGGCAGTTGTATTACAAGTTGCTTAGATGCCATCAACCTAGATGGACATACAAGAAGTTGCTGGCTTTATCTTTTGAGGAGTTAGAGTATAGGGCACATCCTATTTGGAGGAATGTGCAAGAAAATAATGTCTACCAGTTTCTTTCAGAAGAAAGGAAACAAGAGCTTGCTGAGGAAATGCAGATTCAAAAGGAGATGAGGATTGCTCAAAGACCAGTGAAGAAAGGAGATCCTCTCCAATTTCCCAAAGATATGGATGTGTATTATCCAACTGAAAGTGTCATAAGGAAGCATCTCAAGCTTTCTCCATTGGAAGCTTCAGATTTGGTTAATGTAGTACCTCTAGATGACAGAAATCCAATCATAAGTTTTGATGAAGATGAGTGTGGATTTTGGAAGATTGGCAAGTTTGGAAAGGAGGTACACACTTTCACTTCTATTATTTCTATCTTTGCAAGCATAGACAGAGAAGACTTGGTGCATCTATGGAGATTAATAGAGGCCAAGTATACAGCTGAAGCACCTACTTCAGCAAATGGAATAAGACTATGGAACACATTTTTGACTTTGTGTGGTCCAAGGGAAGCAGATCCTGCCATATGGAAGGATCTTGAAGATGATCTCAGTAATCTTCATTGGAGGCTTTATTCTACTTGTGGTGTATTTCATTTGAGCTCTACAAAGTTTTCAGAGTATCTACTTATGGATACTGACTATTTCTTGTCCAAAGAAGTATTGGAGAAGATGAAGGAGACACCCTTGGAGATTGATTATACTAGTGATGTGGCCAAGGAATTGATTAGATATGTTTATCACCAACATAAGAAGTTTTTGCAAGATTCCTCCTAAGCCTTAAGTTTTTTATTCAGAAACTTGATCATTGGAATAGATCTCAAGTTTAGGGGAGGATTGTTGGGAATAAATTATGGGTCAGTTCACTAGACGCTGATAAGAAGAATCCAAGCGCTGATAGGTTGACATTGGACGCTGACAGCCAAGCGTTGACATTGAAGAAGTCAACGCTGATAGCCTTGAAGATTAGCACTGATGGAATATATCTTCATACGAATCTTTTTGTTTATTTGTTTCTTTATTTGTGTATGGTAAAGATAAGCTCGACATTGTATTTTCCATTATTATCTTTACCTAGAATAGTTGATTCGTAGCTTATTGTACAAGACTTCTTAATCTATAAAAGAAGATCTTTTAGGTTAATATTGATTATCAGTTTTCATAAGTTTTCACAAGTTAAACCTCTTTCATTGTAATCAAGTTCGTTTATTCTAATACAAGTGAAAGTTTGTTTAACATCTTTGTGTTTTAGATTAAGTGTTAATTCCGCATAACACTTAGTTACTTTATTCATAAGCAAAGGTTTCTCTACGTGTAGTACTTGATCTAATCTCGTATACACAAAGCTTAATCGATCTAAGTTTGGGATCAACATTCTATCAGTGTTGGAGCCAAGATCAACAGCTTTACCAGTGATTGGGTTAGTAACCTTAATGGGTGTTGACTCATTGGGACTTTCACATTGCAAGCCACCCTTAACAAACAAAGTAGGTTTAGCTTTCTTCCATTCATTCAGATCAGTCAACTTTTGTTGGTACTCTTCAACTGGAGTGACAACTCTTGGTGGAGGAATGAATTCCTCCTCTTGGAATTCTGGCAAACCAGTCCAAGATAGGTCCTTTTGTTGGACAACATAGAAGTCACCAGCTGGTGGTGGAACCACAGAGTAATCATTCATCCCAATCCCAGTCATGTCCTTAGGATCTCTTTGTTTACTCACACAGTCTCCTAGGGTTTGAGTGTCTCTATCAAATCTTTGAATTTTAAGGCCAACATTGTCTTTATTCTTAATGGCCTCATCTAATTTAGCCTGTAACTCACCATTAACCCTTTCCATAATGTTTCTAATATCCATACTAGCATTTAACTCATGTTTTAAGATATTTATTTTATCTTGTAAGTCAAATTCCATTTTCTTGTATTCAGAAACTGTTTTCTCAGTTTGAGTGAGAGCTAGTTGGTAATTAGACAGCTTGCACTTTTCAGTACTCACATAACTTAATAATCTTAACACCTCTTTGTTAAGCTTCTCAGTGTTTAACCTACAACCTTTACTACAAAAAGCATCATTGTATACCTCATTATCAGATGAAGAGGAGGAGTGAGCCATGAGAGCATATTCAACATGCTCTTCTTCTTCAACCTCAGCAACCAAAGCTTTATCCTCTTCAACATTCTTAGCCAGATAGCTCCAATCCCATCCCATACCATCAATTCCTTGAACTGCAACCATGGCTTTAGGATCCTGAGCTTTAACAATTTGACTTAAGGGTTTACCAGCATTAGATCTTCTAGGACATCTGCATTCCCTCATGAAGTGCCCCATACGATGACAGTTGTAGGATTCAACTTTGGATTTATCAAATCCAGCTGTTTGCTCTTATACTAGCAAGAGCCATGTTCCACTTAATGTCCATCTCTTCCAAGTGCTCATCACTTATCTGCTCAAGGTCCTCATATGTAATCACTGAACCATTGGGCAAAGAAGCAATATAAGCACATACAGTATCCAAATCCAAACCAGTAGGTTTAACTCTTGGTGAGTCACATTTTAATGTGTCAGCGTCTGAAAAGGAGACGTTGACAGGACTTATTCCAGCGCTGACACATGATTCCAGTAACTGGATGCATGTAAGAGTCCTTCTGATTGAATTGACCTTCACTATGAGAGAAGAAGGCCATGTTACTGTTGGTAGACTTGCTTCCATCTTCTAAAAGAGTTTCATCTTCCAACAGCCTTAGTTTGTTGTAAATGTCATCAAACGTGGAACTTTTGTAAGTATTATTGGCAAGAATAGATCTTGCCTCAATCTTCCACGCCTCACCCAGACTTTTAAGAAAGGTAGCATTAATGTCAACATCACCAAGTTGTGTCCCCATGAAGGACAATTTGCTTGTAATGTTAAGCAATCTGCTTCTCACACTACTCAGCTTCTCATTGGGTTGAGCTTTGAAAACAGCATAATCATGCATGAGTTATTTCTTCTTTTCTTCCCTGGTATCTGCATTGCCACCATATGCAACTTCAAGAGCTGCCCAAAGGTCTTTAGCAGAATCATAACCTCTGTATTTATGCTGGTTCTCTTGTCCTAAAGATACCTTCAGAATATTTAGGGTTTTCATGTCAACCCTTTTCTTTGCTATGTCATCAGCAGACACAGCTCTACCATCTTCAGGTTTTTCTTTCTTATCTTCTTCAGAACATCCAGCAACAGCTGATCTTTGAGTAATAGCATCAACAATCTTTTGGGCTTATCGAATGTGTTTCCATATTCAATGATCTCCCAGAGTGTGTAGTCATAGATCCCTAGATATTGCTCAAAGTTGAATTTCCACAATTCAAAGTTGGTTGCATCAACCATGGGAATCTTGATGTTTGGTAAAGGTAAGGAGGAGGAGGTTATTGTTTCTGACATGATGTTATTAGGGTTTTTGAGAAAATTAGGGTTTTGGTGATTTTTAGGGTTCTTGTGTTCTTTAAGATCAAAAGTTCCTCAACAAGCTCTGATACCACTTGTTGATCCCAAACTTAGATCGATTTAGCTTTATGTAAACGATATTAGATCAAGTAATACACTTAGAGAAACCTTTGTATATGCTTATGATAATCTAAGTGTTATGCGGAATTAAGACTTAAACAAGAACACACAATGATATAAACAAACTTTCACTTTGATTAATGATATCAAACTTGCTTACAATGAAAGTAGTTTACGAATGAAAACTTATATGAAACATTAACCTAAAGGTCTTCTTTTATAGACATAAGAAGCCTTGTACAATAATCTACGTATCAGCTATTCTAGGTAAAGATAAATATAGAAAATACATTGTTGTTCCTATCTTTACTAGAAGTAATCTAGAATACAATAAACGCGTAGAGTATATCTTCACATCAGTGCTTGTCTTCAATGTATCAACGTTTGACTTTGTCTTGTCAATGCTTGAGCTGTCAACGCTTGTTTTGCTCCTGTCAACTCTTGTTTTACTCTTGTCAGCGCTCAAGTGATCTGGCCTTAATTTATTCCCAACAATTGAGGGAGAGGATTGTCATTTTGGATGATGCTAACACTAGGCGAGGTATGGAGGAATCTTCCCAAGGGGAGGATGAGCAGATCCATGTGAGTGACAAAGGCTCCCATGATGGAGAATCTTTGGGTGTTGCTGAAGCCCTCACTAAATTGACGAAGCAACCAGGTTTTGATACATCTTTGGTTACTCCTACAAACTTGAACTTGTCTTTTACATCAATGATGGAGCAGTTCACAAGAGCCGATGAGACAAGTAAGGTGAGCGTTGACAAGCAAACTTTGGACGCTGACACACCAAGCGCTGACAAGAGTAAGTTGGGTTCTGACACACAGAATTTGAGCGTTGCCAGACCTGCAGATATGGTTGATGTATTCCAGTCATCAGCTATCATGAAAGAAGTGTCTTCACAGGTACCATCTTTATCTTTACCCATCATTGATCCATTAGATAAGGGTAAATGAATTATGGTAGAAGTAGAAGTTCCGTAGGATGCAACACAAGTAGAGTTTGATTCAAGGTTGGCTGCACAACTTGTGGAACAAGAAATGAAGAAGGTTGAAGAATCACCATTTGTTGTTACTTCTGAGGAACAAGAAGGAAGTGATGAAGGGAGTTCAGATTCAAGTGTGATGATAATTGAACAACCAGAAAGACTTGAATATGGTGATGACTTGGCAAGAGAGAAGCTTAGAGAGTTAAAATTACAACTAGACTATGATATGCCAGAAGTTTCTCACATGTACCATGCTTGGGAGAATAGGATTATGGAGAATCTAGATTTGACAATTTCAGACCAAATTTGGGGATTTGAGATTCTTCTAAGAGTTCAAAGAGACTGCAAGGTAATTCTGAAGCATAAGGCTAGCAATGTTTTCTCACTGCTGAAAAGGGATAGAAGGGAGCTTTATTACATGTTACTCAGATGTCATGGAACTGGATGGACCTTCAAGAAATTGCAGGGATTATCCTTTGAAGAATTGGAGTACAAGGCTTATCCCATTTGGGCAAGAGTGCAGTAAATAAATACTATTAGACTTCTTTCAGATGAAAGGAAAGAAGAACTTGTAGAAGAGATGGAGATTCAAAAGGCAATGATTGTTCCAAGGCCTTTAAAGAAGGGAGTTCAACTTGATTTTCCTAAAGATTTAGATAAAGTGGTTCCCAGTGAAGCTGTTCTTAGAAGGAGCATTAAGCTCTCACCCATGGAAGCTTCAGATATGGTACAAGTGTTACCTCTTGATGCCAGAAACCCTATCATTAGCAATGAAGAAGATGCATGTGGGTTTTGGATGATTGGCAGATATGGGAAAGAGGTACACACATTTACTACTCTTATGTCTCTCTTTGCAAGTATGGATAGGGAAGACTTTGCAGACCTTTGGAGGTTGTTGCTGGCAAAGTATGAGATTGAAGCACCTACTTTAGTCAATGGAATAAAGCTTTGGTCAACATTCAAGAGAATGTGTGTACCAGAAGAGGAAGATACTGTTTGGAAGGATCTTGAGGATGATATCAGTGGACTTCAATGGCGTTTGTATTCAGCTGCTGGTGTGTATTATTTGAGCTCTACAAAGTTTGTTGAGTATCTTCTTGTAGATGCTGAGTATCCCATGTCCAAAGAAGTTTTCGACAAGATGAAGACAACACATTGACTATTCAAGTGACGTGGCCAAAGATTTGATTAGGCATGTTTATTACCAATATGATAAGATTTGTAAGATTCCTCCTAGTTCTTAATTTTTATTCAGAAACTTGATTACTAGAGTAGATATCAAGTTTAGGGGAGTATTGTTGGGAATAAATTGTAACCAGTACACTTGAACGCTGACAAGAAGAAAACAAGAGTTGATAAGAAGAAAACAAGCGTTGACAGATCAAGCGTTGACAGGAAGAAGTCAAGCGTTGATAGGTTGAAGTCAAGAACTGATAGAAAGATATGGTGTACGTGTATTATGTTTCTAGTTTGTTTCTAGTAAAAATAGGATCAACAATGTATTTTCTATATTTATCTTTACCTAGAATAACGGATACGTAGACTCTTGTACAAGGCTTCTTATGTCTATAAAAGAAGACCTTTAGGTTTTGTTTCATATAAGTTTTTCATACGTTTAACACTTTCATTGTAAGCAAGTTTGTTCTAATCAATCAATTGAAAGTTTGTTTTACAATTGTTTGTGTGTTCTTGTTTGAGTACTAATTCCGCATAATACTTAAATTGTTGTATACACAACAAAGTTTCTCTACGTGTTTAACTTGATTTAATCTCGTTTACACAAGCTAAATTGATCTAAGTTTGGGATCAACAATCTTTATAAGGATGCTAAGGCTATGTGGGAGGCTATCAAACTTAGATTTGGAGGTAATGACAAATCTAAGAAAAAGAAGATTGTTCTGAAGAAAGAATTCGATAGCTTCTCAATATCTAGTATAGAAGGGATCCATGGTGGCTATGGAAGGTTCAGTAAGCTACCCCTTCAGTTGGTAGTTTATGGACAAATTATTCCCAATGAAGAAGCTAATCTGAAGTTCTTAAGGAGTGCTCCACAAGAGTGGAAGGCAATGGCTACGAACTTCATTACAAAAGATGATCTGCATGAAATTCCTTTTGATCATCTCTACAACAATCTTAGAGCGTACGAGATGGATGTAAAAGGCATTGAGGTGACCAAAGCAGTAGTGACAACAAAGTCTAACTTGGATTTTGTGTTAGAAGGTAATAGCGATACTTATTTTCATAATACCGCTAGTGGATCAAGCAGCGGTACATACTTCACAAATACCACTGGGGGACTTACAAGCGGTACTTACCTACAAAGTACTAAAGGAATCCCTATAGTCTCTCAAAATCCGCAAGGAAGATCTTCACCATTTAGTGACAATGATGCCTTCTCTTTCTTTGATGGACAAGACAACAGGCCAAGACTAACACTCAATGACTGGTTCCAAATGGATGATGCTGATGTAGAAGAGATGGATCTCAAATGGCAAGCTCCTATGGTGTCAGAAAGATCTAACAGGTTCTTTAAGAAGACTGGAAGGAAGATGACTGTTGATCCTAATGAACCATTAGGATATGACAAGTCCAAAGTTGAATGTTATAACTGTGGAAGGAATGGACACTTTTCAAGGGAATGCACTAGAGACAAATCTGAGAGTAGCAGTCAAAAGTCCAAGAACAGCTATAGAACCATTCCAAGAATTACTGAAAGCTTTCCTAAAGGAAACAGCAGGAATCGCAAAGGAACCAAAGCATTGGTGACTGTAGATGGAGTGGTGAACTGGACTAAAGATGAAGAAGAAGAAGAGCTTGGTTTAATGGCTCTCTCACATGAAGATACTGAGGTACATCCTTGTTCTAAAGACTGTGTTATTAAATTTAATAGCTTAAAAGTAGAAATAGATGAACAGTATCAAAAAGTCAACACATGCACTATAGAACTAAATGCTTTTAAACAGGGGGTTGCTAAGTTAGAAGAAAATATAGTTTTGTATAAAAAGGGTCAACAAAACTATGACGAGAAAATAAGAATTTTAACTCTTAGAATGAGGGAAAAAGATGTGGAAATTAAAGCTTTTGAAACACAACTTGTGAAAGTGTCAGCAGAAAATGAAGCTTTAAAAGCCAGTCTTAATAATGAAAGGGAAGTGATTAATCATTGGCAAAAGTACTCAAAAGGATTGGGAAAACTGATTAATTCACAAATGTGGTATTATGATAAGTCAGGCCTAGGATATAATAAAGACCAACATGGGATAACTTTAACTGACAAGGACTTATCAAAGGGGATTTTTGATAGTTCTAGTGAGTCAGATAGTACACCTGAGAATGATAGATATGCTGAAGGAATGAAGACAGTTCCTCCACCATTATCAAGAATTTTCATGCCCCCTAGTAATGATACAAGTATAGAGTTAGAAGAACCAAAGGTCTTTAATACCTCAAACTCTAGTACTTTATCCCAAGATAAGATTGTTGTGACCAAGAACATTGTTTATCCACCCATAATGAACAATTTTGTTTCTGAAGAGTGTAAAACTAGTTCTGCTCCCAAGCAGGTAAAAACTCCTAGCAAGACAGTGGATAATGATGTTAAACATAATAAACCAAGAGGGGTGGGTTAGGTTTTGAGAAAGTTAAGTCAAAAAAACCTTTTGGGTCTTCTTTGAGAAGAAAAGGATGTTATGTTTGTGGTAGTCTAAGTCACTTTATCAAAGATTGTACTTTGCATGAAGATAAAATTATGAAACAAAAAGGCTGCACAAAAGGTCATGAGAAATAGTAATGGGAAAAATGCACATGTTAATAGAAAACAGAAACTTAAAAATGACAAACCTAAGTTTGATCATTCAAAAGGGGTAGCTAAACAGGTTAAACATAACTCTACCAAAAGTTTTGTTCCTAGAGCAATACATATGAAACAAGGTCTAGTACCTTTGAAGTCTAGTAAACCAAGTACCGACAAGTCTAGAACTACAAGTACTGCTAGACCAAACTCAAGTACTATTGGTTCAAAGTTTGTTAAACCAAAGTTCTCCAAGACTTCAAAGAATGTTGTTGAGAAAGTCTAAACATCTAGAGGTAAGTCTAATAACAAACCAGTGCAAATGTGGGTTTCAAAAAGAGAAAAACCATGTGTTACAGCAAGTACTGCTAAAGCAGTACTTAAGGCAAAGAAGTCTGAGCACATAGAGTCACCCTATGTCTTTGACTACATAACTGAAACCATGAAGTATAAGAGCAAAAGCAACATTACTGGGAATGATTCTAAACAGACTCTTAAGTGTGTAGGTCCCACAAGATCTGAGCCAAATGTAGCTTGGGTCCCTGTTAAAAACTAATAAGTTTTGTTTGTGTGTAGGGGCATCTAATTGATGGATTGGAAGATAAAGGTATAGTAGATACTGGATGATCAAGATATATGACAGGGAATAAAGATTTCCTTGCTGAATTTGAAGAATTCAGAGGAGGACCAGTAGCCTTTGGAGGTAGCAAAGGTAGAATTACTGGCAAAGGGAAAATCAATACATTGAAGTTTGAATTTGAAGATGTGTTATTTGTGAAAGAATTGATTGAATTCAATCTCTTTTCTGTGTCACAAATGTGTGATAAGAAGAACAAGGTGTTGTTCACAGACACATACTGCTTGGTGCTGTCTAAAGACTTTAAGATGCCAAAAGAATCTCAAGTACTTCTTAAAGTACCTAGAAAAGAAAATATGTACACCTTTAATCTTCATACTATTACTCCAACAGGTGGTATTACATGTTTCCTAGCTAAGGCTTCTTATGATGAGTCTAATTTATGGCATAGAAGGTTAAGTCATGTGAATTTCAAGAATCTTAACAGATTAGTAAATAGGAATTTGGTTAGTGGGTTACTTAACAAATCTTTTCAAAATAATTTCACATGTGCTTCTTGTAAAAAAGATAAACAACATAGAGCCTCTTGTAAGACCAAGACTGTCAATACTGTGACAAAACCTTTGCAACTTTTGCATATGGATTTGTTTGGTCTGGTTTCTGTAAGAAGCATTAGTCATAAGACCTTTTTTCTAGTCATAAATGATGATTTTAGTAGATTCAGCTAGGTTTTCTTTTTCGCTCTTAAGAGTGAAACCAATGAACTACTTAAGGATTTAATCACTTTAGTTGAAAAGCAGTTCACTAAACGAGTCTTAATCATTAGGACAGATAATTGGACAGAATTCAAGAATGCTAAATTTGATGAATTTTGTAGGTATAAAGGCATTAAGAGACAATTTAGTAATCCTAGGACTCCACAACAAAATGGAGTAGCTGAAAGGAAGAATAGGACACTAATTGAGGCTGCTAGAACTATCTTGGCTGATTCTCTTTTGCCAAATACTTTTTGGGAAGAAGCAATCAATACTGCATGTTATGTGTTAAATAGAGTCTTAGTGACCAAGCCTCAAAACAAAACACCTTATGAACTTTTGACTGGTGTTAAACCAACCATAAGTCATTTAAGACCATTTGGGTGTCATGTGTCTATACTAAATACTCTTGACCATTTGGGAAAGTTTGATGGAAAATCTGATCTAGGATAGCTTGTAGGATATTCATTGAAAAGTAAAGCATATAGGGTTTACAATTTGGCATCTAAAAAGGTTGAAGAAAATGCCCATGTTAATTTTTTAAAAAAGAAACCTAATGTTCTAGGAATAGGTTATGCTTGGATGTTTGATTCAGATTATCTAACTAACGCCATGGATTACTATTCTGTGCAAAAGGATTGTCAAACTAACAATGCTGGTGAGGAGTCTGGTGCAACTAATGCAGGTACTCAAGAAGAAGCTTCTTCATCAGATGATGATGTTCACATCTATGTACCCAGTATGCCTACTGTTACTCCCATGTCTACTACTCCCAAGAAGCAAACCATGCCATCAACAGATGATCAAGCCTCCCAAGAGCTTCAGAAGCTTCAAGATTAAGAAAAAAAATGCTACATCTGCTAGTAAGAATTTAGGAGAAGAATCTTTTGAGTCACAACACTCAGCAGTACATACTATACCTAGCGGTACTTCATCTACAAGTACTGCCAAGTCAAAATCTGCAAAGTCTGCTGATTCATTAGAAGATATTTTACAAGCTATGGACGATGAAGACGTGTATGCCAGTCCAACTAAAGGAATCTTCTCCAAAGCTTCCTATGATGAGCAGGGTGCAGTAACTGATTTTAACAATTTGGAAACTGAAATTCCAATCAGTTCTATTCCTACTCATAGAGTCAACAACAACCATCCTACTACACAGATCATTGGAAATCCCAAGTCTGCTGTGCAAAGCAGAAGACAACTTCAAACCAATACTTAAACTCATGCACTTGTGAGTTATGTCAAACAACATCAGAGAACTAATCATAAGGATACTCAGCATTGTTTGTTTGCCTGTTTCTTATCACAAGTAGAGCCCAAAAACATTTCTCAGGCTCTTGATGAAGAAAGTTGGGTAGATGCCATGCAAGAAGAATTAACATAATTTGAGCTACAAAAGGTTTGGATTCTTGTGGATCTTCCCTCAGGTAAGAGAGTAATTGGTACTAGATGGGTTCAGGAACAAGAAGGATGAGAGAGGAGTTTTTGTAAGAAACAAGGCAAGATTTGTTGCTCAAGGCTATAGACAGGAAGAAGGGATAGACTATGATGAGGTTTTTGCACCAGTGGCAAGGATAGAAGCCATTAGTTTATTTTTGTCTGATACTAAGCTTTTTCCTTCGTTTTGAAAGTTCGATTCTCAGAATCCTCTCGAATTGATCTCGGTTCTAAGTGGAAAGATTTGTTCTTGGTGTCCAAAAATGGGTTTGGTTTTCTAATCTACTAAACAGGGAAATTAATAAAGTGATAAAGATATAAACTTAAAACAATCAACAATTAAAAAGCAACACTTGAATTAAAACAGGAATATGTCCTAACTGAAAAATATCCTACTCGGAATAAAACCTTACTCGGAAAAACAAGTCTATTCGGAATGTTTCTATAATGCTATTCGGAAAATACAGTCTATTCGGAAAAACAAACCTATGCGGAAAAATGACTCTATTCGGAAAGCATGTCCTATTCGGAAAGCTGATCCTATTCGGAAAAACTGGTTCTATTCGGAAAGAAAGCCTATTCGGAAAATCTGGCTTATGCGGAAAGTAAGTCCTATTCGGAAAGTGACCCCTATTCGGACTATTCCGAATAAGAGGTCAGACAAAAGGTCTATTCGGAAAACTGGTTCTATTCGGAATATAGGGCCTATTCGGAATATGTAAAATATTCCGAACAAGGGAAAAAGGGACAGGCTATTCGGAATGTCTGAACATGCCGAGTAAGAAGACTAAGCAGATCACTATTCGGAATAAATCTGGAAATGAAGAACAGTAGTAGAAGTATAAAAACAGGGAAAACGAATTTTAATAAAAATCAATCCAAATAAGCAAAAAGGTTTTACCAAACTAACCAATAATCTCTTAAATACTATAAGTAACAAATCCCAACAATAAAAACACAAAATCAACCACTTTTAAAAGATCAAAATCAATCACACAAGAGCTTTTAGAACTTTGAATAAAAATGAGATGAACAAGATGAATGAAAAGATTGTATTGAAAGATTAGAGTAAAAGTAAACAAGACTAATGATTAAACACTTACAAGATCGAAAGAAAATTAAAAATCACCAAAGACCCTAATGGTGTTGGTGATGTTACGAACCAAAAGAGAGAACTGGGAAAAAAAACTAAAACTAACTCCCTAAAAATGTGAAGGAAAAATCCTTTTATAGTCCTAGTGGTTGGTTGGTGAGTGGGCTTTCTCCTTTTCTTCTTGTCTTCTCGTCTTTACAGAAAAGTTGACGTTTTTGATTCTGATTCGGGATTTGTCGACGATTAAATCCAACTCGTCTTTTAATTTCTTCGTTAAATAGACTTGAGTTTCTTCGACATATGTAAATCTTCCATCTTTGGTCCTTTTCTTCGATAAATCTTCAAATAGGCCCATTGACTTCAAATCTTTTGTATCTCTTGGACAATAGGCTTCGTCTTTAGTCTTTTTCCTTGATAAAACCCGTGCAATCCCATGTTTTCTTTAATATTCATCCGGTTAGCTCTGAAAACACAATAAACACAAAAACCACGCATAATTCCAAACAAATGATATTAAATACGTGTTTTGGTCTCGTTTTAGCCAGAATTAAGTGGTAAAAGGATGGGTGTTTACACACCTATCAAATCCCCTACACTTAACCATTGCCATGCCCTCATGCAATGCTTAGTGATAAAGCAAATTTACACTTTTCTCATAATCAATCAACCTTGGCCTTATTAACATACTATTAAACAAAAATTAAAGTACTAAGAGGAATTAAAACTTTAAAGTAAAAAAAAGGATAGAAAATAGCTACGTGGAAATAACTTGCCAAGAGATCGAGGACTTACATTAGGGCTTTGGTGATGCGAAGATTTATCACCCTCAAGTTTCACGTTCCCCAAACTAAGCTTAAAAACGAGATCATTGTTATTATAAGTTAGTAAATCAAACACTTACACACATGGATTAATTAAATGCTTAAACTCCCTTATTCCTAGGTGTATCTCTTATATTTTATTTTTGTCTTAGAATGATCATGAAGATGCATTTTTGGACTTATTTCGATAGTTTATTTAGGCTGAAAGCAAAGTGGGACGATTTGATCAATAGTTAGCTAAAGGACAAAATCTCTTAAAACTGCTTCTCGGGATATCAAAAAGTTCATATCTTGGCATAACTCGGTTCACGATTTAAGACCTTTCTCGGGCCGATATTTGGCATGTACTTCATACTTCATATCTTCGAGAGACGTTCTTGAGATAATGGTCTTCTCATCATAATAGAGTTTCTTCACTTGGAGACTTTTGAGGGGTACTCCAACTTTGTTGACCACGACTTCATGATTATTTCCTCAATCTCTAATTGGGATTTTGAGATACAACGATCCGCCTCCTTTTCGGACTTGGATCTATTTATCCTCATACCTTGTTAGGGTCTTTTTGGATAGACTTCTCCATGATCTTTATGGGAGTTGATTGCTTGTCGTCGTGAGTCTTGATCCTTCATATTGATTTTGGGAATAATGCTTTTCACATCACTTTGGATCTTCAGCAATAAAATTGAATCCTCATGCCTTGTTAGGGCCTTTTCGGACTCGCCAATCTTCGCGCCCCGCTTCATAAGTTATGCCTTGGCTATGAACTCTTATCATTACCGAGCAACTTTTAAACGATCTTGGGCTAGAAGCTAAGTAACATTTCAAATCGTACGACCTTACTTATTGCAGATAAGTTATTAGCAAGTGATGGGAGAATAGGCAAATAATTACACCAAGTGAGCTTGTGCAAGAATACTGACTTATAATTGACTCTATCATTTATCGTTCTCCACAATTAAAAATCTCAAGTAATGAGACTCGTGGATACTTAGCCTAATAAACCAATCAAGGTCTACATGGTTAAGGATACTAGATAGAATAAACTTAGACAAGTTTATTCGGGTTGAGTCAAAATAAACGCAACGGCCTAATATGTCAAAGACTTCTAAACTAGCTACACCACTTTATTAAAATTTTTGACTTTATTGCGGGATATATACATATGAAAGCAAAGATAAAAATTTAAAAATTACAACTAAATGGCCAAAGTTAATAAAAAATTTGAAAAATGTTGAAAAATATGATTTTCCGATTAAATGAAGGCATTTTCATGGAAAAGTCCACTTAAAACTTCGATAGAAGTCCCCCCTACACTTAAGATAAACATTGTCCTCAATGTTTAAGCATGTGGGAAAAATCTCCCCTACACTTATGACATTGTGCACGTTGGTTAACTCAAGTTAAGGAAGAGACGACTAAAGTGATCAATTTCAATATGTGAGTATGAAGAAAATTGAATCACGATAGTTGAGAGATAGAACCGGATTTCGGATAACACGGGAGCACGGTTCTTCAAAGATTCCAAGAGTGCACTTATCCCTGTAATCACATCACCACACAAAGACAAAGAACCGATAGAGGCCCCCCTACACTTAGGAGGGTAAAACATAAAAGGATAGATACTCGGGCTGCCTCCCGAGGAGCGCTTATTTTTGATAACCGAGTCACGAGCCTGACTCGACCCAAAATTAGTTCATGGGGAACGTGGTGAGGGATGGAACCACCTCCTGAGAGGTGTCCTCACCAAAGTACATCTTCACTCGTTGGCCATTCACCTTAAAATTAGGTCCATTAGGTTGAGCGAGCTCGAGAGTACCATATGGAAAAATTTGGGCAATGGTGAATGGGCCGGACCAACGAGATTTGAGCTTGCCCGAAAAGATTTTCAACCGAGAGTTGAAAAGGAAGACTTTGTCTCCAACATGGAACTCTCGGTTTTTGATCTTGGAGTCGTGAATGAGCTTAGTTCTTTCCTTATAGATCAAAGAATTTTCATAAGCCTCATTACGGAGTTCATTCAGCTCATTGAGTTGGATCTTGCGCAGGTCACCGGCTTTGTTTATATCAAAATTAGCCCACTTCAAGGCCCAGTAAGCCTTGTGCTCCAACTCAATGGGGAGGTGGCACGCTTTCCCGTACACAAGACGATAAGGCGTACAGCCGATCGGGGTCTTGTAAGCAGTACGGAAAGCCCACAAAGCATCATCAAGTTTATCAGCCCATGAGGCACGATGCTCTCCCACAGTTCTTTCAAGAATTCGCTTTAGACCTCGGTTGGATATTTCAGCCTGGCCATTAGTTTGTGGGTGGTAGGCTGTGGAAAGACGATGATTTACACCGTACTTAGCCATGACTCTAGCAAATTGATCATTGCAAAAATGAGTCCCACGATCACTAATAATGGCACGAGGCACACCGAATCTAGCGAAAAGAGCTTTCAAAAAGTTACAAACCACCCTTGCGTCATTAGTAGGTAAAGCTTTGGCTTCAACCCACTTTGAAACGTAGTCAACGGCTACAAGGATGTATTTGTTTCCTTTAGAAGAAGGGAATGGCCCCATAAAGTCGATACCCCAAACATCAAAGATTTCACATTCTTGTATGAAATTTTGAGGCATCTCATCTTTATGTGTGATTGTGCCTTGTTTTTGGCAAACATCACATCGTTTAACCATATTGTGAGCGTCACGATATATGGAGGGCCAATAAAATCCCGAATCAAACACTTTTTTGGCGGTGTAGTTGGGACCAAAGTGACCACCGGTGGGTCCTTTGTGGCAAGCATCAAGGATTTCTGACGCTACCGGTCCGTCAACATATCGGCGTATAATCAGGTCGGTACATTGTTTGAATAGGTAAGGGTCGTCCCAAAAGTAAGTCTTAATGTCGGTGAAGAACTTTTTCTTTTGTTGAGACGTCAACCCTTCCTTGAGAATTCCACCCGCCAAGTAGTTTGCAAAGTCCGCAAACCATGGGGTTTCATCAGAATTCGAATTTATAGACATTAAGATCTCCAAGGGAAAAGAATCATTGATTTCTTTATTTGGATGATCCCCTTGGTAAGGATCCTCAAGTCTGCTGAGATGATCCGCGACTAGTTTTCTGCTCCTTTTTTATCGCGAATTTCGATTTTAAATTCCTGGAGCAGCAAAACCCAGCGAAGAAGTCTTGGTTTCGAATCTTGCTTTGTCAACAAGTACTTCAGCGTGGAATGATCGGTATACACAATTGTGGTGGAGAGGACAAGATAGGGGCGAAATTTTTCAAAGGCATAGACAACAGCTAAAAGCTCTTTTTCTGTTGTCGTATAATGCAATTGTGCCCCCGTCATTGTTTTGCTAGCGTAATGGATCAGTTGGAAGTGTTTGTTCACTCTTTGTCCCAGAACCGCTCCAATAGCAAAATCACTAGCATCGCACATCAACTCAAAGGGCAGCTCCCAATTGGGGGTAACCAAGACGGGTGCCTTAGTTAGCTTATCCTTAAGCGAGTTGAAGGCTTCAAGACACTCTTTGGAAAAGGTAAAAGTAGTATCTTTTTCCAAGAGGTGGGTCATCGGGCGAGCGATTTGAGAAAAATCTTTGATGAATCGACGGTAGAAGCCCGCATGACCCAGAAAACTTCTCACACCCTTCACGGTTGAAGGTGGAGGCAACTTGGCGATAACATCGACTTTAGCACGATCTACTTCAAGACCGGATTTAGAAATCTTATGTCCAAGCACGATGCCTTCTTTTACCATAAAATGGCATTTTTCCCAATTTAGAACAAGGCGAGTGTCTTCGCACCGCTTAAGCATACGTTCCAAATTGGCAAGGCAAGAAGAGAAGGAATCCCCAAAGACCGAGAAATCATCCATGAAGACTTCCATGGTTTGTTCAACCATGTCATGGAAGATAGCTAACATACACCTTTGGAAAGTCCCGGGCGCATTACATAAGCCAAAAGGCATTCTTTTGTACGCAAGTGTGCCATAGGGACAAGTGAATGTTGTCTTCTCTTGATCTTGGGGATCGATGGGTATTTGAAAATAACCCGAGAAACCATCAAGAAAGCAGTAATATTCATTACCCGCTAATCGTTCAAGCATTTGGTCCATAAAAGGTAGAGGGAAATGATCCTTTCTCGTGGCATCATTGAGTTTGCGGTAGTCTATACAAACTCTTCACCCAGTAACGAGACGAGTGGAAATCAACTCGTTGTGTTCATTGGGAACAACGGTTATTCCGCCCTTCTTGGGCACACAATGGATTGGACTAACCCATGGGGAATCCGAAATAGGGTAAATCATACCCGCATCAAGAAGTTTGATAACCTCTGTTTTGCTGACTTCATGTATTTTTTGATTCACCCTTCGTTGGCTTTGAATTGTGGGCTTAAAGTCGTCCTCCATGAGAATTTTGTGTGTGCAGAAGTGAGGATCAATTCCACGAATGTCAAAAATCTTCCAAGCAATAGCCTTCTTATGATCTTTCAACACGGTGATAAGTCAGGCTTTTTCTTCTTCCTTTCGGTCCTTAGCAATGATGACTGGCGATTTCTTCTCGTCTTCAAGGAATACATACTCGAGATGGGGCGGCAACTCCTTAAGTTCTAAATCCGGAGGATTTTCGACGGGAGGCGTATTCGAAGTCGGAGTATCGATAGCAATGACCGTGGGAGATGGAGGAGAAGGATTGTCTTCGTTGAGAAGGCTTTCAAAGAAATGCATGTCTTCATCCTCATCGGTGGGAGAATCATTAGTAGCTAAATTCACATCTCCCATGGTATCTTCAAGATTGTTCCAAAATAAATCACTATCTCCAAATAGAGACAATGATGAATCAATAGAGGACACGGTCTCAACATTGGGAAGAGAGGTAGGAATACTTTTGCAAGAATCATTAAAGTGTTCTTCACAAGCCTCATCAAGAACGTCAATACAATTAACACTCTCATATGAATAAGGCTGTTTAGACAACTTTCCCATGTTGAAGACTACTTTATCGTCACCCACTCTCATGATAAGCTCACCGGCTTCAATATCAATGAGAGTGCGACCGGTCCTCAAGAATGGACGACCCACGATCAAGGGAACACGAGGGTCCATCTCGTAGTCGACGACGACGAAATCAGTAGGAAAAGTAAATTTGTCGACTCCTACAATGACGTCTTCAGCTATCCCCACTGGATAAGCAACCGTACGGTTTGCTAATTCCAAAGTCATTTTGGTGGGGACTAGCTCTAGGAGAGATAATTGCTTCCAAACACTTAGAGGCATGAGATTAATACTAGCACCTAGATCGGCTAGGGCCATGTAATTCTCTACTCCCGGGAAATTGCAAGGAATTAAGAAACGACCCGGATCACCAAGCTTGGTTGGCAATTTCCTTAAGAGCACTGTAGAGCAATTCTCATTAAGTTGGGTGTTGGCAATATCGAGGAGCTTTTCATTGTCGCTCAGAAGATCTTTAAACATTTTTGCATATTTAGGCATGTGAGCGAGAGCCTCAGCGAAGGAGATATTGAAATTCAGTTGTTTGAACATTTTAAGGAAGTTCGAAACCTGAATATCATCCTTGCTCTTTTGCTTCTCTTTCCTCAACCTGGAAGGATAAGGTATATTGGAAGAAGAGGAAGGCTTTGGGAGAATATGATCACTCACATCCTTGGGTGGAGGAGGGGTAGAAGGAAGAGGTGGAGAAATTGGGGAAGGAGAAGGATGAGGAATAGGAGCAGGTGACTCGTTCTCCGTAGTCACAACCACCGGTGGAGGTATAGGAAGCTCGGGTTCCTTGGTACCTTTGCCACTTCGAGTTGTGATTGCTTTCATCTCCCCTCTTGGATTCGCAACGGTGTTACTCGGAAGAGTACCCGAATAAGAGGGTTGACTACCTTGGAAGAAACTAGCCATCATGTTCTTCAAGTCATTAGTTTGGCTATCCAACGTATTTCTCATGTCGGCTCTCAAATCGCTTCCTTGCTTGACCAAGTCTGCTTTCAGGTTGAGCACTTCTCTCTGAAGATTTCCCACTATCACATCGTTAGTCCTCATATAAGTTTCCACTTCTTGGTGAAGAGCGGTGGGTTGGTTCGGAGGAGCATTGTATGCGGGTGGTTGATAAGCAGGTTGTTGGTAAACTTGGTTGTTTCGTTGAGGTGGTTGTTGCTGCTTGTGAGGTGGAATGTATGGTGTACGAGGTTGTTGTTGTTGTTGAGGAGAGCGATTGAGGTTTTGTTGTTGGTTTGAGTTGGTTGGGGGAAAACCAGGTGGGGAAAGATAATTGTTAGAACGGTAGCTCAGTAAGTTACGGTCACCTTGAGGTCTAGCTTGATAAGCATGTTGAGGATAGGTGCCATAAGATGCATTCACATTCTCTGTAGGGTAATCTTGGGTGGCGATACAAGTGGTGTAAGAGTGAGGACCACCGCATATCTCACAAGGTTGGCTGACAGCGTTAACTTGAGCGTTTTTAGCGTTGTTGCTGTTGTTGTTGATGACGGTGTGGGTGACAAGCGATTCAAGAAGCGTAGTGATTTTGTCCAATCGCTTGTCGCTGTCACTTGTGCTAGCACTAGCGACATTGGTCCGAACACTCTTAGTTTGCACACGAGATTTATTCTCAATGATGTCCCAAGCAGCATTGGAAGTCTTAGCCAATAGATTACCCCCCGAGGCACTGTTTAGTGAATCTTGGTCACTCATGCTTAAACCATTGTAAAAAGTATTAATTTGATGTACTTTGGTAAAACCATGTTGTGGGCATTTTCTTAAAAGATCTTTAAAACGAACCCAAGATTCACTGAACGACTCATCGTACTTTTGTTCAAAATTTATGATTTCATTCCGCAAAGCGGTAGTACGAGAGGGTGGGAAAAAGTAATTGATGAACTTTGTTTCCAACTCCGTCCACTAGAGAATACTCTGTGGCGGTTCTTTAGCAAGCCAATGCCGGGCTTATCCCTCTAAAGAAAAGGGAAAAAGTTGTAACCTGATAACCTCTTGTGGAACACCAGTGAACTTGACCGTGTTAGTGAGTTGCAAGAATCTCTTGATGTGGTCGTGTGGATCATCAATGGTACGTCCCAAGAATGGTTGAGCGGAGACCATCTGGATAAAGCCTGATTTTAGCTCAAAGTTGTTGGCGGCAATTGGAGGTATGACAATTGGATCCGTGTTGCCATCTACATGAGCTTGCAGCAATTCAATCATCGGGCGATTATCCGGAAGGGGCTCATTGTTGTTGTTATTATTCATGTTGTTGAAAGGCGGGTTGTTGTTGTTATTATTGTTGTTCGGAGGTGGTATGTTATTGTTGTTTTGTACACCAGCCATGTCTAAGTTATCGAGAGGCTCGGGCTCTTGATAAGACGTGGATCGAGTGCGCATACACCTGCAGAAGAACGAACAAAGAAAAACAAGGCAAAAATATTTTTGGTTTTTATGTTTTTTAATTTTTTTGTATTTTTGAAAATTTTATATTGTTTAGGATTTTTGAAATTTTTTGTGAAAAAGTAACGTTCACGGGGAACGGATCCCAAAATCCAAGTTGTCACAAAAACTTTTGATCTTAACAAGAAGAGCCGGCAGCGGCGCCATTTGATACTAAGCTTTTTCCTTCGTTCTGAAAGTTCGATTCTCGGAATCCTCTCGAATTGATCTCGGTTCTAAGTGGAAAGATTTGTTCTTGGTGTCCAAATATGGGTTTGGTTTTCTAATCTACTAAACAGGGAAATTAATAAAGTGATAAAGATATAAACTTAAAACAATCAACAATTAAAAAGAAACACTTGAATTAAAACAGGAAAATGTCCTAACTGAAAAATATCCTACTCGGAATAAAACCTTACTCGGAAAAACAAGTCTATTCGGAATGTTTCTATAATGCTATTCGGAAAATACAATCTATTCGAAAAAACAAACCTATGCGGAAAAATGACTCTATTCGGAAAGCATGTCCTATTCGGAAAGCTGATCCTATTCGGAAAAACTGGTTCTATTCGGAAAGAAAGCCTATTCGGAAAATCTGGATTATGCGAAAAGTAAGTCCTATTCGGAAAGTGACCCCTATTCGGAATATTCCGAATAAGAGGTCAGACAAAAGGTCTATTCGGAAAACTGGTTCTATTCGGAATATAGGGCCTATTCGGAATATGTAAAATATTCCGAACAAGGGAAAAAAGGGACAGGCTATTCGGAATGTCTGAACATTCCGAGTAAGAGACTAAGCAGATCACTATTCGGAATAAATCTGGAAATGAAGAACAGTAGCAGAAGTATAAAAACAGGGAAAACGAATTTTAATCAAAATCAATCCAAATAAGCAAAAAGGTTTTACCAAACTAACCAATAATCTCTTAAATACTATAAGTAACAAATCCCAACAATAAAAACACAAAATCAACCACTTTTAAAAGATCAAAATCAATCACACAAGAGCTTTTAGAACTTTGAATAAAAATGAGATGAACAAGATGAATGAAAAGATTGTATTGAAAGATTAGAGTAAAAGTAAACAAGAGTAATGATTAAACACTTACAAGATCGAAAGAAAATTAAAAATCACCAAACACCCTAATGGTGTTGGTGATGTTACGAACCAAAAGAGAGAACTGGGGAAAAAAAACTTAAACTAACTCCCTAAAAATGTGAAGGAAAAATCCTTTTATAGTCCTTGTGGTTGGTTGGTGAGTGGGCTTTCTCCCTTTCTTCTTGTCTTCTCGTCTTTACAGAAAAGTTGACGTTTTTGATTCTGATTCGGGATTTGTCGATGATTAAATCCAACTCGTCTTTTAATTTCTTCGTTAAATAGACTTGAGTTTCTTCGACATATGTAAATCTTCCATCTTTGGTCCTTTTCTTCGATAAATCTTCAAATAGGCCCATTGACTTCAAATCTTTTGCATCTCTTGGACAATAGGCTTCGTCTTTAGTCTTTTTCCTTGATAAAACCCGTGCAATCCCATGTTTTCTTTAATATTCATCCGGTTAGCTCTGAAAACACAATAAACACAAAAACCACGCATAATTCCAAACAAATGATATTAAATACGTGTTTTGGTCTCGTTTTAGCCAGAATTAAGTGGTAAAAGGATGGGTGTTTACACACCTATCATTGTCCTTTGCATCATATATGGGTTTTATAGTCTATCAGATGGATGTGAAAAGTGTCTTTCTTTATGGTACTATTTCAGAGGAGGTATATGTCTCACAACCTCCAGGTTTTGTAGATCCTAAGTTCCCCAATAGAGTCTACAAGGTTATCAAAGCACTATATGGTCTGCATTAAGCTCCAAGGGCTTGGTATGCAACTTTATCCAATTTTCTGCTAGAGCATTGATATAGGAGAGGGACCATTGATAAAACTCTGTTCATCAAACAGAATGATAAGGATATTATTCTAGTACAAGTCTATGTTGATGAAATAATTTTTGGTTCTACCAAGAAATCATGGTGTGAAGAGTTTGAGGCTTTGATGAAAGGAAGATTTCAGATGAGTTCTATGGGAGAACTTACTTTCTTTTTGGGACTACATGTCTAACAAAGGAAAGATAGAATATTTATCAGCCAAGATAAGTATGTTGCTGAAATATTGAAGAAATTTTCATGTATGGATACAAGGAGTACAAGCACACCTTTTGAAGCTAAGAAGTCTTTATTAAAAGATGAACATGGTGAAAATGTTGATATTCAGCTATACAGATCAATGATTGGTTCATTGATGTATCTTATTGCTTTAAGGCCAGATATTATGTTTGTTGTGTATGCCTGTTCAAGGTTCCAAGTTAATCCAAAGGTGCCACATCTACATGCTGTGAAGAGGATTTTTAAGTATCTTAAAAGTAACCCCAATTTAGGATTATGGTATCCTAGAGATTCCACCTTTGAATTGGAAGCTTACTCAGATAGTGATTATGATGGAGCTAATTATGATAGGAAATCCACAACAGGAGGTTGTCAATTCCTAGGTAGAAGACTCATATCATGGCAGTGTAAGAAGCAAACCATTGTTGCTACTTCTACAACTGAAGCTGAATATGTAGCGGCTGCTCATTTCTGTGGACAAGTACTTTGGATTCAAAATAAATTGTTAGATTATGGGTTTAACTTCATGAACACCAAGATTTACATTGATAATGAAAGTACTATATGCATTGTCAAGAATCCAGTATTTCACTCCAAGACCAAGCATATTGAAATAAGACATCACTTCATAAGAGATGTAATAAGTGTAAAAACACTTATCCTTTTACCAGTTAATTATAATAATAACCAAGCCAAAACGTGTATTTTATGTCGCAAATGTCGGAATTATACGTGGTTTGTGTTTTTGTTGTGATTTAGGATCAAAATGTGAAAAGGGAAGAAAACACGGGCTTTCACGGGCTTTTATCGAAAAAAGACAAAAGACGAAGTCAAAAGATCAAGAGTGCAAAAAGAACGGAAGTCCAAGGCCTATTATGAAGATTTATCGAAGAAAAGTCTAAAGACGGAAGTTTAATAAAGCCGAAGAACTCAAGTCTAATTAATGAAGACATTAGAAGACGAGTTTAATTAATCCCGAGACAAAGTCGAAAAAAGTCGAAGAGAAGACGAAAAGACGAGAGAAGAAAGAGAGAAGCAACACATGCTAACTTCCATTCCTCCTATAAATAACCCCCCTAATATGTCATTAGGGGGTTGGTTAGATAGTTAGATAATTTTTAGTTAGTTTATTTTTTATGTATTAGGAGTAGGTAAGTACTTTCTCTTTCTAGTTTTATTTTCTCTCTCTAAGTTTTCTTTGAAGTTTTCTTGAATCTTTAATCTTTAAATCTTGCAATCTTAAATCTTTAATCTTTGTCTTTAATTTCTAGCTTTTCATAATCTTATTCTACTTTTATTATTAGTTTTATCTTAATCATAATCTTTTTCATCATATTTTTACATAAATTTTAAATCTTTTTAATTTTTGTGGCTTGTTTTTGATGTATTTATAAGTTTTAGCATTAAACTAGGCTTTTTAGTTAGCTTATTGGTGTTTTATTTTGCTTATTGTCCTTAAAAAGTTAAGATTTTAGTGCTTATTTTTGTCCTTTTACGTTTTCCTAGTTTTTAGGAATATCTGATTCGATTTTGCAACTTTTTAATAATTGCGAAATCTTGGTTTTCCATATTTGCGAAATCATTCTTTATCTTCATTGCGAAATCTTTTTTTTTCATTATTGCGAAATTATGCTTGTTAACTACTGCGAAATCTTGTCATCAAAGAATTGCGAAATCTTGCATTATTCACCAAAGTTGTGGAATTGAACTTGATTTAGCATTGCGAAATCTTGGTTGCGAAATCTTTGTGAGCATTGCGAATTTGAACTCCATTAGCATTGCGAAATCTTGCCATAAGGATTGCGAAATCATGTCATCAATGGAATCTTGGTGATTGATAATTGCGGATTTGTGCATATTCAGGGCACTGCGAAATCTTTCTTTTTATTGGGAATTTATTTCAAATTTTTAGTAATTGCGAAATTATTTCAGTTTTGTCAAATTTAATTTTTAAACTTATTTTTCCCGCCATTTTTACTTTGCTTCATTTTAATTGTTTTGTCTTATTTTTACTTAGCTTAATTTTTACTTGTTCGTCTTAGTTTAATTTTAAACGTGTTTTTATTTTCAAGTATTCATTTCTTTACGTTTTAATTTCCCGTCCTTTATTTTTAAAGCTTTTATATTTTCGTCATTTACTTAATTTCTTTCAAAGTCTTTTATTTAAGTTTTAATTAGTTTATCGCTTTTGTTTTTACTTTATTTTAACCCTTTACGCAACGACATTTTCATTCATTTTAGTTTAAAAATAGATAACCTTTTTCCTTTATATTCCACCAAGAACGACTGGGTCACACTAATTAACGGTAATCAATTCGAAAAGACCTGGACGATAACTTTTTTATACTTGGTGAAAACCTTGTATTAAGATGCCTGTGACAAGAAGCTTATTCAAGTCTTGAAGATTTATACAGACAACAATGTAGCTGATTTGTTGACCAAGGCATTTTGATGCAAAGACATTTGAATTCTTGGTAAAACATATTGGTATGCTCAACCAATAGACTGCTGCATATGTTGATGGGATGTAACAGCTGTACAATTTTTATGCTAATTTTTATTGTGTACTCTATGATTTTTGTTTTTGATGTGATTACAGGTTAATAGAATAAGATAAAAGAGGTTATTATGATAGTGGAATGCATGAACTGGTCAAAATTGTGAGGTACCGTTATGGATCCAAGTACCGCTAGCACAAGTCCAAGTACCGAGTTGTTCCATGTACCGCTACATGTCCGTTGTACCGCTAAGGGTCTCTTTTGTAAATTTGGCGGTTTCTTCGCGCTTGGGTTTGTTATTTACTTAAATACTTACTCCAATTACACAATTGATTCACCTAATCTTTTATTTTTATCTCTTGATTCTATAACCTTCTCTCTAATTTTTCGTTCATCAAAAATACTAATGGCTGCTTTACAAGTGATCTCTAAGCATAATTTTGTTGCGAATCTTGCTCTGAATGATGACACTCTTGGATTCCATGAGATTCTTGGTTTCTTATCTCGAAGTCATGTTCGTTTCGCACTCACGGTAAGTCCCATTGTCTCTGTTACCATTGTTGAAAATTTTTGGAACACTGCTGTGTTAGGTACTCGGTTTGATCAACCTTTCATTAAGGCTAGGGTAAATCATAGAAATATATATGTAACCAAGGTACTGCTAAGGACCAGTTTGAGATAAAATGATGAAAATGGACTTAGTATGCTTAATAATACAAAGATACATGATGGCCTTGCAGCCATAGGCTATGAGGGTGGTAGGGAAAGTCTTACTTTCTTTAAGGCTTTATTTTCACCTCAATGGAAATTGCTTTTTCATGCTATTATTCACTGTTTAAGCTCTAAAAGTACATCTTTTGATCAAATTCCTACTGCATTGGCATCAGCTGGTATTTGTATAGCAAATAACAGGGTTTTTAATTTTTCAAGATTAATTTTTGAAGGCATGACTAGGAATTTGGAAGGAACTAAGAAGTTTGTGATGTATCCTAAATTCATTCAGACTTTAGTTAGTGACCAAATCCCTAACCTACCAGAGTTAACTGATACATGGGATGTTCCTACATTTACAAAGAGAACTTTCTCTTTCTTGACCAAACAAGGCAATGCCTTTACAGGAACTGTTACACCATTGTTTGCACACATGTTAGCCCAACCTGCCAACCAAGAAGGTGAGGAACCTAGCAATGCTAGTGCTTCTCAGCAAACTCCTTCTAACCAGAGTTCCCATTCCTCAGAAGATTCTCTATCGTTTTCTCACAATATTGGTGGTCCACCAAATACTAATGAGATGATCCATACATTTGCTGCTTCTATTGCTGCTAGTGGTTCACCACCAGCACAAGCACCAGAGGTGGTGGATGTTTCAAATTTAACTACTTTTTGTACTAGTTTGTCCCAACAGGTACATGTGTTACAAAAGGAAAAACTTATTCAAGACAAGAAAATTGCTGAATTGGAAGCTAGCCTAATCAAGTTGAGGAACAAAGTATCACCTTAGATGAGGCAACATAGGTCTATTCAGAAGGCTGCACTTAAAAATCAAAGATTCATAAACCACAAGAAATGGCAACTGAATGCAACCAAACAGGGGAGGAATTATGAACAACAACCACATTCTTCTGATAATCAAACAAGGATCTCTGGAAATGACATTAATTTTGAGTTGGATGAATATGTCATTGGGACTTATGAAGATGGAACTAGTTTAGAGACTGGTGTGGATGAACCTACAAACATGGAGTTTCAACAGGATGAACCAAAGCCTACTCACGAGGAGCCACAAGTTGAAGAAATGATGGTAACTCAGCTAGCACCAACACCTCAATCACCACTTCAATTTATTGTATCTTCAACTCCACCACCACAAAGACAAATCTGGTTTCATAGGAAACAGTCTTTGCAAGTACTGTCCAGATCAAGAATGAGTATTGGATCAGACAAGACTAAATAGGTGCAAGTTGAAAAGATAGCTTTAGTGGAAGAAAAGGTATCTAGAGATACACAAGTGATTGAAGAAACAAATGTGTCTAATACTGGTGAAGTTAACATTGTTGAATATTCAGGTACTGCTAAGCCAACTAAGCCGACTGCAAGTACTGCTGACATTGTTGAAGACCCAAGTACTGCTAAGCCAACTAAGCCGATTGCAAGTACCGCTGGTGATCATCCTTCACTAGAAAGTCAAACTCCTTTTGGATAGGATGAGACTTTAGCCCAAATACTACTTGACTTAAGAGAGAAGAATTCAACTGAGAAAGCAAAACAAGCAGAGGTATAGAAGAAGACACAACAAGAAGTTCTTGCCAAAAAGGATCAAATTAAAGGTAAGAAATTTGAAGCTTCACACACTACTAAATGTATAGTTATTCAACCTCAAGCTCATGAGGAAAGAACTTCCAAGATGAAGAAGAAGCTACACAAAATTAATCCAAAGGATAAGGGGAAGAAGCAAATACTATCAGAATCTGAAAATGAAAGTGATTCAGATGAAGATATTAGCAAAGTCATGTATAGATTTAATCAACTAGACAATAATGAGGAATATGCTCTTAGGATGCAAGCTCAGATTAGTGAAGATTCTTCAAAAATTTTCTTGACCAGCTGAGTATGAGCGAAACCCTTAACTTTCTTGAGAAAGTTCATCATTTGATTCCTAATCTACATGGTAGTTGGAGGCTTAATCTTTTCTCTTCTTCTCCTTTCAGCAAAGAATCTTTGTTGCTCCTTTACCAGATCATCAATAAGTTTTGATTTCTTTTCTTCATCATAAGCATCTCTCTTTAGCTATCAATGAGTCTACAAGAAGCTCACTTGCATGTATTTCAGCTTGAATCCTATCATACTACTGTATGTTCCATTCTTGCTGTATTCTCTTAGATTCTTGCAAATGCTGCTTATCTTCAAGTTCTTCTGGACTTTGTATGAACAACATAAGAGAACTTAATTGAATTTTGTTGAGATTGGATCTAATGCAGATATGATAGCTGTTGAAAAATCTAGAAGACATCTACAACAACAAAGGCAATTTGGAAGTTCTCCTAGAATTGAGCCAAGTACTGCTGAACCTACATCTACATCTCCAACTATCAAGATCACTTATGTGAGGAAGAATAGAAAGGAGAAGGTAAGTTCAAAAGAGGAAGAGACTGATCAAAGAATGAATGAAGGAGATAAAGCTCAAGATGTTGCTTAGACTGAAAATGTACAATCAGTAAATACACAGTCAACAGTACATACTGAAGAAACGGTACATACAAACTTGGAAGAGGGTTCATTAGAATTTGAAGGAACCTCCAAGGGTGTTTAAAGGAATATATAAACAAAGAGGAAGCAGACTGCCAAGAAGGCTAAGTCAACAACAGAAGATAGTGATGATGATGAGAGCTTGAAAAAAGTACTTGAAGATAGTAAAATTTGAAGATCAATGTATTGATACAGAGATTTTTGGAAAGAGATCATCCATTGCTAGATGGATATACTCTATGGATCAAGGATTGGAAGCTCATGGAATTCAAAGAACTGATGGCACAACAAGAATACTCAGACTTTTGGAAGATATTCTTCACATTCTTGACAGACAAGATATTCGGGATCTTTTCAGGTTAGTTCAAGAAGCCAGTGCAGGTAAAACTGAAGTATCACTATTATATAGGAAATTGCTCTTCATGTATGAACCACACAACTGTGATCAAGAAATGTTGAAGGAATTAGAGAATCAGGTTCCTAGTTACTAGAGATATTATAGGTCATGTGGATTCCATATTTTGGATATAGATGATGTTACCTACTATATGCTACAAGAGAAGAGTTCTCCATTCAAAAGAAGATTGTTGGAAAGAATGTTGGAACAACAATTGGAAGTTTCAGAAGATTCTGTTGATGCTTTGGAGTTGATCAGAATGGTTAAACAACAAATCAAGGATTTGAAAGATGAGGAAGAAGATGAGAAAGAGCCTTAAGTGTTTGACTTTTAGTCACACTTCACAAATGGTTCTCATTTCACCATGTCTAACACACATGAGAACTGGCTAGTCCATAAGTAAACGATTTGTGGTAAAGACTTCTCAAATCCATTGAAAGCTGGTAGTTTGCTGAAAACTATATGGTTCTAACTCACCTTGTTTCGAGACAAAGAGTTGGCTAGTCCTAGACAAACGGTACTAGGTAAAGACTTCATCAAATCCGTTGATGGTTGACAATTTACCAAAAATTGTAGGGTTATTAGTACACCTTATTCTTTATGAATTAAGTATTGGCTATTCCAGAGTGTACGGCTAACTGGTAAAGAATATATCAAATCCGTTGATAGCTAGTGATTTGCTAAAAATCACGAAGCTAATACAAATTGGTTTTTGTTGTTAACTGTATTATTTCAGGTATGAAGATTGCAAGCAAAGAAGTATTCAAGAAGAAAATACTTAGAAGGTTTTGTCTCATCAAATCAAAACTGAAGTTCATGATTCAGAGTTCATAGATTTAACTCAAGAAGACAATCACTGTTGCTGCAAAGAAAAATGAATGTTTACAACACAAGAAGATCATAAGTTGAAGACAAAGATGATGTTCATGATGTTTGAAGAATATCTTATGAGAAGAAGATCTAAATTGAAGTGTTTGGCTACATTCAGTTGGATACAAATACAAATTACCAAGTTTAATCCAATGATGAAGGAAAGACTAAAGACATGTATTCTAAATACATCGAGCACAAAGAGAAACAAGAAGACAACAAGTTATCATTCTTGTTTAGGGGAGGATTGTTGGGAATTATTTGTTAAGTGTCATGTACCGTTAGTGTTATTGAAGTACTGCTCGTATCTTTCAAGTACCGTTAATGTTAACAAGGTACATAGTAAGTACTGCTACTAATAAAGTATGTACTCCTATGTTGATTAGGACGAATATATCTTTGTATAAGATATGTCATAGTTATAATTAGAGTATATCTTATGTGATATACTTAAATAGTTAGAATATTGATAATATATCGTCTGTGATATAGTTATCTTTATAGAATATTCTAAGGTTTCTAGGGTTCCTTACTCTATAAAAGAAATATAGGTACAATGTCATTCATGTACCTCGTTCAAGTCGATTAATAAGAGAATCAAATAGTTAAACATAATTCTATTCTTCTGTACTTTATAATTGTAACACCCCCACAAATGCTATGCGCAGCGGAACTACAACATTTGGGTGCTACACAGTTATCATCGCACACAAGATATATCAAACGACTCAAAAGACGTAAAAGTCTTGACATTATTTAAACATAGTTAAAATGTACATGTCTACTGTTTTCCAAACCCCAAAAGAATACAATACAGAGTTTGCGTTTAGGTCCCCACTGAATCTCAGCCCAAAAATACATTTTCATTCACATGACATAGTGTAAAATTTTTAAGTGCAAAAAGGGAGGAAAACAAAGTAGACCGCCAAGCCACCACAACTTCCATCCTCGCATGCTCCGCTGCTATCAATCTTGATTACCTGAAACACATGCTTGAAATCGTCAACACAAAGGTTGAGCGAATCTATAGGTTTATTAAATCATCAGTTGAACATAAGTGTTAAAAACCAATCATGATCATTCAATAGCATTGTCGTACTCACAATCTATTTTAGAGGTTATGACAATTGTGTTTAAGCTCATGACACTAATCCGTTAACTCAATCACCCGCGTAATAATTACCGGCGTGATTCAGATGAAACCAGTGCCCCTTCTAAAGGCATCAGTTGCAATTATACCTTATCTCTCATACAAGATAATCTACCGCAGAACTTACTCAACGTACAGCTTCTCGGCTAGCATTGGGTCGTTAGCCCCGTAGTACTACAAATTGTATAAGCGGCTATTTCCCCCTACTCGAGGGCAGGACAATAGTTAATAGTTCATGAATTTAGGGACTTTTGCAACTAGGTACTCAACACAATTTCGAGGCAACATTCGGGTCCAACAATAATTCAAGCCTTATGTTCATTTTCATTTAAATAGCATGTATCCCCCTCGCGGGTTAAAAACATTTGAATAAAGTAAAGAGCGAGGCTATAGACTCACCTTGCGTAGTAGTAGTAGTTCTAGCGAAGACGTAACGAGAAATGTCACCGACGACGTGGATGCCCGGGAAAATCAAACACTTGACCTAAAAATCAAGGTACGTAAACCAAATCAATACTCCACGTACATTATTTTACTAAACACACGCAAATGCAAACACACTCAACTCTTATGAAAACTCACGCCAAAATCAAACAAGTAGTTGTTACTAGACTTATACCATTTATCAATGTTATTAAAGTTACTATCCATTTTACGGTTTCGCCGATACTTACCAAAAGTACGGACTGTTTTACTATACTTAACCATTTTTATAAAATTTGAGAAAATTCTCAAAAATACTATAAGATCTGTAGAAAACCCATTTTTAATCCCATTAAAAGTTTTTGCTTTTACGACCTGTTACTCAACACATTACTAAACCTACATTTTTCGGACTGAAATTGTACTTCGACCAACTTGGACTTCTTTGACCTATTTGAAATGCACCTTTGACCTCTTTGACTCCTAAGTCCACTTATAGACTCAATTACACAGGTTTGTGACCAAAATTTGACCTTTGACCTTTTACCAATTCATACTTGTGGTCCTCGGGATTTGACTAAAACTAAACATAAATTCGGATTATAAAAGTTCTCGTCTCCCGGTACACGATCTTTAAAACCTCATAACTTTTGGCTCGTTTGGAGTCACGAGCTCTACCTTATACCAAATTAAAGCTAAGAAGACACTCCATAACTACATCTAACTATCTAGACCTGTAGGAAAAATTATTTTTACAAAAATGTCTTAAACTTTCTGCCTAATTTTAACCATACCAAAATCATACTTAGGCTCGATTCCAAACCTATTTATCACCTCTAGGCATCATCCTAAGCTTCCCTAATCACAACCAAATCATATTTTCAGTTCCTAACCCCTATTGATCATCAACCTCATAGAATCAAAATCCTAAAAACAAGCATGCAATGTGTTTAACCCATTCAAACACACCCAAAACACCCTTATAAACACAAACCCATGACATTTCATCAAACACCTTGAACACACCCAAAACCCCAAAAATTTCGTGGCTTTTAGGGGCTGTGGAAGACACAAATCATAACCCCCATCTTGTTTTATAGGTGAATTAACATTATATACACATGAATTAAACATGTGTATGGTTTAATTTGATCAAAACCCGTTTTTAAAAAAAATCACAAATTTTTGGAAAAATCAAAGATGTTGCATGTGTGTTATTGTGGGTGGGATTTACTTACAATGATGTTAGAAATGTGTGACTTTGATTGGATTTGCCAAAAATCAAGTTTTTGTGGCGGATCTAATGTGGTGGTGGTGGTAGGCTGGCGGATATAGAGAGAAAAAGGGAGAGAGTGAATTTTTCTTGTGTTAAAAATGAAGTGTGTGTGAAAATCTTGGTTTATATATAGTGGTGGAAGGACCTTTGTGCAAATATGGCTTTCTTTTGGCCTTATTAATAAAACTAGTTCTAAAGAGCGGGATTATGCTTACTAGTCGGTTTTTAAAAATTTACGAGAGTCGGGTTTTGTCCCGGCTACCTCAAAATACTTTTAAATGGTTCAAACGCACACAAAACGAATATACACATGGTTCCGACTCGACTTAACACGTAATAAAAATAAAATCTCGAAAAACTCAAATATCGATCAATCGATAATAAAATGTAAGTTTTGGGCATCCGTCGGTATCGTAGTCGTTATCGGTTCTTCTTAAATCGTCAAACGTTAAATTACAACCGTAAACGTTGGTTTCAACTTAAACCGTCAAATATATAACAAACGAAATTTCTTAAAAATTTCAAAAATATACGTAAAATAGGATTAAATAAATGACGTTGGGCTCGGGATATCACATCCACAAGTGAGCCTCAACTTACGAGAGATGCTCATACTGAACAGCTCTTGAGACAATAACTTAGCATCATACGGCGCTTACACGGGTGTTACATCCTTCCCCCCTTAAGGGAGCGACGTCTCGGCGCTCTCCGGTTCTTATACTCGCATTTTGTACTACTAGGAAGATAAAGGTACTTCTTCCTAAAGAGGTCTTCATGTTCTGTTTCGAGCTCCGGTTCACGTTTCAGGTTCTATCACAGTTTCACCATGGGTATTACACCTTGCTTCAGTCTCTTACCATCTTGATCCATGATCTCCACTTCAATTTCCCAAAATTCTTCCCACGGGTATCAACACATCTCTTTCCACAGCTTCTCGCAGTTAGCAAATAATTCTTAATCTACACCATCTCTTCCGTAGCCTCTCGAATCATTTCAAGTCCATTCAACTGACTTTTTCCTGCTTCATTATATCCAACTGGTGATCTACCTTTTCATCCCATAATCCTTCAAATTCGACACATGAAGAGTATTGTCATTTCCACGGAGTTCATCCAGCAGTTCCAACTAGTAGGCAACTGGTCCAACATACCTTTGGACCCACCTTTCTTATTCTCCAAAACGAATCACGCCCTTCCACGATCTCAACTTCCACCAAAATCAAACACATACTCTCGGAGCACGTCTTCCAACTTTCGAATCTTCCTTTCACTTGGTTCATTGTCTCATAAAAACAAATAAATCATAAAGAAAATCACACGGGTCACACATAACCCCATCGGAAAAACGTTCAAAATATAAAAGATGAAGTAATCAATACTAGTCGTACAAAATCTCCTTATTCGCAATATTATGTACATACAAACCTAGTTCGTCAAAAACGAATTTATCGATACGGAAATCATTCGACGTATACATAACTCTCTCGAAGACATCACAATCCAAACAAACACAAAAGCCATTATGAAACACATACAACCACATTACGACATGTTTGCAACATAGCCAAACCATGCCAAGTCAATTCGCTCAATCAAGTTAACCCACGCTTGCTAATCGGCCAAGCCATGATAAAATAAGAAATGTTGACACATTTCTCGGATGAGTCAAGTCAAAAGAAAATTGCAAGTTAAAGAAGGTTCACGAGCTTGCTAGCTATTATGCATATCCATAAGAATTAAAATACATACATATGTCATCGCAGGGTGCTCACACACGGATCCATACCCAAAAGATATTACAAGAACACCATCTCACTTCCGTCCAAACGTGGTCAAAATCTCAATAAGCATCGCCGTTCACAGTTAAATATAAAAAGAAATATATTACATGGCACATGTTCTCCATGATCGGACTTCATTGGACAATGTCGTCTCAAGTTCTCACAACTTACGATCACTCGACTAGATCTCTTAACACATAAATACATAAAAAGCAGTGGTTTACCACACAAACATCAACTATGGATATCTTATCGTTTAACCATCGATAATCAAGGATGGTTGAGTCAAGCAAAGAGGATTCCTCACTTAAATAAACGAAAACGACAATGGAATTGTCTTCCAATTACTGATGCACAGTTGGTAAACTTCAACAGTTTACCGCGTGTCATTAAACATATCAAAAGAACAAGAAAAGAAAATATATAAGGTACGATACATTCGACGTAGGAGAAATCTTCGTCATTTCACTTAGAGTTATTCAAACTCTGATTTCCTCTACTTCGGCATTTTTCCATCTTTATTAAAAACTCTTCTCCCGATGACGATACGAGCCCCTTTGGTATTTCATCAACACCCTCGTGATTCCGATGAAATTTGCACGTTACACACAACTCATAAAACATTTTCCAAAAACTACTCGGTCACAGTGACTTACTAAGTCAACGCCAAACAGAAGAAAAGATTTCAAAGAACACAAGAAAAGTCAAAAGTTTTCTTTAAGAATCAAAGAAAATACGATTACTTGCATAAGGATCCACCATTTTTAAAAACGTTCTCATCCAAACATTTACCAAAACACTACAAGTTTCAAGATGACCAATTTGTTTGACACGATAGTGCCCTTCCTAAACTATGCATAATTAGCTAGATCATGCATACTTGAGGATCAAGCAACAACAACCAACAAAACAGGACTCTTCCCGAATTATGCATAGTTAGCTAAGCTGTGCATAATTGAGGATCGAGTGACAACACAAGCATTATTATCACATACCAAACACGACTATGGAAGTTTTCGACCTAGCCTTCAAAATAATTAAATCATTTGAAATGAAATTTGAAATGGGAAAATATTGCTACCGTCGTTTTAAGAAACACATCAAACATTTTTCGTCCACTTTGGAAACATACTTTTACTTTGCCTTTTTGTGAGGAAAATAAATAAATAATTAAGTAAATAAATGGACACCATTTATATTTGGTTAAACGAAACATTTCACACACATACATATTTTCAAATAGATTATTCACAAAATAGCGGTAAGGTGGTTCATGATTAAAGATCATTGCAAGCACAACAAGTAATAAAATTAAGATCAATGAGATCGAACGAGGTAAACGAGCAATATAATTGCCAGCTAAAATTAATTACATCAGAAACGAAAATACTTCAAATATATGACAAAAGTCTCGAGATAACAACAGCGATCTACGAATACATGGAGTAAAAATCGAATATCAGCACAAACGTCAAAAATAAAACAACGATCATAATTCCCCTCGTCTCAAGTTGCACCCACATTCCACCAAGGGTATACGCGGAGGGAAGAATAATCACTCGGTCGTATAGAAAAAATTTCACCAGGAAGATCGAGTTCTTTCACTCCTACAATTTGGTAAAGCGGCTTCGCCCCCTCGCTTTTGTTCAATATAAATAAATAACCAATTTAATGAAGATTTATAGCATCATTCAAGTAAATACAGAATTTTAGGTTCCATTAACCGAAAGGAGAAAAGTCACAACATCCATGAACAGGACAAAATATACCGGGTAACATACCCTCATCATCAAGTACTAGCGAAATGGTAGCTTTAAAATAAATATAATAATAATGGTTTCATATCATGAAAAATATTAAAATGAACAGTCACATGACGACTCAAGTTTAGATACAGACTCATAAACTCAAAGAAGGGGTGTCGTACGATCGAACCATCGTGACTCAAAACATTATATATACATCTTTATTAAATAATATACAAGTAGGCGTGTGTTGTGTAATCCAGTTGCGTATAATAATTAGTGTTACCTTGTACATTGCAAAACCGAACATTTACACATTTTTAATCTGTGTTACGCCATTAAAGAATTTATACCTTTCATTTTCCAATCTTTACAACGCTTTTATTTCTGAAAAGTTACAATCTCAAGAGGAAAGTACTAACATTAGTAAGGCGGTGACTCGGTTATCATATTTGATACAATCATTAGGTTTGAAAATCCCCATACTTGTGTCAAAATCCCATTAATGTTCATATCTTAAGTACCAAAAACGTACATAGTAAGAATTTTCCAAGTTTTATGTTATTATTTATACAACTTACCTTATCACATACATACACGTATCCAACACGACTCCACCTAGTCCAATTAATTCTTAAAATCAACTTTTGACTTTTATTACACACATGTTTTCCCCAAAACTGTTTTGTTAAATCATATTCGCGCACTTCGACTCAAATGATAAAGAGGTTTCACGTAGTTTTATCTCAGATAATTTACTGATTTTAGTCGACACTTGAATCTCGATGATAATAATAAAATAATAAATAATTAAGATGCTTACTTCAATAATTCAAAGATATATAAAATTCAACTCTTAATCTTTAGCTCGTTATCAAACAATTTTAAAATTAACACATCTCATAGCGGAATAAAACAAAAGATCTTTCAAACGATTTTTAACCAAGCATCATCAAATTACACATATTGATTCACCATAACGACAATTAGACAAACAAATGATTTCAAATGACGTTCCATCAACTTTTAATAATTTATTTCAAGCATTCTAATTTCTCACTTAAAGTGTACATTTTGATTTTAACCCAGTTTATTCACTACAACAAGTAACGTGTTCTAGTTTTCACCAATGCATACGTAAACACAACCTTATGTTTTAAAATAAAACCAATTTTACAAAGTTTCTAGCTCCAAAACACATGCCCACATCTTCTACTCATGTTTTATATTACAAAATACGTCAAAAGTTTACTATATTGACCCGAAAATTAATTCATACTAAATCCAAGTTATATATACTCAACAGTCATATCGTAAATTTTATTATAAACTCCTTTTTCAAATTATATTAAACAAATTTTGACAGTTCCATCACAAGCTTTTAGTATCAAATTATTAATATATAAAAATAAGGATTTTACGAGTAATATAGATTACTTATTACAATTTACCAACCAAGGTTGAAGGAAAAATAATTTCACAATGTCCGTTTATTCTCTACACGAATTTTACTTGTTATAAGACACATCATACGTCATTTTTATCCAAAAGTTTCATTCACCAAATATTAAATATGTAAAACACTTTATGTTTAAATCATTCAATCAACAAAGTTTTATGCTTATTTAACTCACACAATTGACGGACCTCGTCATGTAAAATATCGAATTCAAAATAATGAAACAACAAAACAAATGAAATAAATGGAACGAGAATACGTATGTCAACTAAGTGTTGTTATCGGCCTCGGATGAGTCTCGAAATCGTACACCACAAAATTAACACAAAACCAACCAAATTCCAAGTTATCGCGATTGATCACAACGCTAGTCCATTTTAAAACACATCTTTAAATTCAAGTAAAATAGTAAACAACGATTAAATGGCAACACGCCTCAACCACATTTCATAATATACACACATGATTCGCCGCCCCAATGTACGCATCGTCGATTATACTTCGTCTATGTTATAGTTACGTAAACTAACATATCAAACCCATTAGGAATAAAGGAAATAAAGTAATACGTAAGTAAATTACGTTTCAAAAGAAAATGTCCAAAATGACACATCACGGTGCGATAACGACAATCGAGATCGACCTAGTCGATATAAAATATGTTACGAAGCATCATTTACGTATCTAGGATATCAAACGAGGTTCATATTCGGTTATTCGAACAATAAATTAATTATCAAGATTGATAATTAGCGGTAAGGCCGAATTCTCAACAAAACCGCATTTTAATGTACGATAATTACTCAAGGACCATTGCTTCACGTGCAATGCCTTTAAATACCATAGTATATACATACTTATACATACAACCATTCCTACATACACGTAGGATTACAACGCGGTGTTGCCATGTAATGCAATGTAGCCCGTTATGCCAATTACATGCAACATATAAGATAATCTTACAAGAATTTGCAAATTACGATGATAAGTACTCAACGTACAAAACAATATATCTCAATATATATCTCAAAGTATTTACTTACTAAATACTTAGGGAATTCATATCAATTTCGAGGGATACATCTAAAATATAAAGCAATGCTAAAGAATTCTTACCGGAGCCATGCAGGATAGTTGTGTGCTTGGACAATTTCTTACGACACCAAAAGTTATAGTTTAGGATTTTTCAAAATGACCTAGTTCTCTATAACTCATGGCTCTAATACCAATCTGTAACACCCCCACAAATGTTATGCGCAGCGGAACTACAACATTTGGGTGCTACACAGTTATCATCGCACACAAGATATATCAAACGACTCAAAAGACGTAAAAGTCTTGACATTATTTAAACATAGTTAAAATGTACATGTCTACTGTTTTCCAAACCCCAAAAGAATACAATACAGAGTTTGCGTTTAGGTCCCCACTGAATCTCAACCCAAAAATACATTTTCATTCACATGACATAGTGTAAAATTTTTAAGTGCAAAAAGGGAGGAAAACAAAGTAGACCGCCAAGCCACCACAACTTCCATCCTCGCATGCTCCGCTGCTATCAATCTTGATTACCTGAAACACATGCTTGAAATCGTCAACACAAAGGTTGAGCGAATCTATAGGTTTATTAAATCATCAGTTGAACATAAGTGTTAAAAACCAATCATGATCATTCAATAGCATTGTCGTACTCACAATCTATTTTAGAGGTTATGACAATTGTGTTTAAGCTCATGACACTAATCCGTTAACTCAATCACCCGCGTAATAATTACCGGCGTGATTCAGATGAAACCATTGCCCCTTCTAAAGGCATCAGTTGCAATTATACCTTATCTCTCATACAAGATAATCTACCGCAGAACTTACTCAACGTACAGCTTCTCGGCTAGCATTGGGTCGTTAGCCCCGTAGTACTACAAATTGTATAAGCGGATATTTCCCCCTACTCGAGGGCAGGACAATAGTTAATAGTTCATGAATTTAGGGACTTTTGCAACTAGGTACTCAACATAATTTCGAGGCAACATTCGGGTCCAACAATCATTCAAGCCTTATGTTCATTTTCATTTAAATAGCATGTATCCCCCTCGCGGGTTAAAAACATTTGAATAAAGTAAAGAGCGAGGCTATAGACTCACCTTGCGTAGTAGTAGTAGTTCTAGCGAAGACGTAACGAGAAATGTCACCGACGACGTGGATGCCCGGGAAAATCAAACACTTGACCTAAAAATCAAGGTACGTAAACCAAATCAATACTCCGCGTACATTATTGTACTAAACACACGCAAATTCAAACACACTCAACTCTTATGAAAACTCACGCCAAAATCAAACAAGTAGTTGTTACTAGACTTATACCATTTATCAATGTTATTAAAGTTACTATCCATTTTACGGTTTCGCCGATACTTACCAAAAGTACGGACTGTTTTACTATACTTAACCATTTTTATAAAATTTGAGAAAATTCTCAAAAATACTATAAGATCTGTAGAAAACCCATTTTAATCCCATTAAAAGTTTTCGCTTTTACGACCTGTTACTCAACACATTACTAAACCTACATTTTTCGGACTGAAATTGTACTTCGACCAACTTGGACTTCTTTGACCTATTTGAAATGCACCTTTGACCTCTTTGACTCCTAAGTCCACTTATAGACTCAATTACACAGGTTTGTGACCAAAATTTGACCTTTGACCTTTTACCAATTCATACTTGTGGTCCTCGGGATTTGACTAAAACTAAACATAAATTCGGATTATGAAAGTTCTCGTCTCCCGGTACACGATCTTTAAAACCTCATAACTTTTGGCTCGTTTGGAGTCACGAGCTCTACCTTATACCAAATTAAAGCTAAGAAGACACTCCATAACTACATCTAACTATCTAGACCTGTAGGAAAAATTATTTTTACAAAAATGTCTTAAACTTTCTGCCTAATTTTAACCATACCAAAATCATACTTAGGCTCGATTCCAAACCTATTTATCACCTCTAGGCATCATCCTAAGCTTCCCTAATCACAACCAAATCATATTTTCAGTTCCTAACCCCTATTTATCATCAACCTCATAGAATCAAAATCCTAAAAACAAGCATGCAATGTGTTTAACCCATTCAAACACACCCAAAACACCCTTATAAACACAAACCCATGACATTTCATCAAACACCTTGAACACACCCAAAACCCCAAAAATTTCGTGGCTTTTAGGGGCTGTGGAAGACACAAATCATAACCCCCATCTTGTTTTATAGGTGAATTAACATTATATACACATGAATTAAACATGTGTATGGTTTAATTTTATCAAAACCCGTTTTTAAAAAAAATCACAAATTTTTGGAAAAATCAAAGATGTTGCATGTGTGTTATTGTGGGTGGGATTTACTTACAATGATGTTAGAAAGGTGAGACTTTGATTGGATTTGCCAAAAATCAAGTTTTTGTGGCGGATCTAAGGTGGTGGTGGTGGTAGGCCGGCGGATATAGAGAGAAAAAGGGAGAGAGTGAATTTTTCTTGTGTTAAAAATGAAGTGTGTGTGAAAATCTTGGTTTATATATAGTGGTGGAAGGACCTTTGTGCAAATATGGCTTTCTTTTGGCCTTATTAATAAAACTAGTTCTAAAGAGCGGGATTATGCTTACTAGTCGGTTTTTAAAAATTTACGAGAGTCGGGTTTTGTCCCGGCTGCCTCAAAATACTTTTAAATGGTTCAAACGCACACAAAACGAATATACACATGGTTCCGACTCGACTTAACACGTAATAAAAATAAAATCTCGAAAAACTCAAATATCGATCAATCGATAATAAAATGTAAGTTTTGGGCATCCGTCGGTATCGTAGTCGTTATCGGTTCTTCTTAAATCGTCAAACGTTAAATTACAACCGTAAACATTGGTTTCAACTTAAACCGTCAAATATATAACAAACGAAATTTCTTAAAAATTTCAAAAATATACGTAAAATAGGATTAAATAAATGACGTTGGGCTCGGGATATCACATCCACAAGTGAGCCTCAACTTACGAGAGATGCTCATACTGAACAGCTCTTGAGACAATAACTTAGCATCATACGGCGCTTTCACGGGTGTTACAATAATTTAGATTCCGCATAACTTATTTAGCTTGAGTAAGAGTTCTCAAAGTGTTTTAGTTTGATTACAAACTACTATACTAGTTCTTAACAGAATATAGATCTAATCAAAGGGATCAACACTAGCTATGGAAAACAGTTATATGAATATCTTCCTCTCTAACTCATAGTTGGTGATAACCTGATCTCAAATCGGTCTTCAAATATGAATACGAATCAATCAGTTATAAGGATCAAATAACACAGGAATGTTAACTCATTTGATTTAGCTCCCTACAATTGATACACATTTAAATAATCCGTCCTTCTTCATAACAACACAACACTGATGCCACGCGAAACTAACTAGTCCATCTCAATAATTACATCGAACGACCTTGATTCTAAAAGCGTCAATTCTACATCAAACACAAAATTCCCTAACTTCAAGGAACTCCCTTTTAGTATTGAATTTTTGCTAACAATCTTTCCATCGGCTATTCCACATTACACTTAGTTGCTAACTTTATTGGTTCTTAATCGATAAGGTGACCGAATTTGTATATCTACAAAAACTCATATCTAAACCAGAATTAAACAATATACTAGCATAACGAGTATTAAGCAAAACGTTCCGTTCACCACGTTAGGACCTTGAGGCTTGTCCACGTTTCCTACAGCATAAGCTGGAGCAGCAATGTTTCCTCCTTGTCGATTTCCAGCCTTAGGACAGTTTCCTTATTTGTGTCCCTTCTCACCACATCCAAAGTATACCATCACTCTTGTGGCATTTTCACCTGTCGCCACGCCTCTTGTTCGACATTCCACAGCCCTATGCCCTGCCTTTCCACACTTGTTACACGCAGGAGGGTAATTCCCCACGTGATACAAACTACAACGGTCACATTTCGGATTGACCTTGTTTCCTTTTGGCACTATGGCAGCTCTCACTCCATCATTTCTCCTTTCATTAAACTACTGATTTCTGTTAGCTCCTTGGGTGTTTTTGCGGTAACCACCACGATTCTGACCTTGTGCTTGACTTTCTTGGGCCGTCTCCCATTTCCTCTTGTTACCTTCAGCCACACTATATTTCTTGTCTTGCACCTTCACATCCATTAGAGCATGAGCCATTTAGACAGCTTCATCAAAAGATTTCGGCTTTGACGAAGTAGACTCACCCTTTATGTTGCTTGACAATCCTTTGATGTATTGCTTCATCTTCTTGCGGTCATCCACAAAAGTATCAGGGCACATCAAGCTCAACTCATTAAATCTCCTTGTGTAAGCAGTGATGTCATTGTTCCTTAACACTAGATGCCTCAGTTCATCCTCTAACTGACCCAATTCCTCTTCGAGACAGAACTCTTGGTCAAAAGTTCCTTTGTAGCATCCCAAGTCCTCCCATTGGCCACTACCAGCCCAACAGTAGCTAGTTGATTGTTCCACCAACTCAAAGCATCATCAAGAAAAGTAGCAGTCACGAACTTCACTTTATTAGCCTAAGAGCACCCACTGATTTCAAACGTACTTTCAATCTTCTCCACCCAACGAAGAAGTTCTAACGCTCCTCCAGTCCCACGAAATTGCATAGGTCTACACTCCATAAAACTAGCATAAGAACACTCCCTCGGGACTTGTTGTCCTCCAACATTTCCACCAGCATTGCCACCTTGGCCTTGAACTCTAGCTGCACGATCCGCTTCAAGAGCATTGGCAATCGCCTCTTGAATCTTAGTGTTCACCCGATCAGTTGTGAACTTTGGAGGCATGATCTACACAACCAAAGAAAACAAAGTAAGTATACACATCAAGATTAAGAAGGATTTCTTTTTCAAGACAAAATATAAATACAACAAGCACAATCAACGAATGCTACAAATATTCATCAACCAAATCACAAAAGAGCTAGTAAAGACACATCATCGATCATGAGAGGTAAACATTGATTGCATTGATATCAACAAAATTGTGACAAGATATGCCACTACAATCATTCACCAAATAAAACTTATAGTTATTAAGTTCTACCATAATACTATAATACAGAAGTCTGAAATAGTTCAATTACAACGAGGAATAAAATGAAATACAGTAACTAATCACGTGATGATCCACATGATCTCTTTGATGGCCGCTCGTCCTTTTCATCATCATCCTCTTCTTTTGGCTCTTCCTCGCCATCCTCCATCTTTTCCTTACCCTTCGAAGTAGTTCCCTCTGCTACCTTCCTCTTTCCCTTCGAAGTAGAGCCTTCACCTGATGGAACCATACGCTGAGCCAAATACAACTTATCCTCAAAAGTATAGTACTCGCCAACTTCTGGTGGTTCGACCATGAAATGCGTGTTCGCATACTTTGGATCACTTTGAAACTTCCATGCATTCATCAAGAAAGGTCGTACACGAGCCTCCCAACATCGAAGATGATCAAACATGACACAATCTTCCTTGATTCCTTCAAACTCAGCACACAGATTCTCCACAATCATTTTCAACTTTTCCATCTCCATCCTTTCACGATCCCTAGTTTTGTTAGCCCTCTTCACACCTGAATAAAATATCTAAAAAGCCTTCTCATTTTTCTGAAACCTCTTAATCACCCTGGTCTCTACCACGTACCTCTCGTACAACATTCGATCGAACTTCTTCAAACAATGCTTCGTGTTACTGTAGATCCTTGGTCCAGGACAGTTGACCCTTGTTATGTTCTCGTGGAGAGAACGAGCATTAACCGCAACAGAATCAGCTTGATCATCATCACTACTATCACGAGCAATTACTGGCAAACCTCTCCAATAAGCATCACATGTAGGTGTAGCAGAACGAGAACGAACAGGTTGCTACTCAGTCTGTCCAACCACATCCACATGAACTTCATCCTCCACAGGATCCTCTTCCGAGTCCTCATCACAGTCAATCTCATATTTTCCAACTTCATTCCTCTTCAACCTCATCTGGTTCAATCCATCCATTTTCGCCTTACGAGTTAGGAGCATTAGGTCCACCTTCAGCCCCTACAACGTACTCGTCTCCATCATCGTTCGGTGGTATATCTGCCATTTCTACAAAATACAGAAAGTTCAAGGGTATATAAGGTCATTATCCTAAAATTATATATACATGCATGAACATGCAATGCAAATGTAGTACGTATGTCAATATGCAACAAATGATAGCCATGCAAATGCAATGCAAAAATTACGATGTCACGTACTCTGCGCACGTTCACAATACCTCCATATAATACCATAGTACCATAGTACTTACTTAATAAATATTCAGGAAATCATTTCAGTTTTTAAAAGGGATACATCTAATAATAAAAAAAAATGCTAAAAGAAATCTTACCGGAGCCATGCGAGATAGTTGTGTGCTTTGGAAACAAAATACTTACGACACCAAAGTTATAGTTTAGGACCTTTTTCAAAAACCACCTAGTTCTCTATAACTTGTGGCTCTGATTACCAATCTCTGACACCCCCAATTTACCTTGCGCAGCGGAATATCACAATTGGGTGTTAGTCAAACAATGATCCCACAAAAACCATATTGAATGACTCAAAAGAGACGTTTTAATCATAAGTAATTTAAAAACATGGTAAATTACAACAACAACATATTTGTCTAAATGTTTCCAACCCCAAAATATAACCAGAGTAGCGTTAGGTCCCCACAAATCTCAACCCATTTAAAAACAACCCAAATTGTTTACAAGACATTCAAGAAATATAAATTGTCTTTGATAAAAGGGAGGAAAACAAGTTAGTCTGCCCACAAGCCACAACAACATCCATTCCATGCTCCGCCTCTATCATCCTCGATTACCTGAAACACATGCTTAAAATCGTCAACAAATAATGTTGAGCGAGATATGTAGGTTTTCAAAATCACAGTTGAACAAAAGTATAAAATTCATTCACGATCATTCAAGAGTAGGAAGATCATTACAAACTATTATTGGGTCTTACTCATTATAACATAGGCTATTTAATTATGTTTAAGCTCATGAAACCGACCCCATAAACTAATCATTCGCGCCAAATGCCAGCGTGATTTAAGTGAAACCATTTCCTCTCTTAGGTATTCGTTGCCAATCATACCTTTTTCTTGACACAAGTTATCCTTACGCAGAGGGTACTCAACGTACTAGCTCTCGTCTAGGATAGGGTCGTCAACCCAATAGTACTACCAATTGTTCAAGCGGCTATTTCCGATCCACACTAGGATCAAACAATAGTTAACGGTTCATGAATTTAGGGTCTTTGGAAACTAGCTACTCAACATAATTCAAAACATTATTCGGGTCCAACAATCATTCATGACTTATGTTCCTTTTCATTTGAATAGCATGTATCCCCCTCGCGGGTAAACATCATTTAAAATATAGTAAAGAGCGAGGCTATAGACTCACCTTAGGTAGTAGTGGTTGTATTAAGGAAGACGTAGACGGAAAACAATCACCGACGATGAGGACGCTCCTTGAAATCAATTACAACACCTAACAAACAAATTACGTAATGAATCAAAACCTTAAAGTACCTTCAAGTAATATATGTACAAAATTAAGAACACTAAATGTTCATATAAACTCACACCAAAATCCCAAACAAGTGATATTTACTAGACACATTCATTGTTATACGTTATTAAAACTATTACTCGATTTACAATTCTGCCGGTACATACCTAATGTATGGATTGAATTCCCATACTTAAATATCACAAATTTTTACGAAACTCGCTGTAGACTTCACTTACATCATGTAAAAAAGCTCATAAAAGATTTCATAAAAAGATATTACTTTTAAGTCACGCTGCCCAACACATTTCCAACCTTGAAAATCCGGGCAGATTTACACCCTTACGTTGTAAAACCATTTTGACTCACTTAACCAATTCCGTTTGCCAAACCAATTCCCAAGTTTGAAAATAGACTCAAAAACTCAGGTTTTGAGCTAAAGAAAAGCCCTCAATCATTTTTAAAACTCTACTTATAGTCCCCGAGATTTGACCTAAAATCGAACACAAATTCAGATTACGTCGACTTTCATCTCCCGGTACACGAAAACTTCAAACTAACATAATTTTTGACTCGTTTGAAGTTAAAAGCTCTATCTTATATCAAAAGGAAGCTAGAAAGAATCTCTAAAACTCTATCCTATAATAAAAATCTGGACTCAAACTTAAAATTATGAAAAATAGCCTTGAATAATCTGTTTGAAAAAAGACACTTTGCAAATCACCTTTTTACCCATTTTCAACTCATACCATCTACTCCTATGATCCTAACAACATCAACAAACTATCCTAACACCTAAAAAACATCATAAATCACTTAAATGATTCATCCACACAAAAACCCATTTCTTTAAAATTACATGCAATCTAACCAACACAACTAAAACTCATGTAAACATGTTCCTAAACATAAAACCCATAAACAAAATAAATCAAAAATCAAAATCAAACAAACCCCCCCCCCCCTCCCCTTGCCGTGGGGTTTAGTGAAGAAAACACAAAAAAATGTTTTTCAACCCTTTTTAATCAATACCCCATGTTTATAAACACTTTTTACAAACATAAATACAAGATTTTTAGATCAAAACTTACTTAATTATGAACAATAACTTTTGAAAAATTAAAGATGATGCATGATGTAGTGTTTTTACTACTCTTTATGAAAAGAGCGTAAAAGTGGAAAGTATTAAGTGTCGGTTTAGGAAAACCAAAGCACTTATGACCCAAAAGTGTGGATCGTTCTGAAGGAGGCAAGTGTGTTGTGTAGAGAGATGATTAATGGTTTGTGATTATATTGATGAGAAATGAAAAGAAGAAAAGAGATTAGAAGAGAATGACGGTTATGATTACGAATTAAACTAAGACGAATAGTCATGCACGTAAAACCGTAAAAGTGACAAAATTAAAAATTTACCCTAAAAATTCCTAGAAAATTGCAATAAATCCTAAAAAATGTAATTAGAGTTAAAAAAATGAAAAATCACTCAAACCTTTTATTTAATTAAATAATATTTTTGAATGCTAATTAAAGCCCAAAAAATCAATTTAATTAACAAAAAGCCCAAAATGAGATTTTTTCACTTGTAAACCTCTAAAAGGACTTAACTAAATTTATAACTATTTTTGAAAATTTTAGAATTAATAAAAACTATTTAAAAACAATTAAAAACTAATAAAATTAAAAATAATTCTAAAAATTAATCTAATGACAATAAAAATATTCTAAAAATTGTAAAATTCCTATCTTAATGTGTTTGATCTAAGAAAAATGAAAAAACTTGAAAAATATAAATTTTAATTTTTAATAATAAAATATTAATAAAAATCTAAAATTTATAAAAAATTCTAAAAAGTTACAAACTAGTTAATTTTAACCTAAATAGTACAGAAATAAAGTTGAAATTACAAAATACCACTATTGGGCCTTGAAATGGGCTAAAAATCCAAACAAACCCCTTAATCGGTTTTTTAAGGCCCAATAAGAAAACTTTTGTTTAAATAAGCCCAAAATTTCCTATCTGACTTCAAATTTGATTTTAAGAACAAAACTCTGAAGGCCCAAAAGCTGAAAATGTGTTTAAGCTAGCTTATTTCAAAGCAACTTATTCTTAATGGGCTTTTTGGCCCATTTAGCTATAAGTTGATGCCATAAGCTAAAATTTGACAGACAAGCTTCTTTTGAGTTACTTAAGACATCTGTAAAAAGAAAATTGGAAAAAGCACAAGAAATAAGCCTAAAATAAGCCAAGACTCTCTTCACAAAACAACAAAATAGTCGTTTTTGAGTTCTAGACCACCTCAAGTGCTGATTCAACTTTCAAAAGCTTCTAAATGACTTAATTAAGCTAAATAATAAAAAAGTTTTAAAATAAGCACACGCAATAAGCCAGAATAAGCAGATAAGCACTTGTTTAAAAGTCAACTTAATGAGTATTCTAGTAAAAAGTCAAAGTCAAAGTCAAATAAGCTCCAGATCAAATAAATGGGTCAAATAAGGAAGATCTATCACAAAAAATAAGTTGTTGCAAGTCTGGATAAGCCAAAATGGCTTATGAATAAGCTGAATGATGTTTTACACTAGCAGGGGCTAGTTTTGGAGGTTGAGCAGTGGGAACTTTTCCCCCTGCTTGACGTTTTTGACTTTTTGTCTTATATGACTTTTTGTTGGATTCAAGTTACAAACAAGGCACCCTTGTGATCAGTGAATCACAAGGAGTCAAGAACAACAAAGAAATCACACTTCCAATCAGCCAATCAGTACAATTAATTCAATTAATCACCAGATAAGCACCAGATATGAACAATAAGCAGATTTCACTCAATAAGCAGTTTTAGCAAAAATCAGCCAGCCAAACTTCACCAAATGCATACACAAGCTATAATAAATTCAAATGAACAAATTTAAACAGGTTTCATGCAATGGTTCAAGGTCTAGATCAAGATTCAAGCACAAAACAGTTATTGATGAACTAAGAACATGTAGTTTTTACAATTGCTGATTTACTTGACCACACAACCAAATTCAAACACTTAAATCCTCTTAACAAGTTATGTTGGATATGATTTATCACTTTTTATCCTATGTCTAGGCCTAGAACTAGGTGTGCACCAAATCACAGTCCAAAATATCAACAAATCAAGATTATATAAGCATATGATTGATTCATGTGTTCAAAAGCATAAAACTTGTAGATTATCACTCTATTACACTTCTTAAACAAGAACTAGCAACATACAACAGCAAACACTTAACCAATAACACAATGACTTTAATATCCAGTTGACCCAAACACCCTTTTATATTTTCAAATCAAGATTTTCAAATCAAAAGTTGGATTTAGGTTAGTACATGCATAAATAAGCATCAAAACATTAAACTTAAACAGAAACAACAAGATTTGGGGCCCAAGAACAACACATACACAAGCAGAACTCAAATATCACAAATATCTAAATTTTTGACAGATTTTGAGATTAAGGGTTCAAACCTCATGGATGTACATCCACACCCACGTATGTTTGAGCTGATGTGCTAGCAAGAAGAAGCACAAGCTTCCAATATCAAGCTGCTAAGATGGAACAAAGTTAGAAGCAAAAATTTAAAACAGAAAGGAGACAAAATCTTGATTAATGCAACCCTTGTACCCCACACTTGATTATCCCCAAGTTATAAGCCTCACAACACCTTGATAACACAATATCACGATGGTATGATCCACTTATAGCCCAAGAATTCCAAGGTGTACCAAGGAACTTAGCAAAATATCAGGTTTTAGAACTTTGAGCAATTTCTTGCACAAAGCTTAAAGAAAACGTTTTGAGATACAGTTTTAGCAAACATATAACAATAACAAGTAACTAGAAAGATTGGCACTTGGATTTCTTCAAAGATTCAAACACAATTCATTAAACACGAAACTAGATTTACAGAACTTGAACAAAGGAAAAACCAAGAGCAACTGAAAATGAAAAGCCTAAGTGCCTTTATATAGGCTACAATGTTTAACTAAGAAGCATAAAAACGTATAAACCCTAGTGTTTGAAGTCCCAATAATGCCCTTGAGGATTTTGAATATCTTGGAATCATGTGATATTCTTTGGCAGGTTGTGGAGATGGCAAGTGTGTAGGAATTGCATCAAGGGCTCAGAAAGAGCTTAAGTTTGAAGCTACAATCTTGAACGTTGGATGGCTGGTGGTTTTTGGCAGTTTCTTCAACCTTTGTAGCAGGGGAATCTCATGTGGGGTTGTTGGTTGGTGAGGTATCCAGTTTAGGGGTTGGGTTATGTTAATAAGACCACTAATCAAGATTCTAGAGCATTTGGTGGTCTAATTACATGTAATTAGGGAAAACCCAATTGTGTTCATCACGTGAATAGTGGTGGTTTTAATCTTGTTTTGGTTTCAAAAATATGTTAACCGCCATATTTAAACTAATTAAAATAATTAGTTAAAACCTGTTAGAGTGGGATTTGAGGTGGCAGTTTGGTGAGTTCCCATTGGTGGAGAGGGTGAGTGGGGCACGTTTCATCCCACAAGTGGTCTAGGTTTCTTTGCTTGTCTGCCCAGTTTAGTCCCTCTTTTCTTTCGTGTTTGTCATTTGTAAATAAAACAGCCAAAACACGTTTTTCTTTGTTAGCAAAGTTTCTATTTTCATTCTTTTGCCCCAAATACTTTTCCAAAGTATTTTCAGGGGTATTTCTTACCATTTGTTGATTCTTGAAGGGTTGTATTGGCATTTTCTTCATAGATAATGGTCTTGACTTGTATGATTGACTTTTTGGAGGACTAATATTGACAAGTCATGATTGTTGAGGGATCATTCTTGCCAATTCTTCAAAGTGGAGGACTCTTTTTGTAAATTTGACAAACTTTAAGGACCAATCTTGCAATTATGAATAAAAAAGGGTTTAAAGTGTCAATTCTTCAATATTGGAGGACCCTTCTTGCATAGTCTTCAATTCTTCAAGGGTTTTTCTTGGAAAATCTTCATTATGGCTTGGTTCATTGTGCGGCTTCGTTTCCCGTGTTCGTTTTTGCATGTTTCTTGTGATCTTTTGTCATTTTCTCAATATCCATACCTAAAATACACAAGTAACTAACACAAGCATATATTTGGCATTTTTGATGATATTTAATGCATTTAAAGTCCGTTTTGGACGATGTGACTATGTATAAAAGCATTCTCATCACTCCCCCATACTAAACCATTGTCGTTCCCTCACGCAATGCTAGAATAATGTATCGTAGCACCTCCAAAATTCATTTTTATTCACGTTTATTTAACGATAAACTAGCTAAACTACTACTATTACTTCTACTTGCGTTTTAGACATAATGTATGATTTTCATCGAAAAATGGGACGTTTAGGTTCATAGAATAAGAACACGTGAATGCTTCGTTTGAAATAATTTCATCGTCCTCTATTTTCACCCCAATTCCATGCTAAGCGTGCAACGAGATCATTGTCATTATAAGTTAGTAATGCTAACACTACTCATATGCCCTAATCACGTACTTATCCTCCCATTTTCCTAAGTTGTATCTCTTATATTTTATTTTGTCTTGAATGTTTCACGAGGATACATTGTTTGACTTATGTGATGATAGAGATTTAGGTCTAAAAATAGAGTCCTAACGGTGTAACCAAGACCATTGAATTAATAACCCCTCCTAATAGACAACGATGTAAAAAAATTAAGTCAATAAGAAGGATCGATAAACACGGTTTTATAACGGTTTTGAACATGAGACTTATTACCAAGACTTTTATATGCCCCCTAACGTAAGGGCCTTATTATCATAGGTTTACCTCCATCTTTTATTCAACTTCGCCATGAAGCTTTTATTATGACTTTGGTCTTGCCTTGCCTTTTATTATCCTCCTCATCGGTGGTTTTATTATGGCCAAAGACGTATATCCTCACGCTAAGGCGAATTTTGGATCTTTAAAGCTTCAAATATTAAGGCTTGATTCACTTTCAATTTTGCATAGATTTTTCGGCCTTGTGAGCTTCAAATTGTTTGCTTTATTTAGGTGAGCACTTGAAATCTTATTATTGGGTGAAGCTTTCGATTATTCGGGTTGCCAATACTTCAAAACCGTGAAGATGGCGATACCTTAATGCCTTCCTAATTTATTTACATGGAAGCTACTAGAAAAGACTAGAAACCAACAATCAAGACTAAACCGCTAAGTCAATATTTATTAAGCAAAAAATATTTACAAGTGAAGGGAGAATAAGCAAACAACGAGAACACATGAGTTTTTGAAAGACTACGAGTACTCTACGTTTAGCATAGTAACTTATAATTAACTCTATCACTTCTCGTCTTCATTTAAGAGACTTAGCCTAATATAAAAGTTAAGGAATCTAAGCTAAGTGCTCAACACGCACGGTCGAGTAAAAAATTACTCTTATTCTCGCCATCGGAAAATCTACATTCGTGTCATCAAACACTTATAAAACATGAGAAAAATTAAATTTTGGCCATTTTTAGCCTTATTTTGCAACAAAACGATAAACAAAAAGATAAACTTTGGAAAGCGTGAAGGTTTGGCAAGGCTAGTATCTATTCACCCCCCATACTAAAGTTAAACATTGTCCTTAATGTTTCGAGTCTAAGGGTTGGAAACCCCCATACTAGAGACGTAGTCGAATGCTTAATCTATCATGGAAATGGTGTAACTGTTAAATTTAAAGCCATTTATGAAGTGTGCTAAAAACCTAAGGTTAAAACATCAAAGGATATATCATGGATATTGAGAAATTCTTCCAAGCAAACGATCGAGTGCTCCCTTAAAACGAACACGAGAGGCTCCAATCATGACGATCATGATCATCTAAAATCCACAATTCAGAAACAACCACGAAACAAAGGTTGGAAGGGCACAAATCCCTACACGAAAGTGATAATATGTACATAGGATAAGCATGGGACTCTCCCACGAGGCACCTCGTTTTTGATTACCGAGTCATGAGCTCGACTCGATCCCCTCAATACTAATTATCATTGGGGAAGGTGATTTGGTCGAGGTAGTTCAAGGATGGAACTTCCCCGCCAAAGTAGTGCTTCAACCTATGTCCATTCATCTTAAAATTGGGGCCATCATTTTGAGCTAGCTCGATGGTCCCATATGGAAAAACTTGAGTCACGGTGAATAGACGGACCAACGGGGTTTCAACTTACCGGAAAAGATTTTCAAACGAGAGTTAAAAAGCAACATTTGATCCCCAATGTTAAAAACCTGGTTTTTATTTTTTAAATCATGAAACTTTTTAGTTTTTTCTTTGTAAATCAATGAATTTTCATAAGCAATATCCCTCAATTAATCGAACTCATTAAGTTGCATTTTCCGGTGTTTTCCGCGGTCTCCATATCATCATTACAATGTTTAAGGGCCCAATAAGCTTTGTGTTCAAGTTCAATTGGCAAGTGACAATTCTTCCCATACACAATATTCTAGGGAGTGCACCCGATGGGTGTCTTATGAGTGGTCCTAAAGCCCCATAAAGCATTGTTCAACTTTTCCGACCAAGATTGTCGGTTTTCCCCAATAGATCTCTCCAAGATCCTCTTCAACGCTCGGTTTGAAACCTCGACTTGCCCACTCGTTTGTCGGTGATAAGCCGTAGAAATACGATGTGTAACCCCATATTTCCTTAGGACCCTTTAGAATTGGTCGTTACAAAAATAAGTTCCACGATCGCTTATGATCGCACGAGGGGTTCCAAACCGAGAAAACAAGCTTTTCAAAAACTTGACTACCACACAAGCATCGTTCGTAGGCAAAGCCTTAGCTTCCACCCACTTAGATAGGTAGTCAACAGCGACAAGGATGTACTTATTACCACGAGTTGATGGGAACGGCCCCATAAAGTCAATGCCCCAAACGTCAAAGATCTCACACACTTGGATGATATTTTGTGGCATTTCATCGTTTTGTGAGGCTTTTCCTTGTCGTTGGCATGAGTCACACAACTTCACAAGTGCATGTGCATCTCGGTGAATAGTAGGCCAAAAGAAACCGACATCAAAAACCTTCTTAGCCGTGAGATTAGCACCGTGGTGACCACCCGTGGGTCCCTCGTGACAAGCTCTAAGGATGTTAGAAGCTTCGGTACCAACGACACAATGTCGAATAATTTGATCCGCACAAGTTCGAAACAAGTAAGGGTCGTTCCAAAAATAGAACTTGACGTCACGAAAGAATTTTCGTTTTTCTTGAGTCGTCATACCCTTGATGATGAAGTTGCCCGCATGGTAATTCGCGATGTCCGCAAACCAGGGGTAGAAGAATCAAGCTTAGAATTCACTACACCAAGTGTCTCGAGTGGAAATGTTTCGGTAATTTCCTTGGGCTCGTAAACACTTTGGTGAGGATCTTCTAAACGATAAAGATGATCGGCCGCTAGATTCTCGGCTCCTTTTTTGTCAACGATTTTGTGATCAAATTTTTGAAGGAGGACAATCCAACGAAGTAATCTCGGCCTTGCATCTTGGTTAGCCATAAGATACTTGATAGCCGAATGATCCGTATACACTATGCATTTAGTCAAGACGAGATAAGGTCGGAATTTCTAAAATGCATACACCACGGCAAGTAATTCCTTCTCCGTTGTAGTGTATTTTAGTTGAGCCTCGGTCATCCTCTTGCTAGCATAGTGAATAGGCAAGAAGTGTTTTTCATGACGTTGCCCCAATACGGCCCCAATAGCTTAGTCACTAGCATCACACATGAGCTCAAAGGGGAGGTTCCAATTGGGAGTAACAAGAATGGGAGATTCGGTAAGTTTCCTCTTAAGGATTTCAAAGGCTCGTACACAATCTTCGTCAAAGACAAAACGTGCATCTTTTTCGAGGAGATGTGTAATAGGTCGAGAAATCTTTCAAAAATCCTTGATGAATCGACGATAAAAGCCCGCATGTGCTAGGAAACTCCTAACTCCCTTGACGGTTTTGGGATGAGGTAATTTGGCGATGACGTCTACCTTAGCATGATCTACCTCAATCCCTGCTTTCGAAACCTTGTGCCCTAAGACGATTTCACTTTTAACCATAAAATGACGTTTTTCCCAATTAAGCACAAGGTTGGTTTCCTCACAACGCTTCAACATTCTCTCAAAATTCGACAAACACGAAGTGAACGAGTTACCAAACACGGAAAAGTCATTCATGAAAACTTCCATCGTCTTCTCAATCATATCATGAAAAATAGCCATCATGCACCTTTGAAAGGTTCCTGGTGCATTGCAAAGTCCAAATGGCATTCTACGATAGGCAAACGTTCCATATGGACAAGTAAACGTAGTTTTTTCTTGATCATGAGGATCGATGGGGATTTGGAAGTAACCAGAAAAACCATCTAGAAAGCAATAGAAATAGTTTCCCTAAGACACTCCAAAATTTGGTCCATGAAGGATAAGAGAAAATGGTCTTTTCGAGTGGCGTCATTCAACTTACGATAGTCAATGCACACTCTCCATCCGGTCACGAGTCTAGTGGGAATTAACTCGTTGGCATCGTTTGGCACAACGGTCATTCCTCCATTCTTAGGGACACAATGAATAGGACTCACCCAAGGGCTATCAGAAATAGGGTAAATCTTTCCCGTGTCAAGGAGTTTTAGGACTTTCTTTTTGATGACATCGTGAATTTTGGGGTTCATCCTCCTTTGACATTGGATTGCAGGCTTGTAATCCTCCTTCATTAAGATTTTGTGGGTAGAAAATTTGGGATCGATCCCCTTAATGTCGGATAAATTCCACGCAATTGCCCCTTTGTGATCCTTTAGAACATCGACAAGTGCGGTATTTTCATCATCCAAAAGATCTTTCGCAATAATAACCGGCAACTTGTCGTCCTCCTCCAAAAATATATATTCTAGGTGAGGAGGTAAATCTTTCAACTCGAGGATAGGTGGTTCCTCAATTGGGCTCGATACTCATAACCTCCTCGGGTGGAGGAAATGGGAAATCATTAAGAAAATCCTTGATAATCGAGAAGTCCTCATCATTGTCAAAGTCTTCGTCACAAGTACGTGGAACATCGAATTCTTCCAACGTAAAACCACCACCGTCAAATGGAGTGAAGGTTGGTATCGAGTTATCAAGAATGGGATCTAACATAGTGGGATTGACACTATTTTCATCATCACCAAAACCTAGAACTTCTTGTGAAAATTCCTCGCAAACAACGTCGATTATATCAACGAGGATTATGGTTGCAACGGAATAAACATGAGAAATTTGAGATTTTTGAGTTGCGTTTATAACAAGTTCCTCGTCGTTGAAACGTAAGGTGATCTTTCTAGCATGCACATCAATTAAAGCCATAGACGTATCTAAAAATGAACGACCTAAAATGAGAGGAACTTGAGGATCCGTGGGAATAACGACAACGATAAAGTCTACCGGATAATAGAACTTTCCCACTTTCACAAAAACGTCTTCCGCCAATCCACATGCGGGAATCGTGGAATGGTCGGCCAACTCGATAGACATTAGTGAAGGAGTAAGATTAGGAAGATTGAGCGACTTGAAGATTGCAAGTGGCATCAAGTTAATACTAGCACCAAGATCGACCAAGGCATAACATTCTTCCATATCTTGGATTGCACAAGGAATCAGGAATTTACCAGGATCACCGACTTTTTGAGGTAGGCGGTTAAGATAAACTGATGAACAACTAGACAATTGCTGCAATTTCTCCTTGTTATTCAACATACTCTTGAAGTTAGCGTCAAATCAAGGCATCATGACCAAAGAATCGGCAAAACTCACATTAAAATGAACGTCATGAAACATTTTCATAAAAAGCTCAAATTGGTAATTGTCGCGCTCTTGACGTTTCTCCTTTGTAAGTCTCGATGGATAGGGCAAAGGTGGTGTGGGTTGAGGCATAGGCATAGCCTTTGGAATCTCGGGTTCCAAATGTGGTAATGGGTCAACCGTAGGTGTGGCATGAGCAGTACTTCGTGGGATTGGGACATGCTCCTTTTCGACCACCACCTCGGATTCTTCCTCAATTGCATCCTCCGTAGGAGCAATTGGTTGAGGAGTCGGTTCCTTATGTGTCTTACCACTACGTGTGGTAATCACTTTCGTCTCTCCCTTAGGGTTCGATATGGTGTTACTAGGAAGACTACTCTAAGACGGTTTGCACATTATAGCCTCAAACATAGAAGAAATTTTATCCTCAAATATGGATTGCCTCTTCTCGGCCTTAATCATCTCTCGTTTTATTTCATGTAGCCCTTGTTCCATTTTTTGTTGGTTTTGTTGTAACCTAGTTACATTCCCTTCCATTTTGTTTGTATGGATTTTAAACTCATTTGCTAACTCGTTTTTCAACTCCTTCTTCAAGTCGTACATAAACTCGGATCTTAGGCTAATGATTTCTCTTTGAATGTTGTCAAACCTAGAATCGTTTCCATTAGCGTATTCAACAAATTCATATGGAAGATCTTTCAAAGTTTGCAAACCCTTGTTGTTGTTTTGAAAATCATTGTTTTGATTTTTGTTTGAAACTTGATTATTAGCCCCTTGATTCCCATAGTTTCCTTTGTAATTGTTTTTAAAACCAACTTGATTGTTTCGATAGTTTTTGTTAGCATTTTGATTGGGAGCAAAACCCGGTGGAGTCAATTGATTGGAGCTGGTAACTTGACCGTTTTGGTTTTAAGTTCCCGTGGCGGTGTAGGCACTCAAAGTGTTACCACCGTTGGTAATGAACTCGGAGAAATCATGACCTCCACCATAATACATACATGAAACCTCAACCGCTTGAGCCGTAGCGGGAGAACTTTGTTCTCCAACTTTGAATTCAATTAAAAGACCTTTAAGCTTATCAAAGATTTTGTTTTCCATGTTCGCCTCAATTTGGCAAGCATCAATGGTATTGGAAAAAGAAGGTGAAGCCGAAGACGAAGCCTTACGAACACTCTATGTGTTACGAGGAGTATACACCTTAGATCTATTCTCAATTATCAACAACGCTTCCTCAACCGTTTTACACAAAAAATACCACCCGCGGCGGCATTTAGATAATCTCTTTCGTGATCATTTAATCCATTGTAAAACGTGTCAATTTGATGTAATTCGGAAAAACCGTGATGAGGACACTCATGTAACATTTCCTTAAACCTATTCCAAGCCGTTGAAAAACTCTCATTAAATTCTTGTGAAAATTTTGAAATCTCGTTTTTCAAATGCTTTGTCTTAGAGGGCGGGAAAAATTGGTTCACAAACTTAGAAATGAGATCCTTCCACGTCAATATAGAATTGGGTGGCTCTTTCTCTAACCAAATTTTAGCGGGCCCCGCTAAGGAATACGGAAAAAGCAGCATCTTAATCGATTCATTAGCAACATGCTTAAATTTGCAAGTGGCGGTAAGACGATTGAATTGGCGGATATGGTTGTACGTGTTGTCCTTTTCATCACCACGGAATTTTTTGTTTTGGATCATCGACAACAAACCCGTTTTCACTTCAAAATTCTCCGCAAGATTAGCGGGAATTACAATAGCCTCTCCATAACCCTTGGTCGGTGCTTGAAGTAACTCCATCATAGTTCGATTCGCCATGGTTGGTTCTTCTTCTATGATAGGTTCGTCAATAGGAGACTCCTCACTAAAAAGATTAGGAGTAGGTGCTGACTCCTTTCGGTTTTTTCATTTACGTGCACGTCTTGCTTGATTACGAGTAAGCATAAACGTCACGTACAATGTGGGGATGAGCAAAGAAGATTCTTTTGGTGTTTTTAATTTTTCCAATTTTTTTTTGTGGTTTTTGATTGTTTTTACTTTTTTTTTAGATTTTTTTGATTGTATTAAGAAGACAAAAATCTACAAATCTCCTCCTTAATCAAATCTCTTGATAATAGAAGCCTCAAGGAATGAAAACGATCACGTGAAGTGAATGCCTTCGATGACTTTAGAACGTTGGTGGAACACCAAAACGTTCAAGAGGGTTTAATCAAATGAAACCAAGAAAATATATATGATACTTAGATAATACTTTGGTTGGCAAACCCTCGATTAGCCCTTTTTATCTAAACACGCACAAGCAAGCAGGGAAACAAGGCGGTGCGAAGCACTTAAGTGCCTTTTTCCATAGGGTATATTTTATAATACCCGCCTTATACCCACCTTATAGTTTGTGTTTTTCAAAATTAAGCTTCACGAAAGTATTTATCTATTTTGCCTTTTCTTTCTTGTTTGAGATTCGAATACAATGATTGAGTAATGACCTCCCAATCAAGGTTGTGTTTTCACATTTTAGGAGTAATTGTGAATTTATTGTTCTACGTATACAATATATTTATAGTATTCACAAAAAAAACGAAAACCGATAATACGTATTAGTAGAGTGCTACTAATACAAATCGATATTATGGCTATATATAAAAACAACAATTTCCAAATCAAAACACAACACGCCTCCCCGGAAGCGGCGCCAAAATGATGTAGTGTTTTTACTACTCTTTAGGAAAAGAGCGTAAAAGTGGAAAGTATTAAGTGTCGGTTTAGGAAAACCAAAGCACTTATGACCCAAAAGTTGGGATCGTTCTCAAGGAGGCAAGTGTGTTGTGTAGAGAGATGATTATTGGTTTGTGATTATATTGATGAGAAATGAAAAGAAGAAAAGATATTAGAAGAGAATGACGGTTACGATTACGAATTAAACTAAGACGAATAGTCGTGCATGTAAAACAGTAAAAGTGACAAAATTAAAAATTTACCCTAAAAATTCCTAGAAAATTGCAATAAATCCTAAAAAATGTAATTAGAGTTTACAAAAAATAAAAAATCACTCAAACCTTTTATTTAACTAAATAATAATTTGTTAATTCTAATTAAAGCCCAAAAAATCAATTTAATTAACAAAAAGCCCAAAATGAGATTTTTTCACTTGGAAACCTCTAAAAGGACTTAACTAAATTTATAACTATTTTTTAAAATTTTAAAATTAATAAAAACTATTTAAAAACTAATAAAACCTAAAATAATTCTAAAAATTAATCTAATGACAATAAAAATATTCTAAAAATTGTAAAATTCCTAACTTAATGTGTTTGATCTAAGAAAAATGAAAAAACTTGAAAAATCTAAATTTTAATTTTTAATAATAAAATAATAATAAAATATTAATAAAAATCCAAAATTTCTAGAAAATTCTAAAAATTTGCAAACTAGTTTATTTTAATCTAAATAGTACAGAAATGAAGTTGAAATTACAAAAATACCCCTATTGGGCCTTGAAATGGGTTAAAAATCCAAACAGACCCCTTAATGGGCTTTTTAAGGCCCAATAAGAAAAATGTTGTCCAAATAAGCCCAAAATCTCCTATCTGACTTAAAATTTGATTTTAAGAAAAAAACTCTGAAGACCCAAAAGCTGAAAATGTGTTTAAGCTAGCTTATTTCAAATTAGCTTATTCTTAATGGGCTTTTTGGCCCATTTAGCTATAAGCTGATGCCATAAGCTAAACTTTGACATACAAGCTTCTTTTAAGTTACTTAAGAGATCTGTAAAAATTAAATTGGAAAAAGCACAAGAAATAAGCCTGAAATAAGCCAAGACTCTCTTCACAAAACGACAAAATAGTCGTTTTTTAGTTCTAGACCACCTCAAGTGCTGATTCAACTTTAAAAAGCTTCTAAATGACTTAATTAAGCTAAATAATCAAAAAGTTTTCAAATAAGCACAAACAGTAAGCCAGAATAAGCAGATAAGCACTTGTTTAAAAGTCAACTTAATGAGTTTTCTAGAAAAAAGTCAAAGTCAAAGTCAAATAAGCTCTAGATCAAATATGTTAGCCTTAAAATATTGAGTCAAACAAGAATGTTCGGTCATAGGTTTCTATTGTAATATTTATTAGAACGTTGTAATAGATAGTTAAATAGTCGTGGTTCACGGGCTTGGATTTAAGCTACTTAAAGCCCAAAAGACAAGCCCGGTCCAAACAATATAGCCCATTATGGTTACATGTAAGCCCGGCTATAAAAGGCCCTTCCTAGCATGTTAGGAAGGGTGGATGATCATTTGTAACCCTAATTTTTCTCTAATCTAATATTCACCAAGTTAATCATCTCCTTCTCTCTACTTTCTCTCACTACTTTCTCTCTTTAGTATTCATATCTTTTCCATCTCATTTCTTAATCTATCATCATATTATTAAGGGACAACAATTGGTATCAATCGCCATGGGGTAGATTTGTGTTTAGTTTGTGGTTATCATTTTTTGATTTCATGTGATTTTCATCTTAAAAATCATCTCGTATCAAAAAGTTTTGTTTTTTCAAGCTCAACATCTTTATACAAATTGCCTACAAAGTTGTGGTAGGAATTTGTGTTTATCATTTTTCTTGATTTTTATAAAAAGTTGGTAAATTTGGTTGATTTTCGGAAAAAGTTTGAAAAAAATCGACTTCTTATCCAGATTTTGAGGGTTTTCTTTAGTCGGTTCATAAAGGATTTCGATATCCGGAATTAGTGGGTGTTACATTATTCCGGATAGCAATCCGTGGGTAGATTCCGGATAAGCAAGTTTGGTTTGTTATCCGGGATTTAGGGGTTTCATTATTCCGGATACGCAGCGGATTAGAGTTCCGGATAAGGAAGTGTTTGTGTTATTCCGGATAAGACATAGATTTGTCCATTCCGGATAAGCAGCTTTGCACGTATTGCGGATAACAAATAGTTTGTGATTCAGGATAAGACCTCTTTTGTGATATTCCGGATAAGAAGCACCAGTTGGTTTCCGGATTACACGCTTTTATTTCACATTCCGGATAAGCCAAGGAAGACTACACGTATTCTGGATAAGACGAAGATCAAGAATTCCATATAAGGGGAAACACAAGGATTCTTGATAAGCTTCAATACTGAGATTCCGGATAACCTCACCAACAATATTCCGGATAAACCTAAGGAGTATTCCGGATAAGAGAAAGCTGAAACATTCCGGATAAGCTAAGTATTTAAACATTTCGGATAAGGTAACTGATTCCGGATAGAGTATTTTTCCGGATTAGCAATTTTTTTTGAGATTCCGGATTTGTCATTCATTTAACATTCCGAATTTAGTAGTGTTTGTTTCTAGATAAGGGTTTTCACAATTTCTTCAAAGTTTCAACCACAATCTTTTCACAACTTCATCTACTTAAGATCCTATTCACTTCACATCATTTTTGAGATGGATTCTACTCAAGAATATCGTGTCACAAACAACAACATCATGGTCGCAGGTAACAAAGAGAGACCACCAATGCTTGTCTCTGGTCGGTATGCTCAATGGGAATCACGTTTCATACGATACCTTGATACAAGACCTAATGGTGATGCCTTGAGGTAATGTATTACTCATGGACCATATGTATTCAAGAAAATATCAATTCCTCCAAGACCAGCCACTGATACTACTGATGTAGTACCCACAAGTGAACGTGATGTAACAAGATCCGATCTCACACCTGAAAATTGTGCTTCGCATGATGCGGAGAAGGAAGCCATCTATATGGTTTTAAGTGGGATTGGAGATGATATTTATTCCACGGTTGATGCATGCCCTATAGCACATGAAATGTGGACTGCTATTGAACGCTTGTAACAAGGAGAATCACTCAACAAACAAGATGTCAAAACAAACTTGTTTTGGAATTTTGGCAAGTTTACTTCAAGGGATGGAGAATCAATTGACTCTTACTTCTCCAGGTTTTATAAGATGATGAATGACATGACAAGAAATAATCTGCAAGTCTCCACCATGCAAGTCAATGTCCAATTTCTTCTACAACTTCAACCCGAGTGGACACGATTCGTCACGTTAGTGAAACAACAAGAAAAGTTAGACGAGGTCTCATATCATCGACTCTTTGATATCTTGAAGCAATTTCAGAATAAAGCAAATGAGATTCGAGCTGAACGTGTTGCCAAGATGGCTAATCCACTTGCTTTAGTGACTACCACTCAACATGTTCAAGATCATCACTCTCGTGCTCTTAAGCCATACTCCACTACATCATCTTCACCACGATATTCCACATCATCTAAGTCTTCACCATCCACAAGATCACAAGGTAAAGTGCCAAGAGCACTATCACCACCATCTGAAACATCATCTGAAGAAGATAGTGATGAAGACCAAGCTCAAAAGAATCGAGAGATGAAACAACAAATTGCTTTCATAATGAAGACTTACAAGAAAATATACAAACCCACCAACAACAATCTTCGAACATCATCTAACACAAATAACCAATATGTTGAGAGTCCTCCAAGGTATGGCACACGTCGACGTGGTGAAAGTCCTTCTAGGTATGATCGACATAATCCAACACATGTTGAGGGTTCTGCAAGGTATGATCGACAAACTGCCAAGTATGATACTCAGAGGATTTCTGCTGCTACTGGGAATAGGGAAACTGTTGGAAGTCAAGTGGTTCAGCAGAGTGGGATTCAATGTTTTAATTGCCAAGGTTATGGGCATATGCCAAAGGAATGTAGGAAGCCGAAAACGGTTAGAGACTCCAGCTATCACAAGGAAAAGATGCTGCTATGCAAGAAGATGGAAGCAGGGGTTGTTGAGTCTTAGGATCTAGACTCATCTGGGATATGATAACAATGATTGTAATAAGCACAGCGGAACATAAAGAACACAATCAAAGTTATGAACAAGTCTTTCTTATTCATAAAATACTAATAAGCTACTACTACTCGTGGTGCCTAATAGGCTTGACACAAGGAGAACGCACACACACCTTTAGTTTACATTGTATAAGAATCAGTGAATAACCATGTGTGCGTAACCCTCTTTATATAATAGACGTACTAGGGTTACATCACAACCCTAGCTTACTATCAAAGCTACCTATTTATTATTAAGTCCTTCATCTTCTTTTGTCATATCAACTCAAGATATATAAGTCCCATCAATCTTCCCCTAGTTGATTTGACAAAACCAGTAAGCACAAGCTTCCCTTGAAGCTAATATAGATGAAGTCTAAGCTTCCCCTCGATCCATGCATTCTTCCCCTTTTTGTCACATCAACTCAAAAAGGATCGTCTTCCCCTTAAGAAGTGCACGACAAATCCAGTAGGCTCCATGGAGAGATCACTGATGAAGAAAATCAAGTATAACAAATTTCATGAAGAAGTGAAATATCCCAAACTTGTGTCTTATATCATCTCAGTTTTTATTACATGGGACTGATAACCCCCACAACTATAAGCCAGCTGTTAGCTATAACAATATATTTAATCCAACGATAAGGTGTATTGCTCACCAAAAGTTTTTGGTACATGGGAACTGGTAACCTTCACAACTATGAGCCAGTTGTAAGCTGTAACAAAATATTTAGTCCAAAGACAAGGTGTATTGCTCACCTAATTAGATATACGAAGATAACAAGTTTGTGAAAATCAACTCCAACATCAAATAAGCAATAATCAACTGTCTTCGTCAAGAAACCATAACTCACCAGTAGGAACTATAAGCTAACCATCTCTTGCATCTTAAACTCAGTAGTACAGATCATCCACTTATTCAGTGTGAAAAAGACATGCTTATTACAATAACATGTAATAAAATGTCTTTGTATAATTCTTGTAAGCAATATATGCATGGCGATTACATGCAATGGCCGATAGTCTTAGTGAGCTCTGACGGATAAACCAGAAACCACTCGATGCTTATGATCATGCTAATTTTGTGATGATCATATCATGAACTGTATGGTATCATATGCCCCCCAAATATTTGTAAAAGAGCGTGTAACTGTTCCAATCAAGAATTATAGCATAAACTGAACTTTTGAAATAACCATATACCTCTTCATTGTTCAAGATCACCAGTAGGAACGACCAGGAGGAAACGACCAGGAGGAACCGACTAGGAGGAACCGAGTAGGAGGAACCGAGTAGGAGGAACCGACCAGTAGAAACTGTCCAGGAGGAACCGACCAGTAGCAAGAAATATAGCAACCAGTAGCATCTCAAAAACCCTTCTTGTTTTTTTTTTTTAAATGCTGTCACCACACTGTCGCTGAGCTGTTGCTAATATCAAACAATATTCCCTCCATACTTTTAATGACATACAATCTGTCATTATACTGTCGTTGAGCTGTCACTGCCTGGTTGTACAATAGTATATGCGGTACTAAATGAGTACACATATTTAGAACCCGACTTTAATCAAGTGTAGCCTATCGCACAAAAGATGACCAATAAACTAATGATAAATATAAGCCCATACTCATTCATCCCATATCAGCCCATATTTATTCCTTAATTCACGTAGGACAAGAATATATTACATTCCATGCACACGTCCTCTCAGCAAAGCAAGCCCACGTTCACATTATGTCTAGTATCATCAAAATATAAGTGACATAATGTTTTAGTGTGTTTAATTCACACGTTATCTCTAATATCCCAAGGATATTATTTCCATAAATTACGAGCAAAGAGGTAAGTGTGAACGGGATATTCTCTGCCTTATAAATCCCAAACGTGTGAAACAACACATGCAAATCCCTAAAAAGTAGTAACCATACTTTGTGTGCTCCCAAATTCTCGTATCACATATTTTAGTAATTTCCTAGAATCATGGAAGCAATAAGTTACTCACCTGACATATGGAGATCCCAATATTTTAGCTTGGTGATCACACGTTTTAGGGTTTTCATGACTGTTGGATTGGGAGACTCAAAGCTGGGAGATTCCACTGAATAACGCATACCACAAGCATAATCTTCCCCGTAAATCTTGCATGCTAATCCCACGTTATAAGCAACAAACTAGGCAGAATATGATTTATAATCCACCTCATGAATTGACTTTGGCATCACATCCCAAAATAACTCGTATCCCATAAACAATATTTATCACCACACGTCTGAATCAGTTACGCATTCATTGACATTATCACACAAATGTGTCGCACATATCCGGTGCCTACAAATCAGGCAGAATCCATGCATACCATATTCCAAAGTCTCGTTCAAGTATATGAATCAGTTATGTAAACAAAATTCATTTCTTAAAATAAGACCTTTTCACGTGATCCCTTAAATTACGTCTAGTAGGAGGCAACGAGATTAATTCCAAATCTTTGTATGTTCAAGTCTGCTTTTCTCCTTTTGTAGAAATCAAGTAACAAGTATACACAGAAATATGATACACGTCCCTTTCTCCTTTTCACCTTTATCGAACAAATCCATCTTGCCAGCATATAGAACAAATCCAATAGCCCAAATGTCACGTGATGTACACTTTGTAAAAAAAAACCCTTGGGACGGCTATCAATCATGTGCTTTCCCATGCCTCTTTCATTTGCCCTAGAAGCACATCCAGATGTCCAAAGTTCCTTTTGTTTAAATTTACAAAAGAAACGCAAGACACAATGGTATTTAAGCAGATTAAGCTTGTCTTCAAACTGTCACACGTGTTCTAGGGTTTACAAAAACCCTAATGATCTGTCTATCATCATGTAACCTTCTACTATTATTGAACATAGGAGCGGATTTCAGGGTTTTACAAGCACAAACCCTAAAAAAATGAACACCAGCCGAACATGTGATATCCCATGTATACATGACGTCCCATGAAAACAGGAACTGCTAGCTGTCAGCCACGAGTTTCGATCAAACAGAACTTGCATCCCACAAAGTCAGGATACACAATTCATAACATTTGCAGCCATGATCTTCTTCCAAAATATTTGAATAGAATTACTAGAAAGAGAGAACCAACCAGAACCAATATGAAACGTCACACGTTTTTTTTTACAGGAAGTATTTATTAGGGCATCAATTATAGGACCACAACATCTCCATAACCTATGCAGCATCATGAAACGTGAATACCATTTAACCATGGATATAGGGTTTGAGGGAAGAACCAAAACCCTAATTCATGGCTGTGAGTTCTTGAACGAATTGATCAGCAATTGGCAGCCAATATGTTTGGTTTGATCCTGCTAGGGTTCATCATTGACCAATGATCAACTCACCAAGGCTAGCAGAATCAACCACATGAACACAAATCTGTTTTCAGCAACAAGAACACTAATGAACAGCAGCAACTCGAATCTAGGGTTTGTTGGGAGAAACCCTAGATCAGGAGGAACACCATTTATGAAAACAGAAAACAGAAAATACACACGAAAACCTTGTAGATCAACCAGATCGAGATCTAACAAGCTCTGATACCACTTGTTGAGTCTTAGGATCTAGACTCATCTGGGATATGATAACAATGATTGTAATAAGCACAGCGGAACATAAAGAACATAATCAAAGTTATGAACAAGGCTTTCTTATTCATAAAATACTAATAAGCTACTACTACTCCTGGTGCCTAATAGGCTTGACACCAGGAGAACGCACAGACACCTTTAGTTTACATTGTATGAGAATCAGTGAATAACCATGTGTGCCTAACCCTCTTTATATAATAGAGGTACTAGGGTTACATCACAACCCTAGCTTACTATCAAAGCTACCTATTTATTATTAAGTCCTTCATATTCTTTTGTCATATCAACTCAAGATATATAAGTCCCAACAGGGGTTAAACTGTCAGCTGAATAAGGAGCAATGCTTGATGACACTGATGATGAAGATTCTGATCAAGAACTCGATGCACATTACTCGTACATGGCAAAGGTTGAAGAAGTTCTCAAAGTCACTGAAGATGACAATGGCCCTATCTTTGACACTGAGCCAATCGATAAGGTACACACTACTGATAAATATAATGTGTTTGGTGATATTCATGATGGAAACGGTTGATAGCAATACCACACCCGATTCATCAGACATGTGCAATAATGAGTCTGAGGATGATCAACATGCAAATGAGTATGATGAAGAGGAACGTATTGCGCTTGCTAATTTAATTGCCACTTTACAAAAAGATGTCACTGAAAATAAAAAGAGTCAAAAGCAATTAAAGAAGGCAAACGCTACGATCACTCAATATTTTGAAGAATGCAAAGCTGCTCTTATCAAATCTACTGAGATGACTGAAAGCTATAGAGATGATCTCCTTCAGAAAACCAAAGAGCTTGAGGGGTACAAGGGTAGTGCGTTAAAAAGTCAAAAGGCAGATTTTGAAAACAAATATAATACAACTCTTGAATTATTAGCCAAAGAGAAGCGTCAATATAATGTTTTCTTAATGGATGAACGTCAAAAAACGTACCTTGCCAATACCAAAGTTAATGAACTTGAACAAAAGCTCTCTATGACCACTACCGATTCTGCTAAAATTCTTGAGGTTCAGAAACAAGAGGTAGATGCGTTAAAACAAGACTTCAAAAGTAGATATGATAAAGAAACCGAAAAAGTAACGAAACTAGAAGAACAAGTCGAATTTTTGAAGAAAGTTGTTTATAAAACGCATGATTCTATTCAAACCGTAAGAATGCTAGCACCTCCGTCGATGTTTAAGGGTCAAGCTAGCTTTGCAAGTCCTGAGTACCTTGCCAAAGCTCAAGCTGTGAACCCGTTTCTTTATCTTGATGAGACTGAAAGGACCGATCTTGATTGCATGCCTGTTAGTGCCGATAGTGAAGAGACTGCCCTTTGGGATGATGATAGTCGACCACTTGTCAATAAGGAGTTTGTGAAACCATATAATTATGCTTACATGAATAGTCTTGATGGTATTTTCAACAAACAAACTCAGAAAACCCGTGAGGAAGTGTTTTTAGAATGCAAACAAAAGAGAATTCAATGGAAGAAAACATTTTCCACTAAGAAATCTAATGTTTACAAATACATGAACTACCTCCCTCTGGATGAATCTAAAAGCAAGAGTAGGAAAACATTAGGTATTCTTAAACACCACATAGATAATGTTTAATCTATTGTTGAAAGAGATTGGGCAAAACGTGAAAATGATGAGTGGAAACGCCCGATTCCACAAGATATTACCTTGCTTGTGAAAGAACTATTAATCCCAAATACGACATTAATTAAAGAAACTGTTCTTCAGTTTGAGGAGTTCATTCGGACTGAAATGTTTGATGATTTAAAATATGTTGAATCTATTTAGAAAAACATTGATGATCTTCAAATGGAGAAGTCTGATTTTTCAGATGAATATGATTTACTCTTGCAAGAATGCATTTCTAAAGATGTTATGTGTGCTTATTTTACATCGTGTGATGATATTGATGAATATTCTGATCTTGCATGCAAATATCTTGATAAGATAAAAGAATGTCAGCGTCTTGAAATTGAGCTTTCAGAACATAAAGAAAATGTTGATAAAAAGGCTTTTGAGTTACTTCAACACAAAACTGATTTCCTTCAAAAACATTGTCATTCTCTTGAACTTGCTTTGCAAAAAGACGTTGGTAGTTTCCACATGATAATAACTTGCAAGAAAAAACATTCCAAAACGTTTCGAGAAATGAATGAACAGAATTTGGAAATTAAAAGGTTGAAAGCTCAGTTACAAGACATGGAAAGAGCGATAGCAGAGTTGCAGAAACTCCTTGCTAAAATAGGTGGGAAAGTTGTGGAACCTAGCATTAAGAAACATGTTGTTAGACAACCCAATGCCTCTAAAGTGAATAGATCCTCTATCTTGGGAAAACCATCTGCTTTATCAAATTCCTCGTTTGCAAAACCTGTGTTTGCTCCCAAGATGGATGGAAAGTAAAGGTTACCACAAGATCAACCCATAAGGAATACTATAGCACCAAGCGTTAAGCACAATAATGTGATTAAACCAGGGATGTATAGAATGACCACTAAGCCCACAAACAAAGTTACTCAATCGCCACAGACTTCTAGAAACACTAATATTCGTGTGTCTTCTACTACAAGAATAGTCTCCAATTCTAGTGTTAGCCGGCCTCAGCTTAAGAGCACTCAAGTGAATGATAAGGTCTGGAAACACAAGAATCAAGGGAAGATGAAGGAAGTAGAAGAACACCCTAGGAATTTGAATGTTTTTAAGAATAAAAAGTATGTAATCGCATGTAATGACGATTTGAATGATGTGGAAAGTGTGATAATGCTCATCATTCTATATGTGCTATGAATAAAGTCAAAGGCGTAGATACTAGAACTAAGAAGCAAGTTGCGATGCCTATTAGAGCTAGCAAACTCAAACACAAAGTGAACCATTCTGGTGCTACCCCCACTAAGAAAAGTAATGCATCAGACTCCACCACTAAGAACCCTAGAAGCAGAATTAAGGAATTATATGAGTCTGCTAGTAAGTATTGGAAATGGTAGTTTGCTAATCATTGTTTTCCAGGATATAAATGGATGCCTAAAGCTAGGAGGGAAAGTGTGAAAACAAGTGTCAGTATGCCTTTAAATGTTGCTAAGGACACTAATGATTCTATAATCACAACTACTGTGGTATCCAGTTTAGCAAATGCTCTATTGTGTTCTAACTCTTCTGCAGGTGATACAAATATTCTCTTCATACTGGACTCCGGATGCACGAAGCACATGACGGGGAATCTCAAGCTTCTAATTAACTTCGTGGAGAAGTTCCTGGGTACAGTCCGATTCAGAAATGATCAATTTGCACCGATCCTAGGATATGGAGATTTGGTTCAGGGGAATATCACGATCAAAAGAGTATACTACGTCGGAGGGCTCAATCATAATCTTTTCTCGGTTGGTCAATTATGTGATGTGGATTTGGAGATTGCCTTCATAAAGAAGACATATTTTGTTTGTGATTATGATGGGAATGACTTACTTACCAGCACACAGGGTACTGATCTTTACATAATTTCACTACAAGACACAACTCCATCAACTCTAATTTGCTTCATGGCTAAAGCTTCATCGACTCAGGCATGGTTATGGCATCAACATTTATCTCATATTAATTTTGATACCATCAACTTGCTTTCCAAGAAAGATATTTTGAGAGGCCTTCCAAGTTTGAAATTCATCAAAGATCATCTTTGTTCTTCTTGTGAGCTTTGTAGAGCTAAACGAAGTAGTTTCAAGACACAAACTACACCAAGCTCAAAAGGACGGTTAGATCTTCTCCATATGGATCTGTGTGGTCCCATGCGTGTTCATAGTATCAATGGAAAGAAATATATTCTGGTAATTGTCGATGATTACTCAAGGTACATATGGACTCACTTCTTGAGATCCAAGGATGAAACACCCGAAGTTCTCATCAGCTTTCTTAAACTGATACAACGTGGTCTTCAAGCTCAAGTCAAAGTGGTTCGTACTGACAGAGGTATAAAATTTTTAAATTCAAATCTGAGAAATTATTTTGAAGCCGAAGGAATTGAACATGAAACATCTATTGCTCGAACACCCGAACAAAACGGCGTTGTTGAAAGACGAAACCGTACTTTAGTTGAGGCTGCTCGAACATTATTATCCGCTTCAAAACTTCCACTATAATTTTGGGCCGAAGCCGTGTCAACCGCATGCTACACACAAAACCGATCCTTAATTATCCCAAGACACGAAAAGACACCATATCACATAATTCATGATCGAAAACCTTCACTCAAACAGCTTCATGTTTTTGGATGTACTTGTTACATTATTCGAAATGGTGAAAATTTCGATAAGATGAAAGAGAAAGGCGATGCATGTATTCTTGTGGGATATGCAACTCAGTCTAAGGGATATAGAGTATACAACAAGAGAACAAATTTGATTGTCGAGACCATTCACATTTGATTTGATGAATTACAAGAAATGGCACTTGAACAAAACAGTTTAAGTCCCGATCCACAACCACAAACGACTTTCGTTCACAACCGCACGGAACTCGGAACTCAAGACCACAACAATGAACCGTCAAGTTCAACGCTGGTTCCAGAAAATGTTCCTAGAGCTGATATGACAGTCAACACGACAATTGAAGAGTTGGAAATGTTATATGGACTAATGTATGATGAATATTTCACGGGGGAGAAACAAGTTGTATCAAAGTCTTCCGCTGTCACTCATGATAAGAATGATGATGCTGATCATCGTCAACAAAAGGATACAACTTCATCTACTTCAACACCGGTTGCTGCAGAGTCACTTCCTCAGAATATAACTTCAACAATCGATCCTACAACATCTACAAATACTGTCATTGCTCCGGAGAACACAAATTAAGCAGACAATGCATTATCTGACGAAGACGAATTTATCAACCCATTCAGTACACCGGCTCACGAAACTGGAGAGTCGTCTACTCGCCATGTTGATCCGTCAAATATGCACACGTTCTACCAACGACATCCTTCAACACATCATTGGACCCGAGATCATCCTTTGGTTCATGTAATTGGAAACCCTTCACAACCCGTTCGCACAAGACGACAGCTTAACACCGATGGCGATGTTTGTATGTTCGCACTCGCCGTGAGTTCAGCTGAACTAAAAAATATCAAAGAATCCATGGATGATCACGCTTGGATTGAATCGATGATGGATGAACTTCAACAATTTGAAAGACTTAATGTCTGGGAACTTGTTGACAGACCATTCGATGTAATACCATTAAATCTTCGATGGATCTGGAAAAACAAGATTGATGAAGAGAACACGATCATCAAGAATAAATCTAGGCTAGTGGCTAAAGGGTATGGACAGAAAGAGGGTATTGATTTTGAAGAATCATTTGCACCAGTAGCTCGAATGGAAGCGGTCAGGATTTTTCTTGCTTATGCCACACATAAGGGATTCATTGTCTACCAAATGGACGTAAAGACGGTGTTTCTTAATGGTCCTTAGAAGCAAGAAGTCTATGTCACACAGCCAGAAGGATTCGTCAATCCTCATTATCCTAACAAGGTGTATCGTCTCCACAAAGCACTATATGGACTCAAGCAAGCTCCAAGGGCGTGGTACGACGAGCTCTAGAAATTTCTGGTCTCCAAAGGTTTCTCAAAAGGTTCCATTGATCTAACTTTGTTCATTTACAAATATGGGGATGACATTTTGCTTGTGCAGATTTATGTTGATGACATTCTTTTCGGGTCTACAAACCCAAAACTTTCTAAATGGTTTGAAAAGTAATGCACAACAGATTTATAATGTCTATGATGGGCGAACTAAAATTCTTTCTAGGAATTCAAGTTCACCAATCCCCAAGTGGTATCTTCATTAACCAAGCTAAGTATTGTCAAGAGATAATCCAAAAGCATGGTATAAGCTTATGTGACCATGTTGGGACACCATTGTCAACCACATCCCTAGATGCTGATTTGGATGGAGATGCCATAGATCAAACGAGATATCGTTCCATGATCGGCTTCCTCATGTACTTGACAACAAGGAGACCTGATATTCATCATGCTACATGCTATTGTGCACGATATCAAGCACGACCAACTGAAAATCACCTCAAGGAGGTTAAACGGATCTTTCGGTACCTTAAGAATACCATTCACATGGGACTCTGGTATCCGAGGGAAACCAGTTTCTTTCTAACGGCCTATTCAGATTCTGATCATGTAGGGTGTCTTGATACACGTAAAAGTACTTCTGGTGGGGCAGAATTTCTGGGTCAAGATAAGCTTGTGGGATGGTTTTCCAAGAAGCAGGATTGCACATCATTGTCATCAGTTGAAGCGGAGTATGTGTCTCTATCTGCGTGTTGTGCTCAAGTTCTTTGGATGAGAACACAACTCGCGGATTATGGCTTCCACTTTGATAAAGTACCTATGTACTTTGTTGGAACTGATTACCAATTAGCTGATAAAGTACCTATGTACTTTTTTGGAACTGATAAAGTACCTATGTCCGCCATATCCATCTCCTGCAATCCGGTACAGCATTCTCGCACGAAGCACATTGATGTCATAAATCATTTCATTAAGGAACAAGTTGAAAAGGGTATTGTTAAATTATACTTTGTTGGAACTGATTACCAATTAGCTGACTTGTTTACAAAAGCTCTTTCGAAAGAGAGGTTTGCGTATCTAGTTTGGCAAATTGGTATGAGATGTTTGACTCCAGCAGAACTGGAGGTTCTGGCAAAGAAGACTGCTTAATTCATCTATCAAACATCTACCTGTAAATATTAATGAAAAAGCAAAATACAAAATTAAAAATCTTTGAAAATCCAAAAATATTCTTCTGGCCATGTCTTTCAGTATCGGTAATATGGACGTACCTAGAAATGTCGCTCAATAACGACACGGGTGCGTACATAAAGCTCGAATGAAAGTTGTAAATATTTTTCAAAACATGTCATTTCTATCTTTTCTAAAGGAAATTGTCTATTTTGGACCATATTTCTAACAATGGGTAGAGCAATCTATCTTGGGTTGAGCTTGTAACAAAACATTCAACGTTTTGAGCTCAACACAATGGCTTGTAATCACTTTCAGATTGCAACCCGGGTATATATTCACGGGGGAGGGTACGATTTCGTGCTCTTACCCTTAGCAAAAGAAGTTAAATCTTCTTACACTTGAGTGGATTCGTCAAGACGTTCAAAGTCTATGAACTCAAGTTTATGCTTTAGAAAAACCTTTTCGACAAAAAGAATTGATTTTTCAAAAAGCGTTGAATACAATTTTTCAAGAATTTCTCAATGATATTAAAAATCTTTCAAAACTTGTGTGTTCAACAACTCCTATCCTCAAAAGTTTAATGTGGATCACATCCTCACAATGACAATTCAATTGGATCAATTTTTGAGGGGGATCTTTCCAAATTTCATGCTAAGTTTGACACATTTTTCTCCTGAAGATTTTCAAGACTATTTTTCAAAATTTATTTTAATCAAATTTGGTATCTCTAATATCAAAAGATTTTATATATTAGAGATAGAGGGAGAAAATATGATTAAAATGTGATCTAAAGACTCAAGCACTCATGGTTTCTATCAAATATCCACAACATCTTTAATTCACGACGTTATTGGTGTCAAAAGGGTGGTTAGGTTTAAGTCCTGTGATCCAACCAGAACCGGAGGGATCTTCCCAGGGACAATCCAATAAATCATCGGAAATCCTTAGGAAAGATGGAGTATAAAGTGAATGTAGTTGAATGACGACTATGTACTGATGATAGCACTGGAACAATCACAACAAGGTGCTATTAATGATGTCTTGGTAAGCATTGAAGGGGTTGAAGAATGAAAAAGAAATGTAAGGATAAAGGGTGTAAAGAAATTAGCCCTCCATACGACTTAGGCAGAAACCGGGTCAACACATCATGAAGATAACTCATCATGGACCCAGTGATGTGAAGCACGACCCTTTCCTAGCTACTCAGGCTTCTCTCAAAAGAAGTTTGTTTTATTGTCACGGAGATCAACATGAATTCTATTGACTTTCTCACTCCGAGATAGTTGATATTGAATAGGTGGCATCTGCTCCAGCCTCCGACCACTAAAAGTGCACAAATCGAGTCTAGAGCCATGAGATCAATCAAATCTCGTTAGGACACACGGATGAAGATAAAGAGAGTCCTACGCTATATCCTTGCGATATTGCTAGAACACTCAGAATGATACTACTTTTTATTCACAATGATGAGTGGAAATCCTTCCATTGTTAACATCAAACAGCACTGCGGTAGGTCATATACAAGACTCTTTATGAATTAAACATATGTAAAACTGAAAAGCAACAGTGGTTTGATTCTGAATTGATGCAAACTCGTTTCAGGTTTCTACGCAATATCTTTATGTTCTTGCCAGAACATTCAGAGTGATATTCATTATTATTCACAGTGACGAATGGAAATCCTTCTAGCGTCAACATCAAACAGGGCTACGGTAGGTGACTTGTGAGATTCTTATGAATCAAACTTGTGTCAACTGGAAAGCAAAAATGTTAAGATTCTTAATGAATCAAATTTGTTCCAGGAATTTGAATTGACGACTTTAATCAAGCGGATATTTATCCAATTGAGTCACTCTTTATGTTCGCAGTCTTGCTTTGAGACGGTCGAGTAAAAAGAACGGCTAGTACAGCCGCGAAACCCTGTCAAGGAGATTCTTAATTGAATCTACCTAATCACAAGTATGATATTTAATATCGTATAACGGTCTTCACCGACTGGAGGTAAAACGCTACCGATTTAGGACGAATGTCAAAGCCATTCAGTCTGTATCTATGTTTTGTCTCGAGAAGGTGGTGTCACGGTGTACTCAGCAAAGTCAAAGATTCAAAACCACATATTCATGCCCAAAAGTGTGAGCATGTTGATAAAGACACAAGATCGCAAGATGGCAAAGACAAGTCAAGAATGATTTGAAGATCTCAAGATAAAAGAATAAGTCGAAAGACAATGACAAAGACTCAAAGATCACATCATGAAGGAACAAAACTACTGTTACACTTTCAAGACTCATTTATGACGAAATTCATAAATCTCCATTGGACTCCAAATATCGAAGAGGAATGACCTCACATTGGGGGAGATTGTTAGCCTCAAAATATTGAGTCAAACAAGAATGTTCGGTCATAGGTTTCTATTGTAATATTTATTAGAACGTTATAATAAATAGTTAAAAAGTCGTGGTTCACGGGCTTGGATTTAAGCTACTTAAAGCCCAAAAGACAAGCCCGGTCCAAACAACATAGCCCATTATGGTTACATGTAAGCCCTGCTATATAAGGCCCTTCCTTGCCTGTTAGGAAGAGTGGATGATCATTTGTAACTCTAATTTTTCTCTAATCTAATATTCACCAAGTTAATCATCTCTTTCTCTCTACTTTCTCTCACTACTTTCTCTCTCTAGTATTCATATCTTTTCCATCTCATTTCTTAATCTATCATCATATTATTAAGGGACAACAAAATAAATGGATCAAATGAGGAAGATCTATCACAAAAATAAGTTGTTGCAAGTGTGGATAAGCCAAAATGGCTTATGAATAAGCTGAATGATGGTTTACAATAGCAGGGTCTAGTTTTGAGGTTGAGCAGTGGGAACTTTTCTCCCTGCTTGACCTTTTTGACTTGTTGTCTTATATGACTTTTTGTTGGATTCAAGTTACAAACAAGGCACCCTTGTGATCAGTGAATCACAAGGAGTCAAGAACAACAAAGAAATCACACTTCCAATCAGCTAATCAGTGCAGTTAATTCAATTAATCACCAGATAAGCACCAGATATGAACAATAAGAAGATTTCACTCAATAAGCAGTTTTAGCAAAAATCAGCCAACCAAACTTCACCAAATGCATACACAAGCTATAATAAATTCAAATGAACAAATTTAAACAGGTTTCATGCAATGGTTCAAGGTCTAGATCAAGATTCAAGCACAAAAAAGTTACTGATGAACTAAGAACATGTAGTTTTGACAATTGCTGATATACTTGACCACACAGCCAAATTGAAACACTTAAATCCTCTTAACAGGTTATGTTGGATATGATTTATCACTTTTTATCCTAAGTCTAGGCCTAGAACTAGGTGTGCACCAAATCATAGTCCAAAATATCAACAAATCAAGATTTTATAAGTATATGATTGATTCATGTGTTCAAAAGCATAGAACTTGCAGATTATCACTCTATTACACTTCTTAAACAGGAACTAGCTACATACAATAGCAAACACTTAACCAATAACACAATGACTTCAATATGCAGTTGACCCAAACACCCTTTTATATTTTTAAATCAAGATTTTCAAATCAAAAGTTGGATTTAGGTTAGCACATGCATAAATAAGCATCAAATCATGAAACTTAAATAGAAACAACAATATTTGGAGCCCAAGAACAACACATACACCAGCAGAACTCAAATATCACAAATATCTAAATTTTTGATAGATTTTGAGATTAAGGGTTCAAACCTCATGGATGTACATCCACACCCACGTATGTTTCAGCTGATGTGCTAGAAAGAACAAGCACAAGCTTCCAATATCAAGCTGCTAAGATGGAACAAAGTTAGAAGCAAAAATATAAAACAGAAAGGTGACAAAATCTTGATTAATGCAACCCTTATACCCCACACTTGATTATCCCCAAGTTATAAGCCTCACAACAACTTGATAACACAATATCAGGATGCTATGATCCACATATAGCCCAAGAATTCCAAGGTGTACCAAGGAACTTAGCAAAATATCAAGGTTTTAGGACTTTGAGCAATTTCTTGCACAAAGCTTAAAGAAAACGTTTTGAGATTCAGTTTTAGCAAACATATAACAATAACAAGTAACTAGAAAGATTGGCACTTGGATTTCATCAAAGATTCAAACACAATTCATTAAACATGAAACTGGATTTACAGAACTTGAACAAAGGAAAAACCAAGAGCAACTGAAAATGAAAAGCCTAAGTGCCTTTATATAGGCTACAATGTTTAACTAAGAAGCATAAAAACGTATAAACCCTAGTATTTTAAGTCCCAAAAATGCCCTTGAGGATTTTGAATATCTTGGAATCATGTGACTTTCTTTGGCAGGTTGTGGAGTTGGCAAGTGTGTAGGAATTGCATCAAGGGCTCAAAAAGAGCATAAGTTTGAAGCTACAATCTTGAACGTTGGATGGCTGGTGGTTTTTGGCAGTTTCTTCAACCTTTGTAGCAGCGGAATCTCATGTGGGGTTGTTGGTTGGTGAGGTGTCCAATTTAGGGGTTGGGTTATGTTAATATGACCACTAATCAAGATTCTGGAGCATTTGGTGGTCTAATTACTAGTAATTATGGAAAACCTAATTGTGTTCATCACGTGAATAGTGGTGGTTTTAATCTTGTTTTGGTTTTAAAAAGATTTTAACCGCCATATTTTAAACTAATTAAAATAATTAGTTAAAACCGGTTAGAGTGGGATTTGAGGTAGTAGTTTGGTGAGTTCCCATTGGCGGAGAGGGTGAGTGGGGCACGTGTCACCCCACAAGTGGTCTAGGTTTCTTTGCTTGTCTGCCCAGTTTAGTCCCTCTTTACTTTCTTGTTTGTCACTTGTAAATAAAACAGCCAAAATACGTTTTCCTTTGTTAGCAAAGTTTCTATTTTCATTCTTTTGCCCCAAATACTTTTCCAAAGTATTTTTAGGGGTATTTCTTGCCATTTGTTGATTCTTGAAGGGTTGTATTGGCATTTTCTTCATAGATAATGGTCTTGACTTGTATGACTGACTTTTTGGAGGACTAATATTGACAAGTCATGATTGTTGAGGGACCATTCTTGCCAATTCTTCAAGGTAGAGGGCCCTTTTTGTAAATTTGACAAACTTTAAGGACCAATCTTGTAATTATGAATAAAAAAGGGTTTAAAGTGTCAATTCTTCAATATTGGAGGACCCTTCTTGCATAGTCTTTAATTCTTCAAGGGGTTTTCTTGGAAAATCTTCATTAGGGCTTGGTTCATTGTGCGGCTTCGTTTCCCGTGTTCGTTTTTGCATGTTTCTTGTGATCTTTTGTCATTTTCTCAATATCCGTACCTAAAATACACAAGAAACAAACACAAACATATATTTGGCATTTTTGATGATATTTAATGCATTTAAACGTTTTGGATGATGAGACTATGTATAAAAGCATTTTCATCAATGCATGTATGTTTTTTATGGATTAAAAGACTCACAAGATGAATTAAAGGTGGGTCTTCAATTGGTTTCTTCAAAAACCTAGAAAAATGATGGTGGTGTGGTGGTTGTGTGGGTGGCCGGCGGTCAAAGAGAGAAAAGAGAGAAGAGTGAAAAAAAATTGAAGTGAAAATGTTTAGTGTGTGTTTGTTTAGTCCATTTTGTAAAATTAGGAGTGACCTAGTTGCAATTCTTACTTTCTTTTGGCCTTAATGGCAAACTTTGATTTAAAGAGCGGGAATTCAACCCAATTGTCGGTTTTGAATATTTGCGGGAGTCGGGGTGTAACACCCCTAAATATTCACGTTTCGAATCAGTGAAAGAGTCGTTGGTGTTACGGGATAGCACATTACTTAAATTATAGACAACGCTTAAAAAAATCGTGTCGTTTACATAGGTCCACAGATCAAAGTATGTCTTAAAATTTACAAAACATTCGAATAGAAATTTTTATTTAAAGGCGGGCCATAAACTCTTGCCGTCTTCCCAAGAATTACCTTCAAGTACCTGAGATAAAACATGCTAAAAGTCAGCGAAACGCTGAGCGAGTCCATAGAGTTCAATAAAAACCATTAACATAAAACCGGTATATAATCATTACCGAAAAACATTTTGTACAATTCTTTCTCGTAGACCATAACATAGGCCAAAAATATTTTATACGAATCATTGTCGTAAATCATAACATAGACCATTGCCGCCAAAACCATTATACGAACCATTGTCGTAACAGCATCATACAATACGTTTGATAACGTTGTTTATAGTATAATAAAAACCATTATATAAAACAGTTATGTAAAACCAAAACACAAGTAAAATATCAATAAATAAGACCCCATATTGCTAGTCAGGCAATATATTATAATCCAAATCATGTATCGTACACCGTCCCTGAGACAGCAGCCTTAGTATTACCTTTATGAGTATTATTATCGGATTATTATAAGTCGCATGACATTGTTACCTTTCTATAATATACATCAGATAGCTAGCCCGGAATTTGTTTGCCCATTTAAAACAACGTGCACGACGGGGATCAGCTAAATATATCTCTCTAATCCGTAAATTCGCTAAATATATTCCTCTCATACGTAGATTCGCCTGCCAATCAATGTGCACGACGGGGATCAACCGTCACGACGCGAACTGGGGTGATCTTCCCAAATATTACTATTATATGCATAAGCGTCTACCATCTCTCGGTAGTTCACAATTCATGCTAATGGGACTTATAGTGACATAAACTAACTAATAATAATCCATTTCAATCATTCGTTGGGTCATCATATCAATCGGGTCCATAGCAATAAGCATATAATCGGGACCACTTGTGTTCTATTTTTATTAAAACTAGCATGTTATCTCCCTCGTGGGTTTATAAAACACTTCATAAAACATTTAAAAGAGTGTGAGGCTATGAACTCACGTTGCTTTGGGAAGGCGGGTTATCGGCAACTAAAGCGTACGGCGCGCGACTCGATCATGGGAAACCTAAACAAATAGTACTCGGTCTTAGACTATGCCAAATAACTTTATAAAAGTTTTCATGTAAATGTAATCAAGTCATATGATGATCAAGTGAGATTTTAATAACTTATACACTTTACACAATTAATTAGTTGTTAAGCATCTATTTAACTTAGTCCAATTAAACTAATTATAGCCCATTTAAGGGTTAAGGCCCAATAGGCCCAATAAGAGTCTATTAAGTATTATTAGTCCAAAATATCATTTTTTGATCAGATCTCAACTCGTAATTTGAGCCCAAGTGGGTTGAGCCCAAACTTAGATTGGATAAGTCCTAATGAGGAATGTTGGGTTTTGTGGCCCAATATGGTCATATTGACCCATAACAAGCCCAACATCTTCTAATTAGTCCAATTTATGTTTTTAACTTGTTAATATATATTTAGGTAAGTAGAAATTTTATAAAAAATTTCCAAATAATGGAGATAACTTCTCGAGTTTGATTCGTAAAACTTGTTTATTAGTCGGTTGTTGCAAAAAATTACGTATAGGTAGTTATATTCTTTTATTAAGGTATTGTCTATACTATAAACTTTATAAATATTTTCCCATGGTTTCTATATGTGTAAAAATATATATTTTTGTGATATCATCTTTTTAATGCTTGTTTATATCTATTTTATATCTTATTTTAATCAAAAGTTACTTTTACACTTGTTAATGTGTGATTACTTTTTAGTAAAAAAATGTTACAGACACCATTTTCGACATAACTAGAGTTCTACAATGAGTTAGAAGCTCATATTTAAGCTGTAGAAACTACATGATGTACTCTAAAAATAGTTCTGCTATGACCTCTTCTCAATAAGTCCCTAAATATGACTTTTAATTCGAACAAGACAGACCAGTTAGATTTGCTCATTTTTAGCTTTCCATTGTATGGCCAATTAACCACTTATTTAGAATTCATTTATCTATCATCATATCAATTCACCTAACTATTTTGACTAGCTAAAAGTATCAAAACCTACTGTTATTTACAGCCCTCTTATTTTAGTGTGTAACCACCTAGTTTTCTATATGACTTATCCATTTTTAGCCTAAGCTATCACATATAATCCGACCATAATCACTTGATCATCATTTATAAAATCACACATATACATTTGGAAATGAAATAAACAAGAACTATTACAAGTAAAAAGGAAAGAACAAGTTTTATACCAACAACAATGGAGGAAAATGACATCAAAGCTTGTTCTTGAACCCAAAACAACTTGATCTTCAAAACCCACATATAAAATCTTTAAGATCACTTTATTTACCAATTAGATCAGCCCCAAAACTCTTATAAAACCCTCTTGATCATACCAAAAATCCCATGCAACAACATCTTTTAAATCCTTGAAATCACCTCAAAACATCTTATTTTATGTAGAAATCATACTAGATTGATAGGTTTGCTTTTAGGCTTAAATGGATCTTATGAAAATATAATGAAAATGTTGACTTTGGGTGGTATAGCCACGAATTTGTGGAGGATGGGGAAGAAAATGGTGACTTTTCTTACTCTAAGAATGCATGTGTGTGAAAAATGGTGTGATACTTGGTTTATGTATTAACCAAGCTTGCAAGACAAGTGTCTTACATTTTGCAAGATTTAATATGGTGAGGACTACTCACATCTTTGAAAAATCATCCCTTGAGGAGGTGGGACAAGTGTCTAGCTTGTCTCACAATGTTATTTTACGGGTATTGTTTGATTCTTGTTACCTCGATACGTGTGCCTTCGGTTTTGTTTTAGAAAAACGTTTTTAGATTTTATGAAACGATATTGAAAAGCGAATCTATTAAAATTGGTTTCATGGAAAACGTAGTATGTAAACGTAAACACGTAAGGTAGAGCTCTCCGGTTTAGACGTAGATGATGCTAATTTAAGACGTAAACTCTAATTCTTCCCAAAAGTGAGTGAGTTCATAAACTAACAATAAAATAATGATTATAAATAATACTTGAGAATAAAATAACGACCTTAAATTGACAGATTATCACAGCATTTCCCCCTAAAGAGGATCTTTGTCCTCAAAGATCAGTTCATCTTACTACTCGCTTCTTATAGAGTCAAAGACATGTGGGAATTTCCTCCACATTCGGTCTTTTCTCTCAAGCGTAATTCATGTTGTCCACGGGTTTTCGATCATGCTTAAGTTGACTTACTTTCTCTTTCCATGTTGTCCACGGGTTTTCGATGAATGCAACTTTTCGCTGACTCAAACCCCATTAAGAAGAAATCGGATTTTCACTTGATAGACATTTTATCAAGTTCGATATACGGAACATATTTCATGCATCCCTTGAAGTCCTAGGGTAGTCTAGCTTATATGCCTCTCGGACCAACTCTTTACATTATCTCAATGGTCTCATACAACGGGGACTTAGCTTCCAATGATCTTTCAGATCATCAATTCACCTTTCCACGGTGAAAATTCTTGGCATAACTTCGCTACCCATCCTACACTTTAAGATCTACATCTCACATTCACATAACCTGCTGCCCACTACCGGCAGTCAATAATCAGATCCTAATTTCCACAATCATTTTAGGTCTCGTGGGTCAGGTATGTTCATCCCAAATCCCACCTACAGGTGCTCTTAAACTTTTCTTTATATAGATCCTCACAAGGTTCGGTCTCAATCCTAATGCGATAATTATCAATGATAACCTATCCAAAGGAAAGTGCTTATCCTGTTCATTACCAAAGGTCAGTCATACAAGCATAAAACAAGCCTTCTAGTGTCTGTATCGTTCCTTCACCTTGTCCCTTCGATAGTGGATAGTAAGCAGTACTCAAATCAAGATTTGTTCCCAATGACCTCTGAAGGGATCTTCAGAAATTCGACGCGAGGCGAGGATCTTGATAGAGGTAATCGATACGAGCACACCATGCTTACACAACTCCTTTAAATATAAACGAGCCAACTTCTCCATCGACAACCCTTCATTAATTGGAATGATATGAGCAGATTTGGTCAGTCTGTTGACGATGACCTAAATCGAATCAAATCCAGATGATGTCCTAGGAAGGTTTGTGATAAAATCCATGGTGATTTTATCCCACTTCCAAACAGGAATAATAAGCTGCTGATGGATTTTGGTGTTCAGCCTTGACCTTCCCAAAAGTTAGATATTTACTAACGTATGTGGCGATGTCGACTTTCATGTTCGGCCTTCAGTACAACTCTTCCAGATCAAAATACATTGTATCAGAAACGGAATGATTAGAATACTTAGACTTATGAGATTCCATCATGACTAAATCTCGAAATCCCCCATATTTAGGCAACCACAAACGACATTTTAAACACTTAATGCCATAGGCTCCCATCTCTAATGGTTCTCATTAGTCGGGAAACACTTCATCATCTATATTATCCTTCTTACAAGCATCGGCTATTTCTAAATTGCTCAGGCAAATGATTCTGCACGGTCATTACTAAGGAACACATCCTAATTGGTTGTTTATCATTTCTACATAACGCGCCAGCCACTACATTCACCTTCCCTGATGAAATAAATATCATGACCATAATCATTCAGAAACTCAAACTATTTACACGGCTTCATGTTTAGGTCTTCCTGATCCAAAATATTTTGTAGGCATTTGCGTTTTTTGAATACTGTAAACTTAATGCCACATAAATTATGTTTCCATAGTTGAAGAGCAAAAACTACCGCAACAATTTCCAAGTCATGTGTTATATGGTTTCCTCAATTCCTCCTAGGTTGTTGAGGTATACACAAACATCTACTCCTAATGGAGTTTAGTTAAATGATCTGGATATGAGGGAATAATTCCTTAATAATCCTTCGATAAATATTTGTCAAACCCAAACATCTCCTCACTTCCTTTTTGGTATAACCCAAAACCTTAATGGCTTCGATCTTTGAAGAGTCAACATAGATTCCACTACCATTAATCACACGGTCAAAGAATGTAAGGGATCAAGCCTAACATCCCACTTTAAATATTTAACACACAATGTTTCACATCTCAGCTAGATCAAGGTAGTCTACAAATGATTACTAAGCTCCTTCTTATTCTTGGAATTAATCAGATGGTCCTTAATGATCACAAGCATGGATTTATCAAAATACAGCTTACACACGCGATTCATCAAATTCATGAATGCGACCGGTGCATTGGTCAATCCAAACGACATCACATGAAACTCATAATGTGCATTACGAGTTCTGGATGTAGTGATTGGAATAGATAATCTTCTTTACGGACGCGAATTTGATGATAACCATGCCGTAGATCAAAATTTTGAATATACGCTAGAGCCTGGTAAATGATCGAACAAATCTTTCATCTTAGGTAATGGATATCAATTTTGATGGTCAATTTATTCAGTTCACGGTAATCAATGAATATATGGAATGATAATATCATAGCTCTTCATGATGACGAGCTCGGTAGAATAAAAGCTTTCTTCGATAACTCTCTCAGTTGCACGGTAACTCTTTTGATTCAGATGGTGCTGACGTATGGTGCACATGCCACAGGTGCAGCACCAGGAATATAATCAATACCAAATTCAACTTGCCTTAATGGCGGAAGTCTAGGTAATTCATCAGCAAATACCTCAGAAAGTCTCAGATAACAGGAACATTTTCTTATTTAATTTACCTTAGGTTCTTTCTAGATCGCTAGATCTATGACTAGTTCACAATCATTCATGGTAAAATTTCAAGCTTGAATGCAAGATACGATCACCCATCAGGAATTATTTAGATCACCTTTGATAATCAACATCTTATCTTTTAGGGGAATTCTACCCGTGCTCCCATCAATTAAGACAATGACATCAAGTCATAACAATGATTCCATCCTAATGACACCACCATCTTTCCAGTTTTATTATCGTTGATAAGACAAGAACTACTTAGGAGGCTAAGTATACATCCTTTTTGAATCTTATTGGTGCAAACTACTTCTCCATTTACTAAAAGCTAAGAATAATCTTTCATAATTCAAGGATATCTAGAGACATAGCTAAAACTAAAAGAGTGAGGTCAACGCATGATTATCACAGAAGAATGTCAAATTAGATAAAGACGAAAATATTAACGAATATGGATATATTCTATGTTTTCATGATTTGTGTATGCATCCGAAAGCACCTTGGATCGTTACCATGTCATTTAAATGGAATCTAATCAAAAGAATTGATAGGAACGTCGATACACCCAGTCGGGTATCAACACTCGATAATTAGAAAATTTTCCAAAGAATCTTACCATGAGAGAATTGAACAAGAATGGGTTGTTAATTGTCAAATAATACAATATCCATAGATGAGTAAATTCGATTCGGAAAAATGGTACGGGCACATATGTAGGTGTCCCTAACAATATGTCCCTATTTTGCACTTCTTGCAGATCTCATAAAAATTTAATCTTTCACAATTACAAAGAAAAATTTAGTGTTTATTAAAAATTTCATGGTGACTACTAATCAGCCTTGCATGGTCCCTTCTAAATTATACGTAGGCGCGCTTCTATGTACAACTTAGGATTAACGATGCAATACTCACTTCGTCAAAAAAATTTCATCATGTTTAAAACAATATATATATTCATGCTTAATTATGGAATAGAAATCAAAATGAATTTATAGAGATGTTCTTCATTATGAAAGCAAATAAAATTTCAAGGTGTTTCATAAACAACTTTATTTCGATAACGATTAGTTATAAGTCGCAATTTAAATATCCATATGGTGATGAAAATTCAATTTTCCTAGTTGATAATGTTTTGTCTTATAAAAACAATGAGTGATCTGCAAAGGAGCGATGAAGAGTTGTTCACCAAGAACTAATTACAATATGATAAGAAATTAGAATAAGGACTTGAAATTTGTTTCTTTATTTTTCTTATTTTATTTTTGATTTTTCTGATTATCTAGAATTTTTATTATTGTTCATTTAGTATTTATTAGGTTAAATAGCATTTTTAATTAACTTTTAATGTTTCTATTTTTGGCATTTAGTGCCAAAAATACTTCTTTTTCAGTTTAAACATTTTTCTTAGACTTAGAATATTATTTTAAGATTTTTAGTTAAAAAAGTTTTCACTGTTCATCTTTTAATTATTTTTTATAATTAATTTAGTTTAATTAGGGTTTTATATTAAACTATTTTTGTCTTTTAGTGGTAAATTTAATACTTTTCAAACTTTTTCAATTTTCTACTGTTCATTAGAGTAAATTAGTATTTTTAAAATTGGTAAATTATTTTTAGCATTATTTATTATTTTTTATAAATATTTTAATTTAAAAATAGTTTTTAGTGATTTAAAAATAGAAAAATAGTTTTTAAAAATTACGAAAAATACTTTTTAGTCTTTAGATAATATAAGTAAGTTATTTGTTCAATAAAATAATATTTTGAACATTTTGATTAATTATATTTAATTTTAGGGCTTTAATTAGCATTTAAAATTGAATATTTAAATAATTAAAGGTTTTAAAAAATTTTTATTGGATTTTTATTCTTATTTATATTATTTTAGACTACTTTAGCTTCTAATTAATTTTTAGGTTTAAAATTTTTAATTTTGTAGTTTTTACGGTTTTAAGTGAACGCTTTTTCGTCTTAGCTCGATCCGTCATCGTAACCATCATTTCTTTCTTATCTCACTTCTTTCTTTTCTCATAACAATATAATCACAAACATTAATCAATTCTTAACACAACACACCTGCCTCCTTGAGAACGAACTCACACTTCATTTTAGGGTCATTCACACACGATTTTCCTAAATCGTCGTGCTCACTTGCCCTATATTTTAGTTGCCTTTTTTTCCTAAAGCAAGTATCTAATTTTACTACATCAATAATCCATAATGTAATCCAATAACGACGCTAATAACGATGAATATATTACCTATTATGGAAATATTGAGACTACGGTCTCATGGACGGTTTAAGATGTATGCTTGATTTATATATTGCCTGACTAGCAATACGAGGACTTACTTCCGATATTATACTTGTGTTCTGATTTTAACGATTGTTTTATATAACAGTTTTTATTAAACTCTATGAATTCACTCGGCATTCGCTGATATGATTTTTGCATGTTTTTATCTCAGGTGCTTGAAGGTAATCCGGATGGAGATCGACTCTGATGGCCCACTTAATATTAAAAATGTTCATTCGATCTATGTTTTGTAAACTTAATGACCTGTATAATTTGGGACCTGTTGGACACTTTAAAACTTTTTATCGAATGAATGTATGTTAAACCTTGAACAACCATTTTTATGTGTTGTCTATGATTGGAGTTATTGTGCTATCCCGTAACACTCTGAAAGACCCTTCCGCTGTACCGGTACGAAAATTTAGAGTGTTACAGTATATCCACGAATTTGTGGATGAGGGGGAAGAAAATGGTGATATTTCTCACTCTAAGAATGCATGTGTGTGAAAAATGGTGTGATACTTGGTTTAAGTATTAACCAAGCTTGAAAGACAAGTGTCTTACACTTTGCAAGAGTTAATATGGTGAGGACAGCTCACATCTTTGAAAAATCAGCCCTAGAGGAGGTGGGGCAAGTGTCGAGCTTGTCTCACAATATTATTTTACAGGTATTGTTCGATTCTTGTTACCACGATAGGCGTGCCTTCGGTTTTGTTTTTGAAAAATGTTTTAGATTTTATGAAACGATATTGAAAAACGAATCTACTAAAATTTGTTTCATGGAAAACGTAGTATGTAAACGTAAACATGTAACGTAGAGCTCTCCGGTTTAGACGTAGACGATGCTAATTTAAGACGTAAACCCTAATTTCTTCCCAAAAGTGAGTGAGTTCATAAACTAACAATAAAATAATTATTATAAATAATACTTGAGAATAAAATAATGACCTCATAATGACGTATATTACCAACAAAAAATTCTAAAAATTTCAAAAGTATACGGAAAATAGGATTAAGTAATGACGTCGATTTCTGGGGTGTTACAATAGCCCCTTTTTACTACTTGCACATTATTTCTAAACGCGGGGTGAGATTTTACATGGTGGAACACATTCATTTAAAACTGTAAGCTATCCTGAACTTGTATGCTATCCAGAACTTGTATGCTTTCCAGAACTTGATGATTTCCAACAGTTTTTCATTGATATTATTGCTTTCAGTCTATAGCCCTTAAGTTCCTTTCCTGATCATGAACCATTAATTTACTTGTGGTTCTAAGCGCGAATATTGTTGGTGGATCTATTAGGATTGACAATCCCCGTCCCGATTACCTTGATGTACTTACATTTGTTTATACTTGAGTATTTAGGCTGAATACTCACTAGAAGAACTTACATGAGTTAAGCTTCGGTTCATGAACTAAATAGCAATAATAATGGTTTCGAACTATGGTTAATGTACATAACCATTTTCCCTATTTCTTGTTTACAAATGAATATGTGTTCCACACCTTTACTTCTAAACCTATGAATATCACTCAACTTTATGTTGACGATTTTACATGTTTAATCTCTGGTATTATTACTTAGCTTTGCTTAGATAGGAGCCCGTAGGATATTATCACAGCTTAGAGATTTCTGTGTTATTTTTTTTGAAGTTTTGTTTTGGTAGAAGCTGTCATAAATTTAACATATATTCATGATAACTATAAGTTACAAAACCATAATTGAATAATAGAGTTTCCGCTTATAAAACTCTAGGACCCGTTGTCTAAAACTCTTATCTTTTATGATGTAATGTATATGCCTTTTATTACATCATTTTCAAGTAATATTATAATTCATTCTTACTTGTACCATGGCGTGTTACCCCTTGCTGCCTAGTTGTTCCCTTGCCTGATTTTGGGGGTCTCACACAAGTCTCTGCTTACAAGTCTTCAAGGGGTCTAGAGACCTCTGAGTATTGTCACCTTAGAGGTCCTCGAATACCAACACATTCTTCTATATCCCAGCTGTTATCCATTACAGCGAGTGGTTATATCTTCAGATAATCTTTGAATTCTATGATGATGTCTCTGACTTGAATTTGTCTAGTGTGCCATCTGAGGATTTGCTTTCAGCTAGTCCTTGTCTCTATCGCTGGATTCTATTAGCGACTCATAACAATTATTTAATTTAAATCAAATCTAGACTAGGCCATGTTAGAACTTTTATTGTCCTAACAATCTCTCCTATTTGAGCATAAATTATACTAAGTCCAAACTTATTGTAAGTGAGTATACAACTTCTTCTTACACATAATTTAAACAAACATATTTGATTTTATCGAACACCTAGTCTATTACAAAATTATTACAATGAGTTACACTAAAATCATCAAAGGTCATCTCTAGAGCTTCAATAATATAGCTTGAGTGCAACGGTTCTCTCAGCTTCATCTTTTTCATGTCTTGAGTCTATTATGACTTGGATTTCATTTTTGAGGTGCTTGGCATAATCTGAGTCCACCTTCTGTATCTGCTTGAGTCTGAAAAGTTAACACTGGAGGCCATCATTTGCTCACTTTCCCTTTGGAACCAATACTTTATGTTCGTGTTCATGAACACTATTAGTAATATTGTAATTATAAGTTACTTCTGGTCATATAATAGTTACTACTAGGAGGTATGTAGTTCCTCCTGGTAGTAGTAGTAGTAGCAATAGTTCCTATTGGTTGGAGTAATAGTTACACCTGGTCTATGACTTACTCAGACCGTGTTATTAGTATAATTAGTTAATGACATGCATGAGGTATCTTAGGAAAGGATATGCATATCACTGTTACATATTTTGACGCAATTAGGGTTTCCTTCTAGTATAAAAGGAACCCACGGCTGAGGTGGTAGACACATCTTTACCATTTTCATTTCCTGATTTGCAATACTAGAGATCCTTAGAAAGGATCATGTGTTCTATTTAGTATATGTTTCTTATTTTTACTTGTGTTTATATTCCGCATAAACACTTGTTTCTTTTAACGTCTCTCTGTAGATAACTTGTGATTTTAGAATTTATTTACCATCCTTAATAGGCTACAGGATCTATCTCTAAAGGACCTAACAAGTGGTATTAGAGCATGTGGAGAGTTACTCTACAAGAAGAATCACTTCTATTCCAAAAATTATTAATCCATTAATAACCAAAACATAGCTAGACTTGAGTCATCACAACAAGATCCCCCAAAAATACCACCACTGTCTCACCACCACAACAAATTATCACTACTACCACTGTCTCAAACAACAATGCAACGTTTCCATACTTGAAGAAAGATGAGTATGAAAGCTAGGCCATGATGATGAAATACTGGATTACTAACACTAATCTGGATCTATGGAAGATTGTTCTAAATGGAAATAGCAAAAAGAATACAAGAAGAGATAAGAATGATAAAATTTCAATTCATGAATCCCATAGGTGCTAAGGAAATCCTTGTAGTCCTGAAAGAGATAAAGGCAAAAACCACTTTTCTTTAGTCTCTTCCTGATGACCACATGGGTGATTTTCATCATCTGGATGATGCAAAAGAGATTTTGAATGCTATCAAGGAAAGATTTGGAGGCAATGAAGAATCTATGAAGATGAGAAGGTCAATGCTAAGAGATGAGTTCCAAGATTTCAAAATCTTAGAGTCTAGAGGGCTACATCAAGGATATGATAGGTTTCAAAAGATCTTGAGCCAAGTGAATCAGCTGAAACAGAAAATGAAGAAATTAACTCTAGGTTTCTTAGAACTTTACATTATTCTTGTAATCAGGTTACCATATCTCTTAAGAGAAAGGTGGACATGAATACTTTTTCTTTGATGATCTGTACTATAAACTCAAACCTCTTGAGCTTGATGTCAAAGGTTACATTCCTCACTCTACTCCAGCTCATTCTGATTTTGTTAGTACCTCTAATACTAACATGATGACTTATGTTGGAAGTCCAATTCACTCAGCTTCCTCACACCATAATCCCGCCCATGATTCTACTACCAACTACAGTTTTGGTAGTACAACTAAAAATGTTCTTCACTACTTTGTTGTTGACAATGAACCACAACAACAGCTGGTATTTGAAGACTTTAACCAAGTTCAGAAGCTGGATATGGATGAAATGGATCTCAAGTGGCAAATGGCTATGCTCTCTTTAAGAGTTAACAGGTTTGAGAAGAAGGTTGGGAGGAAGTTTAGGTTCACCCCAAAAGAAGGTACAAGATTTGATAAGAGCAAGGTTAAGTGCTATTAGTGTCATGAAAAAGGGTCATTTTTCTAGGGAATGCACCAAAAGTAATGACCAAGACAAGACAAGGTATTCAGCTTTCAAGGTTCAAGAGAACAAGGCAGAAGATGATAAAGCCGTTGTCTCTCTTAACACCATGATAAATTAGGATGAACATGAGGAAAATGGAGCAGAACAACCTGGGATTGACACCTATGCTATGATTGTTGGGCATAACAATAAGACAGAGGATGAAGGAGAATATGCATTGATAGGAGTCACTCTACGGGTAAAAAATGTTCCCCTAAGTTGTGATGATAAATATATAGAACTTCAAAAACAATATGCTGATCTAAATGCTCAAAATGGTAAATACTATTTAGATGTTAAGGCATATAAAAGTTCTCTTACAACCTTAGAACAACAGAAGAAGTGGTTTCAAGATACTCAATTAGATAAGGGCATTAAGTATTGACTTAGAAAACACAACTAACTTACTGTCATATTCTGAAAAACATAATGCTGATATTGACAAAGAAAAGTAGGAGCTACAAGTTAAATTTGATAATGATTTGGCTAGGTTTAATAAATGGAGCAGTTATTTTAAAAACCAAATCAAGTTAGTAGATAGCTCCATGTCTGGAAGGACTTAAATTCGTTTGGGTTTGACAATTATATTGAGCTAAATGACATTTTTGACTCACCGTTTCCTAGTGTGTTTGACACAACTCCTGAAGATGTGGAAGAGAAACCCATTTATGATAGGTATAAACTAGTTGTAGAAATGCATGTCATTTCTCCACCTCTTACAGGAACATTCATACCTACCTTAAACCATATAGACTTAGACGAATCATAATACAAGGTTTTGCCAAGTATAAAATATTTTCGTTCCAAGTCTTTTCGAATTGATTACTAGTAATTAGTGCGACTCAGTCGTTCTTGGTGGAAAAAAAAATAAGAAAGGTTTGGTTATCTAAAACTAATTAAAATAAAAGGTGTCGTTGAGTAATTAAAGTAAAAATAAAGCGAGAAAAGATTAAACTAAAATTAATCGACTTAAAAATTAACTGACGCTAAGTTAAAACGTAAAGAAATGAAAACTATAAAATAAAACACTCTTTAAAAAGAAATTAAGAAAAGAAAAATTAAAATAAAGTTTACGAAAAATAAAACAAATAAGTAAAACGAAACTTAAAGCAACTGGCGGGAAAATTAAATTTAAATAAAAACTAATAAATTTCGCAAAACTGAAAACTTGGAAGAATTTCGCAATAAAAAGAATAATTCCGCAATTCACATTAGCATGAATCCGCAATCCTTAAACTATAAATCCGCAATAGGTGAAAGAACAATTTCGCAATTATATTGCGGAATTAATTCCGCAATAAAGCAGGCCAGATTCCGCAATGCTAGATTCGATTTCGCAATGACCAGGAAGGGAGTTCACAATTAAAAAAGGGACATAAATTCGCAATGCTCAATCACACAAAATAGAAAGATTCCGTAATGGGAAAAAGTACAAATCCGCAATATGTTGAAAGCTACAATTTCGCAATGTCTAAAGCTAAAGATTTCGCAATCTTAAAGGATTCAATTTCACAATACTAAAGGTATTGCGAAATCGAATCAGCTTTCCTAAAAAAGTGGAACTCGGGACAAGGACGATTTTAAGCACTTTTATCACAACTTTTCAAGGAAAATAAGCACACGAAAACACTAATAAGCTACCAATAAGCTAGGCAAATGATGAAAACTTATAAATCTTCAACACACAAATCAAGAAACTCGTAAAGTAAGAAATTTTATGTGTCGAATAGAAAATTAAGATGAAAGATATGATGAACACAAGATTGTCACTAATAAGAAAGATTAAAAATATGAAGATTAAGACAAGATTAAGCTTAAAAAGTAAAGGTTTGATTAAAACAAGAAAGATAAAAGATGAATTTTTTCTAGTGAGAGAAAGTTAACCACTTTCTCTCTCTAAAAATTAAACTACAAAAATGAAAAGTGAACTAAATTAACTAACTAACACCCTCCTAATGTGTCATTAGGAGGGTATTTAAAGGAGGAGGGAAGGTGCATGTGTTGCTTCCTTCTTTCTTTCTTCTCGACTCGATTTAAATGTTTTGTCTTTCTCGACGTCGTCTCGGGATTTATCGATACAAATTGAACTTGTCTTATAATTTTCTTCTTTTATTAGACTTGAGTTCTTCGACTTCATTAAACTTCCGTCTTTAGACTTTTTCTTCGATAAATCTTTAGAATAGGCCTTGGACTTCCGTTCTTTTTGCAATCTTGATGTTTTGACTTCGTCTTTTCTCGTTTTCTTCGATAAAAGCCCGTGATAGCCTATGTTTTCTTCCTTTTCATCTTTTGGTCCTAAAACACAATAAAAACACAAACCACGCATAATTCCGACTTTTACGACATAAAATACACGTTTTGGTGTTGTTATTATTGGAAATAAATGGTAAAACGATAAGTGTTTTCACACTTATTAAATCCCCTACACTTGACAATTGCAATGCCCTCATGCAATGAATTAATTTCAAAGCACAGTTTACATTTTTCATCATAAATAACCCACCTTGGCCTTTATTAAATATTAAACACTAAGGAAACTAAAAAGATAGAAATATGTACAAAACAAGTAAAAAAATTAAAGACTTACATTGGGGTTTTGGAAGTCATGAATATTCATCATCCTCAAGTTTCATGTTCCCTATACCAAGCTTAAAAACGAGATCATTGTTATTATAAGTTAACAGACTAACACGAACTCATGTGGCCCAATTATTTACTTAGACTCCCTTATTCCTAGGTGTATCTATTATATTTTAATTTTGTCTTGAATGATCATGAGGATGCATTGTTTGACTTATTTCGATAGTTATTTAGGCTGAAAATAAAGTGGGACGATTTAATCAATAGTTAGCTAAAGGACAAAATCTTTTAAAACTGCTTCTCGGGACCTCATAAAGTTCATATCTTGGCATAACTCGCTTCACGATTTGAGACCTTTCTCGGACCGATATTTGGCAGCGACTTCATACTTCAAATCTTTGAGAAACGTTCTTGAAATTATGGTCTTCTCTTCATAATAGGAATTTCTTCACTTGAACTTTTTGAGAGATTCTTCATATATGGACCACGACTTCTTCATTTTTATCCAATCTTTTTTTGGACTTTGATATACAACGATCCGCCTCCTTTTAGGACTTGGATCTATTTATCCTCATACCTTGTCAGGGCCTTTTTGGATCGACTTTTCCATGATCTTTAGGGGAGTGTTTGCTTTTCGTCGTGTGTCTCGATCCTTCATATTGATTTTTGATAAATGATTCTTCACATCACTTTTGGATCTTTAGCAACAAAATGTAGCCCTCATGCCTTGTTAGGGCCTTTTGGGACTCGCCAATCTTCGCATCCCGCTTCAATAAGTTATGCCTTGGCTATGAACTCTAGTTAATACTGAGCAACTTTTAAACGATCTTGTGCTAGAAGCTAAGTAACTTTTCAAATCGTACAACCTTATTTATTGCAGATAAATTTATTAGCAAGCGATGGGAGAATAGGCTTATAATCAACTCACATAAATTCACGAAAGAATACCAAACTTATAATTGACTCTATCATCTCTCGTTCTCCATAATTTAAAATCTCAAGGAATGAGACTCGTGGATGCTTAGCCATTTAAATCAATGTTTTAGGTTTTCGAGTCATCTATAGGATCTTGCAAACTCTTAGACTTTTTCAAGTTTAGAAATCGCATTTTAAAGTTCCCTTGATAAACAACTCTCTAGGATCAATTATAGGAACTTGTGAAAAGTTCTTGTTCTTAACCCGTAAGAGTTAAGACTTTCGCGTTTTAAAGTTCCCTATATAAAAGCCTAGCAAAACTTGACTTAAACACGTTAAGGATACTAGCTAGAGTAAACTTAGATAAGTAAACTCGGGTTGAGTCAAAATATTCACGACTTTGAAAAATTTAAAACCATTTTATTAAAAATTTATTCTAGCAAAGAAAGTAAATAACGATAACAAAGGAAAATACTACTATACTACTAGGCCAAAATAGATTAAAAATTTTGAAAAATGTCTAAAAATCAAGTTTTACGGTTAAAATGAGGGAAAATTCCTTGAAAAGACCACTTACTTCGATAGAAGTCCCCCTACACTTGATATAAACATTGTCCTCAATGTTTAAGCATGTGGGAGTAACCTCCCCTACACTTAGGACATTGTGCACTTTGTTTAAAGCTTGCTAAGGGAAGGACAACTATAGTGATTTCAGTGTGAACATATAAGATATGAAATATTGAATCACGACAGTTTAGGATAGAACCAGGAGGACGGGAACACGGGATCACGGTTCGTCAAAAGTCATCGAGAATGGATCTTTGAAGCTTTAATCCCTGCACATCATAAGAAACAAGACAACAAATACATACGGGGCTCCCCTACACTTATTATGAAAACGGTAAAGGATAGATCAACGGGTTGCCTCCCGAGAAGCGCTTGTTTTTGTTAACCGAGTCACGATCCTGACTCGACCCTGAACTTAATTCAAGGGAAACGTGGTGAGGGATGGATTCATCTCATGAGAGATGTCCTCACCAATGTATAACTTCACGCGCTGGCCATTCACCTTAAAATTGGGCTCATTTGGCTGAGAAAGCTCATTGGTGCCATATGGGAAGACTTTGGCGATGGTAAATAGACCAGACCAACGGCTCTTCAGATTTCCCGAGAAGATCTTGAATCGAGAGTTAAAGAGTAAAACTTGATCACCAACGTAGAACTCTCGGTTCTTAATCCTTGAATCATGGATAATCTTGGTCTTCTCCTTGTAGATCAATGAGTTCTCATAAGCTTCAGTCCTTAGTTCATTTAGCTCATTGAGTTGAATCTTCCGAAGATCGCCGGCTTTGTTGATGTCGAAGTTAGCCCACTTCAAGGCCCAATATGCCTTATGTTCCAGCTCGATAAGGAGGTGGCATGCTTTCCCGTACACAAGACGATAAGGTGTACAACCAATCAGGGTCTTATAAGCGGTACGGAAAGCCCACAAAGCATCATCTAACTTATCGGCCCACGAGGCATGATGCTCTCCTACAGTACGCTCAAGAATTCTCTTTAGTCCACGGTTAGATATCTCGGCTTGACCATTCATTTGGGGATGATAAGCGGTGGAAAGACGGTGATTGACACCGTACTTAGCCATGACTCTAGAAAATTTATCATTGCAAAAATGTGTCCCGCGGTCACTGCTTATAGCACGAGGAACACCGAATCGAGCAAAAAGTTGTTTCAAAAAGTTCACAACCACCCTCGTATCGTTCGTAGGGAGAGCCTTAGCTTCAACCCATTTGGATATGTAGTCAACGGCTACGAGGATGTATTTGTTCCCTTTAGATGATGGAAATGGCCCCATAAAGTCGATACCCCATACATTAAAGATTTCACATTCTTGTATGAAAGTTTGAGGCATCTCATCTTTATGTGCGATCTTGCCTTGTTGTTGGCAAGCATCACAATTCTTAAGCATTTCGTGAGCGTCACGATAAATGGTGGGCCAATAAAATCCAGAGTCGAATACTTTCTTCACGGTGTAATTGGGACCAAAGTGACCATTGGTGGGTCCTTTATGGCAAGCTTCAAGAATTAGAACTGCTGCCGGCCTATCAACACATCGACGAATGACAAGATCCGCACATTGTTTGAAAAGGTAAGGGTCGTCCCAGAAATAATGTTCAATGTCTTTAAATAACTTTTTCTTTTGTTGGGACGTTAACCCTTCCTTGAGAATTCCACCCGCTAAGTAGTTTGCAATGTCCGCAAACCACAGGGTGTCATCAAGATTTGGATTGATAGACATTAAGGCCTCAAGGGGAAAAGAGTCATTGATCTCTTGATTCGGATGATCCCCTTGATAAGGATACTCAAGTCTACTTAGATGATCCGCGGCTAGGTTTTCGGCTCCCTTTTTGTCACGAATTTCAATTTTAAATTCTTGAAGGAGCAAAACCCAACGAAGAAGTCTTGGCTTAGAATCTTTCTTAGTCAACAAGTACTTCAACGCGGAAGATCGGTATAGACAATGGTGGTGGAAAGGAAAAGATATGGGCGGAACTTTTCAAAAGCATACACTACAACTAAAAGCTCTTTTTCGGTAGTGGTATAATGCAATTGAGCCCCCGTCATTGTCTTGCTAGCATAATGGATTGGTTGGAAGTGTTTGTTCACTCTTTGGCCCAAAACCGCTCCAATAGGAAAGTCGCTAGCATCACACATCAATTCAAAAGGTCGCTCCCAATTAGGGGAAAATAAAGACCGGTGCCTTAGTTAGCTTGTCCTTAAGAAGATTGAAAGATTCAAGACACTCTTTATAAAAGATAAAAGGAGTATCTTTTTCTAAGAGGTGGGTCATCGGGCGAGCGATTTTAGAAAAATCTTGAATGAATCGACGATAGAAGCCCACATGACCAAGGAAACTTCTCAACCCTTCACGGATGAAGGTGGAGGTAATTTGGCTATGACATCCACTTTAGCACGTTCCTCTTCAAGACCGGCTTTTGAGATTTTATGTCCAAGCATAATGCCTTCTTTCACCATGAAATGGCATTTTTCCCAATTTAGAACAAGGCGAGTGTCTTCACACCGCTTAAGCATGCGTTCTAAATTAGCAAGGCAATGAGAGAAAGAATCACCATAGACCGAGAAATCATCCATGAAGACTTCCATAGTTTCTTCAACCATGTCATGGAAGATAGCCATCATACACCTTTGGAAAGTCCCAGGAGCATTGCATAAGCCGAAAGGCATTCGTTTGTAAGCAAATGTTCTATAAGGACAAGTGAATGTGGTTTTCTCTTGGTGTTTGGGATCGATGGCAATTTGAAAATATCCAGAGAAACCATCTAAAAAGCAGTAATAGTCATTACCCGCTAGACGTTCAAGCATTTGGTCCATAAAAGGAAGGGGAAAATGATCCTTTCTCGTAGCATCATTGAGTTTGCGATAGTCTATACAAACTCTCCACCCTGTAACGAGACGATTAGGAATCAACTCGTTGTTTTCATTGGGCACAACGGTGATTCCGCCTTTCTTAGGCACAAAATGGACCGGACTAACCCATGGTGAATCCGAGATAGGGTAGATCATTCCCGCATCAAGAAGTTTGATAACCTCTTTTTCGATAACGTCAAGGATCTTTGGATTCACCCTTCTTTGGCTTTGAATAGTGGGTTTAAAGTCGTCCTCCATGAGAATTGTATGTCTGCAAAAGTGAGGATCAATTCCACGAATATCGGAGATTTTCCAAGCAATCGCTTTCTTATGATTCTTCAGCACGACGATAAGTCGGGATTTTTCAGCTTCTTTCAAATCCTTTGTGATGATGACGGGTGACTTCTTATTATCTTCAAGGAAAACGTACTCGAAATGAGACGGCAGATCCTTAAGCTCTAAATCCGGAGGATTTTTGATGGACGGCAGAGTCAAAGTCGGTTCATCGATAGAGATATCCTTAGGAGATGGTGGAGAAATATGGTCCTCATTGAGAAGTTTCTCAATGGTACGAATGTCTTCATCCTAATTGGAGGGAGAATCGTCATATTGCAAGTCCACATCTCCTAAAGTTTCTTCAAATTCTTTCAAAATGAAATCACTTTCTCCAAATGGAGTTAGTGATGGAGCAATAGAGGTAACGCTCTCAAAAATGGGTAGAGAAGAAGAACCACTTTTACAAGCGTCTTTAAAATGTTCTTCACAAGCCTCATCAAGAACGTCAATGAAATTAACACTCTCGTTTTCAGAAGGCTGTTTAGAAAGTTTACCTATGTTGAAGACGATTTTATCGTCACCAACTCTCATGATTAATTCGCCCGCGGCTACATCAATGAGAGTGCGACCAGTCCTCAAGAACGGACGTTCAATGATTAATGGAACACGGGGGTCCATCTCGTAGTCAACAACAACAAAATCCGCTGGAAAGGTGAATTTGTCGACACCGACGAAGACATCTTCGGCTATGCCCACTGGATAAGCAACCGTACGGTTAGCTAATTCCAAAGTCATTCGTGTGGGGACTAGCTCGTGTAGAGACAATTGTTTCCAAACGCTTAAAGGCATTAAGTTGATACTAGCACCTAGATCGGCTAGGGCCATACAATTCTCTACCCCAGGGAAGTTGCAAGGAATCAAGAAACGACTCGGATCACCAAGTTTGGTTGGTAATTTCCTTAAGAGCACTGCGGAGCAATTCTCGTTAAGTTGGGTCTGAGCGATATCAAGAAGTTTCTCCTTATCACTGAGAAGATCTTTAAACATTTTAGCATATTTGGGCATGTTAGCGAGAGCCTCACCAAATGAGATATTGAAATTCAGTTGTTAAAACATTTTGAGAAAGTTAGAAACCTGAATATCATCCTTGTTCTTCAATTTCTCTTTCCTCAACCTTGAGGGATAAGGTATATTGGGTTGAGATGAAGGCTTTGGAATGGAATTCTCACTCACATCCTTGGGTGGTGGAGGGGTGGAAGTAGAAGGTGGAGAAATTGGAAAAGTAGAAGGTGGAGGAATTGGAGAAATAGACTCGTTTTCCTTTGTCACAATCACCGGTGTAGGTGTAGGAAGCTCGGGTTCCTTTAAACCTTTTCCACTGCGAGTGGTGATTGCTTTCATCTCCCCTCTTGGATTAGCAACGGTGTTACTCGGAAGAGAACCTGAACCAGAGGCTTGATTACTTGGGAAGAAACTAGCCATCATGTTCCTTAAGTCATTCGTTTGACTTGCCAAAGAGTTGTGCATATCGGCTCGAAGATCATTCCCTTGTTTCACCATGTCTGATTTCATGTTGGCCATTTCCCGCTGAAGATTTTGCACTATCACATCATTAGTCCTCATGTAAGTGTCAACCTCTTGATTATATGTGGTGGGTTGGGTGGGAAGAAGAGCATGGTAGGCAGGTGGTTGATAAGCAGGTGGTTGATAAGCAGGTGGTTGGTGAACTTGATTGTTTCTTTGAGGTGGATATGGGTTTCTTTGGGTTTGGTATTGACTTGGAGCTCGAGGTTGATTTTGATTGTTGCGATTGAGGTTGTTTTGGTTTTGAGGGGGAAAACCAGGTGGTGAAAGAAAGTTGTTTGAGCGATAGCTGAGCAAATTGCGGTCACCTTGAGGACGTGCTTGATAGCCTCCCGTAGAAAAGTTACCGTTGGCGGCATACACATTTTTCGGATTGTCATGAGTCGAAGGACAATCGGTGTATGAGTGAGAACCCCCGCATATTTCACATGATTGAGTCATAGCATTAACTTGTGCATTGATAGCTTTGTTGTTGTTAGAGGTTTGTAGAGAAATTGATTCAACAAGCGAAGTAAGCTTATCAATTCTATTGTCGCTCTCATTAGTGCTAGCACTAGCCACATTAGTCCGAACACTCTTGGTTTTCACTCTAGACTTGTTCTCAGTAATATCCCAAGCGGCATTAGAAGACTTAAACAAAATGTTACCCCCCGAGGCACTATTTAGTGAATCTTGGTCATTCATGCTTAAACCATTGTAAAAAGTATTTATTTGATGTACTTTTGTGAAACCATGTTGTGGACACTTTCTTAAAAGTTCCTTAAAACGGTCCCAAGATTCACTAAATGTCTCACCGTACTTTTGTTCAAATGTAATGATTTCATTCCGCAAAGCGGTAGTACGTGAGGGTGGGAAAAGTAGTTAATGAACTTGGTCTCTAAATCCGTCCACGTAAGAATACTTTGTGGCGGTTCCTTATCAAGCCAATTCCGGGCTTGCCCCTCTAAGGAGAAAGGAAACAGTTGCAAGCGAATCACTTCTTGTGAAACCCCATTATACTTGATCGTATTAGTGAGTTGAAGGAACCTTTTTATATGGTCATGAGGATCATCAAGCGAACGCCTCAAGAAGGGTTGAGCAGAGACCATTTGAATGAAGCCGGATTTGAGTTCAAAATTGTTGGCTCCAATCTCGGGTATGACTATAGCATCGGTGTTGCCCTCTACGTGCGATTGCAAAAGCTCGATCATTGGTTGATTGTCCATGGTGAGAATAGGTGGAGTAATGACTTCTGCTTGAGCTACTTTCTTCTTACGAGCACGAGTACGCATACACACCTACAAAAGAAAAAGAAAAATATACAAGAAATATTTTTGGTTTTTATGTTTTTCTATTTTTTTTTAATTTTTGAAAAAAATTTAATTTTTATGGATTTTTGAAAATTTTTAAGCAAGAAAAATAACGTTCAAAAGTGAACGGATCCCAAAATCCAACGCGTCTCTCACTTAAAACCGTTAATCTTAACGAAAAGAGCCGACAGTGGCGCCATTTAATACAAGGTTTTCCCAAGTATAAAATATTTTCGTTCCAAGTCTTTTCGAATTGATTACTAGTAATTAGTGCGACTCAATCGTTCTTGGTGGAAAAAAATAAGAAAGGTTTGGTTATCTAAAACTAATTAAAAGAAAAGGTGTCGTTGAGTAATTAAAGTAAAAATAATGCGAGAAAAAATTAAACTAAAATTAATCGACTTAAAAATTAACTGACGCTAAGTTAAAACGTAAAGAAATGAAAAATATAAAATAAAACACTCTTTAAGAAGAAATTAAGAAAAGAAAAATTAAAATAAAGTTTACGAAAAATAAAAGAAATAAGTAAAACGAAACTTAAAGCAATTGGCAGGAAAATTAAATTTAAAAATTAAATTTAAATAAAAACTAATAAACTTCGCAAAACTGAAAACTTGGAATAATTTCGCAATAAAAAGAATAATTCCGCAATTCACATTAGCATGAATCCGCAATCCTTAAATTATAAATCCACAATAGGTGAAAGAACATTTTCGCAATTATATTGCGGAATTAATTCCGCAATAAAGAAGGCCTGATTCCGCAATGCTAGATTCGATTTCGCAATGACCAGGAAGGGAGATTTCGCAATTAAACAAGGGACATAAATTCACAATGCTCAATCACACAAAATAGAAAGATTCCGCAATGGGAAGAAGTACAAATCCGCAATATGTTGAAAGCTACAATTCCGCAATGTCTAAAGCTAAAGATTTCGCAATCTTAAAGGATTCAATTTCGCAATACTAAAGGTATTGCGAAATCGAATCAGCTTTCCTAAAAAAGTGGAACTCGGGACAAGGACGATTTTAAGCACTTTTATCACAACTTTTCAAGGAAAATAAGCACACGAAAACACTAATAAGCTACCAATAAGCTAGGCAAATGATGAAAACTTATAAATCTTCAACACACAAATCAAGAAACACGTAAAGTAAGAAACTTTATGTGTCGAATAGAAAATTAAGATGAAAGATATGATGAACACAAGATTGTAACTAATAAGAAAGATTAAAAAGATGAAGATTAAGACAAGATTAAGCTTAAAAAGTAAAGGTTTGATTAAAACAAGAAAGATAAAAGATGAAGTTTTTCTAGTGAGAGAAAGTTAAGCACTTTCTCTCTCTAAAATTTAAACTACAAAAATGAAACGTGAACTAAATTAACTAACTAACACTCTCCTAATGTGTCATTTGGAGGGTATTTATAGGAGGAGGGAAGGTGCGTGTGTTGCTTCCTTCTTTCTTTCTTCTCGACTCGATTTAAATGCTTTGTCTTTCTCTACGTCGTCTCAGGATTTGTCGATACAAATTGAACTTGTCTTATAATTTTCTTCTTTTATTAGACTTGAGTTCTTCGACTTCATTAAACTTCCGTCTTTAGACTTTTTCTTCGATAAATCTTTAGAATAGGCCTTGTACTTTCGTTCTTTTTGCAATCTTGATCTTTTGACTTCGTCTTTTCTCGTTTTCTTTGATAAAAGATAGCCCATGTTTTCTTCCTTTTTCATCTTTTGGTCCTAAAACACAATAAAAACACAAACCACGCATAATTCCGACTTTTACGACATGAAATACATGTTTTGGTCTTGTTATTATTGGAAATAAGTGGTAAAAGGATAAGTGTTTTCACACTTATTAAATCACAAATACAAAATTCTAATAAAAGTGATATTGATTCTAATAACTCTGTCTTTTGGATTTTTTGTGACAAACCCAATGATTATATATCCTGTGATTAATGTGAAAAGTATGTCTTCCCAAGTCCAAAGAAAAATGACTTATGTGTCCCTACCTCAAGTGTCCTTGAGCCCAGTCAAGAGAGCGTTGTCCAACCATTTACTTCTATTAATTTGGATTCTAGTTTGTTGTGTGCTAGAATGTAAACATTCCTAGGAATTTGTGTAATCAGAATGGAAGTAATAAAAGAAGTCATCTAAATAAAATTTCTTTCTCTTCAAAGCATGTTTGTGTGTGGTAGTAAGTTTCATTTGATTAAAGATTGTGATTACTATGAACAACGACTAGGTAGTTACAATGGACAACACCAGTATGTTCATATTGGTAGACGAGCACCTGTGGCTATTGGTCATCATGTTCCTCCTAATAGACTAAATCCGTCCGTAAAACCATTTCCTACTAGTAGGAGGAAGACTTCCTTAGTTTCTACTAATTGGAGAAGAACCACATCCAGACCTAACTACCAAGATCACAGACCTACAAGCTTATATTTTAAGAATTATACATATCAGAAAAGGTTTGAGAGGTATCACAATCAACATACTGCTAATGACCACATGAATTTGGCATGGGACATTGGGATACTATTGTTAAAGCCCTCAACAAGTTATTCTTGGCAAACAAATACAACTACTATGATGCACATGAAGTCCAAGAACAATGGTGAATCTCATCAATCGAAATGGCTATATTCAAATGATCCACAAGCCATACTCAAGTCAGGAATGACTTGGGTCCTCTTAAGATACTAACTATTGTATATTTTATTTTTTGTTGTTGCAGATTAAACCCTACCAAGTTACAAATATTGGTATTGTTGATTGTGGCTGCTCTAGGAGTATGACTGGAAACAAGGAGCTCTTAGACAATGTTGTGCCGATTAGTGGTGGAACGGTGTACTTTGGTGGTGGTGAAGGGAGAACTACAAGAAAAGGAACCATTAGAACTCCTAAGTTAGAATTTGAGCATATCTACTATGTGGAAGCCCAACAACATTTCAATTTGATCTTTGTTTCTCAAATGTGTGACAAAAAGCAGCTTTTTTCTTTTCACTAAGACAAAGTGCATGCTGTTATCTAAAGAATTTGACTTTCCAGATGATAGACAAATTGAATAAGGTAAATCCTTCTTCTACATAGGCTTGTTTGGTTGCAAAGGATTAAGAGGATGAAGCTACTAAATGACATAGGAGGATGGTGTGAGAACTCATATTTTTTCCGGTAATTAAAATATTCTTTTATTCGTAATTCTAGATTTTACAATGTTTTACATGTTTCTTTTATTTTTTCATATGTAAATCCTGAGATTCCAAGAATTTTAATTATTTTCTACCCATTTAAAATAATTTATGTGGAGTTATAGAAATTTTATTTTATTTTTCCATATATATTTAAATCAAAACTTTTGATTCAAAAGCACTTGCGCATGTTTTTTGAAAAGTTTAACCGATTCAATGGAAAAAGAACCGATGGCTATATATTTCGACTTTAAAAAGTCAAAAATATTATGTTTCTATAATATTTCATTTTTTATTATAACTTGCACCGAGTCAGAACGATTAGCATTTTTGGAAATTAAGTCTCGCTAGGAGTAATTTGCACTTGGGCTTAAGTTATATGTAAAATTGGGCAAGTCATCCAAAAAGCCCACTCCCTTTTCTTTCTTTGGTTTGTCGAACAACAACAACAATACCAGACATACTTTTTCTTCCAAAAATAAACCATCTCCTCCTCTCTTTCTCTTCTGTGTGACGAACCAGCCCCTAAACACCATCATCATTATCATCATCATCATCATTTTTCACCTTTATTTTCTAATTAAATTACACTAAAACATTCCTTGGCAAACCCTTATTAAACCCTCATTGATAATTTTTAAATGCATTGATTTTTATGAAAATCAAGAATCATAGGATTTAGTGTTATTTGAAGTTTGATCATGGAATTAGGCATGCAATGTGTTAGTCAGGGTTTAGGCATTAATAATTTGTCTAGAAAAAATTGAAGCCCATCTTTGTGGCTTATGCTGTCGCGGCCAAACATGCACCCTATGGGGTCATGTTGTGGTTTTTGGTTGTTTGGTTAATGTGATTAGATTGATCCCTTTGAATAGATTGAGATGCTGTTAAGGATTGCACAATAGATTATAAACAAACTAGAGCACTTAAGATACTCTTACTCAACTCATTGAAGTTATGCTGAATCTAACTTAATTAAGCAAAGAAGAACAGAGGTTTAAGCTAACTATTCGATTCTTATTAATCTCTGTGTTAAGGTACAATAAACTCATCGTGCCTATGTGTCTTTCATAGTGCAAGGAACACCTAGAATATTCTATTAGGATATGTATATCACACACGATATATCCTATAATAACTAGAACATATCTTTACTAAAGATATATTTGTTCTTATCTTAACTAGCAATACTTACAATAAGCCTAACGGTATTTAGTCATATACCGCGCATATACAAACAATACTTGCTATACTATCGGTACTTGGTTACATACTAACGGTACTTGGTAATATTACAAATAATTCCCAACAATCCTCCCCTAAACAAGAATGATAACTTGTTGTCTTCTTTTTTCTTTGTATGTTGAATGTATTTAGAATACATGTCTTCAAACTTCACTTCAAAACTGGGTAGGTCTTGGTAATCTTGATCTTGTACCAACTGAATGCATTCAAACACTTATGCAAATCTTCTTCTAGTATAATGAACTTCAATTCTTTATGAACTTCATTTTTGTCTTCAAAGTATGATCTTCTGTGACTTGAACTTGAACATTCTTCAAACTTTCAGCAACTATATTGATTTCATGTATCAGACCACAAAAGCTTGACATCTTATTCTTAGATCCCAACAATCTTCCCCTATTTGATGATGACAAAACTTCCTTGTGATCTCCTTGATTTTGAGTATGCATGAATCTCCTTGAACATTTCATTAGTATAATTATGAATCAACATCCTTTGCTTGAATCTACTCACCTAAAATAAAATAGTTAACAACAAACCAATCTGTATTGGCATTATTGTTGGGAATAAATTTAGGCCAGAACACTTGAACGCTGACAAGAACAACTCAAGCGTTGACAAGAGCAAAGTGAGCGCTGACAGCATAAGCGTTGACAAGATAAAGTCAAGCGTTGACAGATTGAACACAAGCACTGATGGAAGATGTGAGCTACACGTATATTATATTCTAGATTACTTCTAGTAAGGATAGAAACGACAATGTATTTTCTATGTTTATCTTTACCTAGAATAGTTGATTCGTAGCTTATTGTACAAGACTTCTTGTTCTATAAAAGAAGATCTTTTAGGTTAATGTTTAATATCAGTTTTCATAGTATTCGCAAGTTAAACCTTTCATTGTAATCAACACGATTATTCTAATACAAGTGAAAGTTTGTTTAACATCATTGTGTTTTAGATCAAGTGTTAATTCCGCATAACACTTTGTTACTTTATTCATAAGCAAAGGTTTCTCTACGTGTAGTACTTGATCTAATCTCGTATACACAAAGCTTAATCGATCTAAGTTTGGGATCAACAAGTGGTATCAGAGCTTGTTGAGAAACTTTTTGATCTTTAAGTAACGCAGAACCCTAAAACACCAAACCCTAAAAACCCTAAAATTCTCAAAACCCTAAAAACATCATGTCTGGCACAAATCAACCTCCTGCTTTGCTTCAAAACAACTTTTCAAACCCTAGTATCAAAATTCCCATGTTTGATGCCAGGAACTTTGAACTCTGGAAGTCCAATTTTGAGCAATACATAGCTATTCATGACTACACTCTTTGGGAAATTATCGAATATGGAAACACATTCGACAAAGCAGCAAAGATTACTGCTGCAATTGCTGCAAGAACAGCTGTTCCTAATTGTCCTGAAGCTGATAAAGTGGAAAAGCCTGATGATGGGAGAGCGGTAGCTGTTGAAGATATAGCCAAGAAGAGGGTGGACATGAAAATTTTGAACATCTTGAAACATGCCCTAGGTCATGAGAATCAGCATAAGTACAAACGTTTTGAGTCTGCAAAAGAGCTTTGGGAAGCTCTTGAAGTAGCACATGGTGGCAATGCTGACACAAAAGAAGAAAAGAAGAAGCAACTCTTGCATGAGTATGCTGTCTTTAAAGCTCAACCCAATGAGAATCTCAGCAGTGTGAGAAGTAGACTTCTTGACATCACAAGTCAACTTTCCTTCATGGGAAAACAGATTGATGACCCTGAATTGAATGCTACTTTTCTCAAAAGCCTTGGTGATGTATGGAAGATTGAGACAAGATCTATTCTTGTCAATAACACCCACAAGACTTCCAGGTTTGATGACATCTTCAACAAGTTAAGGCTGTTGGAAAATGAATGGCAATTGGAGAGTGATAACAAATCTTCCAGTAGCAACATGGCTTTCTTTTCACAAAGTGAAGGCCAATTCGATTCCATGAACTTCTATGGACATTCAGCAACTGGATCTCAAGGTGTCAGCGCTGGATGTCAATCTGTCAGCGCTGGATCATACCCTGTCAACGCTTTGTACTCAAGCGCTGACACACACAATCATGGCGCTGATAGAATTAAACCTGCTGGTTTTGATCTTGATACTGTGTGTGCATTCATTGCTTCTTTGCCTAGTGATTCAAGGATTACTTATGAAGATCTTGAGCAGATAAGTGATGAACAATTGGAAGAGATGGACATCAAGTGGACTATGGCTCTTGTAAGTTTAAGAGCAAACAGGTTCAATAAAAGGTTCAAGAAGAAGATGACCTTTAATGCTAAGGATGTTGCTGGCTTTGACAAGTCCAAGGTAGAGTGCTACAACTGTCATAGGATGGGGCACTTTATGAGGGAATGTAGATCTCCAAGGAGATCTGATGCTGGGAAGCCTTCTAGCCAAATGATTAAGAACCCAGATCCCAAGGCCATGGTTGCTGTTCAACAAATTGATGGCGTTGGAGAATGGGATTGGAGCTGGATGTCTAAGAATGAGGAAGAGGACAGAGCTTTGGTTGCTGAAGTTAAAGAAGAGCATGCTGAATATGCTCTCATGGCACACTCCTCCTCTTCATCAGATAATGAGGTATATGATGATGCTTTCTGTTCTAAGGGTTGCCGTTTAAATACTGAAAAATTAAAACAAGAGATAGTTAAATTATTAGATGAGGCAAGTACTGAAAGATGCAAAGTATCTAACTATCAAATTGCTCTAACCCAAACAGAAAAGACAGTATCTAAGTATAAGAAAATGGAGTTTGATTTAAAGGATCAAATAAACATCTTAAAACATGAGTTATTCCAGAGTAAAGATGTGCAAGATATAGTAAATAGGGTTAATCTTGATTTGATAGCTCAGTTAGAGGAGGCCAACAAAAATAAAGATAATGTGAGTCTTAAAATCCAGAGATTTGATAAGGCCACACAAACCCTAGGAGAGTGTGTTAGTAAACAAAGAGACTCTAAGGATATGAGTGGGATTGGGATGAATAATTATACTGTTGTTCCACCACCAGTTGGGGATTTCTATGGTGTCCAATCAAAGGACTTATCTTGGACTGGCTTGCCAGAATGCCAAGAGGAGGAGTTCATTCCTCCACCTAGAGTGACTTCCCCAGTTGAGGAATATCAGCAAAAGCTGACTGACCTAGAAGAGTGGAAGAAAGCTAACCACACTTTGTTTGTTAAGGGAGGGTTATTGTGTGAAAGTCCAAATGAGCCCACACCAATCACAAAACCAATTGATGATCCTAAACCTATTAAGATCACACACCCTACCACTGGCAAACCTGTTGACCTTGGCCCACAAAATGTTAGAAAACCTAGTATTAAATATGCAGAAATGTATAGAAATTCTAGGTCACCAAAAAGCCAAGTTAGTAACCATGGAACAGGCTTCTTTGCTTCTAGACCTAAGACTATGTCTAGAAAAGCTTGTTACACATGTGGGAGCTTTTCACATTTGGCCTACAAATGTGTCAACGCTTCCAATGTCAACGCTGACAGGAACCATTTCAGCGCTGACAAAAGTCAACATAGGTCAAATACTGTCAGACCCAATACCTTTGTGAACAAAAGTTCACAAGTTGTTAGACCAGCCCCATTCTTTTCTAGAGGGTCTAACACACAAGGCCTAAGACCTTTTCAAAAGTCAAATACTTGGTCAAATAGGCAATGGGTTCCTGTAGCAAACCCTAGGTACAACGCTGATAGGAGCAATCAGGGCGCTGACAAGAGAAACTTCAGCGCTGACAAACCTAGGTATTTGCAACCACAGGGAAATAGGTCTAAAGCTTCTACTAGCTTAACATGGAGACCAAAACAAGACCAGAACCCTAATAATACTGGTATTTCTATGGCATGCAACAGGTTTCATTATATTTCTAAGGCATTGTCAACACCAATTGGGGTTAACTGGGAATTTCATTCAAACAGGGATGAAAATGGGGTTGTTATGAGAACCAAGTCTGTTCTTGTTGAACAACCAAATGAATCCAAGTCTTCCAAGGCTTGGGTTCCCAAAGAAAACTAATGTGTTTTCTTTATGTGCAGGGCATTCAGAAGAAGATCAATGATTATGGATACTGGGATAGTGGATGCTCAAGGCACATGACTGGAAAGGAAGACTATCTGACCAATTTCTCTCCTATTCAAGATGGTGATAAGGTATACTTTGGGGGTGGCTACGGCACAATCACAGGAAAAGGAACCCTTGTCACCAACAATCTTAGGTTTGATAATGTCTTCTTGGTGAAAGACCTGGATTATAATTTGTTTAGTGTATCACAAGTGTGTGATAACAAAAATAAGGTTCTTTTCACAGATACTGAGTGCTTGGTGTTAAGCAAAGATTATAAGCTTCCAGAGGAAAAATACATAGATTTTAGAACACCAAGGCATAAAGACATATATAATGTGAATCTTAATGGAATTAAGGTAAATAATAAAATGTCATGTCTATATGCTAAAGCCTCAGTAGATGAAAGTAATCTTTGGCACAGGAGACTAGGGCACATAAACTTTAAGAATATTAATAGGCTTGTGAGGCTTGGTTTAGTTGATGGTTTGCCTGAAAAGGCTTTCCACAATGACCACTCTTGTGTTGCATGTCTTAAGGGCAAGCAGCACAAGGTCTCATTCAGGTCTAAACAGGTGCACTCTAGTTCTAAACCACTTCACTTATTGCATATGGACCTCTTTGGTCCAACTAATATAGAAAGTTTGAAGGGTAAATCATATTGTTTTGTCATTACTGATGATTACTCCAGGTTCACATGGACTTTCTTTTTAGCCAAGAAAAGTGAAACTGCCCTAAGTCTGATTAATTTCATTACCCAGATTGAAAAGAAGAATGGTAATGAAGTCAAAATTATTAGAAGTGACAATGGGGGTGAGTTTAGAAATCAGTTGTTGGATGATTTTTGTGCCAAGAAAGGGATTACTAGGCAGTTTAGCATAGCTAGAACCCCACAACAAAATGGGGTTGCTGAAAGGAAGAATAGGACCCTTATTGAAGCAGCCAGAACCATGTTGGCTGATGCCCACTTTCCTATAGCCTTTTGGGCTGAAGCTGTTAACACAGCTTGTTATGTTCAAAATAGGGCATTGGTCAACAAGATACATAATAAGACACCTTATGAATTACTTTGGGGAAGGAAGCCCAACATTGGCTTTCTCAAGCCATTTGGTTGTCATGTAGTTGTTTTAGAAACTAGTGAGGCCCTAGGTAAATTTGATTCTAAAGGTGATGAAGGCTACTTCATGGGTTATTCAGTGCAGAGTAAAGGATATAGGGTTTACATTAAAAAGGAAAAACGTATACTTGAAAAGGTACATGTTAGGTTTTTAGAAAGTAAACCTAGTGATCCTGAGAGTGGTCCAAATTGGTTGTTTGACTTAGAACCTTTATCTAGAGCGTTAAATTATATGCCTGTTACTGATCCAGACATTATGAAGGTAACTTCAAGTGTTTTGGAAAAGAGAATTGGTAATGTTTCAGGTATACAGGTTGCTAAGAAGGATGGACCACCAGCAGTTGAATCATCTCCCACACAAGAATATGTTACACTTCCTATATGGACAGATGAGTATTATGCTGCTGCTACTGCTGCTACTGCTGCAAGGAAAGATAATGGTGGTGTTCAAATACCACCAAATGCAAACATGCATGACTCTTCAGGCGCTGACAAAGGAAAATCAAGCGCTGACACGACCAATTCAGACGCTGATGGCTCCAACGCTGACAACACCAGTTCAGGCGTTGTTAGCCCAAACGCTGACAAACAAGGATCAGACTTTGGAGACACCTTTACACAGCTTTTCTCTTCCCATTTTGAACAGGGTGGACCTTCCAATATCCATGAAGAGATTCCTGTTGATGAAGAAGAATCTGAAGAAGATATTGGCAACATGGAGCGTGAAATTGAGGACACCAGACTTTTTGAAGGAGGAGTTCTCACTTCCACAGCAAAGGATCACCCCACATCTCAAATCATTGGTGATGTTATGGCTCCAGTTCAGACAAGAAGATCCCATCAAGGTCTAGGTGGATTTATTGCCAATATACACAAGAAGGTTGATACCCCTCTTGTACAAGCATGTTTGTTTGCCTGTTTTCTGTCACAGGAAGAACCCAAGAAGATTTTTGATGCTCTCAAAGAACCAAGTTGGGTAGAAGCAATGCAGGATGAGCTTCACCAATTTGCTATACAGGATGTTTGGGAGCTGGTTGATTGTCCTAGGTATGTGAGACCAATTGGGACAAGATGGGTTCTAAGGAACAAGAAAGATGAAAGAGGCATTGTGGTCAGAAACAAGGCACGTTTGGTAGCTCAGGGTTATACTCAAGAAGAAGGCATAGATTATGAAGAAGTCTTTGCTCCAGTTGCAAGAATTGAAGCTATCAGAATTTTCTTAGCTTATGCTTCTTGCATGAATTTCACTGTTTATCAAATGGATGTGAAGAGTGCTTTCCTCTATGGCACAATTGTTGAGGAGGTTTATGTAATGCAGCCTCCTGGTTTTGAAGATCCTGAGAATCCAGACAAGGTTTATAGAGTAAAGAAGGCAATGTATGGCCTTCATCAAGCCCCAAGAGCATGGTATGGTACATTGTCCACCTATTTGGTGGAAAATGGTTTCAAGAGGGGCACCATAGATCAGACACTGTTTACAAAGAAGAAAGGAAAACATGTGTTGCTTGTGCAGGTCTATGTTGATGACATCATTTTTGGCTCTACTGATCCAAAAATGAGTGAGGATTTTTCCAAGCTCATGACAGATAAATTCAAGATGAGTGCAATGGGTGAGATGAACTTCTTTCTAGGTTTACAAGTTCAGCAGAAAGAAGATGGTATCTTCATCTCCCAAGACAAGTATGTAGCTGAAATCTTGAAGAAATATGGTTTTTCTCCACATGAGAAGGAGGCTTCCACTCCTATGGATAGGCAATACCCTTGGGGAAAAATTGGAGCTGGAAAGGATGTGGATGTTAGGCACTATAGATCAATGATTGGATCATTGATGTATCTTACAGCCTCAAGACCTGACATCATGTTTGCTGTGTGTGCATGTGCACGCCATCAAGTGACTCCCAAAGAATGTCACCTTTTTGCTGTGAAGAGAATTTTTAGGTACTTAAGATGTTATCCAGATCTTGGATTGTGGTACCCAAAAGATTCTCCTTTGGACCTTATTGCATATTCAGACAGTGATTATGGTGGTGACAAGTTTGATAGGAAATCCACAACTGGTGGATGTCAATTTCTTGGGAGCAGATTAATATCTTGGCAATGCAAGAAACAAACAGTGGTGGCAAACTCTACAACTGAAGCAGAATATGTTGCTGCAGCTGCTTGTTGTGGACAAGTCTTATGGATTCAGAACCAGCTGTTGGATTATGGGTATAATTTTATGCATACCAAGATTTTTGTAGACAATAACAGTACTTTATGCATTATTAAAAATCCTATACATCATTCTAAAACCAAACACATAGAAATTAGACATCATTTTATAAGAGATTGCTTTGAGAAAGGTTTAATACAACCAGATAGGGTAGATACTGAAGATAATGTAGCTGATTTATTAACTAAACCTTTTGATGCTGGAAGATTTCAATATTTGGTAACAAATATTGGAATGGTTAATCTCACTTAATATGTGTTTTGGAACCTTTTTGTAAAAGTATGTACAGGATAATGCATTGTTATTGGTCTTTGTGATGGTTTAGATTTTCCACATTATTTTTCTAACACTGACAAAGGTAAATGCAACGCTGTCAAGTGTTATTTTGCCATTGTTGGAGATATTATTGTCTAACGCTGACAAGAGTTCCTTCAACGCTAATAAGTGTTGTCGGGACGCTGTCAGCAACAAGTGTTAGTTTTGTGGTTTTCATCTAAATGTGCAGGTAATGGTAGCTTTATGCCATTGGATACAGAGTTGCTTATGGAACTTTGAAGAGCTATTTGGACATGTTTTGTTTATGGATGATGGTTGGAATGTTTATATTCCTATCTTGACATAAATTTTTAATGTTCATATATATATTTTGAGAACTCATGTATCATAGTTTAAGGGGAGGTTTAAGGAACCTTTAGGACTCTTGGGTATTCTTAGAATACTCTCATCACAATTCTAGATTGTGTCCACTGGTGAGTATGGGTTAGTTTTACTAAACCATGAGGCACTGTAGCATGCATAGTATATCAACTTTGCATGCTGCCAAGACATTTTTGGCTTAGAATTGGTTATGGTCTGATGGGAGGCTTGGGAATCCTTTTGATATGGGTTTTACCTGGGAGTAACAAGGATTTTATGAGGTAACTTGGTTGTTAAGAATTTTGGTTAGCAAGGGACACTAGAGGACTGTTATGTCTATCTTGCTTATGCAAGTGTGCATAACTGGACAGTGCTTGCCGCCCTATGATAATTATCAGCTTTTGGTTATCTTCTCTAGGCTAAATTACTTGTTAAGGTCATTGTTCATTTTTTAAAACAATTTTATTTTTGGACGCTGACAAGATTTTTCCAAGCGTTGTTGTGACCAAAATGGACGCTGACATGGCTTTAGGCGAACGTTGACAGGATTATAGCCGTTGGGCGTTGATGGGTTATATTTGACCGTTGACAAACAATGGGACCTACCCAGTTGTAACTTTTTGACATATTTACAAGCCGTAATTTTAGGAGTTGTTACTTTCATTAAATGCATGGGATAACTTATAAACTTTTTCAATATTTTCATGATTGATTTTTGAAAATCTTTGCCTATTTTTGGGCCAATCACGTGCATTCATCCACTCCTATAAATTTGGCTCCTATTTTAAACAGGGTATCTATAATTCTTGTCTAACACTTTTTCTCTTATCAACCTTCATCTCTTATACATCAACTTAACAGCTTTCATCAATGGCACCAAGATTTAACTCAGCAGAATTGGATTTGGGGTTCAAGTCTCAACACAACATGATTGCTTATCTTGTTGCTGATAATACTTTGTTCCCTGAATACACACAGATGGTGGAGTATTTGAATGCATCCCCATTAAGGTATGCTCTTTCTCATGCCCCACTCATTCCAGTCACACACATTAAACAGTTTTGGAACACTGTCAGTTCCTCAACAGTTAATGGAGTGACAACATTGAATTCTATTGTACATGGGAGACCTTGGGTGGTTACTGAGGCCTTGGTACGCCAGGCCTTGCATCTTAATGATACTGATGGTATAACCATGCTTCCCATATCTGAAATAGAACAAGGGCTTAGGGCTTTGGGATACCCTATTCCTGATGAAGGTACTCTAAATAAGTACCATAAGCAGGAATTTCCCCCAGCCTGGAAGTACCTAATTCACATTCTCCTTCAATGTTTGAGTCCCAAATGTACTGCACACAATGAGATCAATCGATCCATTGCATCTGCTATTGTGTGTATTGCAACAGGGCAAAATTATAATTGGTCTAAAATGATTTTTGAAGGAATGTGTAAAAACAAGGGGAAAAAATGACTTTAGCTTATCCCCGTTTTCTGCAAATGGTTTTTGATGCTCAAAGATATTGTTCAAGGGATCACAATGACTTTTATAAGATCCCTGAACAAAAGAAGGCTATTTTTTCCAAGATGAATTCACCACCTCATAGAGACCTACCATTAACCCCAGCCATGCTTGCTGTTATTGCAGCAGCACAACCCCAACCAGACCCCCAACCTCATATTGACCCTCAACCACAACTTGAACCTATTCCTGAACCTTTACCCTCACCTGACCAAATGCAAATAGACCAAAATCCCTTCGACGCTGACACATCTAATGTGGGCGTTGATATGCCTATTTCCACCGCTGACACCCAACCATCACAATCCCAAACACCCCTTAACCAACCTACATCTACACCATCTTCTACACCATCTTCCACACCACCAGAATATAGGTTGATTAAACGCCAAAGGACTGCTGGAGTGTTCTCCTCTGGTGGTCCTAGCCATGTAGCAGAGAGAACCACCACCACAAGTGTGGCTGGTGACCTGGATGAGGCTGAGACTATTGGTTCTGGCTTAGAAGCTGGCCAAGACAGTCCCACCATATTTAAGTCCTCATCCATGCCCAATGAACCTAACTTGGGAGGTCAAATTCCCATTTTGGAAGAGGGCAGACTGGAACCAATGACGCTTTTAGAATTGACGGCTGTCTGCATTAGCTTGCAAAAGCAAAATGCAGACTTGGTACAAATTGTCAGTAACCAAGGCCTTGAACTCAAAGAATTGAGGGAGAGGATTGTTGTTTTGGAGAGTGCTCATTCAAGGGGAGGTATGGAGGAGTCTTCCAAAGGGGAGGAAGCAAGAAATCTGAGTGATAAGAGCAGCCAAGATGGTCAATCATTGGATATTGCTGAAGCTCTTACTACGTTGAAGGAACAAAAAGGTTTTGATACGTCCTTAATCTCTCCAACAAATTTAAATTTATCATTTACAGATATGCTGAGAGAGGTTACACAAGGCGCTGAAGGAAAATATTTAAGCGTTGATAAGACAAGTTTGGACGCTGACAGAAGTATTTTGGGCGCTGATAGAGGAAATTTGGGCGTTGACAGATCTGCATATGGAGGTGATGTATTCCAGTCATCATCTATCATCAAAGATGTTCCTACTCAGGTATTATCATCTACCCTACCAACAATTGAACCAACAGATAAGGGTAAGGGTAAGTTGGTAGAAGAAAATGTTCCAAAGAATGCAGCTCAGGTTGAATTTGATAGAAGATTGGCTGAGCAAATGACGGAACAAGGTGAGAAGGAAAAGTCACCATTTGTTGTGACTTCTGAGGAAGAAAGTGATGGAGGCAGCTCAGATTCAAGTGTGATGATTGTTGAACCAGAAAGACTTGAGTATGGTGATGAGCTTGCTAAGGAAAGGCTGAGAGATTTGAAGTTGCAAATTGATTTTGATATGCCAGAGGTAGTTCAAATGTACAATTCTTGGGAAGAAAGCTGTATGGATAATCCAGACTTGACCATTTCAGATCAGATATGGGGTTTGGAAATTCTTCTTAGAGTTCAGCAGGATTGTAAGGTGATGTTGAAGTACAGGGCAAGCAACATTCTCTCTGAATTGAAAAGGGATAGAAGGAAGCTCTATTTTATGTTGCTCAAATGTCATGGAGTTGGATGGACATATCAGAAGCTGAAGGCTTTGACATTTGATGAGTTGGAACATAGGGCTTATCCTATTTGGGTGAAAGTGCAGGAAGAGAATACTTTCAGACTTCTTTCAGATGAAAGAAAGGAGCAACTTGCAGAAGAGATGGCAATCAAGAAAGCTATGATAGTCCCTAGACCAGTGAAGAAGGGATTTGTTCTTGAGTTTCCAAAAGATATGTCTCAACTGTATCCAAGTGAAGCAATCATTAGAAAGAGTCTTAAGCTCTCACCATTAGAAGCTTCAGATATGGTGCATGTGTTACCATTAGATTCCAGGAATCCAATTGTAAGTTATGAGGAAGATGAATGTGGATTCTGGAAAATTGGAAGATTTGGCAAGGAGGTACACACTTTTACCACTCTCATATCTTTATTTGCAAGTTGTGACAGAGAAGACTTGGTAGACCTTTGGAGGTTGCTAGAGACCAAGTATGAGGCTGAAGCACCAACTTCAGCCTATGGAATAAAACTTTGGACCACATTCAAAAGAATGTGTGGGACAAATGAAGAAGATCCTGAAATATGGAAGGATCTTGAAGATGATCTCAGTGGTCTTCAATGGAGGTTATATTCAGCTGCAGGTGTATACCATTTGAGTTCTACAAAGTTTGCTGAGTATTTACTTGTAGATGCTCAGTATTTCATATCCAAGGCTGTTTTGGAGAAGATGAAGGACACCCAGTTGGAGATAGACTATACAAGTGACGTGGCAAAGAATTTGATCAGATTTATTTATTACCAATATGATAAGGTTTGTCAGACTCCTCCAAGTTCTTAATGTTTATTCAGAAACTTGATCATAAGAGTGGATATCAAGTTTAGGGGAGGATTGTTGGGAATAAATTTAGGCCAGAACACTTGAACGCTGACAAGAACAACTCAAGCGTTGACAAGAGCAAAGTGAGCGCTGACAGCATAAGCGTTGACAAGATAAAGTCAAGCGTTGACAGATTGAAGACAAGCACTGATGGAAGATGTGAGCTACACGTATATTATATTCTAGATTACTTCTAGTAAGGATAGAAACGACAATGTATTTTCTATGTTTATCTTTACCTAGAATAGTTGATTCGTAGCTTATTGTACAAGACTTCTTGTTCTATAAAAGAAGATCTTTTAGGTTAATGTTTAATATCAGTTTTCATAGTATTCGCAAGTTAAACCTTTCATTGTAATCAACACGATTATTCTAATACAAGTGAAAGTTTGTTTAACATCATTGTGTTTTAGATCAAGTGTTAATTCCGCATAACACTTTGTTACTTTATTCATAAGCAAAGGTTTCTCTACGTGTAGTACTTGATCTAATCTCGTATACACAAAGCTTAATCGATCTAAGTTTGGGATCAACAATTATGATTTTTAGCAAATCATCATCTTTTAACAGATTTGATTTATTCTTGACCGGTTAGCTGTTTTCTCTTGAATAGCCAATACTATGTTCATCAAGAATAAGGTGTACTGATTACCCTAAAATTTTTGTTAAACTATCAACCATATAACGGATTTGATAGAGTCTTTACCTAAAATTGTTTTCCCTAGGACTAGCCAACTCTTTGCAATTAAGCATGCTGAGTTGATGACCATGTAGTTTTTAGCAAACTACCAGCTATCGACGGATTTGAAAAGTCTTTACCATAAACCGTTTGCCTATGGGCTAGCCAGTTCTTGTGTGGGCGAGACATGGTGAACTGATTACCATTTCAGAAGTGTGGCTGAAAGCCAAATACTTAAAGTTCATTTTCAGCTTCCTCCTATCTCTCCAAAACCTTGATCTGTTGTTTGGTCATACTTATTAACTCAAAAGCACCTGTGGATTCTTCAGAAACTTCCAATTGAAGATCCAACATTCTTTCTAGCATTCTTCTTCCAAAAGGATATATTCTCTCTTGAAGCATGTAATAAGTTACATCTTCAAAATCTAATGTATGCACTCTACAAGATCTATAATATCGCCAGTATGTAGTAATTTGATCTTCCAACTCTGTCCATATATCTTAATTATATGAATCTGGTTCATACATCAATTTTAGCTCATGAAGTAGCAGATATACTTCTTGTTTTCCTTCACATCCTCCTTGGACAGATGTATATAAATCCTGCATGTCTACCTATTAAGCAAATGAAGTACTTTTTCCAGTAATCTGAATAACCTGTGAGATCCATTTGTTCTGAATATGCCATGGGATTCTAGTCCTTGACTTGTAACACAAGCCCATCTTGCTATGGAAGACTTCTTTCCCAGTACTTTTGTATTCACATATTGATCTATAAATCCAACAATCTTCATATACTTCTTATTGCTTTCATCACTGTCACTTTCTTCATCAATTGTAAGCTTTACCCTTTTCCTTGCTAGGTGCTTTCTCTTGGTTGAATTCATTCTTATAACACCTCTAGAGGTTCCGTCTTCAGGTACTTCTTCCTTAACGTACACAGTACCTTCCTCCGGTATTTTCTCTGGATGTACCGTTTGTTCAATTATATGTATCGAGGAACGGTCATGTACTGTTTGTTCATTGACAGTCTCTTCCACACCTTGAGGATTGGTTTCCTCATACAGACCTTGTATGTCATCTTCCTTATACGTCTCCTTTACTCTTTTTCTCTTCCTAACATAAGTTGTCCTGATAAGTGGAGAATTTTCTTCAAGTCTAGGGGTACTTCCAAATTGTCTTTGTTTCTCTAAACGTTTATTAGATTATTCAACAGCTCTCTCATCTTCTTTAGATCCAACAGCAACAAACCTTTCATTATTCCTCTTGTGTTTCTCATAATGAGTCTTAATCTCATCAAAGTTCTTTCTTTTTAGCTGTTCATGAGTAAAATGATTTGCCTTCTTCAGATATGCCATCATCTGAGTTCTAAGTTGATTGGTTGTTGGAGGTTTAATCTTTTCCATTCTCCTCTTCTCAACAAAGAAACTCTTTTGTTCTCTCACCAAGTCATCAATCAACTATGCTTTTTCATCTTCATCATAAGCATTTCTTTCTTCTTCTATCATGGACTCAGCTAGAATTTCACTTGCCTTCAACTCAGCTTGGATCCTATCATACTCTTCAATATACCACTCTTGCTGGAGTCTTTGGGCTTCAAGAATTGCTTGCTCTGCAGCAACTACTTCTTGTTGTTGTTCTTTAATGAATTTGAGCTTGCATTCTCTAATCTACTTCTTCATCATGATCCATTTGATGAAACTTTTTCAAGGCTTCTTCTACACTGTCTAAACCATTATCTTCTTCTTCAGATTCAGACTCAAGTTTCTTCTTGCCTTTTTATTTTGGGTCGATCTTTGGTAACTTTCTTGTGAACATGAGAGGTCTATCATCTTCAATCTCTTGAGGTTGTTGACCTCATATGACAATGCCCTTAGTAGCAGGTTGTGAAGTCTGAACCTTTTTACCTTTATCACTTGGTTCTTGACCTCCACTTGCAACAGCATGTTGTTCCACTGTTGTTGTAGTGGAACACTTTCTTGAACTTGGGGACCTATAACCTATTCTACTTGTTGTGGCTCAGTAATTGGAACTTCTTATACATTTTCCATATCCACTACCAGATCAGCCTGTGTCTTCTTCTCAACTTCTTCTTGTCTTACCTTTTCTGCTAATGTCTCATCTTCTCCAAAGGATGGAATTGCACTCTCTTCAGAAATAAGGTTTGAAATATCTTGACCAACAAAACCTGCACCTAGAACGGTACTTGCACTAGGCTTGACGGTATTTGTTCTAGCAGTACATGCATCACCAGTATCAGACACATTGTTGTCTTTCTCACTAATCACCATGGTATCACCAGATACCTTTTGTCCCTAATAGGCTGAGTCTTCAACATTTGCCTCTTTAGTTTTGTTTGACCCATTACCCTTCTTTAATTTTCCTACATCAAGTGACTGGGTCTGATAGGTGTGTAAACACCCATCCTTTTTACCACTTAATTACAATAATAACCGAGCCAAAACATGTATTTTATGTCTTTTATGTCGGAATGATGCGTGGTTTGTGTTTGTGTTGTGATTTAGGACGAAATTGTGAAAAGTGGAGAAAACACGGCATTCACGGGCTTTTATTGAAGAAAAAAGATGAAAGACGAAGTCAAGAAGTCAAGAGTACAAAAAGAACGGAAGTCCAAGACCAATTCTGAAGATTTATCGAAGAAAAAGTCAAAAGATGGAAGTTTACTTAAAGCCGAAGAACTCAAGTCTAATTTATTCATGAATTACAAGACGAGTTCAAAGAATTCCCGAGCCAAAAGTCATTAAAGTCCAAGATTTAATGAAGATTAAAGGCTTAAGGACTAATGGTGCAATTAAATGAAGATTAAAGGCTTGAGGGACTTAATCATGCAATTAAGAAGAAATGAAGGAGGGGAGGAAGCTTCCTAAGCATCCCTTAATCCTCCCCTATATATAGTCATTAGGATTAATCTTTTCATTTTTGTTGGCTAATAGTGACAATTAGTTCTTCCACTTTCAATTACCTTGTCATTTAATTACTTGTCAAATTTAAATACTTTTTTTGCACCTTAATTACCATTTAATTTCAAGTAAGTGTTCTTTTAATTCTTGTTAATCTTTATCTTTATTGTTTGATCTCATCCTACCTTTCTTTAATCTTTGTTTTTCATGTTTATGTTCATGTTCATGTTCTTATTTTGATCAAAGTGGGTTTTGATTATCTTGATCTTTATTGTTAGTTTTGTTGTTTTGGATTATTTGATTATCATTAATAGATGTTTATTTGTTAGTTTGATTTAATCTTGTGGTTGATTTTGCTTAATTTTTATCTAGATCGCATCTTTTTCTTGTTCCCTGTTCTTCGGGGTGTTTGTTTGTTGTTACTGTATCTTCCCAGAAGATATTTTGAATAGGAAAATTATTCGGGATAGGCCAAATATTCTGAATAGGGAAATTATTCCGAATAGGGAAATTATTCAGGATAGGCCAAATATTCCGAATAGGGAAATTATTCCGAATAGGAAAATTATTCGGGATAGGCCAAATATTCTGAATAGGAAAATTATTCGGGATAGGCCAAATATTCTGAATAGGGAAATTATTCCGAATAGGGAAATTATTCGTGATAGGCCAAATATTCCGAATAGGGAAATTATTCTGAATAGGGAAATTATTCCGAATAGGGAAATTATTCGGGATAGGCCAAATATTCCAAATAGGGCAAACATTCCGGATAGGCAGATTATTCCGAATAGAGAGGGTATTCCAGATAGGCAGATTATTCCGAATAGACGAATAGACGAATAGAGAGGATTATTCCGGATAGGTGACATATTCCGAGTAAGCCATTTATTCCGAATAAGGGTTTTATTCCGGATAAGCTAAATTTTCATATTCTTTTAATTTCAGTTTTTAATTTTCTGCTTTTTAATTTCGAGCTTTATTTTTCCCGCCTTTTTCCTTACTCGCACTTTAAGTTTAATTGCCTTTGATTTATTTTAGCCTTGCCTTAGTGTTAAGTTATAGTTGCGTTTTAAGTTTGCCTTAGTTAGATTTAAGTTTGCGTTATTTAATTTTAGTGCCCTTTAATTTTAGTCACGCTTTTAAATACTTGCACCATTTATTTTAATTAAACTTAGATTTACTTTACCTACCCTTTACTTTAAAGTCTTTGCACATTTTATTTAAAAAAAACCAAAAATATTTGTTCCACCAAAGAACGACTGAGTCACACATAGAACCTAGATCAATTCGTTAACATACCGAGAACAATAATTGAACTTAGCAAAATCCCTTCATTAAAATGGCGCCGCTGCCGGCTCTTTTCGTAAAGATTAACGGTTTTCTGTGAGAGACGCGTTGCTTTTTGGGATCCGTTCACTTGTGAGCGTTATTTTTCTTGCCTAAAAAAAATATATATAAAAAACCATAAAAATTAAAAAAAAAATTGATAAAAATCCATAAAAATTAAAAAATTCAAAAATCCAAAAAGATTTTATTTTTATTGTCTATATATATTGATTTTGTGTTTGGTATTGTTTTCTTTTGTCTTTGTAGGTGTATGCGTACTAGATCTTATAATTATCAAGAGCCCAAGACTCGAGAAGATTTAAGTATGTCAGGTGTTAACAACAACAATAATCCACCGCACCTCAACAATAACAACAATGTTCTTCCACAGCCCGATCTTCGGACAATGGAGGAGCTTTGTCAACCTACCATGTTTGGACGAGGAGGACCGATTGCGCCGATGCAAATCAATGCTCCGGAGATTTCGTTGAAGCACCACATGATTCAGCAAGTGCAAACTAACCCATTCCGTGGATTGCCTGATGATGATGCCAACAAACACCTCGATAAGTTCATTACAATCACTCAAAGCATGAAGTTGCCTGGGCCACAATGGATGTTCTACGCCTTCAACTCTTCCCACATACTTTATCACATCATGCCGAGAATGGTTTGATCGTCTCCCGAAGAATTCTATTCACACTTGGGATGACATGACTCAACGCTTTTTGTCGCGCTACTTTCCACCATCCATGGTCAAAAGCCTTCGCAATCAAATCAGCGATTTCATGCAAGACCCTGATGAATCTCTTTTTTATGCTTGGGAAAGATATAATGTCTTGATTGATCGTTGTCCAAACCACAACATGCTTCCAGTCACATTGATTGATACTTTCTACAACGGTTTGACTTTTCGTGATCGTGATACGATTAATGCAGCCGCCGGTGGCACATTTATGAAAAGGAGACCCGAGGAGTGTAGAGAGCTAATTAAGAACATGACTACTCACCACATAAATTGGGATTCCCCCGCTTCTTCAAGGAACAACCCGAGAGTCAATGTTTCTTCCACTTCAACAAACCCCGATATGACCGAACTCACCCGCATGATGACTGAAATGAGCAAAAGTATCCTGCTTCTCGCTTCAAACCAACAACAACAAGTTAAAGCGGTTGCACCTTCTTGTGAAACATGCGGTGGTCCTCACTCATACACCGATTGTCCTTCTACACAAGGAAATCCGGAAAATGTGTATGCAGCTTATGGTAATTATTCACCGGAAAATTACCAAGCTCGACCTCAAGGGGATAGAAATTTGCTGAGTTACCGGTCCAACAACTACCTTTCCCCCGGTTTTTCTCCTCAAAACCAAAACCCCGCCAACAACTACAATAGAAGCAACCAAATCCCACCAAGAGCTTCTAATCCTTATCACCCACCCGCTCAACAAGCCCCACCCGTTAACCCCGATGTTGAAGCCATCATGAAAACACAAGGTGAGCAAATCAAGAATCTGCAGAGCCAAATTATAAATTTTAAAGGAGATATTACCTAGCAAGGGTATGAGATAAGATCCGAGCTTCGAGATAATATTCAATCCTCCTTCAGCACTCAAACGAATGATATAAAGAATATGCTTGCTAGTTTCTTGCCCGCAGCTCAACCTTCTTCTTCGAGTTCTCTACCTTCAAACACCGTCACCAATCCGCGAGCAAATGTGAGTGCTATTACTACCCGTAGTGGAATTACCATTGTCGATCCACCTATCCCACCCCCATCATATACACCTCCTCCACCACCATTTATCCCTACTCCTCCTACACTTAGTATTAGTGCACCATTACCGTCTCCGCCTCGTCATGATGATGTATCTAGGAAGGATCCTTCAACATCTCAACCTTTACCTACTACACCTGCACCTTCACCACACAAACCCAATATCCCTTATCCTTTACGTTTAGGCAAGACCAAAATGCTCACCAAGGATGACTCTCAAGTGACGAGCTATGTGAAGATGCTCTCTCAAATGAACATCAACATTAGCCTTGTTTAAGCACTTGTCCACATGCCGAAATTTGTTAAAGCATTTAAGGAACTGCTTAGCAAGAAGGAGAAGTTGATTGAGCTCGCCAACACACACTTAAATGAAAACTTTTCTGTAGTTATTCTTAAAGAACTTCCGGAAAAGCTTGGAGATCCCGGTCGTTTTGTGTTGCCTTGCATCTTCAATAAAACCGAAGAATTTACTGCCCTAGCTGATCTCGGGGCCAGTAATAATCTTATGCCTTTGAGTGTTTGGAAAACACTATCATTACCCGACCTCACTCCAACAAAGATGACTCTTGAACTTGCAAATCGCACTCTCGCTTACCCCGTTGGTATAGCCGAAGACGTGTTCATTAAAGTTGGCACATTTACTTTCCTGGTCGACTTTGTCATTGTTGATTATGAAATGGACCCTCGTATTCCTTTAATACTTGGTCGGCCATTCTTGAGAACCGGACGAGCTTTAGTTGATGTTGCCGAAGGTGAGTTAATCTTAAGAGTCGGGAATGATTCACAAGTTTTTAAAATGGGGAAGCTTACAAGCAAATCCTTTGGAAGAGAATCCGTGAATATGATTAATGTGCTCGATGATTTTGTCATCTACAATAATAAGTGTGAAAACACTTATCCTTTTACCACTTATTTCCAATAATAACAAGACCAAAACGTGTATTTTATTTCGTAAAAGTCGGAATTATGCGTGGTTTGTGTTTTTATTGTGTTTTAGGACCAAAAGATGAAAAAGGAAGAAAACACAGGCTTTCACGGGCTTTTATCGAAGAAAACGAGAAAGGACGAAGTCAAAAGATCAAGAGTGCTTAAAGAACGGATGTCCAAGACCTATTCTGAAGATTTATCGAAGAACAAGTCTAAAGACGGAAGTTTAATGAAGTCGAAGAACTCGAGTCTAAATAAATGAAGAAATGTTAAGACAAGTTTAATTAATCCCGAGACGACATCGAGAAAGACAAATGAATTGAATCGAGTCGAGAAGAAAAGAAAGAAGGAAGCACCACACATGCACTTCCCACCTCCCTATAAATACCCTCCTAATCACATTAGGAGGGGGTTAGCTAGTTTTTATTTTTAAGTTTTCTTTCTAGTTTTAGAGAGAGAAAGTTCCCAACTTTCTCTCACTAAGTTTTTCTTTGTTTTCATCCTTTAAATTTAAGCTTTCTTTTATCTTTGTATTGGGATTCCATTAATCAAATTCTAGTTAAGTTTTAAGTTTTTAATCTTCTTCTACATTTCTTGGTTTACTTGATTTTTGATTCAAAATCTTTTCTTTGATCCGAATCCTTTATGATCCATGATTAAAGTCGAGGTTGTATGGTTAGACGGTTGATTCCCTTTGTTCATACTTAAGCTCCTTCACGTATAAGTTATAAGCTCGAAATGCTTATTGGCTTATTACATGTTTTAGCTTATTGATTTTCATATTTCACAAAGGTTTTAGTCATTTTAAAAGTTCATTTCATAAAGTTTGTAATCTTTTATGTTTTAGAAGTTATCAAATTTAAGCTTTTTGAATTGTTTAAGGTTCGGGTAGAATAGCTTATTGTATCAGCTTATTGAGTTTTAAACTTACCACCAATTTCGGATTAAGTTTAGCTTCCATCGCATTCCGACGGGTTTCTACACATTCCGACGGGCCTCAGTGTTTTGATCGCAATAACCCATTAGGGTTCTACTTTGCGATCGTTTGGTAATTCCCCTTTATTCCGATCTGGATTGCGATCGCTCATTGCGATCGCACATTCCGACGGGACTAAGGTCTTTGTTAAGACGAAGTGCTGCCCATTTTTCGACAGCAACATTGCGATAGCCATTATTCCGATAGATGCACATTGCGATAGAGATATTTTAGTTATTCCGACCAGAATCATTGCGATAGAGGACATTCCGACGATCAACATTGCGATAGACTTGTTGTAGTTGCATTCCGATGGGTATTAAGTTTAGCATTCCGATGGACTTCCACATTGATTATTCCGATGGCCATGATTTGGTGCATTCCGACAGAAATGAATTGCCATATTACGATAGAACATGTTTTTAAGTTTTAAAGTTTTACTCAAAGTCTTTTTCTAAATAGTTTTTAGTTTAATTCTTTAACGCTTTAATTTACTCAACGACATTTTCATACTTCTTAAAATTAGATAACCAAACCAAACCAAATCCTTTTGTTCACCAAAAGACAATCGAGTCGCACTTTAGACCGGAAATCAATTCGAAGGGATTCGGACGATAAGATTTTATACTTGGTGTCAAAAGTCGAGTATTATACAACAATCCTCTATTCGATTCTTGCATTGATAATCCACTGTTTCATGATGATGTGGATGATTCTCTCTCCAATTTGGAACCGTCTCCCATTTATGATTCTCCATCGATCTTTGATGCTTATGATGATGATTCTAGCTCAGATTCGGATGATTATGATGACCTTACCTCCGAGTATCCCGACCTGCCTACATATGATGATTTTGATGAGGCCGATACTCTTTCGAGCGATTCTTCACATGATAAAGATCCTCCGCCATCACTCGATGCTACTTTGGACGATTACTCATTTGAGGAAGAATTTTCAACTTTTCTAAATACCTACTTCCCTCATGAGAGTGATGCACCTCCTTTGAACTTTGAAGATTATCGTCTTGATCCTACTTTGGATTTGAAGAACATTCTTTCAAAGGAGAAGAAACCGGTCGACACCAACATCCGCAGCAAATATGATTTAACACCTCTTTGTCCCCCTTCTGAGGACGAGGTTGTGCTTCTTCGCGGATCTTCTTCACACTCTGTTGAGCCTGAGTGCTATTTTCCCTTAAAGGAAAAGGTGTTCGACCCCGGTATCGATATTCTGTAGCCATCTCAGTATCCACTGTTTATCCCAAACTTAGATCGATTAAGCTTTGTGTATACGAGATTAGATCAAGTAATACACGTAGAGAAACCTTTGCTTATGAATAAAGTAACTAAGTGTTATGCGGAATTAACACTTAATCTAAAACACAAAGATGTTAAACAAACTTTCACTTGTATTAGAATGATCGTACTTGATTACAATGAAAGAGGTTTAACTTGCGAATACTTATGAAAACTGATATATAACTTTAACCTAAAAGATCTTCTTTTATAGAATAAGAAGTCTTGTACAATAAGCTATGAATCAACTATTCTAGGTAAAGATAATAATGGAAAATACAATGTCGAGCTTATCTTTACCATACACAAATAAAGAAACAAATAAACAAAAAGATTCGTATGAAGATATATTCCATCAGTGATAATCTTCAAGGCTGTCAGCGTTGACTTCTTCAATGTCAACGCTTGGCTGTCAGCGTCCAAGGTCATCCTATCAGCATTGACATTCTTCTTATCAGCGTCTAGTGAACTAACCCATAATTTATTCCCAACAATCCTCCCCTAAACTTGATATCTATTCCAATGATCAAGTTTCTGAATAAAAACTTAAGGCTTAGGAGGAATCTTGCAAAAACTTCTTATGTTGGTGATAAACATATCTAATCAAGTCCTTGGCCACGTCACTAGTATAATCAATCTCCAAGGGTGTCTCTAGCATCTTCTCCAACACTTCTTTGGACAAGAAATAGTCAGCATCCACAAGTAGATATTCTGAAAACTTTGTAGAGCTCAAATGAAATACACCACAAGTAGAATAAAGCCTCCAATGAAGATTACTGAGATCATCTTCAAGATCCTTCCATATGGCAGGATCTGCTTCTCTTGGACCACACAAAGTCAAAAATGTGTTCCAAAGTCTTATTCCATTTGCTGAAGTAGGTGCTTCAGCTGTATACTTGGCCTCTATCAATCTCCATAGATGCACCAAGTCTTCTCTGTCTATGCTTGCAAATATAGAAATAACTGAAGTGAAAGTATGTACCTCCTTTCCAAACCTGCCAATCTTCCAAAATCCACACTCATCTTCATCAAAACTGATGATTGGATTTCTGTCATCTAGAGGTACTACATTAACCAAATCTGAAGCTTCCAATGGAGAAAGCTTGAGATGCTTCCTTATGACACCTTCAGTTGGAAAATACACATCCATATCTTTGGGAAATTGAAAAGGATCTCCTTTCTTCACTGGTCTTTGAGCAATCCTCATTTCCTTTTGAATCTGCATTTCCTCAGCAAGCTCTTGTTTCCTTTCTTCTGAAAGAAACTGGTAGACATTATTTTCTTGCACATTCCTCCAAATAGGATGTGCCCTATACTCTAACTCCTCAAAAGATAAAGCCAGCAGCTTCTTGTATGTCCATCTAGGTTGATGGCATCTAAGAAACTTGTAATACAACTGCCTTCTATCTCTTTTGAGCCAAGTCTTGACCTCTTGTGCATTAAACCTCAAAATCACCTTTATATCATCTTGTACCCTGAGAAGAACTTCCAACCCCCAAATTTGATCTGATAAACTCATCCCTGGGTTGTCCATAACCTTGTCTTCCCAAGCATGGTACATTCTGGTGATTTCAGGAAGGTCCCAATCAATCTGATTCTTCAAATCACTCAATCTTTCCTTTGCTAACTCATCCCCATATTCAAGTCTTTCTGGATCTTCAATAATTTGAATACTTGAATCTGAGCTATCACCTTCTTTTCCATCACCACTTTCTTCCTCACTTTCAGAAGTAGCAACAAATGGTGATCTACCACTCCTCTTCAAATCTCTTTCCAAAAGTTGTGCAGCCAACTGTTCATCAAATGCAATTTGTGCTGCATCTTTCTTTGGAACATCTTCTTCAACCAATTTTCCTTTACCTTTGTCTTTTGGATCAATAATAGGTAAAGTAAAAGAAGAAACCTGTGTGGACACATCTTTGATGATTGTTGATGACTGGAATACATCAACACCACCTGCAACTTTATCAGCGTTCAAGTTACCTCTATCAGCGCCACGATTACCTTTGTCAGCGCTGGATGTGTCAGCGTTCAAACCTGTATCAGCTCCCATTGTTTCTTTGAAAGATCCTTCCAAGTTTAATGGTGTCACCTTGGATGTATCAATAACTGGGTGCTTCTTCAAGTTGGTGAGTGCTTCAGCAACCTGTAAAGAGTCACTAAATTGTGAACTCTTCTCTGAACTCTTCTCACTAGCTGTATGAATCAGCTCATCCTCTTCATCCTCTTCATCCTCCCCTTTGGAAGATTCCTCCATTAGACTCCTGCTACTGGGATTCTCCAAAACAGTTACCCGCTCCCTCAATACTTGGAGTTCACGGCCCTGGTTGTTGACAATTTGTACAAGGCTGACATTTTGCTTTTGCAAGCTAATGACAGCAGCCGTCAATTCAGTCAAAGTCATGGGTTCCAATCTGCCCTCAGCTAGAATGGGGATTTGACCTCCCAAAATAGAATCATAGGGCGTGGATGAGGTCTTAATGATGTTGGGACTGTCTTGACCAGCATCTAAGCTTGTGCCAGTAGCCCCAGCCTCATCCATGGCACCAGCCACACTTGTGGAGGTGGTTCTCTCTGCTACAAGGCTAGGACCACTAGAGGAGAACACTCCAGTAGTCCTTTGGCGTTTATTCAACCTAGATTGTAATGGGGTGGAAGATGAAGTAGATTGTGTGGGTGTTGGTTGAGTAAGGGGTGTTTGGGATTGTTCAGGGATGTTATCAGTGTTGGGATTGGCTGTGTCAGCGCCCACAGTTTGAGTGTCAGCGCTGGGTTGGTCAATGTCCATGTGATCTGGTGAAGGTAAAGGTTCATGGATAGGCTCAAGTTGGGGTGCAGGTTCTGGTTGTGGTTGAGCAGCCTGAATTACTTCAAGCATGGCTTGGGTGAGAGGTATGGATCTGTTTGTGGAGCTCATTTTGGCAAAAATGGTTTTCTGTTGTCTAGGGATCTCATAAAAAGTGTCATGATCCCTAGTACAATATTCTTGTAAATCAAAGACCATTTGCAAAAATCTTGGGTAAGCCAAAGTCATTTTACTTCCCTTATTTTTACACATCCCTTCAAAAATCATTTTTGAAAAATTATACTTAAGCCCACGTGTTATACAAACTAAAGCACTTGCAATTGACCGGTTTATTTCATTAAAAGAAGTACATTTTGGACTTAAGCATTGGAGAAGGACATGTATCAAATATTTCCAGTCAGAGGGAAATTCCTGCTTATGATATTTATTTAAAGTGACATCAGCAGGAATAGGATAACCCAATTCCCTAAGACCTTGTTCTATTGTTGCAATGGCAAGGGTAGTCACACCATCAGCGTCATCAAGACGCAAAGCTTGGCGAACCAAGGCTTCAGTGACCACCCATGTTCTTCCATGAACAGTAGATGTTAATGTGGTCACTCCATTAGCTGTTGTGGAACTGACATTATTCCAAAACTGTCTAATGTGTGCGACAGGGACTAATGGTGTATGAGAAAGTGCATACCTTAGAGAGGATGCATTTAAAAATGCCACCATTTGTGAATACTGAGGGAACAAATCATTATCAGCAGTCAAGTAAGCTACCATATTATGTTGGCTCTTGAACTCCAATGTTAAATTCTTTGAGTTGAATTTGGGTGCCATGGTGAAAGCTGTTTAGTTTATGTGATATGGGAAAAATCTAGGAGAAAAATGTTAGACAAGAAAATATGAATACCTAGAATAAAAAAGATTAGCCAAATTTATAGGAGAGATGCATGAGTTTGATTGGTCAAAAATGAGGCAGTTATATTCAAAAAGTAATGATGAAAATATTGAATCAAATATAACTTATCTCATGCATTAATTAAAAGTAACAACTCCCCAAAATTACGGCCAAAGATTAGTCAAAAATAACAACTGGGTAGGGCCCACTAGGTGTCAACGGTCAAAAATAGCCCATCAGCGCCCAACGGCTATATTTTCTTGTCAGCGTTTGCCTAAAGCCTTATCAGCGTCACGATTGGACGTAACAGCGTTTGGAGAAAAACTTGTCAGCGTCTAAAAATAAAAAAATAAAAAATATTTAAAAACAAAAAGACCTTAACAAAATAATTTATCCTAAGGGAAATATCTTACAAGTTGATAATAATTACTGGGCGGCAAGCACTGTCCATTTATGCACACTTGCTTAAGCAAGATAGACACAAATGTCCTCTAGAGTCCCTTGCTAACCAAAATACTTACCAACAAAGTTATTTCATAAAATTCTTTGTAACTCCCAGGTATACCCATAACCAAACTATTCCCAAGTCTCCCATCAGACCACAACCAATTCTAGGCCAAAAATGTCTTGGCAGCATGCATAGTTTGTCAACTTTGCATGCTACAGTGCCTCATGGTTTAGTAAAACTAACCCATACTCACCTGTGGACACAATCTAGAATTGTGATGAGAGTATTATAAGAATACCCAAGAGTCCTAAAGGTTCCTTAAACCTCCCCTCAAACTATGATACATGAGTTCTCAAAATATATATGAACATTAAAAATTTATGTCAAGATAGGAATATAAATATTCCAACCATCATCCATAAACAAAAACATGTCCAAATAGCTCTTCAAAGATCCATAAGCAACTCTGTATCCAATGGCATAAAGCTACCACCACCTACACATTTAGATTCAAAACCACAAAACTAACATTTGTTGCTGACAGCGCTCCGACAACACTTATCAGCGTTAGACAATAATATCTCTAACAACGGCAAAATAACACTTGACAGCGTTACATTTACCTTTGTCAGTGTTAGAAAAATAAAGTGGAAAAATCTAAATCATCACAAAGACCAATAACAATGCATTATCCTGTACATACTTTTACAAAAAGGTTGCAAAACACATATTAAGTGAGATTAACCATCCCAATATTTGTTACCAAATATTGAAATCTTCCAGCATCAAAAGGTTTAGTTAATAAATCAGCCACATTATCTTCTGTGGCTACCCTATCTGGTTGTATTAAACCTTTCTCAAAGCAATCTCTTATAAAATGATGTCTAATTTCTATGTGTTTGGTTTTAGAATGATGTACAGGATTTTTAATAATGCATAAAGTACTGTTATTGTCTACAAAAATCTTGGTATGCATGAAATTATACCCATAATCCAACAGCTGGTTCTGAATCCATAAGACTTGTCCACAACAAGCAGCTGCAGCAACATATTCTGCTTCAGTTGTAGAGTTTGCCACCACTGTTTGTTTCTTGCATTGCCAAGAGATTAATCTGCTCCCAAGAAATTGGCATCCACCAGTTGTGGATTTCCTATCAAACTTGTCACCACCATAGTCACTGTCTGAATATGCAATAAGCTCCAATGGAGAATCTTTTGGGTACCACAAGCCAAGATCTGGATAACATCTTAGGTACCTAAAAATTCTTTTCACAGCAAAAAGGTGACATTCTTTGGGAGTCACTTGATGGCGTGCACATGCACACACAGCAAACATGATGTCAGGTCTTGAGGCTGTAAGATACATCAATGACCCAATCATTGATCTATAGTGCCTAACATCCACATCCTTTCCAGCTCCAATCTTTCCCCAAGGGTGTTCCCTATCCATAGGAGTGGAAGCATCCTTTTCATGTGGAGAAAAACCATATTTCTTCAAGATTTCAGCTACATACTTGTCTTGGGAGATGAAGATACCATCTTCTTTCTGCTGAACTTGTAAACCTAGAAAGAAGTTCATCTCACCCATTGCACTCATCTTGAATTTATCTGTCATGAGCTTAGAAAAGTCCTCACTCATTTTTGAATCAGTAGACCCAAAAATGATGTCATCAACATAGACCTGCACAAGCAACACATGTTTTCCTTTCTTCTTTATAAATAGCGTCTGATCTATGGTGCCCCTCTTGAATCCATTGTCCACCAAATATGTAGACAAGGTACCATACCATGCTCTAGGAGCTTGATGAAGTCCATACATAGCTTTCTTCACTCTATAAACCTTGTCTGGATTCTCAGGATCTTCAAAACCAGGAGGTTGCATAACGTATACTTCCTCAACAATTGTTCCATAGAGGAAAGCACTCTTCACATCCATTTGATAAACAGTGAAGTTCATACAAGAGGCATAAGCTAGAAAAATTCTTATAGCTTCAATTCTTGCAACTGGTGCAAAAACTTCTTCATAATCTATTCCTTCCTCTTGTGTATATCCCTGAGCTACCAAACGTGCCTTGTTTCTGACCACAATACCCCTTTCATCTTTCTTGTTCCTTAGAACCCATCTTGTCCCAATTGGTCTCACATATCTAGGACAATCAACCAGCTCCCAAACATCCTGTATAGCAAATTGGTGAAGCTCATCCTGCATTGCTTCCACCCAACTAGGTTCTTTGAGAGCATCAAAAATCTTCTTGGGTTCTTCTTGTGACAGAAAACATGCAAACAAACATGCTTGTACAAGAGGGGTATCAACCTTCTTGTGTATATTGGCAATAAATCCACCAAGACTTTGATGGGATCTTCTTGTCTGAACTGGAGCCATAACATCACCAATGATCTGTGATGAGGGGTGATCCTTGGCTGTGGAAGTGAGAACTCCTCCTTCAAAAAGTCTGGTGTCCTCAACTTCACGCTCCATGTTGCCAATATCTTCTTCATCAGACTCTCTTTGATCAACAGAAATCTCTTCATGGACATTGGAAGGTCCACCTTGTTCAAAATGGGAAGAGAAAAGATGTGCAAAGGTGTTGTCAAAGTCTGATCCTTGTTTGTCAGCGCTTGGGCTAACAACGCTTGAACTGTTGGTGTCAGCGTCTGATCCATCAGCGTCTGAATTGCTCTTGTCAGCGCTTGATTTTCCTTTGTCAGCGCCTGAAGAACCATGCATGTTTGTATTTGGTGGTATCTGAAAACCACCATTATCATTTCTAGCAGCAGCAGCAGCATAATACTCATCTGTCCATATAGGAAGTGTAACATATTCTTGTGTTGGAGATGACTCAACTGCTGGTGGTCCATCCTCCTTAGCAACCTGTATACCTGAAACATTACCAATTCTCTTTTCCAAAACACTTGAAGTTACCTTCACAATGTCTGGATCAGTAACAGGCATATAATTTAAAGCTCTAGATAAAGGTTCTAAGTCAAACAACCAATTTGGACCACTTTCAGGATCACTAGGTTTACTCTCTAAAAACCTAACATGTACTTTTTCAAGTATACGTTTTTCCTTTTTAATGTAAACCCTATATCCTTTGCTCTGCACTGAATAACCCATGAAGTAGCCTTCATCACCTTTTGAATCAAATTTACCTAGGGCCTTACTAGTTTCTAAAACAACTACATGACATCCAAAAGGCTTGAGAAAGCCAATATTTGGCTTCCTTCCCTAAAGTAACTCATAAGGTGTCTTATTATGTACTTTGTTGACCAATGCCCTATTTTGAACATAACAAGCTGTGTTAACAGCTTCAGCCCAAAAGGCTATAGGAAAGTGGGCATCAGCCAACATGGTTCTGGCTGCTTCAATAAGGGTTCTATTCTTCCTTTCAGCAACCCCATTCTGCTGTGGGGTTCTAGCTATGCTGAACTGCCTAGTAATCCCTTTCTTGGCACAAAAATCATCTAACAACTGATTTCTAAACTCACCCCCATTGTCACTTCTAATAATTTTGACCTCATTACCATTCTTCTTTTCAATCTGGGTAATGAAATTAATCAGACTTTGGGCAGTTTCACTTTTCTTGGCTAAAAAGAAAGTCCATGTAAACCTGGAAAAATCATCAGTGATGACAAAACAATATGATTTACCCTTTAAACTTTCTATATTAGTTGGACCAAAGAGGTCCATATGCAATAAGTGAAGTGGTTTAGAACTAGAGTGCACCTGTTTAGACCTGAATGAGACCTTGTGCTGCTTGCCCTTAAGACATGCAACACAAGAGTGGTCATTGTGGAAAGCCTTTTCAGGCAAACCATCAACTAAACCAAGCCTCACAAGTCTATTGATATTTTTAAAGTTTATGTGCCCTAATCTCCTGTGCCAAAGATTACTTTCATCTACTGAGGCTTTAGCATAAAGACATGACATCATTTTATTATTTATCTTAATTCCATTAAGATTCACATTATATATGTCTTTATGCCTTGGTGTTCTAAATTCTATGTATTTCGCCTCAGGGAGCTTGTAATCTTTGCTTAACACCAAGCACTCAGTATCTGTGAAAAGAACCTTATTTTTGTTATCACACACTTGTGATACACTAAACAAATTATAATCCAGTTCTTTTACCAGGAAGACATTCTCAAATCGTAGATTGTTGGTGACAAGGGTTCCTTTTCCTGTGATGGTGCCATAGGAGTGAAATTCGTCAGATAGTCTTCCTTTCCTGTCATGTGCCTTGAGCATCCACTATCCCAATATCCATAATCATTGATCTTCTTCTGAATGCCCTGCACATAAAGAAAACACATTAGTTTTCTTTGGGAACCCAAGCCTTGGAAGACTTGGATTCATCTGGTTGTTCAACAAGAACAGACTTGGTTCTCATAACAACCCCATTTTCATCCCTTTTTGAATGAAATTCCCAGTTAACCCCAATTGGTGTTGACATGGCCTTTGAAATATAATGAAACCTGTTGCATGTCATAGAAACACCAGTAGAATTAGAGTTTTGGTCTTGTTTTGGTCTCCATGTTAAGCTAGTAGAAGCTTTAGACCTATTTCCCTGTGGTTGCAAATACCTAGGTTTGGCAGTGTGTCTGTCAGCGCTGAAATTGCTCTTGTCAGCGCCCCGATTGCCTTTATCAGCGTTGAACCTAGGGTTTGCTACAGGAACCCATTGCCTATTGGACCAAGTGTTTGACTTTTGGAAAGGTCTTAGGCCTTGTGTGTTAGACCCTCTAGAAAAGAATGGGGCTGGTCTAACAACTTGTGAGCTTTTGTTCACAAAGGTATTGGGTATGTCAGTGTTTGACCTATGTTGACTTTTGTTAGCGCTGAAATGGTTCCTATCAGCGTTGACATTGGAAGCGTTGACACATTTGTATGCCAAATGTGAGAAGCTACCACATGTGTAACAAGCTTTTCTAGACATAGTCTTAGGTCTAGAAGCAAAGAAGCCTGTTCCATGGTTACTAACTTGACTTTTTGGTGACCTAGTATTCCTATACGTCTCTGCATACTTAACACTAGGTTTTCTAACAGTTTGTGGGACAAGGTCAACAGCTTTGCCAGTGGTAGGGTGTGTGATTTTAATAGGTTTAGGATCATTGGACTCCACAATATTATGGCTCGTGTTTGGTGTGGGCTCATTTGGACTTTCACACAACAACCCTCCCTTAACAAACAAAGTGTGGTTAGCTTTCTTCCACTCATCTAGGTCAGTCAGTTTCTGTTTGTATTCTTCAACTGGGGAAGTCACTCTAGGTGGAGGAATGAATTCCTTCTCTTGGAGTTCTGGCAAGCCAGTCCAAGATAAGTCCTTTGATTGGACACCATAGAAATCCCCAGCTGGTGGTGGAACACCAGTATAATCTTTCATCCCAATTCCACTCATGTCCTTAGAGTCTCTTTGTTTACTAACACACTCTCCTAGGGATTGTGTGGCCTTATCAAATCTCTGGATTTTAAGACTCACATTATCTTTATTTTTGTTAGCCTCCTCTAACTGAGCTATCAAATCAAGATTAACCCTGTTTACTATATCTTGACAATCTTTACTTTGATGTAACTCATGTTTTAAGATATTTATTTGATCCTTTAAATCAAACTCCATTTTCTTATACTCAGATACTGTCTTTTCTGTTTGGGTAAGAGCAATTTGATAGTTAGATACTTTGCATCTTTCAGTACTTGCCTCATCTAATAATTTTACTATCTCTTGATTTAGTTTTTCAGTATTTAAACGACAACCCTTAGAACAGAAAGCATCATCATATACCTCATTATCTGATGAAGAGGAGGAGTGTGCCATGAGAGCATATTCAACATGCTCTTCTTTAACTTCAGCAACCAAAGCTCTGTCCTCTTCCTCATCCTTAGCCATAAAGTTCCAGCTCCAGTCCCATCCTCCAACGCCATCAATTTGTTGAACAGCAACCATGGCCTTGGGATCTTGGCTCTTAACCATTTGGCTTGAGGGCTTACCAGCATCAGATCTTCTTGGAGATCTACATTCCCTCATGAAGTGCCTCATCCGATGACAATTGTAGCACTCAACCTTTGATTTGTCAAATCCAGCAACATCCTTAGCATTAAAGGTCATCTTCTTCTTGAACCTTTTATTAAACCTGTTTGCTCTTAAACTTACAAGAGCCATAGTCCACTTGATGTCCATCTCTTCCAATTGTTCATCACTTATCTGCTCAAGATCTTTATATGTAATCCTTGAATCACTGGGCAAAGAAGCAATGAATGCACACACAGTATCTAGATCTAAACCAGCAGGTTTAATTCTATCAGCGCCAAAGTTGTGTGTGTCAGCGCTTGAGTATAAAGCGTTGACAGGATATGATCCAGCGCTGACAGACTGAGATCCAGCGTTGACACATTGAGATCCAGTGGCTGGATGTCCATAGAAGTTCATGGAATCAAATTGGCCTTCACTTTGTGAGAAGAAGGCCATGTTACTACTGGAAGATTTATTATCACTATCCAAAAGCCATTCATTCTCCAACAGTCTTAGTTTGTTGAAGATGTCATCAAACCTGGAGGTCTTGTGGGTGTTATTGACAAGAATGGATCTTGTCTCAATCTTCCATACATCACCAAGGCTTTTGAGAAAAGTAGCATTCAAGTCAGGGTCATCAATCTGTGTTCCCATGAAGGAAAGTTGACTTGTGATGTCAAGCAATCTACTTCTCACACTGCTGAGATTCTCATTTGGTTGAGCCTTAAAGACAGCATACTCATGCATGAGTTGCTTCTTCTTTTCATCTTTTTTGTCAGCATTGCCACCATGTGCTACTTCAAGAGCTTCCCAAAGCTCTTTTGCAGACTCAAAGCGTTTGTACTTATGCTGATTCTCATGACCTAGGGCATGTTTCATGATGTTCAAGATTTTCATGTCCACCCTTTTCTTGGCTATATCTTCAACAGATACAGCTCTTCCATCTTCTGGCTTTTCCTTCTTATCAGCTTCAGGACAATTAGGAAGAGCTACCCTTGCGGCAATAGCAGCAGCAATCTTTTGAGCTTTGTTGAATGTGTTCCCATATTCAACAATCTCCCAAAGAGTGTAGTCATGGATGGCTATATATTGCTCAGAATTAGACTTCCAAAGCTCGAAGTTCCTGGCATCAAACATGGGAATTTTGATACTAGGGTTTGTGGAGTTGTTTTGTAGCAAAGCAGAAGGCTGATTTGTGCCAGACATGATGTTTTTAGGGTTTTGAGAGATTTAGGGTTTTTAGGGTTTGGTGTTTTAGGGTTCTTGCGTTACTTAAAGATCAAAAGTTTCTCAACAAGCTCTGATACCACTTGTTTATCCCAAACTTAGATCGATTAAGCTTTGTGTATACGAGATTAGATCAAGTAATACACGTAGAGAAACCTTTGCTTATGAATAAAGTAACTAAGTGTTATGCGGAATTAACACTTAATCTAAAACACAAAGATGTTAAACAAACTTTCACTTGTATTAGAATGATCGTACTTGATTACAATGAAAGAGGTTTAACTTGCGAATACTTATGAAAACTGATATATAACTTTAACCTAAAAGATCTTCTTTTATAGAATAAGAAGTCTTGTACAATAAGCTACGAATCAACTATTCTAGGTAAAGATAATAATGGAAAATACAATGTCGAGCTTATCTTTACCATACACAAATAAAGAAACAAATAAACAAAAAGATTCGTATGAAGATATATTCCATCAGTGCTAATCTTCAAGGCTGTCAGCGTTGACTTCTTCAATGTCAACGCTTGGCTGTCAGCGTCCAAGGTCATCCTATCAGCGTTGACATTCTTCTTATCAGCGTCTAGTGAACTGACCCATAATTTATTCCCAACATCCACCTGATGAAATAAAAGGAAATATCTTTGGAACTTATGGAAATCTGCTTGCACCACTTCACCCTTGCTTCCACCGTGCTCCATCTTTGCTTAAGGGAACCTTGCCTACTCTTCTTTGGCTTGCCTTGTTCGCCTTAAGCTTGTGCTATTTGATGGACGAAAATTATGTCTTTGATCCTGGTGGATATGTTTCATGCTTCTTCCTATGATGATCAAGGTCGAGTCAGGCTCACGACTCGGTTAATAAAAACCAAGCGCTTCTTGGGAGGCAACCCATGCATCTATCTTTTAGCTTTCTTTATCCTAAGTGTAGGGGAGACCCGTTGGTGTTTGCTCTCTCCTCTCTTCTTATTCAGGGATTCGAGCTTCAAAGATCCACTCTTGATGATTCTTGACGACCCGTGATTTCGTGTTCACTTCTTCCCGGTTCTATCCTAAACTATTTTCGATTCACTATTTTATATTTTCTCAATATTAAAATAGGAATCTATTTAGTTGTCTTTTCCTTAACGAGATTTAAACAAAGTGCACAATGTCCTAAGTGTAGGGGAGTTTACTCCCACATGCTTAAACATTGAGTACAATGTTTATATTAAGTGTAGGGGGGACTTCTATCGAAGTTAAGTGGCCTTTTCCTTGTATTTGTCCTCATTTTAACCGGAAAATCAATTTTTCGACATTTTTCAAAATTTTTTATCTATTTTGGCCTATTAGTTTTTACTTTTGTATAGTTATTTTCCTTCTTTGCTAGAATAAATGTTTAATAAAGTGGTTTTAATTTTCAAACGTTGTGAATCTTTTGACTCAACCCGAGTTTACTTATCTAAGTTACTCTAGCTAGTATCCTTAACGTGTTTAAGACAAGTTTTGCTAGGCTTTTATATAGGGAGCTATAAAACGCAAAAGTCTTAACTCTCACGGGTTAAGAACAAGAATCGCAAGTTCCTATAATTGATCCTAGAGAGTCGTTTATCAAGGGAACTTTAAAATGCGATTTCTAAAACTTGAAAAAGTCTAAGAATTTGCAAGATCCTATAGGCGACTCGAAAACCCAAAACTTTGATTTAATAGGCTAAGCATCCACGAGTCTCATTCCTTGAGATTTTAAACTGTGGAGAACGAGAGATGATAGAGCCAATTATAAGTTTGGTACTCTTTCGTGAATTTATGTGAGTTAATTATGAGCCTATTCTCCCATCGCTAGCTAATAAATTTATCTGCAATAAATAAGGTTGTACGATTTGAAAAGTTACTTAGCTTTTAGCCCAAGATCGTTTAAAAGTTGCTCGGTATGGATTAAAGTTCATAGCCAAGGCATAACTTATTGAAGCGGGATGCGAAGATTGGCAAGTCCAAAAAGGTCCTAACAAGACATGAGGGCTATATTTTGTTGCTAAAGATCCAAGTGATTTGAAGAATCATTTATCGAAAATCAATATGAAGGATCGAGACACACGACGAAAAGCAAAAACTCCCCAAAAGTCATGGAGAAGTGTATCCGAAAAGACCCTAGCAAGGTATGAGGATAAATAGATCCAAGTCATAAAAGGAGGCGGATCGTTGTATATCAAAGTCCAAAATAATGATTGGAGAAAAATGAAGAAGTCGTGGTCCAATGAAGAATCTCTCAAATTTTCAAGTGAAGAAATTCCTAATAAGAAGAGAAGACCATTATTTCATGAACGTCTCTCAAGGTTTGAAGTATGAAGTCACTGCCAAATATCGGTCCGAGAAAGGTCTCAAATCGCGAAGCGAGTTATGCCAAGATATAAACTTTTTGAGGTCCCGAGAAGCAGTTTTAAAAGATTTTATCCTTTAGCTAACTATTGATTAAATCGTTCACTTTATTTTCGGCCTAAATAACTATCGAAATAAGTCAACAATGCATCCTCGTGATCATTCAAGACAACAATAAAATATAAGAGATACACCTAGGAATAAGGGAGTCTAAGTGAGTAATTGGCCCACATGAATTCGTGTTAGTTTGCTAACTTATAATAACAATGATCTCGTTTTTAAGCTTGGTTTGGAGAAAGTGAAAACTTGAGGATGATGATTATTCATGACATTTCCAAAACCCAAGGTATGTTTTTGATTTCTTCCTTTGAATGTTTATAGTTTTCTATCTCTTTAATAAAGGACACTATGGATTGATTATGATAAAAAAATGTAAACGTGCTTTGTAACTAATGCATTGCATGAGGACATTGCAATGGTCCTTTTCTGTTGTTGAAGTACATTGATCCCAAAAGTTTGTTCAATTTCCTCCAGTTCTCTTTCAAATCTCTCCACTAGTGTTTCGAAGATTCTTATGGTGGTGGTGATTGGTGTTGTGGTTGTTCTCTCTCAACTGCTATCTACATATAATGAACTTCTGTTGTGGAGTTGGCATAGTTGTTATAACCACTTCTTCAGTTAATGGATTATTTTGTGGAACTTCTTGTTGATTCCCAATGTAAGTGTCTTCCATAATGTTCTCAAATCCATCATTCATATCCTCTACATCAGAAATCCTCCCCTCAATGTTTGCTTCATTCCTAATTTCAGCTTCCATACCAGAAGAAGGTCCAACTTCATTAGTTTTCCTCCCCTGTTTGGATGTGTTTAGTTGAGCCCTCCTAAATTTTCTTAACTTTTTCTTTCGCTCCTTCAATTGAGCTTTATGAATATACCCGTGATGCCTGATCCATGGTGTAGGATATTGTAAATCTTGCTTAATCTAGAGAGAGAAAGAGATAGAAAGAGATGGTGATATCACACACACACTTGAGAGAGAAAGTATGAAAATACACACTTTTACTATGTGAAATAATGAATGAACCACACCCTCTCCAACTAAGGAGATGGTTTATATACCAAGCCCATGAAATGGGCTTCAGCTAACAAGTTAGGCCGGCCATACATGACATGGACCGGGCTTTTCCTTGTTTGATTAATGTAAAGTAACTAGATTACGAGCTATGGGATGATTGTATTGTCTATGTGTTTGTGTTCTTGATTTTCGTGTGTTTTTTTTATTCAAAATCATTCGATCCAATTTTTTTGTGTTTTTATGGTTTATTCTTGATACAAATCCTCTACATAGTTGTGGTAGAGATTTGGTATTGTTACTTTGGCTAAAAACACATAATTTTTGGGTGTTTGGATCATTTATTGGCTTAAAATCTCGAAATCAGGGCATTCAGTTTCTTCGGAATACGTGAGGGTTTAATTATTGCGAAATTTCTTCTTTCGCAATACATAAGGGTTTACATATTGCAAAGTTTGAGGTTTTCCATATTGAGAAGCTTTATTCCTTGTGATATTGCGAAGACTTATTGTGATATTGTGAAGTCTCATAGTGACATTACGAAGTCTAATAGTGACATTGCGAAGTCTCATTGTGACATTGCGAAGATTCAATAGTGACATTGTGAAGTCTCATAGTAACATTGCGAAGATACCTTTAGTAATATTGCGAAGATTGTTTCTGGATATTGCGAAGATACTTTTTAGTAATATTGCGAAGATTCATTTCTTTGGATATTGCGAAGACTCAGCTTTTGGTATCGCGTGAACTGGCTTAGTGATTATTACGAAGTTACCATATTGTTTTTTGATTATTCCGAAGATCAAAATCTCATTATTCCGTAAATCCTTAGGAAATTTTTCAGAAAATCACATCTTCAAAAATTTCGATCGTGAGTTTTTGTTTGCCTTGGAATTTTTTTTTGGTTTATCGAAAACATATTTTAGGGGATTTCAATATTTTTCTTGACAACGTTTGTAAATCTTGCTTAATTTAGAGAGAGAAAGAGATAGAAAGAGATGGTGATATCACACAAACACATTTACTTTCTCTCATTGTTCGATCAACGTTTGTAAATCTTGCTTAATCTAGAGAGAGAAAGAGATAGAAAGAGATGGTGATATCACACACACACTTGAGAGAGAAAGTATGAAAATACACACTTTTACTATGTGAAATAATGAATGAACCACACCCTCTCCAAGTAAGGAGAGGGTTTATATACAAAACCCATGAGATGGGCTTGGGCTTACAAGTTGGGCCGGCCATACATGACATGGATTGCGCTTTTCCTTGTTTGATTAATGTAAAGTAACTAGACTACGAGCTACTACTTAATATATTGTCGGAGTGACCAAATCTTCCTAAATACGTAAAAACGTATTTCCAACTATCTCCCCCTAAGGAGGTCACTCCGAACAAGGGCGTTACCCGAATTACAATAAGAAAATAAACCTAGCATACTATGCTTGTCTCGAGCTCGTAGTCTTCGTCTTTCTTTTCCTTTTCTTTTTTGGTGAACATTTTGATGTGATCTTTGATATCAATCTTGAGCATTAATCTCTTGCATTGATCGTGTACATCCATCACTTGTGATATTTGCCTCCTCGTGACATCATGTCCCACATACTTATACCTTCGTAATTCTTGAAAGCTTCAGAGTTCAATATAGCGGAAGACTTGACTTTTGGGCTTTCTTGAATTAGATGAAGTATTAAGTGCATAAAGTATAAGCATGCGGGAAGGACTTCTTCTCGGATTTTGTAACGCTGCCGTCTTTAAATGTAGTGACATAAGTAGACACGAACGAAATGTCTTTGAAAATTTCATTCTAATTTGGTAGCATTTTACCTCCGGTCGGTGAAGACCGTTGGATGATATTAAATATCGTACTTGTGGTAGGTAGATATAATTAAAAACCTCCTTGACAAGATTTCACGGGAAAACCCGTTCTCTTTACTCGACCATTCGAAGCTGACTGCGAACGTAAAGAGTGAATCATTTAGATAAGATTATCCGCATGATTGAAGCCGTCAATTCCTATTCCTGGAAAAAGTTTGATTCATTAAATAATCGCACCATCGTTGCTTTCCAGTTGTCACTAGCTTGATTCATATTGAATCTTGCAAGCTACCTACCAAGTGCTGTTTGACATTAACACTAGAAGGATTTCCATTCGTCACTGTAAATACTAAAAGGTATTACTCTGAATGTTCTGGCAAGATCACTAAGATATTGAGTAGAGGCCTGGAACGTGTTTAAATTTAGTTCAGAGTTAAACCACTATTGCTTTCCAGTTATCACAAGTTTGATTCTTAAAGAATCGCACAAGTCACCTACCATGAGCTTTTTAATGTTCGCTCAAGAAGGATTTCCATCTTCATTGTAAATACTTGCGTATTACTCGGATGTTCAGGCAAGATCATGAAGATTTTGCGTAGGAATCTTTATATCTTTCTTACTTTTCACAGTGTTTGAAGAAGCAAGTAAATATGGAAATGTGTCCTAATGAGATTATTGATGATCTCAAATGGCTCTAGACACGATCGTGCATTTTGGATTTTTAGTGATCGGAGGCTGGAGAGGAGTGCCACCATTTCAATACCAATATATTCGGAGTGAATAAATCAATAGATAATGCGTTTTCTCTGTGCGATTAAAACAAATACCTTTTGAGAGATATTTGAGTTAGCTGGGATGGGTTGTGCATTGCATCACTGGGTCCGTGATGTCTATCTTCAATTTCAAGCATCATTAAAAATGATCTCAATAGCATATGTGTTGACCCCGTTTCTGCCTAAGTTGTAAGGAGGGCTTCTTTCTTTAGACCCTTTATCTTTACAATTCTTTTTCATTCTTCAACCCCTTCAATGCTTACCAATACGTCATAACTAGCACCTTGTTGTGATTGTTCCAGTGCTAACTTAAGTACTTTGTCGGCATTCAGCTACGTTCACAAACTTTCCCCATCTTTCCTAAGGACTACTATTTCTAGCTATGGAATGTCCTTGGGAAGATTCCTCCGGTTTTTGGATGAATCATTGGACTTAACCTGTCCTGCCATCCTTTTGTCACCACAATCTTCATCGTCGTGAAATAAATGGGTTGTGGGTAAGTATGAGTCACCATGAAATCCATTTTTCTCCCCCTTATCATATACCACGATATCCGAAAACATTTCGCACATGTCGGGATGAGCTATCACGTTAAGTCAAACCATTTGTGATTAATCATTTCCCATATTAAATCACATTTTCTCCCCCATATTAAAAATATTAACCCAATCGATGTTTTTAATATCAATTGATTTAATGAAATTTTAACAAAGTTTTTGGGAAGAAAAATGCAAGTCCATTTTATCTTCATGATACCAATGTGTGAGGATTGATGAGAACATCATATTATAAGATCAGATGGTTCTTGTCGGCAAATGTTGGTTGCCTCGTCCCGTCTGAAGTCATCTCTTGACACCACATGTACGATTGGTATTATTTTCTTGACACCAACTTGTGAACTTGGCACTTTCGACATCAAAGATTATGAATGCTTGACAATTGCTCCTCCTCAATTGTTGACCCGTGTTCTATTGAAAGAGCTTTAGTAGTTGTTTGAGTAGTCGCATCGTCGAGTATGTAGATACCAATTGCAAATTCCTATGATTTTAGAGATGATAACTTCATAAAAACAAGATTTCTCTCGTTTTAATAAATAAATGCAATGATGCGTACATATATCCGTGTTAGATTGTGTTATAACGTAAACACAATCCCTTACATGGTTATAAATTAAACCATTCCCGAGAAAATTAATTCCCGTTGTTGAGCCAAAGCTTTCATAAGAGATACTTGACTTTAATATGAAAAGCGGGTTGCATTCTAAAATAACTACAAGCGATATAGGCATGTTTTATGAAATATTTACAACTTTTGTACGAACTCTATTTATGGCGCCGTGTCAATATTAATCAACATTTCTAAGGCCGTAAATATTATCGTCCCAAAAGACATGCCTTTGAAAAATAAAGTAAAATATTTTTGGATTTTTCTAAATTTTTCAATTTTTATGGTTTTTATATAGTTTTATATTTTTGTATTTTGCTTTTGTGGATAAAAAATATAAACAATATATACAGATGATCACCAAGGATACGGAGAATAGTTTACCACCACTATTCTTTCACTTCATCTACCAATTCCTTTAGAGTCTCAGGCGAGAAAGTTCTCAATCATAGCTTGTCGGCCAAAAATTCAATTCGAACGCGATCTAAAGCCTTCGTGAAAATATCCGCCAATTGATACTCATATCGGACAAAGTAAAGCTCGATCACTCCATTTTCCACTTGCTCCTTGATAAAGTGGTAGCGAATGTCAATATGCTTCTACTGGGAGAATTGAACGTTGTTGCAGCATAAGGAAATTTCACTTTTGTTGTCGCAGTACATCAGAATATTGTTGAAACCTAGACCATAATCGGTTAATTGCGATCTCATCCAAATAATTTGAGCACAGCAACCGGACATAGCTATGTATTCTGCTTCCGTACTTGAAATTGTAGCGCTTTTCTGCTTTTTCGATGCCCAACTGATCAGTCGATCACCTAGTAGTTGCAAAGTTCCACTTGTGCTACGCCTTGTATCTTGACAACCCGCGTGATCCGCATCTGCATATGCCATTAGTGCAATCGAAGAGTCCTTCGAATACCAAAGTCCCCAATTAATGGTTCCTTCAATATACCGAAAGATCCGTTTAACAGTACCTAAGTGTAACTCAGTAGGCCGAGTTTGATACCGAGCACACATACATATAGAAAATTGAAGGTCAGGCGACTAACTGTGATATACAGAAGGGTACCGATCGTTCAACGAAAAAGTGTCGGATCAACGTCAATCCCATGTGGATCTGCATCTAGCTTAGTTCGTTCCACCATTGGAGTATCCACGAGGTCGCAAGATTCCATTTTATATTTCTTAAGCGATTCAAGGGCATACTTGGATTGATTGATAAAGATGCCTATGGGACTCTGAGATATCCGAAGACCTAAGAAAATGATAGCTTGCCCATCATTGACATCTGATGTTCTTTTTGCAAGTCTTAAATTTATATTACAAGGTATAGACAAAACAAGGGACTAGAAATACAAACACGGGCAAGTATACCCTTTCGTTCGTAATATAGCTTGTAGTGGTAAGTCAGGATCGTTCGCTGAGACTTAGTTTCGTTTTGGTAATCAATATAATAATTGAAGAAAGAAATGATTGATATGAATAACAATAGTAACAAATATGACTAATATGGGATAGTTCGTATGAGTTCGTGATGATGATAATAATGATCGAGATATGTTTAGGTAGGTAAAGAGTGATAAACTTTTTTCGTCAAAATGGTGTTTACACAACTTACTTAGTGTGATTCAAGACTTATGTTTATTCGAGCGACTAAGCTCAAAACAAGTTGCCAACGAGCTCAATATTTTATCATGGTTTCTAAGCGGATTCCTCCAACCAAAGATTCAAAACCATAGACAAGTCTATAAAAACTTATTACGACGATTTGCGTTTCTCAACACCAAGCCATCATAACAAATCAACTCTAGATAAAATATGGTTTATAGGACTAGGTGGTAAAATAGTTCTCCAACATTAGCTCGAAATCAATTATAAAGGATCACATCATAGCATCATTACTAATCATAGTCACATACCCATATAGTCACAAATAGCTTAGCCTAACATAGTAATCAAAGTAACAAATGGAAAATAGTAAGAGAACTAATACAAGGTTTTTAGCCAAGTATAAAAAAATTATCGTCCGATCTTTTCGAATTGATTACCGTTAATTAGTGCGACTCAGTCGTTCTTGGTGGAAGAGAAAATGGTTTGATTATCTATTTTAACTTAAAGCAAATATGAAAATGTCGTTGAGTAAAATAAAGATTTAAAAATTAAACTAAAAATTACTAGAAAAACACTTAACCCCGTCGGAATGCCCTATCGCAATCCTGTCGCAATGTCAAAGGAAATCCTATCGCAATGTAACCATCGGAATCCTGTCGCAATGTAACCAAAAGAAATCCTGTCGCAATGTACCCAAAAGAAATCTCGTCGCAATAATGAAACTAGGTCCTATCGTAATACAACCAAAAGGAATCTCGTCGAAATACCAATCGCAAAACGCATCTGAAAACAAAACGATATTGCGATGTAGTGACCGCAATTTGCATCCGAATCCCAATCGCAAAAGGGTTTACTTTGTGATGGCTTTGTGATTCGAAATAAGCTAAGATTTAATCTATTTTCAATAAGCTCAAAACAAGACTTAACCAACTCAATAATATGCCGAACTAATTAATCATGAAATAAGGACTTTTTAAACTTTAAATAAGCAAAACTTTTCAATCAAACAATAAAAAGATAAAAAAAAGTAAGAAAACTTTTAAGAAAGTAAATAAGCTAAATACTAAATAAGCCAAAAAGCATAACAAGCCTTAAGCTTAATCGTATAAAAACTTATATAGGATTAAAAAGATAAACTTTTTAATCACATAAACATCAAATTTAAGCAAAATCAAAGATTATAACGGATCAAAATCAACTTAAAAATAAAGAAAGGTAGAAGAAGATTAAGATTAAAATATTATACTTGAACTAGTAGATTAAAGATCCAAAATTACAAAATTGAATTAAAGCTTAAACATGAAAGAAAGAAAAGATGAAGTTTTAGTGAGAGAAAGTTAAAACTTTCTCGCTCTAAAAATGAAGACTAAAGAAAGAAAAATAAACTAGCTAACTTAACTAACACCCTCCTAATGTGTCATTAGGAGGGTATATATAGGAAATGGGGAGTGCATGTGTGCTTCCTTCTTTCTTTCTTTTCGTCTCCACTCGATTTAAATTCTTTATCTTTGTTGATGTCGTCTCGGGATTTGTCGATATAAATTGAACTTGTCTTATAATTTTCTTCTTCTATTAGACTTGAGTTCTTCGACTTCATTAAACTTCCGTCTTTAGACTTTTTTTCTTCGATAAATCTTCAGAATAGGCCTTGGACTTCCGTTCTTTTTACACTCTTGATCTTTTGACTTCGTCTTTCGTCTTTTTTCTTCGATAAAAGCCCGTGATAGCCCATGTTTTATTCCTTTTTCATATTTTTATCCTGAAACACAATAAAAACACAAACCACGCATAATTCCGACTGTACGACACAAAATACACGTTTTGGTCTTGTTATTATTGGAAATAAGTGGTAAAAGGATAAGTGTTTTCATACTTATTAAATCTCCTACACTTAACCATTGCAATGCCCTCATGCAATGCATTAATTTCAAAGCACATATTACATTTCTCATCATAAATAACCCACCTTGGCCTTTATTAAGTACTAAACTTTAAGGAAACTAAAAAGATAGAAATATGTACAAACCAAGTAAAGAAATCAAAGGCTTACATTGGGGTTTTGGCAGTCATGAATGTTTATCATCCTCAAGTTTCATGTTCCCCATACCAAGCTTAAAAACGAGATCATTGTTATTATAAGTTAGCAAACTAACACGAATTCATGTGGGCCAGTTATTTACTTAGACTCCCTTATTCCTAGGTGTATCTCTTATATTTTAATATTGTCTTGAATGATCACGAGGATGCATTGTTTGACTTGTTTCGATAGTTTATTTAGGCCGAAAATAAAGTGGGACGATTTAATCAATAGTTAGCTAAAGGACAAAATCTTTTAAAACTGCTTCTCGGGACCTCATAAAGTTCATATCTTGGCATAACTCGCTTCACTATTTGAGACCTTTCTCGGACCGATATTTGGCAGCGACTTCATACTTCAAATCTTGAGAGACGTTCTTGAAATTATGGTCTTCTCTTCATAATAGGAATTTCTTCACTTGAAGTTTTGAGAGATTCTTCATACTTGGACCACGACTTCTTCATTTTTCTCCAATCTTTATTTTGGACTTTGATATACAATGATTCGCCTCCTTTTAGGACTTGGATCTATTTATCCTCATAGCTTGTTAGGGCCTTTTTGGATAGACTTCTCCATGATCTTTAGGGGACTTTTTGCTTTTCGTCGTGTGTCTCGATCCTTAATATTAATTTTTGATAAATGATTCTTCACATCACTTTTGGATCTTTAGCAACAAAATGTAGCCCTCGTGTCTTGTTAGGACCTTTTTGGACTCGCCAATCTTCGCATCCCGCTTCAATAAGTTATGCCTTGGCTATGAACTCTAATTAATACCGAGCAAATTTTAAACGATCTTGTGCTAGAAGCTAAGTAACTTTTCAAATTGTACAACCTTATTTATTGCAATTAAATTTATTAACAAACGATGGGAGAAAAAGCTTATAATCAACTCACATAAATTCACGAAAGAATACTAAACTTATAATTGATTCTATCATCTCTCGTTCTCCACAAATTAAAATCTCAAGGAATGAGACTCGTGGATGCTTAGCCAATTAAATCAAGGTTTTGGGTTTTCGAGTCATCTATATGATCTTGCAAACTCTTAGACTTTTTCAAGTTTAGAATTCGCATTTTAAAGTTCCCTTGATAAACGACTCTCTAGGATCAATTATAAGAACTTGCGAAAAGTTCTTGTTCTTAACCCGTGAGAGTTAAGACTCTCGCGTTTTAAAGTTCCCTACATAAAAGCCTAGCAACACTTGACTTAAACACGTTAAGGATACTAGCTAGAGTAAACTTAGATAAGCAAACTCGGGTTGAGTCAAAATATTCACGACTTTGAAAAATTTAAAACCACTTTATTAAACTTTTATTTAAGCAAGGAAAGTAAATAACGATAACAAAGGAAAATACTACTAGGCCAAAATAGATTAAAATTTTTGAAAAATGTCGAAAAATTAGATTTCCCGGATAAAATGAGGGCAAATTCATGGAAAAGACCACTTACTTCGATAGAAGCCCCCTACACTTGATATAAACATTGTCCTCAATGTTTAAGCATGTGGGAGTAAACTCCCCTACACTTATGACATTGTGCACTTTCTTTAAATCTTGCTAAGAAAAGGAAAACTATACTGATTTCAATGTGAACATATAAGATATGAAATATTGAATCATGACAGTTTAGGATAGAACCGGGAAGATGGGTACACGGGATCACGGTTCGTCAAAAGTCATCGAGAATGGATCTTTGAAGCTTAAATCCCTGCACATTAGAAGAAACAAGACAACAAACACATACGGGGCTCCCCCTACACTTATTATGAAAACGGTAAAGGATAGATCAACGGGTTGCCTCCCGAGAAGCGCTTGTTTTTGATAACCGAGTCACGAGCCTGACTCAACCCAGAACTTAATTTAAGGGAAACGTGGTGAGGGATGGAATCATCTCATGAGAGATGTCCTCACCAAAGTACAACTTCACGCGCTGGCCATTCACCTTAAAATTGGGCCTATTTGGCTGAGAAAGGTCAATCGTGCCATATGGGAAGACTTTGGAGACGGTGAATGGACCAGACCAACGGCTCTTCAGCTTGCCCGAGAAGATCTTCAACCGAGAGTTAAAGAGTAAAACTTGATCACCAACGTGGAACTCTCGGTTCTTAATCCTTGCATCATGGATGATCTTGGTCTTCTCCTTGTAGATTAATGAATTCTCATAAGCTTCATTTCTCAGTTCATTTAGCTCATTGATTTGAATCTTCCAAAGATCGCCGGCTTTGTTGATGTCAAAATTGGCCCACTTCAAGGCCCAGTACGCCTTATGTTCCAGCTCAATAGGGAGGTGGCATGCCTTCCCGTACACAAGACGATATGGAGTGCAACCAATCGGAGTCTTATATGCGGTACGGAAAGCCCACAAAGCATAATCTAACTTATCAGCCCACGAGGCACGATGCTCTCCTACAGTACGCTCAAGAATTCGCTTCAATCCATGGTTAGATATCTCGGCTTGACCATTTGTTTGAGGATGATAAGCGGTGGAAAGACGATGATTGACACCGTACTTAGCCATGACTCGAGCAAATTGATCATTGCAAAAATGAGTCCCGCGGTCACTGATTATAGCACGAGGAACACCGAATCGAGCAAAAAGTTGATTCAGAAAGTTCACAACCACCCTCGCATCATTCGTAGGTAGAGCCTTAGCTTCAACCCATTTGGATATGTAGTCAACGACTACGAGGATTTACTTGTTCCCTTTAGATGATGGAAATGCCCCATAAAGTTGATACCCCATACATCAAAGATTTCACATTCTTGTATGAAATTATGAGGCATCTCATCTTTATGTGTGATCTTGCCTTGGCGTTGGCAATCATCATAATTTTTAACCATCTCGTGAGCGTCACGATAAATGGTGGGCCAATAGAATCCTGAATCAAACACTTTCTTCGCGGTGTAGTTGGGACCAAAGTGACCACCGGTGGGTTCTTTATGGCAAGCTTCGAGAATGTCTAAAGCTGCGGGTACATCAATACACCGACGAATAATCAGATCAACACATTATTTGAAGAGATAAGGGTCATCCAAAAAGTAAGTCTTAACATCTTTAAAGAACTTCTTCTTTTGTTGGGATGTTAACCCTTCGATGAGAATACCACCCGCTAAGTAGTTTGAAATGTCCGCAAACCACGGGGTGTCATCAAGATTGGAATTGATAGACATTAAGGCCTCAAGGGGAAAAGATTCGTTGATCTCTTGATTCGGATGATCCCCTTGATAAGGATCCTCAAGTCTACTTAGATGATCCGCGGCTAGGTTTTCGGCTCCCTTCTTTTCACGAATTTCAATATTAAATTCTTGAAGGAGAAAAACCCAACGAAGAAGTCTTGGCTTGGAATCTTGTTTAGTTAACAAGTACTTCAACACGGAATGATCGGTTTACATGATGGTGGTGGAAAGGACAATATAGGGGCGGAACTTCTCAAAAGCATACACTACAGCTAAAAGCTCTTTTCGGTAGTGATATATTGGAATTGAGCCCCCGTCATTGTCTTGCTAGAATAATGTATTGGTTGGAAGTTTTTGTTCACTCTTTGGCCCAAAACCGCTCCAATAGCAAAGTCGCTAGCATCACACATCAATTCAAAAGGTAGCTCCCAATTAGGGGTAACCAAGACCGGTGCCTTAGTTAGCTTGTCCTTAAGAAGATTGAAGGATTCAAGACACTCTTTAGAAAAGATAAAAGGAGTATCTTTTTCCAAGAGGTGGGTCATCGGGCGAGCGATTTTAGAAAAATCTTGAATGAATTGACGATAGAAGCCCGCATGACCAAGGAAACTTCTCAGACCTTTCACGGTTGAAGGTGGAGGTAATTTGGCTATGACATCCACTTTAGCACGGTCCACTTCAAGACCAGATTTTGAGATTTTATGTCCAAGCACAATGCCTTCTTTTACCATGAAGTGGCATTTTTCCCAATTTAGAACAAGGCGAGTGTCTTCACACCGCTTAAGCATGCGTTCCAAATTGGCAAGGCAATGAGAGAAAGAATCACCATAGACCGAGAAATCATCTATGAAGACTTCCATAGTTTCTTCAACCATGTCATGGAAGATAGCCATCATACACCATTGGAAAGTCCCAGGAGAATTGCATAAGCCGAAAGGCATTCTTTTGTAAGCAAATGTTCCATAAGGACAAGTGAATGTGGTTTTCTCTTGGTCTTTAGGATCGATGGGAATTTGAAAATACCCGGAGAAACCGTCTAAGAAGCAGTAATAGACATTACCCGCTAGACGTTCAAGAATTTGGTCCATAAAAGGAAGGGAAAAATGATCCTTTCTCGTAGCATCATTGAGTTTGTGATAGTCTATACAAACTCTCCACCCTGTAACGAGACGAGTAGGAATCAACTCATTTTTTTCATTGGACACAACGGTGATTCCGCCTTTCTTAGGCACACAATGGACGGGACTAATCCATGGTGAATCCGAGATAGGGTAGATCATTCCCGCATCAAGAAGTTTGATAACCTCTTTTTTGATAACGTCATGGATCTTGGGATTCACCCTTATTTGGCTTTGAATAGTGGGTTTAAAGTCGTCCTCCATGAGAATTTTATGTGTGCAAAAGTGAGGATCAATTCCACGAATATCGGAGATTTTCCAAGCAATCGCTTTCTTATGATTCTTCAGCACGGAGATAAGTCGGGATTTTTCGACTTCTTTCAAATCCTTAGCAATGATGACGGGTGACTTCTTATTGTCGTCAAGGAACACGTATTCAAGATGAGACGGTAGATCCTTAAGCTCTAAATCCGGAGGATTTTCGATGGAAGGCGTAGTCAGATTCGGATCATCGATAGAGATTTCCTTAGGAGACTGTGGAGAAATATGGTCCTCATTGAGAAGTTTCTCAATGGTATGAATGTCTTCATCCCAATTGGAGGGAGAATCGTCATATTGTAAGTCCACATCTCCCAAAGTTTCTTCAAATTCTTTCAGAATGAAGTCACTTTCTCCAAATGGAGTTAGTGATGGAGCAATAGAGGCAACGGTCTCAACAATGGGTAGAGAAGAAGAACCACTTTTACAAGCGTCTTTGAAGTTCTCTTCACAAGCCTCATCAAGAACGTCAATGAAATTAACACTCTCGTTTTCAGAAGGCTGCTTAGAAAGTTTACCCATGTTGAAGACGATTTTATCGTCACCAACTCCCATGATTAATTCGCCCGCGGCTACATCAATGAGAGTGCGACCGGTCCTCAAGAATGGACGTCTAACGATTAATGGAACACGAGGATCCATCTCGTAGTCAACGACAACAAAATCCGCCGTAAAGGTGAATTTGTCGACACCAACGAAGACATCTTCGGCTATCCCCACCGGATAAGCAACCGTACGGTTAGCTAATTCCAAATCATTCATGTGGGGACTAGCTCGGGTAGAGACAATTGTTTCCAAACGCTTAGAGGCATTAAGTTGATACTAGCACCTAGATCGGCTAGGGCCATACAATTATCTACCCCGGGGAAGTTGCAAGGAATGAGAAAACGACCCGGATCACCAAGTTTGGTAGGTAATTTCCTTAAGAGCACTACGGAGCAATTCTCGTTAAGTTGGGTCTGAGCGATGTCAAGAAGTTTCTCCTTATCACTGAGAAGATCTTTAAACATTTTAGCATATTTGGGTATGTGAGTGAGAGCCTCAACAAAGGAGATATTTAAATTCAGTTGTTTAAACATTTTGAGAAAGTTAGAAACCTGAATCTCATCCTTGTTCTTCAATTTCTCTTTCCTCAACCTTGAGGGATAAGGTATATTGGGTTGAGTTGAAGGCTTTGGAATGGAATTCTCACTCACATCCTTGGGTGGTGGAGGGGTGGAAGTAGAAGGTGGAGGAATTGGAGAAGTAGAAGTTGGAGGAATTGGAGAAGTAGAAGTTGGAGTGTTGATCCCAAACTTAGATCGATTTAGCTTGTGTAAACGAGATTAAATCAAGTTAAACACGTAGAGAAACTTTGTTGTGTACAAAACAATTTAAGTATTATGCGGAATAATACTTAAACAAGAACACACAAACAATTGTAAAACAAACTTTCACTTGATTGATGATAACAAACTTGCATACAATGAAAGTGTTAAACGTATGAAAACTTATATGAAACAAAACCTAAATGTCTTCTTTTATAGACGTAAGAAGCCTTGTACAAGAGTCTACGTATCAGCTATTCTAGGTAAAGATAATTATAGAAAATACATTGTTGATCCTATCTTTACTAGAAACAAACTAGTAACATAATACGCGTAGACCATATCGTTCTATCAGTGCTTGACTTCAACCAATCAACGCTTGACATCTTCCTGTCAACGCTTGATCTGTCAACGCTTGTTTTCTTCTTATCAACGCTTGTTTTCTTCTTGTCATTGTTCAAGTGTACTGGCTACATTTTATTCCTAACAATCCTCCCTAAACTTGATATCTACTCTAGTAATCAAGTTTCTGAATAAAAATTAAGAACTAGGACGAATCTTACAAATCTTATCATATTGGTAATAAACATGCCTAATCAAATCTTTGGCCACGTCACTTGAATAGTCAATCTCCAGCTGTGTTGTCTTCATCTTGTCCAAAAATTCTTTGGACATGGGATACTCAACATCTACAAGAAGATACTTAGCAAACTTTGTAGAACTCAAATGGTAAACACCAGTAGCTGAATACAAACGCCATTGAAGTCCACTGATATCATCCTCAAGATCCTTCCAAACAGGATCTTCTTCTTCTGGTGCACACATTCTCTTGAATGTTGACCAAAGCTTTATTCCATTGACTGAAGTAGGTGCTTTAGTCTCATACTTGGCCATCAACAACCTCCAAAGGTCTGCCAAGTCTTCCCTATCCATACTTGCAAAGAGAGACATAAGAGTAGTAAATGTGTGTACCTCTTTCCCATACCTTCCAATCATCCAAAACCCACTTGCATCTTCCTAATAGCTAATGATAGGGTTTCTGGCATCAACAGGTAACACTTGTACCATATGAAGCTTCCATGGGTGAAAGCTTAATGCTCCTTCTAAGAACAGCTTCACTGGGAACCACTTTATTTAGATCTTTAGGAAACTCAAGTGGGACTCCCTTCTTCAAATGCCTTGGAACAATCATTGCCTTTTGAATCTCCATCTCTTCTGCAAGTTCTTCTTTCCTTTCATCCGAAATAAGTCTAAGAGTATTCATTTCCTGCATTCTTGCCCAAATAGGATAAGCCTTGTACTCCAATTCTTCAAAGGATAATCCCTGCAATTTCTTGAAGGTCCATCCAGTTCCATGACATCTGAGTAACATGTAATAAAGCTCCCTTCCATCCCTCTTTAGCAGTGAGAAAACATTGCTAGCCTTATGTTTCAGAATTACCTTGCAGTCTCTTTGAACTCTTAGAAGAATCTCCAATCCCCAAATTTGGTCTGAAATTGCCAAATCTGGATTCTCCATAATCCTATTCTCCCAAGCATGGTACATCTGAAGAACTTCTGGCATATCAAAGTCTACATGCAATTTTAACTCTCTAAGCTTCTCTCTTGCCAAGTCATCACCATATTCAAGTCTTTCTGGTAGTTCAGTTATCATCACACTTGAATCTGAACTCCCTTCATCACTTCCTTCTTGTTCCTCAGAAGTGACAACAAATGGTGATTCACCAACCTTCTTCATTTCTTGTTCCACAAGTTGTGCAGCCAACCTTGAATCAAACTTTACTTGTGCTGCATCCTTTGTAACTTCTACTTCTACCATAATTCCTTTACCCTTATCTAATGAATCAATGATGGGTAAAGATGATGATGGTACCTGTGAAGATACTTCTTTGATGATAGCTGATGACTGGAATACATCAACCACATCTGCAGGTCTGTCAACGCTCAAATTTTGTGTATCAGCGCCCAACTTACTCTTGTCAGCGCTTGATGTGTCAGCGTTCAAATTTTGCTTGTCAACGCTCACCTTACTTGTCTCAGCGCCTCTTGTAAACTGCTCCAACATAGCTGTAAAAGACAAGTTCAAATTTGTAGGAGTAACCAGAGATGTATCAAAACCTGGTTGCTTCTTCAATTCAGTAAGGGCTTCAGAAACACCCAAAGATTCTCCATCATGTGAGCCTTTGTCCCTCACATGGATCTGCTCATCCTCCCCTTTGGAAGATTCCTCCATTCCACGCCTAGTGTTAGCATCCTCCAAAAGAACAATCATCTCCCTCAATTTCTTGAGTTAAAGGCCTTGTGTACTAACTATTTGTACCAGGTCTGCATTTTGCTTTTGCAAGCTAATGAGACAGCCGTCAATTCCATCAATGTGTATGGTTCCAATCTTCCATCCTCTAGAATGGGTATTTGACCTCCCAAAGTAGAGTCATGGGGCATGGAGGAGGTCTTAAAGATGTTAGGACTGTCTTGTCCTGCATCTAAGCGAGTACCAATAGTCCCAGCCTCATCCATAGCACCAACCACACTTGTGGTGGTGGTTCTCTCTGCAACATGGCTAGGACCACTAGAGGAGAACACTCCAGTACTCCTTGGGCGTTTAATCAACCTATATTCAGGTAGGGTAGAGGATGATGTGGATTGGGTGGCAGTTTGAAGGTTAAGGGGTGTTTGGGTCTATGAAGGAAAGGTGTCAACGTTTGTATTACTTGTGTCAACGCCAACATTTAACGTGTCAGCGTTGAAGGATTCTTGGTCAATTTCCATGTGTTGAGGTGAAGGCAAAGGTTCTGGTATTAGGTCAAGTTGTGGTTGTGGGTCTGGTTGGGGTTGTGTTGCTGCAATAACAGCAAGCATAGCTTGGGTGAGGGGTAATTCACGGTAAGGGGGTGAGTTCATCTTACTAAAAATAGCTTTCTTTTGCACAGGGATCTCATAAAAATCATCATGATCCCTTGTGCTGTAATTTTGCACATCAAAAACCATTTGCAAAAATCTGGGATAAGCCAAAGTCATCTTATTCCCTTTGTTTTTACACATGCCATCAAAAATTAATTTTGAAAAATTATACTTTTGCCCATTTGTAATGCACACAATTGCACTAGCAATTAACCTGTTAATTTCATTATGTGCAGTAAATTTGGGACTCAAACATTGAAGGATGACATGTATGAGGTACTTCCAGGCTGGGGGAAATTCTTGTTTATGATATTTATTTAAAGTACCCTCATCAGGGAAAGGATACCCCAAAGCCCGAAGTCCTTGTTCTATTTCATTAATGGGGAGAGTGGTTATACCATCTGCATCATTAAGATGCAAAGCCTGGCGAACCAAGGCTTCAATAACCACCCAAGTACGCCTATGAACAATAGCTGTTAATGTAGTCACATTATTAATTGTTGAGGAACTAACAGTGTTCCAAAACTGCTTAATATGAGTGACAGGGATGAGAGGAGCATGAGAAAGAGCATATCTAAGAGGAGATGCCTTCAAATACGCCACCATCTGTGTGTATTATGGAAACAAAGTATCATCAGCCGCCAAATAAGCAATCATATTGTGCTGACTCCTGAATCCTAATACCAAGTCACTTGGTTTAAACTTTGGTGCCATTGTTAAAGAAAGTTGTTTGTGAAATTGATGAAAGATGAATTATAGGAGAAAAAGTGTTAGACAAGAATATGATAGTACCCTGTTTAAAAATAGGAGCCAAATATATAGGAGAGATAGGCACATGTGATTGGTCAAAAATAAGGCAAGTATTTTCAAAATATAATGATGAAAATATTAAAAAGAAAATAAGTTATCTTGTGAATTAATTAAAAGTTATCTACTCCCAAATTTACGGCCCTAAAATTCGTCAAAAATAACAACTAGGTAGGTCCCAATGAGTGTCAACGGTCAAAAATAACCCATCAACGCCCAACGGCTATATTCTTGTCAACGTTTGCAAAAGCCATGTCAGCGTCTAAATTGGTCACAACAACGCTTGGAAAAATATTTGTCAGCGTCCAAAAATAAAAGTAATAAAAAAGAAAAAGGACCTTAACAAAGTAATTTATCCTAGTGAAGATAACCAATAAATTGATAATTATCATAGGGCGGCAAGCACTGTCCAGTTATGCACACTTGCTTATACAAGATAGACATAACAGTCCTCTAGTGTCCCTTGCTAACCAAAATTCTTAACAATTAAGTTATCTCATAAAATCCCTTGTAACTCCCAGGTAAACCCAATATAAATCATTCCCAAGTCTCCCAACAGACCACATCCAATTCTAGGCCAAAAAGGTCTTGGCAGCATGCATAGTATGTCAACTTTGCATGCTACAGTGCCTCACGATGTAGTAAACTAACTCATACTCACCAGTGGACACAATCTAGAATTGTGATAAGAGTATTATAATACCCAAAAGTCCTAAAGGTTCCTAAAACCTCCCCTTAAACTGTGATACATATGTTGCCCAATAATATGCATGTATATAGAAATTTATGTCAAGATAGGAATATAAATATTCCAACCATCATCCATAAATTGAAACATGCTCCAATGATTCTCCAAGGATCCATATGTAACTATGTATCCAATGGTACAATGCCAACAACGCCTGCACACTTATATCAAAAACCACAAAACTAACATGTTGTTGACAACATCACGATAACACTTATCAGCGTTAAGATAACCTTTGTTAGCGTTAGACAAATATAGTGGAAAATCTAACTTCTCAAAAAGACCAATAACAATGCATATCCTGTGCACACTATGACAATGAGACCCCAAAAGACATATTAAGTGAGATTAATCATTCCAATACTTGTTACCAAGTATTGAAACCATCTAGTATCAAAAGCTTTAGTTAATAAATCAGACACATTTTCTTCTGTGTCAACCCTATCTGGTTGTATTAAACCCTTTTCAAAACAATCTCTTATAAAATGATGTCTAATTTCTATGTGTTTTGTTTTAGAATGATGTATAGGATTTTTAATAATGCATAAAGTACTATTATTGTCTACAAAAATCTTGGTATGCATGAAATTATACCCATAATCCAACAGCTGGTTCTGAATCCATAAGACTTGTCCACAACAAGCAGCTGCAGCAACATACTCTGCTTCAATTGTAGAATTGGCCACCACTGTTTGTTTCTTGCATTGCCAAGATATCAACCTACTCCCAAGAAACTAACATCCACCAGTTGTGGATTTTCTATCAAATTTGTCACCACAATAATCACTGTCTGAATATGCAATAAGATCCAATGGTGAATCTTTTGGATACCATAATCCCAAATCTGGATAACATCTAAGGTACCTAAAGATTCTTTTGACAGCATGAAGGTGACACTCTTTAGGAGTCACTTGATGGCGTGCACATGCACACACAGCAAACAAAATGTCAGGTCTTGAAGCTGTGAGATACATCAGTGAACCAATCATTGATCTATAGTGCCTGACATCCACATCTTTTCCATCTCCAACTTTTCCCCAAGGGTGTTCTCTATCTATAGGAGTACTAGCCCTTTTCTCATGTAGAGAAAAGCCAAACTTCTTCAAGATTTCTACTACATATTTATCCTGAGAGATGAAGATACCATCTTCTTTCTGCTGAACTTGTAACCCTAGAAAGAAGTTCATCTCCCCCATTGCACTCATCTTGAACTTGTCTGTCATAAGCTTGGAAAAGTCTTCACTCATCTTTGGGTTTGATGATCCAAATATGATATCATCCACATAAACCTGAACAAGTAAGACATCCTTACCAATCTTCTTCGTAAATAAGGTCTGGTCTATGGTACCCCTTTTGAATCCATTTTCCACCAAATAGGTGGATAATGTGCCATACCATGCTCTTGGAGCTTGATGAAGTCCATGCATAGCTTTCTTGACTCTATATACCTTATCTGGATGCTCTGGATCTTCAAAACTAGGAGGCTGCATTACATAAACCTCTACGATAATTGTGCCATAAAGAAAAGCACTCTTCACATCCATTTGATAGACAGTAAAGCCCATGCAGGAAGCATAGGCTAGAAATATCCTTATAGCCTCAATCCTTGCAACTGGTGCAAAGACCTCCTCATAGTCTATCCCTTCCTCTTGTGTATATCCTTGAGCCACTAAACGTGCCTTGTTTCTGACCACAATGCCTCTTTCATCTTTCTTGTTTCTAAGAACCCATCTTGTCCAATAGGTCTGACATATCTGGGATAATCAACTAACTCCTAAACATCCGGTATAGCAAATTGGTGAAGCTCATCCTGCATTGCTTCCACCCAACTTGGTTCTTTGAGAGCATCAAAAATCTTCTTGGGTTCTTGTTGTGACAGAAAACAAGCAAAGAAACATGCTTGAACAAGAGGGGTATCAACCTTCTTGTGTATATTGGCAATAAATCCTCCAAGATTCTGATGAGATCTTCTAGTTTGAACAGGAGACTTCACATCACCAATAATTAGAGAGGAGGGGTGATCCTTCATTGTATAAGTAAGAACTCCTCCCTAAAAAAGTCTGTTGTCTTCAATCTCATCTTCCATGTTAACAATATCTTCTTCAGACTCTCTTCTATCAATATCTATATGAACCTCTCCATTTCTGCTTGAAGGTTCACCTTGTTCAAAATTGGAAGAGAAAATATGGTCAAAAGAGTTGTCAACGCCTGAACCAAGGTTGTCAGCGATAGAGCCATCAACGCCTGAAATAGTGTTGTCAATGTTTGAGCCATCAACGCCTGAATTTGTCTTGTTAGCGCCAGATTTTCCTTTGTCAGCGCCTGAAAGACCATGCATGTTGTTAACTGATGATACTTGGGGACCACCATTTTCTTTTCCAGCAGCAGCAGCAGCAAAAGCATCTGTCCATATGGGAATAATGACATACTCAAGTATGGGTGATGACTTGTCTGCTTGTGATCCAACCTCTTCATTAACCTGTGTACCTAAAACATCAACAACTGGTTCTTCCACAACACTTGAAGTTACCTTCACAATGTTTGGATTAGTAACAGGCATATAATTCAAAGTCCTAGATAGAGGTTCCAAGTCAAATAACCAATTTGGACCACTTTCAGGATCACTAGGTTTACTTTCTAAAAACCTAACATGTACTTTTTCAAGTATACGTTTTTCCTTGTTAATGTAAACCTTATATCCTTTACTCTGCACTGAATAACCCATGAAGTAGCCTTCATCACCTTTAGTACTAAATTTACCTAAGGCATCACTAGTGTCGAGCACAACTACATGACAACCAAAAGGTTTAAGAAAACCAATATTAGTTTTCCTCCCCCAAAGTAACTCATAAGGTGTTTTGTTATGTATCTTGTTAACTAATGCTCTATTCTGAACATAACAAGCTGTATTCACAGCCTCAGCCCAAAAAGCAATGGGAAAGTGAGCATCAGCCAACATAGTCCTGGCTGCTTCAATGAGGGTTCTATTCTTTCTCTCAGCAACCCCATTTTGTTGTGGGGTTCTGGCTACACTAAACTGTCTAGTAATCCCTTTCTTGGCACAAAAATCATCAAATAGCTTATTTCTAAACTCACCATCATTATCACTTCTAAGCATCTTAACTTCATTACCAGTCTTCTTCTCTATTTGGTTAATAAAGTTAATTAAAGTATCAGCAGGGTGTCACTTTTCAAAGCTAAAAAGAAAGTCCACGTAAACCTAGAAAATTCATCAGAGATGACAAAACAGTAAGATTTACCATTCAAGCTTTCTATATTAGTTGGACCAAACAGGTCCATATGCAGCAAGTGAAGTGGTTTAGAACTAGAGTGCAACGGTTTAGACTTAAATGAGACCTTGTGTTGTTTGCCTTTAAGGCATGCAACACAAGAGTGGTCATTATGGAAAGCCTTTTCAGGCAAACCATCAACCAAGCCATGTCTCACAAGCCTGTTTATATTTTTAAAGTTAATGTGCCCTAGTTTCTTGTGCCATAGATTACTCTCATCAACTGAAGCCTTAGCATAAAGACATGACAAGTTATTATTCATCCTAATCCCATTAAGACTCACATTATAAATGTCCTTATGCCTAGGTGTCCTATAATCAATGAATTTCTCATCTGGTATTTTAAAGTCCTTGCTAAACACCAAGCATTCAGTATCAGTGAAAAGAACCTTATTTTTGTTATCACAAACTTGTGATACACTAAAAAGATTATAGTCAAGTTCTTTTACCAGAAACACGTTTTCAAAATGCAAGTTGTTGGTGAGAAGAGTTCCTTTGCCTATGATAGTTCCATATCCGCCTCCAAAGTAAACTTTATCACCATCCTTAATGGGAGTAAAGTTTGTGAGATAATCTTCCTTCCAGTCATTTGCCTAGAGCATCCATTATCCCAATAGCCATAATCATTTACCTGTTTTTGAATGCCCTACACATAAAGAAAACAAATTAGTTTTCTTTGGGAACCCAAGCCTGAGAAAACTTAGATTCATTTGGTTGTTCAACAAGAACAGACTTAGTCCTCATAACAACCCCTTGTTCATCCCTTTTTGGATTAACCACCCAGTTAACCCCAATTGGTTTTGTGATGACCTTTGAAATATAATTAAATCTGTCATAGGTCATAAAAATCCCATTAGAATTAGGGTTTTGATCTTGCTTTGGTCTCCATATCAAGCTAGAAGAAGCTCTAGACCCCTTTCCCTGTGGTTGCAAATATTTACCATTATTTGGTCTGGCAACGTTTCTGTCAGCGTTTTATTTGGTCTTGTTAACGCTGAAATTACCCTTATCAGCGTTGAACCTAGGGTTTGCTACAGGAACCCATTGCCTATTAGACCATTTATTGGTCTTCTTAAAAGGTCTTTGTCCATAAGTATTAGACCCTTTTGAAAAGAATGGAGCTGGTCTAACAACTTGTGGACTTTGTTGAACAAGATTTTTGGGTTTGACAGTGTTTGACTTTTTGTCAGCGTTGACCTTGGAAGCGTTGACACACTTATAGGCTAAATGTGAAAAGCTACCACAAGTATAACAGGCTTTTCTAGACATAACTCTAGGTCTAGAAGAAAAGAAACCTTTTCCATTATCACTAATTTGGCTTTTTGGTGACCTAGTATTTCTATACATTTCTACATATTTAATGCTAGGTTTTCTAACAACGTTTGAGCCAAGGTCAATAGTCTTGCCAGTGATTGGGTTTGTTACTTTGATAGGGGTAGAGTCATTTGGGCTATCACTAAGCATGCCACCCTTGACAAATAAGGTAGGGTTGGCTTTCTTCCATTGGTCCAAATCAGTCAACTTTTGCCTATATTCTTCTACTGGAGTAAGGACTCTTGGTGGAGGAATAAATTCCTCTTCTTGGAGTTCTGGTAAACCAGTCAAATATAAGTCCTTTCTTTGGACACCATAGAAGTCCCCAGCTTGTGGTGGAACACCAGCATACTCTTTCATCCTAATCCCAGTCATATCCCTAGAATCCCTTTGTTTACTAACACATTCTCCTAGGGTTTGTGAGGCTTTATCAGATCTTTGAATTTTAAGATCTACATTATCCTTATTCTTGATAGCCTCATCTAACTTAGCATGTAATTCAGCATTGACCCTTTCCATGATGTTTCTAATATCAGTACTAGCATTTAAATCATGTTTTAAGATATTGATTTTATCTTTTAGGTCAAGCTCCATTTTCTTATACTCAGCTACAGTCTTTTTAGTTTGAGTAAGGGCAAGTTGATAGTTAGACAACTTGCATCTCTCACTACTCACATCTGTTGACAATCTTAAAACCTCTTTGTTAAGTCTTTTAGTATTTAAACGACAACCCTTACTACAAAAAGCATCATCATATACCTCATTGTCTGATGAAGATGAGGAGTGTGCAATGAGAGCATAGTGAACATGCTCTTCTTCTTCCATCTCAGCAACCAAAGCTTTGTTCTCTTCCTCATCCTTAGCCAAATAGCTCCGATCCCATCCAACACCATCAATGTCTTGCATTGCAACCATGGCCTTGGGATCCTGAGCCTTAACAATTTGGATTGAGGGTTTTCCAACATCAGATCTTCTTGGAGATCTGCATTATCTCATAAAGTGTCCCATACAATGACAATTATAACACTCAACCTTGGATTTATCAAATCCAGCAATGTCCTTAGCATTAAAAGTCATCTTCTTCTTGAATCTTCTATTTCATTTGTTTGCTCTTATACTTGCAAGAGCCATATTCCACTTTATGTCCATCTCCTCCAAATGCTCATCACTTATTTGCTCAAGGTCCTCATAAGTATTTATTGAACCATTAGGCAACGAAGCAATGTATGCACACACACAGTATCCATATCAATACCAGCAGGCTTGACTCTTGGTGAGTCAATTTTGTATGTGTCAGCGTCTGAATGTGAGGTGTTGAAAGGATATGATCCAGCGTTGACACAGGTTGATCCAGTAACTGGGTGCATGTATGACTCCTTCTGATCAAATTGACCTTCACTATGTGAGAAGAAGGCCATGTTTCCATTTGTAGACTTGCTTCCATGATCCAAAAGAGTTTCATTCTCTATCAGCCTCAGTTTATTGTACACATCATCAAAGGTAGAACTTTTGTGAGTGTTATTGGCAATTATAGACCTTGCCTCAATCTTCCATGCATCACCAAGGCTTTTAAGGAAAGTGGAGATAATATCAACATCACCAAGCACCGTTCCCATGAAGGATAGCTTGCTTGTGATGTCCAGCTGTCTGCTTCTCACACTACTTAGCTTCTCATTAGGTTGAGCCTTAAAAACAACATACTCATGTAAGAGTTGCTTCTTTTTCTCTTATACAGTATCAGCATTACCACCACAAGCAACTTCAAGAGATTCCCAAAGATCTTTTACAGACTCATAACTTCTGTATTTGTGCTGATTTTCTTGTCCCAAAGAGAGTTTCAGAATGCTTAGGGTTTTCATATCAACTCTTCTTTTTGCTATATCCTCAACTGAGACAGCTCTACCATCATCAGGTCTTTCTCTTCGTTCCTCTTCAGTAGAACCTTGAACTGTTGTTCTTGCAGCAATGGCAGCTGCAATCTTTGCAGCTTATCGAATGTGTTTCCATATTCAATAATTTCCCACAGAGTGTAGTCATGGATTTGTAGATATTGCTCAAAGTTAAACTTCCACAGCTCAAAATTTTCTGGGTCTAGCATGGGAATCTTGATGTTGTGGTTTGAGGAGGAGGAGGAGTTTGCTTCTGGGGTAGACATGATGTTTTTAGGGTTTTGAGAAAATTAGGGTTTTTGGCAGTTTAAGGTTCTTGGGTTCTTGTGTTCTTTAGATCAAAGTTTCTCAACAAGCTCTGATACCACTTGTTGATCCCAAACTTAGATCGATTTAGCTTGTGTAAACGAGATTAAATCAAGTTAAACACGTAGAGAAACTTTGTTGTGTACAAAACAATTTAAGTATTATGCGGAATTTATACTTAAACAAGAACACACAAACAATTGTAAAACAAACTTTCACTTGATTGATGATTACAAACTTGCATACAATGAAAGTGTTAAACGTATGAAAACTTATATGAGACAAAACCTAAAGGTCTTCTTTTATAGACATAAGAAGCCTTGTACAAGAGTCTACGTATCAGCTATTCTAGGTAAAGATAATTATAGAAAATACATTGTTGATCCTATCTTTACTAGAAACAAACTAGTAACATAATACGCGTAGACCATATCTTTCTATCAGTGCTTGACTTCAACCTATCAACGCTTGACATCTTCCTGTCAACGGTTGATCTGTCAACGCTTGTTTTCTTCTTATCAACGCTTGTTTTCTTCTTGTCAGTGTTCAAGTGTACTGGCTACATTTTATTCCCAACATGGAGGAATTGGAGAAGTGAAATTTGGAGGAATTGGAGAAGGGGGCTCGTTTTCCTTTGTCACATCACCGGTGTAGGTGTAGGAAGCTCGGGTTCCTTTAAACCTTTTCCACTGCAAGTGGTGATTGCTTCCATCTCCCCTCTTGGATTAGAAACGGTGTTACTCGAAAGAGAACCCGAACCAGAGGCTTGATTACTTTGGAAGAAACTAGCCATCATATCCTTTAAGTCATTCGTTTGACTGGCCAAAGATTTTCGCATATCGTCTCGAAGATCATTCCCTTGTTTCACCATATCTCCTTTCAAGCTAGCCATTTGCCGCTGAAGATTCTGCACTATTGCGTCATTAGTCGTCATGTAAGTTTCAACCTCGTGATTAAATGTGGTGGTTTGGTTGGGAGGAAGAGCATGGTAGGCAGGTGGTTGATAAGCGGGTTGTTGGTAAACTTGGTTGTTTCCTTGAGGTGGATATGGGTTTCTTTGGGTTTGATATTGATTTAGAGCTCGAGGTTGGTTTTTATTGTTGCGATTGAGGTTGTTTGGGTTTTGAGGTGGAAAACCGGGTGGTGAAAGAAAGTTGTTGGAATGATAACTAAGAAAATTACGGTAACCTTGAGGACGTGCTTGATAGCCTCCCGTAGAAAAGTTACCATTGGCGGGATACACATTTTCCGATTGTCATAAGTCGAAGGACAATCGGTGTATGAGTGAGATCCCCCGCATATTTCACATGACTGACTCATAGCATTAACTTGTGCATTGATGGCTTTGGTATTATTAGCGGTTTGGAGAGCAAGTGTTTCAACAAGCAAAGTTAGCTTATCAATTCTCGTGCCGCTCTCACTAGTACTAGCACTAGCCACGTTGGTCCGAACACTCTTAGTTTGCACTCTAGACTTATTCTCAATAATGTCCCATGCGGCATTAGAAGACTTAACCAAAATGTTACCCCCCCGAGGCACTATTTAGTGAATCTTGGTCATTCATGCTTAAACCACTGTAAAAAGTATTAATTTGATGTACTTTTGTGAAACTATGTTGTGGACACTTTCTTAAAGGTTCCTTAAAACGGTCCCAAGATTCACTAAATGTCTCACCGTATTTTTGTTCAAAGGTAATGATTTCATTCCGCAAAGCGGTAGTACGTGAGGGTGGGAAAAAGTAGTTGATGAATTTAGTCTCTAAATCCGTCCACGTAAGAATTCTTTGTGGCGGTTCCTTATCAAGCCATTCTGGGCTTGTCCCTCTAAGGAGAAAGGAAACAGTTGCAATCGAATCACTTCTTGTGAAACCCCATTATACTTAACCGTATTAGTGAGTTAAAGGAACCTTTTTATATGGTCATGAGGATCATCAAGCGAACGCCCCAAGAAAGGTTGAGCAGAGACCATTTGAATGAAGCCGGATTTGAGCTCAAAGTTGTTGGCTCCAATCTCAGGTATGACAATAGCATCGGTGTTTCCCTCTACGTGCGATTGCAAAAGCTCGATCATTAGTTGATTGTCCATGGTGACAATAGGTGGAGTTATGACTTCGGCTTGAATTGCTTTCTTCTTACGAGCACGAGTACGCATGCACACCTACAAAAGGAAGAGAAAAATAGACAAGAAATAGTTTTGGTTTTTATGTTTTTCTATTTTTTTTGGATTTTTGAAAAAAATTTAATTTTTATGGATTTTTAAAAATATTAAGCAAGAAAAATAACGTTCAAAAGTGAACGGATCCCAAAATCCAACGCGTCTCTCACCAAAAACCGTTAATCTTAACGAAAAGAGCCGGCAGCGGCGCCATTTAATACAAGGTTTTTAGCCAAGTATAAAAAAATTATCGTCCGATCTTTTTTTGAATTGATTACCGTTAATTAGTGCGACTCAGTCGTTCTTGGTGGAAGAGAAAATGGTTTGATTATCTATTTTAACTAAAATCAAATATGAAAATGTCGTTGAGTAAAATAAAGCTTTAAAAATTAAACTAAAAATTACTAGAAAAACATTTAACCCCGTCAGAATGCCCTATCGCAATCCTGTCGCAATGTCAAAGGAAATCCTATCGCAATATAACCATCGGAATCCTGTCGCAATGTAACCAAAAGAAATCCTGTCGCAATGTACCCAAAAGAAATCCTGTCGCAATAATGAAACTAGGTCCTATCGCAATACAACCAAAAGGAATCTCGTCAGAATACCAATCGCAAAACGCATCTGAAAACAAAACCCTATTGCGATGTAGTGATCGCAATGTGCATCGGAATCCCAATCGCAAAAGGGTTTACTTTGCGATGGCTTTGTGATTCGAAATAAGCTAAGATTTAAGCTATTTTCAATAAGGTCAAACCAAGACTTAACCAACTCAATAATATGCCGAACTAATTAATCATGAAATAAGGACTTTTTAAACTTTAAATAAGCAAAACTTTTAAATCAAACCATAAAAAGATTAAAACTTTAAGAAAACTTTTAAGAAATTAAATAAGCTAAATACTAAACAAGTCAAAAAGCATAACAAGCCTTAAGCTTAATCGTATAAAAACTTATATAGGATTAAAAAGATAAACTTTTTAATCACATAAACATCAAATTTAAGCAAAATCAAAGATTATAACGGATCAAAATCAACTTAAAAATAAAGAAAGGTAGAAAAATATTAAGATTAAAAGATTAAACTTGAACTTGTAGTTTAAAGATTCAAAATTACAAAAGTGAATTAAAGCTTAAACATGAAATAAAGAAAAGATGAAGTTTTAGTGAGAGAAAGTTAAAACTTTCTCTCTCTAAAAATGAAAACTAAAGAAAGAAAAATAAACTAGCTAACTTAACTAACACCCTCCTAATGTGTCATTAGGAGGGTATATATAGGAAGCGGGGAGTGCATGTGTGCTTCCTTCTTTCTTTCTTTTCGTCTCGACTCGATTTAAATTCTTTATCTTTGTCGATGTCGTCTCGAGATTTATCGATATAAATTGAACTTGTCTTATAATTTTCTTCTTCTATTAGACTTGAGTTCTTCGACTTCATTAAACTTCCGTCTTTAGACTTTTTTTCTTCGATAAATCCTCAGAATAGGCCTTGGACTTCCGTTCTTTTTACACTCTTGATCTTTTGACTTCGTCTTTCGTCTTTTTTCTTCGATAAAAGCCTGTGATAGCCCATGTTTTCTTCCTTTTCATATTTCTATCCTGAAACACAATAAAAACACAAAACCACGCATATTCCGACTTTACGACACAAAATACACGTTTTGGTCTTGTTATTATTGGAAATAAGTGGTAAAAGGATAAGTGTTTTCACACTTATTAAGAACATCATACTTAGATTGATTGAATGAACAAATACACAAGTGTCACGATTGTATCGTTTCTCCAAGAATCAAAGAGTGGAATACTCTTGTTACAAGTATTTCCAAAAAGTGGATAATACTAAAATATTACTGAAAAGGCTAAGAATACTCGGATTTATAGAATAGTAGTTGAGAGGTGTGTTGTGTGTAACATGAGTAGAAGTGGCCTGTATTTATAGTGCTGGCTTAGACAAAATGTGCGCCGCACTTATCTGAAAGTGCGCCGCACTTTGGATGTGGGAATGTGCGTCGCACTTCTGGCAATGTGCGCCGCACTTTTGTGCGTTCCAGATTCTTCTTTCATTAGTTTGTCATATTTGCACAATAAGGACCCTCCTTTGTATTTTCTTCACTTTGCTTCTTCATACTTCATACCTGCATATAAAACGCAATATATTAAGTATCGAAAGCTCTTATTTATGATACAAAGTGGCATTATAATAACGGGTTGAATATGTATATTTTTGTCGTTATCAAATTCCTGCACACTTAGCTATTGCTTTCCCTCAAGCAATCAAAGCGAGAAAACAAATTAGATTTTAAAAATGCTTTTAAGTGTTATGAAGTATGATAGGAAAATGATTAAATTTTTATAAGTAGCAAAAGCAAATGACAAATAACTTCAGCACCTCATATAGATAGTGTTTAGATTTTAAGTTCACACAAATGTCACTCATAAAGGGTAAATGTAAGGTAACACTCAAATAGCACGGACATAAAATAGATAGCTACCATAAGTTTGTACATGACAAATAAACATAACCGTTGCGGCGTGAGCACTAGATAAATTTTCAAAGAGACAAAACGTGAGAATGATGAGGGTGTAGGAACAAAATATGCCTTGTCAAAGTCGTAAAACAAACTAGAATACTTTTTCTTTTTTTTATTTCTTTTAAGAGAACATCATATATACTTTTTTGACTTGACAAATGGATAGGCATAATCATAAGGATAATAGCACAAGGGATCATATAGCACATAGGTATAAGTGAAACATATTTTAGCAAGCCAGTGTAGCTTAACTAAAATGATAAAATGGTCATTTATTTTGCCTCTTCTCGAAAACATCTATAAATTAACCTCACTGCAGTTTAGTAAATGATTATCAAGCACAAATTCTGAAGCATACTAGATTATCGACTTTCACACAAAATAAGGAAATATAAAGCTAGGTTTCCTGACATATTCGGTGGATGGTTTTTGTGCTTAGTTATAGTGTCAATCAATGAGATTTATGCTTTGCTAAAACTTTATCTATTTTAAAATATATTAATTTTTATTTATTTTCAAAAAGATTTTTAATGTGGAGAAATTTATTATTTATTATTTTTCTTATTTGTCCCTCCTCCACACTTAACGTGAACGTCGTCCTCGATGTGATAACTGATAAAACTAAAAAATAGGAAAAAGTAAAAAGGGAAACGAGAATTTCTCGGGGCTAAGTAGAAAATTTACGAGACTTCAACAGATGAATCTAGCTTGGAGCTCCAAATTTTCTATTTTCCTGCATGCTATAAAACAAAACAAAACACATGCAATATATACAAGGACGGTTTTAATTAATTACAGGTCCTCCACCACACTTAAGGTAAAAAGTGGGGGATAAAATACGGATTGCCTTCCGAATAGCGCTAAGCTTAGAGTCTTCAGCCAGACTCGGCTACTCGGTTTTATTTCAAAAAGAAGGGGATTTCTTCTTCATTGAATTCATTACAATTTTCTTCTTCGTGATAGAGCTTGAGTATATGTCCATTGACAATAAAAGTGGTATTGTCTCTATCGTAGAGTTCAACATATCCGGATGGATATTGGTGTTTTACTGTGTAAGGTCGAGTCCATGTCGATGTAAGCTTGGGTTGCTTGAATTTATATTTCGATATAAAGAGAAGTACTTTCTCTAAATGTTTGAAATCATTTCTTTGTCGCAGTTTGCGATCATGCCACACTTTGGTTTGTTCTTTGTATAAACGTGAACTTTCATAAGCTTGATGTCGAAATTCATCTAACTCATGTAGTTGAAAGATACGTTTTTCTCTGGCTGCAATAAGATCAGGGTTGCAGTTCTTAAGTGCCCAATATGCACGGTGTTCAATTTCTATTGGTAAGTGGCATGTTTTTCCATACAAGAGCTTATATGATGTGGTTACAGTTGGTGTTTTGAATGCGGTACGAAAGGCCCATAGAGCATCTTCTAATACATATAAACCTACCCGAGACCTCTTTTTACGAGATCTTGAAGATCGCTTTTTCTTTTCTTCATGTCTGGTGTTCAATCAAACGAAATCAAAAGATTTTGATTAATATTTTTTTTAGACGATCCTTCGTGCTTCGTGATTTAGATAAGATTTGAACAGAGGGTGTATTTGTAGATTTCATTGGCAGATTAAGATTGAGTGTTTGTGAGATTTGAGTCTGAGTTTGTGTTTTGAGATTAGAGGAGTATTCTTAGGTGGGAGAGAGAAACTACGGTGTAGCAGAGGAAACAAGAATCTCAGTAGGTTTTGAGGAGAGAGAGAGATATTGGGAGTTTATATTTGGTGCTTAAGTCAAAGATATAGGGGCGGAGGTTACAATGTGACCTTTGGGGCACGTGTAATAAGTACACTTGTGGTGAGTGGGACGGAGAAAACAAAGACGCCATATTAACAGCTCGTCTGCCACGTTTAAAATTTCTTTTAAATATTGTGTGTTACACATATTGTGTACGTTTTGTTTTTAAACATTGTGTCTTCATTTTATTGTGTCTTCATTTTATTTTAAACAATCGTATCTTTTAAAGTAAAGGATTTCTATACTTTGTTTTTAAATTTCTTTTAACAAAGTGAGGTGTACGGTTTGTTTTTAAATATTGTGTCTTCATTTTATTTCGTGCGAGTGAGATTAGTATTATTTGTAGTAGGTGACTAGGGTTATTTTGACTTGGGTCGGGTTTAGTTACTTTGTAGCGCTGAAGTTATTAGCCTTATTAGTTTTAGTTTAATTTATCATCGTTTGAGCCGACAACAATTTTTGAGCCGAGTAAAGAGTTATACGATCAAACGAGGATTGTGACTAAGTTTTATGGTTTTGGTTGGGGTGTAAAATCTCGTAAAATCGACTTCACGATTTCTTCACGAATTGTAAAATCCCGAAATCAACAACGACCACAAATTTTCTTGTCATCAAATTACAATGGAATCATCGAATTTAACGTGTCATGAGGGAGAACTGCAACACATGCAACTCAAAGAGCTCAAATTGCGTCAAAAAACATTGGAAAACTTTCACGAGCTCAAGAGACATCTTGCCCTTCTTTATCCGCACAACATGACAGAACTTCCAGCCACGGTTCAACTGTTCTTTGGTAAAGTGGATAATTTCAAAGAGAAGATTTTCAATAATTTGGATGAGTTACGGTTGCAATTTGAAAGAGAGATTCTTCATGAGGTTAACGCGAAGTTATGTCTAGAAATTATTCGCACACAGTTTAAGGACTTCTTTGCCTCAACAATGGTACCTCCTTTTGATTATTCGACTCCAATCCTTCACCAGCTTTTCAACGCGCATACGGGTTGTCAGACTGAAACCTTTAGAAGTGGTTTACTCAATCACATCAATATACTTGAGAAGTGTATTGAGGTCAGGTTCGTTAATTACAACGAGATACGGTTGAAAAAGGGTCAGATTCAAATAATCAAGGAGTCGTCTAAGTCATTGAATGCAGCAATACCTCATGAACATGAGAGAGAGACATGCTTCAAGTTGTTGTCAAAAGATGATTACATCTGCCCCAAGCAAGAAATTGGTGCCAGTCTGGTCGTCAAGGTAAGCAATGGCAAGGAATCAGGAGGAACGCATGAAACAAGCAGCAAGTCACAAGCACCAACTGTTCAGGTGCCAAGTTTCAACAATATACAGCATGTTGAGCTTTCTGAACCTAATTATGCCAACCATGGGATGGAAAAAAGTGATAGCGATACCACTTCTGATTCATCCGATGTGAGTCATAATGGGGGAGAAAGTGTTCAAAATGTTAAACATCATGATAAGTGTCTTATGACTGCTTCTTTAAATAATTCTGATTCTAGGATTAAAGAGCTTGAAACGATTTTAGCTCAGCAATCCAAAGAGCTTGAGGATGCCAAAATTGAATTTTCAAAGAAAACGGAAAAATTTGAAACGTATTTTGAAAAACTTGAAAAGTCAAACGTTGTTCTTAAATGAAAATTGGATCAAACTGTTCTAGATTCTAAAGCTGAAAAGGATAATCTTTTGAAACAAATTAAGTTGCTTGAATCTAAGTTGGCATCTCAAGATGAATTGCTCAAAGAGAATGAGACTTTAAGGGCTCAAGTACAGGAAAAGGTCTTCACTATAGCTGCGTTGAAAAACGAATTGAGGAAAACCAAAGGAACTAGTGTGGACACTAAGCTTGAAAAACCATCAATCTTGGGGAAACCGCCTACAAATCAGTTCGTTAGACAACCGACTGCATTTAGATCCGAGCGATCATAATCCTCGAGACCGCGGTTTGCCTCCCAAGTTGATATGGCTCATATTTCCAGAACAGTCACTCCACCAACTAGGCCCAATATGACCAAAATAGCTTTAGCAAGACCTAATCACATGATTGCCTCTAGTTTCTCTAAAAATACCAAGACCACGTCTAGAACTAGTTCAGATGACGTTCACCATAAATCTGGTCTGAGGGAAGTTAAGCAAAAGACACAAGTAAGAGATAGGACTTTCAAACCTAGACAGATGCCTTCTAGATTACCCAACACTGCTAACCGTAGCATGTCAAATCCTAGGAGCATCAATCAATCGTCCAGGAATTCTAGATCTTACTCGGACATTAAATATGCTACTTGTAAAACATGTAGAAAATGTGACTTTATGGCAAATCATGATTCTTGTATCAAGAAACTACTTAATGAGGTGAACTCTCGTGCTAGACTTAAATCCCAGTGGGTTGCTAAAATCAAACCCATTGGTAAAATGTGGCGCCCCACTGGTAGAACTTTCACTATTGTAGGAAACGAGTGCCCTTTAACTAGGATAGTCTCTGATTCTACTAAGACTACTAGGGAGGAAATTGAAAAGGAGGATACATCACTTAAGCCTGGACTTATGGTTTTCTATAAAAGGAAACGTTTACCAGCTAAGACAAGTGAATCATCTCCTCAGGTCACCTCTAGCACAAGAAAATAAAATTGTGAACCCCCACTTGCTTCTAAGATAGATATCGCTAACCCATATCAAAGCATGCAAATTCCAAATGAGAATGCAGGTACCAAAGAGGATGTTCCAAAATAACGAAGCGGTCCAATCATTGTATACCATTCAATTAAGGACACTCTTAGAGTTTGGTTGTTGAAGAAGGTGATATCTAAGAAACAAGTGTCTCAGGGGATTTGTAGTTAAGCTTACAGTGTAGAAAGGACTTATAGTCACATCACAGACTATAACTCGATCCTCAAAGAAAGGAAAGTTTATCACCGATGGTAAACTTATCCTAACAACGAGAAATTAATTTTTCTCGGGAATGAGCTTATATCAAAAACATTCCAAGTTTTTAAGCTCATGCACAATGTCTCCTCGCTAAATGACAGACGATGACCCGATAACTTACCCTCTTAACGAGAAATTAAGTTTTCTTGGACACGAGCTTATCCTAAAACCATTCAAAGGTTTTAAGCTTGCGTATATGGTTCATCATTAAATATCAGATGATGACCCGATTTTCAAATAAAGGAAAGTTTATCTCCGATGATAAACTTATCCTACAAAACGAGAAATTCAATTTTCTCGGACACGAGCTTACTTTAAAACTATTCAATGGTTTTAAGCTCGTTTAAAAATGGTTCATGGTTTAATATCAGACGATGACCCGATCTTCAGAGAAAGGAAAGTGTATCACCTATGATAAACTTATCCTCACAACGAGAAATTAATTTTTCTCGGGCATGAGCTTATGTTAAAAACATTTGAAGTTTTTTAAGCTCATGCACAATGACTTACAGTTAAATATCAGACTGTAACTCGAACTTCTGTTTTAGGAAAGCTTATCTTTAAAGATAGCTTATCCTCGTAACGGGAAATTAAATTTTCTCGGTCATGAGCTTGTATTAAAACATTCCAGGTTTTAAGCTTAGAAAGGAAAGTGAATCTTTTAAATAAGAGAACTTTTTCTCATAACGAGAAATTCAACTTTCTCGGTCATGAGCTTTACGTTAAAACACTCAAAGTTTTTCAAGCTCATGAAAACGACTTCTAAGTAAATGTCAACATAGGACTCGTTCTTCAGTTAAAAGGAAAGTTTATCGCCGATGATAAACTTATCCTTAACAACGGGAAGTTTACAACTTCTCGGACTTGAGCTCGTTTTGTAAGATATTCAGCATCTTAAGCTCAAGTAAATGGTTTTCAAAACTTTGAACACCATTTTTCGATAATTTCTCAAAAGGTTTTTTTAAATCTTTCAAAATTGTGAGTTCAAAAATGTTTTAATAAAAAGAGCATGTCTTCTGGAATCGATAATATTTACGATACTAGAAATGTCATTCAATAATGACACGGGGTTGTAAATAAAGTTCGAGCCGAAGTTCAAACTTTTAAAACATGCTCAAAATGGTTTGCTATTATTTCAGATAGTAACCCGATTTTCTTATTCAAGTCAAGAATTTCACCAGAAAGCTTTAACTCAACAACGGGAATTAATTTTCTCGAGCATGGTTTACTTTATAACCATGTAAGGGATTGTGTTTACGTAATAACACAATCTAACACAAATTTATGTACGTGTCAGTGCATTTATTTGTTAAAACAAGAGAAATATTTTTTTTATGAAGTTATCATCTCCACCAACCGTAGCAATTTACAATTGATATCTACATACTCGACGATGCGACTACTCAAACGGTGACTACAGCTCTTTCAATAGAACACGGCTCAACAATTGAGGGGGAGCAATTGTCCAACATTCAGAATCTTTGACGCCGAAAGTGCCAAGTTCACATGTTGGTGTCAAGACAACGATATCAATCAAATGGAGTCAAGAGATAACTTCAGACGTGATGAGGCGACCAACATTCATGAACAAGAACCATGTGCTTCTTTCATATGATGTTCTTCATCATTCAGGTCCAACCTCATAAATCGCTAATCTTGTGAATTCATTATCATATATGCTCTTTGCACGTGATAAATACCTTACACTTGTGTTTAAAAGGTATTTAATTTACGTTTCAAATTCACCCTCATTAATTTGAGGGGGAGCTTGTGAAAAACATGAAGATAATTAGCTTTGCATTTTTCTTCCTAAATTTTCTTAAAATGCTATTAAATCAATTGATATTAAAAACATCGATTGGGTTAATATTTTTAATATGGGGGAGAAAATGTGATTTAATATGGGAAATGAATAATCATAAATGGTTTGACTTAACGTGATAGCTCTTCCCGACATGTGCGAAATGTTTTCGGATATCGTGGCATATATTAAGGGGGAGAAAAATGGATTTGCACTTCAAAATGGATTTCATGGTGACATATACTTACCCAAAACATCTTTATTCACGACGGTGAAGATTGTGGTGACATAAGGATGGTAGGATAGGTTAAAGTCCAATGATTCCTCTAGAACCGGAGGAATCTTCCCAAGGACATTTCATAGCTAGAAATAGTAGTCCTTAGGAAAGATGGAGAAAGACCGTGAACGTAGCTGAATGTCGACCAAGTACTTAAGTTAGCATTGTAACAATCACAACAAGGTGCTAGTGATGACGTATTTGTAAGCATTGAAGGGGTTGAAGAATGAAAAAGAATTGTAAAGATAAAGGGTGTAAAGAAAGAAGCCCTCCTTACAACTTAGGCAGAAACCGGGTCAATACATATTCTATTAAGATCATTGTTTAATGATTCTTGATATTGAAGACAGACATCATGGACCCAGTGATGCAAGGCACAACCCATCCCAGCTAACTCAGATATCTCTTAAATGATATATGTTTTAATCACACGGAGACAACACATTATCTATTGATTTATTCACTCTGAATAAATTGGTATTGAAATGGTGGCACTCCTCTCCAGCCTCCGATCACTAAAAAATCCAAAATGCACTCTTGAGTCTAGAGCCATTTGAGATCATCAAATATCTCATTAGGACACACTTTCATATTTCCTTGCTTCCTCACACACTGTGAAAAGTAAGAAAGATCTTAAGAGTCCTACGCAAAATCTTCATGATCTTGCCTGAACATCCGAGTAATACGAAAGTATTTACAATGAAGATGGAAATCCTTCTTGAGCGAACATCAAAAAGCTCATGGTAGGTGACTTGTGTGTTTCTTTATGAATCAAACTTGTGATAACTGGAAAGCAACAGTGGTTTAATTTTTAAATGAATTTAAACACGTTCCAAGCCTCTACGCAATATCTTAGTGATCTTGCCAGAACACTCAGAGTGATACCTTAGTGTTCATAGTGATGAGTGGAAATCCTTCTAGTGTTAACCTCAAACAGCACTTGGTAGGTAACTTGCAAGATTCTATATGAATCAAGCTCGTGACAACTGGAAAGCAACGATGGTGCGGTTCTTAATTGAATTTCACTTGTTCCAGGAACATGAATTGACGGCTTCAAATCATGCGGATATTATTATCCAAATGATTCACTCTTTATGTTCGCAGTCAGCTTTGGACGGTCGAATAAAGAGAAAAGGTTTACCCGCGAAATCTTGTCAAGGAGGTTCTTAATTGAAACTACCTGCCACAAGTACGATATTTTATATCGTCCAACGGTCTTCACTGACCGGAGGTAAAATGCTACCTAATTAGAATGAAATGTTCAAAGCCATTTCATCCGTGTATATGTTTTGTTGCTAACTGTCTTATGCAACGTAACAAGAAGGTGGCATTGCGGTGTACAATCCAAAAGAAGTCATCACCACATGCTTATACTACATACACTTAATACTTCAACAAATTCAAGAAAGTCTAAAAGTCAAGTCTTCCGCTGTATCAAACTATGAATCTTTCTAGAATTTATAAAGGTATAAGTATGTGGAACATGAAGTCACGAGGAGGCAAATATCACAAGTGACGAATGCACAAGGTCAAAGCAAGGACACATGTTCAAGACCAAAGTCAAAGATCTCATCAGCATATTCACAAGAACAAGATCGAAGACTCAAGCATAGTATGCTAGGTTTAAGATTTTGTAAGATGGTGTGACCTTCCTTTGGGGGAGATTGTTGGAAATACGTTTTTCCAAGGAAAGTCTCGGTCACATCATTATTAGCATAGATCACGAGCTATAGACTATTTAGAACATTGTAACTTGGAGTGACCTCCCTTTGGGGGAGATTGTTGTAAATACGTTTTTACGTATTTAGAAAGGATTGGTCACTCCAATGATATTGGGCTCGTGATCCAATATAGCCCATATAGCCCACATGTAGGGTGGGCTATATAAACCCCCCTCCTAGCATGTTAGGAGGGGTTGAACATTTTCATTTTATCAATTCCATCTTTCTTTCTTATTCCTCTTCTTTCTCTCTCTAAGTTCTTTCCTTCTCCATCCATATCAATAGATAATCAATACAATGCCTAATCCTTAGAAAAATACGATCCTACATTTTGAATGGTCTTTTCAAGGATTCGCTTAAGAGCTCTATTAGTGTTTTCAACTTGGTCACTCGTTTGAGGGTGGTAAGATATGGAAAATCAATGGTTTACTCCATATCTTTTCATGATTTTTTCCATGAGTTTGTTATAGAATTGAGTTCCTCTGTCGCATATTAGTGCTTTTGGAATTCCAAAAAGACAAAACAGTTTCTTTAAGAATGCTATAACAACTCTTGCATCGTAAGTTTGCAAGGCTTGAGCTTCGGCCCATTTCAATACATAGTCGACGGCGACTAAAATGTATTCATATTTATAAGATTTAGGTAATGGTCTCATGAAGTCGATACCCCACACGTCAAAGATTTCGAAGACTTGGATATTATTAAGAGGCATTTCATCTCTTTTTGTAAGATTTACAGTCCTTTGACATGCTTCGCATAATCGTACTATGGTATGAGCTTCACGAATCGTTGGCTAGTAAAAGGTTGCGTCGAACACTTTTTTAGCGGTTGTGTTCGCTGCATAATGTCTTCTGGTCGGTCCTTAGTGACATTCATCGAGAATTTTTCGAGATTCAGATCCAGAAATACAACGTCGGGTCATTCCATCAGAATAGATTCTAAATAGGTGGGGATCGTCCCAAAAGTATTTTTTAAGTTCATAAAAGAATATTTTCTTTTGTTGATATGTCATTCCCTTTCGCAAAATACCTACAACCAAATAGTTTGCAAAGTCTGCGAACCATGGTGGAATGTTAGTATTTATTTGCATTATGTGTTTATCGGGAAAATCATCGATTTCATCATCCCTAGAATCATCATTCACTATGCGAGATAAATGATCAGCAACAACATTCTCAGCACCTTTTTTATCTTTAATTTCTAAATCGAATTCTTATAAAAGCAATATCCATCGTATGAGACGAGGTTTGGCATCCTGATTTGTAAACAAGTATTTTAAGGCTGAGGGATCGGTGTAATATTGTTTTTGATAATACGAGGTATGATCAGAATTTTTCAAAGCCATAAACTACAACCATAAGTTCTTTTTCCGTGATGGTAAAGTTTTGTTGGGCTACATTTAGAGTTCTACTAGCAAAGTATATGAGGTGAACTTGTTTTCCATCTATTTTTCCAAGGACGGCTCCAAGGGCATGTTCACTTGCATCGTACATAAGCACAAATGGAAGGTTCCAATTCGGGCTTGCAATAATTGTGTGCATGTAAGCTTTGCTTTAAGAGTTTCAAATACGAAAAGGCATTCATCATTAAAATCGAATGTTCTTTCTATTTCTAGAAGTTGAGTTAAAGGTCTTGTGATCTTCGCAAAGTCTTTGATAAATCGTCGGTAAAATCCGGCATGACCTAAAAACTTCTAATGCTTTTCACATTCGTAGGTGGTGGGAGTTTTGAAATTACATCTATTTTTATTTTGTCAACTTCTAAGCCTGTGCCAGATACTTTGTGTCCAAGCATAATTCCTTCTTTTACTATAAAGTAACATTTTTCCCAGTTTAGCACAAGACTTGCTTCTTCACATCGTGCTAAAATTTTATCAAGATTGCTAAGACATGTGTCGAAAGAATTTCCAAAGACGGAAAAATCTTCCATGAAGACTTCGACTGATTCTTCAATCATATCGTGAAAGATTACAATCATACACCTCTGAAAAGTAGTAGGTGTGTTGCATAAGCCAAAGGGCATGCGCTTATACGCGTAAGTTCCAAATGGACAAGTAAATGTGGTTTTCTCTTGATCCATAGGGTTGATTGGGATTTGAAAATATCCGGAAAAACCATGGAGGAAACAAAAGTATTCATTCCTTGCGAGTCTTTCTAACATTTGATCCATAAAGGGCAAAGGAAAATGATCTTTCGCAGTTGCCGTCATTTAATTTTCGATAGTCAATACAAACTGTCCATCCGGTGATGGTTCGTGTTGGTACTAATGCATTGTTCTCGTTAGTTACTACAGTGATACGTTTCTTTTTAGGTACACAATGAAGAGGACTAACCCAGGGGCTATCGGAGATTGGGTAGATTATTCCAGACCGAGGAGTTTAAGGATTTCTTTTTTAACAACGTCCTTCATGTTAGGATTTAGTCTTCGTTGTTTTTTAACAATCGGTTTCTTGTTATCCAAAAGTTGTATTTTGTGTTTACAGAACGATGGACATATGCCAGGAATGTCAGAAGTTTTCCAAGCAAAAGCTTGTTTATGCTTCTTGAGAACTTCAATTAAATCGTATTTGTGTTCTTCCGAAAGTTTGGATGAAATAATTACAGGTAGTAATTTTTCTTCGTGAAGAAACGCATATTCCAGATGTTCAGGAAGAGGTTTAAGTTCTAAATCTGTAGGGGGCTCTTCCACATATTTCTTAACTTTGAAATCGGTTTCGAAAGTTATGGTTTCAAACGGTGTTTCCTTTTCTTCTTCAGGTGTTTCTATAGGTTCGTTAGTATTAACGGCTATGAAGGCGTCAAATTCAGCAAAAAGTTCTTCTTCGAGGATGGTTCCTTCGATAGAATATAAAATTTCGCTTCCTTCATCAAGAAGAGCATCAAAATCGGCTTCAAAGACTTCGTCAATGACATTAATACTAAAGCAAGTATCGTCATTAGAATAAGAGTGTTTCATTTCTTCATCGATAGAAAAGGAAATTCTATCTTCTCCAACTCCAAGGTTGAGTTGTTTTTGTTTCACACGAATCACAGCGTCAGTTGTATGCAAGAAGGGTCTACCAAGGATAAGTGGTACTTTGCTATCTTTTTCCATCTCTAGGATTACAAAGCCGACAGGAAAAATGAATTTTCCAACTTCAACTAGCATGTTTTCGTCTATTCCCATTGGGTATTGAAAAGAACGGTCTGCAAGGCGAATGCTCATTTTTGTGGTTTTAAGAACATCTTTTGAGAGTTTAGAATACAAGGAGTATGGAATGAGGTTGATACTAGCGCCAAGAACGGCTAAGGGGTTACAAGAGTATGAGTGATGAAAAGTACATGGAATTAGGAAACTTCCAGGATCTCCAAGTTTTGGTGGTACTTTGTTTTGGATAATGGCAGAACATTCATCATTCAGAAAAGATGAAGATACATCTTCAAACTTATGTTTGCTTTTGATAAGTTCTTTGATAAATTTGCCATAGTTCGGCATTCCAGCCAGAACATCGACTAAAGGCATATTGATTCTAACTTCTTGGATTATGTCGAGGAATTTACCATACTTAGCTTGCATATTTTTCTTGCGTAAGCATTGGGAGTATGGTACTTTTGATTTATATGGTTTGGATGTTGGGTTTTCAGTGGTTTTGGTTGGTTGGGCTTCATCTTCATCGTCACTATCGATTGGGTTTTCAATTAGTGTATCTTGGGTAGGTTTGGTAGGTGGTTCATAAGATAAACCACTCCGCGTGAATACGACATTCACATGTTCATTACGAGCTTGCGGTGGTTAATATTTGATGTTGTTTTTGGGGTTTGGGTTGGTGTTGCTGGGTAAAGAACCAGAAGCGCGATTCGATTGCTTATTGGTAAAACGATCAAACTTAGCTTCAAGGTATTGAATGGAAGCTTGGTGGTTTTTGTTTGAAGTCTCGAACATTGTTTTGAGGCCAGTGAATGTATCTCACACGGAAAGGTTGGTTTTTCTTTGAGATTCGATAAAATTGTCGAGTTTGGTTTCGAGGTTGGGTTTGTTTTCGGTTTGGTTAGGTTTCGTATCGTCTTGATTGTAACTTGGTTTATCGTTAGATCTCCAATTATCGCGGTCACGATTACGATAATCGTTATAAAATCGAGTTCAACGAAAGGTGTTCATGAAATTGGCTTCTTCTTCCTTTGTCATAGGTGTGTCATCGTCATCACATTCACTAGCAGGATGGTTTCCTCCATAGTGTTTGCAGGTTTCACTACTTTTGTTTTTCATTTCTTTATATTGAGTTTTGATTTTGAGAGACATGGCGTCCATACGAGCCATAATTTTTTAGTGTCGGTTGGGTTGTTGCTTTCTTCGGCAAAAGCTACGGTTTTTTGTGGGTTTTTGTTTTTGTGATTTTTGGACCAATCAAGCTTGAGTAAGATTTTGTCATCTAATAATTGGTAAGCTTGGTTAGGAGTTTTGTAAAGGAAAATACAGCCCACTCCGGCGTTCAATGCATCTTGGGTAGCATCGTCAAGACCATGATAAAAAATCTTTATTATTCCTTCCTTTTTTAGTCCATGACCATGGCAGTTTCTAAGTAATTCTTTCATTCTTAACCACGCATCAGTGAGAGTTTCTCGATCTTGTTGAGAAAAGCTATGGATTTCTCCGAGGAGTTTTTCAAATAGGGCAAGAGGAAAGAATCAGCTAATGAAAGGGTTTCTAAGACCTTCCCATGTTCGAATGGTTCCTTCGTTAAGTTTGTCGAGCCATGACTTGGCTTCTCCAGTCAAGGATGATGGAAACATCATGAGTTGAACGGCTTCGGCTTGTCCTTCTCCATAGTTAAACATTTTGCATATTCCGCTAAATTTATGGATGTGTTTGTGAGTATCGGTTTTGATTCGACCATCAACTTGGTGGTTTTTGACAAGTGTCAAGTGGTTTTCTTTGATTGCGAAATCGTTTGCAATTTCAGGTTAAACGATTGTGAAGCCAGGAGTTGGTGCTCCAACTCTATTGGCTGACCACATTGGTTCATCATCGTTGTCCGATATTGGATCTTAACGGTTGATGAGTATGGTGAGAAATAGGAATTGAGAAAGTTTGTCGAAAGGTTGGTTGATTTCGCGAGGTTGATGTTGCTCGTGTCTCCTATCTAAAGGTACACGAAGGTGAAGTCTACGTAACCTTCGGTTAAGGGTACGTTCAGGTTCTGATAACGGTGATAATGGTGCAGTTTTGTATGATTGGGTGTGCATCCAACAAGGATTTTTGGTTTATAAAAGAAATGTGCGGCGCACTTTTTTGGATTGTGCGGCGCACATTCGTTCGCTACAGGAAGTGCGGCGCACTTTTTGGATTGTGCGGCGTACTTTCTGTACTGCAGAAAAATTTTGGGTTTTGTTTGAGTGGGAAATGGTTCAATTCTTCAAAGATTATGAAAGTTTTGGTAACAAAACAGGATTGTAAGTCCCCGGCAACGGCGCCAAAAACTTGATGTTTGTTTTGTAAGTCTTAAATTTATAATACAAGGTTCAGACAAAACAAGGGACTAGAAATACAAACACGGGCAAGTATACCCTTTCTTTCGTAATATAGCTTGTAGTGGTAAGCCATGATCGTTCGCTGAGACTTAGTTTCGTTCTGGTAATCAATATAATAATTGAAGAAAGAATTGATTGATATGAATAACAATATTAACAAATATGACTACTATGGGATAGTTCGTATGAGTTCGTGATGATGATAATAATGATCGAGATATGTTTAGGTAGGTAAAGAGTGATAAACCTTTTTTGTCAAAATGGTGTTTACACAACTTACTTAGTGTGATTCAAGACTTATGTTTATTCGAGCGACTAAGCTCAAAACAAGTTGCCAACGAGCTCAATATTTTATCACGGTTTCTAAGCGGATTTCTCCAACCAAAGATTCAAAACCATAGACAAGTCTATAAAAACATATTACAACGATTTGTGTTTCTCAACGCCAAGCCATCATAACAAATCAACTCTAGATAAAATATGGTTTATAGAACTAGGTGGTAAAATGGTTCTACAACATTAGCTTGAAATCACTTATTAAGGATCATATCATAGCATCATCACTAATCATAGTCACATACCCATATAGTCAAAATAGCTTAGCCTAACATAATAATCAAAGTAACAAATAGAAAAGAGTAAGAGAACATCATACTTAGATTGATTGAATGAACGAGTGCACAAGTATCATGATTGTATTGTTTCTCCAAGAATCAAAGAGTAGAATACTCTCATTACAAGTATTTCCCAAAAGTGTATAATACTAAAATATCACTAAGAAAGCTAAGAATACTCGGATTTATAGAGTAGTAGTTGAGAGATGTGTTGTGTGTAAAATAAGTAGAAGTGGCCTCTATTAATAGTGTTGGCTGAGACAAAATGTGTGCCGCACTTATCCGAAAGTGCGCCGCACTTTGGATGTGGGAATGTGCGCCGCACTTTTGTGCGTTCCAGATTATTCTTTCAATAGTTTGTCATATTTTCACAATAAGGACCCTCCTTTGTATTTTCTTCACTTTGCTTCTTCATACTTCATACCTGCATATAAAACGCAATATATTAAGTATCGAAAGCTCTTATTTATGATACAAAGTAGAATTATAATAACGGGTTGAATATGTATATTTTGGTCGTTATCAACATCTTAAAATTGGAAGACATGAGTGTCCCAAGCTCATCCGATTAGGTTTGGGTAGAGGCGGAAAATATAATATCATCGACGTATATTTGTACCATAATCATGTCTTTCCCTCGATTCTGAATGAACAGCGTGGGATCCACCTTGCCATTAGCGAAGCCTTGCGTAATGAGGAATTGTGACAATAGATCATACCACGTGCGTGGAGCTTCCTTTAACCCATAAACAGCCTTCTTAAGCTTGTACACGTGATTAGGATATTTAGAATTCACAAAACCATCTGGTTGTTAAACATAGACCTCTTCCTTGAGTTCACCATTTAGAAATGCCGTCTTCATATCCATTTGATAGACGATCATATTCATGTTGGCTGCATAAGCGAGGAATAGTCTAATAGCTTCCAAAGGGGCAATGGGTGCAAAGGATTCCATAAGTCGATGCCCAATAATTGTTTGTACCCACGAGCTACTAGTTGAGCCTTGTTCTTCAATATTCCGCCTAACTCGTCGAGTTTCACCTTGTAAACCCATTCAAAGTGAGTAACTTCACTTGATCCAGGCGTGGGACAAGTTCCCATACATCAAGACGTACAAATTTAATAAGTTCTTCTAGTATAGCTTCTATCCAACCAGATTGGGTAAAAGCTTGCTGCCACGTCTTAGGTTCAACTTCACTAAGAAAAGCATCAAAATGACAAAACATTACACTTTCTTGTAACTGACTTTGTATGGATAACGAACGATTAGGGTCACCAATAATAGAATCTATAGGATGATCCTTTGTCCACTTGCTGTCATGTTCATGAATCCGTGGATTAGAGTAGACCGTAGTAGGAGCTTCCTCTGAGGTGGACGACCCGGCTTGATTATGGTCGGGAATAGGTATACCAAAGAATGGAAGTTCATGCTTTTGAGCGAATTCCAAGTCGTGATCATCATCATCCTCTTCATCATCAGTAGGCATGACATGGGTAGTTGATACATGTGTTGGTTGAGAATTACTCGATGAAGGTTCTCTGATACTATTTGTAGGATATTGTAAATCTTGCTTAATCTAGAGAGAGAAAGAGATAGAAAGAGATGGTGATATCACACACACACTTGAGAGAGGAAGTATGAAAATACACACTTTTACTATGTGAAATAATGAATGAACCACACCCTCTCCAACTAAGGAGAAGGTTTATATACCAAGCCCATGAGATGGGCTTGGGCTTACAAGTTGGGCCGGCCATACATGACATGACTGGGCTTTTCCTTGTTTAATTAATGTAAAGTAACTAGACTACGAGCTACTACTTAATATATTGTCGGAGTGACCGAATCTTCCTAAATACGTAAAAACGTATTTCTAACACATGGATTGGCTCTGCTTCTCAGTATTTTTATCTTGCTATCTAACTCAGCTATTCTAACATGTTGTTTGATCTTTGCATTTTGTAAATCATTAACCTGTTTAGCCAAAGAACTAAACAAAGCAGTCAAAGCAGTAATATCCATCACCTTTGGTGCCATAGCTGGTGGAGAACCACTAGCATTTAGAAAGGCAGCAGGTATATGGATCATCTCATCAGAGACTAGTTGGTTTGGATGAGATGAAGAAGTATGTACTTCCTCAGAGGGGTTAGGGCTTTGGTGAGAGGGAGTTTGCTGAGGTTCACTAGAAAAACTAGGATCCTCACCCTCTTGATCACCTTCCTCAGCTAACATATGGGCAAACAATGGTGGGACAGTCCTAGTAAATTTAGTACCTTGCATTTCTAGAAAGGCAAGGGTCCTAGATGTAAAGGTAGGGGCTTCCCAAGGTTTTGATGATGTGGGCAGGTCAAGCACTTGATCACTTAACAAGTATAGAATAAACTTCTAGTACATTAAAAATTTCTTCTTGGCCTCTAAGTGTTTTAACATTCAGTCAAAAATCCTTTTAAAATTTTAAAAACTCTGTTTGTAGCCAAGAAAATACCAGCAGTTGCTGTAGTTGCAGAAATTTGATCCCAATAGGTACTTTTAGGGCTTAAACAATGAATAATAGCATGAAAAAGAAGTCTCTACTGAGGTGAAAACAAACCTTTAAAGAATGTAAGTGATTCTCTCCCACCTTCATACCCCATGGCTGCTAAGCCATCATCTATTTCTTGGTCTGTTAGCATACTAAGATACATAAGTGAACCAATCATGAACCTGTATATGTGAAGATCCACATCTGCACCATGGTCATCTTTTGACAAGACATCTTAGGTTCAAAAGGTGTACTTGTACTTCTTGTCCATACTTGAAAATTTCTTCAAGATTTCAGCAACATATTTATCTTGGCTGATAAATATTTAGTTTTTCCTCTGTTTGACTTGAAGTCCTAAGAAGAATGTAAGTTCTCCCATAGAACTAATCTGAAATCTTCCTTTCTTCAAAGCTTCAAACTATTCACATCATGTCTTCCTAGTTGATCCAAAGATAATATCATCTACATACACTTAAACTAAAATGATATCCTGTTTATCCTTCTTGATGAAAAGAGTTTTATTAATGGTACCTCTTATGTATCCATGTTTCAAGAGAAAACTTGAAAGTGTAGCATAACAAGCTCTAAGAGCTTGATGAAGATCATAAAGTGCTTTGATCACTTTGTAGACTCTGTTTGGGAACTTAGGATCTACAAAACCTGGAGGTTGTGCAACACACATTTCGTCAGTTATAGTGCCATAAAAGAAAGCACTTTTCACATCCATTTGATAGACAGTAAACCCCATATATGATGCAAAGGCTAAAAATAACCTAATGGCTTCTATTGGTACCACTGGTGCAAAAACCTTATCATAGTCTATCCCTTTCTTCCTGTCTATAAACTTGAGCAACAAGTCTTGCCTTGTTCCTGACTACAACACCTCTTTCATACTTTTTGTTTTTGAAAAACATACCTAGTACCAATTACTCTTTTTCCAGATGGTAGGTCAACAAGAATCTAAACCTTTTGTAGTTCAAATTGCATCAGCTCATCTTACATAGCATCCACCCAACTTTCATCTCCAAGAGCTTGAGAATTTTTCTCTGGCTCTATCTATGATAAAAAGAAATCAAAAGACAATGTTGTCTATCCTTGTGATTTGTTCTCTACTGTTTCTTGACATAAATAATGAGTGCATGGGCTTTAGTGCTAGCTTTAGCTTGTCTTCTAGTCTGAACAGCTGATTTAGGATCACCAATAATTTAATCTATAGGATGACTAGTGTTAACTTTATGAGTGGGAATAGAACTGACTGGAGTTGTTGATTCCATGTTATTTAAATCAGTTGTTGCACCCTCCTCATCATAGGAAGATTTGGAGAAGATTCTTTCCATTGGACTAGTATAAATGTCTTCATCATCTATTGATTGAAGAATGCCTTCTACTGAGTCATCAGTACTTGAAAGATTTTGCTTAGCGGTACTCGGATGTGAAGTACCACTTGTATGTACATGTACTGCTGAGCCTTGAGATTCCAAAGGTTCTTCTCAAACTAGCCCAGTTTCATCTGTAACTCTCTTTTCTTGATCAAAAAGCCTATGAAGTTCATCATTGAGGCTTGATCATCACTTGATATTGTTGGTTGCTTCTGTGTTAGGTTGGGACAATGTAGGTGAGACAGGAGGTAGGACATGTACAAAAATATTTCCAACAACATCATCATCCTTAGAGTCTAAGGTAGGAGAATCTTTTTGTTGTGTATATGTGCTAGTAGTTTGTTCTTCTTCACCTGCATTGTTAGTTTGATAGTTCTTTTGCATAGAATAGTAGTTCATGGAGTTAGTCTAGTTGTGTAAATCAAACATCCAAGCATAACCTATTCTTGGAACATTAGGTTTATTCTCCAAGAAATTGACATGAGCATTTTCTTCTACCTTTTCTGATGCTAAATTGTAGTCCCTAAAGGCTCTACTTTGCACCGAATATCCAACTAAGTATCCTGAATCAGACTTTCCATCAAAATTTCCCAAATGATCAAGAGTGTTTAAAATAGAAACATGACATCCAAAAGGTCTTATATAACTTCTGGTTGGTTTATACTAGTCAGAAGTTCATAAGGGGTCTTTTATGAGGCTTGGTCACTAAGACTCTATTAAGTACATAGCATGCAGTGTTGATTGCTTCTGCATAAAATGTATTAGGTAAAAAAGAATCAGCTAACATAGTCCTAGCAGCCTCAATAAGTGTCCTATTTTTCCTCTCAGCTACCACATTTTGTTGTGGACTCTTAGCATTACTAAATTGTCTCTAGATCCCCTTAGACCTACAGACTTCATCAGATTCAGCATTCTTGAATTCTATCCCATTAGCAGTTCTAATGATCATAACTTGTTTAGTGAACTGTTTTTCAACTAATGTTACAAAGTCAAGCAATTCATTGGTTTCACTCTTATGATCCATAAAGAAAACCCAACTAAACCTGCTAAAATCATCAATGATAACTAAGTAAAAGGTCTTATGACTAATACTCCTAACAGAGACTGGTCCAAAAAGGTCCATATGTAAGAGTTGCAAGGGTATAGTCATAAAATTGATCATCGTGCGTGACTCATACATGAGTCGACGTGACTCATACATGAGTCGTCGTGACTCATACATGAGTCGCAGTGAATCATACCTGAGTCACCGTCGACTCATCTATGAGTCACGTCGACTTATGTATGAGTCACGGCGACTCATGTATGAGTCACGTCGACTCATGTATGAGTGACATCGACTCATGTATGAGTGACATCGACTCATGCATGAGTGATGTCGACTCATGTATGAGTGACGTCGACTCAGGTATGAGTCATGTCGACTCATGTATGAGTCACGTCGACTCATGTATTAGTCACAGCGACTCATGTATGAGTAACAGCGACTCATGTATGAGTCACGGAGACTCATGTATGAGTCATGACGACTCATGTATAAGTCACGACGACTCATGTATGAGTCACGGCGACTCATGTATGAGTCAGGACGACTCATATACGATTCATGAAAATCTGTATATAAGTATGTCATTCACACCATTATAATTATGAAACATAATTATGATGGATTTAGTACGAGAAAACTCTGCAAATATATGTTACAAGTTCGTAGAATGGATTTACTATTGATCCATCTTGACCATCCTTGACATGTCTCATCATGTCATTTATTCAAAATATTCTTATCGTTGATCCAGTTACAAATTGAGAAAAAAATAGAACAAAATGAAAAAGAGGCCTTGGTTCTAGAATTTGAACCTTTTAAATGGGATGTATGAAATCATAAAGTGGGATATCTCAAATGCATGCAGTACCTATTAGCAAACGGATAATGACATGCTTAATGGATGCAATCAACTGATATAAAAGGGGTCTGTCCGAAAACAAATATAGGATATAAAAGGTAACACTTTTTCATTATAAAAGCAAAAGGGTACAAACTACAAATAGACAGTCTGGTACATCTGTTAAGAAACTGGAAAAGGGAAACCATTAACAGACTTTACACCTTAACAAAGTTATTGTCCCAACCCTATATTCAAATAGACAACACATAAACACAAGGTAGGTTAATCATCATCATCGCCCCTATTGTTACCACGTGAGTCCATCATGATCGAACTTCAACCAGCAACATGCTGCAAATATGAGAGAGAAAATCATCGCCTTTGAGTGCAAAACCCAAGGGACGAAGCAAACAATTCTTTAGTAGGAAACCTTTTAGGTCGTGCAAGTAAAGGTTGCAGATTAACAATGTGCGACAATCTTAAGCTGGAGCTTCACCAACTGTACTGCTACGGTGGTTGTTGTTTATACTCTTTGATATCTTGCTCTTGGTAGTTTGTGCAGTATGGTGATATGCACGTAACTTGGCTAATAATCAGTTTCATCCTTTCCAACATTCACAGCAAGAACCTGGATCAGTAAACATATGAAGCTTTGATCAATAATATATAAATTCAAATTTACTTGCAAGCTGTGAAGGTCATGGCTATAAGAATCCAAATATCTTATATATAGGCCATTGTTGTCTTAAGTTCTATAAAGACTACGCAAATTTATAATTCTCGACACATGTAATTTGATTAATAGTTGTGAATAGACTGTTAGGAGTAAGGATGATAGGCGAGATCACTACGAAAACAAGGGGTGTTTGGGGCATCAAACGAGTAGTATCCAAAACCTGCAACTAACTAACCAGTCTCGATTTAAACAGCCTTTGAACCTAAATACGACATTTATTGGGTGAGCTTATTACTACATCTTCCACTGCTAAAAATATAGAATATAACTCATAAGTTTATAGAAATAAGCATAACAATAATCAAACGATACTACTTAATAAATTCATAAATAATCGAATGATTATAAAAGGCTTATATATGCATAATTAAATGAGAATAAGCTTAGAAATAAGCATAAATAAAAATAAAAACCAAGTAAACATAATAAACTAAAAAATAAAGCAAAAAATAAGAATAAAAAAACTTACCATCACAGGTTCGGATTGAATAGACGATGAATCCATGATGAATTTACCCATGGTAGATGTTATTTCATCACAAAGATCCGTTAATCAACCGATTTGGGGTAAAAAAATTAGTGTTAGTTTCTCTATATAGAGATCCTGTGAATGTGTGTTTGTGTCTGTTGAGAAAGATGTGAAAATGAGGATGGACGAGTGTACCCGTGAAGATTATTTGTTCTTTTTCTTAAACAAAGTGGAATAATGTGAACCGTCGATCAACTTAGAAACGGAAGGACCAGATCTGTTTATCAGGTCTTTACTAAAAAAAGGGACTCTAATGAAGTTTTCTCAGTATCATATATGATATAACTTACTCCTTCCGTCCCAAAATTATTGTTCATCTTTTTATTTTTGGTTGTCCCAAAATTATTGTCCAATATTAAAAATAGATAGGAAACTTTGATAAATTTACTATATTATCCTTGGTTGAAATTGTTATTACAAACTTTAAAAAAGAATTAATTAATTAGCTAAGGGTAAAAATGTCATTATGCTAATAAGTAAGAGAGAGAAAGTTGTAATAAATAGAATTTTCTTAAACAGTGTGATTCCTGTTTGGTGACAATAATTTTGGGACGAAGGGAGTATCATATATGATATAAACCAATATCATATATGATTCAATAATAATTTGTAACCTAAGACTAATATCATATATGATAAAACACTATTATCATATATGATATTTTACGTAAATTTTAAAAAACGAAAAAAGGACGAATTTTTTCTTCTTCAAAAGTATATCATAATGCATATCTGTAAAAAGTTTATTAAATGCTCTTCGCGATGGTATATTCTTTTGTCGTTTAATGATTAACGATTTAAGAGATATTTAAATTACAAAAATAAGTGAAATAATTAAATACTTTTAATGTTATCTATTCGTAGATAAGATGAAGCTGAATTGTGGGAATGAGTCACTTGGTATCCAAGAAATGGTATCCAAAATAACTCTATTCATTTACATAAGATATAACTACTGAGATAAATATTCGTACTGTTTTTTATGTTTATGAATACTCAACAATTTTATATAACGTATAACCAAATCACCTTTTTTGAGAGGCCTTCTTTATTACATCGGCACAGGGCTTCCGAAATCCACGAGACGACTCTACTCGAATCTGACTTACTAATAGTGTCCCGCACATACAGAGCTATACAATTTAAAACCAGATGACCCTTATTAACTTTGATTCGTATACAAATGGACAACTCCATACTTATAAAACCCAAATCGAAATGCCGAACTTTTTATAAACGATAGTAATTAAAATTTTACAATCGAAAGTATTTTGAAACTAAATATTTTGCTTGATGAGATCACTCGGCATGTTTAGCTCAAGAAGTTTGTTTGGCTCAACTAACTAAGCGCGCTTTCGAATAAGTCGAGCTAAATATAGTTTTAAAATATGGACTCGTGAAATTATCCGAGATCTACATTTTATTTGAGGTCTACTTGGGTTCGAAAATTATCATGCTCGACTGAGTTAAATGAGCTCGAGTTCAAGTAGCTCGTTAAAAGCTAGATTTAATTTCAAATCCTGTTTAAAATAGTGTGTCTGTATTGTGAAACACGCATGGTATTAAAGTGATAAAAAAGATCTCGTCCAAGATACTTCGTAATAGTTAATTAGATATGATATGTCATATGTGTAGTAGATGATACATTGCAATCTCCTTAATAAATTCATGAGAAAGATGATACAATCGTACATCAAAATAAAATATAGAATTTGACACACCACGGTGCCCTAGCAACGAAAAACATTAAATGGATGTTGACTAAATTGCCTAAAATATATCATTGTGAAACACGCATGATTATTGAAGCTATAAAATGTGCCTCGCTAAGATGCTTTGTAATAGTTAATTAGATATGATACGTTGTCTCTTCAAAAAAAGATATGATGTGCAGTAGATGATGGGATTTGCTTAATAAATTTAAGCTAAAGATGATCTTTGACTTCATACGTAAAAAATGAATAAAAAAACATATTTTGTATCGTCGAAGCTACCATACAATAATAATCAAAATAACCTATAAGATTCGATATACCATGTGCATTGGCAATGAAAAACATGAATTGGCAGTTGACAACTTGATTGGCTATAAAATATCATTTTCACTTTTAATTAAGTGGGTGTTTGGGTTGCTTATTCAAAATATGATTATTCATTTTGAAAATGAATAATCAAATAATCATTATTTTGAAAACTTCATTTTAAAAAATAGTGTTTGGATTTGATTATACAGTTTGAAATCACAATAATCAAATAATCAATTTTTTTTAGTATTTGGCAAATTTGATTATTTGATTAATTGAGATGTAATATGGACATTATTTTTATTTGCTAAATTATTTAAATTTGACATATAAAATAATGTTTAGTAAAATTGACCTAACATTTTTTGTTCCAAGTTATTCTTGAAGATAAAAGAAAATTACATACTTTCAACAATTATTCGATCTTAAAATCATTCACGCTAAAGATGCGATCTCAGAATTATAGTTATTCACGCTAAAGATGCGATCTTAGAATTATAAGACAATAAAAAACATTACATCATTGAAAAATAAACTAGTGGCAACAATAGCTTTACTTGTTCTTCATAAGACGTGATGCAATCGCATCCCTTGTTGTGCTGATATATAAATCTTGTTAGCCGTATTTAAAGTGATGGTGACTATAACCCGGTCCCCAAAAGAAAGGAAAGTCATTGACTTATCCTCAACAACGAGAAATTCGCTTTTCTCAGACATGAGCTTTTATCAAAACATTCAAAGTTTTAAGCTCATGAACCCAATTTTCACGGACTTTTGAGCACAATTTTTTAAGGTATTTCAAAACAATGTGCTCATATACTCCCCTATTTAAATAGAATCTCTTTTCAAGGGGGAGTATAATGATTTCATAAACATTTGTTCCAAAATTTCATGACACATTATTCTCTCCATGTTTCTTCACTAATTTCACAAAAATTTCAATTTCATGCAATTTTTGAGGGGGAGAATAGTGATTAAAATGTGTTATCTTGAATAAGATCTTTGATATAAGTGCTTTCTCTTCCTAATATGTGCAAAAATCTCTCCTTTTATGATGCACATATGTAGGGGGGCGTTTTTGGTGATACAGAAAACTTTCAAGGTGTAAACATTGATTTCATCAACACCTTGACTGCATTTTCAAATGATTTTTCTGGTTACGATATCTATACCCTTCAACACATAAATTCACGATGGTATTGGTGTCAAAAGGTGGTTAGGTATTCGTCCTATGATCCAACCAGAACCGGAGGGATCTTCCCAGGGACAATCCATTAGAACTTAGAAGTCCTTAGGAAAGATGGAGTAGTTGAGTGTACGGGAATAATGCCGACTAATGACTTAAGCTAGCACTGGAACAATCACAACAAGGTGCTAGTTATGACGTCTTGGTAAGCATTGAAGGGGTTGAAGAATGAAAAAGAAATGTAAGGATAAAGGGTGTAAAGAAAGAAGCCCTCCATACAACTTAGGCAGAAACCGGGTCAATACATTTATTATCAGAATCACTTTGATGATTTCTGATACTGAAGACAAAGCATCATGGACCCAGTGATGCAATGCACAACCCTTCCCAGCCTACTCAAGCTTCTCTCAAAAGAAGTTTGTTTTATTGTCACGGAGTTCAACTCATTTCTATCAACTTTCTCACTCCGAGATAGTAGATATTGAATAGGTGGCAGTCTGCTCCAGCCTCCGATCACCAAATAAACGTGCACTTATAGAGTCTAGAGCCAACGAGATTCATCAAAAATCTCATTAGGACACTTATTCCATAGATCAATTGTTGTTCATCACTAGAACACAAGCGATGATTTACAGAGTCCTACGCTCTATCCTTGTGGTATTGCTAGAACATTCAGAGTGATACTCTTTAGTATTCACAGTGATGAATGGAAATCCTTCCAGTGTTAACATCAAACAGCACTGCGGTAGGTCATATGTAAGATTCACTTGAATTAAACATATGTTAACTGGAAAGCAACAGTGGTTTGATTCTTAATTGATTCAAACTCGTTCCAGGTCTCGACGCAATATCTTTATGATCTTGCCAGAACATTCAGAGTAATACTTTTCAGTATTTACAGTGACGAATGGAAATCCTTCCAGTGTCATCATCAAACAGCAATGCGGTAGGTAACTTGTGCGATTCTATATGAATCAAACTTGTGTCAACTGGAAAGCAACGATGGTTTGATTCTTAAATGATTCAGACTTGTTCCAGGAAAGTGAATTGACGACTTAATCAGCAGAATGGAACTGCATGATTCACTCCTTACTTTGAATTATCTTTCGATATATTCAAGTATTGAGAACGGCTACCACAGCTGGAAATCCTGTCAAGGAAGTTCCATGAACTTACCTGATCACAGGTACAATATTCGTACTGTATAACGGGAAACCGGTGGAATGCAAACGGTGGCGTTATCTTAAGAGTCGCAATTCAAGGCCACATATTCAGGATTATTGAAGAAAGCTCAAGAACATCTAAAGACAAAGACTTCCGCTACTCTGATGATCAAGGGAGATTGTTAACAAGCTTTCATGTCAACTCAAAACATGAGTATGTGGGTAAAGACACTAGAACACAAGCTGGAAAAGTTACAAGATCAAGTCAAGGCAAAGATCAAAGATCCAAGATCACAAGTCATGAAAGGAACTATGAAAGAACTCTCAAGACAACGAGCTTCAAAGTCTGCAACACCATCGAAGTGAAGTCACATATTACATGACCACCCCTTAGGGGGAGATTGTTAGCCGTATTTAAAGTGATGGTCATATAATATACCGTTGCGAAGCTCGTGAAAAATACTATTCAACGGTGTCGAGAGTTCTTAGTTATTAATGTTTATGTAACGGGAATTAGTCCCGAACACACAAATGAGGAAGGCCTCCTAAACACTTACTACTTAGTATAAAAGGCCTCCTAAGCCTCATTTGTGTGTGTGTTTTCCATTTCATTTGTTTTAGAGAGAGAAACGTATGTGTTTCTCTCACTAGGAATTCACATCTTCTTTGTTTTTCTTTTCTCCTTCATCTAATCTAATCTTTCTTTTTTGGTTTAATCTTCATCTACTTTTCTATATCATATATAGTCGTGTGATTCCTTCCAACAAATCTTTACTACAACTCGAACTTGTACCATCTTGTGTTTGGTTAATGTTATTAGATGTCTCGTTATCGAAATCTTGACTCTGATTGTAAGTTTCTCGTTGTGCCATTAACCTTTCTTCCTTAGATAATTGTGGATGGTCATGTACGCAATTACAATCAGCAACACTACATAGCAAACAACAACTTATCGCTAGAGTATTTTTTTTCACCTTCATAATCATTTTCTACCATCTCAAAACAAAGATCATAAACTGACCACACTACAAGATAACATTGATGGTTTATGACATTCATAAAAACTATATAATCATAACAAAGATCAAAGCACGTTATAGCGGAAGCGATTTAACAAGATCATTAATAACACAATTATAATTAATCGATTAGGGTTACATACCTTTATCCTAGCGTAGATCCACAAGATCACCAACGAATATCCAATTAGGGTATGTGAAGTATAATACCAAGATATAGTATAAAGCAAAACTATATTACGCTCTTGTACACGCATAATGCAACGGGCTAACCGTGAGTCTAGCACTTGCAAACCGGAACTTCAACGCTTGTGGAATTTTAAGCAAAATAGAAAACCAAAGAAAACCCTAAAGGGTGTTTGTTTGGCCGGAGATCAAAGAGAAGAAAAGAGAGAGAGGGATCAAAATTATGAAAGCTATGGGATTGTTTATATAGGGCTTGGCAAAACTTGGTTTCCAAGTTATAAACAAATTAGGAAACAAAATCATTTTTCCTTTCCTTTTTGGTCCTTGTAGCCGTCGACTATAGCCCACCCAAAGGGAGCTTCCAGAAATTTTCCGTTTCCTTCTTTTCTCTTCTATTTAGTTCCATAACGGTCGTTTATACTTAACTCTTAATTATTAACAATCATTAGTTAAGTTCAGTTTGATTTAATAAATATATATATATATATATAATATATTTAATAAATAAAAATAATCCTTTACGTATTGTGTGCAATCCCGTAATCCCGAGTTCGATCCTATCACACGACTATTAATTTTATGTCCATAAACTTTCAGCTCCCACTTGGACAAAATTGAATATCGTGATTACATTGACTAGCGTCTAGTTACACTAGCAATGTCACTAGTACAACTCGAGTAAGGTCTCCTGGTAAAATCTTTTAAATGATTCATCATTTATTATTATCCTTTCATTTCAAGTACAACGTTAATAGGATATGGATCTCAGTCATTCCTTCATTAACCATTCTGTTTCTCGTTTACGGATATAGCAAGATTACCAAAGTACATTTGGGTGTGTCCACACAAACATCTTACTACTCCCCCGAGGGGCCCAGCTGTATTTATACTTCAAAATAATTTGAAGGAAACAAATCCCATTTTGACTACAAGTGAAACTTACTAACTTTGCAACACTTCTGAAAATAAACCTTATAGCTACCAGTTTCGTTTAGCGTTAGATTACCTAACAAAAATGCACTACATTCTATTCAGTTTCCTGGTATCTCAGGTCCAAGTATAACTATTTATGATTTACTTAAGACGAAGATCCATAAAGTAAAATCATATAGTTGGGATAAGTCCAATATTTGATCCATCAAATATCATCTAAAATTGACCAATATATTTTCAAGTATACTCTGTCACTAATTTGAATTGTCTTAGTTTAATAATACTCCCATATTATTAATAGACAACGGACATTTAGAACATAATAATTCTTCATGAATATAAAACATGTAAAATAGGATACAAAATCAAATAATAGAAAATAAACGAAACTCAATCTTTATTTCATCAATTCAATAATGTCTTAACATCCTTTATCCAAATACTAATCACAGATTATTGCATGAATTCGCTAGCTAGTTGCAGCCCAATAGCCTTGGCATGCTTAACATCCTTCATCTGTGTGAACTTTTATTAATTTTATTTCTCGAGCTTCAACTTGTTCTCAAACGTAGTGATATCTACGTTTAAAGTGTTTGACGCCTTTCATGACTCCAGGGTTATTGGCAAATATGATTGCGGCACACTTGTCCCAATACATATTTATTAGGTTTTTTATTGCAAGCATCATCCCAAGATCTCCAATTAAATTCCTAATCCAAACCATATTTAGTTATGTATATGGCTACCCTTAGAATACCAAAACATTTCTTTTCATATTCCTCAAATATTGCAGAAAATGTTTAACTGTCACACCCCCAATTTATCAGAGTAATACAACACAATGGGGTGCGACGGGCATGACTATCAAAAGACATAGATACAAAGAACGACTATTTAAAAGTCGTTTTAATTTAATTAAAAGCATAAAACTTGTTTCGGAAGCGAATTACACCAGATTATAATAAAACATTGTTTCAAAAGACATTAACGTTGATCCAAATATCCATATACTAGTCACGACCATTTTCATTTAAAAATCTCCCATGCATAACCACGTCACTCCTCCGTCTTGATACCTGAGAAAAACATTGCTAAAGCGTCAACACAAAGGTTGGTGAGTTCATAGGTTTAAGTTTAAATAGTGTGATGAACCATAAGATTTTCCAAGGCAACCGACATATAATCTTATAACAAATACAAGATTATAATCAAAAGTATACGTTTTAATCACCTACGCCTAAGCTCGTGACACCGAAGCGTTAACCTCAACCAACAAGAAATAATAATAGCCCGAGCAAATGCCTATCCCGAAGCATTTGTAAATCCTCAAATGTAAGTGTATCTAACTTTGGCCACACAACCAAATTAGATAGGGAGGTTAGTCCCGATAGATCTATCCATAACATTCGCGCTTACACAAAGTAATTAACGGTTCACGATAGTGGGCTAAAGCATCTAGGGATATCGCTACTTAGACATCATGTAGGCAAACGTATGAGTTTAAAGCACTTATGTTCATCCGTTAAAAACAAGCAATGTTCTCACCCCAAAATAGTTAAAACAATTAAAAGTGGGGCTATGAAACTCACCTTGATGAAGAAGGTAATATGATCAACAAGGATAGCACGGAATATCAAGGCACGCAAAACCATGCACAAACGATCTACTTGTAACCTAAGTAAAATATCCGTACTTAGGCTAAATACCAAAAAATGATAATGTACCATGCACTTGGTTGATATTTCATACTTGCTCTTGATTTATAAAAGTGTTTTCATACATTTTTCATGTTCAATCATTTTAGTCACGGGTCAACTTTGGGTCTCGATATCTCGTTTAAATTATAGTCTGAAAAACAAACGGGTTATCAATATGAAAACTAGGCCGCGAGTTCTCCGACATTCGGTAAGTATCACATTTTTATGAAGTCTCTAAGTGCGGCAAATAATTATCTAAAGTAGTGAGCTCACAACAAAATAAACGAGTAATTTTCTATTATTCATTAAGTGTTGATCAAGCATTTTTTTAAAGTGATCTCCGAGCTCGTTACTCAACATTAAGACGAACGGAAAATTGTTATGAAAACTAGACCGCGTCACGTTTATAGTGGTATTTTTGGTTTGACGGGGCACGGTCATTTGGTCGATCAAATATAAGCATGAAGTAGGGTTCTCGGGTCGTTTAAAGAGAGGTTCAAACATTTACTTTTTCTTTCATCTACTCCTCAACTTCTCATACACAATACCTTCTCAATGTGTAATAATCTAAACTAAATTTTGTTTCCTGTGTTCACTTATTTACATGCCAAGACGTAGATGACATCTATTTGCTTTTACTATGTATCATACAACACAGGCATTCATTAACAAACCAAAAAAAAAGGGTCTTGTTGCTTGTTGTTCACTGCCCACGCAACCTCAAAAAAAAAGGGAGAGTGGTCCAAGATTTCACACTTACTTTTAACTACTTATCAATTATCATGTATGTGTATATATAGCATGGCAATTACCCAACACATAGCATACAAAGGTACTATTTACTTGTCACAGTGGGGCTAGTACTAATATTACTATACTTGTACAAACATACCAAATAGGAAAGAAAAGGAAGTCATCATATTGCTTAATTAACATTCACATGTATATAAACCTTACTCCTATTTATTTTTTTTTTGTGTCTTTGTTTTCTCTACACACAACACGCACCACAAACCTAAAACCTAACCGCCTGCTGCTACATACCAACTTCTATAGTTTAATGGTATAGCTCGCACACAAAAACACGCATTAAGGGTCGTTATAATTTCATGCTCTTACCCATCATTTAGGATTTAGTTTGAAGAATTGAGGTTTGTAGGTGGTAACACACATGCATAACAAAGCCACGTTTTAAATTTTAGAAAGGGGTGGAGCGTACTGTTGGTTTTCTGACTTGGTAACAGAAGTTTATTGTTTACACTAAGCTTGTACTTCCACACATGATTTATAATAGGAAAAGATGCAAGTACTTTTGTACCTAGATACTATGTCTTCCAAGTTGAACAAATACGCACATCACATAAACACATTCCTGACTGTTTACATACGCACTTACAAGCAAAGCACATCAACGCTTTTTAAGAGCACTTGGGTTTCTCTTGGTTCCTCCTAGTTGGCTACACATAAAATCATAACAGCTTGCATACCATTCATTTGATATTTTTCTTTAACTTATAATCTACATGCATATATACAACACATTCCCTGCTTGTTCAAACATATCACAGACACACACAACACACTCCCTGCTATTCGGCTTCAAGAAAGGAAAGAAAGTATGAAATGTTTCGCACGCACGCCCTACGCGAGTTTATACTCTTCTACATTTACATAAAACATTTCCATAAATCGTGAAACATTTACAACAATTACGACCACGATTTTATGACGAAGGTTCATAGTTTGTAAATACACATGAACCCATGAACTTACTCAAACCCATACCCACTTCACGTTTTTTTTATCCTCTTGATTTTGACTACGCATTTACACGTATGGTTTCTCCTAAGTTTAACCTGTAGTCGACCCACTTATGCAGACAATCGCATTTAGTTCTCTTTTAAACCTAGTTCATCACTGCATATTATATTCGTCTTCCTAGGTTTGAACTTGTAAACTTTTAGATGTATGATTCTAGTTTATGTGTGTGCTTAGAGGTCTTAGTGAATCCTTAACCCAAATAATCCCATGATCCAGTTCATAAGTTCTTGGTTTCAGGTTCTTTTTATGCAAGTATGATACATCAACCAAAGCAGATCTAAAGCAATAATAAAAAAGTCTTACAAGAGGTCCCTAGAAGTCGAAAGGTTGGTAGGGTGAACAAGAACCAATATTTATAAGATCTACACTTGGCTTAAATCAATCACTCCTTGTTTCTTCCTTGTTGGCAGCGGCAAAGATTATCACACGAAGTTGTTTTTGCAAGCTTGTGAAGTGTGTGTTTTTGATGGTGATATGTCAAGTATTTATAGGGGAGGTTAAGTAGTAAAGGAGTAGTTAGACTTAGTTAGGGTTTCTAGGGTCTTAGTTCATTTGTGACTAGTAATGTAACCAAGAAGTATTATGGGGAAATGGCGAGATTCTTGGGGAAGTGTTAAAGCATATGGGGTTCGGTTTGTGGCAGGAAGAAGGACACTTAGGTCTCTTTCATGGTAGGCCATTTGGTACCAAGTACTTTGTACAATTTGAAAGACTTTACAACCATGGGAAAAGAGGGTTGTTCGTTGGGTGCAAGGGGAGAAGGGGGGGACCAAAGTACAAATTCTTTAATGAGAGGTGAAGTACCAGTTTTCAAATCGAACGTGTTTTTGTTTAAAAGTAAGGGGAGGTGGTTTTGGTATTTGAACAAGGAAGTAATGGTTTTCTTGTATCTTGCAATTTCATACATATTGATAATGTTTCACTTGTATAAATGAGATGGATAAAAAGATTTTAAGGGAGGTATTGGTTTTAAGGTACTTCGAGTAGTGTTAGGTTCGACAGGTTCGACTCACGGAGAAAGAAAGAAAGAAAAAAAATGGATAAAGTCGCTAAGTATGTTATGAACGTATTAATTGAATAGCTTAAGTCGCGTTTCGAATCTAATCATTTAAATTACATTGTTTTAATAGAAGTCGTTTCTTATAATGGTGATTTCTATCACGTAACATAAGTATACTAAAAATCATCCAAGTAGAAGTTTCATGAACGGTATTCATAAATTTTAAATCTGTACACAGTTATGTTTAATCAATCGGGAACATCAATAGACACACAAGTCTAACCCGAACTATCGTGTTTCACATAAATTAAATAGACTCAAAATTCACGTGTGTGACATTCGTAATCCCTTAAATTGAGTTTTGTCCTCAAAACTAGCACGTTGATGTCGTTATCAAAACAAGAGGTCAATTAAATTTTTATCTTCCTTTCATGGTGTTCAATGCGTTCGTTTTTCTTTAGTTTGTTGCTAAGATTATAATTACTACAATCTTGTTTAGGATTAAAACAAAAAAAAATTCTTCCGACTTGTACATGGTTCTATAGTGTTCCCTAGTCTTTTCTTGTATGTCAAATTTTCTCGACGACGTTGGTTTTGTTTAGTGAGTTTTCTCATTATTACTTTCGCGTCGTCCCGCGTATTACTTCCACTTTAAAGTGTCGCGTATTGTCATTTTTCGCCTAGATGACTATACATCGCACATTTGAAAATCGTTCCACATAGTTTGATTAATCATGTTCGCATTAACCGCCTACTTGGTAGTGATAAGTAGCGTATGCGTCAAAGTGTTATTAAATCGGTTTCTCAAAAATCTAGAACAATTGAACGTCCTAACACATGGTGGTCAAGACATGTCTTCCTTTTATGTGACATTCAATATTAGATAATTTCGTTACTTAATCGATTTAGTTTGCGTTCCTCCTCGTTTATCTCCTTTTTCATGGAGAGGAAAAACGGGTGCACAATTTATAGTATATTTAAATCATAGTTCGTTCAGATTCCTTCTATGAGGAAAGTATATAATATTTCTTAATCTTATGAGTACGGTGTGATGCTCATACATCGTTTAGTAAAATAGATCTTTGTCCGGACAGTTTTGGTATTTCAATTATATACGAAAGCACGCTTATTTTGGCCCAACTGTTCTTTAACATCGGTTATGTTACGGCGAGTTATGGATATCCGTTAAATTTGGATTTTACTCAAATGACTTTTCGTTCTCCTCATTATTATTTAAAAGTTGTTTTCGCTTTTCCAACTCTAATCTATTTGTGTCTAATTTTCGTCAAAATCAATTGGCGCTCTTAGTATTTGCGTGTCATATACGCTCTAGTATGAAATAGTGGTGAAGAAGATAATTATACTAGGACGGTATAAAAATGTTCGATGTTCGTAGCATATGATAAATCTTTCTTTGATAAATAGGGCAACTTGAATATATTCTACTAATATATTTCATTTTTAAGATGACTACTATGAGCATACTCGCGTTCGTCCACGATCATACGTAGTTGATCAGGCTACGTACGTCTCGGGACAACGGTTGCATCCTCCTTTTCATCACAATTTGACTCTTTGAGGTTGTAATTATATATTGATAGTCCATAGTGCATTCTTGTTTGTTACCGTTGTTCACTTCCATAATCAACAAATTTGTCCATAGTACATTTTATTTGTTACCAATGCTCACTTTTCAACAAAACAATTCCCAAAAATTATTTGTACTAGTTCTCGTCAAGTTTATCAATAGTTTTCGTTCTCCACATTGAGTTGGTCGTCAAACCAAGTTCCAAAACTTTACATGGTAGTTCTTACCAAAAATATTTCGTTGTTAGTTGCGGCGTTTGATTAATAATACCTTTATTAATCTTCTAACTTACATTATTACAATTGTTATTATTCTCACTAATGAGTGTTTCCGATGCTAAATAATAAAAAAAATTTTGATATTTTCTTAAAGAATATTTTTACAAAAATCTTTTTAACGAAAAAATTTTTTTTTTTTATTTGCTTCTCTTCCATAGGTAAAGAGAATATTGTAGAAGAAAGTTCTTTCTTAAGTAAAAATTTTGGCGGATGAGTTTTTCTACGACACATGAAAAATAAAATAAAGTTTTCTCGTTGTTTAAACAAAATAGGCTTTAAAAATAAAACAACACAATTTAATTGAAAACTTGGAGTACGGTTACATAGTTATGTTTTGTTGGTGGTAACATCGACGGACGTCGAGTCACTTGATTTGCATAAAAGTAAACTAGTTCATAATACATAAACTTCCACGCTCTATCCATGACGAGGGTAGAAACCCTTAGGTTGATACTTGAATATTGTCGGCACATCTTTCTTGAAAGACAAATGGTGTAAAACGTTGGTAGGGTATTGGACGCTCTTTGCCCCCGAGTTTCCTTCTTGGGAAATTTCCTTCATAATCTTCTCATGGGACTTTACCACTCGGCAATCACCCTCCAAGTGCCCAAAGTCATCACAAAGCATGCAATGGTTCGCGCAACTACCTTTGTGGTGGTAGTCACACTTGTGGCAATATGGAAGGTTACCGAGATACTTTTTGTTCAAGATCGGAGTTAGTTTAGGCACATCCTCCAGGAAATTTGTCCTTGCACAACAAGTAAGAGGTGGTAAAGTTTTTCCTTGGTGGACACGTGGCGTTTTCCACGAGTGATTCTTTGGTTTAGTCATAGGGTGAGGGTTAAAACTTCTAGCACCTTGCTTCATGGTGTTAAACCTTGAGTGGTTCTTCAACATATAGCATCTCCCCGCATAAGGCCCTTTTCTTCCACTAAAGGAATGATTTACCTTAGTTTTTGAAAGGGTCTTTCGAGGTCCAAAAGTGTTAGCCGGAGTATCACTTGTTTCCTTAGCTTTTTCGTAAACACTAGGATCCATAGTTCGGTTAACCATGCGAATACTAGCTTCGAACGCATCAACGGCCCTAATGGCATTTTGGTATTGACGAGTGATGACTTCTTTGAGGTCCTTGCAACCTTGTTCTGTCATTTCAATTTTTCTGTATACATTATCGCACAAACGATGTATATTTTTGTTAGTCCTTTTATTGTTATCAATTCTTACGATGGTTCAAATTTGACCAAACTTTTCTCACAATTATTGTAATACAATTTTCAAGGGATCGGATCATAAAATTCGTACATTTCATTCTTGAATTTCGTTCCATACATAGTTTTGGAGCTTACAAAATTCCCATTCAACCAATGAATGATTCCTTTTAGTCTTGACAAAATGTCATACATCTATTACAAAACATCATACTTTATTAGAAAGACGAAAGAAAATCTTAAAGACCTAGATGGCGTAGGATTTCCTGGATCTGAGCATGATTCGCAGCTTGCCTAGCCTCGGCATCATCATTGCTCATTTGTAAGATTGCGATCTCAGACTCAGCAGCCTCGAGAGACTCTCGCAACTCGGCTATCACTAAGTCCTTGTCTTCATCTTGCGCGGTAATAAAATCCACATCGCCCTCTACATCCTCTAGACGGCCTATCAGGTGTTCTGTATCGAATCCGAGTGCTTCTGAAGTAGGCTCGTCTTCTGGGGAATGAGCAACATCAGGTGGTGGCGATGAAGAACGGTTTCTTTTTCTAGAAGTTTCAGGCATTGTTGAAGGTATAGGAGTGGGGATTGGCATAGTGGTAGTAGTAGAAATATTTGAGACAATGGAAGGAAATCCCGTAGTGACATTTGGCATCATGACTGGTGAATCTTGCTCGTCATCCGAATTTATTGTGATTACGCTCCGGATGGGGGTAATTTCCTTGTCGGATTCGGATTGCAAAATGACAAACGGAATGAGAGGCATTTTTCCTTTTCGCATGTCACCAAATGTAAAACGACGGTTATTTGGTAGGTAGAAACGAAGTATTTTTCTAATGTTCTAAAAATAGGGATGAGTTGTATGATGTCTTGTAAATTTTTCTTTTATTTAGAGTAAGTTCTCGTACATCGATCCGTAAGTCTACTCAAATGTCCAAGTAGTCCTTAAATGGAAAACAATAAGTGAATCGTGGAATGTTAAAGTCCTCTAACATACTCTTCCACATACTTATTATTTGTACTTTCTCTTAGTAATGATTATGCACGGATGGATAAATACAATTATCCTTAATCAATTCTTTCATCAATTTAGGTCTATTACGATGTTCATTTTTGTGCAATTTCCTCTCGTTAACGTTTATTACTTGCAACTCGGATGAGTAAGTATGTTTTGAGGTATAGTCGGCTTACGGCTATTACATAGCCCGTACTAGTTCTTGTTCATTCATAAGTCTTTCCTTAACTTAGTATTGCTAGTTCGTACACTTTCGACAATTTTTACACCTTGAAAAATTGTTAATTTGATTTAAACGAGTCGAGTACTAAAATTTTATCACAAAAATTTCATCACAAGAATTGTTCCATATGTTTTTAATCTGTAATCGTTCAAAATGTTCAATTCGAGCAACTACTAAATTTTATTACAAGAATTTCTCTGATTTTGGAATATGTTCCGTTATACTTTATATGTTTCGTTTATCTTGCTCTCGTCTAGCGTTTTGCTCGCAATCTTAGACAAACTTTGCAGTCATTGTTGTATATTTATACCTTGCATTTAAGATTTCAATATACGCCCACATTTCGCATCTGGGGTTCTCAAATATCGCACAACGCGATAATCCCTTTGATGTAGAATTTGGCATAATTGTTTAACCAAGGGTAAAACCCTTTAATTTATATCTATATCGTAACTTCAAAATTTATAACAACGTCATAATAACTTAGTCGCAACCAATGGACTAAAAGAATTTTGATTTGTCTTTGCGTAATTTATTTCCAATAAAGTTTTCTTTGATAACCATTTGACTTACGCGTCAGCGCATTTATAGATAGTTCATATATCGCGGAATTTATTTGTTCTTTGAATTGTAGTATTCTTTGGAGCATTACAAGAGTAATACTTGTACTAAGTGTTTTATCGTCATATGTTATTTTAAATAGTGACATCATCGTCGTTCCTTGGTCGCATTCAATTTCAATTCGAAACCGTTAATTAACGTAGGTCACTTTTACTCAACCGAGTCTACTATAAATGTTTAGTGGAGTAACAATTTACCGAACCCAGTAAATAGTTGCTCCTCTCGACATTTATAATAGTATCGCTTGATTCAAGTATTACTACAAATTAACACACTACCAAACCCATGGTAAATGAATATATTCATATAGTTTTCGTTCTAGGAATCATGGCGATATTTTTAATTCGGCGCATAGTAATATGAAACACAAAACGTTTCGATAGTCGATAATAGTCCCGTAGACTATCTAAAATATAAGTATGCGTACGTTTAATCTCAAAGGAAAATATATATATGGCACAAACCATTCAAATAAATATGGCACAAACCATTTAAACAAAGATGGCACAAACCATTCAAATAAATATGGCACAAACCATTTAAATAAATATGGCACAAACCATTTAAACAAAGATGGCACAAACCATTCAAATAAATATGGCACAAACCATTTAAATAAATATGGCACAAACCATTTGCGTATCGTAACGATCCGAACAAGGATGTTTTTAAAAATCGTTTTATTACATGTCCCTATGGTTATCACTCAAACATGGGAAGGGTATACCTAATGCTAATAATACTTAGCAATCAAATTCAAAACTTAGCATTGCAAAAATCATAAACTATCTCAAGTCACAACTTACTTGTATCGAAGACGTGGAGTGAAGTGGTTCTTGGAGAATTTTGAGAGTTAGTTATAGTCTAGAATTATTTTTCCAACAATAAAATTTTTGACTCACGTTTATAAAAACCGTTTTATAAAATAACCTAGTTCTCTATAACTACAGCTCTGATACCAATCTGTCACACCCCCAATTTATCAGAGTAATACAACACAATGGGGTGCGACGGGCATGACTATCAAAAGACATAGATACAAAGAACGACTATTTAAAAGTCGTTTTAATTTAATTAAAAGCATAAAACTTGTTTCGGAAGCGAATTACACCAGATTATAATAAAACATTGTTTCAAAAGACATTAACGTTGATCCAAATATCCATATACTAGTCACGACCATTTTCATTTAAAAATCTCCCATGCATAACCACGCCACTCCTCCGTCTTGATACCTGAGAAAAACATTGCTAAAGCGTCAACACAAAGGTTGGTGAGTTCATAGGTTTAAGTTTAAATAGTGTGATGAACCATAAGATTTTCCAAGGCAACCGACATATAATCTTATAACAAATACAAGATTATAATCAAAAGTAAACGTTTTAATCACCTACGCCTAAGCTCGTGACACCGAAGCGTTAACCTCAACCAACAAGAAATAATAAGAGCCCGAGCAAATGCCTATCCCGAAGCATTTGTAAATCCTCAAATGTAAGTGTATGTAACTTTGGCCACACAACCAAATTAGATAGGGAGGTTAGTCCCGATAGATCTATCCATAACATTCGCGCTTACACAAAGTAATTAACGGTTCACGATAGTGGGCTAAAGCATCTAGGGATATCGCTACTTAGACATCATGTAGGCAAACGTATGAGTTTAAAGCACTTATGTTCATCCGTTAAAAACAAGCAATGTTCTCACCCCAAAATAGTTAAAGCAGTTAAAAGTGGGGCTATGAAACTCACCTTGATGAAGAAGGTAATATGATCAACAAGGATAGCACGGAATATCAAGGCACGCAAAACCATGCACAAACGATCTACTCGTAACCTAAGTAAAATATCCGTACTTAGGCTAAATACCAAAAAATGATAATGTACCATGCACTTGGTTGATATTTCATACTTGCTCTTGATTTATAAAAGTGTTTTCATACATTTTTCATGTTCAATCATTTTAGTCACGGGTCAACTTTGGGTCTCGATATCTCGTTTAAATTATAGTCTGAAAAACAAACGGGTTCTCAATATGAAAACTAGGCCGCGAGTTCTCCGACATTCGGTAAGTATCACATTTTATGAAGTCTCTAAGTGCGGCAAATAATTATCTAAAGTAGTGAGCTCACAACAAAATAAACGAGTAATTTTCTATTATTCATTAAGTGTTGATCAAGCATTTTTTTAAAGTGATCTCCGAGCTCATTACTCAACATTAAGACGAACGGAAAATTGTTATGAAAACTAGACCGCGTCACGTTTATAGTGGTATTTTTGGTTTGACGGGGCACGGTCATTTGGTCGATCAAATATAAGCATGAAGTAGGGTTCTCGGGTCGTTTAAAAAGAGGTTCAAACATTTACTTTTTCTTTCATCTACTCCTCAACTTCTCATACACAATACCTTCTCAATGTGTAATAATCTAAACTAAATTTTGTTTCCTGTGTTCAGTTATTTACATGCCAAGACGTAGATGACATCTATTTGCTTTTACTATGTATCATACAACACAGGCATTCATTAACAAACCAAAAAAAAGGGTCTTGTTGCTTGTTGTTCACTGCCCACGCAACCTTAAAAAAAAGGGAGAGTGGTCCAAGCTTTCACACTTACTTTTAACTACTTATCAATTATCATGTATGTGTATATATATCATGGCAATTACCCAACACATAGCATACAAAGGTACTATTTACTTGTCACAGTGGGGCTAGTACTAATATTACTATACTTGTACAAACATACCAAATAGGAAAGAAAAGGAAGTCATCATATTGCTTAATTAACATTCACATGTATATAAACCTTACTCCTATTTGTTTTTTTTTGTGTCTTTGTTTTCTCTACACACAACACGCACCACAAACCTAAAACCTAACCGCATGCTGCTACATACCAACTTCTATAGTTTAATGGTATAGCTCGCACACACAAACACGCATTAAGGGTCGTTATAATTTCATGCTCTTACCCATCATTTAGGATTTAGTTTGAAGAATTGAGGTTTGTAGGTGGTAACACACATGCATAACAAAGCCACGTTTTAAATTTTAGAAAGGGGTGGAGCGTACTGTTGGTTTTCTGACTTGGTAACAGAAGTTTATTGTTTACACTAAGCTTGTACTTCCACACATGATTTATAATAGGAAAAGATGCAAGTACTTTTGTACCTAGATACTATGTCTTCCAAGTTGAACAAATACGCACATCACATAAACACATTCCTGACTGTTTACATACGCACTTACAAGCAAAGCACATAAACGCTTTTTAAGAGCACTTGGGTTTCTCTTGGTTCCTCCTAGTTGGCTACACATAAAATCATAACAGCTTGCATACCATTCATTTGATATTTTTCTTTAACTTATAATCTACATGCATATATACAACACATTCCCTACTTGTTCAAACATATCACAGACACACACAACACACTCCCTGCTATTCGGCTTCAAGAAAGGAAAGAAAGTATGAAATGTTTCGCACGCACGCCCTACGCGAGTTTATACTCTTCTACATTTACATAAAACATTTCCATAAATCGTGAAACATTTACAACAATTACGACCACGATTTTATGACGAAGGTTCATAGTTTGTAAATACACATGAACCCATGAACTTACTCAAACCCATACCCACTTCACGTTTTGTTTATCCTCTTGATTTTTACTACGCATTTACACGTATGGTTTCTCCTAAGTTTAACCTGTAGTCGACCCACTTATGCAGACAATCGCATTTAGTTCTCTTTTAAACCTAGTTCATCACTGCATATTATATTCGTCTTCCTAGGTTTGAACTTGTAAACTTTTAGATGTATGATTCTAGTTTATGTGTGTACTTAGAGGTCTTAGTGAATCCTTAACCCAAATAATCCCATGATCCAGTTCATAAGTTCTTGGTGTCAGGTTCTTTTTATGCAAGTATGATACATCAACCAAAGTAGATCTAAAGCAATAAAAAAAAGTCTTACAAGAGGTCCCTAGAAGTCGAAAGGTTGGTAGGGTGAACAAGAACCAATATTTATAAGATCTACACTTGGCTTAAATCAATCACTCCTTGTTTCTTCCTTGTTGGCAGCGGCAAAGATTATCACACGAAGGTGTTTTTGCAAGCTTGTGAAGTGTGCGTTTTTGATGGTGATATGTCAAGTATTTATAGGGGAGGTTAAGTAGTAAAGGAGTAGTTAGACTTAGTTAGGGTTTCTAGGGTCTTAGTTCATTTGTGACTAGTAATGTAACCAAGAAGTATTATGGGGAAATGGCGAGATTCTTGGGGAAGTGTTAAAGCATATGGGGTTCGGTTTGTGGCAGGAAGAAGGACACTTAGGTCTCTTTCATGGTAGGCCATTTGGTACCAAGTACTTTGTACAATTTGAAAGACTTTACAACCATGGGAAAAGAGGGTTGTTCGTTGGGTGCAAGGGGAGAAGGGGGGGGACCAAAGTACAAATTCTTTAATGAGAGGTGAAGTACCAGTTTTCAAATGGAACATGTTTTTGTTTAAAAGTAAGGGGAGGTGGTTTTGGTATTTGAACAAGGAAGTAATGGTTTTCTTGTATCTTGCAATTTCATACATATTGATAATGTTTCACTTGTATAAATGAGATGGATAAAAAGATTTTAAGGGAGGTATTGGTTTTAAGGTACTTCGAGTAGTGTTAGGTTCGACAGGTTCGACTCACGGAGAAAGAAAGAAAGAAAAAAAAATGGATAAAGTCGCTAAGTATGTTATGAACGTATTAATTGAATAGCTTAAGTCGCGTTTCGAATCTAATCATTTAAATTACATTGTTTTAATAGAATTCGTTTCTTATAATGGTGATTTCTATCACGTAACATAAGTATACTAAAAATCATCCAAGTAGAAGTTTCATGAACGGTATTCATAAATTTTAAATTTGTACACAGTTATGTTTAATCAATCGGGAACATCAATAGACACACAAGTCTAACCCGAACTATCGTGTTTCACATAAATTAAATAGACTCAAAATTCACGTGTGTGACATTAACAACAACCCATTGACGTGATGTTTGCTTCAAACCATAAATAGATCTTTGAAGTTTATACATGCGTTTTGGATATTTAGGATCAACATACCCTTCCGGTTGTTGCATATTGATTTCCTCATCTAAGCGACCGTTCAAGAAGGCATTTTTAACATCCATTTGCCATATCTCATAGTCATAGTATGCAGCTATAGCTATGAGAATCCTAATAGCTCACAAGTCTGCTACAGGAGAAAATGTCTCCTCGTAGTCTACACTAAAAGTTTGAGTAAAACCTTTAGCTACTAAACGTGCTTTATAGGATTGTACTTCACCATCCATGTCAGTTTTCTTCTTGAAAATCCACCTATTTTTCACTACTTTAGCATTTTTAGGCGCATCAACAAGAATCCAAACATCGTTGACTTTCATGGATTTCATTTCCTCATTCATAGAAACTATCCATTTTAAATTTTCTGTATCAAGCATTGCGGATCGATAGTTAGCAGGTTCACCAAGATCCCCTACCTCCTCCTCATCATCCTCTATGTTAAGACATAGTTTGCTTGGCGCACGTACGGTTCTTTTAGACCTACGTGGAGGAATCAATTCCGGTGGAGATCCCAGACTTTCTGGCTCTATTGGAATTTCTTCGCTAGTATTTCTAGAAGGCAGTGTATCTTCTTAAATTTCTTCAAGATCATATTTTCTGCTACTGAATTCTTGATTTACAAAATCATTTTCAAGGAAGTCTACAAACCTAGCCACAACAACTTTGTTCTCAGGTGGATAATAAAAGTAGTAACCCATAGTTTCCTTAAGGTAACCTACAAAGATACATTTTACAGAGCGTTGTTGGAGTTTATCTCCAGAGTCACGTTTCACATACGCCTCACAACCCTAAATCTTTAAATAAGACATAGTTCATATGGTGTCTTATCATAGTTCATATGGTGTCTTATCAACCTTCTTTGTGGGAACCATATTCAGTATACGAACAGCAGATTCTGAAGCATAATCCCAAAAGGATAAAGGTAAAGTTGTAAGATTAAACATAGATTGCACCATATCTAATAATGTACGATTTCTCCTTTCAGATACACCATTTTGTTGTGGAGTATATGGAGAAGTAAGTTTCTGAACAATTCCATTCTCACTTAAATAATCTTTAAACTCTTGACTTAAATATTCACCACCTTGATCAGATCAAAGAGCTTTAATCTTCTTTCCTAGTTGCAATTTTACTTCTGCATTAAACACTTTGAATGTTTCAAATACCTCATGTTTATGCTTAAGTAAATAAACATAACCATAACGGATATAATCATCCGTAAATGTTAAGAAGTAGCTAGCACCTTTCCTTGACACATGTCTAAGTGGTCCACACACATCAGTGTGTATCAAACCAAGTAGTTCAGTAGCCCTTTTAATATTGCTATTAAAAGGATTCTAGGTCATCTTTCCATAGATACAAGACTCACATTTATCAAATGATTCATCATTGATATTTTCCAAAAGACCATCACGTTGAAGCTTTTGTATGCGAGTCTTCCTAATATGGGCAAGTCTACAATGCCAAAGATAAGAAGAGTTCTTGTCTAACTTTCTCTTCTTATTCATGCTAAAAATAGAATTAATCTTTCTCTTTGAATTATTATCATGCATGTTAATTTCAAAAACACCATTCACAGAAATTGCATCAAGAATAAACCATCTTTGAAACGGAAATTATATTATTATCAATAGTGTGAATAAATCCAAGATCCAACATGCAAGTAAAGGAAATAACACCCCTAACAATATTAGGTGCAAAATGACAATTATTTAATCTCAGTACTAGACCCGAAGGTAAAACTAGATTAAATGTTCCTATGGCTTTAACCGCTACTTGTGCGCCATTGCCCACATGTAGAAATTGTTCCCCATAGGTAAGCTTCCTCTCCAACCCAAATCCCTGCACGGTATTACAAATGTTAATACCACATCCCATATCATATACCCAGGAATTTGATTTGTATGTAAGTTTAAATAACTCTATCGAATATAAGTTACCAAAAGATGCTGCAGCACTAAGCTCAGCCTTCTTCTTTATTTCTCGTAACTCCTCGAGATAAAGAGGGTGGTTCCTCTTCCAGTGTCCACTTGCCTTGCAATGGAAACAAGTCACATCCTTCTGAGATTGATTCTTCTTGACAAAGTTTTGCTTCGGTTTAGAATAAGTCGCAACTTGTTTGCCCTTATCACCCTTGCCTTTGCCTTTGCCTTTTCCTTTCTTTTTGTTCTTGTGCGGTTTTGCCTTACTCACTCCACCCTTTTGTACATAAAGCACAGGAGGAGTAGAAGTAGATGCCTTGTCTTTTAACCCCTTTTCAAATTCAATGAGCATTGCATGTAAATCATTAACTGTCTTCCCCGTGCAATGCATATTATAGTTTCGAACAAAATCATTGAAGTCCTTGTTAAGGGACCTATTGATCAAGTTGATAGCCATATTATGATCATAAGGTTGTCCTAGTGCAATGAGTTGTTCCATATAACCCCTCATCTCTAAATAATGGGCACTTACAGACTTTCCAAGAGCTTGCTTGCAACTATGCAGAGCATCTACCAAGTCGTAGATTTTCACAGCTTGCGGCTCTTCGAACATAGCCTTGAGCTCATCAAGAATTCTCTTAGGATAAAATAGCTCATACTTCTGGTGAAGTGGAGGATCCATTCTTCCTAACATTAAAGTAGCCACCTCAGAGTGCTTCTTAACATTAGCAGTGTGTTCAAGCCTTTGCGCATCAGATGCTCCTTCAGCAAAATCCTCCAGATAAGGAGTAGTCAAGATATCGATAGTACCCGCTGCTCTCAGAACTATTGTTAGTGAGCGATACCAATCATTAAAGTTAGGGCCAGTAAGTTCAGGACGATCAAAGAAACCTTTGAACGCTGAACTCACAGTCATATTGTTTTCGGGTTGAGCCATTTCTACAGAAATAAGTTCAAACATTAGTATTTTCGATAATACTATTCAAGAAAATAAAATTACCCCGGTAATAAAACCATAGTATTTTCCTTGAAACTAGAATCCATATTGACATAAACTTATCACATCAGTTGATCTGCTAGTGACAAATGTATTCAACACGGTAACTTGTCGAACAATAATTGACAAACAAATTTACAATTTCTAGATATTTTAGGGATTTACGTTGCCAAAAGTCTCTTTGCATCGTAAACATGTTTCATCCCTACTTTATGCCTTAAGTTTCCAGATCTCACTAAGTAACTCAATCAAGTCGACTAATCTAAAGAACGTAAAACCTTCATGTGCAATCTCATTCAGTCATGAAGTTTACTCTCCATTACAACATCGTCCAAAATCTCATTTAACGACAATTGTAACTTCAAGTGTTCGTCAATTAGATGGCATAAGACTTAAATTTAAGGGTATTGATTTTGGTGTCAAAATCATGTATGGAGAAGCATGCATACATCTCCATAGCATCAGTTTAATAAAAACTTTAAGTAAACCTTTTGTTAAGACAAAAACTTCCCCACATATTTGCTAGTTGAGGTATTGGTTAAACCAATTAAAGATTTTACCCACAACCATTCACGCCGCACGTTCCTAGAACTTGGCTAAAGCACAAAGCAATAACTTTATTCATTGTGTTTCGGATGTGAATTAGCGATTAAATCAACCTTAAGGAATTATGTAAATAATAATCGTAGGTAATTCAAACTTAGACGCACAGGCAAGCCGAGAATTTGTTCAGCGCTGAAGCATAACACCTCCGTCCTTAACCAGGTACATGATCAGCGGTGCGTTATACCCACTTTATAGTTTGTCAAAATTGAGTAGGCCGTTAGGTTATTATTGCAATTCCAATCAACGCAAATCATATGTAAAATAGATCTCAAAACAATTCACTAATTTTTATATGATTTAGTCCATATTAATTTTTCTTGGAAAAATTACCCTTGTTTACAACATACAATTAACATAAAACGTATGAAAACAAGTAGGTACAAAAAAAAACTAAATCAAATAGTCAAATGCATAAAAATGTATTCAAAGAACATAAATCTAGGGTTTTTATAAACATAAAAAGTCTTCCCTAATTTTAAAACTTTGAATTAAATAAAGCAAATAGCATATAAAATCCCATGATCCATGAAAAAACATGCATGTTCATCACGGATCTCCCATATATTCTTAACAATTAAAAGACTACGGATCGTAACCATACATGACATAACAATTAATTCATGCAATAATCTAAAGATTTTTACCATGTAATTTTAGGGTTTACAAAAAAAAATTAAATAAAATTCGGCTAGGCCAATTTTTAAAAAACAAAAAAACAAAACCCTTATTTTTGTTAAAACCTACAAAACAACATGTAATTTTAAAATTAGTTAAGAAAAACCCTTTAGATTTCGATAATTATAACATGTTAAAACGGATCTCGATGCCACTGATGGTTTATGACATTCATAACAATTATATAATCATAACAAAGATAAAAGCACGTTATAGCGGAAGCGATTTAACAAGATCATTAAAAACACAATTATAATTAATCGATTAGGGTTACATACCTTTATCCTAGCGTAGATCCACAAGATCACCAACGAATCTCCAATTAGGGTTTGTGAAGTATAATACCAAGATATAGTTTAAAGAAAAACTATATTACGATCTTGTACACACGTAATGCACCGGGCTAACCGTGAGTCGAGCATTTGAAAACCGTAACTTCAACGCTTGTGAAATTTTAAGCAAAATCGAAAACCAAAGAAAACCCTAAAGGGTGTTTGTTTGGCCGGTGATCAAAGAGAAGAAAAGAGAGAGAGGGATCAAAATTATGAAAGCTATGGGATTGTTTATATAGGGCTTGGCAAAACTTGGTTTTCATGTAATAAACAAATTAGGAAACAAAATCTTTTTTCCTTTCCTTTTTGGTCCTTGTAGCCGTCGACTATAGCCCACCCAAAGGGGGCTTCCGGAACTTCTCCTTTTCCTTCTTAACTCTTAATTATTAACAATCGTTAGATAAGTTCCGTTTGATTTAATAAATATATATAAAATATATTTAAAAAAACATTATTAACCCTTTACGTATTGTATGGAATATCGTAATCCCGAGTTCGATTCTATCACACGACTATTAACTTTATGTCGATAAACTTTCAAACAGTGTACTACAAAAACATATATTTGACATCACTAAAATGCAATCCAAGACAGAAAATTAATTGTACTACAATTTGTACATAGTAACTTGTGATAATCTATGAGCTTCATGGTGTCAATGACCTTAAATTTTGTACAACATGACAGATAGGAAATGACCAATTTGTATGATATATTTTCCTATTGGTTCCTTGATTTAAACATTATAAACCTTTTATCTAAAAGTAGTAACATTACATATAACATTTCCTATTGATTCATTATGTGCTAGTAAATGCAAGGAAGTAATGCCAATGAATATTGTTGGAGTATATTTCTACTACAAAACAGGTTTCTATTTGTTATGAGATCCTGTGGAAATGTTACATCATTAACTTCATTTTAGGCATCATTACTTAAAGTAGTAACCATCTACACGACTCAAAAAGGGTCCGTCTGATAACGCTAAGTGTAATCAATATCAAGTGTTAGAAATACGTTTTTCATATTTAGAAAGTACTGGTCACTCCAACAATATAGTTAAGGGCTCGTAGTATAAGTTAGTTACATTTTATGTTAGTCCGACCCATTAGCATGTTCATAGGCCGGAGGCCCAAGTCCACTATTGGACTTGGGTATATAACCCCTTTCCTTCATGGAAAGGGGTGTTGGTTGTTTCATTTATTTCATATATTACACACATTTTCTCTCATCTTTCTCTCTCTACTTTCTCTCTCTAGAAACATCAACCCTCTTGTTAGATCATATATTACCAAGATTCTACAATTGGTATAAAGATCCATGGGATGAAATAGAGGTTGGTTTTGTGTTGTTCATGCTAATTTTAGTGTGTTCATGTTTTTTGATTGATTTTTACCCAAGTTTCAAAAAAGTTCGTATTTTGGTTATTCCAAGTGATCCATATATCTTCTACATAGTTGTGGTAGAGATTTGGGTTCTTTGGTTTGGTTAAAATCACGGATTTCTAGTAAAATATCTCATTTTTTCCTTAAAGTTTTGGAACAATACACTTATTGCGACAGATTTGACTTGTTTTCCATCGCAAAGGCTAGGGCCTATGTATTGCGATTAGTATTGCAACCAGTATTGCGATAGAAATTTTTTGTGCTATTGCGATAGATTATTCTTTGTGGTATTACGACAGAGTTAGCTTGTGTAGTGCGATAGAATCATAGTGTGTATTGTGACAGAGTCACTTTTGAGACATTGCGACAGTTTGAGATTTGACATTGCGACAGATTAAACATTTAGGTATTGAGATAGAATTTGCACAACTTAGAGGATTTTTCGACTTTGCATTTATTTGTAGACTTTTACAAAAACACACAACTAAAAGATAACAACATCTTGTTTAAACAACACTAAAACACTTGACCTTATTTCATTGCTCGATCATTTTGGTAATATTTCTTCAAGTGATCAAAAATGAATTCACATTCATTCATGCCTACAATGACATCGCTTACTGACCTTTCTATCATCTCGGGTACCGATACCCGTCCACCGTTTCTTATCAAAGAGCTATTTGAAGCATGGCAAGGTCGCATGATGTCTTATATTATGGGTAGACCTAGTGGGAGACTTATGGTTCAATCCATTGAGCAAGGTCCACTCAATTGGGGCGAAGTTACTATAAACAATGTGACTCGGCCAAGGCTATTTCATGAATTAATGGCTGCCAATCAAATCATTGCCGATGCGGATGACAAGGTCGCTCAGACCATACATCAAGCTCTTCCACCCGATATTTATCGTATGGTAAGCAAACACAAGGTAGCAAAGGAACTTTGGGATCGCTTAATGGTTTTGTTACAAGGGACTTCACTTTCCAAGCAGGAACGAGAGTGTCAACTCTATGACTTGTTTGATAGGTTCTCATATATTCTAGGGGAAATACTTCATGACTACTACTGGCGCTTCACTACATTGATGAATGATTTGAATGTGTATAATCTAACGATTGCTCAGTTTCAGCTCAACACCAAGTTCTTGAACACGTTACCCCCATAGTGGAGCCAATACGTCACTGACGTTAAATTGATTCGGGATTTGCACAAATCAAAGTTGGATTGTGACAATCTAACATTTTCAGGTAGTGAATTATTTTCTCGTATAATATTTTGAAACTTATTTTTGTGTTGGTTGATGAACTCACAATTTACGGATTTAAATTTGGGCTTACGTGCATAATTTAGCGTCCTTTACGATTAAACCGGAAACCTTAGGATTACGTATTTACGTTTTTGAACTCCGTTTTTTATGAGACAATTTTTATTGGATTCGTTTTGTGACGTTGATTCATAATTTATAAAAATGCTTTTCGTGAAACGACCCGAGGGAACGTAAATCGAGAAGACTAGAATCGAGGAATACCCGTAAATTAGTGAGGTGGGACAAAATACATTATCCCACCCCACTAACTCATATGGGACGGCACAACATGACACCACATCAATATGTGGCATCATGTTAGCTAAGTAGCTACAAGTGTAAGCATTAGCTTAACACTTAAGCTTACTTCCTTTCCACTAACTCAAAACCACTAGCTACTCACACATACCATTTTCACTCATGCAAACAACCTCAAAATCCTCTCAACCTCACCACCCTTGCCGTCCACTTTGAAGAACAAACACCCCTATTTGATCTTTTCTAGCCATGAAATACTTGTTATCTAGCTCTATCATGGAGTTATCTTGAAGCCTTGATCATTTGGTGGCCATATTAACAACAAAGGAGGTGATTTGCTTATGTCCTAGGGCTGATTTCTCAACTTCTGTTCTTGGCGTTTGATGATCTTGGAGTTACTTTTGGTGTTCATCAAGTTCTTGTCTTCCAAAAACAAGAAATACTCTTGGTTGGTAAAGAAGATCATCCTCTCCATTTTCTCTTGTTATTTTTGTAAAGAACAAATGTATTTTCTTTCTTATTTTATATGTATATGATGAATATATGATGATAAAAATGTTGTGTGGGGATCAAGTGTTGATAAATATGCTTAAAAAGGTTAATAACCATGAGAAATAAGGCTAAAATCATGCTTATTTAGTTGGCTGTATAAAAACAGTATGTAACTAAACCTTGAACTGATAAACTTGCATGGTAGAATCCATTTACAGTAAGTACAAGATGTTATACACATGTGAGAGTTGGCCATGTATCGGAATCATTATAATGAGTGAGATATGATCAAAACAAGATGAGTGTGCTAATCTGAATAAGCTGTTTTGTAAGGACTGTTAAGCATAGATAAACTTAAAATGAGCAGTAGCTATAACCAAGTTAAATGTAGCACATAATATGAAGATCATGCCATCCAAAAATGAGCTTCTAAATCATTATAGAACTCTAGATATGATAAAAATGGTGAAGATGAAAATAAAAATCAGATTTTGAGAATTAATGTTTATTATTATTATATAAGCACTCAAAATTATATTGTATAAAATGTAAAATTAAAACCCACTAACTTATGAATTTTATTTATATAAATATGTAAAAGGTTAAATAAATAGATAAATTATAAAAATGGTAGTGGAATAATACTTATAAGTAATAAAAACTATAAACTTGATTTTTACGACTTTTTCGGCTATTACCGTAAAATTAACGTTTTTCGCCAATTAAAACTTAGACGATCAAACCCGTCTAATGTAAAGTTTTTAAAAGTCATATACTGATATATAAGTAACTAATACAAGTAAAAACCGATAAAACACGAACTATAGGACATACGGACATTAACGAGCTAACTAAGCATATTGGACTAATAATTGGACTAAATAAGATAAACACTTATAAAAAGAACTTATTGGGCTTAACCCATTTGGGCCCAACATGGAAAGTATAGATACTGATAATATAAGTATAAAATGGATTAAAACAAGTTAAAGAACTTATACTAAGCTTATTGGACTTAAAATAGGTAAATAGGTAAAACTAGTAAACTAGTAAAAGTTACCAAAACGTAAACACTAAAATGAGTAAACAAGGATATATATAAACCCACTTGATCATCATCATATGTACAAAATCATCATATGTATATTGTTATTTTGATAAAAGTCATTGGACAAGAGTCTAAGACCGATTATTATTTATATAGGTTTCTGTGACCGAAGCACGCCCGTAGCCGATAATCCGCCTTTCATTATCAACGTGAGTTCATAGCCTCGCACTCTTTTAAATGTTTTATAAAATGATTTGTAAACCCGCGAGGGAGATAACATGCTAGATTTTGATAAAAATAGAACACTAGTAGTCCCGATGGTATGCTTAATGATATGGAACCGAATGATGCTATGACCCTATAAACGAGACAAAAAGGATTATTAGTAGTTAGGTTATGTCACTTAAAGTCCCATTAGCATGAATTGTGAACTACCGGGATTTGGTAGACGCTTATGCATTTGATAGTACTATTTGGGGACGATCACCCCAGTTCGCGCCTTGACGGTTGATCCCCGTCGTACCACATTTATTGGTAAGCGAATTTATGTATGAGAAGATTCCATAGCGTGATTTTTGTGATGACACGCTAACTTAGATGGGCAAATTGTTTGTCGGGTTCGCGGCCCGTTCTTTTCATAGTAAGGTAACAATGTCATGCGGCTAATAATAATCCTATATAATCCATAATGTAATCCAATAACGACGCTAATAACGATGAATATATTACCTATTATGGTAATATTGAGACTACGGTCTCATGGACGGTTTAAGATGTATGCTTGATTTATATATTGCCTGACTAGCAATACGAGGACTTACTTCCGATATTATACTTGTGTTCTGATTTTAACGATTGTTTTATATAACGGTTTTTATTAAACTCTATGAATTCACTCGGCATTCGCTAATATGATTTTTGCATGTTTTTATCTCAGGTGCTTGAAGGTAATCCGGATGGATATCGACTCTGATGGCCCACATAATATTAAAAATGTTCATTCGATCTATGTTTTGTAAACTTAATGACCTGTATAATTTGGGACCTGTTGTACACTTTAAAACTTTTTATCGAATGAATGTATGTTAAACCTTGAACAACCATTTTTATGTGTTGTCTATGATTGGAGTTATTGTGCTATCCCGTAACACTCTGAAAGACCCTTCCGCTGTACCGATACGAAAATTGAGAGTGTTACAGTTTGGTACCAGAGCTCTCGTTATAGAGAACAAAAGATTTTAAAAACCAAGATTTTGAACAAAACTTTTCAAAATCTTTTGACAATGAACATTTGAGAAAATATTTGAAAAAACTTTTGACTATAACGGTGCCAGAGATCTCCGACGTTACCAACAAGCCCTATTGAGAAGATATATATTTTGATATATATAATTTAATTTATATATATGTATATATCGTGGTTTCATTATGTAATTGTTTAACTAGTATGTTATCCTAATACGAGATATATATATATGAATGCAAATTGTCATGGCTGACCCTAATATTCCTGTAGAAAACCAAGCTATTCCCGAACCTAATGTAGATGATGATCCTTATTTAGACTTAGTAGATTATGATATGGATGATGAGGAGGAACCATTTGAGGATCCCGAGCCCGAGTTAGGGCTAAGAGATCAGATTGACCCTCAGGTTGACTTGGTAGAGAATTAGATTGAGAATGTTGATATAGAGAATGATGAGGAGATTGGGTTAGATAATTTAGATGATGAGATTGACGACGAGGATGTCGAGGAGGATGTAGGTATAGATGTTGAGGTTGATGACGATGAGGAAGCTGAGCTTATTTATCCTTATGATGTTCCAGAGGGCGAGCCTTTACCCCCACCAGTTTATTTTTCTGATTCTGAGGTTGAGTTACCTAGGGATGAAATGTCTGAATCGTCTGAATCTGATTCTGAATCAGAGGAATATGAGGATGATAATGCACCTGACGGTACTGATGGTATTGCTACTCGTAGACGTGTGATAGGAGAGTCGTCTAGTACTCGAGAGGCTACTCATATTGATGGTCTTGCACCATGGGCCTTGAGACGTGATCTAGATGCTTCCCGTGTTAAGAGTAGTATGACAGAGATTGGATTAGGTGTTGTTCAGACTCATGTTGCTTATTTGGATTCGAAGACTAAGGTTGGTGAGAAAGAGCGAGAATTGCTTAGTTTGGATTTGACTGATGTAGAGCGTGGTTTGAATGAGGCTTTTAGGAGGTTATCGGTGTTAAAAAGTGGCGCGTTTGCTGCTATGAAGAAAAAGGTAAATTCTATGGAGATTCAGTTGAGTGTAGCTCGTGCGATGCGTGAGAAAGTTGAGAAGGAGTTGAATATATCAGTGGGTTGGAACAGTAGATTTTATGCTGACATGGTTGAAAGAGGAGTGATCCGTAAGCGCCCAGCTGAAGATGTGTCTAGTGATCGTCCGACAAAGATACAGAAGACGATGGATGATGGACCATCTGGCGGTTCTCAGTAGACCAGTCTGTATTTAGTAGTGACCTTTGTATCTTTTGTACTTTTGTAGCTTTGACTGAACCGACTTGTTAGTAGTAGACTTGGCACGAATTTTGAGTGTATATAGTGCTAGAACTTTGATATGGGATGTAACTAAGACAATACTTTTGTTTCAAATCGAATGAAATATGTATCTTGTCTTGAATTCCATATTGTTCCTTATTTGTATCTTGATTATGAATTCAATCCATATTATATGAATCCTTGTTGGGTGAATGCTTAATACTTTGAAATTGTGAAATTATAGAACTATGCCGCCCAAGAAGGTTGTGACTGAGGATGATGTACGTATGATTATTACGGAGCAAGTTACCGTATCTATGACTGAATTTATGGCAAATGCTAGAAATGAAGCTGGCGGTAGTGAAGCTGGCGGTAGTGGAGCTGGCGGTAGTGGAATTGGCGGTACTAATGTGAATGTGAATGCTAATAATGTAAATGCTAATGCTGGAGGAAATGTAGGAGGACTTGGAACTAATGCGCCTGAAGTTCGTAGCTGTACTTATGTGACGTTCATGAAGTGTGAACCTCTACCTTTTAATGGAACTGAAGGTGCTGTAGGACTAAGCCAGTGGATTGAGAAGATTGAGTCGGTGTTTCGGATTAGTAAGTGTAAGGAGGAAGATAAGGTGACTTTTGTTATGGCTACTCTTAAAGGTCATGCGTTGACTTGGTGGAACGGGAGAATTGCTTTCATGGGTCTTGATGCTGCTAATGCTACTCCTTGGGCTGAAATTAAGAAGTGGATGACTTTGGAGTTTTGTCCTCGTAGTGTGATTATTAGGTTAGAACAAGAGTTGATTCATTTTAGAATGAAAGGTGTGGACATTAATAGTTACACAAACCGATTCCATGAGTTGGCCTTGCTATGTCCTCGATTGGTTGAACCCGAAGAGATCCGAATTGAGCAATATATTAAAGGGTTGACCAGGAATATCCGGGGGGGACGTGACATCATCTAAACCACTGACCATTGATGATGCTGTTCGAATGGCCTACCAACTCATTGGACAGATAATTCAGGATAGGGAAGATGAAGCCCGTCTTGGTGAGAAAAGAAAGGGTGACGGTGATCGTGTAGATAGAGGTGATAATAGGAAGAATTTCAATCGCCGTCAGAACCAGAGAAAGGGGAATGCAAATGCTCTTACCTACAACACACCGCGCAACAATGATAGATGTCCTAAGTGTGGCAACAAGAGGCATGATGGCGACTGCTGGAAGTGCCAAAATTGCGGAAAGCTTGGACACAAGGTTGAAAGGTGTAAGAAGGGAACCATTTGCTTCAATTGTAATGAGGAAGGTCATAGGAAATCGGAATGCCCCAAGTTGAAAGCGATTGTACCTGAAAGAAACCCCCAGGGTGGTATCTATCAACTTGGAACAATTGAGGTGAAGAAAGAGGATCTGAATGTCGTTACCGGTACGTTTTTACTCAACAATCATTATGCTGTTGCTTTATTTGATTCGGGTGCTGATAGGAGCTTTGTATCCACTAAATTTAGTGCCCTTATTGACATTGAACCTGTTGAGATAAATACCAGTTACGAGGTGGAATTGACTGATGGTAAATTAGTGAAAACTAATAAGCTATTAGAAGGATGCTCTCTAAATCTCTTGAACTATTCCTTTCCGATTGATTTGATGTTGATAGAATTAGGTAGTTTTGATATTATTATTGGTATGGATTGGTTGTCGTTGAATAATGCTACTATTTTATGTGGAGAGAAGAAAGTTAAGATTCCTCTTAGGAATAGGACATTAGTAATTGATGGTAATCGAGGTGAATCCCGTTTGAAAATCGTTTCATGTATTAAAGTCCAAAAGTACATCAGGAACGGTTGTGAGTTATTCTTAGCTTAAGTGACCGGGAATGAGTCTAGGGAGAAACGATTGGAAGATGTACCTATTATTTGTGAATTTCCTGAGGTATTTCCTAAAGATTTACCCAGACTTCCACCGATAAGGCAAGTAGAGTTTCGAATCGATTTAATTCCTGGTGCTGCACCGGTGGCACGTGCGCCTTACCGATTAGCCCCTTCTGAATTAAAGGAGTTATCTGACCAACTTAAGGAGTTGTCTGATAAAGGTTTTATTCGACCGAGCTCGTCTCCTTGGGGAGCTCCAGTCTTGTTCGTTAAGAAGAAGGATAGATCTTTCCGTATGTGCATTGATTATAGGGAACTGAATAAGTTGACAATTAAAAATCGATATCCTTTACCTAGGATTGATGATTTGTTTGATCAACTACAAGGATCTAGTGTGTATTCTAAGATAGATCTGCGGTCAGGATATCACCAACTTCGCGTCCGTGAAGAAGATATTCCTATAACTGTATTTAGAACTCGTTATGGACACTATGAATTTCAAGTAATGCCATTTGGGTTAACTAACGCACCTGCGGTTTTCATGGATTTAACGAATCGAGTGTGCAAGTCCTACTTGGATAAATTTGTGATTGTGTTTATTGACGATATTCTAATCTATTCTAAGAATGAAGATGAACATAGAGAACATTTAAGGATTGTTTTGAATTTGTTGAAGGATGAAAGGTTGTATGCTAAGTTTACGAAATGTGATTTCTGGTTAGATTCTGTGCAATTTCTTGGTCATGTGATTAACAAAGATGGAATTCATGTTGATCCTACAAAGGTTGAAGCCATTAAGAATTGGTCTGCACCGACAACGCCAACGGAAGTGCGACAGTTCTTAGGATTGGCTGGCTATTATAGGCGATTCATTAAAGAATTTTCTTTGATAGCTAAACCCTTGACTAAGCTTACCCAGAAGAATAAACCTTTCGTTTGGGGAAGTGATGAAGATGGAGCATTTCAGACATTGAAGCAAAAATTATGTAGTGCGCCAATCTTATCATTACCCGACGGGAGTGAAGATTTTGTAGTGTATTGTGATGCATCTCTTAGAGGTTATGGAGATGTTTTGATGCAGAGAGAGAAAGTGATAGCTTATGCTTCTAGGCAATTAAGGAAGAATGAGGAGAATTATACTACTCATGATCTTGAGTTAGGAGCTGTAGTCTTTGCTCTTAGGTTATGGAGACATTATCTGTATGGCACCAAGTGTACGGTATTCACCGATCACAAAAGCCTACAGTATATTCTCGACCAGAAGGAATTGAACATGAGGCAACGAAGATGGATGGAGTTGTTAAGTGATTATGATTGTGATATAAAATATCACCCAGGAAAAGCCAATGTTGTTGCCGATGCGTTAAGTAAGAAAGATAGAGAGCCTATCAGGGTACGTTCTCTAGTCTTGACCGTGCATAATAATTTGCCTGAGCAAATTAGAAATGCGCAAATAGAAGCTTGTAAGAAGGAAAATTTTTTTAATGAAGGGTTCCGAGGATAAGGAGATCCTTTAGAGGTTAGAGCTGATGGAGTGAAATGCTTAAGAGGTCGTATGTGGATACCTAAGTTTGGAGGCTTAAGAGACTTGATTATGTTAGAATCCCATAAATCTAAGTATTCCAATCATCCGGGATCTGATAAGATGTACCATGATTTGAAGAAGTTGTACTGGTGGCCTAATATGAAAGCTAACATAGCTATGTATGTTCTTCAATGCTTGACTTGTGCTAGAGTTAAAGCTAAACATCTGTAAAACCCGTATGCTTTTACCATGAATAGTACCCTTAAGATCGTACGAGATTAAAACTTTCCTTTTATAGTACGATTACGTTTACGTGTTAGGATATTACGTATTACGTACGTGTTAGTACACGATAAGTATTTACTACGCACGAACACGTAATAATTATTTAGCAATAATTAATCACGAACATACGATCACGAGATCACGAGCGTAATTAAAACACGAGATATTTTTAATTACGTATATATATTTAATACGAGCGTAATTAAATATATAAGTGTAGGATATTTACGTAACGAGAACTTTTAAAACACGGACATAATTAAACGTAAACGTGTACGAAATTACAAGACACGAAACGAGGTACGGGACCCCCCACAAGGGACTCCCTACCCGCGGCCAAAAGAAGGTAATGGGCCAAGCCCATTACCAATTTTACTAAGTGGGGGATAAAAAGAGTTTTTACTACTCAAAATTACTTTTACAGAAAAATTTCAAGAAAAACTAAAATCCCTTCCTCCTCCTCCTTTTTGTGCCGCCACATACAACCACCATCAAGGTGATTTCTTTGATCTTGGATCTTGTTAAATTAGTGTTTGTTCGTGTTTGTTCTTCACCATCTTGATCCACGAATACGGTAAAACCTTTTTAACTTGTTTTTCTTTTTAATTAATCTTTTATTAATTAAGAACACGTGATGTTTTCATAAAAAAACACATTAATTAAACCTAGATCTAACATGTTTTGGTCATTAATTAATCAAAAGGGTCGATCTAAGGGTGTTTGTTTTTGGGCCGCAAGGAACAACCGACCCCAAGGGGGTTCGGTTTGTTTTTAACCGACCACCACCAAGACCTTTTGGTCTTGGTTGGTGCGTGTGGGTCCCACGGTAGCAAGGGGTACCCCGATTTGATTCGGGGTACGGTGTTTGTTCATATCCGGTGCATGTTTTTAAGCTTAGATCCGGATCATGATTATGTTAGTTGTTTATGTTATAAACTTATGTTAAGAATTAAATTAATAAAGATGTAATTAATTTAATAACATGACTTAGGTTAACTAATTATTAATAAACATGAATTATTTTAACCTAAGTATTTTTATTATTAAGACTTATAATTAATTAATTATTTTAAAAACCATGGATATAATTAATTAATTAAACATGACTTAGGTTATATTATTAGTATTTAATAATACATATTTTAACCTAAGTATTTAATATATTTAATTAAAACATGTCATACTTTAATTAAATATTATAACCTATAGTTTAATTAAATTACATGAAATAGTTATTAAACTATATAATATATCATATGACTTAGAAAATAATCATGAAAATACTTAGGCTTATTTACTTAGCTTATTTAACCAGCTTATTTCTAATTATGGAAACTTTCTATTTTTAGAAACTTAATTAAATAAGGCAGCTATTTTATTTATGGAAACCAGCTATTTTTAGAAACTTATTTATTTAAGGCAGCTAATCTATTTATTTCCCTTATTTAATTAAGGCAGCTAATCTATTTATGGAAACTTTCTATTTTTAGAAACTTATTTATTTTAAGCAGTAAATCTATTTTTGGAAACTTTCTATTTTTGGAAACTTTCTATTTTTGGAAACATTCTATTTTTGGAAACATTCTATTTTTGGAAACTTTCTATTTTTGGAAACTTTCTATTTTGGAAAGTTTCTATTTTTGGAAACTTTCTATTTTTGGTAACTTTCTATTTTTGGAAACTTTCTATTTAAGGAAACCTGCTATTTTTGGAAAGTTACTTATTATTACACAGTAAGTATAATAACACATGAAATATCAGAAATACTTAATCAGAATGAACAGAATATAGGATTTAACACAGTTTAAGGCTTTAAACAGTGTAAATAGTAAGAACACATAAAATAAGCTAAGACTATAAAACCAGCTATGTATGTAGTAATCAGATACTTATACACGTATGTATTTATGTAGCATTAGTGATACCGAAGTAGGACTCTCTTCCGTTCGTCTTCTTAGTTCACTGGACATAAGGTACGGATTCCCGTCCTTTCAGTATGGACATTCTTTCCTTATTAGGATTCCCCGTATGCAGCCAACTGTTTTCCCGTAGTATAAGTTATGTGTTTGATTGCTTATGTTTAATTAAGATTACCTATAGCCATATACATGCATGACCAGTTTCACCTAGTTATGGAGGTACCATAACCATAACATTAGAGGCACTGATGTTATGACTTCACCACGGCGGAGTGATTGCTCGTGGCGTCCCTTCAGCTTTTGGCCATTTATTTATATTTATCATGTGGGGCGTATGGGTGCATCCTAGTTACATGTTTTATTCAGGATTACATGGTGAATGTGGTGTGTGCCTTGCATCCTTCACAAGGAGCTGATCCCTCCTACCAAAAAACCAGTATATTAATTTAGAGGCAGCCCCTCTAATTTGCATGATGAGGTCACCCCTCCAAGTATTCATGCACGGTGGATTTTCATGACCTATATTGGCTAATGGTAAAATATGTTAAACAGTTTTCATAAGATAAACATAAGGCTTTTCAAACTATAAAACCAGTTTAATGAACATGTTCCAGGTTTTCCAGGACTTACACATTTCCGCTGCTATTAAGTCTCTATTATGTTTTAGTCACTTATATTATGTCTATATCCGTGCACTGAGCGTTTTGCTCAGCCGTTACTTTCCTTTCCATGTCCCAAAACGGCAGGTACCCTAGGAGAGACTCGAGCATTTGGAGGACGTGCATAGGATGGAAGATGCTAGAGACTTCTTTTCCTTTTGCCTTCATATATTTATGCTTGTGTAGTCTTTCATTCCTTTTCCTTTGCTTTATTATGTTTTGGGCTTATGTTTGGGAACCGATGTTTGATTCCGGTTATCCCTATGGTCATGTAATGTTTTATACATTTATCCTTGTATGCTTTGATGACACGCCATAATTACGCGTGACATTTCCATTATCAAAATGGGGTGTTACAATTATGGTATCAGAGCCAAGGCTTTGACCTGTAGGCTCTAAAACTCGACCTGTGACTAGTGGGTAGTCACCAGGAGCTTCCTAAGCCAACGTTTGTCATTCTATGTATTGACGTTTTCAGCACATTATTGTTTTAACCATATGTTTTCAGCACCTTGAGGTTTTAACCTTGATGTTTTCATCGATATTGTTTTACTAATATGGATGGACAACCGTCATTCATATTTAGTTATGTGTCATTGTTTCATGCATAATGTTCCTCGTGAACTGTGGCTATGTGGACTGAACCCCAGTAGTGCATAATTAGTCACATAAAAAATTTTCTGATAAGTTTTGACAAATGAGTTTCATTTATTTATGTTTCATGTATCATTGTTGCAGGGATTATGACTAAGTAATGGTTGGTACAGGACTGGCCCTATTTAGTCGCATGTGCTTTTATCGAAACTTTTAACTTTGGGACCGACCCATAGGCGTCCCCTCGCCATGTCTTTTGTTTTGGGACCAACCCATAGGCGTCCCCTCGCACATATAAAAGTTTTTATAAACTAACATTACACATTCATGCACTGTTTTCATGCATAAAATTTTTCTCATGATTTATTGGCATAAAAAATTTTTCATGTCCCCTCATAAGTTACTATGTTTTTATGTCAAGTATGTTTTCATACTGTCATGGTTAACTTCGGTTTCATGCTGATTATGTTATACACTCCTTTATGATAGATCGATTCATGTTCCTTTATGATAATTCCATCTTCATGTTGATTACGTCTTACGCCTCTTTTGTTATTTATGCTTTCACGCAAGACATTGTTGGATTTCATTGAATTCTGCTTTCATGATAGTCATGGTTGGTTTTCATTGATCATGCTGTCAGGCAAATCATCGTTGAATCTTGTGTAACCACACTTTAGCGTTTCTCTATGCAACCCGAATGAGGTATATACTGGCATTGCCAGGTTACCATGATGGTTTTCCTAACCGTGTAACCGATATACTTTCTTTAGATCATGATAAATGATCGACCCCATACCGATCATTTCATGTGCATTCCACGTGTACTCCACATACCGTATTTCATGTGTATTACACGTACCTTAATCCATGTGTATTTCACTTGCAATACTTCACGAGTATTCGCTAGTCGATTCTGAATCACCTCAGGCGTATTTTCAATTGCTGATATTCTAAAAATTGCTGATGCCGCTCATAGCTTGGAAATGTTACTAAAGGTTGATGCTGCTGACGTTCGGAGACGCTACGAGATGCGGATGCTGTTCACAACCTGGAGATCCTACAAGAAGAAGACAAAGGCGTCGGAGCAAAGAAATTGGACGAGAAGATGCTTCACCATCAGAAGATTTCCATCAATCATTGTCCCTAATTCTTAGTTACATGTCACACGTCATTCGGCTGTCATTTCAGCCATATGAGTGTAAACCGGTACCAGTCGGCCACTCAGCTGAATAGTTACATGAATCACGGTCATGAGAATGACCGTCATGGAACTGACAGACAGGACGATAGTAACCACTACTATGACAGAAACTATCCTAGAAATCGCAACCGAGGCTCCGGCTGCGGACGTGATCAGACATACAAAGGATCAGTAGTCCAACCGATCCGCCAAGTCTGGCATAATAACCTAATATTGTAGTTCTATGCAATTACGTCTCGAGACACATGTCAAGACATCAGTCAAGACACATGTCTCACGTATACTTCCTGATAGACACCAGTCAAGACATATGTCATGCTTATAGTTCCAGGACACGAGTCAAGATACATGACTCACGTCCAACTATGGGACATTTCTAAGAAATTCAGGGTACCCTCCAAGGGTATATCCATTTTGTTGTGCCATGTATTAATCAGGCCACAAGAATTTCAGTACCATTATCGGCGCATCAGTGAGAACTGTCGCGTTGCTGATGTCACTTTCATTTCTTTCACCATGGTTCATATATTCATGACCATGAAGGACGCCTTTCGTATTCCCACGTATACGAAGGTTTTCCTTCAGCTTAATGATGAGATCCATGCTGCTAACGCATTTCCTCGGACAGATACGAGATGAATTTTATCCTAATTATGAACTATGAACAGCACACCATGCTACGATTCATAATTATGAACAGTAGTGTTCAGGCCCCTGAATACATTCAGCTTGATTCTCCATCAGGAAAATCTGTACAAATTATCTATGCTTACAAGCATGTGCGTTGTTAGCGATGGTCGCTAAAATTTTCTAGCTGTCAGTAAGACACGACCACTTAATTCTTTTACGCATAGCCAGTTGATTATTCCAAAGTCTTCTTATACATTCCAAAAGAATCTACAAGGAAAAGGATGGTACCATGAGATTATGTGTCGACTACCGTTGACTTAAACAAATCACCATTCATGACCGTTATTCTCCTCCACGTATTGACGACATGTCCAATCAACCGTATAGTGTTAATCACTTTCCCAAGATCGAACTCATGATCATGCTGCCAACAGTGACGAGTGAAAAAGCAGGACATGTCCATGACTGCTATTCGTGCAAGACTCGGTCATGCTAGATTAATGATTTTGAATTACTCTCATCAATGCTCCAACGGCATTACAAGAATGAGTTTCCATGAACTCATAGCAAATTCATCAGTGTTTTCATTGAGGATAACCTGATTTCCTCTAAGCCTAGAGAAGAACAGGAAGACCCTATCTGCACTATGTTGCAAATTCTATGACAAGAGAAATTCTACCCTGGAAATTTTTTTTTTCCAATATCAATTCTGTTTGATTACAGTAACACACTGAATCACATGGGTTTCTATGGTTAATCTTACCATGACTCAACTTATGCGTAAAGGAGAGAACCCTACACTACATTAGGTGTTCTAGAAAATCCTACGCTAGGAGAAGTCTAGATTCAGAGACTCAGAGTTTCGCAAACTCCTATGTATCAAGTTCTAAGAAGCAAGATACAGTTATGTTCATATCTAGGTACCTGACACACCAACAGGTTAAGATAGGACACCAACAAACTGGGATGTTTTCATCATCTGAAATTGTGAATTGAAATGTGACAAGATCTCCACGGATTTTGGTTACCAGATTAACGCAAACTCAGAAGAAGCATGATGCTATCTGGGTTATTGCAAACAGTTTGATCAAGTCTGCAGAATCCTTACATCTGCAAGGATTGCAGAACCAACAGATTGATCGGACATGTTCCAGCCAAGGCTCATCCGACCACTTGGTAATCCCTCAGCTATCGGGTCAGACAAAGATTCACAATTGTACTCCTAAATTACTTCACGTCTTCATTCTGATTCCACGACTTGCTTTCGCGCTCGCGTTCATGACACTATTCACGTTCATGATCGTATCTGGGCGTACGATTTTACGTTCATTTCGTTCTGGGAAGTTTTGCAAGAACTTAAGAGACCAGACCCAAGTTTAGTATAACTCCCTATCCTCAGATAGACGTTTCTCTTCATATTATATGTCTCACCTTGTAGCGTTTAGCGTTACCGCCATTATATTCTATGTTCACGATATGTTTCACATGGAATGTTCATTCCACGTTCCTCATATCATGATCAAGATATGTTACACATATCATGGATCACGATATGTTTACTCATACTACACTCGCCATATCTCCACGTAGCACGTGAAAAATTTTGAACGTATCACGTTCAAAATTTTTCACGTACTACGTTTCTTATGTCTCGCGCATCGTTTCTAGTTATCAGTTAAGTCAGATTGTCTTTCATCGTAACGTTTCAGTTACCCTTGCACGTTAACTCTCATTTTCCTCGATCGAATTTAGGGGATCTACCTTCAGTTGATAACCAAGAATTTCTTCGGATTCCAAGTCAAGGTCAGGAGGACCAAGATTTATCTTTAGTGTCAAGATCTTCTGAAGGAACCGTTCCAAGAGGGAGGCCACTTGGAAATGGACAAGTTCATCCGAACTTTTATCCGTTTTTCTCTTATCAACGAGATATGTCCTTTCAGTCACGTCACGTTCCATGTCCTTTCAAGACATGTCATGTTCCGCGTTCCTTCTGCCAGGAAACCCGCACGTTCATTAATCTTACATACCCTTTCAGTTTGATCCGGGTATGTTTCTCTTTCAGTTACGTTATCTATAATTCGAGGACGAATTATTCTTTTTATGGGGGAAGAGTTGTAAAACCCGCATGCTTTTACCATGAATAGTACCCTTAAGATCGTACGTACTAGATTAAAACTTTCCTTTTATAGTACGATTACGTTTACGTGTTAGGATATTACGTATTACGTACGTGTTACTACACGATAAGTATTTACTACGCACGAACACGTAATAATTATTTAGCAATAATTAATCACGAACATACGATCACGAGATCACGAGCGTAATTAAAACACGAGATATTTTTAATTACGTATATATATTTAATACGAGCGTAATTAAATATATAAGTGTAGGATATTTACGTAACGAGAACTTTTAAAACACGAACATAAATAAACGTAAACGTGTACGAAATTACAAGACACGAAACGAGGTACGGGACCCCCACAAGGGAGTCCCTACCCGCGGCCAAAAGAAGGTAATGGGCCAAGCCCATTACCAATTTTACTAAGTGGGGGATAAAAAGAGTTTTTACTACTCAAAATTACTTTTACAGAAGAATTTCAAGAAAAGCTAAAATCCCTTCCTCCTCCTCCTTTTTGTGCCACCACATACAACCACCATCAAGGTGATTTCTTTGATCTTGGATCTTGTTAAATTATTGTTTGTTCGTGTTTGTTCTTCACCCTCTTGATCCACGAATACGGTAAAACCTTTTTAACTTGTTTTTCTTTTTAATTAATCTTTTATTAATTAAGAACACGTGATGTTTTCATAAAAAACACATTAATTAAACCTAGATCTAACATGTTTTGATCATTAATTAATCAAAAGGGTCAATCTAAGGGTGTTTGTTTTTGGGCCGCAAGGAACAACCGACCCCAAGGGGGTTCGGTTTGTTTTTAACCGACCACCACCAAGACCTTTTGGTCTTGGTTGGTGCGTGTGGGTCCCACGGCAGCAAGGGGGTACCCCGATTTGATTCGGGGTACGGTGTTTGTTCATATCTGGTGCATGTTTTTAAGCTTAGATCCGGATCATGATTATGTTAGTTGTTTATGTTATAAACTTATGTTAAGAATTAAATTAATAAAGATGTAATTAATTTAATAACATGACTTAGGTTAACTAATTATTAATAAACATGAATTATTTTAACCTAAGTATTTTTATTATTAAGACTTATAATTAATTAATCATTTTAAAAACCATGGATATAATTAATTAATTAAACATGACTTAGGTTATATTATTAGTATTTAATAATACATATTTTAACCTAAGTATTTAATATATTTAATTAAAACATGTCATACTTTAATTAAATATTATAACCTATAGTTTAATTAAATTACATGAAATAATTATTAAACTATATAATATATCATATGACTTAGAAAATAATCATGAAAATACTTAGGCTTATTTACTTAGCTTATTTAACCAGCTTATTTCTAATTATGGAAACTTTCTATTTTTAGAAACTTAATTAAATAAGGCAGCTATTTTATTTATGGAAACCAGCTATTTTTAGAAACTTATTTATTTAAGGCAGCTAATCTATTTATGAAAACTTATTTAATTAAGGCAACTAATCTATTTATGGAAACTTTCTATTTTTAGAAACTTATCTATTTTAAGCAGTAAATCTATTTTTGGAAACTTTCTATTTTTGGAAACTTTCTATTTTTGGAAACTTTCTATTTTTGTAAACTTTCTATTTTTGGAAACTTTCTATTTTTGGAAACTTTCTATCTTTGGTAACTTTCTATTTTTGGAAACTTTCTATTTAAGGAAACCTGCTATTTTTGGAAAGTTACTTATTATTACACAGTAAGTATAATAACACATGAAATATCATAAATACTTAATCAGAATGAACAGAATATAGGATTTAACACAGTTTAAGGCTTTAAACAGTGTAAATAGTAAGAACACATAAAATAAGCTAAGACATGATATAAAACCAGCTATGTATGTAGTAATCAGATACTTATACACGTATGTATTTATGTAGCATTAGTGATACCGAAGTAGGACTCTCTTCCGTTCGTCTTCTTCGTTCACTGGACATAAGGTACGGATTCCCGTCCTTTCAGTATGGACATTCTTTCCTTATTAGGATTCCCCGTATGCAGCCAACTATTTTCCCGTAGTATAAGTTATGTGTTTGATTGCTTATGTTTAATTAAGATTACCTATAGCCATATACATGCATGACCAGTTTCACCTAGTTATGGAGGTACAATAACCATAACATTAGAGGCACTGATGTTATGACTTCACCACGGCGGAGTGATTGCTCGTGGCGTCCCTTCAGCTTTTGGCCATTTATTTATATTTATCATGTGGGGCGTATGGGTGCATCCTAGTTACATGTTTTATTCAGGATTACATGGTGAATGTGGTGTGTGCCTTGCATCCTTCACAAGGAGCTGATCCCTCCTACCAAAAAACCAGTATATTAAATTAGAGGCAGCCCCTCTAATTTGCATGATGAGGTCACCCCTCTAAGTATTCATGCACGGTGGATTTTCATGACCTATATTGGCTAATGGTAAAATATGTTAAACAGTTTTCATAAGATAAACATAAGGCTTTTCAAACTATAAAACCAGTTTTATGAACATGTTCCAGGTTTTCCAGGACTTACACATTTCCGCTGCTATTAAGTCTCTATTATGTTTTAGTCACTTATACTATGTCTATATCCGTGCACTGAGCGTTTTGCTCAGCCGTTACTTTCCTTTCCATGTCCCAAAACGGCAGGTACCCTAGGAGAGACTCGAGCATTTGGAGGACGTGCATAGGATGGAAGCTGCTAGAGACTTCTTTTCCTTTTGCCTTCATATATTTATGCTTGTGTAGTCTTTCATTCATTTTCCTTTGCTTTATTATGTTTTGGGCTTATGTTTGGGAACCGATGTTTGATTCCGGTTATCCCTATGGTCATGTAATGTTCTATACATTTATCCTTGTATGCTTTGATGACACGCCATAATTACGCGTGACATTTCCATTATCAAAATGGGGTGTTACAACATCAAAAGTCATCAGGACTACTTCAACAGCCAAAGATTCCTGAATGGAAGTGGGAGCGAATTACTATGGACTTTATAACCAAGCTTCCTAGAACATCATCTGGAAACAACTCGATTTGGGTTATTATCGACAGACTGACCAAATCAGCACACTTCATTCCGATTAAAGAGCAGTTCTCACTAGAGAAGTTGACTCCTATATACCTTCAGAATGTTGTATGCAAGCATGGAGTGCCTGTATCGATCATTTCAGATCGAGATCCTAGATTTGCATCAAATTTTTAGAAATCTCTCCAAAGATCTTTGGGAACGAATCTCGACATGAGCACTGCTTATCACCCATAGACTGATGGGCAGAGTGAAAGGACGATACAAACACTGGAAGATATGTTGAGAGCTTGTGTGTTAGATTTTGGTAAGATTTGGGATAAACATTTGTCGTTAGCAGAGTTTTCGTATAACAATAGTTACCATTCTAGTATTAAGGCTGCACCGTTTGAAGCTTTAAATGGTAGGAAGTGTAGATCTCCTGTATGTTGGAGTGAAGTTGGGGGTACCCAGCTCACGGGACCGGAATTGATCCGGGAGACTACGGAGATGATAGTTCAGATTAAGAATAGGTTGTTGACTGCCCGTAGTAGACAGAAAAGTTACGCGGATGTGCGGCGGAAGCCAATGGAGTTTAAAGTGGGTGAGCGAGTAATGTTGAAAGTATCGCCATGGAAAGGCGTTATCAAATTTGGAAAGCGAGGAAAATTTAATCCCCGTTATATTGGACCCTTTAAGATTTTATCTAGAGTAGGTCCGGTGGCTTACAAACTAGAGTTACCCCCAGAACTTCATGGTGTTCATAACACATTCCATGTATCTAATCTGAAGAAATGTCTAGCAGTGAGTGATGAGAAAATTCCGTTAGGTAAAGTTCGAATAGATGGGAAGTTGCATTTTATCGAAGAGCCCGTAGAGGTTATGGATCGTGAGGTAAAGCAACTGAAACAAAGTCGGATACCTATTGTCAAGATCCGATGGAATTCAAAGCATGGACCGGAGTATACATGGGAACGAGAGGATGAAATGTGGAAGAAATATCCGCACCTCTTCGATTTCAATAAGAAACGGACATCCAAATGAAATGGATCACGAGGACGTTGATCCCTTTTAGGAGGAAAAGCTGTGACAATCTAACATTTTCAGGTAGTGAATTATTTTCTTGCATAATATTTTGAAACTTATTTTTGTGTTGGTTGATGAACTCACAATTTACGGATTTAAATTAGGGCTTACGTACATAATTTAGCGTCCTTTACGATTAAACCGGTAACCTTAGGATTACGTATTTACGTTTTTGAACTCCGTTTTGGATGAGAAAATTTTTATTGGATTCGTTTTGTGACGTTGATTCATAATTTATAAAAAAAAATTTCGTGAAACGACCCGAGGGCACGCAAATCGAGAAGACTAGAATCGAGGAATACCCGTAAATTAGTGAGGTGGGACAAAATACATTATCCCACCCTACTACCTCATATGGGACGGCACAACATGACACCACATCAATATGTGGCATCATGTTAGCTTAGTAGCTACAAGTGTAAGCATTAGCTTAACACTTAAGCTTACTTCCTTTCCACTAACTCAAAACCACTAGCTACTCACACATACCATTTTCACTCATGCAAAAAACCTCAAAATCCTCTCAACCTCACCACCCTTTCCGTCCACTTTGAAGAACAAACACCCCTATTTGATCTTTTCTAGCCATGAAATACTGGTTATCTAGCTCTATCATGGAGTTATCTTGAAGCCTTGATCATTTGGTGGTCATATTAACAACAAAGGAGGTGATTTGCTTGTGTCCTAGGGCTGATTTCTCAACTTATGTTCTTGGTGTTTGATTATCTTGGAGTTACTTTTGGTTTTCATCAAGTTCTTGTCTTCCAAAAACAAGAAATACTCTTGGTTGGTAAAGAAAATCAGCCTCTCCATTTTCTCTTGTTATTTTTGTAAAGAACAAATGTATTTTCTTTCTTATTGTATATGTATATGATGAATATATGATGATAAAAATGTTGTGTGGGGATCAAGTGTTGATAAATATGCTTAAAAGGGTTAATAACCATGAGAAATAAGGCTAAAATCATGCTTATTTAGTTGGCTGTATAAAAACAGTATGTAACTAAAACTTGAACTGACAAACTTGCATGGTAGAATCCATTTACAATAAGTACAAGATGTTATACACATGTGAGAGTTGGCCATCAATGGAATCATTATAATGAGTGAGATATGATCAAAACAAGATGAGTGTGCTAATCTGAATAAGCTGTTTTGTAAGGACTGTTAAGCATAGATAAACTTAAAATGAGCAGTAGCTATAACTAAGTTAAATGTATCACATAATATGAAGATCATGCCATCCAAAAATAAGCTTCTAATTCATTATAGAACTCTAGATATGATAAAAATGGTGAAGATGAAAATAAAAATCAGATTTTGAGAATTAATGTTTATTATTATTATATAAGCACTCAAAATTATATTGTATAAAATGTAAAATTAAAACCCACTAACTTATGAATTTTATTTATATAAATATTTAAAAGGTTAAATAAATGGATAAATTATAAAAATGGTAGTGGAATAATACTTATAAGTAATAAAAACTATAAACTTGATTTTTACGACTTTTTCGACTATTACCGTAAAATTAACGTTTTTCGCCAATTAAAACTTAGACGATCAAACCCGTATAATGTAAAGTTTTTAAAAGTCATATACTGATATATAAGTAACTAATACAAGTAAAAAACCGATAAAACACGAACTATAGGACATACGGACATTAACGAGCTAACTAAGCATATTGGACTAATAATTGGACTAAATAGGATAAACACTTATAAAAAGAACTTATTGGGCTTAACCCATTTGGGCCCAACATGGAAAGTATAGATACTGATGATATAAGTATAAAATGGATTAAAACAAGTTAAAGAACTTATACTAAGCTTATTGGACTTAAAATAGGTAAATAGGTAAAACTAGTAAACTAGTAAAAGTTACCAAAATGTAAACACTAAAATGAGTAAACAAGGATATATATAAACCCACTTGATCATCATCATATGTACAAAATCATCATATGTATATTATTATTTATATAAAAGTCATTGGACAAGAGTCTAAGACCGATTATTATTTATATAGGTTTCCGTGACCGAAGCACGCCCGTAGCCGATAATCCGCCTTTCATTATCAACGTGAGTTCATAGCCTCGCACTCTTTTAAATGTTTTATAAAATGATTTGTAAACCCGCGAGGGAGATAACATGCTAGATTTTGATAAAAATAGAACACAAGTAGTCCCGATGGTATGCTTAATGATATGGACCCGAATGATGCTATGACCCTATAAACGAGACAAAAAGGATTATTAATAGTTAGGTTATGTCACTTAAAGTCCCATTAGCATGAATTGTGAACTACCGGGATTTGGTAGACGCTTATGCATTTGATAGTACTATTTGGGGACGATCACCCCAGTTCGCGCCTTGACGGTTGATCCCCGTCGTACCACATTGATTGGTAAGCGAATTTATGTATGAGAAGATTCCATAGCGTGATTTTTTTGACGACACGCTAACTTAGATGGGCAAATTGTTTGTCGGGTTCGCGGCCCGTTCTTTTCATAGTAAGGTAACAATGTCATGCGGCTAATAATAATCCTATATAATCCATAATGTAATCCAATAACGACGCTAATAACGATGAATATATTACCTATTATGGTAATATTGAGACTACGGTCTCATGGACGGTTTAAGATGTATGCTTGATTTATATATTGCCTGACTAGCAATACGAGGACTTACTTCCGATATTATAATTGTGTTCTGATTTTAACGATTGTTTTATATAAAGGTTTTTATTAAACTCTATGAATTCACTCGGCATTCGCTGATATGATTTTTGCATGTTTTTATCTCAGGTGCTTGAAGGTAATCCGGATGGAGATCAACTCTGTTGGCCCACATAATATTAAAAATGTTCATTCGATCTATGTTTTGTAAACTTAATGACCTGTATAATTTGGGACCTATTGTACACTTTAAAACTTTTTATCGAATGAATGTATGTTAAACCTTGAACAACCATTTTTATGTGTTGTCTATGATTGGAGTTATTGTGCTATCCCGTAACACTCTGAAAGACCCTTCCGCTATACCGATACGAAAATTGAGAGTGTTACATGGATCAACTGTATACTTTCTTGCAGCAACACGAGAAGCATGTGCTCCAGAAACGTATGTCTCAGGGATCTTATACCGAACCTTTGGCGTTAATGGAAAATCATCTAACACTGTCATATTACAACACTCTGTATGCTATGGGACACCAATCTTATCACAAGCCCGTGTATCAGAATCCAAGCTTTCCTCAGTATTCGATACTACAACAACCACCTACATCATATCAGCAACAATATCAACCACCAGCACCATCATCACAACATGATTCACATCAATCACCATATGCTCAACAACCATACTCTCCTTATCAACCTCTGTCAAATCCTGCTATCACATACCAGTAACAAGAAGTTCCTCAACCCCACTATTCACAACATGTCAGTACTCCTTCCAGTGTCTATGTAGCTCCACCAACACAAGTTTTCTCCTATGATGATGAGGTTCCAGTTCCTGAGTTCAAACAAGGGGATAATCCTACTGATGTACTAGCACAAATATCTACCTATATAACTCAAACATGAACAAAAGAGGTTACCGAGGACCATCTCCAACAAATAATCAGTTGAGAAATTCTTCTAACTCTCGTCAACAAGCAACAATTTAAGATGGCAGAGTTATCGTGCAACCACTTCAGGGGAGACCAAGTTCATCCAACACCGGTGCACGCCCATTTAACACTGCTCCAAGAGGAAACAACACTGGCAAAGTGAAGATGATCATCTACTACAACTAAAAATAGGAAGGACATATGGCTTGAGAGTGTAAGCATTTAAAGAGGAAGAGGGATGGTACATGGTTTCAAGAAAAGATTTACTTGGTCAATGATCAAGCACAAGGTCGAGAGCTCGATGAGGAGGAGTTATCATTTCTCGCAGCTCCAGGAGTTGCAGAAAATGAGGGACTCACAACATCTTTCACCCAATCAATGCGATGATCTTTATGCATATGATTCAGACTGTGATGACCTTAACACCGTCCAGGCAGCTCTTATGGCAAATCTCTCGCTTTATGGGTCTGACCAAATCGCTGAGGTACCTAATACTACCAATGTTACTAGTATCGTACCTTATCAAGTTGAGCAAGCGTCTCAGTATCCAGAAGAGCCTCTAGTGGTTAGTAATTCAAACGAGGAGACAAACAATGATAAAAATATCAATGCAAGTCCTCAGACTTTAAGTGATACACAACCGGGAGCTATTACGTCTACGAATTCATTTGCTCAACAAGATTTGGTTATGGTGTCGGCATCTATGCTTGGCCAAATGAATAATGCGGTCCTTGAAAATCTCAGTGTCGGCATCTGAGCTTGCTTTGTACAAGGAAAAGGTTCAAACCTTGGAATTAACTCTAATGACCAATACGTTAACCAATCTAGAGTTTGATAGGTTTAGGAAAGTCCAAATGGATAACTTGCTAGAAATTGAACATTTAAGAGCAAATCATTCAAAAGAACTTAAAGAAAAAGAGCCAGTCGTTACTAATTTCCAAAAACTACAATCATATTTCGAAATTCTCGAGTCTAAAAGGGTTGAAGCGAATATTAAGGCGTCTGAGAAAATTAAAAAGACTGAAGTTTTGCTTTTAAAACAATACTCCGCTTCACATTTAGTACACTTGTTTCATTCATCTTTTAAGGAATTTACTCTATCGCGTCTAACAGACCTGCCACCTAACCCGGGTTATGCAAAGCAAGCTCTTAACCACAACCCACGACTTTATGATGCAACAAAATTAGGTTTGGTCTTAGACCTGATTGGTAACACGAATGATTCCGAGTACATATCACTAATTGACGAGAATCAGTCAAAAATGCTTTTGGAATATCCTAAGTTTGATTATGATAAACAAAATCAAGAGAATGCAAAAACGGATTTTAGAACTCGATTTAATATATAAAGGGAATTTATCCATACACCAAATTCCGTGTCCGCTTGAGAAAAACCTAGTATATTTCCTATACTTTTCAACCCGAATGAACCTAAGGGAATTCCTAAGGGTCTTCCACCGGTAAGTACAGTTTTGGAAAGCTTGAAAGAGATTAGACGATACATTACCGGTTTTGGCAAGGTCATTAAGGAATGTACGACTTCAACGACTCAAACCGTTGGAGAATGGGCTTTCGAACACATGAAATCGGTGTTTGAGAAAGAGATCGTTTCGTTTCTAAACAATCTTAAAGAGGGCTTTCTAGATCTCGGAGATAATCTTAATTTCGAAATGGCTAAAGTTCAAAAAGTTTTCTATGAAATTGATGATGCTTATTGTTGGGTCCACTAGATATGGATCTTGCAGCCTGTTAAGGATGGTAACGACTTCTGTAATCACAAGTCTATTCACAGAGAGACTCTAGATAGAACACAAAGTATAAGTGCGGAATATATATACTATGAACAAGAAGAAACATAATAACTAAATAAATTGATCCTTACTAAGGATTTCTACTGTTAATATGAAATGAATAATGTTTGATGAAGGTGTGTCTAACCCTTTTGCCAATGGTTCCTTTTATACTAAAAGGAAACCCTAATACTACATTAAACCAAAACGTGTAACTTCTAATATGCATATCCTTTGTTAACATATCTCATGCATATCCTAAAAGTCATATAAAATTAAGATAGTCAAGGCCTCCTTTTGCTTTTAGAGAGATGACTACCTGATTCCATGAGTGAGGTAGGGCTCTAAGAAACCTAGAATTGATGTCTCCATTATCAGGTTTGGACCTGAGTTGATTCAACTGGCTAAGAATCTTTTGGAACCTGTCATACCCTTGATGAATGCCTTCAGTTTTAGAGATCTTGAATTCTATGAATTCATCTCTCAGTATTGATCTGCGCATCTTCTTTGATTCCTCATTCCCTCCAAATCTTGCCTTTACTCCATTCCAAATCTCCCTAGCATCATCCAAGTGATAAAAGTCACCCATGTGATCATCAGGAAGGGACTAAAGCAAATAGTTTTTGCTTTGATTTCCTTCTGAATAGCAGTGATTTCTTCATGAGTTTGAGGATCGAGAATTGTGATTTTACCATTCTTGTCTCTACTAGTAGTCTTCTTGTTGTTTCCATTTTGGGCAATCTTCCAAAGGTCTAGATCAGTATTGGTGATCCAGCATTCCATCTTCATGGCCCAGCTATCATACTCATCCTTCTTCAAGAGTGGGAATTTTCCAATTGTATTGGAAACAGTAGCAACAATTTAATGAGGTTGCTGTGTTTTAGAGGTGCTTGCTTCTCCTGTTTTAGTAGAACTAGAGGCAGACATGATTAAATAAAGATGTTAATAAAAAGAAAAATTGATTCTTCTTGAGCAGAGAATCTCCCAGGCGATGATACCACTTGTTGGGTCCAACAAATATTGATCTTGCGTCCTGGTAAGGATGGTGAACGAGTTTTGTAATCACAAGTCTATTCACAGAGAGTCTCTAGATAGAACATTAAGTATAAGTGCGGAATACATATACTATTAACAAGAAGAAACAGAATAATTAAATAACTTGATCTTTACTAAGGATTTCTACTGTTAATATGAAATGAATAATGTTTGATGAAGGTGTGCCTAACCCTTCCGCCAATGGTTCCTTTTATACTACAAGGAAACTCTAATACTACATTAAACCAAAATGTGTAACTTCTTATATGCATATCCTTTCCTAACATATCTCATGCATATCCTAACAAACTACTCAGGATAATAATGTTTGACTTTCTACAAGACCAGGAGCACGTGTTGCTCCTACTACTACTAGGACCGGGAGGAACTACATACCTCCTAGCATATCTATTACAAATGTCTATTACAGAGGTCCTAACACTTATGAGCAACATTTAATTGAGAAAGAAAAGATTTTATCCGAATATGACTGATTCTTGGAACAAGTAGTGTCTCTCGATGTGATGCAAGTTTTATTAAATGTGCTATTGAGAGTACACCTGTTATGAATAAATGTGATGATGAGCATGATCTTTCTGTAAATATTGTTGAACCTGTGAATAATGTAGATAATCATTTTTGTCACGAATCTAACGCCGAATTTTTAAAGCATCACGATTCTTATAACTCACTTTCAAAACGTTTTGACGAGCTTCAACAACATTGTATATCTCTTGAAATTGAACACCAATCTAAAAATGAAACTCTTTCAAAAACAAATGATTCTAAAAACAACGTTGAGACAAGTGACAAGATGATTCAGGTGGTTCAGGCATTAGAGGAAGAAATCATGAGACTTAAGAGAGAATCATTAGCAGAGAAAGTGGAACTAGAGGCTGTAGAGAATAAAAACCATGCCCTAGAAAATAGAATTACTTCTATGCTAGGGGAGTTTGAAAAAGTAGCGTAGGGTGTCTCACAAGTTTCTGGTTCAATAGAAGAACGCTTCGCTTTTAATGCGGCAGAGCAAAAGTCACTTGTTGACCAACTGAACAAGAAATGTAAGGAAATCTCTGACCTAAATATTCAACAAATAGATAAAAACATGGTTATAGTTGAATTAAATGAGACACTTCAACTCAAAGGACAAGAAGTTGTTGATATTGTAGCTACTATCTCTGCCCCGACCTCTAGTGCTCCAAAGACAAAAGAAGTGATGATTTATAAGAACCCTTACCATAAAAACAATTCGCTATCATATATGGATTATATGAAAAATGCGATTAGGCATGTGCTTCTTACAAGGGACATATTACATGACTTATATGAATCTGATCCCACGAACAATGACTATAATGCTGCCCACTTATATATTGAGGGGGTTCAGTGTTGCTTAGCACATCTTAATTTCATAGGACAACCAGGTTCTGCACCACTCAAACAACCCCCCACCATTGCTATGACTCCATACAATAAGACCCTAGGAGCTAAGCCTACTTTAAACACACCCATAAAGGCTAAATCAAAATCTGTCAATAATGTTTCCTTGGCTTCTACAAGAGTAACTGCGTCTACTAAGGCTAAAGGATCTCGATTAAGAAAGATAGGATCAAGCCTTCCACTAGTAGCACTATGAAGAAGAAAGTAGAAGTTCACCCTAGGAATGTTATTTCAGATTTAAATAAAAGGAATCATGTAGCTAAGACAAAAGGCTCTGCCTCTATGCAGAAGCCTAAGCAAAATGTGAATTCTAATTTGAGATGTTGGAATTGTAATGAATGCATGTTTTCGCAGCGTCATGATTTATGCCTTGTTGACCATGTTAATGAAATGTATGCCATTAGGAACAACCTTGAATGGAAACCAACGGGGAAGAAATTCACCCAAATTGGATGGCAATGGCAACCCACTGATAGGACCTTCACTGCAAATGGAACTAAGTGCCCTTTAACTAGTATCACATCCACTGAAGTTAGGTCTCAACATCCTTTCACTAGGAACTCTAGCACTAAGAAATGGAAAAAGCGCCCTTTCACTAGGTCTGCGTCCACTAGTGTGCCTACCAGTGAAGAAGTACCTCAGGATCTTAGACAACTAGAATCTAAGCCGGCATCTAGGAAGAAAATTTGGAAACCTAAGAATTCTTTGATAGCAAATATAAGATAAATATATTTGTACCTGCTAACACAGAGGAACAATTAGATTCTGATACATCGTCTTTGTCTGGTGATATTTTCAGGTGGTCCAAATCATCCTCTGGTACTTGGACTCCGGATGCTCCAAGCATATGACCAGAGACCGCTCGATGCTCAGAAATTTTGTCAACAAGTTTCTAGGAACGGTGAAATTTGGTAACGACCATATTGCAAAGATCATGGGTTATGGTAAATATCAAATTGGGAATGTTACGCTTTCAAGTGTGTATTACGTGGAGGGACTCGGTCATAACTTATTCTTAGTGGTACAATTTTGTGATTCAAACCTTGAGGTTGCTTTTCGACAACATACTTGCTTCATTCGTGATCTTGTAGGAAATGACTTGTTAAAAGGTTCTGGAAGGGATAATCTCTATACACTGTCCATTCAAAACATGACGGTCGCCTCTCCTGTATGCCTTCTCTCCAAAGCATCTAAGACCAAGCCATGGTTGTGGCCTCGCCGGTTATCTCATCTTAACTTTGATGCTATTAACCATTTGGCTAAAAACGAGCTTGTTTGTGGTCTTCCATAATCAAGTTCAACAAGGATCATTTATGTTCCGCGTGTTCATTGGGGAAAAGCACCAAGAAATCCTACAAACCCAAAGCTAAAGACACCAACCAAGAACCACTGTATCTTTTGCTATGGATCTTTGTGGGCGATAGCGTACGACTAGTGTGAGTGGTCGAAAATACATCCTCGTCATGGTGGATGATTTTTCAAGGTTTACATGGGTTAAGTTCTTAGAAACCAAGGATCAAGCACCAGCGTATATTATTACTTTTCTTAAGATGATCCAGGTGCGTCTTAATGCTACTATTCACCGCATTCGAACTGATAATGGAACTGAGTTCGTTAATCAGAATCTACGAGACTACTATGAAGAGTTCGGTATTTCACATTAAACTTCAGTTGCTCGCACTCCAAAACAAAACGGTGTCATGGAAAGACGTAATCGTACACTTATGGAAGCTGCTAGAAATATGTTGATTTATGCGAATGCTCCTTTATTCTTATGGGCTGAAGCAATGGCAACCGCATGTTATACCCAAAACCGCTCTATCATTCGTAAGCACCATGGAAAAACTCCATATGAGCTTCTTCATGGACACAAACCCGATATTTCCGTTCTTCATGTGTTTGGTGCTCTGTGCTATCCAAATACTAATAGTGAGAATTTGGGCAAACTTCAACCGAAGGCTGATATTGAAATTTTCATTGGTTACTCACCCGAAAAGAAAGCTTACCGGATTTATAATCGTCGTCTTGGCAAGATATAGAAACTTGGGATGCCGATTTTGATGAGCTGACAACGATGGCTTTTGAGCAACGCAGCTCTGAACCCGCACTTCATGAGATGGGAACCGTTACTATTAGTTCCGGATTAACTCCCAACAATCCTACTTCTCCGTCATTTACACCACCTACAAGGCCCGAGTGGGATGAGTTATTTAAACCTATGTTTGATGAATTCTTTGATCCGCCTAGTGATGATGTTTCAGCACCTGCAGTAGTAGCTCCGATTCCCTAAGTTGTTGCTCAAGATAATGGAAATCAATCCGATGCATCTATAGTCACTACTGAACCGGATGTACCATCCCCCAAAAACTCAAACTACACCTGAATCAACACCCCCACTCGTTCCTGATGATGTTAAAGAGGATCACAATGATCACGATTTGGAACTTGCTCACAACCAATACCTTCCCTACTTTGGTTTACCGATACCTGAAAACCCTTCAGATACGTCAACTTTAGAGGAAGCTCCTAAAACCGTTTACTCCAAACCACCACAGATTGAAAATCACAACACCAAATAGACAAAGGATCACCCAATCCGCAATATTATTGGTCACATCGACCGACCATTCTTAACACGCCATCAGTTACAAGAAAGTGCATTATACTGTTACTTTGATGCATTTCTCTTTGAGGTTGAACCTAAAACTTGGCAACAAGCCATGGCACAATTTTCATGGATTGAAGCCATGCAAGAGGAACTTAATGAATTTCAACGACTTGAAGTATGGGAATCAGTTCCTTTACCAGACAACATCGACATCGTTACATTGTTGTGGGTATATAAGGTCAAACTCGATGAGTTGGGTAGTGTTTTAAAGAACAAGGCTAGATTGGTTACTCGAGGTTACAAACAAGCTTTGGGTATTGACTTTGAAGAATCCTTTGCTCATGTTGCTAGATTGGAGGCTATTAGACTATTCCTTGCTTATGCTGCTCACATCAACATGATCGTCTACCAAATGAATGTTAAGACGACATTTCTCAATGGTCAATGAAGGGAAGACGTCTATGTAAGCCAGCCAAATGGATTTGTCAAATTGGAGTATCCTAACCATGCGTACAAGCTCAAGAAGGCTCTTTATGGGTTGAAACAAGCTCCACGCACGTGGTACGATCTCTTATCGTCTTATCTCATTTCAGAAGGCTTCTCCAAAGGCAAAGTGGACCCGACATTGTTCATTCTCAAGGAAGGCAACGACATGATACTGGTCCAAATTTATGTTGATGACATAATATTTGCTGCCACTACTCAAAGATTGTCTGACCATTTTGAGAAAATCATGTCAACACGCTTTAAGATGTCGATGATGGGAAATTTTCATTGTTCTTAGGGTTGTAAATTTCTCAAAATCCCAGAGGCATCTTCATTAATCAGTCCAAATATTCTCTTAAATCTTTGAAAAAGTATCACTTTGAAAATTGTGACCTCGTGAATACTCCAATGGTGGAGAGATCCAAGTTGGATGAAGATAGGGATGGGATTGCTGTCGATTCTTAACTTTATCGTGAAATGATAGGCACCCTTCTCTATCTGACTGCTAGCAGGCCTGATTTACAATTTACTATATGAATGTGTGCTCGGTATCAGGCTCGGCCTACCGAAAAGCACTTACATGTTGTGAAAAGGATCTTTCGCTACCTTAAAGGAACACTTCATAGTGGTCTATGGTATCCGAAGGACTCCTCTATTGCACTAATATCTTATGCAGATGCGGATCATGTTGGGTGTCAAGATACTAGACGTAACACTTCTGGCTGTGTGAGACTTCTTGGAGATAGACTGATTAGTTGGGCATCCAAAAGGCAGAAAAGCGTTGCGATATCAAGTACAGAGGCTGAATACATTGCCATGTCTGGTTGTTGTGCTCAAGTCCTATGGATGAGATCACAATTAAATGACTACGGTCTTGGATTCAACAAAATTCCGATGTACTGTGACAACAAAAGTGCCATTTCCCTTTGCTGCAACTACGTTCAACACTCCCGGGCGAAGCATATTGACATTCGCTACCACTTTATCAAAGAGCTAGTGGAGAATGGAGTAATCGAGCTTTATTTTGTCAACACTGAGTATCAGCTGGCAGATATGTTCACAAAGGCTCTAGATCGAGGATGTATCGAGTTTTGATCGACAAGCTGGGCATGAAAACATTCTCACCGGCGACTTTTCAGGAGTTGGTAGAGGAATCTACAGAATAGTGGTGGTAAACTATTCTAGAGTATCCTTTTTTATCGTGATCATGTATATTATCGTTTATATATAAACCTACAAAAGAAAAATACACAAATATAAAACCTACAAAAACCATAAAAAATATAAAATCAAGAAAATCGAATAAATATTTTTTTAATTTTAGTACAGGTAATATTTACGGCCTTAGAAATGTCGATTATTGACACGTCGCCATAAATAGAGTCCGTATAAAAGTTGTACATATTTAAAACATGGCCATATGGCTTGAAGTTATTTCTGAATGCAATCCGCTTTTCGCATTAAAGTCACGTATTTCTTTTGAAAACGTTGGCTCACAACTGGAATTAATTTTCTCGGGCAAGGTTTACTTTAAAACCTTGTAAGGGATCAAGTTTACTTTATAACTTGGTCTAACACAAATTAATGTACACTTCAGTGCATTTATTTGTCAAATAAGAGAAATCTAATTGCCACCAGAGAGAAATCTTATTGCCACCAGAATCGTTTCTTAAAATCACTTAACAGAAAATGTCTTCATGGGTGTTTGTCTCTTTAAACAATGACTACAGCTCTTTAAATAGAAAACAGGTCATAGTTTAAGGGGGAGAAAATACCTTTTCATCTTGGATTTCAAATTGGTCTTCAAAATGTATTTTCAGAAAAATGCCTTATGTGTGCCTTATGTGCTATGTGTGCCTTATGTATGTGGACTGAATTGGCTTTAGGCTATATCTCATGTCTTAAGAGCGTTAGTTGTGTGATCGTGTTTTCATGAAACATATGAGGTTACGGGGTAATGTGTTTTTTGGTTAGCTTGTTTAAACAAGTCTCTCAAAGAAAATACTTGCAAAAGGGGGGGGGGGGGGGGGGACCAAAATGCACACTTTGCAAAATGGTATTAGGATTAACCAAAGTCAAACACCCCTCCCCTGTGTCTCATTCTCATCGCTAACACACACACTAATCCCTATCATTGCCGCCATTTGTACTCATCCCAAGCTTTGTGTTTTATTGAGATTAACTGTTGAGATCTATCTTCCAAGCCTAGGTATATATTTGTTATTGCTTATCTATATATCATATGTGCTTATTCATTGCAAATGAACCACATATCTCGATTCACTCCAGATTAGGGTTTCGAATTTTTAAAGTGTTATGAAAGATGAAATATTGAGGGGAATCGTTCCTGTTACTTATATAAACATAGGTTTTGAATTATTTTGCTTAACTCTTAGTATCGAACCCGTAATCTAGATTAACAGTTCTGCATCGTAATATCAGCCCTTATTGCGAAGATCATTGCGATGGAGCATTACGACATGTCACTAGTGACATTGCGACGGGTTTGACATTCCGATGGTTGTAGTATTGTGATGATTGTGGTATTGCGATGGGTTTAGGTATTGTGATGGATTTTGGTATAGCACTGTGAGGGATATTGTATTGGTATTGCGATGAAAATGTTTGTATGTTATTGCGATGGAACTGATTGACTGTCATTTCGACATGATCGAATCATAAACATTGCGAAACATGTGACGTACTGACATTGTGACATGATTGGCTTTACGACAGATTGTTAATCATTGCGATACTTATACAACATTACGATAAATGTCATATGACTACATTACGACATCGTGTACTAAAATACATTGCGATAGGTGGAACTATGAACATTGCAAGATTAAATGTTTGAAACATAAAAATGCTAAGTGTTGTTTCTTCTCAATGTGTCACATTACAAGTGTTAAGATAACAAATTCAGACCTAGTGCATTCGACTTAGATGAAAATCCGGGTTTTTGAGGACTTAATAAAATTAGGGCCATTAACACGAAAACAAGTTTGATTGGAGTTAATTAATTTTTTCTCATATGAATACTTGAAAGTTTTCTTATTACAAAAATTCATCTTATTCGATAAGTTGATATTTGTGTAAACAAATGAGATAAATTATTTATTCCATGTCTTGTGTTTTATTCTTAGGCCATGAAAGAAACTGCCTTATCTCGGTCAAACCCTGAGTTCAAACCTACTAAGGTTGAGGTTTTGCCAACACCTACTGAGTTTGAGGTTTTGCCAACACCTACTGAGGTTTTGGTTACACCAACACCTACTAAGGTTGTAGTGATGCCAAGGCCTACTGAGGTGGTAGTTGAACTTCATCGTCATCTTTCCACTAGTTCTCCCACAGAAGTAGTGGTAATGATTACCAGGAAACCCAAATCCTCGAGGAACTAAAGCTAGGTCGTTATGTCCTTAGAATAAAATGTATGTGTTATACTACCATGTGTTTAGGTTGTAATCTGAATGAATGTTTGTATTTCATATGAACTTTATCTATATTATCTTGATATGTTTAATGATATGTGGTGACATTTGTTGTGAATACTCACCATGCTACTGATTTACATGAATAATGAGATGTATATGTATGTATATATCAATAGTGTTTGTGTTAATCTAAGCAGGAAAATGTTAATCACCGAAGAACAGCAACTACAACTCGATCTTGCACTTGTTCCACTCAGTGTCAGGCTGCCACCTACAGAGAAAAACTTTCGTCCTAAAGACGACTTTGATCCAACTTTTGCAGCCTTCAAAGTCGCAATGGATATCCTAGATATGTCACCATTAAAGGATGCCTTAAGAGCCACTGCATCAGTTCCTGAAGTTTATATGCACGAGTTTTGGGCCACAGCGTCAATCTCACAGGGAAAACAATTATCAAAGAAGATTATCACCTTCATGCTCAATAAGAAGAAAATGACGCTTGACTTGAGTCAATTTAGGAAATTGTTCAAATTCCCTAAGTTAGAAAACGATGAAAAGCATGTGCCTAACCCAAATACAGTAGAGATGCTTAGAGTAATTCGAGATCTAAATTATGAGGGTGAGATTCTTAATTTGTCTCAGTTTCACACTTCATAAATCGGGCAACCGTGGAAAGAAATCTTCACTATCATCATCAAGTGCTTCACTTCAAAGGTTCGTGGATCAGACACAATGAGACCCCTTCAGGCTCATATATTTTTTGGTCTCTACACTACAGCTAAAGTAGATTACGCCCTACTACTTTGGGACGAATTTTGCTACCAGTTCACTAGTACCAAGAAGAATTCTATGCATCTTCCATTTCCACGGTTCACAAAAGTCATCATCAATCATTACATGAAGAGTTTCCCATCCATTGATAAGCGTGGGAACTTTTTCTACCATACACCTGATAGAGACTACGTGATGGAGCATATGACTGAAGACGGTTATTCTACAAAGTACTCATTGCGTCTAGCTCTAGTGCCCGATGTAATGATCAATGAAGGGATCAAGGAGAGTGAACCTTACAAACAAATTCTTTGGGATATTGAAGCACAGATAAAAAGATCAAACGAAGATCCATCTGCTAAGCAAAAGGGTAAAGGAAGAAAAAAATTGTCAAACGCGAAAAGACTTCTTCCTCAAAAGCTAAAGGCAAGGATAAGTGTAACACTCTCATTTTTCGTATCGGTACAGCGGAAGGGTCTTTCAGAGTGTTACGGGATAGCACAATAACTCCAATCATAGACAACACAATAAAATGGTTGTACAAGGTTTAACAAACATTCATTCGATAAAAAGTTTTAAAAGCGTACAACAGGTCCCAAATTATACAGGTCATTAAGTTTACAAAACACAGATCGAATGAACATTGTTAATATTAAGTGGGCCATCAAAGTCGATCTCCATCCGGATTACCTTCAAGCACCTGAGATAAAAACATGCAAAAATCATATCAGCGAATGCCGAGTGAATTCATAGAGTTTAATAAAAACCGTTATATACAACAATCATTTAAAATCAGAACACAAGTATAATATCGGAAGTAAGTCCTCATATTGCTAGTCAGGCAATATATATCAAGCATACATCTTAAACCGTCCATGAGACCGTAGTCTCTATATTACCATGATAGGTAATATATTCATCGTTATTAGCGTCGTATCATATCGGATATTTAGATTATATAGATTGAATAGGTTGTAGGATTATTATTAGCCGCATGACATTGTTACCTTACTATGAAAACAGCGGGCCGCGAACCCGACAAACAATTTGCCCATCTAAGTTAGCGTGTCGTCACAAAAATCACGCTATGGAATCTTCTCATACATAAATTCGTTACCAATCAATGTGGTACGACGGGGATCAACCGTCAAGGCGCGAACTGGGGTGATCGTCCCCAAATAGTACTATCAAATGCATAAGCGTCTACCAAATCCCGGTAGTTCACAATTCATGATAATGGGACTTTAAGTGACATAACCTAACTACTAATAATCCTTTTAGTCTCGTTTATAGGGTCATAGCATCATTCGGGTCCATATCATTAAGCATACAATCGGGACTACTTGTGTTCTATTTTTATAAAAATCTAGCATGTTATCTCCCTCGCGGGTTTACAAATCATTTTATAAAACATTTAAAAGAGTGCGAGGCTATGAACTCACGTTGTTAATGAAAGGCGGATTATCGGCTACGGGCGTGCTTCGGTCACGGAAACCTATATAAATAATAATCGGTCTTAGACTCGGTCCAATGACTTTTATCAAAATAACAATATACATATGATGATTTTGTACATATGATGATGATCAGGTGGGTTTATACATCCTTTTTTACTCAATTTAGCGTTTACGTTTTGGTAACGTTTTACTAGTTCACTAGTTTTACCTATTTTCCTATTTTAAGTCCATTAAACCTTATATAAGTTCTTCAACTTATTTTTATCCCTTTTATACCTATATTATCAGTATATATACTTTTCATGTTGGGCCAAATGGGTTAAGCCCAATAAGCTCTTTTTACAAGTTTTTATCTTATTAAGTCCAATTATTAGTCCAATATGTTTAGTTAGCTCGTAAATGTCCGTAATTCTTATAGTTCGGGTTTTATCGGTTTTTACTTGTCTTAGTTACTTATACATCAGTATATGACTTTTATAAACTTTACATTAGACGGGTTTGGTCGTCTAAGTTTTATTTGGCGAAAAACGTTAATTTTACGGCGATAGCCGAAAAAGTCGTAAAAATCAAGTTTATAGTTTTTATTACTTATAAATATTATTTCACAACCATTTATATAATTTACCCATTTAATTAATCTTTTATACATTTATATAAATAAGTTTTATAAGTTAGTGGGTTTATATTTTTACATTTTATACATTATAATGTGAGTGCTTATATAATAATAATAAACATTATTTCCAAAAATCTGATTTTTAATTTCATGTTCACCATTTTTAACATATCTAGAGTTCTATAATGAATTAGAAGCTCATTTTTGGAAGACATGATCTTCATATTATGTGCTACATTTAACTTAGTTATAGCTACTGCCCAATTTGAGTTTAACTTGCCTTAACAGTCCCTACAAAACTGCTTATTCAGATTAGACCACCTAACTTGTTTTGATCATATCTCACTCATTATTTTGATTCCATTGCATGGCCAACTCTCACATGTGTATAACATCTTCTACTTACTGTAAATGGATCAAACCATGCAATTTTATCAGTTCATCTTTTAGTTATCTACTGTTTTTATACAGCCAACTAAATAATCAAGATTTTAGCTTCATTTCTTATAGTTATCAACCTTTTTAAGCATATTTATCAACACTTGATCCCCACACAACATTTTTATCATGATATATACATCATATACATATACAAAAGGGAAAGAAAATACATTTTGTTCTTTACAAAATAACAAGAGAAAAATGGAGAGGATGATCTTCTTTACCAACCAAGTGGATTTCTTGTTTTAGGAAGACAAGAACTTGATGAACACAACAAGTATCTCCAAGACCATCAAATATCAAGAACATAGGTTGGAAAATCAGCCCTAGGACATAAGAAAATCACCTCCAAAGATGTTAATATAGCCACCAAATGAGCAAGGCTTCAAGAATACTCCTTAATAGAGCTAGTAAACATGTTGTTCATGGCTAGAAGAGATCAAATGGGGTGTTTGTTGGCTTATTTTGGACGGCAAAAGGGAAGTAGTTTGAGAGAGTTTTGGTGTTGATTGCATGTGAGAAATGGTGTAAGTGAAAACAAGTAGCTAGTTTTGGAAGGTTAGTGGAAGAGTTAGCTTGAAATGTAAGCATGGCTTACACATGGAAGGTGTTAGCTAAACTTGATGCCACATTAGTGTTGTGGTGTCAAGTTGGCCGTCCCAACCAAGCTAGTGGGATGGGACAATGTGTTTTGTCCCATCTCACTAGTTTACGGGTATTTCTCGATTCTAGTTTTCTCGATTTGCGTGCCCTCGGGTCATTTTACGAAAAATGTTTTTATAAATTATGAATCAACGTCACAAAACGAATCCAATAAAAATTGTCTCATCAAAAACGGAGTTCAAAAACGTAAATACGTAATCCTAAGGTTTCCGGTTTAGTCGTAAAAGACGCCAAATTATGCACGTAAGCCCAAATTTAAATCCGTAAATTGTGAGTTCGTCAACCAACATAAAAATAAGTTTCAAAATATTATACGAGAAAATATTTCACTACCTGAAAATGTTAGATTGTCACAGCTTTTCCTCCTAAAATGGATCAACGTCCTCGTGATCCATTTCATTTGGATGTCCGTTTCTTATTGAAATCGAAGAGGTGCGGATATTTCTTCCAAATTTCATCCTCTCGTTCCCAAGTATACTCCGGTCCATGCTTTGAATTCCATCGGATCTTGACAATAGGTATCCGACTTTGTTTCAGTTGCTTTACCTCACGATCCATAACCTCTACGGGCTCTTCGATAAAATGCAACATCCCATCAATTCGAACCTTACCTAACGGAATTTTCTCATCACTCACTGCTAGACATTTCTTCAGATTAGATACATGGAATGTGTTGTGAACATCATGAAGTTCTGGGGGTAACTCAAGTTTGTAAGCCACTGGACCTACTCTAGATAAAATCTTAAAGGGTCCAATATAACGGGGATTCAATTTCCCTCGTTTTCCAAATCTAATAACGCCTTTCCATGGCGATACTTTCAACATTACTCGGTCACCCACTTCAAACTCCATTGGCTTCCGCCGCACATCCGCGTAACTTTTCTGTCTACTACGAGCAGTCAACAACCTCTTCTTAATCTGAACTATCATCTCCGTAGTCTCCCGGATCAATTCCGGTCCCGTGAGCTGGGTATCCCCAACTTCACTCCAACATACAGGAGATCTACACTTCCTACCATACAAAGCTTCAAATGGTGCAGCCTTAATACTAGAATGGTAACTATTGTTATACGAAAACTCTGCTAACGACAAATGTTTATCTCAATTCTTACCAAAGTCTAACACACAAGCTCTCAACATATCTTCCAGTGTTTGTATCGTCCTTTCACTCTGCCCATCAGTCTGGGGGTGATAAGCAGTGCTCATATCGAGATTCGTTCCCAAAGATCTTTGGAGAGATTTCCAAAAATTCGATGCGAATCTAGGATCTCGATGTGAAATGATCGATACAGGCACTCCATGCTTGCATACAACATTATCAAGGTATATTCGAGTCAGCTTCTCCAGTGAGAACTGCTCCTTAACCGGAATGAAGTGTGCTGATTTGGTCAGTCTATCGACAATAACCCAAATCAAATTGTTTCCAGATGATGTTCTAGGAAGCTTGGTGATAAAGTCCATCGTAATTCGCTCCCACTTCCATTCAGGAATCTTTGGTTGTTGAAGTAGTCCTGATGGCTTTTGATGTTCAGCTTTAACTCTAGCACAAGTCAAGCATTGAAGAACATACATAGCTATGTCAGCTTTCATATTCGGCCACCAGTACAACTTCTTCAAATCATGGTACATCTTATCAGATCCCGAATGAATGGAATACTTAGATTTATGGGATTCTAACATAATCAAATCTCTTAAGCCTCCAAACTTAGGTATCCACATACGACCTCTTAAGCATTTCACTCCATCAGCTCTAACCTCTAAAGGATCTCCTTCTCCTCGGAACCCTTCATTAACAAAATTCTCTTTCTTACAAGCTTCTATTTGCGCATTTCTAATTTGCTCAGGCAAATTATTGTGCACGGTCAAGACTAGAGAATGCACCCTAATAGGCTCTCTATCTTTCCTACTTAACTCATCAGCAACAACATTGGCTTTTCCTGGGTGATATTTTATATCACAATCATAGTCACTCAACAACTCTATCCATCTTCGTTGCCTCATGTTCAATTCCTTCTGATCGAGAATATATTGTAGGCTTTTATGATCTGTGAATACCGTACACTTGGTACCATACAGATAATGTCTCCATAACCTAAGAGCAAAGACTACATCTCCTAACTCAAGATCATGAGTAGTATAATTCTCCTCACTCTTCCTTAATTGCCTAGAAGCATAAGCTATCACTTTCTCTCTCTGCATCAAAACAGCTCCATAACCTCTAAGAGATGCATCACAATACACTACAAAATCTTCACTCCCGTCGGGTAATGATAAGATTGGCGCACTACATAATTTTTTTGCTTCAATGTCTGAAATGCTCCATCTTCATCACTTCCCCAAACGAAAGGTTTATTCTTCTGAGTAAGTTTAGTCAAGGGTTTAGCTATCAAAGAAAATTCTTTAATGAATCGCCTATAATAGCCAGCCAATCCTAAGAACTGTCGCACTTCTGTTGGCGTTGTCGGTGCAGACCAATTCTTAATAGCTTCAACCTTTGCAGGATCAACATGAATTCCATCTTTGTTAATCACATGACCAAGAAATTGCACAGAATCTAACCAGAAATCACACTTCGAAAACTTAGCATACAACCTTTCATCCTTCAACAAATTCAAAACAATCCTCAAATGTTCTCTATGCTCATCTTCATTCTTAGAATAGATTAGAATATCGTCAATAAACACAATCACAAATTTATCCAAGTAGGGCTTGCACACTCGATTCATTAAATCCATGAAAACCGCAGGTGCGTTAGTTAACCCAAATGGCATTACTTGAAAGTCATAGTGTCCATAACGAGTTCTAAATGCAGTTATAGGAATATCTTCTTCACGGGACGCGAAGTTTGTGATATCCTGACCGCAAATCTATCTTAGAATACACACTAGATCCTTGCAGTTGATCAAACAAATCATCAATCCTAGGTAAAGGATATCGATTTTTAATTGTCAACTTATTCAGTTCCCTATAATCAATGCACATACGAAAAGATCCATCCTTCTTCTTAACGAACAAGACTGGAGCTCCCCAAGGCGACGAGCTCGGTCAAATAAAACCTTTATCAGACAACTCCTTAAGTTGCTCAGATAACTCCTTTAATTCAGAAGGGGCTAATCGGTAAGGCGCACGTGCCACCGGTGCAGCACCAGGAATTAAATCGATTCGAAACTCTACTTGCCTTATCGGTGGAAGTCCGGGTAAATCTTTAGGAAATACCTCAGGAAATTCACAAATAATAGGTACATCTTCCAATCGTTTCTCCCTAGACTCATTCCCGGTCACTTGAGCTAAGAATAACTCACAACCGTTCCTGATGTACTTTTGGACTTTAATACATGAAACGATTTTCAAACGGGATTCACCTCGACTACTGATGAGATGGCATTTATACATGATCTCATCGTTCTTTTCGGGCTTTAAATGCATAAAAATGTCATAAAATACCATATATATGCTTGTGTTTGTTTACTAGTGTATTTTAGGTATGGATATCGTGAAAAAGACAAAACATCACAAGATACAAGGAAAAACGGACACGAGAAACGAAGCCGTACAAAGAACCGGGCCCTAATCATGGAATTCTCAACAAAATACCTTGAAGACTTGAAGACAAACAAGAGTGATCCTCATTTATTGAAGAAATGACACTTAAAACCCTTGTATATTAATTATTACAAGTTTGGTCCCTTAAGTTTGTCAAAATTACACAAAAGGTCCTTCAACTTTGAAGAAATGGCAAGATTAGTCCCTCAACAAATCAAAATTGTCAATTATGGTCCCTCATCAAGCCAAAGACACATTGAAGACCTTTGAAGATCAACATTGTCCAAGATCAGTCCTTTAAATATCTCAAAATGGCAAATATAACCCTTGAAACACTTTTTATAAAGTTTTGTGCCAAAATTGCCAAGTGGTGAAAGTTGTTACAAGTATAATTGGGCGCTGATAGAAGTTTACTTGCAATTGACAAAAGAAAGGAAAAGGAAGGACTGAAAGTGAGCAAATGAAACATTCAAACACGTTTTTTTTGCGCCAAACACTTCTCAATCCACCAAAAACGGATCAAAAGGACAACTATTCACCTTTTACCAGCCCAGATTTTACACCAACTTAAACAAAGGGTAAAATGAAATTACCCAGGCACACGTTTGATTCACACATGCAGAATCACATCCCACACACAAAACTCTCATCTCCACTCACCAATAGGCCCCACCATTCAAACCCGTCCACCAATCAAAACACAACTTGAGCTCCAAGCTTAGCCACGTGTCAAGATCAACAGCTGACGCTCATTGCTTCATCACAAAGCTATTTTAAACGGTTTGGATGCATGTTGGACAGCTCACACCAAGAAAACGTCTAGAAGACCAAGGGCATTATAGAGAAATCACATCTAGGGTTTGTGAATAGTGTTTAGCCAAGCATTTGCCTATAAAAGGAGACCTCAACATGTGAGAGTCCCTTTGTTCCAGATTTTAGCTTTTAATCTTTGTAATTCCTTTTTATGAAATAAAGTTTGAATTTCTTAAAATTTTGAGTTCTAATCTGTTATTTATAAAAGTTTGGTGTTTGAGAAGCTAAAATCTGAGTTCCATTTATATGTTTGAAGGTTTTTGAGGCAAGGTTTTAGTTGATAAAACTTGGGTTTCAAAAATCAAAAAGTTGGCATTATTTTTTATCTCACTTTGTGTTTGTTCATCTTAGCAGCATTGGAAGCTGGTACTTGTTTTGCTAGTACCTCAGCTCAAACAATCCAGGGCCTGGATGTAGGTCTTGGAGGTTTGCACCTTCTTCCTTTTTCATTTTCTCTTTAAGTTTCTGATTATTTGTGATTTTTGTGGATTATTGCTTGAATCTGTGTTATTGTGGTTGATTATTGTTGATTTGGCTTTGTTTGATGTTAATGAGGTGTTACTGATCTAATTTGTGGGTTGAATCTTCATAAGCCTTTGAAAATTTGTGAAATCAGGTTTTTAAGGGGTGTTTGGGATTACTGCATAAGTTGGATTTGTGGCTTGCTAAGTGTTTGTGTGTTATATGCAAGTATTGGTATCTGTTATTTGGGTGCATATGTTCATCTGTTTGCAGGTTTTGAGGCTTTGAACACACTGATTCTTGTTTTGGCTATAAAATCTTCATAACTTGGTAAAATTGGCTAGGATTTTGAGGACACCTAGATCTAAGCATAGGTTAAGGGTAACAAGTGCTAAATCATAGTTAATCACACCAGGGTAAAAGGATTTGAGGCTTGAAATTGGATCAAGTGTCAAGTATATCAGCAAACTGTTTTTGCATATTGTTCTTTGTTCATCAGTAACTTTTTGTGCTTTGATCTTGCTATTTACTTTGATTCAGTGTTTGATTCTTGTTGCTTTGTGTTCATTGTTAGTTTATATAGCTTGTGTATGCATCTGGTTAAGTTTGGTTGGCTTATTTAGCTTAAATCTGCTTATTAAGTGCTTAACTGCTTATTTGCATATCTGGTGCTTATCTGGTGACTGTTTGGCTTATTGTGGCTTATTGTGTGGATCATTTTGTGATTTTATTGTTGCTATTGACTCCTTGTGGTTCACTGATCACAAGGGTGCCTTTGTTTCCAACTGAATCAAACCAGAACTCTCAAATAAGCTTTGTTAATTAGTCAAAGCAGTGGGAACTCCTTTCCCCTGTTGGTTGCCACTGCTAGTGCAATTTTGGTGTCAGCTTATCAATAAGCTATAATCGCTTATTTTAACCAGCAACAACTTTGTTTTTGTAATAGGTGCTCATATTTTGACCCATTTGTTCATCCTGGAGCATTTGGGTGGTTGACTTTTAGGATTGACTAGAAAACCAACTCCTTTGACTTTTACATAAGTTAATTTGTGCTTATTCTGACTTATTGGTTGTGCTTATTGGATTTTTGTTGATTGATATTGCTTTTTGAGTCCATTTGAAAGCTTTTGCAAGTTGAATCAGCCTTTGAGGTGCTTTATTTCTCAAAAACGACTATTTTGTCGTTTTGTGGATTTTTGCTTTTCTACTTTCTGGCTTATTGAGTGAGCTTATTGGAAATTTCTTTTGACAGATCTCTTAAGCATCCTAAAAGAGGGTTGTGTGTCAAATTAGAGCTTATGGCATTAGCTTATGGCTTAATGGGCTGAAAAGCCCAATAAGAATAAGCTTTGTGTTCAATAAGCTGTGATAAGCATATTTTCAGCTTTTGGGCCTTTAGAGTTTTGTTCTTAGAATTGAATTTTAAGTCAGATAGGGCTTTTCCAATTCAATTGGGCCAAGTTTGACTTTTTGGGCCCAAAAGCCCATTTGTGTTGACTGAATTTGGATTTGGCCCATTTTAGGGCCCATTAGGGGTATTTTGGTAATTTCACTTTCATTTTCTGATTATTTAGGTTAAAATAAACTAGTTTGCAAGTTTTTAGAATTTTTTATAATTTTTGGATTTTTAATATTATTTTATTATTATTTTATTATTATTTTTAAAATTTCACATTTTCCAACTTTTTACATTTTTATTAGGTTTAATACATTAAAATAGGAATTTAGCAACTTTTATAATAATTTTATCACTTTTAGATTAATTTTTATAATTATTTTAAGTTTTAATAGTTTTTAAATCATTTTAAATAGTTTTTATTAGTTTTAAAATCTCTAAAAATAGTTTTCAATCATTTTAGGTCATTTTAGAGGTTTATCAATTGAAAATTCTTTATTTGGGCTTTTTGATAATTTATTTGATTTTTAGGGCTTTAATTAGCATTTAAAATTGAATATTTAATTATTTAAAAAGTTTGAAAAGTTTTGATAATTGGTAAACTCTTAGTTTATTATTTTTTATTTTTGGTAAATTTTTGGTAATTTTTAGAATTTATTTTTATTTTGGTGATTTTTAAGGTTCTACGTTTTAACTTTCTAGTAGTGATTTTGTGTTAATTTTTATTTTTACGTCTTCGTCATTTTCTCTTCTAATCCCCTTCTAAACCAAATATTAATCTCAAATCTTGTACAAGTTTTTCACAACACATATACCTCATTGGGAAACGAACTTTCATACCGTTAAGGGTCATTAGTGTTGATTTTGCTAAATCATCACTCGATACTTACCGCTTTTACGCCTTTTTCCTAAGAGGTGTATTTTACTACAATCACTTTTGGCGCCGCTGCCGGGGAGGTGTGTCGTGATTAATTTGCATTGTTGTTTTTAATATTAACCAAATAGTATTTGTATTAGTAGAACTCTACTAATACGTATTATCGGTTTTCTTGGTTTTTCTTGTATAAATATTAATATATTGTATTAAGTATCACAATCAAAATACAATATCTCCAAAAGTGTGAAAACACAACCTTAATTGGGATTTAATCTCCTAATTATTGTATTCGAATCTCAAACAAAAAGAAAAAGGCAAAAATAGATAAATGCTTTCGTGAAGCTCGATTTTGAAAGATACAAACTATAAGGTGGGTATAAGGCGGGTATTATAAAATATACCTTAAGGAAAAAGGCTCTTAAGTGCTTCGCGCCGCCTCGTTTCCCCGCTTGCTTGTGAGTATTTTGAGATTGAAGGCTAATCGAGGGTTTTGCCGCCCAAAGTATTATTACGTATACTATATTTGCTTGGTTTCTTTGTGATTAAACCCTCTTGAACAATTTGGTTTTCACCAAAGTTCTAAAGTCATTCGAAGGCGTTCACTCCACGTGATCGTTTTCATTCCTTTGAGGCTTCTTTAATCAAGAGTTTGATTCGAGGAGAGATTTTGTAGATTGTTGTCTACAAAGATACACCAAAATCCAAAAAAATTAAATATCATCAAAAACAAATAAAAAATTGAAAATTCACAAAACACCCAAAAAGAATCTTCTTTGCTCACCTCCCATTCTTCGTGAAGTTTATGATCACTCGTAATCAAGCAAAACGAGCTCGTAAACGACTTCAAAAGCAAGCCAATCAAGCGACGTTGATTGTTGAAGAACCTCCAATTGTTGAACCTATTGTAGAACAAGAAGTCGTCATGGCTAATCGTACTATGATGGAGTTTCTACAAGCACCCACCGAGGGTTTTGGAGAGGCTATTGTGATTCCCGCCATCCTTGCGGAGAATTTCGAAATTAAGACGGGTTTAATGTCGATGTTACAAGCAAATAAGTTTAGAGGTCATGAGAAAGACAACCCGCATTACCATATTAGGAACTTTAACCGTCTCACCGCCACTAGCAAATTTAAGGATGTTCCACATGACGCCATTAAGATGATGTTGTTTCCATACTCGTTGGATGGACCCGCAAAAATTTGGCTCAAGAAAGAACCGCCAAATTCGATTTTGACATGGGCCGATCTCGTTTCTAAGTTTGTGAACAAGTTTTTTCCACCACCTAAAACAACACACTTGAAAAATGAGATTTCACGATTTGTGCAAAGAAATAATGAAAGTTTTTCAATGGCATGGGAACGCTTTAAAGAGATGTTACATGAATGTCCACACCATGATTTTACGGAATTGCATCAAGTGGATACTTTTTATAATGGGCTTAATGATCATGAACGAGATTATTTGAATGCCGCCGCGGGTGGTAATTTTTTTTGCAAGACGACAAATGAGGCTTTACAAATCATTGAAAATAGATCTAAGGTTTATAACCCTCGTAACACACCGAGTGTTGCCAATATGGGTTCGTCATCTTCGTCACAATCGTCTCGTAGCATTAACGCCTTACATGATGAAGCTAATGAGGAAAATCGGTTTTTTGATAGATTTGCTAATCTAATGTCCCATTGGAAGGCTCAAGAAGCTTCCAATTCCGCTTCGGTTAAAGCGGTTTCTAAGAGTTGTTTGTCATGTGGTGGAGCTCATGATCTTTCCGAGTGCATTACCGCGGATGGTAACACTTCGAGTGCTTATGTAGCAACGGGAACTTACAACCAAAACGGTCAAGGTTCCCGCCAAAATCAAGATCCACCAAACCAAAATGTTAACAATTATCAAAACAACAACCAAGGTAATTACCAAGGAAACACACGCAATTACAACAAAGGGAATTATCAAAGTGGGAATGGAAAAATTTCTAATCAAATCATAACCGTGATTTTCAAAACACTACACAAGGTTTTCAAAATGCTCACACTAAAAATTTGCAAGGAGAATTTTTGGATTATGCAAAAGCAAATGATGCTAAATTTGATAACATGCAACGTGAGATGATTAGCTTAAGGTCCGAGTTGAAAAACGAGCTAAAAAATGAACTTGCTAATGAACTTAAAACTCATGCAAACAAAATGGAAGGAAATGTCCAACGTCTTCAACAAAACCAACAAAAGATGGAATTAGGACAACATGAGATTAAGCAAGAATTATTAAAAGCGGATGCTAGGGAATCAAAATTTGAGGACCGAATGGCTAAGATGTTTGAAGCAATCATGTGTAAACCCTCTTCCTCGGGTGGTCTTCCTAGTGATACCATTAACAACCCGAAGGGAGAAATGAAGGTTATTACTACACGAAGTGGTAAAACTTTCAAGGAACCAATCTCTCGTACAAGTACTTCTAAGGAGAAGGAAATCGAGAAAGAACCCGAGGTGATGGTCGAAAAGGAGCACATTACAATCCCACGAAGTACCGCTCATACCACACCTACGGTTGAACCAATACCAATTGTGGAACCCGAGTTTCCAAGGCCGTTGCCTAATGACCAACCCACACCACCTTTACCCTACCCTTCGAGACGAAACAAAGAGAAAGCACAAGAACGGAACAATTATCAATTTGAGCTATTTATGAAAATGTTTCGTGACTTGCATTTCAATATAAGTTTTGCCGACGCTCTTATCATGATGCCTCGATTTGCCGCAAACTTCAAAAGTATGCTAAACAACAAAGAGAAGTTACAACAATCATCTAGTTGTTCATCGGTTTTTCTTAGCCGCATACCACAAAAAGTCGGTGATCCCGGTAAATTTTTGATTCCGTGTGCTATTCAAGATATGGAGGAATGCTACGCCTTGGCCGATCTTGGTGCTAGTATTAATTTAATGCCTCTTGAGATTTTCAAATCGCTTTCGCTTCCGGCTCTTACTCCTTCGAACATGTCTATCGAGATGGCCGATCATTCTACGATTTTAGCATGTGGAGTAGCCGAGGACGTTTTCGTTAAAGTCGGAAAGTTTTATTATCCCGTTGACTTTATCGTTGTAGACATTCCTATCGATCGAAAAGTTCCTCTCATTTTGGGTCGTTCATTTTTGGATACATCGAGAGCACTTATCGATGTTCATGCTCGAAAAGTCACCCTTCGTTTCAATGAAGAAGAACTTGTCATCAATGCAACACAAAACTCCAATCTTTCTCATGTCTATTCTATTGGTACTTTAAACCATGGTGATTCAACCAATGTCGTTTGCAAAGAATTTTCACCAAGAGTTTTAGGAAATGTCGCCAAAAACAATTTACCATTTCCTCCGCCGGTGGAGGTTATGAGTGTAAAGCCTACAAAGAAGAAACCGTCAATACTTGAATCGAAAAATCCTTCGCCTCACCACGAACATTCATTCTTGAAAAGTGTTGATAAGTTGCCGGTTTCTACGGAAGATCTTTCGGATGATGAATATGTTGACCCCGATGGGGAGGTTTTCTTCGTCGATAAACGTTTTGAGAACTTGCCACCACCAAAACCAAAACGGTTTCAAAATGTGAGAATTTTTAGTGTAACTAACATCGTCTTAGAAACACCGAATATTTTCGACATAATCAAAAAGGGTTTTCATAAGGAGAGTTTTAAAGATAAAAAAGGAAAAGATCTTAAATGTGATTTAATTGATTTTTCTACAAATCTAACTCCGTCATCACCACGTGTTTTGAGTGCTACAAGCTCGTCTACTCCTTTTGACGATGCTTTGTGTGGTCTTAGTATGGGGGAAGCCCCTTATGTTCCCTCATCCTTGTCCACCGAGGACGAGATATTCGATCCCGGAATTTCATGTAAAGGGAAATCTCAGTCTTCCACCGATGTAATAAATGGAAACTATATCTATTTGCTTGGTGCGAGTCTACCTCGAGTAGCTCAAAAGTTTGTTTTACCAATTGTCCCACCCTTCTACTTCTCATCTCTTTTCTTCAAACTCTTTGAGTTTATGACACATGTTGAAGTGGCGTTGATTTGTTTTTCCAATGAAAACGAGAACGCCATTTTCGACCCCGGTATTTTGCATCATATAAGGACTTAGTCCTTCATACCGGTTGCTTTTTGGGCCTTGTTTATCATGTAAGCCCCGCTAAAAATTGACCATACCATGTTTTTCCCTAAATGATCACATTTTGAGGGGATTGTAGTCGAGCTCATGACTCGGTAATCAAAAACGAGGTGCCTCGTGGGGGAGATCCCATGCTTATCTTTTATGCTCACTATTTCACTAATAAGGGGACTTGTACCCTTTCAACTCGTTGTCTCGTGGTTGTTTATGATTGTGTTATCTAGATCATCATCATCACCTACGATTGAAGACTCTCGTGTTCGTTTATGTGAGCCTCCATCGTTCGTTTGAAGAAGTTTTTCACGAATCCATGACATATCCTTTATTGTTCTAACAATTATCTTTTAGCATACTTAATAAACGGCTTTAGATATGTTGTTGATCACCCTTTCCATGCTAGATCCTAAGCATTCGACTCTTCGTCTCTAGTATAGGGGTGCTCCACCTTTAGACTCGAAACATTGAGGACAATGTTTACTTTTAGTATGGGGGGTGAATAGGTACTTGCTTTGCTACGCCCTCACGTTCTCCAATTTTCAACGTTTTGTTTTGCTAATAAGGCTAAAAATGGCCAAATTTTAAAAATTTTCTTAGTTTTCATAAGTGTTTTTAAGACACGAATGTATATTTTCCGTTGGGTAGAATAAGAGTTAATTTTTGACTTGATGGGCATTTGGAGCCATTTACATTCCTTAACCCGCTCAATTCAAGTTTTGCTAGACTTTTATATAGGGAGCTTTAAAACGCGAAAGTCTTAATTCATTCGGGTTAAGAACAAGAACTTTTCGCAAGTTCCTATAATTGACTCTAGAAAGTCACTTATCAAGGGAACTTTAAAACGCATTCTCTAAACTTGAAAAAGTCCAAGAAAGTGCAAGATCCTATAGGTGGCTTGAAAACCCAAAACTTTGATTTGATATAGTCTTAATGAAAGCTAATCCAAATTTGGCTTAATTTTGACTTGCATGGCTAAGTATTCACGAGTCTCTTTAATTAGAGGTCTTTATATAGTGAAGAACGAGAAATGATAGAGTTAGACAAGTGATCATGCTAAACGTAGAACATAAAAGTGTTCTTTCAAAAACTCATATGTTTTTAATTGTGGCTTTTTCTTCCCATAAGATCAATGCATTAGGAATAAATCATAATTGCAATAAGTAAGGTCGTACGATTTGAAAGGTTACTTAGCCTCTAGCGCAAGATCGTTTAAAAGTTGCTCGGGGTTGAATAGAGTTCATAGCCAAGGCATAACTTATTGAAGCGGGACGCGAAGATTGGCGATTATCCAAAAAGGCCCTAACAAGGCATGAGGAGCTCTATTTTTGCTAAAGATCCAAAGATGATGTGAAGTATCATTATTCCTAAATCAATATGAAGGATCGAGACACACGACGAGAAGCAATTACTCCCCTATAGAATGGAGAAAGTCTTTCCAAAAAGACCCTAACAAGGTATGAGGATAAATATATCCAAGTCCGAAAAGGAGGCGGATCGTTGTATATCAAAATCCAAAGTAAAGATTGAAGAAAAATGATGAAGTCATGGTCCAATATGAAGAATCTCTCAAAAACGTCAAGTGAAGAAATTCCAAATATATGAAGAGAAGACCATAATTTCAAGAACGTCTTCCCAAGATTTGAAGTATGAAGTACATTCCAAATATCGGTCCGAGAAAGGTCTCAAATCGTGAAACGAGTTATGCCAAGATATGAACTTAAGGAGATACACGAGAAGCCGTTTTAAAAGATTTTGTCCTTCGGCTAACTATTGATCAAATCGTGCTACTTTGATTTCGGACTAATAACTACTCAAATAAGTCAATATGAATCACTTGTGATCCATGACAAATAGATAAAAAATGCTAGTAACCCATTTCCTTTTATAATAACTAGGATTGCGGGGAGAAAAAGTATTACACAATTTGGACGTATGAGTAGTGTTAGCATTGTGACTTGTACCAACAATGATCTTGTTTTTGAACTTAGCATGGAATGTATGACAATCAAGGATGACGAAGTTTACTCTAAGGGACATTTACTTGTTTCTATTCTTTGACCCTAAAAGTCACTTTTTGTGATGAAAATCATACATTATGTCTTTACACATCTTCGTAGTATGTTGCAAGTCTTTTTACTCTTCAATAAAGGTTAATAAAATTGAACTTTGGTGATGCTTAGATACTTTATTCTAGCATTTCGTGAGGGCACGGCAATGGCTTAGTATGGGGGAGTGATGAGATGGCATTTATACATGATCTCATCGTTCTTTTCGGGCTTTAAATGCATAAAAATGTCATAAAATACCATATATATGCTTGTGTTTGTTTACTTGTGTATTTTAGGTATGGATATCGCGAAAAAGACAAAAGATCACAAGATACAAGGAAAAACGGACACGAGAAACGAAGCCGTACAAAGAACCGGGCCCTAATCATGGAATTCTCAACAAAATACCTTGAAGACTTGAAGACAAACAAGATTGATCCTCATTTATTGAATAAATGACACTTAAAACCCTTGTATATTAATAATTACAAGTTTGGTCCCTTAAGTTTGTCAAAATTACACAAAAGGTCCTTCAACTTTGAAGAAATGGCAAGATTAGTCCCTCAACAAATCAAAATTGTCAATTATGGTCCCTCATCAAGCCAAAGACACATTGAAGACCTTTGAAGATCAACATTGTCCAAGATCAGTCCTTTAAATATCTCAAAATGGCAAATATAACCCTTGAAACACTTTTTATAAAGTTTTGTGCCAAAATTGCCAAGTGGTGAAAGTTGTTACAAGTATAATTGGGCGCTGATAGAAGTTTACTTGCAATTGACAAAATAAAGGAAAAGGAAGGACTGAAAGTGAGAAAATGAAACATTCAAACACGTTTTTTTGCGCCAAACACTTCTCAATCCACCAAAAACGGATCAAAAGGACAACTATTCACCTTTTACCAGCCCAGATTTTACACCAACTTAAACAAAGGGTAAAATGAAATTACCCAGGCACACGTTTGATTCACACATGCAGAATCACATCCCACACACAAAACTCTCATCTCCACTAACCAATAGGCCCCACCATTCAAACCCGTCCACCAATCAAAACACAACTTGAGCTCCAAGCTTAGCCACGTGTCAAGATCAACAGCTGACGCTCATTGCTTCATCACAAAGCTATTTTAAACGGTTTGGATGCATTTTGGACAGCTCACACCAAGAAAACGTCTAGAAGACCAAGGGCATTATAGAGAAATCACATCTAGGGTTTGTGAATAGTGTTTAGCCAGGCATTTGCCTATAAAAGGAGACCTCAACATGTGAGAGTCCCTTTGTTCCAGATTTTAGCTTTTAATCTTTGTAATTCCTTTTTATGAAATAAAGTTTGAATTTCTTAAAATTTTGAGTTCTAATCTATTATTTATAAAAGTTTGGTGTTTGAGAAGCTAAAATCTGAGTTCCATTTATATGTTTGAAGGTTTTTGAGGCAAGATTTTAGTTGATAAAGCTTGGGTTTCAAAAATCAGAAAGTTGGCATTATTTTTTATCTCACTTTGTGTTTGTTCATCTTAGCAGCATTGGAAGCTGGTACTTGTTTTGCTAGTACCTCAGCTCAAACAATCCAGGGCCTGGATGTAGGTCTTGGAGGTTTGCACCTTCTTCCTTTTTCATTTTCTCTTTAAGTTTCTGATTATTTGTGATTTTTGTGGATTATTGCTTGAATCTGTGTTATCGTGGTTGATTATTGTTGATTTGGCTTTGTTTGATGTTAATGAGGTGTTACTGATCTGATTTGTGGGTTGAATCTTCATAAGCCTTTGAAAATTTGTTAAATCAGGTTTTTAAGGGGTGTTTGGGATTACTGCATAAGTTGGATTTGTGGCTTGCTAAGTGTTTGTGTGTTATATGCAAGTATTGGTATCTGTTATTTGGGTGCATATGTTCATCTGTTTGCAGGTTTTGAGGCTTTGAACACATTGATTCTTGTTTTGGCTATAAAATCTTCATAACTTGGTAAAATTGGCTAGGATTTTGAGGACACCTAGATCTAAGCATAGGTTAAGGGTAACAAGTGCTAAATCATAGTTAATCACACCAGGGTAAAAGGATTTGAGGCTTGAAATTGGATCAAGTGTCAAGTATATCAGCAAACTGTTTCTGCATATTGTTCTTTGTTCATCAGTAACTTTTTGTGCTTTGATCTTGCTATTTACTTTGATTCAGTGTTTGATTCTTGTTTCTTTGTGTTCATTGTTAGTTTATATAGCTTGTGTATGCATCTGGTTAAGTTTGGTTGGCTTATTTAGCTTAAATCTGCTTATTAAGTGCTTAACTGCTTATTTGCATATCTGGTGCTTATCTGGTGACTGTTTGGCTTATTGTGGCTTATTGTGTGGATCATTTTGTGATTTTATTGTTGCTATTGACTCCTTGTGGTTCACTGATCACAAGGGTGCCTTTGTTTCCAATTGAATCAAACCAGAACTCTCAAATAAGCTTGGTCAATTAGTCAAAGCAGTGGGAACTCCTTTCCCCTGCTGGTTGCCACTGCTAGTGCAATTTTGGTGTCAGCTTATCAATAAGCTATAATAGCTTATTTTAACCAGCAACAACTTTGTTTTTGTAATAGGTGCTCATATTTTGACCCATTTGTTCATCCTGGAGCATTTGGGTGGTTGACTTTTAGGATTGACTAGAAAACCAACTCCTTTGACTTTTACATAAGTTAATTTGTGCTTATTCTGACTTATTGGTTGTGCTTATTGGATTTTTGTTGATTGATATTGCTTGTTGAGTCCATTTGAAAGCTTTTGCAAGTTGAATCAGCCTTTGAGGTGCTTTATTTCTCAAAAACGACTATTTTGTCGTTTTGTGGATTTTTGCTTTTCTATTTTCTGGCTTATTGAGTGAACTTATTGGAAATTTCTTTTGACAGATCTCTTAAGCATCCTAAAAGAGGGTTGTGTGTCAAATTAGAGCTTATGGCATTAGCTTATGGCTTAATGGGCTGAAAAGCCCAATAAGAATAAGCTTTGTGTTCAATAAGCTGTGATAAGCACATTTTCAGCTTTTGGGCCTTTAGAGTTTTGTTCTTAGAATTGAATTTTAAGTCAGATAGGGCTTTTCCAAGTCAATTGAGCCAAGTTTGACTTTTTGGGCCCAAAAGCCCATTTGTGTTGACTGAATTTGGATTTGGCCCATTTGAGGGCCCATTAGGGGTATTTTGGTAATTTCACTTTCATTTTCTGATTATTTAGGTTAAAATAAACTAGTTTGCAAGTTTTTAGAATTTTTTATAATTTTTGGATTTTTAATATTATTTTATTATTATTTTATTATTATTTTTAAAATCTCACATTTTCCAACTTTTTACATTTTTCTTAGGTTTAATACATTAAAATAGGAATTTAGCAACTTTTAGAATAACTTTATCACTTTTAGATTAATTTTTATAATTATTTTAAGTTTTAATAGTTTTTAAATCATTTTAAATAGTTTTTATTAGTTTTAAAATCTCAAAAAATAGTTTTTAATCATTTTAGGTCATTTTAGAGGTTTATCAATTGAAAAATCTTTATTTGGGCTTTTTGATAATTTATTTGATTTTTAGGGCTTTAATTAGCATTTAAAAATTGAATATTAGTTATTTAAAAGGTTTGAAAAAGTTTTGATAATTGGTAAACTCTTAGTTTATTATTTTTTATTTTTGGTAAATTTTTGGTAATTTTTAGAATTTATTTTTATTTTGGTGATTTTTAAGGTTCTACGTTTTAACTTTCTAGTAGTGATTTTGTGTTAATTTTTATTTTTACGTCTTCGTCATTTTCTCTTCTAATCCCCTTCTAAACCAAATATTAATCTCAAATCTTGTACAAGTTTTTCACAACACATATACCTCCTTGAGAAATAAACTTTCATACCATTAAGGGTCATTAGTGTTGATTTTCCTAAATCATCACTCGATACTTACCGCTTTTACGCCTTTTTCCTAAGAGGTGTATTTTACTACAATCAACTACCATCAATTACTAACGTCCTATTCCTAAGAGGAATCTTAACTTTCTTCTCTCCACATAAAATAGTAGCATTGTTCAACGACAACCAATCCATACCAATAATAATATCAAAACTACCTAATTCTATCAACATCAAATCAATCGGAAAGGAATGGTTCAAGAGAATTAGAGAGCATCCTTCTAATAGCTTATTAGTTTTCACTAATTTACCATCAGCCAATTCCACCTCGTAACTGGTACTTATCTCAACAGGTTCAATATCAATAAGGGCACTAAATTTAGTGGATACAAAGCTCCTATCAGCACCCGAATCGAATAAAGCAACAGCATAATGATTGTTGAGTAAAAACGTACCGGTAACGACATTCGGATCCTCTTTCTTCACCTCAATTGTTCCAAGTTGGTAGATACAACCCTGGGGGTTTCTTCCAGGTACAATCGCTTTCAACTTGGGGCATTCCGATTTCCTATGACCTTCTCCATTACAGTTGAAGCAAATGGTTCCCTTCTTACACCTTTCAACCTTGTGTCCAAGCTTTCCGCAATTTCGGCACTTCCAGCAGTCGCCAGCATGCCTCTTGTTGCCACACTTAGGACATCTATCATCGTTGCGCTGTGCATTATTGGTAAGAGCATTTGCATTCCCCTTTCTCTTGTTCTGACGGCGATTGAAATTCTTCCTATTATCACCTCTATCTACACGCTCACCGTCTCCCTTTCTTTTCTCACCTACACGGGCTTCATCTTCCTTATCCTGAATTATCTGTCCAATGAGTTGGTAAGCCATTCGAACAGCATCATCTATAGTCAATGGTTTCGATGATGTCACGTCCCCCCGGATATTCCTGGTCAACCCTTTAATATATTGCTCAATTCGGATCTCTTCGGGTTCAACCAATCGAGGACATAGCAAGGCCAACTCATGGAATCGATTCGTGTAACTATCAATGTCCACACCTTTCATTCTCAAATGAATCAACTCCTGTTCTAACCTAATGATCACACTACGAGGACAAAACTCCAAAGTCATCCACTTCTTAATTTTAGTCCAAGGAGTAGCATTAGCAGCATCAAGACCCATGAAAGCAATTCTCCCGTTCCACCAAGTCAATGCACGACCTTTAAGAGTAGCCATAGCAAAATTCACCTTATCTTCCTCCTTACACTTACTAATTCGAAACACCGATTCAATCTTCTCGATCCACTGGCTTAATCCTACAGCACCTTCAGTTCCATTAAAAGGTAGAGGTTCACACTTCATGAACGTCACATAAGTACAGCCACCAACTTCAGGTGCATTAGTTCCAAGTCCTCCTACATTTCCTCCAGCATTAGCATTCACATTATTAGCATTCACATTCACATTAGTACCGCCAATTCCACTACCGCCAGCTCCACTACCGCCAGCTCCACTACCGCCAGCTTCATTTCTAGCATTTGCCATAAATTCAGTCATAGATGCGGTAACTTGCTCCGTAATAATCCTACGTACATCATCCTCAGTCACAGCCTTCTTGGGCGGCATAGTTCTATAATTACACAATTTCAAAGTATTAAGCATTCATCCAACAAAGGATTCATATAATATGGATCGAATTCATAATCAAGATACAAATAAACAACACAATATGGAATTCAAGACAAGATACATATTTCATTCGATCTGAAACAAAAGTATTGTCTTAGTTACATCCCATATCAAAGTTCTAACACTATATACACTCAAAATTTGTGCCAAGTCTATTACTAACAAGTCGGTTCAGTCAAAGCTACAAAAGCACAAAAGATATAAAGGTCACTACAAAATACAGACTGGTCTACTGAGAACCGCCAGATGGTCCATCATCCATCGTCTTTTGAATCTTCGTCGGACGATCACTAGACACATCTTCAGCTGGGCGCTTACGGATTACTCCTCTTTCAACCATGTCAGCATAAAATCTACTGTTCCATCCCACGGATATATTCAACTCCTTTTCGGCTTTCTCACGCATCGCACGAGCCACACTCAACTGAATCTCCATAGAATTCACCTTTCTCTTCATTTCAGCATACTCAGCACTTTCCAACACCGATAACCTCCTAAAAGCCTCATTCAAACCACGTTCTACATCACTTAAATCCAAACTAAGCAATTCTCGCTCTTTCTCGCCAACCTTTGTCTTCGACTCCAAATAAACAACCTGAGTCTGAACAACACCTAATCCAACCTCTGTCACACAACTCTTAACACGGGTAGCATCTAGATCACGTCTCAAGGCCCATGGTGCAAGACCATCAATATGAGTAGCCTCTCGAGTACTAGACGACTCTCCTATCTCACGTCTACGAGTAGCAATACCATCAGTACCGTCAGGTGCATCGTCATCCTCATCCTCCTCTGATTCAGAATCAGATTCAGACGATTCAGACATTTCATCCCTAGGTAACTCATCCTCAGAATCAGACAAATCAACTGGTGGGGGCAAAGGCTCGCCCTCTGGAACATCATACGGATAAATAAGCTCAGCTTCCTCATCGTCATCAACCTCAACATCTATACCTACATCCTCCTCGACATCCTCGTCGTCAATCTCGTCATCTAAATTATCTAATCCAATCTCATCATCGTTCTCAATATCCACATCCTCAATATCCACATTCTCAATATCCACATTCTCAATCTCATTCTCTACCAAGTCAACCTGAGGGGCAATCTGATATCCTAGTCCTAACTCGGGCTCGGGATCCTCAAATGGTTCCTCCTCATCATCGATATCATAATCTACTAAGTCTAAATAAGGATCATCTTCTATATTAGGTTCGGGAATAGCATGGTTTTCTACAGGAATATTAGGGTCAGCCATGACAATCTGCATTTATATATATATCTCGTATTAGGATAACATACTAGTTAAACAATTACATAATGAAATCACGATATATACATATATATAAATTAAATTATATATATCAAAATATATATCTTCTCAATAGGGCTTGTTGGTAACGTCGGAGATCTCTGGCACCGTTATAGTCAAAAGATTTTTCAAATATTTTCTTAAATGTTCATTGTCAAAAGATTTTGAAAAGTTTTTGTTCAAAACCTTGGTTTTTAAAATCCTTTGTTCTCTATAACGAGAGCTCTGGTACCAAACTGTAACACTCTCATTTTTCGTATCGGTACAGCGGAAGGGTCTTTCAGAGTGTTACGGGATAGCACAATAACTCTAATCATAGACAACACAATAAAAATGGTTGTACAAGGTTTAACAAACGTTCATTCGATAAAAAGTTTCAAAAGCGTACAACAGGTCCCAAATTATACAGGTCATTAAGTTTACAAAACACAGATCGAATGAACATTTTTAATATTAAGTGGGCCATCAGAGTCGATCTCCATCCGGATTACCTTCAAGCACCTGAGATAAAAACATGCAAAAATCATATCAGCGAATGCCGAGTGAATTCATAGAGTTTAATAAAAACCGTTATATAAAACAATCATTTAAAATCAGAACATAAGTATAATATCGGAAGTAAGTCCTCATATTGCTAGTCAGGCAATATATATCAAGCATACATCTTAAACCGTCCATGAGACCGTAGTCTCTATATTACCATGATAGGTAATATATTCATCGTTATTAGCATCGTATCATATCGGATATTTATATTATATAGATTGAATAGGTTGTAGGATTATTATTAGCCGCATGACATTGTTACCTTACTATGAAAACAGCGGGCCGCGAACCCGACAAACAATTTGCCCATCTAAGTTAGCGTGTCGTCACAAAAATCACGCTAGGGAATCTTCTCATACATAAATTCGCTTACCAATAAATGTGGTACGACGGGGATCAACCATCAAGGCGCGAACTGGGGTGATCGTCCCCAAATAGTACTATCAAATGCATAAGTGTCTACCAAATCCCGGTAGTTCACAATTAATGCTAATGGGACTTTAAGTGACATAACCTAACTACTAATAATCCTTTTAGTCTCGTTTATAGGGTCATAGCATCATTCGGGTCCATATCATTAAGCATAAAATCGGGACTACTTGTGTTCTATTTTTATAAAAATCTAGCATGTTATCTCCCTCGCGGGTTTACAAATCATTTTATAAAACATTTAAAATAGTGCGAGGCTATGAACTCACGTTGTTAATGAAAGGCGGATTATCGGCTACGGGCGTGCTTCGGTCACGGAAACCTATATAAATAATAATCGGTCTTAGACTCGGTCCAATGACTTTTATCAAAATAACAATATACATATGATGATTTTGTACATATAATGATGATCAAGTGGGTTTATACATCCTTGTTTACTCAATTTAGCGTTTACGTTTTGGTAACGTTTTACTAGTTCACTAGTTTTACCTATTTACCTATTTTAAGTCCATTAAACCTTCTATAAGTTCTTCAACTTGTTTTTATCCCTTTTATACCTATATTATCAGTATATATACTTTTCATGTTGGGCCCAAATGGGTTAAGCCCAATAAGCTCTTTTTACAAGTTTTTATCTTATTAAGTCCAATTATTAGTCCAATATGTTTAGTTAGCTCGTAAATGTCCGTAATTCTTATAGTTCGGGTTTTATCGGTTTTTACTTGTCTTAGTTACTTATACATCAGTATATGACTTTTATAAACTTTACATTAGACGGGTTTGGTCGTCTAAGTTTTATTTGGCGAAAAACGCTAATTTTACGGCGATAGCCGAAAAAGTCGTAAAAATCAAGTTTATAGTTTTTATTACTTATAAATATTATTTCACCACCATTTATATAATTTACCCATTTAATTAACCTTTTATACATTTATATAAATAAGTTTTATAAGTTAGTGGGTTTATATTTTTACATTTTATACATTATAATGTGAGTGCTTATATAATAATAATAAACATTATTTCTAAAAATCTGATTTTTAATTTCATGTTCACCATTTTTAACATATCTAGAGTTCTATAATGAATTAGAAGCTCATTTTTGGATGACATGATCTTCATATTATGTGCTACATATAACTTAGTTATAGCTACTGCCCATTTTGAGTTTAACGTGCCTTAACAGTTCCTACAAAACTGCTTATTCAGATTAGATCACCTAACTTGTTTTGATCATATCTCACTCATTATTTTGATTCCATTGCATGGCCAACTCTCACATGTGTATAACATCTTCTACTTACTGTAAATGGATCAAACCATGCAATTTTATCAGTTCATCTTTTAGTTATCTACTGTTTTTATACAGCCAACTAATTAATCAAGATTTTAGCTTCATTTCTTATAGTTATCAACCTTTTTAAGCATATTTATCAACACTTGATCCCCACACAACATTTTTATCATCATATATACATCATATACATATACAAAATGAAAGAAAATACATTTTGTTCTTTACAAAATAACAAGAGAAAAATGGAGAGGATGATCTTCTTTACCAACCAAGTGGATTTCTTGTTTTAGGAAGACAAGAACTTGATGAACACAACAAGTATCTCCAAGACCATCAAATATCAAGAACATAGGTTGGAAAATCAGCCCTAGGACATAAGCAAATCACCTTCAAAGATGTTAATATGGCCACCAAATGAGCAAGGCTTCAAGAATACTCCTTAATAGAGCTAGTAAACATGTTGTTCATGGCTAGAAGAGATCAAATGGGGTGTTTGTTGGCTTATTTTGGACGGCAAAAGGGAAGTAGTTTGAGAGAGTTTTGGTGTTGATTGCATGTGAGAAATGGTGTAATTGAAAACAAGTAGCTAGTTTTGGAAGGTTAGTGGAAGAGTTAGCTTGAAATGTAAGCATGGCTTACACATGGAAGGTGTTAGCTAAACTTGATGCCACATTAGTGTTGTGGTGTCAAGTTGGCCGTCCCAACCAAGCTAGTGGGGTGGGACAATGTGTTTTGTCCCATCTCACTAGTTTACGGATATTTCTCGATTCTAGTTTTCTCGATTTGCGTGCCCTCGGGTCGTTTTACGAAAAACATTTTTATAAATTATGAATCAACGTCACAAAACGAATCCAATAAAAATTGTATCATCAAAAACGGAGTTCACAAACGTAAATACGTAATCCTAAGGTTTCCGGTTTAGTCGTAAAAGACGCCAAATTATGCACGTAAGCCCAAATTTAAATCCGTAAATTGTGAGTTCGTCAACCAACATAAAAATAAGTTTCAAAATATTATACGAGAAAATATTTCACTACCTGAAAATGTTAGATTGTCACAATAAGGGTAAAGAGCAAATCTATGATGAAGATGAAGAGGAAGAAGATACTACATCATCCTTGTCTGAAGCCAAAAGGATAAGAATAACACTTTAGAAGAGCAAGTTGGATGCATAGGCTAAGAAAAAAGGTAGTGGTTCTGGATCAAAGACTCCTGAAGAATTAGCCCTGGAAGCTTTTGGAAATCCAGACAGCTCAACTGATGAAGAAGACCAAGAGACAAGAAAAGAAGCAGGCCCAAAAGACAAATCAATCCAAGACGATGATATCATAGATAATTTTCTCAACTATGATTATGAAGACCAAACTCTTGGAGGTGGGGGAGAAGAAAATATGGAAACACTTTTGTACGATGACGTCAACCTTAGCAAACCACTTCCTACTCCTTCAGCAATGATTGCATCAGACGACGCTCATCTGACGGTGATTCCTACCAAAGAACAAACACCTCCTTTGCCATCATTGGTTAGCACTGTTGTGACAACCATTCCCCTGGTTGAACCCATAATCGAAACCCTACAACTTGTACTAACCACCACCCCACAACCAGTACCAACCACCGCCCAGACGACTGTTCCAACACCGCCACCAATCCTCGTACAACTTGTACTAACCACCACCCTACAACCAATATCAACCACCGCCCAAACGACTGTCTCAACACCGCCACCAATCCTCGGACAACCTGTACAAGTACCATCCACAACCTCTCTAGCACTCGTGGTAACACCTCTACCATCAACAGTACAACAGCTACCATCCACCTCTAATCCATTTCTCACGGTCAATGATCCACTTATTCAGCACCTTCAAAACAATTGGAGGTTCAGGCAAAACATATTGTAGCTCTAAAAACATCGATCACTAATCCTGACACATGAGCCTTCAGAGCAAAGAAACATGACGATTCCAAACTTCAAGATACATACGCCAGCGTCTTAAGACTTACAAAGCAGCATGAGGAGTTCACTGCCGAAAAGGAAGAACGTGACAAAGAAAACCATGCATTCATCGACTCCATCAATGATACTATGACTAACATCATACAAAGTAAAGTCAAGTCATGTGTTCATCAGGAGCTTCTAGCACTATTAACAAAAGGCCTTACCGACCTTAAGTTAATGAAGACTTTGGAGACTCGATAAACCAAGATCGAGTTACCAAAAACAAAGGCTCAACACAAGCTGCAAAGAGCTCTTTCTAAAGCAATATTCGAAGCTTCTAACACATCACCATTGGAAGACACTGAAGTTCCTCAATCCTCAAAGAAAATTAAATGTCAGGAGCCTGAAAATGAGGATAAAGATGTCAATGATGAAGATGAGGAAGAGGATGAGGAGGAGGAAGAGGAAGAGGATGATGATGAGGAAGAGGATGAGGATGACGGGGAGGACGAGGATGAGGACAGTGATGGCGATGAAGATGATGATGATGATGAAAGTAATGGGAATGGTAATGGTAAGGGAGAAGGGGATGGTGATGATGGCAAAGGTGAGGATTCGGGTAAGAATGGCGAAGAATCAAAAGAATCAGAAAAAAGGTGAAGATGATGAGGAATCTGAAAAAGGTGATAAGGATGAAGAAGAAAGTGATGCTGGTACCAAAGAAAAGGTTGGTGATAAAGAAAAAAAGGTGAGTGAAAACAAAGATGATGACGGGAATGATGAAACAATTGACAGCAACAAGGAGGATTCACCATGCATATCACTAACTAGTGATGATGGGAATAGAGAAAACCGTAGAAAGAATCTCCATGGAAAATTCATCTCCAGAGAATCTTCATCTAAGGACACAAGTAAGTCCATTGAACTGGTTCTTACTAATTTTTCACCAGTAGAACCCGTAGAACCAGTGAACGAAGACGAAACTATTCTTGAAGACGAACCAATACCGTCTGTGGAACATCTCTTATCCAAATGATTCACTCTTTATGTTTGTAGTCAGCTTTGGACGGTCGAATAAAGAGAACGGGTTTACCAGTGAAATCTTGCCAGGGAGATCTATAATTAGAGCTACCTGTCACAAGTACGATATTTATTATCGTCCAACGATCTTCACCGACCGGAGGTAAAATGCTACCGAATCAGAATAAAATGTCAAAGGCATTTTATTCTTGTCTTATTATGTTGTTGCATTTGAAGACGGTAGCGTTGTGATGTACCAGCTGAAGTCGTCCTTCATACTTATTCCTTCTGCATCAAATATTTCAGCAAATTCAAGAAAGTCTGACCTAAAAGTCTTCCACTGTATCAACTTTGAAACGTTCAAGAACTCAACAAAAGATAGGTATGTGGGACATGAAGTCACGAAGAAGCGAACATCAGAAGAAGGCAAATACTTCACGTGAAAGGCCAAAAGAACATGTTCTAGCCAAAGCCTGATGATAATCAACACATATTCACAAGAATGAAGAAAAGAAAAAGAAGTAAAGATAAAGTGGACTACGAGCACGAGAACGAAGATCTAACATGCTAGATTAGGACTTTGTAATTTGGAGTGACCTCCCTTTAGGGGGAGATTGTTGGAAATACGTTTTTCGTATTTAGAAAGCCTCGGTCACTCCAACAATATAGTTAAGGGATCGTAGTATAAGTTAGTTACATTTTATGTTAGCCCAACCCATGAGCATGTTGATGGGCCGGAGGCCCAAGTCCACTAATGGACTTGGGTATATAAACCCCTTTCCTTCATGGAAAGGGGTGTTTGTAGAACCCGCATGCTTTTACCATGAATAGTACCCTTATGATCGTACGTACATGATTAGAACATTCCTTATTTAACATGTTTACGTTTCATGAATATGAATTACAAGTATTACGTACGTGTTATTACATGATAAGTATTTATTACGTATTAAGACACGATAATTATTATCAACAATAATTATAATCATGAACATGAAAATCATGAACGTAAACAATCACGAACCTAATATTATGTATTTACGTATAGTTATTACGATCATGAATAAATATATTTTACGATGCGAACGAACAATAATTAAATCACGTAAACACGACACGTTAAAACGTAAATAATAGAACACGGGAAAATCAACGGGTTTCCCATGTCAGGCCCACATAGGCGCGGCATAAACACAAGGGTGGGCCAAGCCCACCTTAAATAAATTTAACAAAAGGAGGGGAAGGAGATTTTTCATTACAGAATATTAGAAAAATCAAAACCCTGCTCCTCCCTCCTTCCTCCTTGTTGCCGCCACCTACACAACACCACCAAGGGTGTTTGGTTGATTTTGGTAGATCCAATATTGCTAGATCGTTCGTGTTAGTTTTTCCTTTTGATCCACGAATCGGTAATCTTCTTAAACCTTTTATTTTTAATTATTTATTAGATCTAAGAACATGAAATCATGGGTTATTAAAACAAGTTAATAAACATCTAGATCTAATCAAGGGGTATTAAAAATACATTGTTTAAGGGGGTGTTTGGTTCGGCTAGTGTGTAAACCGAGAGCAAGGGCTCTCGGTGGTTGTGTGATCACCACCAATCGAGACTACAAGGTCTCGGTTTGGTTTGTGAGGCTCGGCCGAGAGGAACCAAGGGACCCCGACGCATGTAGGGGTTATCCTTGGTGGTTTAGGGGGTCTCGGTTGGAACACCACACGCACCACCGGTTTAGGCCGGTGGCGGTTTGCCATGGTTAAGGGTTGTAGGCCGGTTCAAGGGTTAAACCGGTCCGGTTCATGACATGATTAGTTTTAAAACACGGGTCCGGTTCATGACATGTTTAGTTTTAAAACACGGGTCCGGTTCATGACATGTTTAGTCTTAAAACACGGGTCCAGTTCACGGTTTATTTTTCAAGATTAATTATTTATTTTTATAAATTAAATAATTACAAGATTAATTAAATTAATTTAACATGCTATGTAATTAATTTAATTTGGACATGACTTAGGTTATATTATTATTATTAATAATACGTGATTTTAACCTAAGTATTTTATTAGTTAATTTAGACAAAGAAATTAATTAATTATTAAAACATGACTTATAATTAATTAATTTTCATGACTTAGGTTATATTAATAATAAATATTAATGCGTGTTTTAACCTAAGTATTATTACCTTTTATTTAATTAAATCATGTTATATGTAATTAAATCTTATAAACTATAGTTTATTTAATTTACATGTAATAATTAATAAACTATACTATATATCACATGACTTAGAATATTAATCAGTAAAACTTAAGCTTTTATATTATTAGCTTAATAATCCAACTTATTTCTATTTATGGAAACTTTCTATTTTTAGAAACTTATTTAATTAAGGCAGCTAATCTATTTATGGAAACTTTCTATTTTTAGAAACTTATTAATTAAGGCAGCTAATCTATTTATGGAAACTCTCTATTTTTGGAAACTTTCTATTTTGGAAACTTTCTATTTTTGGAAACTTTCTATTTTTGGAAACAATCTATTTTTGGAAACTTTATATTTTAGGAAACTTGCTATTTTTAGAAAGTTACTTATTATTACACAACAAGTATAATAATACAAGTAATACAAGTAATACTTAATCAGAATAGACAGAACACATGATAAACGCAGTATAAAGCTAAAATCAGTAAAACATGACATGAACATATAAAACGAGCTAAGACATGATATAAAATCAGTTACGTACTCAGTAATCATAATACTTATACACGTATATTATTTATGTATCATTAGTGATATCGAAGTAGGACTCTCTTCCGTTCGTCTTCTTCGTTCACTGGACACAAGGTATGGATTCTCTGTCCTTTTAGTATGGACATTCCTTCCTTTTTAGGATTCCCCATATGCAGCCAATTGTTTTCCCCAGTATATGTTTTATATGTTTTGATTGCTTATGTTTAATTAGATACCTAAAGTCATATACATGCATGACCAATTTCACCTAGTTATGGAGGTACCATAACCATAACACTGGAGGCACCAGTGTTATGACTTCACCACGGCGGAGTGATAGCTCGTGGCGTCCCTTCAGCTTTTGGCCATATTATTATTATCATATGGGTCGTATGGGTGCATCCTAGGTTACATGTTTTTACAGATTATTCAGGTGAATGTGGTGTGTGCCTTGCATCCTTCATAAGGAGCTGATCCCTCCTACCCAAACTTATATTAATTAGAGGCAGTCCCTCTAATTGCATGACGAGGTCACCCCTCCAAGTATTCATGCATGTTAATATTTCATGACCTATATTGGCTAATGGTAAATATGTTAAACAGTTTTTATAAGATAAACATAAGGCTTTTCAAACTATTAAACCAGTTTTACTAAGATATACCAGGTTATCCAGGACTTAGTCTTTTCCGCTGCTTTATGCTTATATGCTTATATTTTTCATGCTATACTTGTATATCCGTGCACTGAGCGTTATGCTCAGCCGTTTTTCCTTTCATGTTCCCAAAATGGCAGGTACTCAAGGATGCTCGTAGACTTTAAGCGTACGTGCATATGGATTGGAAGCTTCCTAGCCTTCATTACTTTATGCATTTCTTCATACTTTTGATACTCATTTCTATTGATATTGTTTAGTCCTTTTCATGTATAGTACTTATGTTTGTGTGTGATGAGTTCTACTTTTGGGGTACCGATGTTTGTTTCCGGTATTGTTCATGTGATGTTTTATACATTTATCCTTGTATGCTTTGATGACACGCCATAATCACGCGTGACATTCCATTTACGAAAATGGGGTGTTATAATTATGGTATCAGAGCCAAGGCTTCGACCTGTAGGCTCTCAAAACACGACCTGTGATTAGTAGGTAGTCACTATGGTCTTCCTAGAACTGACAGTTGGTTTTCATGCATTCATCATTTTCATGCATACATATATATGTCATTGTCGCAGGTTTATGACTAAGTAATGGTTGGTACAGGACTGGCCCTATTTAGTCGCATGTGCTTTTATCGAAACATTTAACTTTGGGACCGACCCATTGGTGTCCCCTCGTCATGTCTTTTGTTTTGGGTGAACTGACCGTAGGCGTTCACTCTCGCGCATATAAAAGTTTTCATAAAACAGCATCACGCATTCGTGTACTAGTTTTCTGCATAAAAAAATTTTCATGATTTACTGGTATAAAATTTTCATGTATATAGTTTATGTTTTGATCAGTTTAATCATGTATTTTATGTTATACTGTCAGATGGTTCTCACACGCGAGCAGGAACAACTCAATGCAGCAGTCCAAGCTGCAATGCAAGCTATGCTTCCTCAGTTGAAGTGCAGGCTGCCAACAATCAGCAGGAACACCCAGTACCTCCTCCTCCTCCTCCAGCAACATTAGTCACATGGCTGGAGAGATTCAATAAGCTACGCCCTCGAGCTTTCAAGAGAAAAGATAGCCCCAGTGAAGCTGAAAGCTGGTTGGCTCACATTGAGAAGATCTTCGATGCCATGGGTTGTGACCCCGTTTTCAAATCGAGGTTGGCCTGCTACCGGTTCGAAGGTGATGTGTTATCATGGTGGACGGCACTGAAGCAGTCTGAGGGAGGTGATGCTTGGGTGGCTGGTTTGACTTGGGCTCAGTTCAGGGATTTGGTGATTGGACAGTTCTTTCCCAAGGCTGAGCAAGACAAGATGAAGAGAGATTACCATGGAATCCGATAGAGGGCTGGGGAGAATAGCAACGAGTTCATGCAGCGCTTTCTTTGCTTGGCTGGTTTTCTTGGTGCAGCAGCAGGTACTCCCGAAGAGCAAGCACACCACTTCCGGTGGGCTTTTCGTACATCGGTCGCAAATAACTTGGTGTGTGCTACGTTCAACACGGTGGCACAAGTGGCCGATACAGCACGTAAGCTGGAGATGCTGCAAGAAAGAGAAGAGTTCGGGGGAAGAAGAGAGACCCGAGAAGAGGTAAACATTTGTTATTCAGCGGTGACCAAACCATATTCTTTCAGCATATTTACATCTCTTTTAAACTGTATCTTCCAGGCAGAAGACTGGGGACCGGTCTCAGCCAGCTACTCAGCAACAGCCTACTCAGCCCAAGGGAAATGGTTAGACTCACGACAGTTCTGCTATGGATAGGCGTGGCGGTAATGATAATTACCGTAACAACGCTAGAAACTCCAACAGCAGCAGGTCCTTATACTTACTCATTTTCTTATGATTACATGCTATAGTTCTTAATTCTGACACATTAGAGAATCTTCTACCAGGAATCATGGTAACGGGAGGGACCAGAACCAGAGAGGTTCACAGCCTAACCGTCCAGCTATCACTGGTATTCCATCTTACGAATTATCCACATTGTCCTTTGTACCTATTATCATGTCTCATGTATATTGTTCTTATCATGCTCTCAACCAGCAAGGACACCTGCTGGAGGATATACTCATCCTCTTTGCACTACCTACAACCATAGGCACCCAGGGCCATGTCGCTGCGACACCGACGCATGCTTCAAGTGTGGTCTTCCTGGCCATCGCATGAAGGACTGCCGCAAGGGCGAGATGGAGGGCACATCAGGACATGCTGATACCAAACCGCCTCCTACTAGTGGACTCGTTTACACGACATCTCGCGATCAGGCCAACAAGTCTACAGGTACCATCGCTGGAATCTTGTATATGTATGGTCAAGCTGCATGTGTTCTATTTGACACGGGTGCTACTCACTCGGTCATTTCTACTGCTTATGCTAAGAATGTTTGGATACTCCCCATGCCACTAGAGAATATACTAAATATTTCCACTCCCTTAAGAGACTCTATACGCATAACCCATGTGTACAAGAGCCTTTCCCTAGAGTTTGATGACAAGATTCGTCCTGTTGACGCACTTCCGCTGGACATGAATGATTTTGACATGATATTGGGCATGGATTGGCTATCCAAGCATCATTACCATAGACTGCCATTCCTATCGAGTTATATTCGGTGATGTTAATGCACCAGAGTACATTCACAACGGGTTCGTACCCGGAAGGTCTGTACAAATCATATCAACCCTGCAAGCATGTGCATTACTTTCACATGGTTGCGAGGGCTATCTAGCTACTGTTCATGACATGGATGTTGAATCCCCATCAATTCAGGATCAGCCGATAGTGTCAGAATTTCCAAATGTATTTCCAGAAGAACTTCCGGGCATACCACCTGCACGTGAAGTAGAATTTAATATCGAGCTTATCCCAGGAGCTGAGCCGATTTCCAAGGCTCCTTATCGCATGGCTCCCATAGAGTTGAAGGAGCTGAAGGATCAATTGCAAGAACTTCTGTAACGAGGCTTCATTCGATCGTACGCATCTCTATGGGGCGCACCGGTCTTATTCCTTAAGAAGAAGGACGACAGTATGCGTCTTTAAATAGACTATCGCGAGCTCAACAAGATCACCATCAGGAATAGGTATCCTCTACCACGCATAGACGATCTGTTTGACCAACTCCAAGGGGCCAAACATTTCTCCAAGATTGATCTAAGGTCGGGCTATCATCAGCTACGGGTTAAAGAGCAGGACATCGCCAAGACTGTTTTCCGTACACGCTATGGCCACTACGAATTTGTAGTCATGCCATTTGGCCTTACTAATGCTCCAACAGTGTTCATGGACTTGATGAACATAATCTTCCATGAATTTCTGGACAAGTTCGTCATTGTCTTTATTGACGACATCCTGATATTCTCTAAGTCCAAGGAGGAACAAGAAGACCATCTTCGTACAGTATTACAGATTCTTCCCTAGAAGCAGCTATATGCTAAATTCTCCAAGTGTAAGTTCTGGTTAGACAAGGTGGCATTCCTTGGTCACATTGTATTAGCAGAAGGAATCACGATGGATCCTACAAAGTTTGAGGCTATTACCAAGTGGCCAAGACCGACATTAGCGACAGAAGTCCGCAGTTTCCTAGGCTTAGCTGGTTACTACCGTAGGTTCGTGGATAACTTTTCCCGTTTAGCACTACCATTGACCAAACTGATGCAGAAAGGGGAGAAATTCGTCTATACTGAAGAGAGAGAGAAGAGCTTTGAAGACCTAAAGCAGAAGTTAGTATTTGCACCGATTCTTACTCTCCCATCTGGTATAGGTGGATTTCAGATCTACACTGATGCATCGGGGAAGGGACTTGGTTGTGTTCTCATGCAACATGGGAAAGTGATCGCGTAAGCTTCACAACAGCATAAGCCTTATGAGGAAAATTACCCAACGCATGACTTGGAACTTGCAGCAATCATGTTTGCATTGAAGATATGGAGGCACTACTTGTATGGAGAATCATGTGACATTTTCACGGACCACAAGAGCTTGAAGTACATCTTCACTCAATGTGAATTGAACATGAGACAGAGGAGATGGTTAGAGCTGTTGAAGGATTATGACATTAATCTGAAGTATCATCCCGGCAAGGCAAATGTAGTGGCAGATGCACTTAGTTGAAAGTCCGAAATGATCAACGGCATTGAGATAAAGGAGGAAATTATTAGAGACTTGGAGCGAGTAGACATGGAGATCATGGTACATGGACAGCACGGTTACTGGGCTAATCTTAGAGTGGAACCCGAGTTACTCTCTAAGATCAAGGAAGCTCAGAATGATGATGGTGAAATCTGGGCGATAATTCAGAATTTGGAGAAGCAGACAGAATTTCGAGTAGACGCAGATGGTATCTTATGGCAGGACACGAGACTTTGTGTTCCTGATGATCAAGAACTCCAGAAATCATTGTTAGCTGAGGCTCATAGCTCCCCATTCTCTATTCATCCTGGTTCGACCAAGATGTACCATGACATCAAGCAATACTTTTGGTGGAGTGGTATGAAACAGGATGTTGCGACTTACGTCTCCAAATGTCTTACCTGCCAGCCGGTTAAGATCGAGCATCAGCGATCTGGCGGTCTTCTTCAACCGTTAGATATCCCAGAGTGGAAGTGGGACAAGATCACCATGGATTTTGTCACCAGTCTTCTGCAAAAAAAGAGGAAGCACGATGCGATTTGGGTTATCGTTGATCGACTTACCAAGTCAGCTCATTTCCTACCGATCCGCAAGGAAGATTCCGTCAGTAAACTCGCCGATACTTATGGGAGGGAGATCATGAGACTTCATGGTGCTCCATCCAGCATCGTCTCAGACAGAGATCCTCGGTTCACTTCGCAATTCTGGAGAAGCCTGCAGAAAGCTTGGGGTACAAAACTTAAGCTTAGCACGGCTTTTCATCCTCAAACAGACGGGCAATCGGAGGGAACGATTCAGACATTAGAAGACATGCTGAGGTCATGTGCGTTGGAACGGACGGGAGATTGGGACGACTACATCTTTTTAGTAGAGTTTGCATACAACAACAGTTGGCACGCAAGTATCAAGTGTGCTCCATTCGAGATGTTGTATGGCAAAAAGTGTCGCGCCCCAATCTGTTGGGATCAGGTTGGTGAGCGAACACTTGAAGGACCAGAAATGATAGAGTTGACTAACGAGAAGGTCGCAGTAGCTAAGCATAAATTGCAAGAAGCACGGTCACGTTAGAAGAGTTATGCAGACAAGCATCGTAGGGACTTACACTTTAACGTAGGAGATCACATTTTCCTTAAGGTTTCGCCGGCACGTGGGGTTAGACGTTTTGGAATCAAAGGTAAGCTCAGTCATCGATTCATCAGACCTTTTGATGTCATTGAGCGAGTCGGTGAAGTATCTTACCATTTAGCGTTACCTCCACAGCTTTCTCATGTTCACGATGTTTTTCATGTGTCCTTACTTAGAGGGTACAAGTATCATCCCCTTCACATGGTTCAGTATCCACGGGAACAGATTCGTGAAGATCTCATTTTCATAGAAGAACCCGAACGAGTTCTTGACAGGCAAGAACGAGTCATGAGAAGGAAGACGATTCCATTCGTCAAAATCCTTTGGAGGGATCATACCGAGCGGGAAGCCACTTGGGAAACAGAGGAGTCTATCCGGGCTTCTTACCCTCATTTCATATTTTGAGTTCGGGTATGTTCTTCTTTTTCCAGTTTACATAATCTATAATTCGGGGACAAATAATTATTTTTAAGGGGGAAGAGTTGTAAAACCCGCATGCTTTTACCATGAATAGTACCCTTATTATCGTACGTACATGATTAGAACTTTCCTTATTTAACACGTTTACGTTTCACGAATACGAATTACAAGTATTACGTATGTGTTATTACACGATAAATATTTATTACGTATTAAGACACGATAATTATTATCAACAATAATTATAATCACGAACATGAAAATCATGAACGTAAACAATCACGAACCTAATATTATGTATTTACGTATAGTTATTACGATCATGAATAAATATATTTTACGACGCGAACGAACAATAACTAAATCACGTAAACACGACACGTTAACACGTAAATAATAGAACACGGGAAAATCAACGGGTTTCCCATATGGGGCCCACATAGGCTCGGCATAAACACAAGGGTGGGCCAAGCCCACCTTAAATAAATTTAACAAAAGGAAGGGAAGGAGATGTTTCATTACAGAATATTAGAAAAATCAAAACCCTGCTCCTCCTTCCTTCCTCTTTGTTGCCGCCACCTACACAACACCACCAGGGTGTTTGGTTGATTTTGGTAGATCCAATTCATTGCTAGATCGTTCGTGTCAGTTTTTCCTATTGATCCACGAATCGGTAATCTTCTTAAACCTTTTCTTTTTAATTATTTATTAGATCTAAGAACATGAAATCATGGGTTATTAAAACAAGTTAATAAACATCTAGATCTAATCAAGGGGTATTAAAAATACATGGTTTAAGGGGGTGTTTGGTTCGGCTAGTGGGTAAACCGAAAGCAAGGGCTCTCGGTGGTTGTGTGATCACCACCAACCGAGACCACAAGGTCTCGGTTTGGTTTGTGAGGCTCGGCTGAGAGGAACCAAGGGACCCCGACGCATGTCGGGGTTATCCTTGGTGGTTTAGGGGTGTGAGAACTCGTACTTTCCCAGCATTATTTTATTCCTTTTTATTCGTGCTTCTGGAATTTTCCAACGTATTACGTTTTCTTGTATTGCTATATGTAAATCCTGAGATTTTTAAATTATACTTTTAAGTATTTTTCTGATCATCGATAAATACTTTGTATGGAATTATAAAATTTTTATTTTATTTTTCCATATTTAATTTAAATCAAAGTTTTTGATTTAAAATCACCCGCGTGCGTTTTACAACGAGTTTATTCAAAATCAATGTACAACGAGAATTCTTAGTGATCGCGATACCGACGGATGCCCAAAATATTAGGTTTATTTATCGATTGTTTCGATAATTAATATTTTCGATGAGGTCGTTTTAATTACGTATTAAGTCGTGTCGAGAAATTGTATAATCATTTTTATGATGCATTGTAACTTTTTAAAAGTATTTTTACGAAACCCGAGCCCCGTAAATATTTTCAAGATTTACTAATAGACATTTTATACCCTTTAAACTATTTAATTTCATTTTGGCCCAAAACTATTCAATAATAGCAAAATCTACCCTAACACCACTATATATTCATTTTTTTTAATCATTCCACTCATTTTTCCTTCTAAAGAACACATAGACAAGAAATTTTCTCCTCCCCTCTTTTCTTCTCTCTAATTTCCGCCACCTTCACCACCTAAAACCACCAAAAATCTCAAATTCTATTATGATCTAATCAAAACTAATTTAAGACCCAACCTTATAATCCATTGGTGATTCCAATAATATACAAATCTCTTACATGCATCGAGTTATAAAGATTTTATAATTCCATGGTGGATTGATGTTTAAATCATCTTGCATGTATTGTTTTTGGTAAGATCATCACATTTTAATCCTTAAAAGTCTTGTTTTTAATCTTTGATTTTGTTAGATTTTACATGCAAGTGTTTTTAGGAGTGTTTGGATGATGGGTATGATAGTATGATGATTCTATAGGTATAGGAATGAGTGGTGTTGCTTGGAAAATTGATTTGACTTGTTTTCTAAAAAGGTATTTTGGGACAGCAGCTTTAAACAGATTGTTTCGTGGGTTTAAGGTCTGTGAAATACTGAGATTATATGAAATTGTTGTAGAGTTTTCCGAGACGGTCGTTTTGGTATAAGATAGAGCTTCTAAGTCATTACGAGTCAAAAGTTATGCTAGTTTTAGTTTTCGTGTACCGGGAGACGTAAGTCGGCACAATCCGAAATTGTTGCTGATTTTGGGTCGACTCTCGGGGACTTTAGGCTTGGTTAGATTGTTGATAATACTGGTTTTTAAATTTTACAAACTGAGTTTGATGAGTCTAGTAGTGGTTTCAAAAGACGGATTGTCGAGTTTGTACTTTTAAAACGGTCTAAACGGTTTTACAAAACAAGTGCACAAATCTGTCCCAAATTTGGAGTCGAGTAAAGTGTCGAGCTGATGGATTTTAAAGTGTGAACTTTAGCTCAAATTTTGGTGAGGTCTTATACAGGTTATAAGTGATCTTGGCACCAATTTTCATCTAAAACGGTCAAGTCTAGATAGGGTAGATCGGTGTGTACATTCGGGGTGTACTTGCTGATTTTATATTGGACACTTAGTTCAATGTTTGTGTTGCGTGAGTTTGAGTATTCATCATCGGACATGATGACTTATTCAAGTGCTTAGTCATTATATAAATGACTTAGCTACTGGTCCAAGTAAGGGTAAAGGATAGTTTGACTTGCGTTGACTTGGCGTCGTATGACGGGTCATTCTCAAGTGTTCAAGTGTTTTAACGTGTAGTGTTGAAATAAATGGTTACTAGGGATTCATTTGGTTTGTGTCAATGGTTTTGAAACATGAATACTTTGAAAACATTGAGTCATATTATATTTGGTACATATCGATACTTGAATTCGAGTCTTAATGCGCGCCTTATTTTGATAGGTTGCGGCTTTCGTTTTCCCGGGCATCCATATCGTCGGTGATCGTCTACCACTACCGTTTCTACTCAGTTGCTGAGTACCGTGATTGACTTACCTCATGGCTAAGGTGAGTTCATAGCCCCTTTTTACTTGTACATGGTTTCTAAACGCGGGGTGAGATTTTACATGGTGGAACACAACCATTTAACAACTGTGTACTATCCTCAACTTGTATGTTATCCAGAAATTATATGCTTTCCAGAACTTGAGGATTTCCAACTGATTTTCATTGATATTATTGCTTTTTAGTCTAGCCTTAAGTTACCTCTCATTGATCATGAACCGTTAATTAATCCTGCTACCAAGCGCGAATGTTGTGGGTGGATCCATCCGGATTGACTATCCCCGTCCCGATTACCTTGACGCACTAATATTTGTTTATTCACTTGAGTATTTAGGCTGAATACTGACTAGAGGAACTTACACTGAGTTAAACTTCGGTTCATGAACTAAACAGCAATAATAATGTTTCGGACTATGGTTAATGATCATAACCATACTCCATACTACTTCTTTTACAAATGAATGCTTGTGTTCCACATCCTTATTGATAAACCTATGAATTTCACTCAACTTTATGTTGACGATTTTACATGTTTAATCTCAGGTATTATTACTTAGCTTTGCTTGAATGGGAGCCCGCAGGATATTATCGCAGCTTGGAGATTTCTGTGATGCTTTTGAAAGATTTGTTTTATATAAACTATCAGAAGTTTATTCAATCTTTTGGGCAACTTATTGTTATAAATCGAGACGAAATAATATAATTTTCCGCTTTTAAAACTCTGGGACCTATGTTTAAAAACTCTGACCTTTTATGATGTAATGTACATGTTTTTATTTCGTCAGCTTGGTATGAACTGTAATTCATTGTTTCTTGTACTATGACGTGTTACCCCTTCGTTGCCTAGTTGTTCCATGTCAGATTTTGGGGGTCTCACAGATTGGTATCAGAGCGATGGTTATAGGGAACTGAGTCATTTTTCAAAAACTTAGTCTATAACCGAAAGTTCAAATATTTCATGTTTTAAGTGTCAATCACAGAATCTGCCAATGTTGTTCGATATCTGCGCGGGTAACTCTCTAATCCTTATTACTTACGTTTAATTATCGTTATAGTATTTCATCTCTTGATTTCATTTTGAAATATTACTTTACCTTAATGACGATAATTACTATGTCTTTTCAAAGCCTTTGTGCTTCATGAATTATCATTGAATGTTACTGTGATTACATCTGCCTATACTGTATTTCTTGAATTCTTGTTCTTGTGAATTGATCTTATTGCAATGATTTTATATCGTTATGACATTACATACTTGTAATCAGAGCGTGTATGCTATCGACTTTTCATGCTCATTTTTCTGAGTACTATTGCTATTCATTCATGCGTGATACGACTGACTTCATATACTCGTTCGTTTTGAATCATCTTTTTTCTCGACTCGCTGCTACATGTTGTGCATACTCTCGAGATGCCATTGTTCGGGATTAAAAAGTGTTGTTTTCGATGAAACTTCGAATTTTTATTCTACTACAGTGCATGTTGCTTTCATTGTTTATTTCCTTTAAAATATCTATTTAGATACGCAGATTTTCTTTCCGACCATTCGTAATTGAATGTCTAGTCTATAAATCATTGTGTAGCTCAAGGTGTCTCCGGAAAAGACTAAAGGACACCATGTGAGTCACACATCTCGAAGAATTCGTTGAATCAGTACCTGAATAATATTGTGGGTTTTCATAATTTTGACTTACCTTTACGCCACCGTTTTACACGACAATTGTACATGGACTACATTTTATTTCATTGATCATTCTACGTTTCGACTTCAACTTACAACATCCGTTGTACTTTGAACACATGATCGTCATTTATTATGTGACGATTGTTTGGAATACGATCCTACTTGTATCCTCCCTTTTTCATTAAACCTCCTCGCCTCAGGAGTGTGACTTGTTAATATTTTGTTTCTTTCTCGGTATGTGTTGTGATTTTGGAAAATCACGCCGCCAGGAGACCTTCCTACATTGCATCTTGCAGCCGAAGACACGGATGTCGTGCGTCATTTTTTATCTCTCAGACTATCGTTGATATTCATAAACCAATCCTATATCATGTTTTCTTTACATGATTAATTATAGAGTTTATTCTCTTTCGTTTTACGGAATCCAGAAGTCCTGTGTGTACATTAACTATGTGTTATTATGAAATTTGGATTTAATTTCAAACTGTGTCGAAAAATATACTTTGTACAGAAACTATACAGGGAATTTAACCGTGTCGAGAAAATATTTTTATAACTTAGACATAAAAATATATATTTCTACATGATTGAGACGTCCGTTTAGGACATAAAATTTGACCAGTAAACTTTAAAATCGAGCAAGTTACGCTCATTTGAGATTGTAAAATCTAAGAAGTTATTTTCTGAATAATGCTAAAATATCATTTTGTTGACAGATTTAATGCAAGGGCATTTTCGTCTATTTTTATTCTGTTTCATGTCTCGGGTAAAACTAGAAAGTTGTTCAAAACATTGTTTTACATCGAAATGCATTGGACTTTGAGTCTTAGAATATTGTTTAATGAGTTAATTGGTCTAGTCAAACCCAAAAGTCAAACTGATAGACTTTAAAAATATGATTTCAAGCGTTTTGAGTTCGTTGAGCTCGTAAAACTTTAACTAATGATATTTTGCCAACTAAAAACAAGGATTACATTTGAACAAGTATAAAATAGTAACTTTGAGTTCGGTCATACATGTACATAGATCTTGAACTTTTGAAATTCGGTAACTTCCTAATATAGAAACTTTTCAGTGTGATTGTACTATTTGTTAACTGATACCTTACTTTCTTAAAAGTGTATTTTTGTCAAATAAATTACGATGTGACATACGGATTCCTTATTCCTTTCTTTTGTTTATGACTTATTTGTCATTCTACTGTCTTTCTTTGCTTCTATCGTACCACTGATTTAGACCGAGGTTGAAGTTCTTGCTTTCGTATCGTTCGTTACCATCTTGACACGTGTCTCTTGACGATTCCTGCTAAACCTCTTGAAACATTAGCACGTTGTAACCATTTCATAGACTGTCTTGAACTACTCCTTATTTACCTCATGTAACCCACTCGCTATTTTGTAAGCTATCATCATGTCATCACATGAATTTAACTAGTATTGTTTGCGAAACATTTTACAAAAGTTCCACTTGCACTTTACAAAATACTTGAAGGTTATCTTATAAAATTAATTTATATTAATTTTACAATGCATTTTCACAAATTGATCTAATACGGTCTTATAAAGAACCCTTGTAACATTATAATTCTTGAATTAAATATCTAGCCAGTAACTTATTGGCGAATAGTTTCATTAACTATTTTGATTTCTGTTTTTACAAATGGTATTATATACATATTTTAAACGATATGACCTGTAATACTGGTTTGACGAAGATGAGTATCGCATTGCTAGTCCTAAATTATGCATGGCCTGATCACCTATGCTTAATTTAGAAGGAGCCATGCAAGGCCAAATAGTAGTCACCTTAAATATTTAACCAAGAATCAACTTTTTAGTTATGTTTCTTAAAAAGTTAGATAAATAAAGTTTAGAAAACTTTTACTTCTTATGCGAGTATCAACAGTTCGCGACTTACACATAAGAACCCTTATCTTTTCTTAAACAAAGTGCGTGCCTCAAACACATATTTCCATACTCGACGATCATTGTCTTAATTGTTACCTCATCATCCTCATGATATGATTTTCGTTACCATTTGCCTAAATTCTTACCATTGATACCTGACTTGAAAGTTTCAACGTTATTATGCCTCTTCATCGATCGATCTTCTTTATCTATCTTGGTAGACCTATGAAACGTCTCTGGACGCGATTAATGATTTACGATTGGATGTGAACGATAATTCTGTGTAATTGTCATGATATGTGTTAAAACACTATCGCCTTGAAAATTCATTCGTGTGAACCATGTATTGATCTTGCCTTTCATTGTTAATGTTTTTCATCTTACTTGAACTTCTCTCGATTGACTTCTTAAGAATTTTCCTTGATTCGAAATCTATTGTGTGGCTTTTCTCTTTCGATTGTGTATCGACCACCGAGAACTTAATAAGCCGTTATTGGTGACGTCAACTGCACTCGTGAATTAATCTTGCTAAATCTTTGTTTCTTATTATTTTTATCATTGACACGACTATTCTATCACGTTTGTTAAGAATTGATACGAATTTCGTTTCATTCCCTCGTGCTATTGCTTGTATACTAATTGTTGATCGTTATTCGTTTCATAGTCGTTTGCTATTCTGTCACTTTCTGAAAACCATAAAATGTTACGTGTTTATCGTTTGATATCATAAACACTTTCTTGAATTTCTATAAATTATTATTAATTTTTAAGAACGTTTTATACGTTTAATCAAATGTTTAAATTACCAAAATAACTGTTTCAAGTTAAGTACCGGATCTATATATCCTCTTTGGTAAATTTATAACTTATGTTTAAATAGTGTCAAGTTGTACCTTTTAAAGTAATTGATTATATCGTACTTTACTGTCAATATAATGAAATTATTAAATTAATTTATAATTTCTAACAATGATTCTAAATAACTTGGAAAATCTGATTTCTCTAATGGTAACAATAAACCTGAGTTTTAACGAAAATTTCATGTAGTCACCCAAAAGTTCTTAAACCGACCAGGATAACTATTTGAACTGGGTTACTTTTACTTTGAAGTCCTTATCAAGAAAAAGATATAGCAACATCATACTCACTAAATACAGATAGTTTGATTTTAAATCACTACACCTTGTAAAATTTTCTTTTAATCAAGAAAATATATAAACTGAGTTTTAAAGTTATACCGAAATCCTAGACAACTCATTGTGACAGCTTGTATTTTAAATGATCATATGTTAATCAATTTTTTTCCCTTCTATTTCGCTTGTGACTAGATTCTTACGTTTTAAGATTGTCACGTTTTACAGTTGCACGACTTGCGACCCCTTGTTGATTTACAATCTTGGTTCATTTTATCGCACTCTGCCTGTTTAAGCGATTCTTGTGTTCATTCTTGTTAGTTATTCGTACGTATTTCCAACAACTCTATCTCTCGATGTATCTCCGTACTGAAAGATCGTTATCCTAATCCAAGACTGAAAAGTTATATGAAAAAGAGTTACGAAACTGAAGCATAGTGAATCCTAACCGTTAATATTCGTCGTGGTGTAGAAATTACATGGGAAGCAATGAATTTTGTTCTACACTTTGTACCTCCTCTTGTTTGCATCTTCTACTGTTTTCAGGAGAACTCTGGGGACCGGAGTTCCTTTAGGGGGGAAGACTGTGAGAACCCGTACTTTCCCAGCATTATTTTATTCCTTTTTATTCGTGCTTCTTGAATTTTCCAACGTATTACGTTTTCTTGTATTGCTATATGTAAATCCTGAGATTTTTAAATTATACTTTTAAGTATTTTTTTGATCATCGATAAATACTTTGGTATAAGAATTTTATTTTATTTTTCCATATTTAATTTAAATCAAAGTTTTTGATTTAAAATCACCCGCGTGCGTTTTACAACGAGTTTATTCAAAATCAATGTACAACGAGAATTCCTAGTGATCGCGATACTGACGGATGCCCAAAATATTACGTTTATTTATCGATTGTTTCGATAATTAATATTTTCGATGATGTCGTTTTAATTACGTATTAAGTCGTGTCGAGAAATCGTATAATCATTTTTATGATGCATTATAACTTTTGAAAAGTATTTTTACGAAACCCGAGCCCCGTAAATATTTTCAAGATTTACTAATAGACATTTTATACCCTTTAAACTATTTAATTTCATTTTGGCCCAAAACTATTCAATAATAGAAAATTCTACCCTAACACCACTATATATTCATTTTTTTTAATCATTCCACTCATTTTTCCTTCTAAAAAACACACACACAAGAAATTTTCTCCTCCCCTCTTTTCTTCTCTCTAATTTCCGCCACCTTCACTACCTAAAACCACCAAAAATCTCAAATTCTATTATGATCTAATCAAAACTAATTTAAGACCCAACCTTATAATCCAATGGTGATTCCAATGATACACAAATCTCTTACATGCATCAAGTTATAAAGATTTTATAATTCCATGGTGGATTGATGTTTAAATCATCTTGCATGTATTGTTTTGGTAAGATCATCACATTTTAATCCTTAAAAGTCTTGTTTTTAATCTTTGATTTTGTTAGATTTTACATGCAAGTGTTTTTAGGAGTGTTTGGATGATGAGTATGATAGTATGATGATTCTATAGGTATAGGAATGAGTGGTGTTGCTTGGAAATTGATTTGACTTATTTTCTAAAAAGGTATTTTAGGACAGCAGCTTTAAACAGATTGTTTCGTGGGTTTAAGGTCTGTGAAAGACTGAGATTATTTGAAATTGTTGTAGAGTTTTCCGAGACAGTCGTTTTGGTATAAGATATAGCTTCTAAGTCATTACGAGTCAAAAGTTATGCTAGTTTTAGTTTTCGTGTACCGGGAGACGCAAGTCGGCACAATCCGAAATTGTTGCTGATTTTGGGTCGACTCTCGGGGACTTTAGGCTTGGTTATATTGTTGATACTACTGGTTTTTAAAGTTTACAAACTGAGTTTGATGAGTCTAGTAGTGGTTTCAAAAGACGGATTGTCGAGTTTGTACTTTTAAAGCGGTCTAAACGGTTTTACAAAACAAGTGCACAAATCTGTCCCAAATTTGGAGTCGAGTAAAGTGTCGAGCTGATGGATTTTAAAGTGTGAACTTTGACTCAAATTTTGGTGAGGTCTTATACAGGTTATAAGTGATAATGACACCAATTTTCATCTAAAACGGTCAATCTAGATAGGGTAGATCGGTGTGTACATTCGGGGTGTATTTGCTGATTTTATTTTGGACACTTAGTTCAATGTTTGTGTTGCGTGAGTTTGAGTATTCATCATCAGACATGATGACTTATTCAAGTGCTTAGTCATTATATAAATGACTTAGCTACTGGTCCAAGTAAGGGTAAAGGATAGTTTGACTTGCGTTGACTTGGCGTCGTATGACAGGTCATTCTCAAGTGTTCAAGTGTTTTAACGTGTAGTGTTGAAATAAATGGTTGGTAGGGATTCATTTGGTTTATGTCAATGGTTTTGAAACATGAATACTTTGAAAACATTGAGTCATATTATATTGGTACATATCGATACTTGAATTTGAGTCTTAACGCGCGCCTTATTTTGATAGGTTGCGGGTTTCGTTTTCCCAGGCATCCATATCGTCGGTGATCGTCTACCACTATCATTTCTACTCAGTTGCTGAGTACCGTGATTGACTTACCTCGTGGCTAAGGTGAGTTCATAGCCCCTTTTTACTTGTACATGGTTTCTAAACGCGGGGTGAGATTTAACATGGTGGAACACAACCATTTAACGACTATGTGCTATCCTCAACTTGTATCCTATCCAGAAATTGTATGCTTTCCAGAACTTGAGGATTTCCAACTGATTTTCATTGATATTATTGCTTTTTAGTCTAGCCTTAAGTTACCTCTCATTGATCATGAACCGTTAATTAATCCTGCTACCAAGCGCGAATGTTGTGGGTGGATCCATCGGGATTGACTATCCCCGTCCCGATTACCTTGACGCACAAATATTTGTTTATTCACTTGAGTATTTAGGCTGAATACTGACTAGAGGAACTTACACTGAGTTAAGCTTCGGTTCATGAACTAAACAGCAATAATAATGTTTCGGACTATGGTTAATGATCATAACCATACTCCATACTACTTGTTTTACAAATGAATGCTTGTGTTCCACATCCTTATTGATAAACCTATGAATTTCACTCAACTTTATGTTGATGATTTTACATATTTAATCTCAGGTATTATTACTTAGCTGCTTGGATGGGAGCCCGCAGGATATTATCGCAGCTTGAAGATTTCTGTGATTCTTTTGAAAGATTTGTTTTATATAAACTATCAGAAGTTTATTCAATCTTTTGGGCAACTTATTGTTATAAATCGAGACGAAATAATATAATTTTCCGCTTTTAAAACTCTGGGACCTATGTTTAAAAACTCTGACTTTTTATGATGTAATGTACATGTTTTTATTTCGTCAGCTTTATATGAACTGTAATTCATTGTTTCTTGTACTATGACGTGTTACCCCCTCGTTGCCTAGTTGTTCCATGTCAGATTTTGGGGGTCTCACAAGGGGGTCTCGACTGGAACACCACACGCACCACCGGTTTAGGCCGGTGGCGGTTTACCATGGTTAAGGGTTGTAGGCCGGTTCAAGGGTTGAACTGGTCCGGTTCATGACATGTTTAGTTTTAAAACACGGGTCCGGTTCATGACATGTTTAGTTTTAAAACACGGGTCCGGCTTAGGCCGGTGGCGATTTTTCATGGTTAAGTTTTGTACGCCGTATTCAAGATATTAAGGAAACTTCGTTTTATAACCTTGATCTTGTCATCTTTATCTTCTTGTCTGATTCTCTTCATCTACGTTGTTGATATAACTATCATTTACGTCGTAGAAGCCTTTAATCTTAGAATTTTTTAGACGTCATTTATCTATGGCGTAGGGATTAAATTCACCTATATCCTAACTAACTTTGAATATTACACCTTAGCCCCATTATGTATTTTTTTCCCACAATTTTGCCTGGTTCTCCATTGCTTGTTCGTGTTTACCTTCAAATTAAAAAATAGATATTTTTCTTGCACTACTTGGCTTGTTAGTAACATAATCGAACATAATTGAAGGATAATTGCTACTAAAAACATCAAATATTTGACATCATCAAATATTCCGGCATTTGACTTCTACTTATCCCCAAGTAAACCTGTAAAAAAATCAGTTTTCAAAAAGATATTTTCTAAAAAATCAGAAAATATGTATGGATTTGGGACCAAGGGGAAGATTCTTGTTTAGTGGTGCTCATATAAGTGTTACTAGTGTTCTTTTATGTTTAGACCACTAGAAGAATTTAGTTAAAAATGCATTAAGTTATTAGCGCTGCCAATACAAAAGTTAGCATTGCTAGTGTATTTTACTACTGCTGGCAAATATTGAAGAAATATGACTAAGTACATAATGTTTCTAAAGTACTAAGTTAATGATACCGGTTCAATGATACTGTTGCTCAAAGGAAAACGACTTCTAGAAGGATAAAGATGTTCAAGATACATTACGTGATGATCAAGAATACTTAGTTGATAAGTATTACATATTTATAAAGTTTATCTTGTATTGTATATGTTAGGAAGATATTGTATTTACCTTTAGAATGTTTTGTAAGCCGACATGGACACTTAGTATATAAAAGGAGGTTCTAGGGCATTGAATTATTTGTATCTCATTCATAGAATTTGTTTTAGCTTCAAGGTTTTGTAAACTCCAACACTGGTATAGAGTGTTCGTATTATTATCAATAATATTTAGACTTGATTGTGAATTCAGTGTTCTTGAATATTTAATGTTTTATCAATTCATAACAAAGTTCTTCTTAATACTAAAGTTCAGATTTTAGATTGACTTTAGTAAACCTAAACAAAGTTTCTACTCAAGTTGTGATAGATTTATCTACTGCAACTTAACCCTAAAACTAGCTAAAAGAATTTTATAAAAACTATGCACCAAAAAGTGACAAAAATGAAACAACTAATGTAAAAATTATTTAAGTGCAAAACTAAAAATCATAAAATTAATAAAACAAAAGTAAAAACATTTTTAAAGCTTATAAAACAAAAAATATGAAACTTTATATAATGTGTATAAAAATTTGGAAGAATTTGATTTTAACAGATAAAAAAAGATAAAGATGAAATAAAAATAGATATTATCTAAAACATTAATATACAAATGGCGACGAAAAAAAAAGTAAAATGATTAATCTTTTATAATAAAATCTATAACAAATAATTACTAATCATAACTAATTATAATATATGTAAATTTCATAATATTTAACACAAGACATATGTTTTTTTATTTTTTTAAATATGCTTGATGAAAAAAAAATTTGGAAAATGAAGGATTAGACAAACATTTTCTAATTAAGAATCTAAAAATAAAGTGAAGATGTATTTTACTATTATACACCTTTGATTAATTAAAAACATTTTAAAAAATAGTAAATTTATTTCAGTTTAAAAGGGTTCTGCAAACTTTTGTATATAAAATGTGTTTTGCATAAGGCAATTGATATTTACACGGAGGAAATTACTTTACACAAGTGAAGATGAAAGTACATTAATACCCTTAGTAGCCTTTTTTTACCTTATTCTCTTTATTTCTCCGATAGTTTTGCACGGCAACAGAACCTGTTCTTTTTTATCTCTGTTCTTTTTTAATTATTATCCCTATTCTTTTTTCTTTTAACTATTATTATACCATTCTTCTTAATTCTTATCTCTGTTCTTTTTTTTAACACGACAACAAAACCTGGCGTATCCCTAACAATTAAGTCACCAGCTCTTAAAAAAAACTGCTAAAGTTGGAAGGTTTATTTAGTACGATCGAATTAATCGATGAAATAAAAAGCTCTTACATTATATCCGGTATATAGTTAATAAAATCAAAAGCTTAGGTTGCGTTTAGTTGGATGGAAAACAATCTGTTTTTTATAAAATATTTTTATAAAATAAGGAAAACAGAAAACGCGTTCAAATCGTCGTTTTCTAGAAATATTTTCTATAAAATGCAAAATCTCTGTTTAACCCTTTTGCACAAAAAAAAAAACTCATTTTTTTTGTTTTCTAAGTATTTTTTTAGACATAGAAAATTCATTTCCCCATTTGTTTCCATTATAGTTTTTGAAAATGGAAAACACAAATTTCTCCAACTAAACGCGTTATCTAAATTTTTATCTATTTTGTGGAAAAAGAAATTCTTTTTCTTTTTCTACAAAATAAAAAATAGAAAATAATTGAAAATGTTTTCCAACTAAACGTAGCCTTAATGATTCACAGATCTTTTTTCGTCGGTTTATGTATGATCTTAGTATGATAATCATATTAGTATTTAGCCGGAACTAATTCCACCCCTCCCTCTAACACTTCAATGTTAACGATTTTGATCGACGCCCAAGTGGGGCCACTGTTTGCGGGAATTGATTCTACTATTTTGAACTGATTTGGTGTCTTTTGAGTGAACTGTCGAATTTGATGGTTGCCGGAACCATCTGGGAGAGTAGTAGAACATTTTATAAGAGGTTCCAAAAGGTGACAGTTAAATATGGCTTCAAAAATTGATGTGGAGTACAACGATAGTGAAGTTAATCAATGTCAACTGCAAGAGAAATATGATTATTGTTCGATGATGGATCGAATGAAATAAACTCAGATCATAAGTTATCCTTTTGTCAGGATTTTATAAGTATTAGACAAATATATGTCACATTCGATGGTTTTATGAAATGTTACATCGCATGGTGAAAGACAAACGAATAGGAGAGATCAAACTAACGGAAAAGAAGTATCAAAACTTTTGGAGTGGTCAAACTTATGAACAAATAAATTTTTAGGGCAATAATGTCATTTCATCTTATATTTTTGTGTGTATATCGATTCGGTTTGTGTACATATTATCTCCCTTTGCATAAAACGCATTTGTAAGACCTAAAGGTGGCAAAACGGACGGGCGGGCGGGTGGACGGGCACGGACGATGGGCAAAACGGGCGCGGGCTTAAACGGACGCGGGTAAAACGGGCACGGGCTAAACAGGCACGGGCAAAACGAGCGGGCTAAAAGGGCCTGAGCTAAACGGGCACGAGCAAAACGAGTGAGCTAAAAGGGCGTGAGTTAAACGAGCGCGGGCTAAACAGGCACGGGCTAAACAGGCAAAGATCCAAACGAGCAAAACGAAACATCGAAATCAAAATTCTATAAATTTCTAAAGCCGTTAATTTAATTTTAAATTATAAAAATGGGTTTTCATGTCATATACTGCGTGAATTATGTAGTATTAAAATTCAAAAATATATTTATAATTAGTTATGCATTAAAATACTCAGTAGTACAATAGTTGTTGACATGATTGATACTTGGGAAGCGTGATTTTAGAAAAGTAAAAGATGGCCCTGTTGTTTAATTGAGTACTACTCCCTCCGTCCCATAATAATAGTCCACCGACCAAAAACACGCAGATTAATAAAAACATCACTTTTTCAAGTTTCTCTCTCTTACTTTTTACACAATGACAATTTTACCCTTAACCATTTAATTTACAACTTCTTTATTATTTGTAATAATACCTTCAAGTAAGGACAGTATTGTAAACTTAATATATATTTCTTATCTATTTTTAGACTGGACAATTAATATGGGACGTCCAAAAATAGTAAGATGGACTGTTAATATGGGACGGAGGGAGTATTTACCAGTAATTCATAGCATCTGCTTCATATATACTGTATTAATTTGTTGAAAAAACAAAGAAGAAAAGAAAAAAGCGCCCATTTATGCCCGCCCATTCCGCCCATTTCTATTTTTCATGTCGCCCAAATCGGCCCATAAGAAAAAGAATGGGCAAAAAGTGCCTATTATTTTTAAAAACTGTTAAAAATCGCCTAAAGTTTGTTGAATGGGTAAGATTTGACACCTCTAATAAGACTAAGACCCATTCACTCAAAATACTTGCGCTCGTCTAAATTTAACATGGCTTTGATTTTATTTTGTTGTATTGGGTTATGTTTACTTATGATTTCAGTATAATCAGGGGCGGACCTAGCTTATAGCACGGGTATGCACGTGCATACTTTCCGTTTCGACGGGTTAGTGTTAATTTTTAATTTTTTAATAATTATATACATGAAGTGCATACCATTCAAAAGTACTCGAAGACAAGTGCATACCGTCCGTTGAAATGCTAGATCCGCCACTGAGTATAATTAACTTTTCTCTAAACGTTGTTTATGAGATTTTAAGACGTGAAGGTGTAAACATGTTAAGGGTTAGTGTCATTGGTTACAAATTTTGCAATGAGTTTAACGGCAAAACCAAATGGTTTTTTCTTAAAATACTCGAATCCGAGGTCGAATTTCAAGGTGTGCAGAGTGATCAATCACACAGGGTCTTAAATTTTTCAAGGGCCCCAAAATTGTAAAGGCATGCTTGATTTAGTTTGTTGTTTAACGTAATATTAATGAAAATACTGTCCAGAATGTAAGATTTTTGTGTTATAATTGAAACAAATATTAGATCTAATAGGTTTATGATAAGAAACGTAAGGTTGCAGACATTATAGGTTGAGGAAGATGACCACAATGAGTAGTATGCACCTTTTTACCTAATAGTTTATATATTTTACATTTCTACCTTTTAATTGTATTTTACTACTGTACTCTTTTTTAATAGAAGTACAAATGGGTTTTCAATACCCAAGTTGAGAAAAGATATCTTATATATACTTTTTATTTACTTATAAATGCATTATTTATATAGATTTAACTTTATTTGAATACAAAAATTTATTTAGATACAAAATGACTCATCTCCATAATTTATTTTCATCCTAATCCAATCGATAAAATAAAAAAAACATATTTCTCCCCTTTTTTTTCAAAGATTAATATCTTTTAAACCATTAATTGTTATGCGAAAAAAATTACCGTTACGACGGACATTTAATTATCTTTTTACAGATATGCTATATGATATACTTTCGCCAAAAAAAATAAATTCGTTTTTTTCACGTTTTATCATTGTCGGAAATTATCATATATGATACTAAATATCATATATGATAGTAACACTAGTATTATATATGATATAACTTACTCCCTCCGTCCCAAAATTATTATTAATCTTTCCATTTTGAGTTATCCCAAAATTATTGTCTGATACTAAAAATAGATAGGAAACTTTGATAAATTTATTATATTATCCTTGTTTGAAATTGTTATTACAAAATTTAAAAAAGAATTAATTAATTAACTAAGGATAAAACTGTCATTATTATAAAAAGTAAAAGAGAGAAAGCTGTAATAAATGTAATTATCTTAAACAGTGTGATTCTTGTCTAGTGGCAATAATTTTGGAACGAAGGGAGTATCATATATGATATAAACCAATATCATATATGATTCAATAATAATTTGTAACATAAGACTAATATCATATATGATAAAACACTATTATCATATATGATATTTTACGCAAATTTTAAAAAACGAAAAAAAACGAATTTTTTTTCTTCAAAAGTATATTATAATGCATATCTGTAGAAAGTTTAATAAATGCTTGTCGCGGTGACATATTTTTTGTTGTTTAACGTTTAACGGTTTAAGAGATATTTAAATTCCAAAATAAGTGAAATAATTAAATACTTTTAATCTTATATATTAGATAAGATGAAGATGAATAATGAGAATGAGTCACTTGGTATCCAAGATTAATATTGTATCCAAAATAACACTATTCATTTACATAAGATATAACTATTGTGATAAATATTCGTACTGTTTTTTATGTTTATGAATACTCGATAATTTTCTATATTTATATAACGTATAACTAAATCACCTTTTTTTGAGAGGCCTTCTTTATTACATCGGCACAAGGCTTCCGAAATTCACGAGACGGCTCTGCTCGAATCTGACTTACTAATAATGTCCCGCACATACGGAACTATACAATTTAAAACCAAATGACCCTTATTAACTTTGATTCGTATACAAATGGACAACTCCATACTTATAAAACCCAAATCGAAAAGCCAAACTTTTTATAAATGATAGTAATTAAAATTTTACAATAGAAAGAATTTTGAAACTAAATATTTTGCTCGATGAGATCACTCGGCTCGTTTAGCTCAAGAAGTTTGTTTGGCTCAACTCACTAAGCGCGCTTTTGAATAAGTCGAGCTAAATATAGTTTTAAAATATTCACTCATGAAATTATCCGAGATCTACATTTTATTTGAGGTCTACATGGGTTCGAAAATTATCATGCTGGACTGAGTTAAATGAGCTTGAGCTCAAGTAGCTCTTTAAAAGCTAGATTTGTTAAAACCCCTGAATATGAATTTCACATCATATTTAAAATAGTGAGTCTATATTGTGAAACACGCATGGTATTAAAATGATAAAAAATATCTCGTTCAAGATACTTCGTAATAGTTAATTAGATATGATATGTCATATGTGTAGTAGATGATACATTGCAATCTCCTTAATAAATTCATGAGAAAGATGATACAATCGTACATCAAAATAAAATATAGAATTTGACTAAATTGCCTATAAAATATATCATTGGGAAACACGCATGATTATTGAAGTTATAAAATATGCCTCGCTAAGATGCTTTGTAATAGTTATTTAGATATGATACGTAGTCACTTCAAAAAAAGATATGATGTTAGTAGATGATGGGATTTGCTTAATAAATTTAAGCTAAAGATGATCTTTGACTTCATACATAAAAAATGAATAAAAAAACATATTCCAGCTCGTCGAAGCTACCAAACAATAATAATCAAAATAATTTATAGGATTCGATATACCACGTGCATTGGCAATGAAAAACATGAATTGGGAGTTGACAACTAGATTGGCTATTAAATGTCATTTTCACTTTTATTAATTAAGTAGGATTCAGAATTTGCCACGGCATATAAATTAAGAGATATTAGATCGATAAGAGAAAATGTACCAGCTTGATTAATTCACTGTTATTTGGTTGTGACGTTGTTCCTAAGTGTGATTGATGAGACTGCTTTTATACATAGTCTCATCGTCCAAAAAGGGCTTAAAATGCATTAAATATCATCAAAATACCCATATATATGCTTGTATTTGTTGCTTGTCTATTTTAGGTACGGATATTGAGAAAATGACAAAAGATCACAAGAATCATGCAAAAACGAACACGGGAAACGAAGCCGCACAATGAACCAAGCCCTAATGAAGACTTTCCCAAGAAAAACCCTTGAAGATTTAAAGAATTATGAAGAAGGGTCCTCCAATATGGAAGAATTGACACTTTATACCCTTGTATCTTCATAATTACAAGTTTGGTCCCTAAAGTTTGTTAAAATTACAAAAAGGACCCTTAACTTTGAAGATTTGGCAAAAATGGTCCATCAATCATTATGACTTGGCAATTTCAGCCCTCCAAAATATCAAATATGCAAGTCAAGACCATTACCATTGAAGAAAATGCCAAATCAGTCCCTCAAGAATCACAAAATGGCAAGAATTACCCCTGAATTCACTTTACAAAATGTTTTGGGACAAAAGTGTAAAGAATGAAAAGTTGTTATAACTAAATTGGGCGTTGACAAGGTTTGGAAGAGAAAAGACAAGTTGCTGAAAGATGGGGGTTTAATACTGGCAGACAACATTGTTACCTAGACCAACCAAGTCATGACACGTAGCCCACTCAATCTTCTCCACCAATCAGCTTCCACCTTTTGGCCACATCACCATTCCACTCACCATCGGATTAAATAAGTTAACAAAACCTTGGCGCCTTAACATTTATTTAAATGTTAATCACCCCTTAATCTGATCAAAACCACCACTATTTACTCCAAGAACACATTTGGGTATTTTTGATTATGTGGTAATTAAGAGATAATCTGCTCTAGAATGATGATTAACCATCTTGTTAACACATCCCAAACCTTAAACATAACACCCCACCAACCCACATGCTGCATGGGGCTTCCCCTGCTACGTCAAAGGGGAAGAAGACAAAGGAGAGCCATTCATCCAACGTCCCACAATTGTGCTTACATCCTAAGCTTCATACAAGCCTTTGGATCACCTTTTTACTTGCCAGCTATCACAACACAACAAAATTCGTCACATGATTCTTCAAGATATTCAAACAAGACAAGGGCAATTTTGGAAGTTCAAGGCTAGGGTTTCACTTCTTTTTCAGTTTTCTAGATACATTGTATGCCTATATAAAGGCACATAGGGTCTCTCATTTACCTGCTTTTGGTTTTTCCTTGTTCAAGCACTTGTAAATCCTCTTTTCAGTATTAATGAAATTGTGTTAAGTGTGTTGAAGAAAGACCAAGTGCCATCTTATTTTATGCTTGTTTGTGTTATTTGTTCACTGAATTTGAATCTCAAAACCTGTTTTTAAGGAGAGTGTAAAAGTTTGCATTTTTCCTTTAAGCTTGATATTTTGCTAAGTTCTTGTTTCAACCTTGGAATTATTGGGTTATAGGGCTGATCATAGCATCCTAATTGTGATATTAAGGTGTGGTGAGGCTTATAACTTGGGGATAATCAAGTGTGGGGTAACAAGGTTGCATTAATCAAGGCTTTTTAAGTTTCTGATTTTGATATTGTGCTACTTACCTTGTTGAATCTTAGCAGTGTTGTTATTGGAAGCTTGTGCTTGTTCTAGCTAGCACATAAGCTCATAAATTCGTGGGTGTGGATGTACATCCATGAGGTTTGTCTTGAAATCCTTGAAAATCTGATAAATATTGGAATTTTTGTGGATTTGTGATCTATTGGTGTTATTATTGATTTCTTGGCTTGAATCTGCTTAGTCTTGCATGATAATGTTGTTTGTATGCTAGATTAATCATTGGGTTAACTGAATCTCACTTTTTCTTGTTTAAATATTGATTTGAAAGGTTAAAAGGGTGTTTGGGTCTACCTGTTTAAGCTTGAATCTTGTTATTGTGTTGTGGAAAGTTTGTATTTATGTTCTATATCTGATATAGGCCTTGTTGAGAGTGTTTTGCTGCAAGTTTTTGGGTTTGAAACTTCAAATCAAACAATCTGCTATAACTTGGTGAATTTAACTGTTTTTGACCTAAGATTTTGGTGAAATCTAGTATTTATGCATGCTTAGGGTTGAAAGTTGTTAAAACATCATTATTATAACTTATTTGATAGATCTTGAGTGTTGAATCTGGTTTGTGTGTCATATACATCAGCATAGTAAAAAAACTGCATGTTCTTGTGTTCATCAGTAACTTAAGGTGCTTGAATCCTGCTTAATACTTTGAATCATTGCATGAAACCTGTTTAGACTTGTTCATTTGAGTTTATTATAGCTTGTGTATGCATTTGGTTGAATTTGTCTGGCTGAATTGTGCTCTAAGTGCTTTTTGAACCTAAACTGCTTATTGTTTCATGTCTGTGCTAGATCTGGTACTTTATTGATTAAACTGTATCAATTGGGTGATTGTGTTTGTGAAATTTTGATTGTTATTGACTCCTTTTGATTCAAAGATCATTTGGGTGCCTTTGTGTAATCTAAATCTCAAAAAAGTTCACTAAAGACAAAAAGTCAAACAAGTCAAGCAGTGGAAAAAGTTTCCACTGCTCAACACCCAAAACTAGCCCCTGCTAGTGTTAAATTGAACTCAGCTTATCAATAAGCTGTTTTAGCTTATCCAGACCTACAACAACTTATTTTTTGTGATAGATCTTCATTATTTGACCCATTTGAATAGACTGGAGCTTATTGGACTTTGACTTTGACTTTTTACTTGAAAACCAACTTATTTGACTTTTACATAAGTGCTTATTTGCTTTTTCCAGCTTATTGAGTCAGCTTATTTGAAAACTCTTTGTTGATTTTGCTTAATTAAGTCATTTGAAAGCTTTAGAAACTTGAATCAGCTTTTGGGGTGGCCTAGAACTCAAAAACGACTATTTTGTCGTTTTCTGTAGATTGCTTATTGCATTTTCAGGCTTATTCCTTGGGCTTATTCAAATTTCTTTTTACAGAAGTATTATTTAGGACAAAAGAAGCTTGTGTGTTTAATTTCAGCTTATGGCATTGGCTTATAGCTTAATGGGCCAAAAAGCCCATTAAAAATAAGCTGTTTGGTATAAGCTAGCTTATTTCACACTTTCAGCTTTTGGGCCTTTGAAAAAAGTTGTTTAAAATCAAATTTTGAGTCAAGTAATGCTTTTTGGGCTTATTTTGGACACTTTTTTATATTGGGCCCAAATTAGCCCATTTAGTGATTTGTTTTGGGTATAGCCCACTTTTTAGGCCCATTAAGGGTATTAGGTAATTTCACTTTCATTTCTGAGTTATTTAGGTTAAATTAAGCTAGTTTGCAAGTTTTTAGAATTTTTTATGATTTTTGGATTTTTAATAATATTTTAATATTATTTTATTGTTAAAAATTAAAAGTCTGATTTTCTAAGTTTTTATATTTTTCCTAGACTGTAGATACTTAATTAGGAATTTTTCAACTTTCCAAATATTTTTAGAGTCTTTTAATTATTTTCTAGAACTAATTTAAGTTTTAATTGATTTTAATAGTTTTTAATTGTTTAAAAATAGTTTTTAGTGATATTAAAATTTTGAAAAATACTTTTTAGCTTAATTAGGGTATTTTTGAGGTTTACAAACTTTAAGATCTTGTTTGGGACTTTTTAATAGTTAATATTGATTTTTAGGGCTTTAATTAGCACTAAAAAGTCATTATTTAATTAATTAAAAGGTTTTGGAAAGTTTGGATTTTTTTGTAAACTCTTAGAATATTTTTGTGGATTTTTAGTGATTTTTAGGAATTTTTAGGGTAAAATTTTAATTTTGGTACTTTTTACGGTTTTACGTGTACACCTTTTTCGTCAGTTTAATACGACATCGTAACCGTCATTCTCTTCTTATCCTATTTCTATTTTTTCTTTCTCACAAATATAATCACAAACCATTAATCAATTCATTACGCACACATTAAGCCTCCTTGAGAACGATCCCCATCTTGGGTCATTTGTACACGGTTTTCCTAAATCGTCGTGCTTAATACTTGCCACTTTTGGTACTCTTTTCCTAAAGGGTATACAAAAATACTACATCATTTTGGCTCCGCTGCCGGGGAGGCGTGTTGTGTTTTGATTAGAAATTGTTGTTTTTATATACTAACCAAAATAGTATTTGTATTAGTAGCACTCTACTAATACGTATTATCGGTTTTCGATTTTTGTGTGAATACTATTAATATATTGTATACGTAGAACAATAAATTCACAAGTACTCCAAATACGTGAGAAATCACAACCTTGACTTGGGAGGTCATTACCCAATCATTGTATTCGAATCTCAAACCAAAGAAAAAGGCAAAAATAGATAAATACTTTCGTGAAGCTCAATCTTGAAAAATACAAACTATAAGGTGGGTATAAGGCGTATATTATAAAATATATCCTAAGGAAAAAGGCTCTTAAGTGCTTCGCGCCGCCTCGTTTCCCCGCTTGCTTGTGAGTATTTGATTTTGAGAGCTAATCGAGGGTTTTGCCGCCCAAAGTATTACTAAGTATCATATATATTTTCTTGGTTTCAATTGATTAAACCCTCTTGAACGTTTTGGTGTTCCACCAACGTTCTAAAGTCATCGAAGGCGTTCACTTCACGTGATCGTTTTCGTTCCTTGAGGCTTCTTTAATCAAGAGATTTGATTAAGGAGGAGATTTGTAGATTTGTGTCTACTTAATACATTCACCAAAATCCAAAAAGGTTAATACAATCAATAACCACAAAAAAATTGAAAAATACAAAACACCAAAAAGAATCTTCTTTGCTTATCCCCTCGTTGTACGTGACGTTTATGCTAACTCGTAATCAAGCAAGACGTGCACGTAAACGAAAGAACAAAACTCTCACTCCCAATCTTTCTAGTGAGGAGTCTCCTATTGACGAACCCATTGTAAGAGAAGCACCAACCATGGTGAATCAAACTATGATGGAGTTACTTCAAGCACCCACCGAGGGTTATGGAGAGGCTATTGTAATTCCCGCTATCCTTGCGGAGAATTTTGAGGTGAAAACGGGTTTGTTGTCGATGATCAAAAACAACAAATTCCGTGGTGATGAGAAGGACAATCCACACAACCATATCCGCCAATTCAATCGTCTTACCGCCACTTGCAAGTTTAAGGATGTCTCGAATGACTCGATTAAAATGATGATTTTTCCGTATTCCTTAGCGGGGCCCGCTAAAATATGGTTAGAGAAAGAGCCACCCAATTCTATATTGACGTGGAAGGATCTCGTGTCTAAGTTTGTGAACCAATTTTTTCCGCCCTCTAAGACTACGCACTTGAAAAACGAGATTTCAAAATTTTCACAAGAGTTTAATGAAAGTTTTTCAACGGCTTGGAATAGGTTTAAGGAGATGTTACATGAATGTCCTCATCACGATTTTTCCGACTTGCATCAAATTGACACGTTTTACAATGGACTTAATGATCATGAAATGGATTATTTAAATGCCGCCGCGGGTGGTAATTTTTTGTGTAAAACGGTTGAGGAAGCTTTGGTGATAACTGAGAATAGATCTAAGGTGTATAGTCCTCGTAGCACGTCTAGTGTTCGTAAGGCTTCGTCTTCGGCTTCACCTTCTTTGTCTACTACCATCGATGCTTTCCAAATTGAGGCGAACTTTGAAAACAAGATTTTTGATAAGCTAAAAGGACTTTGATTGAGTTTAAAGTTGGTGAACCAAGTGCTCCCGCTATGGCTAAAGCGGTTGAGGTTTCGTGCATGTATTGTGGTGGAGGTCATGATTTCTCCGAGTGCATTACCAACGGTGATAACACTTCGAGTGCCTACGCGGCCACGGGAAATTACAACCAAAACGGTCAAGTTTCCTGCTCTAATCAATTGACTCCACCAGGTTTTGGTTCAAATCAAAATGCTAACAACAACTATCACAACAATCAAGTTGGTTTCAAAAAAAAATTCAACAAAGGAAATTATGGTAATCAAGGGGCTAATAATCAAGTTTCAAACAAGAATCAAAATGATTTTCAAAACAACAACAAAGGTTTGCAAACTTTGAAAGATCTTCCAAATGAATTTGTTGAATACGCTAATGGGAATGATGCTAGGTTTGACAATATTCAAAGAGAAATCATTAGCCTAAGATCCGAGTTTAAGAACGACTTGAAGAAAGAGTTAAAAAATGAGTTAGCTAATGAGCTTAATATCCATACCAACAAGATGGAAGGAACCGTAACTAGGTTACAACAAAACCAACAAAAAATGGAACAAGGGCAACATGAGATAAAACAAGAAATGGTCAAAGCCGAGAAGAGGCAATCTAAGTTTGAAGATAAAATCTCATCTATGTTTGAGGCAATTATGTGTAAACCGTCTTCGAGTGGTCTTCCTAGCAACACCGTATCAAACCCTAAGGGTGAGATGAAAGTGATTACCACACGTAGTGGTAAGACACTTAAGGACCCGACTCCTCAACCAATTGCTCCTACGGAGGAAGCAATTGAGGAAGAACCCGAGGTGGTGGTCCAAAAGGAGCATGTCCCAATCCCACGAAGTACCTCTCATGCCACACCTACGGTTTACCCTTTACCAACATTGGAACCCGAGATTCCAAAGGTTATGCCTATGCCTCAACCCACACCACCTTTGCCCTATCCATCTAGAATTAGGAAGGAGAAACGTCAAGAGCGCGACAATTATCAATTTGAGCTTTTTATGAAAATGTTTCGTGATTTGCACTTTAATGTGAGTTTCACCGACGCTTTGGTCATGATGCCTCGATTTGCCGCTAACTTTAAGAGTATGTTGAAAAACAAGGAGAAATTGCACCAATTGTCTAGTTGTTCGTCGGTTTATCTTAATCGCATACCCGTCGGTGATCCCGGTAAATTTTTGATCCCTTGTGCAATCCAAGATATGGAGGAATGCTTCGCCTTGGCCGATCTTGGTGCTAGCATTAACTTGATGCCACTTGCAATCTTCAAGTCGCTCAATCTTCCTAATCTTACTCCTTCACTAATGTCTATCGAGTTGGCCGACCATTCCACGATTCCCGCATGTGGTTTGGCGGAAGACGTTTTTGTGAAAGTGGGGAAGTTCTACTATCCCGTAGACTTTATCGTTGTTGATATCCCCACGGATCCTCAAGTTCCTCTCATTTTAGGTCGTTCGTTTTTAGATACGTCTATGGCTTTGATCGATGTTCATGCTAGAAAGATCACCTTACGTTTCAACGACGAGGAACTTGTTATAAACGCAACTCAAAACTCTCAAATTTCTCATGTTTATTCTGTTGCGACCATAAACCTCGTTGATATGATCGACGTGGTTTGCGAGAAATTTTCACAAGAGGTTCTAGGTTTTGGTGATGAAGAAACTAGTGGCAATCCCACTATGTTAGATCCAATTCTTGATAATTCGACACCAACCTTCACTCCATTTGAAGGTGGTGGTTTTACGTTGGAAGAATTCGATGTTCCACGTACTTGCAACGAAGACCTCGACAACGATGAGGACTTCTCGATTATCAAGGATTTTCTTAACGATTTCCCATTTCCTCCACCCGAGGAGGTTATGAGTATCGAGCCCAAATCTTCACTTGAGGAACCACCTATTATCGAGTTGAAAGATTTACCTCCTCATGTCGAATATGTCTATTTGGATGAGGACGACAAGTTGCCGGTTATTATTGCGAAGGAACTTTTGAATGATGAAAAAACCGCACTTGTCGATGTTCTAAAGGATCACAAAGGGGAAATTGTGTGGAAGTTATCCGACATTAAGGGAATCGATCCCAAGTTTTGTACCCACAAAATCTTAATGGAGGAGGATTACAAGCCCGCAATCCAATGTCAAAGAAGGGTGAACCCCAAAATTCACGACATCATCAAAAAGGAAGTCCTTAAACTCCTTGACGCGGGAATGATTTACCCTATTTCCAATAGCCCTTGGGTGAGTCCTATTCATTGTGTCCCTAAAAAAGGAGGAATGACCGTTGTGCCAAACGATGCCAACGAGTTAATTCCCACTAGAATCGTGACCGGATGGAGAGTGTGCATTGACTATCGTAAGTTGAATGAAGCCACTCGAAAAGACCAATTTCCCTTGCCCTTCATGGACCAAATGTTGGAGCGTCTTGCGGGAAACGATTTCTATTGCTTTTTAGATGGTTTTTCCGGTTACTTCCAAATCCCCATCGATCCTCGTGATCAAGAAAAAACTATGTTTACGTGTCCATATGGAACGTTTGCCTATCGTAGAATGCCATTCGGACTTTGCAATGCATCGGGAACCTTTCAAAGGTGCATGATGGCTAGTTTTCATGATATGATCGAGAAGACGATGGAAGTTTTCATAGATGACTTTTCCGTGTTTGGTAATTCGTTCACTTCGTGTTTGTCGAATCTTGAGAGAATGTTGAAACGTTGAGAGGAAACCAACCTTGTGCTCAATTGGAAAAAGTGTCATTTTATGGTTAAGAGTGGAATCGTCTTAGGGCACAAGGTCTCGAAAGCGGGGATTGAGGTAGATCAAGCTAAGATAGACGACATCGCCAAATTACCTCATCCCAAAACCGTTAAGGGAGTTAGGAGTTTCCTAGGCCACGCGGGCTTTTATCGTCGATTCATCAAGGATTTTTCAAAGATTTCTCGACCCATTACACATCTTCTTGAAAAAGAGGCACGTTTTATCTTTGACGAAGATTGTGTACGAGCCTTTGAAATCCTTAAGAGGAAACTTACCGAAGCTCCCATTCTTGTTGCTCCCAATTGGAACCTTCCCTTTGAGCTCATGTGTGATGCTAGTGATTACGCTATTGGGGCCGTATTGGGGCCGTATTGGGGCAACGTCATGAAAAGCACTTCTTGCCTATTCACTATGCTAGCAAGACGATGACCGAGGCTCAACTTAAATACACTACTACGGAGAAGGAGTTCCTTGCCGTGGTGTATGCATTTGAGAAATTTCGACCTTATCTCGTCTTGACGAAATGCATAGTGTATACGGATCATTCAGCTATCAAGTATCTCATGGCTAAACAAGATGCAAAGCCGAGATTATTTTGTTGGATTCTCCTCCTTCAAGAATTTGACCACAAAATTGTTGACAAAAAAGGAGCCGAGAATCTAGCGGCTGATCATCTTTCTCGTTTGGAAGATCCTCACCAAAGTGTTTACGAGCCCAAGGAAATCACTGAAACATTTCCGCTCGAGACACTTGGTGTAGTGAATTCTAAGATTGACTCTTCCACCCCATGGTTTGCGGACTTTGCAAATTACCATGCAGGTAACTTCATCATCAAGGGTATGACGACTCAAGAAAAACGAAAATTCTTTCGTGACGTCAAGTTCTACTTTTGGAACGACCCTTACTTGATTCGAACTTGTGCGGATCAAATCTTCCGACGTTGTGTATTTGGCACCGAAGCTTCTAACATCCTTAGAGCTTGCCATGAGGGACCCACGGGTGGTCACCACGGTGCTAATCTCACGGCTAAGAAGGTGTTTGATGTCGGCTTCTTTTGGCCTACTATTTACCGAGATGCACAAGATCTTGTGAAGTCTTGTTGTAACACCCCCAGATTGGTCAAATGCAGCGGAATAATAGTTGGGGTGTTACTTGGGTGGATCGATAGCACATAGCATATAGAGCGATGATCATAAAGTCATTCAAATACATATTACATGAATTAATCGTACACATTGTATCTTGTTCAAAGGAAAACCACATTTATTGAAAAACAGAATTAAATATCCCAGCCCGATGGTCAACATGATGCTTTCCTATAATGCTGGAATCCAATGCATGAACCTGCTTACTTTCCTGAGAAAAGATGAAAGTAAAATGTGGGGGTCAACACGAGGTTGGTGAATTCACAGGTTTAATTAAATAAAGTATTAATATGCAAAGCATCACGAAGGTAGCAGGACATCACAGCCCAATACTACAGTAGTTCCTACTGCCCTGTAATAGAAGCTAGACATGATTTTCAGTACGCCCATTGGGTCTATCCTGATGTATGTTTCCCTTAATCCGACAATGACATAAACCTGCTGCTCGGCCTAAGCATCACGTGACAGCTGATCACGACAGGCCGGGTGTTGTCAACACCCGAATAGTACTATCCATACATTTCGCGCTACACTATTAACTATTACAGTCCACGGGAATGGGGTAACAGTAGGCAATAAATTGTTGTTGTCTGTGCATGCTTGCATAAAAATAAAAGTTGGCATGTTTTCTCCCCCAGTTATAAAACAGTAAAGATGGGGCCATGAACTCACCTTAGTGATAATGTGGTAATGAGGATGATGTCACAGTATAGTCACGTACTGGAGAAATTACCTAAGTAATTTGAATGTCTCTGTGAATGTAGAAATAATTATGCATGACAATGGTGCATATGAAAAAATGCATGATCACAGTTTATAGTTTGATATGTTGGCTTAATTTATTCTCAATAAATTAAGGATGTGTTGATATATATTGTTTTCAACGAAATAATATATATTAATGTACGAGTTTATGTTTAAGGAAAAAGGTATAGTAAATTAAATAATCCACATGTTTTATTTAATTTAAATAAAGAAGATTAAACTTTATACCTTGTTATGGTTTTAAGGTTTCACAAAAGAGATGGTTAAACGATTTTGTTAATATCGTATAGTTGTAATTCGATATAAATAATCCGTTTATGATAACCCTTTTTAAGCGATTAAGTTACACTTTTAAATAATGTATAGTTTAGAAGTCGTATAAGTTTCATCCGTTAAAGTTATTACATCGTTAGTCCTTGTTGGTTATCCCGTTTAATATAAACGCCCCTAGGGCTTGATACACTTTCGGGAAATGGCAAAATACCCCCCTCCAATCCCACGGCATAAAATAAATGGGATTAGGGTTTGGTTAAAGTTTCAAAAATGACACAAATGGTCCTTGTATTTTATATAAGTCACAAAAATGATTAAAAACTTGCCGTAACTTTTAGAACTTGTCATAAATGGCCCAAAAAGTTTACTTGTAAAAATCAAATGGGCTAAAGTGGCCCATTGAGGTCACGGTTTGTGTAGGTTTAAGCTTATTGGGCTTAAATGGCCCAACAAGGGTCACGGTTTGGTTTAGTTTGGTTTTACCAAGGTTAAACAAATTTTACTAAGTAGTAAGAATGGTAAATAATGTTTCTATCTTAATATTACACTTTTGGGTCCAATCTTTCATTAATATACAAAAATGGCACGAAAAGTAACTCTTTTAAAATCAAACGGGCCAAAGTGGCCCATTAAGGTTTCGGTTTATTTTGCTTAGGTTTTTACCAAGTTAAATAAGTTTTACCGAGTTAAATAAATTTATTACCGTATAGTAAAATAGTAATTAAGGTTGAAATTGTAATATTTCCACTTTGGGTCCAATTCTTTCACCATGTTACAAAACCGGCACAAAAGTAATACTTATTTACCTTAATGGGCTACACGGCCCATTTAATATCCGGTTAGGGTAATAAGGGTTTGGGCTTCGTAAAAATTTGTGGTAACTTGGTAATTATCAAATTTCACAAGTGGGCTTAATATGGGCTTATACATCCGGCTTATACAAATTTTATTTCCACTAGCTTATTAAATTTCGGCTTATATTACCCATGAGCTTATATAGTTTCGGCTTATATAACATTTACACATGGGCTTATATAATTTGGCTTATATTAATATTACTTCTCATCTAGATGTTTTGAGGGCTTATGGGCTTATATTAAGGCTTAAATGATTCGGCTTATATAGTGAGCTTATATTCTCAAGTCTAGCTTATATTTTCAAGTTTAGCTTATATTTTCCTAAGGTAATATTCGGCTAAAAATGATTCATAGATTAGTTTGACTAGGGTGATATTTATAAGTTCATAACTAGCTTAATACTTCCATTAGTTCTCGGCTTATATAAGTTTTAAGGCAAGGGAAATTACTAACGCACCTAAAGATTTATACATGCTTGTTTTTAAGGATTTAAAACGTAAGGTTCTCTAGTTTTATTTATGCCGTGTGTTTTCTAGGTTAACTAGAGTGAGACTAAAGCTTTTTACGTGTGCATGAATACAATCCTCCATAGGTTTATCATGGGAATGCATGAAAACACGAAAATGAATAAGGAGAGTATAGGGAAGCTCATACTTACTTGTTTTGGCAAGAAGTAGACGAAAATGGATGAGAAGGATGCGGCTTAAATAACACACGAGTCTTAGGGGACTTTACTTCAATCTTCAATGCAAGATTCGGGTAGTAAATGTGCTAGCTTGAGTTTAGTTTAGTCTAGGTGTTTTGTGAGAGATTGATCCGAGTGTTTTTGTGGTGAGGGTGAGTGAGGAGTGTCTTGATGATACTTATGCAATGTGAGGTGAGACTAGGTGTGGTTTGAGAGTGAGACACGGCAAAGAGAGAGATTAGGAAAGATTGCTAGTTGATTTTTGGTACTAGGAAAGTACTAATCCTTAATTGCTCCTAAAATGTACAAGGTTGGTGATGTGGTGATGTGTAGCCGTGGCATTTGGGGTTCCAAGAAGGGTGGGAAGGAGTGCAAGTAATGATGGTCTAAAATTGTACAAAGATTATGTGTGGTGTGGTTTTATTACACGGCTAAGACAAGGAGAACAAGGGAGATGCATACTAGCTTCTTAATCACTCTTATGACAAACCTTAAATGCACAAATGTACAATTTACCCATGGTTTTAGCATAGTAAAAACCATACCGGCGGTTTTGGTTATGGTTTGGGAGGGAAAAGTGTATTTAAGTGATTAAAATAAAAGTTAAGTTGTAAAGTTATAAAAGGTTGTAAGGTTCAAGTAAGATGTAACGTTTTAGTAAGAAGGTTTGTTAATTAAGTAGGTATATACGGGTAGGAATAGGTTAGGGTTTGTTTTGCTCATTAGTCGGGTTAAAATATATGTCAAGTGATTTTAAATTATAGAATTGTGAGTAAGCCCGGGTCTTGGGTGTTTTAATTATGTTTTAGTGCCTTTGGTGAAAGAATGGTCCCTAGGTAGTTATATTAGTACATTTATGTATAAAATATACTTATAGTATGATTTATTAAATGATCATATGTAAAAGTGATAGTTAGGGTTATCTGACATCATTGACTGTAAAAATATATATATATATTATTTAAATTTACCAATGTTTATATGTTTATAAATAGGTAATCGGTCATAACTGTGATCATGATGTTATTCTTGGAGAAAGATCAGTGATATGTATGCAAGTGATCATATGTTTTCAAAAGACTCAAAGTCCTTTATATTAGGTCATTGTATGATTACTGAAATATAATCATATAAATGTAGTCACACTGTTGTGATAAAAATGCATAGTCACAGTAAAATTGTGATATGATTGCTGAAATGTTAAGATGATGCATGCTTATGAAATGCAGGTGATGGTTCAAATGATTCATGCAAAGAAAAGTGGTATAAAATATTTAGATATCATGAAGTGACGTACATAATGTTCACAAGTCAAAACCTGAAATTCTCAGGTTTTACAGCATAAACCCGTTATTTTAGCTTTGTCCTCAAAGCTTAAGGTGACGTCACTGCTTAGGTAAAAAGGTGTGGATACTTGGCTTTGAATGAATCTTCGTGTTCCCAAGTAAACTCAGGTCCTTTCCTAGAGTTCCATCGTATTTTAACTAACGGGATTTGGCTTCTCTTCAACCTCTTGACTTCTCTCTCCACAACTTCCACTGGTTCTTCTACAAATTGAAGTTTGTCATCGAAATGGACTTCGTCCAATGGCATTGCTAAGGGTTCATCTGAGTAGCACTTCTTCAAGTTTGAGACATGAAATGTAGGGTGAACTCGGCTTAACTGCTGAGGCAGTTCTAAGCGGTAGGCAACCTCTCCAATTCTAGCAATCACTTTGAAGGGTCCTACGTATCGTGGATTTAGCTTTCCTCGTTTCCCAAACCGTACAACACCCTTCCAAGGTGACACCTTTAGCATAACACGGTCACCTATGGCAAATTCCATAGGTTTACGTTTCCTATCAGCATAACTCTTCTGTCTATCCTGGGCAGCCTGAATTCGTTGTTTGATGAGGGTGATCTTCTCAGTGGTTTCTAGAATTAGCTCGGGTCCGGTTAGCTGAAATTCCCCCACTTCTGCCCAGCATACTGGTGAGCGACATTTGCGGCCATAGAGGGCCTCAAATGGTGCTGCCTTAATACTGGCATGGTAACTGTTGTTGTAGGAGAATTCTACCAATGGGATGTGCTCGACCCATCCTTTTCCAAAGTCGATCACACATGCCCTCAGCATGTCCTCTAGCGTTTGGATTGTTCGTTCACTCTGCCCGTCTGTCTGTGGATGATATGCGGTACTCATATCCAGGTTTGTTCCCAATGCTCTTTGAAAAGCTCTCCAAAAGTTTGATGTAAACATGCCATCTCTATCACAGATGATTGAGACTGGTATTCCATGTCTTGTCACGACTTCCTTCAAGTATATCTTGTCTAGTCTGCTCAGAGAATCATTTTCCCTGATGGATAGGAAATGAGCGGATTTTGTGAGGCGGTCTACGATTACCCAGATTGTATCGTATCCGTGAGATGAGGTGGGAAGTTTGGTGATAAAATCCATGGTGATATTATCCCATTTCCACTTTGGTATGTCGGGTTGAACAAGTAACCCTGATGGTCGTTGATGTTCGATTTTTACTTTAGCACAAGTCAGACATTTCTTCACATAGGTGGCAATGTCGGCTTTCATGTTCGGCCACCAGTATAACCTTTTTACATCTTGATACATCTTTTCAGATCCGGGGTGTATGGAGTATTTGGATTTATGGGATTCGTGCATGATTACGTTTCTTAAGTCTCCATAACAGGGTAGCCAACTTCTTCCATGTAGGCATAATGTTCCATCTGCTCTCGCTTCCAACTTTTCTTTGCTTAGGTCCGTCCTAAGCATTCCTCCTATGTCTTCTTTTCCGATGTTCTCGGGCTTTTGTGCTTGAAGTTGAGCCTCTAATATCTGTTTGGGTAGGTCCAAACTAATGGTCATGACTAGGGCTCGAACTCTCATGGGAGGATCAGTTCCCTTTCGGCTTAGTGCATCGGCAACTACATTTGCTTTGCCTGGGTGGTATTTGATGTCACAGTCGTAGTCGCTGAGTAGTTCTATCCAACGACGTTGCCTCATATTTAATTCCTTCTGGTCTAGAATATGTTGCAAACTCTTGTGATCGGTGTGGACTGTGCATTTGGTACCGTACAGATAGTGCCTCCAGATTTCTAAGGCGAAAACCACGGATCCAAGCTCTAGATCATGGGTGGAGTAATTTTGCTCGTGCTTCTTCAGTTGCCTTGAAGCGTAAGCAATCACTTTCTGTCTCTGCATCAACACAGCTCCCAACCCTTTGTGTGATGCGTCACAGTAGACAACGAAGTCTTCGTTACCTTCTGGTAAAGATAGAATGGGTGCACTGCATAGCTTCTGCTTGATGGTCTGGAATGCAGCTTCTTCCTTTTCTCCCCATACAAACTTTATGCCTTTCTGAGTTAGTTTGGTCATTGGTTTAGCGATCTTGGAGAAGTCTTCGATAAAACGTCGGTAGTAACCGGCAAGTCCTAGGAATTGACGAATCTCCTTTGGAGATGTGGGAGATGTCCAATCTTTCACGGATTCGACTTTCGCCGGATCAACTTGGATTCCCTTGTCGTCAATTACATGACCAAGAAAGTGTACTTTTGGGATCCAAAAATCGCACTTTGAGAACTTTGCATACAACTTTTCTTCCTTGAGCAACTCTAGCACTTGAGCCAGATGTTCTCCGTGTTCTTGCTCATTCTTGGAATAGATGATGATGTCGTCAATAAACACTATTACGAACTTATCCAGGTAGGGTCTGCATACTCGGTTCATAAGATCCATGAATATGGCTGGTGCATTGGTCAGTCCAAATGGCATGACTTGGAACTCATAATGACCATATCGTGTCCGGAAAGCTGTTTTTGGTATGTCTTCTTCTCTGACCCTCAATTGGTGATACCCAGATCGTAGGTCGATCTTGGAGTATATACTTGATCCTTGCAGTTGATCAAATAGGTCATCGATTCGTGGTAACGGGTAGCGGTTTTTCACAGTTAACTTATTCAGTTCTCTGTAATCGATACACATTCGGAATGAACCGTCTTTCTTTTTGACAAATAACACTGGAGCTCCCCAAGGTGAGGAACTGGGTCTTATGAAGCCTTTGTCTGACAGTTCTTTGAGTTGTTCCGCGAGTTCTTTCATCTCGGTGGGTGCTAAACGGTAAGGTGCTTTAGCTACAGGTGCAGCTCCTGGCACCAAGTCTATTTGGAATTCCACTTGACGAGTCGGAGGTAATCCTGGCAAGTCGTCTGGAAAGACTTCGGGATAATCACGGACGATGGGTACATCCTTGATCTGTTTCTCCTTAGGTTTCTCTTCCTGATCTGTTTTGGAAATATGTGCTAAAAAGATAGGGCATCCTTTTAGTAGATATTTCTGGGCTTGGGTGCACGAGATTACACTCAACCTAGTGTCTGTTTTATCCGTATTTCCGTCTCCTCGGATAATTAGGTCTGTGCTCCCCCATGGGATGCGGACTAGTTTCTTGTCACACACAATGGTTACATGGTACTTGGCTAACCAGTCCATACCAATGATGACGTCGAAACTACTGAGTTGTATGGGTATTAATTGGATATCAAATGGGTGGTTCTGAAGGTTTAGAGTACAGCCTCTTATGAGGGTGTTTGTTTCTATGATTTTTCCGTCTGCTAGTTCGACTCTGTAGCAATTATTTAGTGGGGTTGGTAAGATGTCTAGCAAGCTACCAAATTCAGTGGATACGAAACTCCTATCGGCTCCCGTATCGAATAAAATATTTGCATAGCGATTATTTAGAAGGAACGTACCAGTAACTACATTGGAGTCGGGGTTGGTCTTGTTCTCTCCTATGACATAAACCCTGGCGGGTGCTCCGCCTTCGTTCTTACGTTTTGGACAGTCAGGTCTGATGTGTCCAATTTCTCCACAACCAAAGCAATGAATTTCCTTGCGAGCCATGTTTCCATTGCTAGTGAGCTGGCGGTTTCCTTGGTATCCACTTCTACGGGAATTATGTCTGTTGCCGTTGTGGGGCTTGTTGTTGGTACTGAAATTGTTTCTGTTGGTCGGGACATGTGCATTGTTCTGCTCGGGTCTTCTACATCCATTAGCGGAGTAGTGATGGAAATTTCACTTGGGGCATCTAGGTTTGTTTCCCACGTACGGCGGCGGTCCTGAGGAAATAGCACTGCAGATTTGACTTAAGCCTTGCCTCTTGGGCTGTTGAGTCTGAGGATGATGACGGTAGTTATCATCGACCTTCCTCTTGTGCTCTGCCTGCCTAGTCATATGATCACGACCACGTTTGTCCACTAGTTCTGTGGCAAACTCGATAGCACTCTCGATGGTAGTAGGTCGAGATGCAAGCACACTGTCATGAACAGAGTCGGGAAGTCCACTGACGTACTTCTCTATCTTATCCGCTGTTTTCGGGTACATGCGGGTACACATCAAGGTTAGCTCTTGGAATTTCTGGTTGTAGCTTGTGATATTGAAGTTGATACACTTGAGATTCCACAATTCAATCTCCAGCTTTTTGATCTCGCTACGAGGATAGTATTTCATGGTGAGTTTTTCCTTCAATGCAGTCCATGTCATTCCATAGGCTCCATCGTGTCCGAGGGTAGCAACTTGTGAGTTCCACCATGTGAGTGCATGTTCCAAAAGAGTACAAGTGGCGAACTTCACTTTGTTCTCTTCGGTGCAGTCACTAATACGAAATACCGTTTCAGTCCTCTCAAACCATTGCATGAGCTCGACTACCCCTTCCTTGCCCTTGAAATAGCAGGGTTTGCATTTTAGGAAGTCAGGGTAAGTACATCCTCGAGCTTCGCGGTTGCGGTTGTTAGAGTTTTCACTGTCTCCATGGGTTCCGCTGGGGCGGTTTTCCCTGGCAGCTAAGGCGTCAGTAATGCCTTGCTCAATCAGTACTCTGAGTTGTGCATCAGATATGGTTGTTGCAGGTGTTTCAGCGGCGTTTGGGCGTGCGCGTCTTGGTGGCATTTTCTATAAGAAAATTCTGAGATTTGTTAGTTGATAAAAGATGGTTATATTAAACTGCATGGGAAATGTCTATGCATAGAATTCACAACAAATTTGATAATCCGTTAAGAGTTCATAATAATATAAGTGTAACCAAACAAATGAACAGTAGCATATCATTCCTGTGAATAATAATATAGTACAAGTACAACCGATCTAAGACAGGGTCATAGCAACCTGTCTGAAATAGTGGTACATATGTTTGTGATACAACCAAAAGATATCCTACCTACTAAGGCTAGGTACTACGAATACATCAGAAAAGGAAATACAATACAAAAGAGATAAATCATGAGAGCTGAGATGCAACTCAGTGCTTGTCATGATGTACAACTAAACATCTACCCTACACTAGTGTGGCTGCCTGCAGGTGCAGATGGTCCAACTGGTGGTGTATGCCTGTCCTGCATACGGATCACAGCACTCCGGGTCTCTCTGGTGTATCTCAGCGCCTCAAGTAGCTGCTGCTGGCGGGTAGTGTCGGCACTGCGTAGCTGCTCAGTCTCTGTAGTAATCCCCTGGTGACGGAGATCTGCTAGGTCCACGAAGGTCCTGAAGGTGTCCTCCTGTGTGTAGATGGCGGCTCGAGTCTCGTAGGAATGACTCTCTAACATAGCTAAACGGCAACGAAGGTAAGCTACCTCGTCCAATAGCCAATGTATGGTCTCTCTGGTGGTATATGACTCCCCGGCCATGGCCCAATAGAGAGAGTCTAGTCTCTCCTGGAGCACGACGCGACCCTGCTGGTCCGCCTGTAGTAGAGAGTGAATGAGAGTGGTGTCCTGTGCCTGTCGGGCTGTAAGTGCATCGACCTGTGCCTGAAGGGCACTAAGTCTAGCCTGCCCGGCTCCTGAACCCTCTCCGACCTCATAGGTCGAATCGGTGATAGGGTCATGCCTCCTCTTACGAGGTGGCAAGACGCTGGTGGGGTGAGTGCGAGGTACAGAAGGTGGTGGTGGTAGGAAAGGTACGACCTGGTCCGCCTCTCTGGGAGGGGATGCAGGTACTACAAGTAGAGGTGTAGTAGAAGGTGCAATGGGTGGTGAAGGAGTAGGTGAATCTGTGAGCATGATGACCCCGTCTTGCTGGTCATCTCGGGACTCCGTGTCAGATGTAGGTCCAACTAACACTGATGTCGGTGATATGGGTGTGATGGTAGGAACCATAAGCTCCTCGAAAGTAGTAACAACCGTAGGCGTCGTCATGATATCTGAAAGTAATATTTTATAGTTTTGAGCAAGTTTTCAACTTACACAACATAAAATGTTTTCATGATGCATATGGGATGTGGTTTAAAAACTTTTAACCATAAGGTAGAAAGTATAAATATAGATACTTATGTGATTTATTTACCATGAGGAAATAAATCAATGTGAGGCTAGCTCATATAATATGCATGCTCTATAATGCCATATGCCTAACTTATAGGTTCCCCAAAAATCAATTTTTCTTTTCAAACTGATTTTTATGTTCAGTTATAGTCCAGTTTTAAAAATTTCTTTTCTTAAAATTTTTAAGTCTTTGATCTGGTTCTCTATAACTATGCGCTCTGATACCATTCTCTGTAACACCCCCAGATTGGTCAAATGCAGCGGAATAATAGTTGGGGTGTTACTTGGGTGGATCGATAGCACATAGCATATAGAGCGATGATCATAAAGTCATTCAAATACATATTACATGAATTAATCGTACACATTGTATCTTGTTCAAAGGAAAACCACATTTATTGAAAAACAGAATTAAATATCCCAGCCCGATGGTCAACATGATGCTTTCCTATAATGCTGGAATCCAATGCATGAACCTGCTTACTTTCCTGAGAAAACATGAAAGTAAAATGTGGGGGTCAACACGAGGTTGGTGAATTCACAGGTTTAATTAAATAAAGTATTAATATGCAAAGCATCACGAAGGTAGCAGGACATCACAGCCCAATACTACAGTAGTTCCTACTGCCCTGTAATAGAAGCTAGACATGATTTTCAGTACGCCCATTGGGTCTATCCTGATGTATGTTTCCCTTAATCCGACAATGACATAAACCTGCTGCTCGGCCTAAGCATCACGTGACAGCTGATCACGACAGGCCGGGTGTTGTCAACACCCGAATAGTACTATCCATACATTTCGCGCTACACTATTAACTATTACAGTCCACGGGAATGGGGTAACAGTAGGCAATAAATTGTTGTTGTCTGTGCATGCTTGCATAAAAATAAAAGTTGGCATGTTTTCTCCCCCAGTTATAAAACAGTAAAGATGGGGCCATGAACTCACCTTAGTGATAATGTGGTAATGAGGATGATGTCACAGTATAGTCACGTACTGGAGAAATTACCTAAGTAATTTGAATGTCTCAGTGAATGTAGAAATAATTATGCATGACAATGGTGCATATGAAAAAATGCATGATCACAGTTTATAGTTTGATATGTTGGCTTAATTTATTCTCAATAAATTAAGGATGTGTTGATATATATTGTTTTCAACGAAATAATATATATTAATGTACGAGTTTATGTTTAAGGAAAAAGGTATAGTAAATTAAATAATCCACATGTTTTATTTAATTTAAATAAAGAAGATTAAACTTTATACCTTGTTATGGTTTTAAGGTTTCACAAAAGAGATGGTTAAACGATTTTGTTAATATCGTATAGTTGTAATTCGATATAAATAATCCGTTTATGATAACCCTTTTTAAGCGATTAAGTTACACTTTTAAATAATGTATAGTTTAGAAGTCGTATAAGTTTCATCCGTTAAAGTTATTACATCGTTAGTCCTTGTTGGTTATCCCGTTTAATATAAACGCCCCTAGGGCTTGATACACTTTCGGGAAATGGCAAAATACCCCCCTCCAATCCCACGGCATAAAATAAATGGGATTAGGGTTTGGTTAAAGTTTCAAAAATGACACAAATGGTCCTTGTATTTTATATAAGTCACGAAAATGATTAAAAACTTGCCGTAACTTTTAGAACTTGTCATAAATGGCCCAAAAAGTTTACTTGTAAAAATCAAATGGGCTAAAGTGGCCCATTGAGGTCACGGTTTGTGTAGGTTTAAGCTTATTGGGCTTAAATGGCCCAACAAGGGTCACGGTTTGGTTTAGTTTGGTTTTACCAAGGTTAAACAAATTTTACTAAGTAGTAAGAATGGTAAATAATGTTTCTATCTTAATATTACACTTTTGGGTCCAATCTTTCATTAATATACAAAAATGGCACGAAAAGTAACTCTTTTAAAATCAAACGGGCCAAAGTGGCCCATTAAGGTTTCGGTTTATTTTGCTTAGGTTTTTACCAAGTTAAATAAGTTTTACCGAGTTAAATAAATTTATTACTGTATAGTAAAATAGTAATTAAGGTTGAAATTGTAATATTTCCACTTTGGGTCCAATTCTTTCACCATGTTACAAAACCGGCACAAAAGTAATACTTATTTACCTTAATGGGCTACACGGCCCATTTAATATCCGGTTAGGGTAATAAGGGTTTGGGCTTGGTAAAAATTTGTGGTAACTTGGTAATTATCAAATTTCACAAGTGGGCTTAATATGGGCTTATACATCCGGCTTATACAAATTTTATTTCCACTAGCTTATTAAATTTCAGCTTATATTACCCATGAGCTTATATAGTTTCGGCTTATATAACATTTACACATGGGCTTATATAATTTGGCTTATATTAATATTACTTCTCATCTAGATGTTTTGAGGGCTTATGGGCTTATATTAAGGCTTAAATGATTCGGCTTATATAGTGAGCTTATATTCTCAAGTCTAGCTTATATTTTCAAGTTTAGCTTATATTTTCCTAAGGTAATATTCGGCTAAAAATGATTCATAGATTAGTTTGACTAGGGTGATATTTATAAGTTCATAACTAGCTTAATACTTCCATTAGTTCTCGGCTTATATAAGTTTTAAGGCAAGGGAAATTACTAACGCACCTAAAGATTTATACATGCTTGTTTTTAAGGATTTAAAACGTAAGGTTCTCTAGTTTTATTTATGCCGTGTGTTTTCTAGGTTAACTAGAGTGAGACTAAAGCTTTTTACGTGTGCATGAATACAATCCTCCATAGGTTTATCATGGGAATGCATGAAAACACGAAAATGAATAAGGAGAGTATAGGGAAGCTCATACTTACTTGTTTTGGCAAGAAGTAGACGAAAATGGATGAGAAGGATGCGGCTTAAATAACACACGAGTCTTAGGGGACTTTACTTCAATCTTCAATGCAAGATTCGGGTAGTAAATGTGCTAGCTTGAGTTTAGTTTAGTCTAGGTGTTTTGTGAGAGATTGATCCGAGTGTTTTTGTGGTGAGGGTGAGTGAGGAGTGTCTTGATGATACTTATGCAATGTGAGGTGAGACTAGGTGTGGTTTGAGAGTGAGACACGGCAAAGAGAGAGATTAGGAAAGATTGCTAGTTGATTTTTGGTACTAGGAAAGTACTAATCCTTAATTGCTCCTAAAATGTACAAGGTTGGTGATGTGGTGATGTGTAGCCGTGGCATTTGGGGTTCCAAGAAGGGTGGGAAGGAGTGCAAGTAATGATGGTCTAAAATTGTACAAAGATTATGTGTGGTGTGGTTTTATTACACGGCTAAGACAAGGAGAACAAGGGAGATGCATACTAGCTTCTTAATCACTCTTATGACAAACCTTAAATGCACAAATGTACAATTTACCCATGGTTTTAGCATAGTAAAAACCATACCGGCGGTTTTGGTTATGGTTTGGGAGGGAAAAGTGTATTTAAGTGATTAAAATAAAAGTTAAGTTGTAAAGTTATAAAAGGTTGTAAGGTTCAAGTAAGATGTAACGTTTTAGTAAGAAGGTTTGTTAATTAAGTAGGTATATACGGGTAGGAATAGGTTAGGGTTTGTTTTGCTCATTAGTCGGGTTAAAATATATGTCAAGTGATTTTAAATTATAGAATTGTGAGTAAGCCCGGGTCTTGGGTGTTTTAATTATGTTTTAGTGCCTTTGGTGAAAGAATGGTCCCTAGGTAGTTATATTAGTACATTTATGTATAAAATATACTTATAGTATGATTTATTAAATGATCATATGTAAAAGTGATAGTTAGGGTTATCTGACATCATTGACTGTAAAAATATATATATATATATTATTTAAATTTACCAATGTTTATATGTTTATAAATAGGTAATCGGTCATAACTGTGATCATGATGTTATTCTTGGAGAAAGATCAGTGATATGTATGCAAGTGATCATATGTTTTCAAAAGACTCAAAGTCCTTTATATTAGGTCATTGTATGATTACTGAAATATAATCATATAAATGTAGTCACACTGTTGTGATAAAAATGCATAGTCACAGTAAAATTGTGATATGATTGCTGAAATGTTAAGATGATGCATGCTTATGAAATGCAGGTGATGGTTCAAATGATTCATGCAAAGAAAAGTGGTATAAAATATTTAGATATCATGAAGTGACGTACATAATGTTCACAAGTCAAAACCTGAAATTCTCAGGTTTTACACTTGTGACTCATGCCAACGACAAGGAAAAGCCTCACAAAAAGATGAAATGCCACAAAATATCATCCAAGTGTGTGAGATCTTTGATGTTTGGGGCATAGACTTTATGGGGCCGTTCCCATCATCTCGTGGTAATAAGTACATCCTCGTTGCGGTTGAATACCTATCTAAGTGGGTGGAAGCTAAGGCTTTGCCCACCAATGATGCTCGTGTGGTAGTCAAGTTTTTGAAAAGCTTGTTTTCTCGGTTTGGAACCCCTCGTGCGATCATAAGCGATCGTGGAACCCATTTTTGTAACGACCAATTTGAAAGGGTCCTAAGGAAATATGGGGTTACACATCGGCTTTCTACGGCTTATCACCCACAAACGAGTGGGCAAGTCGAGGTTTCAAACCGAGCGTTGAAGAGGATCATGGAGAGATCCGTTGGGGAAAACCGACAATCATGGTCGGATAAGTTGGACGATGCTTTATGGGCCTTTAGGACCGCTCATAAGACGCCCATTGGGTGCACTCCCTATAAGCTTGTGTATGGGAAAAATTGTCATTTGCCAATTGAATTAGAACACAAGGCTTATTGGCCCTAAAGCATTGTAATGATATGGAGACCGCGGGAAAACACCGAAAAATGCAATTAAATGAATTGGATGAACTAAGGGACATTGCTTATGAAAATTCATTGATTTATAAAGAAAAAACTAAAAAGTTGCATGATTCTAAAATTAAAAACCGGGTTTTTAACATTGGGGATCAAGTTTTGCTTTTTAATTCTCGGTTGAAAATCTTTTCCGGTAAGTTGAAATCCCGTTGGTCCGGTTCATTCACCGTGACCCAAGTATTTCCGTATGGGGCCATCGAGCTAGCTCAAGATGATGGTCCTAACTTCAAGGTGAATGGACATAGGTTGAAGCACTACTTTGGCGGGGAAGTTCCATCCTTGAACTACCTCGACCAAGTCACCTTCCCCAATGATAATTAGTATTGAGGGGATCGAGTCGAGCTCATGACTCGGTAATAAAAAACGAGGTGCCTCATGGGGGAGTCCCATGCTTATCCTATGTACATATTATCGCTTTCTAATGTAGTTAACGTGTGGGGATTTGTGCCCTTCCAACCTTTGTTTCGTGGTTGTTTGTGAATTGTGGACTTTAGATGATCATGATCTTCACGATTGGAGCCTCTCGTGTTCGTTTTATGGGAGCACTCGATCGTTTGCTTTGAAGACTTTCTCAATATCCATGATATATCCTTGTGATGTTCTAACCTTAGGTTTATAGCACACTTCATAAACGGCTATTAATTTATTGGTTACACCCTTTCCATGCTAGATTAGACATTCGACTACGTCTCTAGTATGGGGGTGTTTGCACCCCTAGACTCGAAACATTAAGGACAATGTTTAACTTTAGTATGGGGGGTGAATAGATACTTGCCTTGCTAAACCTTCACGCTGTTTATCTTTTTGTTTATCTTTTTGTTGCAAAATAAGGCTAAAAATGGCCAAATTTTAAAATTTTTCTCATGTTTTATAAGTGTTTGAAGACACGAATGTAGGTTTTCCGATGGCGAGAATAAGAGTAATTTTTGACTCGACCGTGCGTGTTGAGCACTTAGCTTTGATTCCTTAACTTCACATTAGGCTAAGTCTCTTAAATGAGGACGAGAAATGGTAGGGTTAATTATAAGCTACTATGCTAAACGTAGAGTACTCGTATTCTTTCAAAAACTCATGTGTTCTTGTTGTTTGCTTATTCTCCCTTCGCATGTAAATATTTTTTGCTTAATAAATATTGACTTAGCGGTTTAGTTGGGATTGTTGGGTTTCTAGTCTTTTCTAGTAGCTTCCGTGTAATTAAATTGGGAAGACATTAAGGTATCGCCAGCGTCACGGTTTTGAAGTATTGGCACCCGAATAATCAAAAGCTTCACCCAATAATAAGATTTCAAGTGCTCACCTAAATCAAGCAAACAATTTGAAGCCCCACAAGGCCGAAAAATCTATGCAAAACTGAAAGTGAATCAATCCTTAATCTTCGAAGCTTTAAAGATCCAAAATTCGCCTTAGCGTGAGGATATACGTCTTTGGCTAATAAAACTACCGATGAGGTAGATAATAAAAGGCAAGGCAAGACCGAAGTCATAATAAAAGCTTCATGGCGAAGTTGAATAAAAGATGGAGGTAAACCAAAGATAATAAGGCCCTTCCGTTAGGGGGCGTATAAAAGTCTTGGTAATAAGTCTCATGTTTAAAACCGTTATAAAACCGTGTTTATCGATCCTTCTTGTTGACTTAATGTTTTGACATCGTTGTCTATTGGGAGGGGTTATTGATTTGATGGTCTTGGTTACAGCGTTAGGACTCTAATTTTAGACCTAAATCTCTATTATCGCATAAGTCAAACAATGTATCCTCGTGAAACATTCAAGACAAAATAAAATATAAGAGATACACCTTAGGAAAATGGGAGGATAAGTACGTGATTAGGGCATATGAGTAGTGTTAGCATTACTAACTTATAATGAAAATGATCTCGTTGCACGCTTGGCATGGAATTGGGGTGAAAATCGAGGACGATGAAATTATTTCTAACGAAGCATTCACGTGTTCTTGTTCTATGAACCTAATCGTCCCATTTTGCGATGAAAATCATACATTATGTCTAAAACGCAAGTAGTAGTAGCAATAGTAGTAGTGTAGCTAGTTTATCATTCAATAAAGTGAATAAAAATGAATTTTGGAGGTGCTACGATACTTTATTCTAGCATTGTGTGAGGGCACGACAATGGTTTAG